>OX438881.1:3702176-6102176 GCA_949315895.1 Anania crocealis | reverse complement strand
CCAGCAGTGGGCGTCGTTCGGCCGATATGATGATGATGATGAAGTATTTCTTTCTGTTCCCATACGCTCCGTTGGTCTATTGGTTTAACTGACGGGTCAAGATCTCGGAGTCCCAGGTTTAATCCCCGGTTCGAGCAATAAAAAGTTTAGAATTTTCGAACGTTGCTCAAGTGGTTATCATGCCAGTACCTACGAGTATTCTTGCTGTGGTAACTTGAATTCAATGATGGAGGCCTTTTCCCTGCAGTGGCATGAATATAGGCTGTTACTTTACTTTACTATTCTCATATGTTTTGGTAAATGTTATTGTTTGTTTGTTTGGACGTAAAATCCAGTTTGTCACAAAAAGCTTTCCCATCCCCCGGAAGTAAGTATTTTTCCCAGAAAAATAGTAGTAACATTTTTCCGATCATTGTTTGTTCGTGATTCGTCCATTTAGGTCAGAAATACCCGACATTTATGTGTGTTATTATTATCAATAATCTAACGAGCAGTCAAAAGTAATCCTCCTTCTTGCAATTTCAAATTCATCGTTAGATGGGTGAGCAACTCTTATTTATTAATTTTATCAAAATTAATTCAAACCTATATTGGTGATTTCAAAAAATACACAACATAAATATTATAAGTAACTACAATTACCAAATCATTAATAATACATAATATATATATTGTTTTGTATGTTATGGTTTGTATTCTTGCCGTGTGTTTTGTTTAAATAAAGAAAAGCTACGTTTACTTACATTATGTTCTCTTATAAGCCTTTTTCTTAGACATTGACAAATGCGACATCGAGAATTGCCTTTAAAAGATAACGAAAACATAAACGTCGTTCATTTTAAAATCATCTTTACCGGTTAGAATTTAAAGCACAAAATCGAATGGGAAAATTTTACGTTTACATTTTACTACGTTGATCTTTGATGCTGTTAAAAATAGGATAAGGTAAAAAATATAGTACATTCTGAAATAAATTAACCTACTTAGTCTCTTTTTAGAAAAATATCTTCAAAGCTAATGTGACTCTGAAACTGAACTGAAACCGAGCGTTCCATGTTATTATGTTTATGAAAAATTCGTAAATTCGTTAAAAACTTCAAAGGCGGCAAGGGTCACGCGAATTCCTCCAATGCGAGCGCTTCAAACGCAAAACACCTACAATAAGTCTTTGAGAACAAAAGTAATCATACTTGAAAAAACAAAACGTTCATCAAAACAAACAGTTGGAACAAAGACCGTGAAATAAAAAATATTTGAATGTGAATTCTATCATTCGATGTTTAAAGGTGCGGGGTGGTGCGGTCGGCGGGGCGAGGGGCGCGGGTGGCGCAATTAGGCGGCCCGGCGGAGGCTGTATTGATCGCCGCGTCGCCTAGCAACCCCAGATGGCTCACCGCCTGCCCTCGCTCGGGACCAAGTTTTTTGTTCAAGCCCGCTCTAGGTGAGAACGTTTTGATGTAATCTCGGTGGAGACGGTTCAATCCGATGGATGATGCTATTAGATGCGAAATCCAGACAAAAGTTTTACGTTGTTATAGCGACGTACTTTTAACCAATTTTAAAGCTGTTACAGGAAAGTCTCTAAAAATTCACATTAGTACAAAATAATTCTGTCAACTAGTCTTAAGTCCAAACAAACTAAACACTTGTACTATAGCTTGATTAAAATGACACCTGTCAAACTGAGGTGACTAGTGATGGGACTGACTCGAATGATCAAACGAAAAAAAACAGTTATGGCGAATAAAATAAAATGAAAATAAGATAATATTAAGATTTAAAGTAGGTCAATATCGTGGTCATTATCAGAATAATTGGAACAATCATGAAAATCAATTAGAAAATTTGTATCGCATATAGAATCTAATAAATTTGTAAATTTTTCGTAACCAAATAATAATTGCAATTTGATGTTCTTAGCATCAACCAATGCTCATTAAATCATTTGTAACATTTATATTACATTACTCCGATTTTGAAATATTGTTAGTCTGTCGATTTCGATTTGTTCATTTTACATCATCACTAGCGATTATGAAAAATGACGTAACCTTGTAAAGACGTCTTTTTAAGTTGGGTGTAATTTTAGTGGCTGCATTATTTTAATGTTTTTAACTTTAAATATCAATTTTATATAATTAAACTGATTAATATGTACAGCAAAGTATAAAAAAAATTCTTAACCTTACCAATATTTTTTCGTTCGCAAATATGTTTCACTTGTGTGACGCTAGTACAAAGTTACGTCGTCTCTTTCAGTGAGAACTGTCATTCTAATCAAGCTATATTTTAAGGACTATAGTAGTACTAGTAGTAACAGCACATGAGTAAAAATCCCTATTCATGTGGTAACAGCCAATAATCATCGCACTGCAGGGCCTCCATCATTGGATTCAACTTACCACAGCAATAATGAGTACCGGCATAAACACCACGCTTGCCAAATGCGGGTTGGTGATCACAAACCCGAGTCATGTCCGAAAATACGAAACTTTTTGTTGTCCAACCCGGGGATCGAACCCGGAACCCCGTGATCTTGGTCCGGTTTTTATACCACTAGACTAACGGGGCGTTAATACTTATTCAATCACAATTCAGATAAAATTATGTATCTTTTTTTTTTCATCGCTTATGTAGGTATATTCTTGATATTATTGATAGAATGTTACGTGGAAGATAAAAAAGAGTTTTAGAAGCAAAGTTTAATACACTATGCATTGAAAATATTATCACCCTCACCAACCCATATCAATCCACTGCTGGCAGGCGGCGGATCGCGGTATGGTGAGAGGAATATGCCCGTCTCCTGCTGGCAGTGCTCCTTTAGTCGCCTCTTAAGACACCCATATGAAAAGAAGAGGTGGTGTTATTATTTTAACGTGCCGGCACCACACGAAACCTAATACTTATTGCAGAGGTAATAATCTTTTATGATTAAAACAAACTGAAAAGACCTACCGTGACTCTTAATTAAATATTTATGAGTTCTTTGGAAATATTAGAGGTTAAAGTATGAAATTGCCGATTATTTTCCCACTTTTATTTTGTTTATAGCTCTTAAGTATAATCATATTATTACGTAATTCTTTTTGTATTGTATCAAAAAATAAATGAAGTAACTTTTGACTAAAAAAAATGCAATACTAGTGCCTATTACTTCAAAGGAAGTCGTTGAAAAGACCCCTTACAATGTGTCAGCTGACCTTCTTGCTTCAATTAAGTATATTTGTATTATATACTTTGATTTTCAGAAATTTAAATACTATAATGCGTAGCTTTATAACCATCTAACTTTCACCTTTAATTGCATCGGAAACGGTTCAGGCGTTTTTAAAAAAACTAAAAAATTGTTAGTATGGAAAAATGACTTTTCTCGATTTCGTCCATACAAAACGACAATTTCATACTTTAACCCCTAATATAATACCTAAGCTTTTTACTTATTATCAGACTGATAGTTTATATCATTATAATTTTATTGTAAATCTAATACCGATAATATTTTTGCCGTACTACGACTATGTGATAATAACCTTCAAGAATATTACGCTACGAATATCGTAGAACTTTACGTAGCATTGCAACACAAATTGCTACGAGCGTTATCCTGAATGTATGTACCAGGGGGGCTAAAAAGGCCACATTGGCAGAATCATATTGTGATCCCATTATGAATTGTATTAGAAATCGCAAAATGGCCACTTAGAGGCAGTTCCTCTAATGAATCATATTACGATTCATTTCCGCAATTCATCGTTTTGACAGTTTTCTATGGATATTCGTAAAATGGCCTAATAATATGAATTGCTTTTGTGTCAAATAGCAGATTCATAAGAAGTTACTCTCGAGTAACTTTTTACAATTCATATTCACTAATTCAAGACTAAAAATTATGAAATATTGTTAAAAGTTAAGATTAAGGACTAAATTAAAGCTTTTAGAGCATCGAGAGCAACTTAGAGCATCTTTTAATGTCATAAAAGTGAAAATAACCTCTTTAGACAAGACTGAATTTGTCCAATTACACGAAACATAACAAAAGTGTGTGCAGTGATTAAAACGAGTTGAAGCCCTATATTTGCTTACAAATCATCGAAACGGAATAAACTATGGTGAGTCATATTTTCAAATCACAAATTAATCAGATTCATAAATTCATAATACGTTCGGTTGTCTAGATATTATTCGTACTTAGAGCGTCGTATTCTACTTATCTCACATTGCATTGTCATTGCAAGGTCTGCAGAGTATAAAAAAAGTTTCTTCAATAGGAAACTGTATCATACTCTACAAATAGTAAGTCCCTAGTGTATATAAAACAGAAACTTCTAACAAGGTGAGCCTTATAATAAATAAATACCTAACCTTATATTAAAGTACTTAGTAAGAAGGGCGAGAAGAGGTCGTGCTATTCTGCAGGTGCATAGCACAAAAAAATTATAAACAATTGTTATAACAAAAGGAAAACTTACTAGCAGAATATCCTACTTATATAATAAAGGAAATAATAAGCAAGCTTTTATTAAGAAAATTATTTATTCGTTTAAAATTCAGTTTAACTCCTGTAGACTTAGTAGGAACAGCCATTAAGGATATAAAAAAAGTGTTTCTTTTAACTTATATAATATACAAATACTTCTTTTACACATTATTATTATGTACATAATTTTGTTTCAGGTTTGTGACTCCAACTCCCAATATTTTGATGATACATAGATGCCAGCTGTGGTGCAGCAAACCGAAATTCATTTTGTTTGGAGAATTCATACAATAAAATTCCATCTGGAACACCTCCACTATCCTGAAAATGAAACAAAAAACATTTTTTTTAAGTATGTACTATTGATATAAATATTCATTATAATAATATGAGTAATGTTAAAGTGATACAAATTACAAACATACATGCTAGTACTTTTCTAAATGTATTTGAATGTGTTACATTATTCTAAAATTTTAATTTTCAGGCACATGTACAGACAACCCGGACTACCATGAAGCCGAAGGTACTGCAGTCAGAAATATCTCTTTACGGATAAAATCTAGTCAGCTACACATAAATTCCTGTGTTGTTTAGGGATTGTGTTTGAAGTGGTTAGAATAAAATATGAGGTTATGTTTTTATTTAAAATAAATATGTACATTTTTAATTTAAAAAATAGTTTAATTTTACTTACCTAAGTACTAGTGTGTTGATGCATATTGATGAAAGAATTACTTACTTTTACACGAAATGAAAGTCTTGATTTAAATAAACCAAAACATTAATATTATCCATTGAAATCTCTCTATTTAAGCCACAATGCAGCTCCAGCATAAGGAATAAGTGTTTTCATATTCGTAAGATAAGCATTCAATTCACTTATCTAAATATATCCATCCTAAACAATAAAAATTATTTCCAAGTTCAGTTTTTGTCCAAAACATTAATATCATCCAATGAAACGTCTCTATTTTAGCCACAACGCAGCTCCATCATAAGGAAGGACTAAGTGTTTTCATATTCGTAGTTTATGCATACAATTCACTTGATCAAATATATCGATCGTAAACAAATAAATCAAATTATTATTTCCAAATTTAGTGTTAAGTTTTGAGAGGTTATAATTACTTTTTTTTAAACAATGACATCAAATTTATTGCCAGTGTGATGAAAAAAATAAGTTTAAGTCGTAAGTAAATGAGTTTGTTTAGCTCTGAGAATAGCCATTAAAGCTAAATATATATTTTTCTTATCTTATTTCATAATTACAAACTCTTAAAAGTCATTAAAGCTAGTATAAAAATATTGAAAACATTTTTTTCTAATACATTCGTTCACTCGTTCTATGTTTTTTGCATGTTACAACATTTTCGTCAAATACGATTCATCTAATGAATTGAATTGTAAATGATTCTCCCCAAACTTAGGCCATTTTACAAATTTTAGAGGAATTGCAACGGAATTGCCCAAAATTCAGGATATGAATTGCTAACGGATGAATTGCTCAATGTGGCCTTTTTAGCCCCCCAGGTCTCCGTAACTACGGGAACATAATTTTAAATCTGCAGAGTTTATATAATGAAGGCATGTCGGTGAGACGTGTCTCGTTCGAGGCTGTAGCGCTGCGAGCGTCATGTTGCAAGGAATATAAGTAAAAACATTTACTTTATTCACGAAGTTACATCGAAAGTAATTACTTGTAACATAGAACTACAATTCATAAAGGTTTTCCTTTATCCGTGCCACGCTACGATTTCGGACAACCCTACCTTAATATTAATTTAAAAAAATGTTATTATTATCCTTATAATCATATTAATAACTTCGTTGAGCACGGTCAGGGTTGGTGTCACGCCTATCTATAACGCGACTTCGAACGCGTAGAATTTTGAATTTATAAATCCCACTCGAACCGTATTTTATTTCGGGATAATAAATTGCCAACGAATTCATATAAGACTTCATAAAAATCGGTCTAACCGTTCCGTAGTTCTACAGGATGAAATTTTAACCACTTTCCAAAATTTTTATAGGCGTTCAGTATCGTATTTGGAGCCTATATAAGAAGTAAAAAATGTAAATCAATTTGTCACCCGAAAATATTTTTCACGATATAGTTTTCAATTTTTACAGTCCTAACCCTGTTAAGGTCTATAGGGAAAATTAAAAACTTATGAATAGTATCAAAAGAAACGCGAAAAAAAAGTGTTGCTAGGCGGCCATATCAAAATTTTAGATATTTGCCGGACATTTTCTAAGTGCTTTATCTTGACATTTGTGTACTGGGATATACTAAAAGTAAAAATACTCCATTTGTTTTTGTCTCGTAGATTGTTATATTAAAATTTAGAAGGTGGTTAAAATTTCATCCTGATATCGAACACTATGACGCAAGATTTTCATTTGATTGCACTCTGACAAGTATGACAACTCATTAAAATACTTAGGAAAATCGATTAGTACCTAATATAAACCACCTCATCTCAAAACTTATGAAGCCAAGAAGAATAGGTATTAATTTATGTCTCACTAGTTCTTTTTTTTTAAACTAAACTGAAATTGCTAGAGGCGTTTGCAGAAACCTAATTTTAATCCTCGTTCGTACCCGCTGAGTTTACATAATAAAGAGCTCATCCGCAGCGGTGACGCTGCGGCACGTCCGCGTTAGGATCGTGTTGTTTTTACTACTTTCAAAACATTTAAAATATTTACCTACAAATTTCCGTAAGGGACGCCTATATTTTAATAACAGTTCAGAAGCAGACCTAAAAAAATAATTAATGCTTCATATTATTGGCCGATTACATCAATGTCGTGTACATAGTTTTTTGAGACAAACACTTGTTTTTACGTCTGCTATCGTAGCATTATTTACACCGTCTTCAAATATCGTAACTGGTTTGTCAATACTTACTATGTTCTATAGTAAGCCATTTCGGCTAGATAAATCAGATCTTTATAACCACGAAACTATTTTTGGACCACGGCTGCACTTCTTCACGGCAGTACTATCTTAATGAATTCGGGTAGAATGCAGCACGAAGCAATTAGCTATACCTTTCTTAATTAGAGTTCCGTATGCAGATTTCGAATAAAACATAGACAGGGGCTATATCACGGCCAGCGTATGACAAGGGGCAAAGGCAAAACACAGTTACCACAACTTATTAACCAACGAAAGAAAGAGGAGGTTCTAATCTCAACGCGTGTTTTTTCATGCTGGATTGACTTTAATACTTTGCATAGTTTGATAGAGTACAGCTCTAAGTTTATTAAAAATAGAGTTGTCAGACACAATAAACCTTTTTAATTGATAATTTACCCGTCGAAATTTGCAATTTTAAGTCGGTGTCAAACATTAATTTAGCGACATCTATGCACCAACTCAAAGAATAACTGCCTGACTTGTTTCATGTCAATTTTTTTGTCGAAAAATATTTTTCTTACCTAAATAATCGAATCAATTTATTTTAAAAATCTGGAGTTAATTTCAACAAGCAGTGGCTCTATCGATTCTGTGCAGATAATTAAGGGCATGTTGGAGGATCAACCCGTCTTATCCGCAGGGGACGCCTCAGGGCACGACCATTTTCTCTTTGTGTTATTATGATTAGCAATATCTGCTTTTGCAATAATCTACGCTACTTAGGCACATAATATATTGCAAACAACAAATGATTTAATACATAAATAAAAATGGAATTTGTGTAGATCAAACTTGAACCTTTTATTATCCTTTTATTGTACACGATAGGTAGTGCTTTCTTCATGTATAATTTAAAATGCTATAAAAAACTTACAACATTTTTGTAAATAGAAAAAAATATATTAATCAGTGCCTGCAACTTTTTTAAATTAAATAAATATGTAGTTTTAAAAAGTTCTCATTCATGCTGCATGTTGAATTATTGCAATAGGATTCTTAACTTCACTTCAAAGATTTAAAATGTGAATAAAAGGCCTTGTCAGGCGTTTTTAAGATAGCGTGTAAGATATTTATTCATGTGATGTAAGTATTAGGGTGACATTTGTTATTAAGTTGAAGAAATTTGATGTGTCAAGCAAGATATATAATGAGATATGTATAAACATTGTAATGATCTAATGAAGCAAAATCACAGCACGATCAGACTACCTTATGGAGAGATATTATCACCTTGTCATTAGGAACATCCGTATTTAATTATATCGCAAATGGATATAATAATGAGCTTTCGGAATATGCGTAGCAGCCGCCCGGGCGGCTATTGATTACGTCGTCCGGACCGACCAATCAATACACACTGATCTCATCTCGTCTCAACTCACCTACTTATATGTAGAAGTGGCACATTTATCATAATTCATGACAATATTAAACACTCTGAGTTTTTAAGTAACTATAGAACTTAAAGCGAAACTTATTGGTAAGTAATAAATATGGTCCCCAATGAAGCAAACAATTATATCCATAATGGGTCTCGTGATCAGTTCTGCTAAAAGTCTCAGTTAAAGATTCTGAAAAAAATCATGGTCTCATTAACATAACTTAGTTTGTTAAATGGCAAAATTGGTGCATTAAGATATCTATAGCACCTTACCCATATCATGGGTATTTTTTATAAATGTCTTTATTATCTAACGAATAAGATAAACTCATAAAAATCCTACACGTCCTTACATAGATTTGGGTCAATGAACGAATATTTCATCAATGCTTGGCTGGTGATGTTTTATCGTAATGTCATAATGAGATGGAACCGGGCCCCTCTCTGGGGAAAACAGATAGCTTTTTGTTAACACACACACTTGCGTCTTTCGAGCGTCGACGTCGTGGCAGCATCCAATCAGAGTTAACGCAACGCTTGCGCAGCGGCATTTATTGAACGCTGATTGGACTCTGCCACGACGTCGACGCTCGAAAATCGCTAGTGTGGAGGAGGCCTAACCCCTATAGGAGATGCCTAGGCGCAATCCATCATAGCTGCCTGTGGCGTTGTTTATGGCTTGTGATGTGTCATGACACGGCCCGTTCTGCGTCGTGGTGCACATGAGCTTAGTCAGCGCTAACAAATTGAGCTCCCATAGGGAACAATGGAGCCTACACCTCTAAAATTGGATTGCACTATCTTCTATGTCACGGTTGTATGGAATAAATCATATCTTACCATAGTATATAAGACCATCAGTTTACATAAGGAAGCCCGGGTCCATATTCCCTCACATATATAGTTATCTTATTCCCATTTTTTATTTTTATATCCGATTTGTGTTCATATTAATCACCCTTCATATTTTATTTTCTAATACATCTTTTGTTCAGGAATGTTCATTACTACCAAAATAAAACACATCATAACAGACAGTTATCATTTATCATACGTATAATATTGATAATGTATGGTGTTTTAAATACCGGCCAAGATATCGAGGTCCCAGGTTTAATCCCCGGGTCATGCAACAAACATTTCGAATATTGCTCGGGTTTGCGTTTACCAACCCGCATTTGGCAAGCGTGGTGATTATGCCAGTACCCATCATTGATGTGGTAACTGAAATTCAATGATGCTGAAAGCCTTTTCCCTGCCTGCAGTGAAATGATATAGGCTGTTAATTTTCCATTAATATTGAAAAATAATAAATATACTTATAATTGCAAATATAATATAACTAAAGTAATTGAATTGTAATAACTACTGTTCTATAATAGTTTCAAAACAAAAGTCTACCAATAGATAACAAACATTATTCGTGTATTCATGGCACGGAGCACAACTTTACCTGAGCGTGCAGATGGTAGCTCGAAGTTTGGGAAAATTCTCCACTATTTGCTAGATGCCCATTTATGAAAAGTAGCGCGCATCCATAGTTTAAAACTTGTTTGGCCGCGTGCCGAGAAAAACAATTGCTATTTTGTTCTGCTTATAAATATGGAGATAGTCTCGCTAACTGACAATGGTAGTGGTGAAAGGTATCTCTTAAAAATCAATGAAACGTTGAAATATGTTGGTAACTTCTTACTTTGTTAGGTGTTCATCATCACCATAGATTGAATGAAACATAATTAAATATAAAAGATATTCACGAAATTTTCAGTTAACACGATATGCCAGTCTAAAAAAACAAAACAGTATTACGAATAGCGACACTTTGAGCTATCGCTAAATGAAGCCGGGCAGAAGTAACAAAGGACAATCATAACATTAGCGAGCAATTATGTAACATTAACATCCCTGTTACGTAGGTAGTGTACAGATAGACAAAGGCGATAGAAGATAATGTCAGTTACTTAACATTTTTAGTTTTTACACACATTATTCATTTCTCTCTGAAACCAACGCAAACAAAGTCGCGGGCAAAGGCTAGTAAATGATATAATGTTGCACTTAATGTTGTCACATTGTATGTTTACGTTAGCAAGTTACGACGTCAAATACAGCTCCCCACTGAGTACGAGTACACTTGAAGCGAGAGTCACAGCACATGTTTGCTACAACCTTATAAATGCGAGAACACTCGGCAAACAGGCAACTTTCTGAAACTGCATTAAAATGTTCCCAGTCTGATGAAATTGTAATAGCCGCTATTTTCCTAAACAAATTCGAGGCGAGTCGGTCGGTATAGTCAGATGCTTAATTGTGGGTCTGCTTTTAGACATTGCTATCGATCGAGCCAGCCAGATGCGATAATATTAGCATCGGCTATTTTCCGATTGCATCGATATGTTGCATTGTGCTTTGACTTAATGTCATATGTACTCGTATATTTCCTTTGTTTCGCGTTCAGTTTTGTCATACCTTAATTGGCAGTGTTAGATAATACATTTATCCAGTCTCCATGTGTATATATATGTTTCGATATCGTTAGTTATTATTTTACACAGGACAACTATTGAATACAAAAATTAATAATAGGTTAGCCAAACTGCCAACTATTCGGAATCAACGAGCGTGCTGCTGAGTTGCACGTAATTTGTTTTAAAAATATTCTGTCCAAAATTTGGAAAATACCTATATAACCTTAAGATCATTAGACAAAACAAAAATGGTACAGTGGCCTGCGCATCAAGCTATACATACATTGTTGTTGTAAAGTCACACTTAAGTCAAACACATAAGATGCCCAAGTGTTAAGCCCACAGAACGAGGAATAACGTTTTTAGGGTTCCGTACCCAAAGGGTAAAAACGGGACCCTATTCCTAAGGCTTCGCTGTCTGTCCGTCTGTCCGTCGCTCTGTCACCAGGCTGTATCTCAAGGGCCGCGATAGCTAGACTGTTGAAATTTTCACAAATTATGTATTTCTGTTGCCGCAATAACAACAAATCATATATCATATCATATCAGCCGAACGACGCCCACTGCTGGGCATAGGCCTCCCCCAAGGATCTCCACAACGATCGGTCCTGTGCTGTCCGCATCCAGCGGCTTCCCGCGACCTTGATCAGATCGTCGGTCCACCTTGTAGGGGGCCTGCCCACGGAACGTTGTCCGGTACGCGGTCGCCATTCGAGAACCTTTCCGCCCCAACGGCCATCGATTCTCCGCGCTATGTGTCCCGCCCACTGCCACTTCAACGATGCAATCCTTCGAGCGATGTCGGTTGTTTTAGTTCTCCTGCGGATCTCATCATTTCTGATTCGATCGAGTAGGGAAATACCAAGCATCGCTCTCTCCATTGCTCGCTGGGTGATCTTGAGCCTTCTTATGAGACCCATAGTAAACGACCACGTCTCACTCCCATAGGTCATTACTGGCAACACACACTGGTCAAAGACTTTCGTCTTGAGACACTGAGGTATTTCGGACGCGAATATATGCCGGAGCTTCCCGAACGCTGCCCATCCGAGCTGGATTCGACGAGAGATCTCTTTCTCGAAGTTGGACTTACCTAACTGGACTATCTGTCCCAGGTAAACATAGTGGTCAACAACTTCGAGTGCAATGTTCCCAACGTTAACTGGAGCGGGTGCAACATGGGCATTTAACATGATTTTCGTCTTGTCCATGTTCATCCTAAGACCCACTCTTTGAGAAGCATTACCGAGATCTTCGAGCATAATGTTCAGGTCTTCCGAGGTCTCAGCCATAAGAACTACATCATCGGCAAATCGCAGGTGTGTTAAGTATTCGCCATTGATGTTGATGCCGCGTCCTTTCCAGTCCAGAAGCTTGAAAATATCCTCCAACGCAGCTGTGAACAGTTTCGGAGAAATAACGTCTCCCTGTCTCACACCTCGCTGTAGTTGGATCGGATTAGAGCTCTGGTTCTGTAATCGGACCGACATGGTGGCGTTTTGGTATAAGTACTTTAGTACCTCGATGTACCTGTAGTCTATTTGGCACCTTTGGAGAGACTGCAGCACTGCCCAGGTCTCAATCGAATCAAAGGCTTTCTCATACAACAACAAATACTAAAAACAAAATAATATAAATATTTGAAGGGGGCTCCCATACAACAAACCCGATTTTTTGGCCTTTTTGGTACGGAACCCTTCGTGCGCGAGTCCGACTCGCACTTGGCCGGTTATTTCCGTATTCTGTGGTTAATCCCGATGAGCTGTCATCCTTAAATTGTTATATATTTATAAAAAACATTTTTGAAAGATATAATGTGTATAGAATTCATCCATCTGAGTGTACGGCACGCCCGACGCTCCGCAGTTCCTGACTAAATTAAAAACTCGGCTGGTTTGCTTCGCCTAATGGAGTCGCCGTTTGAAAGGAGCTTAAAACTATGGCTGCACTTTTATTATACTTATGATGAGAGCGGACAAGTACAAGAGCGATGAAAGGGTTGATGAAATAAAATTATGAACCTAACTAAAGTTATATTCTGCTTCCTAAGTAAAAGCGAAATGCCTCATTAGACAACAAAATTAAGATTCTGTCACATTTAAATGACACTAGTCAAATATAATATCAGTATATAAACTTGAAATTTTTTATTTTTTTTTTCTCAGGCGGGACTCAAACCCGCATCACCTCGCATGCCGGGCGGACGTCATACCATTAGGCCACCGAGACACTGCGACATGGCGCGAATTTTTCAAGCATATTCTTACGCTGTAAGCCAGTGTTGTTTCATCAAATGTTAGGAGTTTGCACCCTTAACACCCGAAAGAAACATCTTTGCAGATGTTTGACAGTCAGTTAAGATGAAACAGCTATTTATATATGATATTTTAGCAACTTAATTGCACTTATAATATCAGTATATTTATTTATTTATTTAAGCTTTATTGCACAAACGAACAGTTATTGTACAAAAGGTGGACTTAATGCCACGAGGCATTCTCTGCCAGTCTACCATCGGGCTAAACTTGAAAAATTTTGTCTCAGGCGGGACTCGAACCCGCATCTCCTCGCATGCCATTTTTCAAGTTTAATCGTGTTTTATGACTTAAGTAACTGTTTCATAACAATTCAATGTGTTTTTAATGTACCTACTCGTACATAGACATAAAATAATGTACACACTAACAAAAAATAAATTCAGCTAAAAACGATCTTAAATTATTCGGGTTCAATTTCACAAACCAGTTTACCTTTAAAGTGACAACCAATCTATCTGCAGTTTTTAAATAAAGCATGAAGCAAAAAACTATACATTTGCATGGTAAGCAACTTTCATCATCTCACTTCGCTTAGAGTCAAAGTGTCGGGCGCACGTTAGCTGGGGCGATATTGTACCTCATAACTAGGGTGACTAGAAATCACTGGACAAAACAAGGATTGTTTTTAAAAACAATTATGGTGATCTGTAAACCCTAACGACAGACATAAAACTCGGATGTATTTTAATATTGAGAAGATTCTGGATCGTTGTTGGAGCAGTAATTAAAACTGTTAACGAATTAGTTTTGAATCTTATTTAGGGTTCAGTTTACGTAGTAAATAAATATTTTAGTAGATTTATTATTAAAAAAAATGTCGAAGAGGCTGCTAGAATAGTTTATATCCATATATAGATTCTAATTAGATGGGTTAAGGTTGATTTTAAATCTTAAGTTATCGAGCGCGGCAAATATAAAACGATTTCGGAATGTTTTTTATTTTTATTTTATTTATTAAGGAGAACACAAACAGTAGTGTATAAATTGGATTACATAAAATTTAAATCTATATGTTAATACACACCAACAACGTATTCCGCGTATAAGTTACACTAATGAGGCTACTGTTGTTGACAATGTTTGCCTTTTTATTTGAAACAATAATAATTAAGATATGAATTCTGAAATTTACAAATTATAAGAAAACAAGTTTCCATATATGTATAAGAAAAGTTAATTGTACTAATATTTAAACAACAAATATGATTGTATTTTTTTAAATATTTATGGCTTTACTACAATACTAAAATTGCAAATATTTATCAGTATTAGTGGTTATGACTATTCTTAAGAAAGTTATTAACTTGGCTTCTATTATTAGATTATATTGAAATGGATCTATATCGCGTGCAAACAATTCATTATAACGATTTAACATTCGGTACAGTGGTGAACGCCTTCCAGCATTGGTTCTGCAGATAGGTATAGAGAAAAGAACGACGGTTTTCGAATAGAGGGACTTTTAGATTGATTTTGTCTTTGCCGCGGTGAGTTTCGCGCAAGTGGAAAAATTAATCAAAGTTGATGTATGGTAGATCTGTTTTTTTTTTTCTTTTCTTAAATTAGGTACTTTATTATTAAGAAGTTTGTTACATACTATAGTTGGACTGTGCAGGTATATCTGACTATATAGGTACTATTGCATGCATTATTAGTTTCCTTATTGATTAATTTATAAATTTATTTAAGTAATTCACATGATCACATCGCGTCTGTCGCCTCTAACGCGTCCTGAGGCTTGTCATCGGGTGGTAGCTGAAAATCAGTGGTTTGCCCCAAGCAAACGAATCGCTGAGCTGCGGCCCATTTGCATCGCTGCGACACACATCTTTTTATTTTTTTCCCTTTTGTTTTTGTATGTATTTTAAATTGATGTACTTTTTATTTATATGCAGCGTCAACTGTTTGTGTGTGTTGTAGTTGTATGTGATGCAAATAAATGAGTTATCTATCTATCTATAAAAGAGCTTTACTTTTATTTCTAAGTCTGCCTGATGGGATTCTGTAATATATTTTACTAACTAACGCTGAGCAATCGATGTAGTTGTTTACAATTTTGTAAAGAAAAACTGCCTCCAATTGAATACGTCTTTGACGCAGAGTAATAAGATTAAACCTTTTTAATAAGTTATCATAACTATCATAAAAATGAAAACATCTGTAATTTACTAATTTTAGAAATTTCATTTGAATTTTTTCTATTGTTGCATCATATATCTTATAAAATGGATCCCATATAATAACTGCATATTCTAAAATGGTTCTTACTAATGTGAAATACAGATTCAAGTAAGTACTGGCCTTCCTGAAAGGTGAAATATTACGTGAAATGAATCCAAACATCTGATAAGCTTTACACGTTATTGAATCTACATGTAAGTCTAAAGTAAGCTTGGCATCTAACATGACACCTAGGTCTCTAATGTTATCTGATCTTTGAAGAGCAGCATGCTGAATGACATAAGAATAAGTTAAGAGATTTTTCTTCCGTGTAAAAGATAAAATTTTGCATTTATTAAAGCTTAGTTGAAGTTTATTTTTAATACAATAGTTATGAAGTAATGTCAAATCTTCCTGTAAGAGTAAACAGTCTTCTGTTGTACGAATTGTTCTGTAAATTTTAAGATCATCAGCGTATAGTTCAAAATTAGAGTGTTTTATGCAACTACCAATATCGTTAATATAAAGTATAAAGAGAAAAGGTCCTAAAATTGAACCTTGTGGTACTCCAGATGTGACATTAAACAAATCTGACTCATGTCCATTTACTACAATTCTCTGTTTTCTGTTATTAACGTATGAGGCAAACCATCTTAGGAGTGAGCCTTTTATACCGTTATAGGCTAACTTTTTCAACAATATCAAGTGATCTACCTTGTCGAAAGCCTTTTTAAAGTCCGTGTAAATTGAGTCTACTTGCTCCCCTTTATCTATAGCTTCAAACAAAAAAGTTGTATATAATGCAAGATTAGTAATCGTAGAACGATTTTTGACGAAGCCATGTTGATTTGGTATTATATGTTTTTCAATCATTGGGTAAAGAAACTGATGGACTAATTTTTCAAAAACCTTCGACAAGGCAGACAAAATTGAGATCGGCCGATAATTAGTTATATCTGCTCTGTTGTTATCTTTATGTATAGGAGTGATATTTGCAATTTTCCATCTTTCTGGAAAATCCCCTGCTTCCAAGCTTTTGTTTATAATTATATATAGCGGTAGTGATAACGTCTTAGCAGTACATTTCAAGAACAAAGGTGGTATAGAATCGGGGCCTGCTCCTTTACTGGTTTCTAATGACAAAAGTTCCTTTTCAATATCTTTGAGTAAAATATGTAGATCAGATATACTATCAATCCCGTCAGCGATCGAGGACTCTGGCATCCATGAAGCTAAGTCAAGCTCAGAGGGTTCATATACCGACTGAAAGAAGGATGCAAACATAGTACAGATCTCCTTAGGATTATTCGAACTTGTGTTATTATAAGACATCTTTTCAGGATATGAACTTTTGTTACTTTTTTTACTAGATATATAATGCCAAAAATGTTTTATATTTTTTGATATACCATCCTCTAAATTTTTTACGTATCTACTAAACGTGATTGCCGATAGTGTTTTAAAACTACGCCGATACATAGAAAAAAGATCATAATATTCTTTAGAGCAATTGTGACGCTTGTATGCTACCCAGGATTTATTTTTAAGCTTAAATAATTTAACTAACTCACTCGTAAACCATACCGGGTAAGAAGAAGGCCTGATTGTCTTTTGGGGAACATATTTTTTTATGATTGTATACAAGTGCTCATACAATATATGTACACATTCATTTATTTTGTCACTTGATAGCAGCGAAAGCCAGACAAGCGCTAGGATTTCTTTATTAATTAATTCATAATCGGCTTTGTGGTAGCAATATTTTGTGCGTGTTGGCTTTGACAACCCCGTGTCCATGTCCACTATCAAGTAAGATAGGAAGGCTACATGATGCCTGTCCATAGGTATCAATGGAACAAGATTCTCACATAGTTGTAAGGGTGCACTACATAATAAGAAATCTAAAATTCTGTCATTAACGTTGTAATATGAGTTATATTGGTATTAATCCAGAAGCATGTAGTTTTTTTTTAGATTCATTCTACAGTTTTAAATTAGTTCGTTTACACAACAAAAATTCAATTCACCAGCAGTAAAATAAACATGAAACACTTTTGAACGAATTATAAATTAGGCAGTCTTCATTAAATCACTCAGGATAGATTTATCTAAAATATAATTTATAGTAATGGACCATAAAACCTTGAAACATTTGTAACATTATTACAGATTCAACAAGCTGGATTAGTTAACTTATTTACACACTAACATTTGTTGTTTTATGTGAACCTACATCGGCCCACCCCTAGACATACCTCTCAAATTTGTCTAAGTAAGCGATTGCAATTTGAGGAATAGTACACAAGAGGCTCTACTAATGTCCGCCTTCATCTTGTAATGATCCTATAAGCCGCCTTGCAGGAGTCTCGTGCAATGGCGTATAAAAGGTGCCATGAAGAGGTGCTATGCTGCTTTAGACTTAGACCTCACGGCATACATAATAATTAAATCAGTATACATAATTTACTATGAAATCCTTGAAAATTCCTATATCTAACCAAAGGCTTGTCCCCCTTACTCCTAACGACGACGAGGGGGGGGGGGGGCGTGCACCTTGCCTTATTGCATTTTTCCCGGACTCCGAACGCGCGAGGTATGCCGTGAGACTGTTATACGAACACGGTTGCTTGATTTTATTTAAGTCGGCCACATCCAACTGTGGAAATTATTACTTTTAAAAAAATATAAAAAGAGTAGTACGTAAAATTTTTTAGTTTTTTAAAGTATCGTCAATTGTATCATACGATTATTAATAATACATTTTTATTTCAAAAAATTTAAAGATAGGGCATAGGCATTGAATTCAAGTTACCACAGCAATGATAGGTACTGGCATAATCACCACGCTTGCCAAATGCAGGTTGGTGATCACAAATCAATTTTGTTTACCCGACCCGGGGATTGAACCTGGGACCCCGAGATCTTGGCCCGGTATTTAAACCACTAGACCAACGAGGCGTTTATAAGTTATCGATTTATTAGATTTCCTACTAATACGCCATTATTTTATGTATCCATATTATATTATATGTATTTAAATAAAGAACCATCGTTCTGTAACAATATTTCCATCGTTCAAAGGACCTTTGCCCTTTGTAGAACTCATCTCTGCCGGCTGAGTTCTCTTCCCTGTTCCCGCAGCGATGCGACGATAAATCTAAAGTCTCGGGAAATAGCTTGCACGAAAATATTCAATCAAGTTTATAGCGTCGTGCTTCTTCGTGGGGTTACCAGCAACCAAGTAAGTATTTGGAGACTTTTCTTCAGTTAGAAATGAAGCAAGTTTTTAATGTTTTTGTAAAATCAATTCTATTAGTGCAACGATAATTTTTTTTCTTTCTAGTTTGACGATAGCTGCGTTGATGGATTAGTTGCGTAAACTACATTTCAATATTGTCTTGGGGTCTAAATTTTTGTGGTATCGTCGTTGCTGTTTATACCACACAACAAGTGCTTTTGTGGTATCGTATAAGTGGATTTTGTTCATATCGCGCAATAAAATCGTATTCCTGGTTAGGTATATCGCTTATTTATAGCTCCTTCGCTAAGGATGTCATTTTCTTAACCCTTTCAAGGGGTGATTTCCGAGATAAAATCTAGATAATGTACTTTCTTGAGTTTAAGCTATCTTCCCATCACATTGCATCTATAGTGCCGGCTTTAGCGCGAAAATGTAACCTAGATGTTGACACAAAGCAATATTCGCAATATTTAATATTGTAAGTATACAAATACTTTTATGTGACGTATATAATTTTGTATTTTTGACGACCTCCGTGGTGGAGTGGCGTACACACCGGTTTTCAAGGTGTCGCCTGCTCCGAGGTCCCGGGTTCGATTCCCGGTCAATGTAGAAAAAAAGTGTTTTTCTACATTTTCTCGGGTCTGCGTGTTTGTGATACCTTCGTTGTTTCTGGTTTCCAAAATACGAATGCTTTAAATAGTTATTCAAATTGGGATCAGAACAATGTATGTGATGATGTTGTCCACATTTATTATTTATTATTGTATAAATGATTGTACTCACAGAACACGGAAAAAAGGTTTAGAAAGGCGATGTAGGCGAGGCAGGCGTGCCACAGAGGTTGTGAGCAAATGTTCATAGGTACTTCTGCCCAAACATGAATGTAAGCAAGCGCTGTGATTGGTTTCTTTCGACATCGCGTGACCAAAGAATTCGCTTGATGGGCGACCAAAGACCAAAAGCGTGACCAAAGATTGTATTTATTCTGTGCACAAGTAGAAGAGGGGTGGAAGCGGCGGCATCGGTTCTCATACAAATAGCGCATGACAGCTTTCCTAACCTTTTTCCATGTTCTGTGGTTGTACTCGTCTCACAGTCATATGCCCCAATCTAAATTTAAATGTCAACTTCTTATTATTGTACTCTGGAGCGCTAACTTTGTATTGTGAATGGTAGGATATAATGAGTTGCGAGTGCGAAGGAAATTGGCTTTAGCAGTTTATATATTTAAACTCTTAAGGGGTAAAAGTGTGAATGGGGTAATGCTAGGGAAGATAGGGTTCTGTGTGCCCGACCGATAAGTGGACCGGCGCCGCCGGCCGCGGCTGCTGGCTTTGCCGCGCGCGCGTTCGCAGCTGCAGAGCAAGTCGGCTCTGATGCTCACGCTGCATACCCTCAATACAGTAGCGGAACATATTGACCTTTTTCACTGTTCTCTGAGCGAATTCACGAAGACAACTCTCTTTAAATTGTGTTATTGTGTATAAGTTATTATTGTCAGTGTATAATATGTTTGTTTTTCCTTTAATTTTGCTTGTCTATTGTATTGGGTCTTAACTTGTAAAATAGATTTAAGCTTTGAATAAAAATAAAAATAAAAAAAATAAAAAACTTGACCAAGCTTGGACTATCAATGTTATTCACCTAATTATTACCCATAATACAGAATGGCGACACAGCTACAAAACCAAAAGTTTATCGGAAAAACTCTTGAGAAAATCGCCCCGTTCTCGTCACAGCAACAAAGTTCATCCGACTTTATACCTTGCGGCATTTACTTAAGAACTTATTTTAATATTTGACATTGTTTGCTTTGAAACTCGTTCGATTCGCCGGGGTTCTATCTGGGCGATTGCTTCATGGCTCATTACACCAGATAGGATGGCCGTGTGGATAACTGCCCTTATCTTTGCTCGACAACACCTTCTAGGTATGAAAAGAATGGTAAAAATGTACGCTCTACTGGCGTAAAAGCAGCTAGGGAGCTTTGGCTAGCTGAAATTTTAAAACGGTAGAATAAGTTTTTAAGACTGTATTTTAAGCAAATAAAATGCTAGTGTGAATTGAAAATATTTTTCCTGAAATAAATGTTTTTCGACTGCCTGAAGTGGGACTCCTACAACCTTTTGTATACCAGGCGTTTAAAAAAATTAGTCGACACACCCAATTGTTTGGTAAGCTTAATGGTCAGAGCAGTCGTCTGGAAAACGAAAAGTTGTTAGCTTGACTCCCAGACAAAGAGTGTTGGCATTCTTAGCTAAACCAATTTCACTACAAAAAAACTTATAATAACATTATACTTCTTTGAATATGTTTTTTGTTGTTATGGCAACCCTTTTCGCAAGCTCAGTGGGTCTATCACTAAGCAGTTTCAAGGCACATTTGGGGATTGAGGGGTCGACGAAGTGGACTAGGCCTATTGATAAAAGCATTGTCCAAATTGGAGACGATTCTGACCAAACTATTCCAATATCATAAACTGACAGGTAGTCAGTTTTAACATCGGTTTTCTTTTGTCATTGGACTATTGGACACAAAGTAATTTTGAGATTGTCCTAAGAGCATCAACAAAAGCAAACCGATTATTGAAGACCCGATACAGAATAGTAACAATAGTTTTGAGTTGTTGCTAGTAGTTTAATATTTGTACTTTTTATATTATAGACTTGGTATACAGGATGAAAGGGTACAGACAACGGCAGGTCAACCTATATACCCAAAAAGTTAAAGGTTATTGAATTGATTTTGAACTTTAAGTCCAACAAGTAGAGATCAATATTAATTGGGAAAATTTGACGTTTTGTGGTAGGTTGACCTGCTGTTGTTTGTATATATAAACAGGATAGAGAGAGTACAGAAATAACTGATTCGCAGCCTATCTTACCGTTTTAAGACTCAATGTTAGAACATTGAGAACTTATACATACAAGGCGAAATATTTTCGTCTGGATCTACTTTCTGTACGGCGTATATACCTGCCTAGACATGTCGTACCTCCATTAATTAATAAACAACTGCATTGACAATTCCACATTACTCAACCAACTTGCTTACAATGTTCCATCGCGAATTCCCAAAGACACCCATGTAAGTTGTTCAAAACTAAATTCTGCAGAACAAGGATGGGTCGCGGATCACCTGTTGTTTGTCTGACTCATCTGTAAAATAATCTGACCAAGAAATTACCAGACCTTGATGTTCACATTCAGAGCCTTCCTAAATTCCTTAAGATGCTTAAGTGTTATGACCTTAGTACCTTTGATTGCATGTAGTTATTATTTTTGTTTCATTTTTTATTGTCATATTTTCTTTTTAATTTTAAATGGTGTAGCACAATTCAAATTAACTTTAAAAAGCAATACTTAACGTACTAATTGAATTAATGAAGAAAAAAAAACTCATAAAATTTTAAGCATACAATAAATGCATGCTGAGGTTACCTGTAATTGTAAGAACAGTTAGCTATATAAATATTGGTAGTCCTGTTAATAAATAAGTAAATAAATAAATACATTTTAACCAGGTTCCAAAATTGACTATATCAATCTACGAGACAAAAAACAAACGCTGTATTTTTTTTATAGCCCAGTACAAAAATGTCAAGATAAAGCACTTAGACATTGTCCGCCAAAAATCTAAAATTTTTGATACGGCCGCCTAGCAACACTTTTTTTACCCGATGCGCATCTCATTCATTCATTACGATACTATTTATAAGTTTTTGATTTTCCCTTTAAACCTTAACAGGCCAAGGGCCGTAAAAATTTAAAACTATATTGCGAAAAATATTTTCGGGTGAAAACTTGATTTACCTACCTACAGTTTTTACTTCATGAATGGGCTCTAAATACAATACTGAACGCCTATAAAAATTTTGGGAACTGGTTAAAATTTTATCCTGTATACTTTTTACAATCAAAAAAACAAGAAATAGAATGTAATTCAGTATTTGTATTATTTTCATATGAACAATACTACGATTTGTAAGTTTAAGAGAAAACACTACGGGCGAGATAATTGAAAAATAGGTATTTGTAAAATCTTTTGCTGTCGCGCAGTGCCAAACGCCTTCACCGCAGAGTGTGATAAAGACAACTGCTTCTTGGACCGAAAATACCTACTAAAAGCACACCAAATCAACGTTTCGTAGTCCCCCGATTACTTTACCAAAACTAGACCAATTTAAATACTTATTTCATTAAAAATTTAAAAAAGGCTTTAGCCGTGTTCGTAAGTTTTCCTTTTTTTCAAAAATGTTGCCAAATTTGTTTTCTGGATGTTTGAACACAGCGGAAAATCTGGCGATTTTTTTCGATTTTGTGGATTGATATTTTTTTTATTAATTTATTTATGAAAAAACAGAAAACATAGAAAATAGATGCTAATAGTAGCCATAGATTTTTGTAATAAAAATTTTTGCTCTACTGGCTTTATCCAGGGAGGAAACAGGGGACTTCGTTTGTATGGAAAAACGGCCCTTGTGTTTCCTCTTAAGGAGATTTTTATAAATACCAAACTACTAACCGAACCGAGCACCTCTATGAAAGTAAAAGTCAGTCTCAGTTTCTTCGTAGCATGCTTTACTACGGCGTAGCAAGCACGAGAGTCGTGCTTGTAGTCAGAATGTTTATTAATAGATAATATTACGTATTATCAAAATGTCATTTATTTACCCATTTACTGAGTACAACCGGAAAGTTTTAGTCACAAAGTCTATTATCCCTTATTTTTTAAGGTTGTAAACTTTACAAGGCTGTCGTTACCTCCTAAATAACGACAGCCCAACTGTCGTAGCGCAGCGGTGATTGCCTTGAAAAAAGGGTTTCTTTACCATTTCAGTTTAATTTAGAAAAAGTTAATATTTAGAACAAAGCGTGTGATTTGAAAAAAAAACTCAAATCCTACTGCTTACCTGTCATTTGTTAATTGTAAATTTTCGGAAATAAACAAAATAAAACAATAAAGCAGTCATAACTCACGACTTCTAAATATTCAAGATCACATTCCATTAGTGAGTCAGTGCTGTCAACAACGTACGTAGCAAACACTTTAGTATTATGACATCATCAATCATTGAAACATAGTGTATCAATTAAACTAAGAAGATACTTTGATTTGTCGTGTGGTGCCTTCCCTTTAAAGATAGCACTACCCCTTTTCTTCCTATGGAAGTCGTAAGAGGTGGCTAAAGGAGAACTGCCAGGGAAAATCTTAATGGTGTTTTGACGGATTCTGGCTTTAACAGCATTAACGATCATTTGTAGTTCTAACAGCACGCGGCCGAACCGATCTTTTCTGGTCTTCGACAGAGGAAGTGCTGTTGTATCTGTTGATAGTACGATATACGAACATACGGCTGATACCAAGCTTTTGAAGTGACTGGAATATGACCGACGGCTCCATACCCACTTTGTGCTAGGCGATCACTACAATCCTATTTTCTTTCACACCCCATTCCACATTGTGATTTGATAATGAACACAAAAAAATATGTTTGATGGCGCAAATTCGAAAGAAGTTTTTAAAATAAAAGCGGTCCCAAAAGCGACGTATTTTTTATTATTATTAATACATACTTAGATTTTAAGATTGAGTTTCTATTATTTATTTAATTCAATATTTTATCGATTTTCTATATCTGACTCTTTATTTTAACGACATTTAGTTAATAATATTTCATTCAAATTGGTGTAAAAGGTCAATTATTGCAGCAGTGTCTTCCCTCCACTATTGGCCAAACCGCGATGGCCGGCCAGCCTGCCAAGGGTGAAGACTGGCAAAACCCTTCATTTGGAGAGGCTTTTATTCAGCAGTAGACTATAGGCTGCTCATGATGATGAAGTGGATAGTTTCATATAATACGAGTTAAACCTGCCAAGTTACTTTTGTTCCTAAACGAACTACACTATTATCATTAATGTCGAAACACGTACACCGACAACATACTCGCACCTAGATATATGTTTCTTTCTCTCTAATTACATGCATTAGTACCGCTGTCTAGCCTAATTGCGTCTACACAAAGGAGGCTGTATCCACTACGCATACACGGGACCATCTATAGATTCGTTTAGCCGTTATCGCCATATATCAAGCGACCGTATCCGACCGGCAATAAAGCGCAAATTACGATGATCCTTGATATTATGATTTTTCAGAGCAGGTATTGATTTTGTCGGACCTGGGAAACGTGGCTGCCGTGCAAAATATAAATAGGTATTCTACGAGCATCACTAGTCAAATATTAACTCAATATAGAGCATGCATGCCCGGGGACCGAGGTTCGGATGTAACCATTGGCAACGGTGCGGGCCTGACGTTTGCATCTAGCTACCGGGTAGTTCGAATGTAGACTATTGTAAACCTTAATGCTTGTGTTATATGGTTGTTAATGTGTTTTATGTTTAGTGTTTGTGGGGAATTGCATCACCTCTGTATGGCACCTGATTCCCGATACGGAACTCCTCAGGGTGGCTGTTTGCCGCTCGCCTTTGCTTTGTCGTCTGTTCGGCGTGCGGCCGACAGGATGACGTGTTGTAATTACTTTGAAAGTATACTCGATATTACGAAACCGATTCAATATCGCACACGTTAATTAATGTTACCTTTGTGCCGGCCGACATTCGCAGAAACTGGGGGTTTGGTGTGTACTGAGAAAATGCTAAAGGGAATATTTGGAGGGACAATGGCGAGCTTGTAATAAGAGCGAGTTGGAAGGCCAGCGGCAACAATAAATAAAGTTGGCCCGCAAGAGGACTTAGTCGCATTAATAGACGAGATAACGGAGAATATAATAGGTCTACCTCGGATTATATTGTAGAAAGTTAATATTCATTATTTTCAGAACATTTTCCATGTATGTACAAAATATTTGTCTTAATAATAGAAAGATTGAAGGTGAAAAATTAAGTTACATATAATTCATAATTCATAATTCATAATTCATTTATTCACTTCAAATTTGTGATACAGAACAGGTTGATACCTTTGTAGAAGCAGTTGGTAGTGCTTGTCACAAATTTACCTTTTCAAGGCATCAGTGATACATTGTAATTACCTACTTTCTTTATAATACATTAATACATTATCCATTATCATAAATTACACTGTTAGATTTATTAAATTTTAAATAGTATTCTAATATTATAATATGTTAATATGTCTATCGCTCGCTACTGTCATACATTTTAATATTATTACATTTTCGGTTGTAATAACACTATATATATAGTAATAGATTTTTGATTTTTAATCTAATCATATTTTGTAGCATTCACATAAAACATCTTAAACCTCTTTGTAAGGCACAAAGAGGTTTAAGATGTTTTATGTGAATGCTCTATACTTTTCTTCATCTGAAGGTTGTCCGGAAGAAATCGCGTCTAGCGATAAGTCCACCTAAATTGTGCAGCTCTATGTGTAAATATTTCTTGAGTTATATTTATTTGTTTGGTAAACGATAAGTAGTATCTATCTATTACCCGCCTATTCGGTAACTACCTAACATCAATGAAATTATGTTAAAACGAAGCCAGATATGTTGTTAGCGCGCGCGATGTGAAGACTCAATTATGGATCATATTCAAAATTATTGTACCAGCACCAAAATGAAACGATAATGAATAGTGTGACAAAAATGAAAACCGTAACAAAAAAAAACAAAGTGGAACTATTAGGGTCATTTCACAATTATAACAAAAAAACACATACGTGATTGTATTAACTTTAATTACCGAAAAATATTTAAGAATAATATTTGAAAAATTGTTCTCTTTAAAAATTGACAGTATCGTTTAACTAAGCAAATTTTTTACCAAAGTAATAATAAGAAAAAATCTTATTTAATACAGTAGTTTTGTACTAACGTCAGGCTCAATGGTTTTGTATTTAAATTTAATCGAGTAATAAAATCTTTACTAATATTATCAAACTGAAGAGTTTGTTTGTTTGTTTGTTTGAACGCGCTAATCTCAGGAAGTACTTGCCCGAATTGAAAAATTATTTTTGTGTTGGATAGTTTATTTATCGAGGAAGGCTTTAGGCTATAGAGCATCAGGCTGCGAATAATAGGTAAGATAAAGATAAAGATAGAGATATTTATTTGCTAAAGATATGGTTTAAATGACTGGAAGTGACAATAATTCTTGAAAATTTAGACGGACGAAACACTTCTTATGTTCTCAGAAAAAAATGGACGCGGACAAGATAGCCGAATGTCAACGCTCAGTGCCTTATTGATTGATGATAAATCAGTGTGTTGCCTTCCCAAAAAATTGAATTTCTTCTAATTTTTATCATAACAAAAATGAATAACAAACATGAAATAAAATGTGGACAGATTATGAAGTAATGTTTTACATGATTTTATCGTTAATATTGTTAACGCTTATACTAACATCTTAGAATTTGTAATGGTTAAATTAATTTTAGACCAAGTTCTAAGCAATATCCAATATATGTAAAAACACGTAATTTTTTGTTACGCTAGACTATTTTAGGACATTGATATTTGTATAGAGAGCACTTGGGTATAAAATTTTATTTCAGTTTTATAATATTTTGTTAATTATTATTTATGCATAGAAAACGCTATATCATTATTTAATGACTTGTCTTTATACGCTCGAGCTTTTTCTATAAAAGAACTGTGAATACTTTTAATACTATAGACCTGGGACGTTTTTTAGTTACAAAAGGTACAAAAATTTTGAATATGACCCTTATACGTCCTAATTAAGACGTTTTTACAACGTCCACGTCGAGTGCAGTCACGAGCGGTAATCATTAAAAATTATAGCCATCTCTTTCATTTGCGTGCTAATTCGCATCTTTTGTTCTGCTTATCAGTGAAATTTGTCAATGTGTGCAGTTTTGGATTGCTCGGAACAGATTTAATACGCGAATTACTATGAAGGTAACATATTATCTATACTTTAAAATATCATTGCCTAACATTCAATCTGATCAGGACAAAACGTCGATTACATTATCAAAACAGCAGCATTCATAGTGCCCCGTTATCAGCTTCCTAAACGCACAAAATATATTCGAATAAAGGTCCTTATGATGGTGCTTAGATCCCTGCCGTTCTACTATTATCTGGCACGCGCTGTCGTAAATCTCCCTCGATTTCCCCCCTCATTTAGGGTTACCATTACAAAACAAAAATTCTCACAATAAACGATTTCAAAAGGAGACCGAATATGTTAGACACTGTTTCCTTCTAAAGGATCAAAAAAATACGAATCGTAATTTAATGTTATTTGTTTTATATGATACCAGCTGTTGCCCGCGTCTTCTCCGCGTCAATTTCTGTTATAATGATCGCGATTATTTTTGCAACATTTTTCACTGATACTTGCAAAGCCTTCCTCGATAAACGGACCATGGGATCCAATACAAAAAGATTTTTTCAATTTGAACTATTAATTCCTGAGATTAACACATTCAAACAAACAAACAATCTCTTTAGCTTTATAATATTAGTATAGATTTCAGAAAATAAATTACATAAATAATATCAGTATTTAAATTTGAAATATTATGTCTCAAGCGGGACTCGAATCTAATTCTATCACACATTTCTCGTACGAAGAGCTTTCTTTGATGACAAAAGTCATAAAATAATTTAAGATACACAGTTAAGTCGTTGGATCGTTGTGGATAGGAGGCTTATGTCCAGCTGTTTATCTGTGCATCTCAATTCTGTTATAGGTGTCCATGCTACAACCTGTGCGTTGTTCTAAGGCACAACAAAGTTTGCCGGGTCAGCTAGTAGCAAATAAATTATTCAGATAAATTTAAAAGTTTTTTATCCATTGGTCTATACGAGTATGAACTACACAAGTAAATCCAGGCAAATGAAACTGACAAAAGTAGTCAAAAGCCCAGAAATATCCTTAAAAATCAGGAAGGTTGGCATCCCTACCTTCATTGTGTCGCGATGACGGGCAATTCCTCTTCGAAGCCCGCTGTTTACGCTTGCAAATTCATAATTGTCACTGTAATGATGTTGGCGACACTAACAAACCGATTTTATTAACTAACGTTGTCGGAAGACAATTAATTGTTAGGTACTTCAGCACCTGCCACTCGAAGACAGCTCTCATTCATTGTTGAATAGTAAAATCCAACCAGTATTTTTTGTAGTTTTGACTATTTTTTTATTAAGAGCATAATTATTTACTGTGTATACTGCTGCATACAGGCCTCTCTAAAAAGATGATTGACCATAATCGCCATGCTTAGCGGGTATTTGTGGATCGCTGCGAGTCACCACTTCTCCAACGATGGGTCATCCCACACAAAAATGTAGTGTGACCATTATACTATCACTTCTCCAAGGATGGGTATCCCACCAAAACGTAGAGTTTGGCCATTACCTATACTATGTTACTAACACTAATTTGTAAGTTACATAGTTACTAACATTATGTGCCCTGCCTGAAATAAAAATTTTGGATTTGAATTAGCAGGCGAGTGGGCCATCGCAGTGTGGCCGGTGGTGCAGAGAAGACGCTGCTACCCATCTGTTTATGTCGCCGATGTCAAATCTTGCAAAGCCCATAGAAAAAGATATGTCGGTGCTATTCTATGTGCAAATATCAGACACATTTTCACGTTAGATCTCATATTAAACCAGCGTTAGCCGCTACAAGTAAAATGTTAATGGCAATACCATTAACATTTTACTTGTAGCTCACTACTGAAAGTACTAAAGTTTTAGTCTGTAAACACGTCTAATATTAAGAAAACTCTTCCGTCTTAGTTCCCATCACAATGATATTGATTTCATGTTTTGTTAAGGAATAAGCTATTTTTAATTTTTGTAAGTCTAAATCAACAAGTGTAAAATATTTCCTTTGAAAAATTTGGACAAAATATTTTAAACAAATGACAAATTTACTTATCTATGCAACCCTCTCTGCCACATAAAGGGTGAGACTCCCGGGACCAAGGTCCCCCTATAAATCACTAATAAGATTCATAGCCTCTTATTGCGTCAGCCCACAGATCACGCTTTACGGTCTTTTTACGCTTCTGAAGAAAAACGCGTTTTGCGTATCTATAAAAATATTTGGCTTGGCTCTTGATCGCGATATTTTATCAAACATGTTTTATGTTTCCTACCAATCTGTCGATAATTCGCCGAAAGCGACCTATTTCGTAATATGGATGAGATCACTTATACAGGATGAAATTTTAACCACTTTACAAATTTTAGTATAACAATCTACGAGACAAAAAACAAATGACGTATTTTTTCTTTTGGTATAGCCCAGTACAAAAATGTTAAGATAAAGCACTTAGAAAATGTCCGCCAAAAATCTAAAATTTTTGATATGGCCTCCTAGCACCACTTATTTTACAATCTCATTCATTGATTACGATACTATTCATAAGTTTTTGATTTTCCCTTCATACCTTAACGGGCTTAGGACCGTAAAAATTTAAAGCTTTGTTGCGAAAAATATTTTTGGTTCAAAACTTGATTTACATTTTTTACGTCCATTACGGCTCTAAACACGATACTGAACGCCTATAAACATTTTTGAAGATGTTGAAAAAGTCACCTGTATTTTATATGACCTCATACCCCTATACTATACCTATACTAAACTAGCTTTTATATAGTTTATATTTCTAAGTTTTGTCACTATAGGTACAATTACTTTATGAGGTCTATTCCTGAAGCTGACTCTTACAAGTTTAAACCCCTGTTTGACCTCTTTGAAAGTTGAGTTTTAAAAATCTTTCGTAGTTATTATTATCTACTTCCAAATTCAAGAGCAAACCGTAATAGTTTTTTAATATCAAATAGCTAGTTATATTTCATCAGTGAATCAATGTTTTAATTTTACGAATTTTGTGTTTGGATGTGTAAATTATTGTCTGTTGAAATATTCTTCTTCTTCTTCTTCTGTTGAAATATTAAAAAAAAGTAAAGTAACGGCCTAAAAATATTCCAACTGCAGGGAAATGACCTTTATCGTTGAATTCAAATTAATACAGCAATCATGTATACAGGCATAATCACCACGCTTCCCAAATGCGGGTTGATGATCTCAATCCCGAGCCATTGTCGAAAATTCGAAACTTTTTGTTGCCCTACCTGGGGATCGAAATCGGGACCCCGAGATCTCGGCCCGGTATTTAAACCACTAGGCCATTGAAATATGGTTTGATAAAACTAATAAAAACAATACGGTGTCCGAATTATCAACATTGAAGAATCGAAGCTAGCATATTTCCAGTATAAAAACTCATCTCTTCATCTTTACTTAAAACAAACAAACAAAGTCATAAGACACAAAGTTAAAAGGTAGCATATTTGAAAAAATGGTTTTAGAGAATATACCAATTCCATTTAGCAACGAACAAAGAGCCATGTGTTACGGCTGCAAGTGACAGTAAAGGAAATAATTAAAAACCTTGTTAGTCTTAGCTTAGAGCAATAAGAGAGCCCGGCAAAGGAGCGTTGGAGCAAAGTAAAGCGTGAACGTTAGGCGCGCGGGCCCCGGCGTCTGAAACATGTATAAATGCAGCACATTTCCAGGCGTCTACCTCTTTATTGCCTGCCCGCCGCGCAAGACAAAAGAACTAAAACTGCACCTCGGGAATATTAATATGAATTTATCTTGCGCCTTCGAATCGACTGCGACGATGCTCGACTCCGAATTAAAATTCATAAAGCCACGATCCGGAGCAAAATACAAAAAATACGAATTCACTTTAAATACAATTCTGGGGATACCTCATACCGCCCACGCGCGAAGACTGTTTAAGCCGGTTGTGGCAAACAGTTTTACGGGAAAAGCAAATTGACGCACCCTCGCCGCCTGGACAAACTGCCAAACGGTGGCACCCGTTCGTACCCGGGTGTATATTCTTTTCCCGGTTCTGCTTAGGGAGATGACGTGGCCTCTCTCGCTCACTCAACGCTTTCCCGAAAACATGCTTACCTTAATATTTGAGATAATATTTTTTTATTTTGCTCTTATTATAAACCCAACATAAACTATGTTGTATGTAATTCTGCTGATTTGTTAAGTACTATGCAATTATGCATTAAATACTTTTTTCAAGATTACTTTAAGTGTCAACGCACCGCACGCGTTTTACAACATCTTACTACAGATCGCAAGTAGGTAAGTAAGACGCGTTTTGAGGTACGAGGTAAGATGGTCGCCTTGGTTAAAAGCTCATTCCGGACTGCTTTACCAAATTCAGTCGCTATAAAATTATCTTAGTAACATTAGAAAAAAAATTGCCGAATTATAGCCATGAAGCCGTAAAAAGTTGTCTGGGATGATGAAACTGTTCCAGCCGCAGCCAATGGCGAACGCACGCAATCGAAATGGCGTCACGCGGTCTGGCAAGATGGCGCCGCTACTGAAGTTCGAAAATACTACGCTATTATTTGCAGACCCTCGTTTCCCACTTTCCACCGACCTTCACCGTGGAAAAAATATTCGAGCGACTGTTCAACAAACCCTTTTGTCTGATCTTTTGTTTTAATTGCCGTGTAAGATCTAAAGATTATTTGGGAAATTCTGTTTTGAGTCTTCTTTTGTAGGTGATGGGGAAGTAACATAAAACCATTAATAAGCCTCTTACCCTATCCGTCTAAGTCAACATCGGTGTTCCCGGAGATGCGGCGGTCGGGAGGGCTGGGGAGGGACTCGGGCGCGTTGCTATGACGACGCTCGGGGGCGCGGACCCGAATTTTATCGATTCGGATACAGACAGCAGCCACCGAGCTTCGCCAAGCAACGGTAACACGATTCAACACCCGTGTTTGCCGACCTCGTAGGTTTATAAGGCTTTGACATTCGGAAACACGTACACTGTTTAAATACGTTCGTAGAAACGCACGTCTATGGCAAATTGCTTCTGTGTGTGCTATTTAGATAATGGAATACACATTTGTACACTTTGATCTTGTTTGATATGTATTATAGGATGTATATGCGAGTTTGATGTAATGTGTAATGGGTTTTGTCATGTGAGAACTTTAAAAAGCTTTTGGCAATTTGATCATTGGATTAATACACCAGGAATACGGTTTAAAAGCGAAGAATAGACACGGCCCGGTAGGTAATCGATTAGGGTTAGGGGACACAAAATCTGATTTGCTTTTCCTTTTACGTTATAGTCTAAGATCCCACCATACAACGACCTTCACCGAGCTGATTATTGAATGAAATGTATTTTATATAAAATTAAATATGCCAATAAATATATTGCAAATGTTTGACTAAAAATATTCATTCCAGAGTATGATTAATTAACAATTATTTTTTTTTTTTTTTTTTTTTTTTACTGGTTTGGTTAATAGGCAAATTTCATACCAATCGAAAATATGAAGCCCAAAGAATATGCAAACGTTAGGTTGACTATTTTTTTCCCGTCACAACTCTTGAGTAGGCAGATATAAACAGGTAAATCGAACTAGTAACTTGCACCGGTCTGGTTAATTAAATAAAATTAAATACAAATAAATATTATTCATTTATAAACACGGTGGTAAACGGTTAAATGCAAAAAAAAAGTCTTGAAATTCGGTTGTAAAATTTTTAAAATTCTACTCTGGACCGAAATTTTTTAGGCAACCCATTTGCAATATATTTTTTGGCATATTTATTTGTATATAAAATACTTTTCATCCAATAAATAGCTCGGTGAAGGTCGTTGTATGGTGGGATCTTAGACTATTATTGTTATACGCAACCTATTATACTGAAGACTATACTATGCTGAAGACGTTGATCCCTTACACTTTTAGTTACTTATCTGGTATACATAAGTATTTTAAATTAATCTAATCAATATACACAAAGCTTGTTTCCCCGTTTCTCCAACCTAGGAGTGTACTTCTAAAATCCGTCTCTTATCAGGTAGGTAGGTTCCCCTCGACTACTTACCTACTCAAGGACTTTCTCCAAGATTTTACTTATCTACTAACATCAATTTGGCGGTTTGAGTAAGTAAAATCTTTAAAATATTGTTTTTAAACTGTTTCTAAGCAATAAAATTGAAAATACCATTCCACTGCCCTAAATGGGATTCGATTCCACATCCTCCCGCTTACTAGGCGAAAGCTCTAACCGTAGTAACGATGAATATTAGGAAAAAGCTTTTACATTTTTGTGGACCTCTACTCTCTCTTGTGGTTCAAAAGTAAATCGGATATTACTTTTGAACTTTAAATTGAGAACCGATCGAGGTTTGACACATACTCGTAGTTAAAAAATTGTAACTAGACATAGTTTGAAATATATATATGTTGTTTTATACATTTCGAAATATAAATCATATAACTAAACCACTTTTCTAAAAACCATGACGTTAAGAAAAACAAAAAAAAAGGGTTTGTACAAGCCACATTTTTTTGTATTAGGTATTTTAGCAATCTTGTTCAACTCCCTCAGCACAACTATACCCTAAAATATGAGCGACCTTTTCTTACACATATTTTTACCTACTATCCTTATGTGGACATTTATTTTTAACCTCATAATGAATTTTTGTTACTGCTTGCGTCGTCATCTAAGCATCTGAATACCAGAGGAACATCTGTCCCGCCCAAATGCCACCCATTTGGCAATTTCCGAGACATCCCGTCAAATTATTGACATTCCCTACATCTGCTACGTTCTAGCTGCCTCAGCATTACCCGCACAATCATGGCATGGGCATTATAAAACAAGTACAATCAAAGCGTCACAGATTTTAATAACGTAAGTATACAAGCCATGTCAGTTAATCAATCAGTTCATTCCATTAGAATTTATATAAATAATTCCGAGTTCTATTAAAATATCTCTACTTAATGGTTGTCAACCATTCGAGCTCGCTTCAAGTCTTTAATATGCTCTTGTTTTAACTCATCACACGTTTTACAAATGAATTACTTTGCATCTTTTCAATTCAATTCAAGTCAATTGTTTCTTTGCTATAAATAGGGTAGGTACATGTATTATCATAGTTTGTAGGTAAACACATATAGAGTTGGTAAACAGTTGAACCTGCTCAGCTTTCTCTAGTTAGAGCTAGTGCTGTAGCTATAAGTATGAATAAATAAAGAAATAATATATTTTTTGGAAACATCAAGTTATTTAAAAGCAAAATGAACTAGGTATAGCACTATCAACCATGTTGGCTTTTGTTCTTCTTACAAGTTGTAAAACTTTCAGAAAATTATCCCCATACCCACCCTTTGAGGTACCTACCCTTCTCCATTAAGAAAAGGCGGATAGCACTTACATATTCTCTATCTTTAAGTAATATTTTCATCATAAGCCCTTAATTAATCTCAATTTAAGACTATTAGCGAACCGTCGCCGATGAGTTGCTGCTGGCTGTGTACCTGGGTATAACCACAGATAAGATAATACTAAAGTATAACGGTTTTTAGGGTTTCGTACCCAAAGGGTAAAAACGGGACCCTATTACTAAGACTTCACTGTCTGTCCGTCTGTCCGTCTGTCCGTCGCTCTGTCACCAGGCTGTATCTCAAGAGCCGCGATAGCTAGACTGTTGAAATTTTCACAAATTATGTATTTCTGTTGCCGCAATAACAACAAATACTAAAAACAAAATAAAATAAATATTTGAAGGGGGCTCCCATACAACAAACCCGATTTTTTGGCCTTTTTGGTACGGAACCCTTCGTGCGCGAGTCCGACTCGCACTTGGCCGGTTATTTTAACTTAACTCTGGGTAGACTTTGTTTTGCTTGGAAGCTTTCTTTCACACTGTAGGTTCTACAATGTTAAATGTTTTCTCACTCAACGGTTGAGCGTATAAAGGGCGTAGTAAAAGTATAATGACGCCATCTAAGTAATATTAAATTAATTTAAGTACCTACTTCTAGGTAGCTTTTCATAGTTTTGTATAGTTCGTTCTTAGCATTGATCCTTTATTGCTAATTGACATTTACTATGTTATAATCTATTTAACAATTATAATGTACATTTTAAAGTAGTTGATAAGATGACGACGCAATTCTCTAAAGGCGCTTATAAAAGTGGAAGACTAAAGTTTTGTTAGAATGTAGGTACATATTACTAAACGCCTCCTAACGCTTAGTTTTGGCGTATTATAGCCGAAGGGCTAAATTGAAACTACAGGCAGAAACTAGATTATTGTCTGACTGAACCAAACCAGATCCAGCTACAACTATTTAAAAACAACAATATCATCTTTAGCCGTTCACGACAAATGGCACGAATCTTCTCCTCATACGAACGTCCTACGTTTCACTTGGAATTGAAACAAGGAACGCAGATCGACCTACATTCGAAGCAATATAAAATAACGTCGCCATGATTCACGCTAAAGCCGCCCTAAACTACAATCCGAGGAAAATAACAGTAGTTATTCCCTTGCGAAACAAACTCTCAAAGCGATTTCAGAGTAGGGATAAAAAGCGGAGCGGTCGTAATTCAGTGGTTCCCAAACTTATTTTAATCATCAATGTTAAAAGTATTTTTTATTAAAAATATATTACAGAACCTGCTTTAAAATGCATTTTTGGTAGAAGCGAACTGTCGCGTCACGGTAAAGACGACAGCACATCAGGCTTTTCACTGGGTTGTCTTAGTACATAGTCAGGTCATAAGTTCTGTCACACAATAAAAACTTTTGAATTTAGAATGCTGGCCACAAAAAAATTTATTCAATTCGAATTTCAAATTTTTCATGAAAATAAAAATGTGTACTTTTTAGAATTTTCCTCATTTTTAAATATGGAGTGGACACTTAAAGAAGACCGTATCGTGGTTATTGCGTTGCATCGTTGCGGTTACGCGCCAATTCAGATTTTCGACTTACTGAAAAATTAGAATATAACCAAAAGATTCGTTTATCGTACCATAAAACGATACAATGAAGACTCTAGTGTAGATGACAGGTCAAGAAGTGGTCGCCCTCGCTCTGTTAGGACTCCAGCAGTGATAAAAGCTGTGAAGGCGCGAATTCAAAGAAATCCCATACGTAAGCAGAAACTGTTGGCCCTTCAGATTTCAGGGTTAAGCAGGACCACGGTGAAAAGGGTGTTAAATGAAGACTTAGGGCTTAGGGCATATCGAAGAAAAACAGGACATCGTTTGGACGCTCGTTTAATGGACCTGAGACTGAAGAATTGCCGCGCTTTGTTGAAGCGGTACGCGGGAAAAAAGCATCGGGAAATTCTTTTTTCGGATGAAAAAATTTTCACCGTGGAAGAGAGCTACAACAAACAAAATGATAAGGTGTACGCACACAGCAGTGAAGAAGCGAGCAACCGCATTCCGCGTGTCCAACGAGGTCATTTTCCATCCTCGCCCATGGTTTGGTTGGAAGTCTCTTATTGGGGCTTAACTGAGGTACATTTTTGTGAGAAAGGCGTAAAAACGAATACAGTTGTGTATCAAAATACAGTCCTCAAGAACCTTGTGGAACCTGTTTCTCATACCATGTTTAATAACAGGCACTGGGTATTCCAACAAGATTCTGCGCCAGCTCATAGGGCGAAAAGCACACAAGACTGGCTGGCGGCGCGTGAAATCGACTTCATCCGGCACGAAGACTGGCCCTCCTCCAGTCCAGATTTGAGTGCGTTAGATTACAAGATATGGCAACACTTGGAGGAAAAGGCCTGCTCAAAGCCTCATCCTGATTTGGAGTCACTCAAGGCATCCTTGATTAAGGCAGCCGCCTATATTGACATGGACCTCGTTCGTGCTGCGATAGACGACTGGCCGCGCAAATTGAAGGCCTGTATTCAAAATCGCGGGGGTCATTTTGAATAAACTTTATTACCATATACCATTTTTACTGAAAACGTTGTCAATGTTCAATGGTAAATAACTACAGCTGTACAGGCCGTACGCCCCTACTAGTTAAGAATGTTAAATGATGGTGATTTTTGATCAAAAGTTGCGATTGCTCCATAGGTCAGAAAAGACTGCAAACGGTTATCTGCTTTACTTTTTGTGTTATATGTATAAAGCTAAATAAGAAGAATATACAAAAGACTTACGTGGTCCTGGTGGGCCAACCAACTTATTTAAATGGAATTTATACTTTAACTTTTTGTTAACGAGGAATGCATTTCATATTTATTATAGAAATGCAATTCTTCTACTCGTTTTCTATAACAATTCAAAATTATTTTAACTATTATTCTGACGACAGATTGAGAACCACTGCCATAAAGGGTTCCCGCGATCTATTGCACCCTACGACTAGTCCCCATCGCTGCTTGCGCACATTCTACCGGCAGACGGACGTGATACCGACACGTTTCGTGTTAAATCAGTCGAGCTGCTATTTAACCAACGCTGGTTTTGGGTTCTTCGGTTTATTTACATGACATTTCATTTTACGACTGCAAAGAGGTGAATGACATTTATCCTTGACAGCCAATTTCTACATTGCTAGCCTCATAAACTTTATTACCTAAATGGTGGGTCTTATGCAGTCTTAAGTCTCATCCGAAACATTTTGAAAGGAATTATTTGACAATAATATGTAATATTTTATGTACATAGCTTTTTATTCTTTCTTGATCCTTAGTTACACATTAAACTTAACACTAAAACGGGATTTAATGCACTGCTGATTATTCACATGTAAAATTCCATAGAACTAAACTATAATGGCTACCACATTTTAATTGAAAAACCTATATTCATACAAATAAACAAGTAAATCTGCTAAATCAAAAATCTCGAAAAAGTAAACATAACATGTAAGACACCTAACGATTTCTTCAAGCAAATATTAGGGTGGAAAAACCTCAAAAAAAACCATGTAGCGAGATTTCCCAGGCCAAACAACAATCAAAAGCAAACGAGGTCGGAAAAAATTCAGTTTTTCCAGTCGACTTCTGAAGGCGGTACTTGAAAAAAGTATCGCAGGGTCCGATTAACACAGTATCCTTGAAGATGTCGCTCGCAAAAGGGGCATGAGGGGACAAAAGGACCGAAACATTTCTCATTGTAGCGAAGGGCGGGCGCCCCCACCCACCCCGCCTGTCTCCGTTCGCGGTGTCCATAATTTATGCTTTCGAGAGGACACAAAAAATAAATGAGCACCAGTTACAAGAGGAAATGGAAAAGTGACTTACTTCAATGCAAAGCAATGTGATTTTGGCAATTTAAACTTAGCCGGTTTAGATATTAATCAACATGACTGAAGTCGATTATTACGTGTTACAAGAAAGTGTGATTTGACACAGAATGTTCTTGGCCTCGTTAGTTCTCGTTTGGATCGACTATTTGTTGGTGCGGCATTACCATAAACAAGCTGGCTACCTATCTACCTATCGCATACAAATCTGCAACAACTGAAATAGCGCTCGCTTCTGAAATAGTAAGATATTTTAATGAGCTATGTGACCAATAGCATTTTTGTAAAACGTAAGAAATTCAAAACCAATCGTTCTGAAAAACTTCGCCAGACGCTAGTTAGATATTTTTACTTTGGAAATGAACCCTAAAAAGAGTTAAAAGGGTGGTGGAAATATGAATTGAAAATTATTAATTTCCGAAAAATAAAAGATTATGGATCTTCATAGGTAATAAATGTATTATAAACTCTATAAAGTAATTGAAACTAAAAACGTAACTGCCAATAATCATCCCACTGCTTTAGACTCTTTAGAGTAAAGGCCATCATTGAATTCACGAACCCGAGCAATGATCGAAAATTCGAAACACTTGTTGCCCGACCAGGGTTTCGAACCTAGGACACCTAGATCTTAGCGTGGTACCTACTTAAACTACTCGAGCAACGGGGCGTTAAAAAGTAATGCATAAAAGGGATAGATTTTACTTCAAAATTCATCCGTAAAAGTAATGCTAAAGGGATCAATTAGCTATGATAGCCATCGTAAATCAAATTTTAATCGGTGAGTGGGTAATGTTGAGTGTGGAGTAGTTAGTTAGACGTATCTAATGATTAGTAGATGTATTTTATCGATAAACATCGAAGAGATCTTTTAGAGTCATGATCGGCACGCACGTCTAGCAGCATCCTATCCAATCCAAGCAGAAAGGTGGGAACGCAAGTTGAAGTTATAATTTATACAGGGTGAAATTTTAACCACCTTCCAAATATTAATATATCAATCTACGAGACAAAAAACAAATGACATATTTTTTCTTTTGGTATAGCCCAGTACAAAAAAGTCAAGATAAAGCACTTAGAAAATGTCCGCCAAAAATCTAAAATTGTTGATACGGCCTCCTAGCAACACTTTTTTTACGCATTGCGCATCTCATTCATTAATTACGATACTATTCATATGTTTTGATTGTCCCTTCTAACAGGTCTAAAACCGTAAAAATTGAAAACTATATCGCGAAAAATATTTTTGTGTGAAAACTTGATTAAATTTTTTTACTTCATAAATATGCTCTAAATACGATACTGAACGCCTATAAACATTTTGGAAAGTAGTTAAAATTTCATCCTGTATCTACATGTTTAGGGGTCAGATAAACACGATCTTATTCAGATTATGAAGATCAATAAAATCTAACGACATTGGTGTAGCGTTGCAGTGATGCGCATACTATATAGAACTTGTTCCTTTTGATATCCCATAACTTTAAGGTTATGTTCTATAGGTAAAAATAATATTAAACGTCCTAGAATATGTGGTTCAAAAATCAATAGTTTCGAATATAACATCAATTTTAGTAAAATTTGTTAAAAAATTTAACCAGTATGGCGAATCCTTAGTTTTGCGAGACGTTGGCTAACTTACACTAAAGTGTAGTAGTAAAGTAGCGGAAGAGCGTATCTTGTAGAAAAACATTGACGTGTGTGGGTTGATAAGTAGGTACGAGTAAATCGTTTTCATTCAAAAGTTCATTCTTAACAAGGTAAGGGTGTTTTACACAAACGGTCGTGACTTTTAAGAATTATTTTCTATGAAAAAATTAAACAAAAAAAATTATAATTGAAAAATAATTCATATGCAATTTGATTCTTTACCATGGTCTGTTTAATACCCTAGAGTTATGGGATATCAAAAGGAACACGTTGTATATACAAGGGCCCAGGTACGATTCCCGGTTTAAGTTAATTAAGGAAGCGATCTTGTCTAAATTAGCTTTGGTCTGGAGTGATGGGTTTTACTCGTAGTCGTGCTTTGGAAGACACGTTAATCCGTTGTCGTAATATAGAATTCGTAAAAACCAGTCATGTCAGAGCCTGTAATAGTCGCTTTGGAAAAAATTGAGAATCTTCCTTTTACTATAATCAAACGGAAAAATATCAAATCTGATAAACATTTGGAGCTAGCACACAAACCTCGCCGATAATTATATAAATTGTACAATATGACACAAACGCGAGGCCCCCAGCGCGGGCACTTTTTTAAAAGAAGTAATTAATGGGGAGCCCTGAGTGCCACTCTGGCTTATTTTGATTCGTTGTTTTCGCAGGGGCCCGAGCGTGGACAGAGTCGGCGGATAATTTAATCAATTTCACGAAAATTAAGGGCGACCAAATATTTCTCTGTCTATCGTCTAAATGGGACAGTAAAAAGATATTTTCCCAACGGAGAGCCCATTAGGAGGGCTATTCAGTATATTTAGATTTCGGAGGCTAAAAGATTAGGAGGAGGATTTCTGACTTCACTATACTATTTGCATTAATGCATATTTTTGAATAAAAATTATATAATATACTGATTTAAACTTCCATGGTCACTATTACTAGAGTTGATTGATACGGGGTTTATACCATGTACCTTAGTTTTTATGAGAACAGTTCTCCCGTGATCATGGCGCTTGCAACAGTGCCGAAATATCGGGAACTCATAAAAACTAAGGTACATGGTATAAACCCCGTATCAATCAACTCTAAAAATTATATAGCCCATGCGTCACGTTCATTGAATTATTTATTTAACTTAAAGGTTTATATTTTTCAAGTTTTAGAGATCTTTTAATAAAATCCCAGCAGGTACAATTCATACCCTCTTAATGCTGAAATAACTTATTCGACATTGTGGTGACATTATTCTAAATTTCACACTTTCAAGAAGTGTATGTATTTATATTAAATCTTACTAATATTACTAGCTATGCTTTCCGGCTTTGCACGAGTTTATTAATAAAAATAATGCAAGCAAATGGTCTGTTTAAGGAATTTCATTACAAAAAAATGGTGGAAAACTGGCTGTTAGCACCTATAGTCCACTTTTTAATATGGAAAAATTTATAGACCTAAAAAGGTATATTGCAAAATATTAATTTAAACAATTTACAATTTAATAACATGACTGTTTGTTGCCTTAAATAAATAAAATAAAAAGTTTCCGTGGTATGTACTAAAAAAATTAAATAACACGCATACGAAGTCGCGACCAACAGAACAGCTAGCACTTCTATACAGGGTGTTAGGTAAATGGCACAACAAGTCGAAACCAGCCTATGCTAACATAGGCATATAAATACTATAGTGAAGTCAGAAATTTGATATCATCATTTCTGAAATATTTTCACACAAATCGGATTCTCAATTTTTTTGTTCGTATAAAAATAAAATATAAAAAATATATAATATAAATTTCTGACTTCACTATACTATTTGCATTAATTCATATGTTAACATTGGCTAGTTTTGACATGTTAGACTATTAACCTTAATGAATATAATAGTTGTCTAGATATTAGTGTTTTGTTTATATGTAAGTAGGTATATGTACTTTTAGAAGTTTAGTCTTTTTTTTATTGATAATTGTATTTTATAACTACCTTTTTTTTTATCGCACCGCTTACTAAACATTTCTGTTTAGCCCGATGGTAGACTGGCAGAGAATGCCTCGTGGCAATTAGTCCACCTTTTGTACAATAACTGTTAGTTTGTGCAATAAAGCTTAAATAAATAAATAAATAACCGAACACCCTGTAGATCTTAGTGTTAGATCATTACCAATTTAAGCGGGTAACGAGAATTTTATCACGTAGTTCCAAAATATGTTATAATAGAAAATAAAACAAAACATTTTAAAAATATAATTTTATTGTGTTATGTATATACGGTGGGTTAAATTAATGTCAATGTACAATAGGCAACAAAAATGCCTGTTACACCCGTTTGTTACGAATAAAACATATAGTTAGTCTCATGATTACTCATTTCTATTCTACATACAATCGAACCGTTATAAAAAAACTAATAATTTGACAACAAGCTGTTCTTATTTCCGATGGAATACCTGTACAAACTTGCATTTTTGTTTTAAAGTTTTCGGTGTATTCATTCTAGCATGACATACATTTTATATTTACTGAAACAATGTGTAACACTAACAAAATCAACCCAATATTTAATCGACTAATAATAATCGACATCATCATCGCTATCATGAAGATACATTCGAACTATAAAAACTTTTAAAAAAATGATGTGTTAAGAAGCGTCCTTTTTTAGTACAACCTGTAAATTTTACAGTTTACAGTCAAACAGATAACCGGTCAATACCTCGTTAAATTTATCAAAAGTCTTATAATATAGGTACTCTTACAAAATATAAAATTATGTGCTACTTTGTCAAAAGCTATCACCAGAACTTTCGTCGCCTTCACTGTTCAAAACCCAGGATACCAACTAAACCATGGTATGTAATTTAGTTCAGCCTGTGTATAAACATATTTATATCTTTGCAATGACCATCCATCAAATAACCCATTCATAGACAGCACGATAATGTAGAGTAAATATTCGAAATATGCCATGCACCAAATTTCACACAGTAATTACAGTATCATAATCGCAATTCACATGGCACCTACTACTCACAACTTTCATAACATATAAAGAAAATTAAAAAGGTAAATCGTTATACATGCAATGAACTAACTGATTGGATCGATCACCAGCCTTTACAATATAATCATATTACGAGTAACTTAAATGAAGGAAAAGTGTTGCGTTTTTATTATAGTAATGCCAGGAAAAGAATTCGGTGGTTTTTTCTAGTCTAGAATCAACATAAGTCTGTGTTTCCTAGGCCTAGGGAACTACAATTTGTGTATTTCTTAACATATGAAAAATATACATCATAAATGTTGAGATTTTAGTTTTCTGTGGCAGACCGGACTGCTCGCGATTGGGCCATACAGATTTATTTTTAAAAGTAAATTCGCTTGGCCAGTAGATCGCAAAAATATTGTCGATGTTCAAATATTATTTATCAGTGATATACTACAAGGGTAATGAAAATTTAAATGGCTTCTACATAGCATAAACATGCCGATCGCAATCACGAAGACAAAAAGACCCGTGTTAGTATGGCCACATCTTAAGGCGGACTATTCATCAGATTAGAGTTTATACCTAAATAATCTAAACCTACCTATAGTAAAAACAAGTTAAGAACGCAACTCGGGTACGGCCTTCTTCAAGAAATTACTCAGATGCGAGAACTCTTGTTCTATGACCGTGTCAAACCACAGTTTATTGTCCGCGTCTGTATGGTCTATGGCTTCTAAGTGCATGTAAGTATAAGGGGCAAGAGCTATGTGATTACGAAGGCTGAACTTGGTGTCTATATCAGGCATGAGAGAGTACAGCTTCCCAACCAACTGTGGGTGTAGTTTTTCGAATACAAGACCGTTCTTGCGGCTTCTGAACGCCTCCTCGCCGTACAAACAGCTGATCAGGTCACAGGTGTAGCTTTTCAATGTGTGAATTTGTTCCATGTATGTATCGTCCATCTGGCTTTTGTTAGCAGACTTCATTGCTGAGAAGATCTTTTTGTACCTGAAATCATAACGGGGAACCGTCAAAGTATACCAATTCTCTAGAACATGTGGTTTCCGTTCCTAAAAAACTTACAGGCAAAAACTTCAGCAACATAAAATTAAATTTCCTACTAGAATCCATATACTCCACCCAGACTTAAAAAAAAGCGTATAGCGTTGTTCTAATCGTCAACAATAACTATAAAGAGATGATTCATCACAGGATGTAAATTTCAAACTGCCAAGAGTAACCGTCAGCCAATCTGATCAAGTCCTAATGGCTGACATAGCAGATAGACAAATAAAATTAAAGAATAATGTGGTTTCCGTACCGTGATGAAAAAACACTAGAGAGGATCCCACTCATAGCGTTATGAATCCAGTAGCACAGCAGAGACGGGGGATGGCTACTTTGCAGTTCTTCCAGTAACAACAGTAACATAGTGAAAAACACCAAGAACGGGAGTTGAAGCAGGAGTAGTATACGATACCACAGTAACAATACAATAGAGTTCAGTACCGTCGTCCAGTAGAGCGACAAATATGAACATAGGGCGGCTTTATTTTAGCTTACATAATCTCGAGTCTAATAGCATCATATAATAGAGCGGCAGAGATTAAGAGGGTCTAGATTCCAATGGGATAAAGGAAAACCACACACTAAGACAGTAAACATCACGAGATAAGGATTGTTTAGTAGCGCGTCGAAGACCGGACAGAGAGCCTAATAGCAAAAGGTTAGCGTCAGGATGACCAGTCACTAGAGGTATTTTTCGTTGAAATTATGACCAATAATTGAGCATTGGCACTGAGGCTAAAAAGTAAAATTGATCGATACTTTACTTCCACGATAGCTTGAGGTGCAGAGTTTTAAAAGCTTGACGGAACCAAACAGGCACTAATGTTTGGCCGACGGATAATTCAGCGATTCCACGCACTTAAGGTACCACGGCTAGGCGACCGGCCAACGAGACATCAGGATGGCCGGTCACCCTTATCTATACTAATATTATAAAGCTAAAGATTTTGTTTGTTTGTTTGTTTGAACGCGCTAATCTCAGGAAGTGATGGTTTGAATTGAAAAAATATTTTTTTGTTGGATAGTCCATTTATCGAGGAAGGCTTTAGGCTATATTACATCACGCTGCGACCAATAGGAGTGAAGCATCAGTAAAGAACGTTGCAAAAATAATCGCGATCATAATAACAGAAATTGACGGGACCGAAGTCGCGGGCAACAGCTAGTATTTCTTCTAAAATGTTATGGTATGAATTGACTACTTATAGGAACCAAAAAGAAGCAATTGGGCAGCAATTATTGGTCATAATTTCAACGATAAATACGTCTAGTGACCAGCCATCCTGACATTAACTAGTAAAAGTACACACTAGATCCAGTCATCCAGAAGCACAAAATGGTGCCAGCTAAGGCATAGTAGTATTGGTATTGGTAACGGGCTCCCTTTTCCGCATTTAGGCTCCACTTGGCCTATTATGCGTAGGGGGGATTAGGGTTGTTAGTCCAACCACCCCAACTCCTTCTAGAAGCACAGAAGTCTTTTAGGACGTTCACAGGCTTCTGAAAGGGAACTCGGTGTGCCGAGGATAGATGCCCGGTGGGTGGCTTCCCCTGTGCATTCCAAGATCACATAGGCAGCCGATTCTGCCTGTTCCATGGCATAGTAGTACTTTACTACAGTGATAAACATACGAAAGTGTTCCCACTTACAGCATCATAAGCCCAGTAGCGTCGTCCAATAGCGAGGCGGAGACTGACAGTAGCGCCGCGGCGAGAGGTAGCACGCGGGGTCGCACGCGGCCCGCACGGGGCCCGCACGACACCGCCGCGCGGCACGTACGAGTCGACGCCCACGACACGCTGTGTAGAACTCGCATGTCCTCTATAACAGCGAACAACCGATAAATCAGAATGAGCAAGAGTTTAATCTTTAAAAAAATATTTATGGTACATACCCAGTAATAACATATTCTGCAGATCCATGTCAGATTAGCCCATAGTCAAATTAAGCAATCAAATCATTTTCTGGAGGGTATTAGACCAAAACAGCATCTACTCAACTCAACTTGATGGCAAGTCAAAATTGAACAAGATGCTTTAAGCTTTTTCATCAGCAAAAATGTTACACATAACACAAAAATAAAAATAAAAGTAAATTAATGACCCCACTACAGGGCAAAGGCCTCTATCATTAAATTCAACCCTAGCAATGATGGGTACAGGCATAATCACCACGCTCGCCAAATGTGGGTTGGTGATCACAAACAAGCAATGTTAAAAAATTCGAACCTTTGGTTGCATGTGTGACATCGAACCCACGACCCCGAGATCTTTGACCGGTACTTAAACCAATCCAAGACCAACGGGGCTTATACCACAAAAGTTGAGGGCCCATTTTATAGGGGACTCCTTAATGCTTTAGTTTTCATCATTTTTCATTTTATTTTTATAAGACCCCAATTAAGACCCCATTCAAGTGATACAAGTTTGCTTAGGGCATCGACTGCTCTAATCTGAAGCCTTACTTCGCAACACAATGTCCGTGTATTCGAATCCGTCTATCTCTATCACTCATACCGTTATCTTAAAGTATCTGAAAGAGACAGATATATCCGTAAATACGAACTTCGTGTTGCAGAGTAAGGCATCTGACACTGGTTCACGATTCAGAAGCTACTACTAGGTAGATAGAACGACATACAGCAAACTCTGTCTCAATAATAGTTCTGTTTGATAACATTTAAACTTACCAGGATTGATCTGCACCGCCATGTTGCTCAAATTACTGATGCTGTCGGCCACCCAAGAAAGCGCATACGAGTAGTTCGCTTCGGCTGGTCGTGCGCTCATGAAATGCTGGCGGCGTTTCGTGCTCCCATACATCTGCAGTTTTAAATTTAAAAAAAAAAAATATTGTTTGCTGATATAAATTTGCTTATTTTAATTCAATTACTAAGCTCAGATATCTATGTCTAAATTTTTTTTTAAACTAGGCCAGCATTACATATTCTGATCTCAAAGTAAGTACGTACTTTTTTTGTAAATCAGAAACAATGAAGGAAAATGCATAAAAACATCAATATTGAAACTTGACAAAATAAAATTTATTAAGTTTTAATATATTACTATAATTGCATTTTGGTTGCTAAAATACCATATACATATAAGCCTGCGCAGATGACGGACTTTTCTCCGCGGCGGAAAAAAAGTACGCTGCGAGAATAAAAAGTCCGCCGCGGTTTACCACGAACTCAACGCACACGGTGTGCGATCATTTGTTCGTTTATCGTCGTGCATACGTACGTCACACTCGAGCGCACAACGCGGACTGAAGTCTGCCATGTGCGTTGCTTCGCCTAGTCACACGAGTTCTATTTTTTTCGAGGACTCCCCCGTACTTTTGTCCGGTCCGCTCCCTGCATGCCTCGGTAGTTCGGGGGACTTTTTGTACGCGGTACTTTTAATCCCTCGTTTCCGTTACTCGATACAGTTGTGAGCGATCTATTCTAGCGGACAATAAAGTCCGTGGACAAAAATTCCTCGTCTGCGCAAGCTAATAAAGTTTACAGAAAAAATATTTATTTCTCTACATTAACTCATGCAGGAATCGAACCCCAGAGCCTCTCCACCACGGAAGTCGTCAAATGAACAAACATTTTATCTTCAGTCTTAATGAACTACAGCCAGGCAATTAAAGTTCCACTTACAAGGTTCGCATACATGTTGGTGAGGCTCCTTAGTATAGCACACTGTTCCAAGGGTTGCGAGCGGAGGTACATCCGCGTCAGGGGACCCACTATGCCTTGCACCTGATCCGGGCTATCGACACTGATCCACTCCACCAGATTCAGTATCTGTTGACAAAATAAGGTATAAAACTGAGTATCTCATTTAAAAACTTGACTAATATATAAATTCTAATAATATTATAAACGCGAAAATTTGTAAGAATGTATGGATGTTTGTTACTCTTTCACGCTAAAACTACTCAACGGATCTGAATGAAAGTCACGGTGTTAGTTTATTGGCTGGAATAAGATATAGGCTACTTTTTATCCCGGGATAAGGTACGGTCCCCGTGGGGTAATTTTAATACACAGTTTTAAATTCAAAAATCCACGCATACGAAGTTGCGGGCAACAGCTAGTATAATAATAAATGCAAAAGAAGTCCTGCCTTTCTGTCTGTCTGTCTGTCAGGCTTTCAAGCCTAAACCACAGAACCGATTTTTATGAAATTTGGTACTAAGATAAATTAAGGCTTCGATAAAGGGCATAGGTTATTTTTAATCTAAGTATCTTGAAGTCAAATGACGATTAAACAATCAAAAAACTTTTAAATATAGTAACAAATTAAAAAACTGTCTCAATTAAGGTGTTCTTTAGAAACGGTGATTTGGAATTATTTGTGTCCTAATTTATCTTACCTCAGAATAGAAGTCCTTCTCATTCCACAGAGGTAGGTACTGAGCCAGGAACCGTGTGACTATAGGCACGCCCTGCAGCAGGGTGGCCTGCAGGACCGCCAGCCGCCGTAAGAGATCACGCTTTTCCGCGTAGCTATGCGAAGACCCATTGAGGAAGCCTGGGGATATATCATCAGTATGACGTAGTCCACTTAGAGGGGTGCTGCCGAATAGCACCTGGCCTACGTAGTTCACGAAGAGCACCTATCGATATTTTGGGCTGGTGCTCTTCATGGATGGCTGCTGCGTTGTAGGTGCTGTTTGTGGACAAAAATGAAAAAAGAAATTTGAATCCACCAAGAGCACTAGCCCAAAATATCAATAGGTGCTCTTCGTGGACCAAGCCAGGTGCTATTCGGGCGGGTGCTCTAAGTGGGAAACATCATCATTATGAAGGATTAACAAAAGAACACGAGATTCCACAAAACCTCATATTGAGGTGGTACATTATACAGTAAAACAAGCTTAACATTAGGGTATCTTATTTAGTTGAAACAAGTGTGATTTTGCAATAAAAATGCAGCCTGATGTAGAGGCTACTGTAAAATTTGTACACAAGAACATTAACTATGTAAGATAATTCGAAACTGTAAAAAGAAAAAGATTCAAACCATTATAACCTTTATCATTGTGGTAATATTTGTTTGTATTGGACGTCAGGTTTTTTTGTTATACAGTAGAACTCCAATTATCCGAATTAATGGGGACCGGGACCCATTCGGATAATCAAATATTCGGATAATCGGATTTTTTTTTTTAAAAATTGCCATTGGAGAGAATAAAAGCTACGTTTTGATATTGCACTATTTTTTTATTGAATTAAATGAAAGAAACATGAAATTTTCACATGTTTTAAATACAAATAAAATGTACATGTACTTATGTACAAGTTTAGAAATAAAAATCATTGTTTTTTAAAAGTCAAGACTTGACGCGCAAACACTGGCTTCGCGGGGGGAAGAATAATAGCGCACTTAGACTTTTTTTGGACAATTTTTTGTGATTCGGATAATCGGCGATTCGGATAGTCGGAGTTCGGATAATTGGAGTTCTACTGTATTTAGATTGACCTGTTCTTTTTGTACAGATGACAAGATATCAGGCTGTACTCTGTAGCATCTTAACATCGTTAAGATAGGTGCGATTTTGCAACAAATTTGTCATATACTTTATTTGATATTTTTAGCAACTTAATTGCACTTATAATATCAGTATATAAACTTGAAAAATTTTGTCTCAGGCAAAAATAAAAAAAATAAATTTTTCAAGTTTATTTACTGATAAAAATGTCATAGCCTAATGTGCAAGACACTGTCCATTCCATAGAGATATCAATTTCGTAAATTGCGTCATATGCCTATACTTACTGCTGAAGTTTCCTAAAATGCAGCAATAAAACAATTAAAAATGTATTACTTGGATTCATTACATATTGTAGCCTAACTTGTTTCTAAGGACATTTCAGACTAGAATGCGGCGGCAGTGTGATCTTTGATACAGCTTATGTACATCCATGGATGAGGTTAGCTTACCTACCTAAAATTTAAGTGCTTGTTTGTAATTTCAAATTAACAACTTTTCACTAAATGGATACGAAAGTAGTAACGGTATTGAAATCAAAAATATTTTGTTTCGTCTATGTCTGCTTGTTCTGGCTGATCTCCTGAACTGAAGTGACTGAACGGGGTCCTCTATCCGCAGATAGCTAATGATAAAGGGATTTAGTTAGGCTACCTACTACGAAAAAAGGAGGGTGGGACATGCCAAATTGCTCAGCATCCTGTGCACGAAAATGAAGTCATGGGCACAGCTTGTATACTCACAGCCAGTTAGCAAGTGGTGTAAGTCGTGCATGAGAAAGGCGTGGTCAGCGTCCGTAGCAGCCGCCAGCAGTGTTAGCCCCGTCTCGTTGCACAATAACGCACGCAGACGCGCCGGTCGAGACATGGGATGCTGTAGACTGTACTGAAGAAGGGATACTGGCCTGAAAAGTTCAAAATAGTAATATTTTGATAATAATTTCCTCTCGTTAACACCCGCCTACCTACACCGCAGGCCGCTACCCGCACCGACACAGAGTTGATTGTGGATTGACAAAATCATTGACAAAATGATTTATGTAGAGTATGTATGTAGAGATATTAGAAATATATATATTGCAAAACCAATGTGCCTTACTCTGAAAAGTCTAGATAGTTCTTTTCTGGTTCTTTGTCAGCATATTGTCTGGATCCAACACTAAAAAACTCCATATTAGGCACAAGTGGCTCTACTTTCTTATTTCTTCCACGGTCCTGTAAAGATAATAATATTCAATTCAATTAAAAAATTTTGGTTCAAATCAAAGTCAACTCTATCTTAATGTACTTACACAGCTCAATGGATTTATCCACATTAAATGGTGTCTCTCTTTACTCGAAATATTTCTGCGCTCCTGGGAACATTTTGATTGAAAATAACATTAGTGTGTTGAAATCAGTTTTTTTTTTAGTTGAAATTATTAGTAATGGTGGTTGTGGGTTGGTATGACGATCAACTTATTCTAAATATTAGAAGTTAGTAAATTGGTGAGCTGAATCTTTGACTCTTCAAACATTTATACATTTATTACCCCTCTGGGTAGGTGTTACGTATAAAGAGTTGTCTATACATCTATCGGTATGTAGCTGCGCCCTCTAATGTCTTTGCTATCAATAAACGAGAGTGTTGTAAACCAACAAGCGTTTAACTCATGTCCCTGTTCTGATATCTATCAGTAGGTATAAGTGTAAATTCAAACCTGGATTCTCTTGAATCTAGATAGCAAGGATATATTTAACTTCTTAAAGGCAGTGTGTATAGATATCGCAGGAACCTCCTCTGGTACACACTCTGGTTTATATGATTTGAACAGCCCAAGCAACACTTGTAGCTGGCGGTACATGTTCTGAAATAGTAAGCAAATAATATTTGATGAAATGAAAAGTGTTAATCTCATTTTGAAACTTTACTTAATCCCTCAACCCCCAGGAGGCACTCGGGTGCCACGATAACAATTGATTTCAATTGTGTCTGGAATAACTCACGATCGAGGGATTAAAAGCTTATAGTGATACAAACCTTTTTAGCCTCCCTCTTTTTGGCATAGTCAAGCAACTCTAGAACTCTCCTCCTAGACACATCAACTGGTTTTGTCATAGTGTAAATAAGTTTCATAGCATGAACAGTCTGAAAAATATTAATGAAACTTGTCCTCAGTAAAACAGTCAACTTTTGTATCGTAAAAATACCAGGATGATAAAAACAATTAAAAAATACACTCACCAGAACTTCATAGGTCAACATAATATAAAATAATTCATATCCAGAGTCTAAAGCTTTCATATCTATGCACTCACAGTCCAGTGCAGCTGTAAATAATGTCAATTAAGTACATAATTTAATCATAAAAATATGTTTAGACTTAGTTGTAAGAAGTTATAACAATTAACTCAAAAAAATTTCAGGTAAAAATTATTGAATTACTGTTAACACTAAATATTGAATTAATTTTAACTCAGCATACCAGTCAACCAATCCAATATGAAACCAATTCTAGAAAAACTAGTTTGATTTTCACAATTAGCCAGGATCCAACGAAATGAATACTCCACTGTTTTTTCCTTTACTACATCTGGAGGAACCAAGCATGCTCCCAAGCTTGTCCATTTTGTTATTGCTAAAACAACGTAAGCATGAAAACTAGTTGGTATCAGTGAAGTAAACAAAAATATTAATATTTTCAATAAGATATAACTTACGTATTGATAAATTCAACCAAAGCTTGAACAAAGTATGAAAATCCTCATAGTCCAGGCCAATGGTTTCAACTGCATGCGCCAATTCTTCGACCTTATTCTGAAATAAGTCTTTATCAAACCCTTTCTTCAAAGACTTGATATAATCGATAATCTCCTCAACGTCAGCCATCATTTACTTTTAACCTTTCATTCAATAATAAGATTAATTAGAAATTCAGTTCGACGAATTAACGAAAATAAATTTCAAAATAAAAATACGTTGACGAAACGTAGTTGTTGTGTTGTTGACAATAGTGTAGGCATGAGTTCGATATATCAAAACGTAACTAATAACCGTTTTCGGCTAGATCGCCGATATCGCAATATCTAAACGCGCGCGTAAACTCGATACGAGAACCAGAGTCCAGAACTAACGGGCAACTGAAAAAAAAACAAAAACTGAACAAAAACGATACGCAAGCAACTAACTTAGGCAACGCATCATGCTATCATGATATTCGCTCCTTCTCTTTTCTATAAACATAGGTACTTAAGGCGGTATAAGAGAGATGAAGCGAATATTGCTATCGGCGCGGCAACGGGAATGCTCGGGTGATGTGATTATTAAGTAGAATTTCGATATTATATTTCGATATTTAACCTTTTGCTAATAAACGCAAAAGGTTAAATTTGTATATTGCGTAATTTGTAGAAGTTGAGTCGTCGGCCGATGACACATAGCGAAGCGAGTGTCTTACAAAGGAAAATGGAACTAAATTTCATATGAATACGGTTTAATTTTAATTCAGGATATTTATAATATTTTTTGTTCTTCGGTTTCAAAAAACGGTTTTTGATATCGAAATCAAAACTAAATATCGGTTGCCTAACGGTTATCGTAAAATATCGAAAACGCCCATAATAGTTGACTTAAGAAACCGTATGTATTCGGTACTGAGTAACGGGTACTCCATGTAGTACCGAGTAACTCATGAATGTATTTCGTTACTCGCACTTTCCGTATTATGTCGCGAAAGTACCGTTGATGCGTGTGTTATAACGTTTGCTGATCGTATGTTTTATAAATGCGTGCCTTATTCGGTTAATTGAAAAAATAGACAAAAATGGACCTTAATTTTGTGATTAAGAAATATTTTATCTATATAATACGATTGATGCGACTCTGTGATATCATACTTTATGAATTACGGAATACGACTCGATTTGTTGTTCCGCACTGTGTTATTAATGAGGTATCAAAAGTAACGAGTAACGTAACGATACGAAAGTAACGAGTACTTTTTGTTAAAGTAACGAGTTTATACGGGTACGAAATTTTTTGTTACTTTTACACCTCAGGTTGACAATGACTTCAGAGAGAGTTTTTTTTAAAGTTTAACAGCCTCGGATACTTGTCTATACAGCCAATTCTTTAGTAATATCGTCTTTATTTCTGCATTAAAACGTTGATGTTAGACGTTTTAATGTTTCGATGGAGTTTTTGGAGAAAGTTGAAATATCGAAGGAATGTAGAGAAGTCCCCAAGAAAGAGGTGAACTGTCCGCGTTCCCGCGCAAAATTCACAGTCCACTTTTCTTGGTTACGACCCATACACCATGTTATTTCACCGAACTGTATATTGTTCACTCGCACGACACTTTGTTTCGCAAAATAACACCACTTTTACGACCCAAAAATCACTATAAACAATAAAAATTCAATAAAATAAACGGACTCAAAACGTATCTCACGAACTCCCGCCAAAAACTCTTCAGAGAGAGAGAGAGAGAAGTAGAATTCATTTCAGCATAAACGTAGAATATAATAGACGGACAAAGCCTGCGAGATAGAAGAAAACCTCTTATGGAAATCTAGCAAGATAGAAAAAGAAAACAAATCTTTTGGTTTTGTGACCTGTCTTATTTGACACAGTGACATCCAGTGGCTTAAGCGATATAAGGTTCAACATTTTATGGAATTATCTAGTACATCGTAGATTATCTAAAGTAAATACAGTTTTATCTAACAATGGTTACATGTTCTGTGAGTGCCTGTGGAGTCAACCACAAAAATAATCCAGAAAATTGCTCATTTCACAGGTAAATACGTAGAAAGTCGTCATCGTAAAAACGCGTTATTTTTGTTGAATTTGATCTTGTTGTTATGTTGTAAATATAAAATTATTTCAATCCACTTGTTCATTTTAATATTTTGTATAGATAAAGTTCAATGTATTGATTATTTACATTATTTTGGTGGATAATTAATTCATCGAAATATTTTACATGTACGCTAGAGCTTGACTCATTTATCGAAACTATTGTCGAAATTTATCTTAAATGTTTCCGGAGAAATTTGCGTCTCAAATGAATGTCAACTTAACAATTTGAAGAAGGAAACTGTAAGGAATCACATAACTAAGATAATCTTGTTAAAAGTCAATAATCAGGGATTGATTCATCAGAATGTAAATGTTTATTCAGATTTTGTTTACTTGTTCTTTTTCACTTACTGCCATTGATGAGCTCACACGGCACAGCAGATGACACGGGAAAATCTTTTGAAGAAATAAATAAAGAAAAGTAATTAACAATGGCTGTTATCTTTTTTATTAACTAAAACTGTTGTGAGGGCGGTTAGATATGCCGCAAAGTAGGTGCATAATCTCGAGATAAAAGCAGTGTGACAGTAAACATTATTTTCCAAACGACGAACTGCAATTCTTATCGATAGTCTAATAATGTTAAAGGTACCTACGTCACTAGTTAACACACACATTGACATGTGAAAACTGGTCACGCATTTTTGGATGATTTTTGGGCTGTCAGTCGATCTACTTGTTACATCCTAAATCATGGTAGAATGGGGGCTATCGCTAGTGAATTTGCCACTAGAGGCGCTAGTGTCGCGTGAGGTCCAATATCATTCACTTTGTACTGGTTTTAGCGGAATTTGTTGCGTAAATTATAATTTCTTTAATTTACCTGCTGGAAAGTGATCTCCTTCGTAAAATATCGCAAATATGGATTATTTGGCGATTAATGTGAACGCTTTAAAAGCGGAATTAAGAAAAAGCGCAAAAATAGGCGGCCTCAAGAGCAACTATTTCAAAAGTTAGTTTGTTGATATCAAGATAGTTATATAAAAACAATATAACCTTAGTTAGATTCAAGATATAACACTTTGTTTCGGCGCCAATCGCCTTTGACAGCTATAACTCCGGACCTCAGTCTACAGTGGCGCCAACTAGTGAGCAAAGAAACGGTAGTCCCCATTCGTCCCGTTTCTCGGGACAGGCGAAGACATGAGCCATACTGCCTGGTCTTATATAGAGTTTCAAGATAATATAATAGTTTCCTTCCTAGTCACTCACAAAAATGCAATTTTTTTCATGACGAGAACAAGAATAGATGCGTATGTAGTCCTTAGGTTCTAAGTCCATGCTTGAATCCATTATTTTAGATGTGTCATGAACCTCAGTTTTTTTATCAATAAATAATAAATAAATATTTGAGACATTGACACACTGGGCCACACAGAACCATCTAGTTCCAAATTAAGCTACTAATAAATACCCTGTCGTATGGGGTACACAACCGATAAACTTACATAAATACTTTTTTTTTTGTAAATACATACTTATACATCTTATAATACATAGAAAACAGTTAGAGTTAGCGTTTCCTTTAATAAATTTAATTAAAATGCGTCACTAAAGTTTTCAAAAAGTGTTTAAAAATTTCAAGGAACACCATTTCCAGCTATTTCCGATAAATAATTAAAAAAACCGGCCATTGCGAGTAAGATTCGCGCACGAAGGGTTCCGTACCATTGACTAGGTAAAAAACTGGGTATACACCAATTTAGTTATTGTAGTGCCTTCCTGTTTATTTTGTTTTTATTTAGTTCTTATTTGTTGTTATTGCTGCAACAGAAGTTCATAATAATTTGTTAAGATTTCAACTGTCTAGCTATCACGGCTTTTGAGATACATCGTGACAGACAGACGGACAGACAGCGTTGTCTTAGTAACAGGGTCCCGTTTTTACCCTTAAGGTGCGAAGCCTTAAAAAACAGAAGAAATATAGAACGCTCCAGCATATAAACAATTACAATTAATACCTACGATTAAATAAAAATAAAATTGACATTTACATTTCTAGGCCTATATTGTGAATTCTGTTTTTCTAGGTAAGTTATAATATCAGTATCTGTAAGAAAGCGTTGCTTTTTGATTTTGATGAAGCAACACTGCCTGCAGCGTTAAGAATATGCTTGAAAAATTCGCGCTGAGTCGCAGTGTCTCGGTGGCTTAATGGTATAGTGCCCGCCTGGCATGCGAGGAGATGCGGGTTCGAGTCCTGCCTGAGACATAATTTTTCAAGTTTATATACTGATATTATAATTGCAATTTAATTGCTAAAATATCAAATAAATATAAATACGTGAACACTCTTTGTAAACTTTTTAGTTTAAAATGACAGTGACATATGTTTTTTTACAAACTTCGTAAATGATTTTTATTTGAATGCGTCGGTGTCTATGGTTAGTTCAGTGTGGCTGAACAAACATATATAATTTTACCATAAAAATTGCAAATGGCATTGGGTTGCTTATAGTTGTTGCACACCATTAAAAAACCCTTTATCTATATTAATATTTCAAAATTATCATCACGGTAGATAAATAGTATAATCGTAGAAAATCATATAAGAGGACTGTTTTTTTTTCACTTAGAGAGTAGAATTCAATACCAGCAATGTTAAACAATTTAATTAAAAGAGGACTAGGTAACCCAGTGATCCCATCCCTGAAACCTCATGAATCGTGTACTCATTAGTGATTCTTTATTACAACGTAATGAAACCGAACCATTTTGTGGAGATGAAAAGTGAATCAAGCACATACAACAAGAACGTGCTAAAAAGGTTGTGGTCAAAGGCTGGTCATACTTCGTAGACAAGCAAAACACGGGATAGCTCGCAACAAGGCGATACTGTAGGTATCTATGGTGGGATTGGAAAGGCATTATTCATTATGAGCATCCATCTATTTCATTCTACTGCAAACAACTGAATTAATGCGGCCGGAATTAATAAATAAAAGGGATGTGGTTTTCCACACGATAACCTAGACCTCACAAATCTTTTGACGATGGAGTGGCAAACACAACGGTTTTCAAGGTTTCGCCTGCTTCCCGGACGAGTCAATGTGGAAAAAAAAGGGTTTTTATACATTTTGTCGGGTCTTGGAGCTTGTGGTACCTTCGTTGTTTCTGGTTTCCAAAATACGAGTGCTTTAAATAGTTATTCCTATTGGGATCAGAAAATGTTGTCCACATTTATTTATATTTAACTTCTCAACAAAAAATAAGAGAGTTTGACTGGGAGTTGTTAATGCATCTGTCATATAGTCCAGACTTTCACCTTCATATTTTCACCTGTTTAGTCTCTTCAGACTTCTTTAGGCAGCGGCAATTTAACATCACGAGAGGACTGCCAAATAAAACCACTTGTCGGAGTTTTTTGATCACAAGTCCCAAAATGTTGTTAGCAATGGGATCATATAAAATATCATGTCCCAATACGAGATGGCAAAAAGTTATCGAACAGAATGGCACCCAAAAATAATTAAGTTAAATTGTTTCGAATTTTAATACAAAATGCGAAGGAATTTGTTTACCAAACCAATAAGCAACATTATTTAATTACAAAATTATGGAATGTTTGAATATTGTTGGGTATCACTAGAACCATAGACAAAACTAAAGCCGTCTCAATTCTTGAAGTGTCAAAAATGAACGAATTGTCGTTTGAAGTAAACAGTATGGATATTTGCCAATTCAGAATTTTTTAAAATATGGTCCAATTAATATAATCCAAAGGTGTCTTGTCGATGTTAGATACAAACCTTCAACAATGTGGCCCATGCTCTTAAGCATGACTAGCGACGAATGTCGCCGTACGCTTCGGAGACTTGGTATAAATTTAGTCTTCTAAATGGCATTCATTTTCCCTCCTATAGTTTTCTTCAATTGTACCCTTTCTTTGCTTTATCTTTTTGTGTTCACTTGGTACACAAAACAGGAACTAATAGAGGGATTAATCTTTTGATTTTAGAATTAGAAGCCTACTCGAATATGATCAGTGTGTTTAGAGCTCAGGGATCATTGGAAGACAACAGAAAAAAGTTATTGGAAGAACTACGCGCCGTTTTGCATATAAGCAATGATCGGCACAGCGCCGAAGCACGCCGCGTGTCTAATGACGAATTATTAGCCACAATAGCTGAGCAGTAAGTTATAAATGTTAAATTTCACTAAACTTCAAATTCAATTTTACAGACTGTTGTACAAAGTTAAAGATGGCAGAGAGTGTTTGAAAGTCAAAGGTACTAATATGCTTAGCTTGGGTAATAGGTTAAATAATATTTGATTTATATTTATATCCTAGAGGATTGAGTTTATGTTTGACATTTAGGTAGCTATTAAAATGTTTTTTATTTTATTGGTACTACATATCATAGCCACATGGATGTAAATTACTACATCATGAAATATCCTCTCAGGTTACTTTTCATTGCATTTCAAACAATTCCATACAACGAGAAGGAGATTAAATTATTTAAAAGTTTTAATTATTTGACAGATAACCTATTTAGTGACAGTTTATTTTTTCATTATAGTAATATGTATTATCCAGGAAATGTTTTTTTTTTTCACTAAATCTAGAGAGATTTGTTATCTAAAATTGTATTTGATTATTTCATTACTATTCAATGATATAACAGTACAGTATAGTGTACTGTAGGTGAAAAGGACTAAAAGGATTATAGGAATAATAAAAAGGTTAATGGTTTTGTAAAGGATACCGTTGCCAGATTTTTTTATGTAGCAGGATGAGCTTTAGTATTTTTTGTTTTTGTTAGGAATTACATTAATTTTATCACAGGTTTATTACTCAATAATTTTTCATAGTACAGATTGAATTCTGAAAAACAAATTTTGATTAATTATTTATATAATATGTATGATCCAATTCCTGCTTGCAATATCTTTGATATAAATTGAATATTGGGATATAATATTTTATGTTAATGTTTTTTTTTCATAGTTTTATTATTTTTGCTTTTGCACATGACATAGGCTCTGACCCATGCAAAAGAAATATGCCAATGAAGGAATCGCATATTTCTTAACACATGTAGCAGAATAAGATTCTCAAATGAATGCACAATTAAACACTCTTTTAACTTAACATAATGTATTAATTGCTTTTTAACAGCTATCATATCACCTTGCGTCATTCATATATTCATTTATTGAGTAATAACATTTTCTATTTAATAATTCTTTTAAAAAATATATTTATTTACAGAAAATTTTACAAAAAATCGAGTAATAATAATAAACATATAAATATTTACATAACAAAGCCTATACTACTTACATATGATCAAACAAATAATCTATTTGTAGGTAAACAAATAGATTATTTGTTAAACCTATAAATAAAAATCTTTTTATGATCACTATCTTGTGGAAAAGTGCCCAGCAGGCTAGCCACATTACCGCGCTGAATTGCCAAACTTATTCTTTGGGCCAGGTACAGGCCAGCCTTGGTATCGTGAGATGTCTCAATCAACCTTTTAGATAACTCACAATTCAGTTTGTGGGCACTTGGTCCCCATGGTCCCAAGGTTTCTACCCCAAACGGTTCAAATATGTAAGTCCCACCAAGACTTTCATATTTGCGCCGTTTGAGGAGCTCTGCAGAAGCGGCCGCTGAACCAGCCCTGTTGCCAGTCGATGAAAGATGAGATGGCGCTAGAGTGTCGACACATGTAGCATCCCACACTAGAGGGAGGCCTACCTATTTTCCAAGAAACGAGAGTCATACCATTAAAAAAATAGACTTAACAAACACACACACCACTCCTAAAGACATGATAGTAGAAAATATCATGGTACAGACATTAGTTGATCACAACTGCCTGCATGATTACTTTTAATAATATAATATAATCTGAAACACACGCATCCAGTAGTGGATTCACGAAGGACTAAGGGACACATAAGGCCCGCCTCGAACACATCTATGACCTTCCATAATACTTAAATCAACTTCTGGTAACTTATTATAATTATGATATCAATTATATCAAAATCAAAAGTGGGTTCTTCTAAACAAAATCCTAAATCCGAAAATTCATGAATAGTATTCATAAATTTTTATAATCAAAATTTTTGATCATATTTAAAAAACTGATTGCCAAATTGTAATACATACAAAACAAAAAAAGATATTTGTACCAATAAAAATTCAAGGATTTTGCGAAAGCCTCTACATGCTCACGCACAGAACTTGTCACATAAAAATACCCAGGATAACATTTAAGAATTAGTTTTATTAGGGGGGCAAAAGTTAATATAGCTGTGTAATAGAAAATCATGTTCCATTTTAAGTACCAATATAACTTTTTTTTCATTTATTTGCGTAATCAAACAATTATACAACAGTCGTAGACTACTAGGGTTGGTGGTTGTGAAACCAATTAATATCTCATTGATCAGCGTTGGTACTGGATTAAAGTAATTTCACAATAAGCGAAGTTACATTTTACTACATACATGACTAACACCGGGACACACTACAACTGTTGCATTTATAACAATAAGACTTGTTTCTAGCTCTGTCTCCCGGAATATGTTAAGTCACGCGCCTAATATGTAACGTCACGTCTAGGCAGCGGCCTAATCGTGCAACAAAGCCGCCTAGTATAAAGGCACTTTTAGTAAATATGTTTTTTAATTACTTGAAATTAAAACAACTTTAGTAATTGTTGAAACTTTCAGATTATCGGGCCCTAACACCGGCCTAGCATGGATCCGCGAAGGTCGGAGGCGAGTGCCTCTCCTGCCCCGCGGTATTGCTCAGACAATGTATACCGAGATTGCGGATAAAGCGGCCGAGGCCGCTGCTGCAGAGAACAAGGCAATCGCGAAAAAGCTTGAAACTGAAAAAATGGTTGCTCCCAAATCAAACGAGGAAGACCTTCCGGAAGCTGAAGGGGAAACCGCAGAAGGCGCTCTCTCATCCAATGATACAGCCGATGAAATGTCATATCCTCCTATTGCAATGGAAGACCTAACCTCCAAAGTCAGTATTCTTATGCCATTACATATTAATAATATCTATTAAGTAAGGAATATTCTTTTGAAATAAATTAGACAGTTTACACATGGTCATTTGGTTGTAATGGCTCAAACCTAGTGGTGCGCAGAATCAATCTTTTTCCGGATCAGGGATTTATAAATCTTTTCATCAAAAGATTTAAATCACTCTTTTAAATCTTTAAATCCCAAATACATCAGCGTTGTAAAGATTCAATTTCACTCAAAACTTTAATGATTCTTTCAATCCAATGTGATTGAAAGAGTTGTAGGGGTTTTAAAGGATATTGCACGTATTTTAATAATAGGGGTTAAAGTATGAAATTGCCGATTATTTTCCCACTTTTTATTTTGTTTATAGGTCTTAAGTATAGTCATATTATTGCGTAATTCTTTTTGTATTGTATCAAAAACTAAATAAAGTAACTTTTGACTAAAAAAAAAATGCAATACTAGTGCCTATTACTTCAAAGGAAGTCGTTGAAAAGAGTGTTACAATGTGTCAGCTGACCTTCTTGCTTCAATTAAGTATATTTGTATTATATACTTTGATTTTCAGAAATGTAAATACTATAATGCGTAGCTTTATAACCATCTAACTTTCACCTTTAATTGCATCGCAAACGGATTAGGCGTTTTTAAAAAAACAAAAAAATTGTTAGTATGGAAAAATAACTTTTCTCGATTTCGTCCATACAAAACGGCAATTTCATACTTTAACCCCTATTACCTAATTATAATCTTTAAAGGAGTTTTCCTCACTTAAAACGTCAAATGACATAGTAAGTACATAGAGTGATCTTAGTAGTGATTATTTAACTACACCTGAAGAAATTCTACTTGTTTAGTTGAAACTCACTCACACAACAAAAAAGCCGATTTGTTTACTTTTTATACATTTAGCATAGATTTAAGATACAGTTGCACTGTATGTGAACATAATCACATACAGTGCAACTGATTTTCCTTCCTACTTTGTACAGGCTTAGGACTGTCGACCTAGTTAGAATAAAGCAAAATAGTTTAACCTAGGTTGGCGTATTTGAACTTCAGTATTAAAGTAATAGGTAAAAATTAAATATGCTGTGGGTCGAAAAAATAATAACTGCAATATTCATATTATCGTTTCCACTCACTAAACTAGCGCCACCTGCAATTTGCTGTTTACAAGTGGACACTTTTTCGGCTTGTGCCCCTTATAAGATTGTTCTCCTTTCTTCTAGTCTTTAGGGCATGCGCTAATATTTTCAATCATCTTCTATCTCTTTTCGTTTTTAGTCACGCCACTATAGCCGTCTCGATCTAAATCTTTTCGCGTTTCAATCAATCCTAACTGAACCTTAAAACAGTAGATTCAAGGCTCAGTTAGGATTTACAGATTTCAAGATGTATTATCTTTTCGTGTTTCAATCAATCCTAACTGAACCTTAACTCAATGGATTTAAGGCTCAGTTAGGATTGATAGATTTAAAGATGTATCATCTTTTTGTGTTTCAATCAATCCTAACTGAACCTTAACTCAATAGATTCAGGGCTCGGTTAGGATTTACAGATTTAAAGATGTATTTGGGAATCGTGGGAATTAGAGAGTGATGTACATCTTTTTTTTAATCACTCCGCAGTCACACACCTCTACTCAAACCATGTCAACGTAACAGGGGTTTAGCTAAGTGCTTAATACATGAAAGTGATTAAAAACTTTGAGTAATCTTTATAACATTTGTTAATAAAACCTGTTACAGATATGGGAAACAGAACTGATTAGCCGTAAAAGAAAAATCCCAGAAGGAGGATCAATACCTGATGATGCTTCAACTCCTGTCAAAAATATGAGAAATATACCTGTGAATACTAACCAGAAACACCTCAATTTGTCACAGATATACTCGAAATTCTCGCAACCAGCTACAGGTAATACTCATGAAGTAGATCTAATGTACATTTTCAAGCATTTTTTCTTACAGCCTTATTTTTGTTGATCAGGTAAATCATCAGGCCAGTCGAAGCATTCATATAACCAAGTAAGCAAAGTGTCTACTAGCAAATCTAGCCAATCCCATCAACCGAGATCACACAAACACAGGGCACACAAACAAAGCTCCAAAAGGGCCCAAGCTGCGATGTCTAAATCACAAATGAAAAAATCACAAGAAATGCCAATGTCACCGAACAAACAGTACAATCCGACAACCATGCAGGTTGAGTACTCTGGCCCACCAAATACTTTCCAGGCCAGTTATGCTCAATCGATACTTGGCAAAAAACCTGATTATATGGACGAAACAAAACCCAAAGTACTCTCTTCACCTGGCATGGTGACTGATTCTCCAACCATGCAACTGCTAACACAACCGGCCACCGTACCGCACGAGTTAGGTGTGTCAGATAGCATTCATCCTGATGACCCATCAATGTTACAAGCGCAAGGTATCCCGTCAACTAAACACTCAATAAGCAATAAACCATGTCACCTTATCATTAAAAAGCGAAATGAAATCACTCCTGATAAAAAAGTACAAATGTCTGAACTGAAAATACTACAGAAACCTAGTGAAAGTGGTATTAAAGTTATTTCGAACCGGCAAGTGGTTATTGCTCCAAGTTCAGCCCAAAAAGCGTTGAACAATCCAGGGAAATTGATAACGACTAAAGTTATTGGTTCAATACCTAAACCACGTCCCTCAGGCGCCCCTGTTCTAACAGAAAAAATGATTGTGGTTTCAAAACCAACAGAAATGAAAAATATGCCTAGTTCTAAAATTATAATTACATCAGGCGTAAGCACGCCAAACAAGGATGGATTTCCAACTCTTGCAAACAACATATCAACTAAAGCCACAGAACCATACACCCCGAAAGGTATTCCCACGACAGATTTGAAAGTTTCTTCTAAAACTGTCGTACTAAATCCAAAATCTGGTCAAAAAATGGTTGTTTTACCGGCAAAGGCTCGAACGAAAACTGTTACAGAAGGACAACTTCCCCTTTTGCATTTCAAAGGTCTCTCAGGGGCTATGAAACTGGTACCTGTAAGCTCTCAACCTGTCACTCAAGTAACAAGAGCATCCGCAGTCACAGTGGTGTCAAAACCAACAGTAGTTAATTCGGTTCCTTCAAATGCTAAAATAGTCGGAGTAGAACCTATTAAAACCGCAAACTTGGCCGACATCGTACCTGTAAAAGGTCTCACGCCCGTAACTACTCCCAAAATCACAAATCCAATCGCTCGTCCAGCCAACGCTAAGAGTAATGTCATTGTAGTTCAAAAGGGAACGCCTATTGGAAAAGCATTGACGTTTACAAAAAACGGGAATGACATGTCCAAAATAATAATGGGTAAAAATGTAAACCAACTTTTACAAGCGTCAAAATCTGATCAGATGGACGCAACCAAATGTGCGGGGAACGTTATAGTTCTCGAACTCAACAACGAACAGACAGGTCGCACGACAACGATGGCTGAGATATTGGATAGCAGGGTCAGCAATCCCGCCCGCGTGCCCGATGATAGTGATAAGGTTCCAGAAATCACGCAAGACACTCCTGTATTATTTGAAACTCAGATCACAGAAGAAACTTGCAACCCCAACAGTTTAGACTCCACTGCAGAAAGCATAGGAGGAATAGAACAAATGGAAGATTCGAGCCTTCCCACTTTAGAGAAGGAAGTTGATAAGTCATTCAGCAAAGATGTAGAAGGCGTCAAGGATTCCTCGAGTGTCACTGACTGGGAAATGGAACTGGATGTTTCTCGGAAAGGTAAAGACGACGATGATAAGCTCAATTCCTTGCATTTGGATCTCGGAATGTCGAGTGATAGTGAAAATGAGTATATGGTGGACAGTCATAAGTCCAAAAGCAAACACTCGTCGCAGGACAGCATACAACGGGCGACAGTAAGCGGTAAGACATATATTAATTCGGACCTCATTACTCTATGTTGATTAGTATAAGTCCGTTATTAATCTATACTATATGTTTTAGGGGAGTCCAGCGAAATGTACGGTACACCGTCCGGTTTGTCGCTCGCCACGCGGACTCTCCTGAGTCAACTGCAGGACGACGGGTCGTCCAGCAACGACTCGTCTTTCGCGCTCAAATCGAAAGTCATCGACAAGATAAAGGATGATTCGAAAATCGACAAGTCCGAATGCGACGCTTTGACGAAGGCGAAAGAGAAACTTTCTGAGAAAGTGGCCGAGGCGAAGTCGCAGCAGAAGCGGATAGACGTTTATAGTACAGCAATAAGTTCGTCGGACATAAATTTGGATTCGTTCTCGTATTTGGACGAGGGCCTGATGGCGGGCGACGACGTATTCTGCGCGGACGAGGGCAAGGCGCGGGCGCGGCGCGCGGACGCGCTGGACGACCAGCTCAGCCGGCTGCTGGGCGAGGACTCCGCCAACTCCACCGACTCACAAACTGTAAGTGAAACTATGCCTTTATGTAAATGAGCAATATTCTTAGTTATAACTCAAAGTGGTTAAACGTTTCGTTTAAAACGGCGCTAGACTAAGACGGGACATATAATGTGAAGTGTGAAGTGAACGTGCCGCCGGTAATCTCTGTATTGTTTTATTTGTCCGTTGAAATCGTTATTAAAGGTTTTTGAAAAGTGTGTTTGTACTGAGTAATGTATTTTTATCGCGTAAATAGAGGCTTAGAGTAATTTGACATTACTCAATTGCTGATTTCATTCAGATATTTATTTATATTAATAATTTAAATAACCATCCTACTGGTGATGTATTCTGCATACTCCCTAAAAATAGCCTCATGTAGGACCATAGAAACATTACTGACTATTTATTTAAGAAATTGCAGGCTGTATTGACACATACGTTTTCAAGTGCTATTTACGGTATTTTATACCATAAATTGTGTTATTTTGTCAGAACTGATAATTGTTATTTCCACCATAAAATGTTACATAATGAATAATATTATGTATAAATTTTTGTGTTTAAGTTTACATAACTAATTATGTGTGAATGTCTCGAATTCTTGCCATAAGTAAAATAAAATGTTTTGCCTAATATTGTCATGTCAAAAGTCATGGAATTTGAATGCTCAAGCTAGATATTAATCAAAGTTCTGAAGAATTAAATCTATTAAAAATGTTTTGTTCTTGATGTTTCTCTAGATTCCAGGGCCCTAATTCCGCTCATTTACAAATGGCTCAATAGAATCGCAATTGCATATCAATCGTATATTTTGACATTTAGTACTACCATAATAAATGTGTCAAAATATAAAATTGAGATGCAATTGCGATTCTATTGATCCATTTGTAAATTAGCGGATTAAAAAAAAACGATTTTCAACCGTCAATGATAATCCTTATTTTTGTTTCTTCACATGGACGTATAAATTACCAAATTTTATTTGCAGTCTGTACAGGGAAAATAAAACTTGTTCAAAATAATCTCAACATATCGAAACTTCTATAAAGTTCAATTTATAAAGAGGTTTATTGATTAAATGCATTTAGTTAAGTTTTTTTCTTCTGTTAATGATATTAATTTAATATGACTAAATATTATTTTTAGGAAATAAAACCTCAATAGATAAAACTATTTTTGGGATTTGTAAATTAACCAACAACATCGAATCTGTATTGTAGTCAGTCAGTCACTGCGGCAGTCTGCTTCGTAGATTTTTATTGTACTGCCTATGTCATGTTTACGGAATAAAATTACTTTTCTATTTATGTATTTATGATTGTTTGAAAACTGTCATACGTGCCGGCGCGAATGTAAAATATTCCTTTTAAAGTAATGTAGATATTCTTGGCACACAAAAGTAAAATGTAGCTATACTTGTGACTACTAGATGTGGGGTTGCCAGGTCATAAAAAAGGTGGAACAGATTAGGGGTGTTACTGTTTTTGAAACTCTTTTTTAGGGTTCTGTAGCCGAATGGCAAAAAACGGAACCCTTATAGTTTCGTCAAGTCTGTCTGCCTGTTGTCTGTCCGACCGTATGTCACAGCCACTTCATTCTGAAAGTATTAGCATTACACTGTTGAAACTTGGTAGGTAGGTGTATTCTGTTGACCGCTTTACGATTCTCATACAAAAAATTAAAAAATATATATTTAAGGGGGCTTCCCATACCTAGAACTAAAACAATTTTTTTTTTTACTCAAACCTATGCGTATGGAGTATCTATGGATAGGTCATTTTAAAAATGACATAGATGTTTCTTAAACCATTTTTTCTAAAAGTCTACTTTTGGAAGATAGACGCTTCCAAAGTGATGAAATGGGTGCCCCCCCCCCTCGAACTTTTAAACTAAGCAAGTGAAAATTTTTAAAAACATAAATAATGTAGATCTTAACAAATACTCTCAACGAAAATTGGTTTTGAGAACCGTTAGTTTTTGAGAAAAAGCACATTTTTAACAACCGCAAATATCCTTCATACAAACTACTATGAAAAACAAAGTTATTTTTGTGGTATTTTGGCTAAGTGGAACTAAGTGGACCCCTAATTCAGTTAAAGTTAGAAGGGAACCCTCAGTGCGCGAGTCCGACTCGCACTTGTCTTATTACATCACATTTCAATTAAAAGTGCTGGGGAAAATAAAAATAAAAAACAAATCCCACCTAAGGCAGTCGAAAGTTTTTATTCAATGACAGCTTCTAACCAAAAAACTGTTTAACGGGATTTAAAGGCTACCTTTGTTTGTTGTTAAACGTTTCGACTGAGTTATTTTATTATTAGAAAGTGGCGGGGATGCCTTCTCGTGTTCAAATGACGAAAAAAAAGATTAAATATACCTATAACGCATTCATATTTAACAATGTATGTTGGCTTTTCGTTCCGTCAGGCTTGTAGTATGTGAATGTGTGCTCGAAAAAGTTTTTAATTTATTAGTACCTCTAGGTACTACTAGTAAAACAATACCTGCAGTTTGAAGATATGTCATTTAGCTATTTCAGGACTTCACCTTAAGTATTAAAATATTTGTGGTTTCGGTTTCCATAATCGATTAAATTAGTAGGTTTTCAAGTGCTCCAACGTTTAAAAAAACAATAGTGCGACTGGCTAGTAACAAACTCTGAGCAAGTTTTTCGGACCCATTTTAATTTTAGTTTAACCGATTCATTGCGGATGACGCCATGAAGCGTCATTTATATCTTTTGCGTATGGCGTTTGACGCCAAATGGCGTCTTAAACAATTCCTCTGAATTTCTATGGAATCGCTATTTAGAGAGTTCTAATTAACAGAATTGACATTATTTGTCTCGTAGATTATGCCTGTATTAATCGTCTTATGATTTATTGCCAGTTTAAAAACTTCGGTTGTGCAAACCTTTTAATTTAATTTCTTTTACGAATGGCGTATGACGCTACATGGCGACATGAAGAATTATTGTTCTTAAAATCAACATGATGGTTTTTAAGAGAGTTCTAATCAGCAGAATTTTTACATGTTATACTAAAGGCGTTTTAAGTGCCTAGGTTTATTATAAACTCATACGAGGACGTCCAACTATTACGAAGATGCACTGACGACTTGATAAAGTTCGCAGGCATGCCCTGTATGCAATTTGCGTATGTAATTATGGTTTTTAGATTTAATAACCTAAACATAAGCACTCCTTATACACCCTTTTGTAAACCTCTACTAAAAATACACAAAAGGTTTAAAACAAATGATCCAAATAAATCACTTACCAGCCATTCCAGCGAAATCACGTTGATAAGTCACTTTGTAACACTCTAAACGAATTAAAACAACCTTTGCGTTTGACATCTGATGCTGACTGAATGTAAATACGCATAAACCAGCCAAAATCATAACAAACAGCAAAATGTGTTCATTCATGGCTAAAGACGCCCAAGGGCGTTACTTTAATGGGTGGCGGCTGACGCACGGAGGCGTCACAGATTTGTTAGCCACCATGGACAAAAGTCCCTTAAAGTGGGATACGCAATGAATCGGTTAACAAGTTTCGGTGCGATGCCGTACAAAAGAACGACTGCAGCAGGATACACCACACGGTGCCGTGTGCAATAGCCAGTGTTTGGTGTAATTAAAAAAAAATGGCAACATTCCAGTCATTCATGATATAGTTAGGGCTGGTAGACAACTAAATCAACACGTTACTAATCCTAACTTTTCCTGACATTTTTTTTAGATTTCTAATGAGTGAATCTGGTAAAATTGTTTGTAAAAAAATAGTTATTGGATTTTAAATGTTTTAAAAATGTAATAGTTTGACTCAATTACGTTATAAATCCCTTTTGATGTTACATACAGAATGAAATTTTAACCATCTTCCAAATTTTAATATATCAATCTACGAGACAAAAAACAAATGACGCATTTTTTCTTTTGGTATAGCAGAACAAAAATGTCAAGATTTATGCACTTAGAAAATGTCCGCCAAATATCAAAAATGTTTGATACGGCCGTCTAGCAACACTTTTTTTACGCGATGCGCATATCATTCATTCATTACGATACTAATCATAAGTTTTTGATTTTCCCTTTATACCTTAACAGGCCTAGGACCGTAAAAATTTAAAACTATATTGCGAAAAATATTTTCGGGAAGAACTTGATTTTTATTTTTTACTTCATAAATGGGCTCTAAATATGATACTGAACGCCTACAAAAATTTTGGAAAGTGGTTAAAATTTCATCATAACGAAGATAGTTTCTTTTGCATAATGACCATAGTATTTTTATGTTCCTGTAGAATAACAGAGTAAGTACTAGTGATATGTACTTGTTTGAATAATTTCAGTCAAATAAAATGTGTTGCATCGCAACTGAATGGTTTAGTTAGTATTTAGTTACGTACCTATTAATGTAAAGCCGGATGTGACGTTTATTATTATAAAAATACAAACCCACTAATGATGGCAATAATTATATTCTTACGTTGTCGCTACATTGTGTTACATAGTTATATAATATATTAAATAAGTCTGTATAAAATAACTACTTATACATAAACTATGTTTTTGTAACGCACAAACTACATTTATATTAGAGTTGTTGAAAACCTAAATATAAGTTTGTTTAAGTTAATACTTTTGTGTTATTTTTAATTATATTGATGCAATAAAATGTACAGTACAAGGCTGCTCGCAAAATTATAATATGACTTTCTGATATGAATTAAGCGTAGCTGCAATATTTTAGCTCAATTATATAATAATATTACGTATATAATTATACAAATATTTATATTAACTTATTTATTTCCAAAACAGTAATTAAAATACTGTTAAGGCGTAAGTTTTGCTGTTTATTAGAGTCCCCAGATCCAAATCGCTAAACACGTAATATCATTAAAACTTCTGTTCTAAGTACTGTCCAGAAACGTGTTAAGTGGAATCAACATATCTGCCAAAGCCTTTTTGATTTCGAAAAGAAAGCCTTACTAAACGCACCGTCCACACCGCCTATAATGTTAACATCCGATCGGTGTGTTGGCGCTCTGTGATTTCTCATGATTGCCAGCGGTTGGGACAATCTAGAAATACATATAAGATGTTGATTCAGTATTTTAAAACACAGCATTTTGAACATAATCCAATGCATCTCAAGTAGATCCTAAACGGCCTCCACTCGTATATCGTTTAGTTATTATTTCGGTATTTCTCTCATGTTACCTTATCTCCAATATATCAATACTATAGTCCTTAAAATATAGCTAGATTAGAATGACAGTTCTCACTCAAAGAGACAACGTAACTTTGTACCAGCGTCACACAAGTGAAACACATTTGCACACGAAAAAATATTTGTAACTGTCATGTTAAGAATATTTTTTTATACATTGTTGTACATATTAATCAATTAATTATATAAAATAGATATTTAAAGTTAAAAACATTAAAATAATCCAATCACAAAAATTACACCTAACTTAAAAAGACGCCTTTACAAGGATACATCATTTTTCATAATCGCTAGTGATGACGTAAAATGGACAAATCGAAATCGACAGACTAACAGTATTTAAAAATCGAAGTAATGTAACATAAATGTTTCAAATGATTTAATGAGCATTGGTTGATGCTAAGAACATCAAATTGCAATTATTTATAGTTTGCGAAAACTTTTCAAATTTATTAGATTCTATTTGCGATACAAAAAAAAATTTTTCGTGATTGTTCCAATTATTCTCATAATGATCACGATACTAACTTACTGTTAGATCTTAATATATCTTATTTTCATTTGATTTTATTCGCCATAACTTTTTTTTTCGTTTGATCAGTCGGGTCAGTCTCATCACTAGTCAGTCACCTCAGTTTGACAGGGGTCATTCAATTCTAATAAAGCTATATTTTTATGCTAGCTAACCCTAAAAACGTTGTTTTTTCGTAAATATGAGGATTTAGTGATAAAAGAGTTTTTTTTGAATTGATGAATGTTAATTATTTTTAAAACACAATAATCATAAAAATTGGTCCAGTTGTCAAGTTAAAAGTTGTTTAGGTACCTTAAACGTCTTTGTGTTATATACAGGATGAAATTTTAACCACCTTCAAAATTTTAATATATCAAGCTACGAGAAAAATAACAAATGACGTATTTGTTCTTTTGGTATAGCCCAGTACAAAAATGTCAAGATAAAGCACTTAGAAAGTGTCCGCTAAAAATCTAAAATTGTTGATACGGCCGCCTAGCAACCCTTTTTTTTACGCGATGCGCATCTCATTCATTCATTACAATACTATTTATATATTTTTTATTTTGCCTTCAAACCTTAACAGGCTTAGGACAATTGAAAACTATGTTGCGAAAAATATTTTCGGGTATAAACTTGATTTACATTTTTTACCTTATAAATGGGCTCTAAATACGATACTGAACACCTATAAAATCCTGTATATGTATGTATAGACAGAATAGATAATTGACTCAATAGAAAGCTTAATGCTGAGTTGTTTTGTTATTGGGAGACAAATCGATCTCCTTTCTGTCTGTACCAAATTTCTTAAACTCGCTATTACTTACTGTTTTCTTAAATTAAAAATAAACGCGTTCTAAATCCGTAAACTTATCTTTCATTTCAATCGCTATTACTTAGTTTTAAAGCTCTAATAACAATATCGAAATAGCATATTATATAATTTATGGTAGTTGGGTAAGAACACCCATTCTAAGTCAGCATTAATAATTACAGAGTACGATAGTTTTTATTTTCCTTCAATACTTTGTGTCTAAGTCTTTGTGTAAAAGGACATGGCAAAAACCGCGAAACAATTAATTATTATGAAAATCCTATTTTCCTTATAATATCGTAAGACTAAGTCTAAAGTATTACATTTCAAGCGGTAATGGGTTCTTTTACCTTACATGGTAGAAATTCCAAACTAATCAACTAATCATTATTTTTAAAACTTATGATTGTAAATTCTACATTTGTTGGCTGAGGTCAGGAAGTGCTGTGAGACGTCATGGTAAAGTTAACTGTCGGTCATCTAGGAATACATGAATGTTGTTGTATACTAATTATTATTTGTTTATTTGCCACAAGAACTACAAATTTAAATGCCTTATTAATTACGTAGTGTTGACTGAGAAGTGGTTGTCCTTGCTTCGAGACCATTGGACTTGAAGCGTTTTTGGCGCTTATTTTATTATTTACTATTACTAACAATTAAAAACTTCTATCATTTATCTAGTTCAAAACTTTAATGTTATTATTTAAAAAAAAGTAATTTTATAATTTCTTATGACCCCGGTTTCATGACGTGTAAATCCATAAACAAAGAGTCAATTTAACTCCTCCGGGGTGACTATGATTGTTCTGATAAAAATAAATATGCTTAAACCTCATACACATTGAGCTGCTTAGGATACTAAGTATTGGCATGTCTGTGTAGCTTAACATTGCATCTTTGGTGAAAAGAGCGCCTGAGATATGTAGGTAATCTCACTCATACACATGGGTGATTTTTCGTTTCGGTTAAAACGTTAGGCGTTTGTGCATTGCATTCGATTTGAATTCCATAAATCGGTCCGATTCCGCCTTAGTACTGTTTGTATGAATGCACAAAGGAATTACTTATGTGCGTGCAGGTCAACATAATATGCGTAAATAATTTTCAACATAGAACCTTACAATTAGATTTTATACCAATTTTAAAAAATGTTATATATAGATGACTGATCTAAGCTTGTATTACGTCTTATCTAAAAAAACAAGCAATAAAATTTCAACAGGTGCACATACCAAATAGTAAGAGCCGTAAAAGGATCTTTTGATCAATATAAACTCATTTCACAAATTATACTCTTTCATGGTCTTTCCTATCCACTTACCGGTCGGAACAATTTAGGAAACCATCTTTCCTAAATTGGCTTGGGTCTGAAAGGGGCGGGTTTCTGAAAACACATGGTCTGTCGCAAAATGGAAATCTAGTGCTGAATTGTCACGAAATTTTAAAATCTAAACTTTTATTTGTAAATTCATCACAAATTAATGTTCCGGTCTTATTATGTACAAGAGTTTGCAGACCCATGTGACTAACTCACTCTTGTTCTTTGATTTAAGAAGTCAATGTTACTAAAGAATCCTTAACAGCACGCATTGACCGGTCCCCTTTTAACTAAACTAATGTTATTTATAATGACCATGAAAAAGGTATATCCATTGGAGTTTCACTATGATAATGTATTATTAATGAGAGCTAAGCCAACTTGTACTATATTACCAAAATAATCCAACCATTAGGAGTAAAGTGGTTATTTGATATCCGAATGATCCAGTCGATTTTGAACCATAGCTTTTAAATAGGATGTCCCATGAAAAAGAATTGCATTCAGACAGTTCATAAAAAGGAACAGCCTATAATCATCCCATTGGAGAAAAATACGTCTATCATTATACTTCAATGATGGGTAAAAACTATGTCAATTTATTGGTAATAGTGATATTAGGGCACCACTTCTATAAAGTAGTTTAATCGCTTTTGTATCTTTTAATATCTCCAAATAATGTGAATATTTGTATAAAAAAAAGCTTCAGTTGCGTGGTTTTAGGTTTCAAAATAAACGATAAATTGGAAAGTTTCTGCTCTGTTCTTGTTCAGCGGTCTATACATATACCCATCAAAGTACATAATTTGCGATATGCATTTGTCTATAATCTCACATTTACTTATAGTTAGACAGAAAAAGATTTTAAAACACGGATTCAGTGGTTAGATACTGAAAAATTATCAGTTCAGCAGATCCCTCTGGATTAATATTATTTGAGATTGAGTTTGTATGGGGTTTAGTACATTAGCGGTTGTTGAGTGTATGTATAATGGTACATATTTCTTGCTTTAAAAAAGAATGGTATCGCATTCTAAAGAAATAGTGCCATGTAGTTTGTTCTATGAGAATTTGTACATATTATTATTAATATTTTTATTAAAATATCATTGACAAATGTCGACTTATAGAATGTATTAGTATATTTTGTAACATAAATAAAATTGTATGAAACACGCATTTTTGGATGTGTTCGTATGTCCTACAATAAACTGAACTAGAATAGTGAAACGTTTATAAGTTTACATCGATTTTTGATGTTGATGCAGGTGAATATGTTTAAGATTGTTACCACGATGCAATCGGATTGTGGATTATAAATGTGTTCCCATTAATTGTAAGCGATGACCTTTAAGGATTTTTATGTACTCTTGTATAATGTACAAAATTTATTGTTAAAAATTTCAGGCAATGTTAACGATTGACCTGCATCAGTTTTTAAATAGAATAAGAAGTTAATTTGTTTGTCAGCTGTAAATATTTTGCGTAGTTAGTCGAGTCTTAGAATCACTGCAAACATGTTAATACAATTTCTGTGTTTTTGGCATCAAGTTTATTTTATCTACTTATTTTAACAATAAAAAAGTTTAATCACAAAGCCGGCACTGTTTCTTGTCCATTGCAATTATTACAAGGATTCTGTACTTGGAAATACTATAGTTACCATAAAATAAAATAAAAACAGGTTAACAATCAAATATAGTATATATTTTACGCTTAATAAATGACATGACTAAATACGAAAGAAAATCACATTTTCAGCTCAGAATTCTTATAGATTTAGATATGTAAATATTAGAAAAAAATATGATTTTTGAACATTGTGTATCTGTTCAAATATTACAATAAATACTGTGCTCTATCGGTACGTTACGTAATCTCGATTGGAATAGCGTGGCTTACAGATTACATTCGTGGCAGAATATTGGGTGCGCTATGTTTAGGTCGTGACCTTGTGGATGGCCTCCGCTATGTAGTTGACGTTCTTGGAGGAGATGCAAGCGACGGATATGCGCCCGTCCTTGGTGAGATAGATGTGGTAGTCCTTGGTCAATCTCTCCACCTGGAAAATAGTTTTCTTAGTTTCATTCTTCTTTTATCCGCAATATGATACTATGTTGAACAAAATTTAGTCCTCTCAAGGGTTCTTTCAAGATAGATGACGTAAAATTAATTAATTAGTAAATACAGCAATAAATACTTCAAAACGTCTAACATTACAATCTGCCCTACTTTTGTTCGTTAATTTAATTTTGTTTATATTTGTAATAACTTTCTTTTATATTATGGCGTCCCCTCTCTTTTATTATCCTTTTGCGTGCCCGACAGCGTCCATAATGCTCATATTGTATTTAAATTTAACATCCTCTGTACCTACATTATGGTTGCAAATAAAGTATTGAGTATTAAAATAAGTCACATCAGAACCCAGTAATAAACGGTTTGGAAATCTCTGACTCCTGATTTTTCCCTAAAGGAAATTCATACGCCATGACGAATGAATTTATAATATATTCTGAGGAAAATATAATAATAACTTTTTATTTGCCAAAAGAGAACAAAATATATAGTATATTGTGAAACAGACCCTGAAGCTTAAAACTAACTGACATACATATAGCCTCTGTTGCCAAACGAGGATTTTTTTTAAATCCTATATTTCGGCAATCAGCGCCTCTCCACCTCGATTAATGCTACATTTTATAGGCTTGTATCATTTACTATTACTAAGTTTACTGTAAACATATGAATATGAATATATATAGAAGATATTTACTTTGACTTACATTTTTAAGATATTTATTTAGAAATTTTATTTTATAGTTATTAGTTAGGTATCCTCTCTTTGTGTAGTGTGTGAGTGAATGTGTGTGTGTGTGAGGGGGTGTGTGTTTGCGTGCGTGTATGAGTAATAGATAAATTATTTGGACGGATTCAATTATAGCGATGTTTTGAAGAAAACCATTAGGATGTCTATGGTATGTCTATACCTGGTCTGGCTTGAGGCCGGTGAAGCAGAACATGCCAATCTGATCTGTGATATGATGCCACGGCAGCTTATTGCCGGCGCCCTCGATGCCGGCGCGCAGCTGCGTGCGCATAGAGATGATGCGGTCCGCCATGTGCTTTACGTCCTTCAGCCTGGAATACATCGTATGGTGGGTATGAAGGAGAGAGTTTGAATTTACTAATATTATAAAGCTGTTGCCCGCGACTGCGTCCGCGTCAACCTTATTTTCTCAATGTTTTAGTTTAGTTATTGTGTCTTATGGTGCCCGAAGAATACCAGTGTTGTGGCACTCTGTGCCTCGAAATATGCTGAGCTGTACCAAATAGGTCCCCCTATTTGGTACAGCCTTAATTATATGCTTAATTATGTTTTTTATTTCATTATTATTTTCAATGTATCATTTTATTGTACCAAATAAACGTTTTTGTATCTTATCTTATCTTAAATACTACAGTAACTCTGTCTGCCTGTTACGTTTTCACACCTAACTAAACTATTGAACGAAATTTGGTACAAAGATAAATTGGGCCTTTGAAAAGGACGTAAATATGCTATTTTTTATGCAACTGCTGTACACATAACACATAAAGTAGTTTACGCGGGCAGAGCTGCGGGAAAATTTATATTAGGGGTTAAAGTATGAAATTGCCGTTTTGTATGGACGAAATCGAGAAAAGTCATTTTTCCATACTAACAATTTTTTAGTTTTTTTAAAAACGCCTGAACCGTTTTCTATGCAATTAAAGGTGAAAGTTAGATGGTTATAAAGCTACGCATTATAGTATTTAAATTTCTGAAAATCAAAGTATATAATACAAATATACTTAATTGAAGCAAGAAGGTCAGCTGACACATTGTAAGGGGTCTTTTCAACGACTTTCTTTGAAGTAATAGGCACTAGTATTGCTTTTTTTTTTAGTCAAAAGTTACTTTATTTAGTTCTTGATACAATACAAAAAGAATTACGCAATAATATGACTATACTTAAGAGCTATAATAAAAATAAAAAGTGGGAAAATAATCGGCAATTTCATACTTTAACCCCTATTAGAAGGACACAACGATATGTCATTACTACAAAAACTAGGCATGACGTCTTTTTGATAACATGCGACATTTATGATAACGAATTAAAATACCTTCATGCTAACTGTTGTTTAGTAATTTGATTAATTTTATGCAATAAAAATTAATAGCGGTCTGAAGATTACTAATCTAAATTACGAATAACGGCTACATGAGCTGTGATTCTAGAATACTTGCCATGTAGCCAAACGCTGGAAAGCAAAGTTATAAGTATGTAAGTACAAATTTAGAATCACACTAAAGGCACATTAGTGTCTCGATCTGTTAAATTTGAGCACCTAAACTAAGGGGAAGTTTAGAAGTATTTATTTCAATGATAATTGCTTCGTATTTTGAATTTATTTGTAATGAATTTTTATTATAGCATCATAATTATAATAACTGTCAGCGCATAAGGTAGGACTTCCTTATCTAGTGTAGCGTGAGGCACCGGAGGGAAAGCCTTATTAATCAACTTCAAAGAAAAGAAGAAGGCTCTAAGTTGGTCTGTTTAAATCCTTTTTTTTAGTCTAACGTGGAGGTGCGGGAGACCCACATAGTCTCTCCCTCCCTCGGGGTAACAATTAAGTGTAAATCATTATTCCAGAAAAAAAAACATGCTGTAATATGTACCTACCGCGTTCGCAAGTGTTACTGAACAAGCGAGAGTGCACAAGGTACTCGTCACTCGATCTCTCGCACGAGAATGTACAGCCACAAATGGTGACAGAGAATCAATACAAGTTAAGTGTTTTTTCTCAATCCGTTGTAAACCACAAACCTACTGTATACTAGAAAAAACGTGTATTTTTTTGGTATGTTGAATTCTTTTTTAAAAGTAAATAGGTATTTGTATAATACCTACAAACTGTATAATTGTTTAAAAAGATAACAGTTATTGTTGTCACATTTCGGGGCGAGCTGATTTCTAAGATACAGATTCGTCTAGCTTGGGGATCAGAGCTTCACTTTAAAAATGTACCTTTGTTATCATCAAAGATAATATTTATAAACAGGTTGTAACAAAAAGCTTAACGAAGCCTTGAAGTGCGTGCACGCGGTTCATTGCGGGTTGCTGTATTTTAAGCGTTTTTTATGAAAAAGTTCTAAAAATTTTCAACATGTTTCTTAAGAAAAAAGTTTTGTAACAACAAACAGAAGATTTTAATACAAAGATCTCAATAACGATTTATTTCCCAGCTATGGTGTCTTGGAAAAAAATGATCGTACAAATACTATCGTACGAATATGTGGTAGTCGGCTTCGTTAAGCCTTTCGTTACACCCTGTATACTCACCATTGGTTCTTCAGCTCGGGGTTGCCCAAGATCTCTTGAACGATGCGCGCGCCGTAGATAGGCGGGCTGGAGTACATGGCCCGCACCAAGATCTTGACTTGTGACATCACTTTAGCGGCAGACTCCTCGTCGCCGCACAGGAATGTTAGTGCTCCCGCACGTTCGCCGTACAAGCCTGAGAGAAATTAATAAAATGAAAACGGCCAACTATTATTTTTTATATCTCAAATCGTCGCTGCGCGTGCAACACCGCGGAAGAGCAGTTTGTAAATACCGCGTATCTGCTTTTATACAATTTTACATGAGGTTAAGAAAACTGGAAATTTTTGTCATTTGGCATTGCCAAGTAGTTACTTTTTTGTGACTTACTTTCTAAGAAAGTTACTTGTTACTCGTAGTTCGGCACTTAAAATATTGTCACATGACTAAGATTTCCAATTTTCTTAACCTATTGTAAAATTGTATCTTACAAACTGTTCTTCCGCGGTGTTGCACGCGCAGCGACGAAATATGAATCAAACTTTCAGTGATCTTTCATATAGTAGCTATCAATATCTGACGAGCTCGAGTATGTCCAAGCACAGTATTTTTTTTACATATTTTAAAATCTATATCCGTTTCCCCCACAGATGAAAAGGTATACAGGCTGTAACAAAAAGCTTAGCCTTAAACTTAGCATTCGGTGCATCAAACCAAATCGTATGTAAGAAAAATAATCGCTGGCAAACGTCTTATTTATAAGGCAATAAAATAAATCAAGTATTTATTGCCCGCAATGTATAGCGCGCACAAAGCGCTACAGACGAGGATTGTGACCTAAATTCATACAAATGGGTGTGCGTGCGCGGTTAATTGCGAGTTGCTCTCAAGCGTTTTTTTTAAGAAAAAGTTATAAATATTTTCAACATGTTTCTAAACAAAAAAGTTTATTAACAAAAAACAGAAGATATTCATGCAAAGATCTTTCACTTTGACCATCAATATCTCAGTTTAGATTCATTTCCCAGGTATGGTGTCTTGGAAAAAAATGATCGTACAAATGGGTATAATACGTGGTATTCGGCTTCGTTAAGCCTTTTGTTACACTCTGTATATTCTAAAACATTTTTTTCTTCCTAACACCTAAGCTTTGCAACACAATAGATATCTATGACGCTCGAGTAAATCCCCATTTAGCAAATTCGTGGGCTCACCTACTAATACGTTCTCTTTATAAAGAGTAGGTATACATACTTAAGTATTTGGACAATACGGGCAAAAGAACGAGCGAGTATCAAAATACATACTTAAGTATTTGGACAATAAGGGCAAAAGAACGAGCTAGTATCAAAACTATACAAAAAAAAATTACGGTTCCCGTGGTGGTCCCGCGTTAATTGTTTAATGCCCCGATCTGATAATCGGGGCATGTACAAAACAGGTTGATATCTGTTTTCATTTTCTAGTTACTGATTTGAGAAAATGTTGAGCTGATGCCGTCGAGAAGTAGCGTTTGACTCAAGTATGATTATGGTGCAACAATTCTTATTGTTGCAAACAGAGGCCGTAAATACATAACAATATTTATGTTTACTTCATATTGACGTAAAGGAACTACAAGATAAGATACATAGGTCAAATCATACGATCGTCAATTAAAAAACTATCGCAGGAGTTTACTAACTAAATTCCATGGTTATGCCGTAATCGTCATAATATCACGCTATTATATTTACTATGGTATTTGTATAATATAATAATAATAATATTTAAGACATGCCTCAATGGGCCACACTGAGCCATCTAGTCCCAAATTAAGGTACTATTAAGTACCCTGTCGTATGGGGTACTAGACAACCGATAAACTTAATAATATACTTTTTTTTTTGTAAATATATACTTATAATACATAGAAAACACCCAGACCAGTACAAACAGACATGTTCATGCACACAAATATTTGTACTGTGCGGGGATCGAACCCGCGACCCATGGCTCAGAAGCAGCGTTAACTACCGCTGATCCAAATGGTCGTCGAAAATTATATTATTTTGAAAGTAAACTATGTGATTTTAAACGAGTTACGTATGGGATGGAAGAAATTGTATGTAACGCAATTTATTCCATTGTTTTAGTAAAAACAATAATATTCAATGCTACTGATATCATGTTAATTTAAAACGGTCTCGTTAGCGATTCCCATACGTAACTCGTTTAAAATCACATAGTTTACTTTCAAAATAATATAATCACAATGTTATGGCACAACCATTATGACGCGAAATAATATTGTTCACTTCATAAAACACACTAATAAAGTTAATAAACGCGATTAGATAAAAAAAATTTGGTGAGTACTCATCTGAAACTTGGCAAAGGTTACTTTAATTAAATTATTAAATTGATCAACTGTATATGTAACACTGGTAACACGTAAGAAATTATATGGCATTGAAATATTCACTTGTTGTAGTGTATCAGTCTGTTAACATAATGTTAGCCGTTAAATGTTTTAGTACTTACTTTTAAATAATTGTGTTTTTTTTTTCAATATAGTTAGCGTGAGATATTTCTGTGAGTTTTTCATTCCGCCAAAGTGGGACAAGACTAATAAATATTACCGAATAAACGAGATTATACAGGTTCGCACTCGTCACTCGATATCTCGCTCGAGTGCCCTTGGTGCACTATAAAGCGTCTAAAATACAAACAATATAGTTTAGAACACTCAATTACTTTACTCAATTATTTTTTATCACCTTTAAATTTTTTTAAAAGTATCAGTATATAAACTTGAAAAATTTTGTCTCAGGCGGGACTCGAACCCGCATCTCCTCGCATGCCGGGCGGGCGCCATACCATTAGGCCACCGAGACACTGCGACACGGCGCGAATTTTTCAAGCATATTCTTACGCTGTGAGCCAGCGTTGTTTCATCAAATGTTAGGAGTTTGCACCCTTAACACCCGAAAGAAACATCTTTGCAGATGTTTGACAGTCAGTTAAGATGAAACAGCTATTTATATACTTTATTTGATATTTTAGCAACTTAATTGCACTTATAATATCAAGCATCTCCTCGCATGCCGGGCGGGCGCCATACCATTAGGCCACCGAGACACTGCGACACGGCGCGAATTTTTCAAGCATATTCTTACGCTGTGAGCCAGCGTTGTTTCATCAAATGTTAGGAGATGCGGGTTCGAGTCCCACCTGAGACAAAATTTTTCAAGTTTATATACTGATATTATAAGTGCAATTAAGTTGCTAAAATATCAAATAAAGTTTTTTTAAAAGTGTTAAGTATCGTATTTGGAGCCCATTTATGAAGTAAAAAATGTAACTCAAGTTTTCACCCGAAAATATTCATCGCAACATAATTTAAAATTTTAGTGGTCCCAAGCCTGTTAAGGTATGAAGAGAAAATCAAAAACTTATGTATAGTATCGCAATGAATGAATTAATGAGATGCGCATCGCGTAAAAAAAGTGTTGCTAAGAGGCCGTATTAAAAAAATTTAGATTTTTGGTGGAAATTTTCTAAGTGCTTTATCTTGACATTTTTGTACTACTTAGGCCAAGGGCAAAAAAAAAAATACGTCATTCGTTTTTGCCTCATAGATAGCCATATAAAATTTGGAAGGTGGTTAAAATTTCATCCTGTATATTTTATGCAGTTTAGAAAAATAAATCTCACCCATATTTTTGGCAAAACTCTGTGCCAGTATGACCTGGTGACCCTCTTTGACGAAGTATCGCAGCGCGTAAGCGTCGTTGTCCACATCGCCCGTGGCAAAGCCTTGGTACGCCATGTCGAAGAACGGGAACAGTTTTCTCTCTTTGATAGCCTGGCCAGAAGACATTTTGTATAGTTTTTGTGAACCGAATAATTTGTACGTAATCTAAGTAAGATTAGGTCATATGTTATCTGTACTAAGTTTTTAATAATATTAGATTTATTACAATATTAATAATTACCTCAGATAGTTGCTGCCACTCCTCTTTCTTAGGGTCCACACCGGTGGGGTTGTGTGCGCACGCGTGCAGCAAAATGATTGCTCCTTCGGGGATTTTCTGGAAGATTAATAAATAAATAATTACATTATACCAGACTGTAAAAGTTGGGTTTGTTCATGGGAAATCGCATTCGCATGATTAACAATTTACCAAAGTCTATTGCTGATTGCTGAACTCCCTGTGTATAATAAACTTAAATTAAATGGTAAAGTGATTCCGATGAAAAGGGATAATACACAATGTATTAATGATTTTACATTTCTATTTTAAATAATAGTAGTAAGTATGGCATTAAATTTGCCTAGCTCGTAGGTACTAGCTTAAAGGTATCTTTTGTAAATATAATTATTTAAAAAGAGGCTAACAATAGTGACCGAGTTTCTTGCGCTGCTTATTATCGGCACTTGCCCACTCTTGTCCCTGAGCAGTGGTACATTGAAAAATGGCGACGTGTAAAAGCGCCGCCAAGGGCCTACTTGCAAAAATAAAACTGATTTTTCATTTACCGAATGACGATATAGATATATTCTTATTCTAGTAAAGGGCGCTGGATGCAGGTAATAGCGCGGGACCGATTACAGAGAAGATCCATAGAGGCCAGATACGTTCAACAGTGGGGGTAAGATGATGATAGCTCACTCTTCACGAGGACATTGAAAGTGATATTTAGAACATGCCTATCAAAAATAATCCATTGACATGATGGCAAATTAAAAATCAGCAAAATATGGATACATGAAAATCCATTTTCCAAAAACTTCATGTTACGCAGACAGAATATAAATACTGCAATGAATCTAATTTTTATTTTACATTAGGCATAATATCATAAGCAGGATGGGTAAGAAATGCACAGATAATATATTTTTTAACAACAAAAAAAAACTTGTGTATTTTCCCCATTCGCGACATTGGCGGAATCGTGTGGCTCGGGCTAATACACTGCTGTCGCCATATACCAAAGGAAGAAGAAGAAAAGAACTTAAGATAAGTAGATTGTTTAGACTGCATATTTCACTTTATCTCCTCCACTGTTTCCTTAAATTTGTTTATTATTATTAATTCTTGCTTATTTTTGAAGACGACGCTCTGCAAGAAGAAGAAAGATAATATTGTTGTTGGCCCTTGTGTGATAGATAAGTTTTCAATAATTTGCGACGTCAATGAAAATTTTGTTTGTATCGATCACGCTCAGTACTCGTGGAAGTACACATCTTATCATTAATAACTACTAGCAACAACCAGTGTGGGTAGGCCCCATATCAGTCCGTTATCTATTTTAAAGTCTTCTAACTTACTTTATCAATGATATAATATGTTATATCATATCATAATATGCAATACTTAGCAATCGTGACACCATTTACAAATGAGCCACAAAAAAACCCGACTGTTAAAACAACTAGGTATATAAAAACAGAAAAGAAAAAAATCAAGCGCTGTTATCCCAGAATTCAATTCGCAGGTGGGGACAGTCACCAACCAAAATGACTGCGGATTTAATAGCCATGGCCGAATGGAATTCTGGGATCTTAGGGTTTAGAAGCCTATAGTTTGGTCGTAGAGATTGAATTGAAAATCAAACCATTATTAAAGATTTTGCAGACGGTTTTTGAAACTCTTAACCCGTTAATTAGTCGCCACGCTTAAAATACACCCCCACCACCATGTAGACTCCTATTTTCATTAAGAAAACGCTCACGCATCCCGCGATCCAACCGTGGAACATCTGTACCAAGGTGGTTGGGCCATACTATAGCGAAGTCCTTGGTTCGATGCTCAGACCAATAAAGTATACTTTCTTGGTCCGAGGTAAAATGGTTTCGCTAATGGATACTTACGCGAATATCTTCCAGAGCTCCCTGCAAGTCAAATCCGTTGGTCTTGGGGTCGAAGTAGCGGTACTTGTTCTGCGGCAACGACAGCGTGTTGCAGATCTGAGCGTGGTTGCCCCACGTGGGCGCCGGCATCCATATTTCCTTGGCCTTGGCGTAGTGCTTTGTAATGAACTCGAGACCCAGCCGTAGGGCTCCAGTGCCAGACACCGCCTGTTCAAAATGAATCAAGTCCAAAAATACTTTAGAAGTAAGTATGTCATGAAGACATTTAAGAGCAGAATTCATTGCTTTTAAATATCATCTATTATAAAATTTTTTTGGATTGAGATTTTCTAAAGGCCTAGTAGTAGTAGTAGGTATAAGTAATAATAGAAAATCCTATCTCAATGTTTGAATCAATATTTTAATGTAAGTAGTAAGTTGACAAAAACAATTTTGACACAAGACTTTCAGTATTGTTTACTGATATCAAAACAAACATATATCATACCTGTACAGTGCAATTTGATTTGTTCTTGAGGACTGGACTGTCCTCACCGAAGGCTAGCTTGGCAACAGCATCAGTGAATGTGGCTTCACCGCCGATGGGCGCGTACTCGTGGTTAAGAGCTTTGCTGTAGAGAATCTCTTCAGCCTGGCAATGTGAAAAACAGTAACAACTTTTACATGCAGAAAATATGTTTCAAGGTAATTTATTACCGTCAAAGATTATTAGTACTACTAGTCATACAGAGTAGACGCCATAGCAAGTATTTTAATATTATTAAAATTGATGAAAACTTTACTAACATCATCACGAAGTTATTTGCTATTCCCAATAAAAGGAGAAAAAAAAAGTTACAATTGGTAATAACTTTCATAAAGTATAACTTTTACTTTTTGTACGGCATAAATTGAATCCCGTAGGTCAGCGTTTCCCATTTACCGGGTCGCAACATTCCCGCCTTGTTTATAAAATAATAAATACTATCGATTGACGGATGGTAAATATTTTTCTTAAACTTTCGTCATTTTCGGGGAACTTAAATTCTTTAATAAAGCAAAGGCAACATGCGAAGACCTAAAATTTAGTGACTAAATATTAGGGGTTAAAGTATGAAATTGCCGTTTTGTATGACGAAATCGAGAAAAGTCATTTTTCCATACTAACAATTTTTTAGTTTTTTTAAAAACGCCTGAACCGTTTTCGATGCAATTAAAGGTGAAAGTTAGATGGTTATAAAGCTACGCATTATAGTATATAATTTTTTGAAAATCAAAGTATATAATACAAATATACTTAATTGAAGCAAGAAGGTCAGCTGACACATTATAAGGGGTCTTTTCAACGACTTCCTTGGAAGTAATAGGCACTAGTATTGCATTTTTTTTAAAGTCAAAAGTTACTTTATTTAGTTTTTGATACAATACAAAAAGAATTACGCAATAATACGACTATACTTAAGAGCTATAATAAAAATAAAAAGTGGAAAAATAATCGGCAATTTCATACTTTAACCCCTATTAGTAGTATTAATAAAACATTTTTGCTATTCATAAATGTGTAAAATACCTAATAGAACCAGTTAGGTATTAAAAGTATTAAGTGGGTCACAAAGGGGCAATGTAAAAATTAAAGGGCCATGGCAGAACAATGTTTGGGAAAAACTGCCGTAGGTAGATAAAAGTTGTAGCTAACCTTCCTAACTGATGGGAGAATAAACGGTTTTCCCTCGTCATCTCTGTATGCCCCAACACCGAGATTGACTTTCTTGGGGTCGGTGTCCCGTTTGTATGCCTCGGTGATGCCCAGGATCATGTCAGGTGGGCCCATCTGTACATTGCTCCACCATGTGCTAATATAAAATGGTGGAAAAGATACATAGTTTTATTATTAAAGTAATACACGCGATTTAGAACATGAGAGAATAATATATTTTTAGAAGTAGTTTTTATACTAAAATTAATGAAGTCTTTATATTTTCTACCCTTGCTTTTATTTTGTCTTTTTTTTTTTAAATCAATGTTCAACTGTTAGTAACTCCCATACAAAGTGTTTGAAATGGTAGTCCCTTTCTTCTTCGAAAATTGTTCGTCCGAAATTCAAAATCCCTAACGCGTTTGCTATAATCATCACTATCCATAATGTTCAAATATACGAAATTTGATTATACCTAATTGTCTTTAATTCTAATGCTTTTGTGTCCTAATATCGGGTGATATAATAATTAGATATCCTATTTTTTCTTGCTATAAAGTCACATGTCCTAAGTGTTAAATTGTATAATGTATGTTAGTCCAAATGGTGGTTTATGATAATATTGTTAGGTTCTAATGATGGTTTATAATAATATTGTTAGTCCTAAAACATATGTTTAAAAGTAGGTTTATCTTGGTTATGTTATCCTCATGTAGTTTAGTTATTATAAGTCACATTATCATACACTTGTAATCGTATGGATTTAGGATTTCGTGTCAAATCTGTCTCAGAACCGAATCAGCCAACCCCGACTTCACGTGGTACTTGTCTGCCCTACCCCTAGAGTGTAATTCAAAAAGCCGAAGCTGCGAAGGAGAGCGTGGGTGCCTGTACTTTGTTATGTTAGGGCGTAGTGGCTGCACTACCCGTAGCGCCGGAGCACACGCAATTCTAAATGCATGCATTTTTTTATAATATGGGTTGTAATATTTATAGCAAAAGATTTTAGGGCCTTTTATATTTATAGTATTTAGACTTTAGGGTACTTTAAATTATGACTCATTACGTTAGGACTTATAACTGTTATAGAAAAGCCTTTTATGTCTTTTAAACATTATAGATTGTAATATTAATAGCAAAAATATTTAGGGTAACATATATTTAGGGCTTTTGATTTTAGGGCAAGTGATATTATGAGACATTGAGTTAGGGCTAATTATCATTCGGACAAATGAGGATTAGGTCACAAATATTCATGTAAAATATAGATAAATGTAGAAATATTCATTTTTTCATTCATTCATTCATTTCAGATCAAAAGAGTTAATTGTCGTAATTTTAATTAGCTTGTTGTAAATTCAAATAGTAGTTTAATTTTTCAACTAATTAAGAGCCAATTTATTAACTTTTGACAGTCCTGTAGTAATCCTGTAAAATGTGTTCCTTTTGATATCCCATAACTCTAAGGTTATGTTCTATAGATAAAAATTATATAAAACGCCCTAGAACAATTGGTTCAAAAATCAATAGTTTCGAATATAACATCAATAAAATTTTAGTTTAATTTGTTAAAAAAATTTAACCAGTATGACGAATACTTAGTTTTGCGAGACGTTAGCAAACTTACACTAAAGTGTAGTAGTAAAGTAGCGGGAGAGCATAACTTGTAAAAAATATTGGCGTGTGTGGGTGTTTTATTGATAAGTAGGTACGAGTAAATCATTTTCATTCAAGTTCATTCATAGCAAGGTAAGTTTTACATAAACAATCGTGATTTTTGGAATTATTTTGTATGAAAAAATTAAACAAAAAAATTAATAGTTGAAAAATAATTCACATGCAATTTGATTCTTTACCATGGTCTGTTTAATACCCTAGAGTTATGGGATATCAAAAGGAACATGTTGTTATAAAAGAAAGTCGTGTTAGTTACACCACTTATAAGTCAAGAACAACTGGGCAGATTTTTATGATTATTGCATTTTTGGATTTGTTTGCATCGGGAATAGGATAATAGCCGTCAAAAACATTGGAACTGGAAGAAACTGTATTTCTTCATACAAATTCCAACTCCACCATATTTGATGACAACGACATCAAGACGTCAAATCAAATACTATTCTGAGGCGATACAAAGTTCGCAGGGTCAGGTAGTTTATTAATAAAAACACAACTCATAAAAGTGCACACATTTTTTTTATTTGTATTTATTTTTTATAATTTAAGATTAATAGGTACTTTTTTGGATGATATTAAATATGAAACTCTAGGTATGATATATAATACCTAGAGTTTCATATTTAATGATTGATCAAAAATGGATATTTTAAAAAAGTTTTTGTTATTTGTTCTTTAAATATTTATTGACCTACAAAATCATCATAAACTTAATGTACCTACTGTACTTTTTGTAGAGAGCTTTAAGTCTATGACGTTTTTTTTTAGGTTTAATCCACATTTAATCTTCTGGATTTATTTAATCTTCAGGCAAGCATAAAACAGAAATTTACAGGTAACGGTAGTGGAGTTAGTAAGTCATGTGAATGATATAATATACCATAGATGTAGGAAGCGAAAAAACATATTCTAAATCTATGTAATATAATCCGCAGTTTATATCACTTCACAAGAAAATTACTTAAACTTTTGTATGACATTACGTAAATAACCAAAAACAGCCGGCAGTCAGCGGTTTACCTGCTCGCCCGGAGGCCTGTGCTGACTGCATCCACATTATTACACCGCAAGACCTGCACTGATATTTTTTTCAACGCTTGCGACATGGCCTAACTAACTTCTGACACTGGCTGAAATTCAAAGGATTCTATTCTTAATGCAGACTAAAACCCGAGCGATGAACAAACGAAATGTGACGAAAATGACAGACAAATGACAAGCAGATAAGAAAACCGATAGCCCTCCTTCCACACTTTGCAAAATTTTACAATTGTAATACCAGCGCGTAAAATAAAATACCCTTTTTTTATATAAATGCCAAGCTTAAATGGAATGGAAGTGGGCGGGGCATGTGTGTAGAATGCACCCGGACCGACCGGATAGATGGGTCCACGAAGGGGTAGACCTAAACAGACAGAGGTGCTGTGAGTGCTGTGACAATTTTTCCATCTTCTCGAGAGATTGGGAGTCATTGGCCGCTGTCGCTGACAGAGACCGCTCGCGCTGTTGTGGCAGACCTTTACCCAGCAGAAGGATCATGTAGGTTAAATAAATAATTATAAAATTAATAAAGTTTTACATATTATTATTATTATTATAACCCTCACTACATTTATAAGGTCACTTATGTTTTTTTATATAGATATAAATATAGATAGATTAACATGTTAACACCTTAGCAGTGCCGCCATTTTTAGGCAAATACTGGGGTTAAAAACTTGTTTTTCTTCATTAGTTCAAATTCTATTTATGATTTTACGCAATTCCGATATAAAAAATAATCAAAAAATAATCTACTTCATACATTGTTTCCATCTAAAAATTCTTCTTCTGCAGTGTACCTAAGCATTGAAATGTAAGTAAAAAAATACATTTGTTATGTAATGTCTTAAGGGTTACTTATAACCTTTTAATAAAAAAAAACAAATCAATATATATATTTTTTATTAGTTTATTATCACACACAACGTCTGCCAGCGATGAAATTTCATTACTAGACAAAGAAAGTTCTTTGGTGTCACCCCCCAAAAACAAATTCACAATGAAGTGACAACAAATCTTTCTGAAAAAATGACTACCACGAACACTTTGCAAACTTTAGCGGCACCTTTCACAGACACTATGACTAATTACAGGCCTCGTGTTTTCATTCATTCTAGAAATTCTAGTAGCGCACGCTGCGGGGACACTATGTTTTTTTTATGTATATTACCAATATAAAAAAAAATTACATACAGTGGAAATTCATATATTTATAGACCAATTTAAAAAAATAAATAAAAGCTGTTTCATCTTGACCAATTATTAAATGTTTGTAAAAACATTTCTTTTGGGTGTTGGAGGTACCTACTAAGCAAAAACATTAATGAAACTCCACTGGCTAACACTGTAAAGCCTTGAATAAATTCATCGACAGTTCGACACACAAAATGTAGCTCAAAGGTCAAAGTTAGTCGCAAGATGCTTATTGCTTACCTATCTTGCGTAGTGCACTAGTGCTTAGTTGTTTACTATTATATTTCTATAAACAATTAAATTTCCGTTCATTGCAAATAACAAATAATTTTATCAGTAATTAAAATTCACTATGCTTACAATGCAAAGTGTACTTTATTTATTGAGATGATAGTTGAAAAATTAATATTTACCTTGTGATTGTGTAGTTTTCATAGTTCGGCAACACAAAACGTCGCTTGTATGTATGTAGCTTTTAGTTCTTGTGTGTGTGTAGTAGGTAGATCATTTAATTTTATTATGGCGAATTGGCGAATGTAGAACAAAACGTCATCGCCTCAATGTCACAGAAGGTCAGGGATAGGATAGATAATCAGGGATTACAAGCGTCAAGCACTGTCACTATGCTTTTCCCGCGGTTTCCCTTGGGTTCAAGTTCTGTGAGTGAGAGCAAGATACTATCTCGAAAATGACATCTAAGGTCTGGAGTAGGTAGGTACCTACAGGTGTTCGTTTTTTAACAATGTACTGTAGCTTCTATAAAATTATTTCATAAAGGTTTCCTTTTAAATTATGTCAATGATTGATTATTGATAAAAATCAATTGTTATGAATCATCATCATCAGCCTATCGCAGTCCACTGCTGGACATATGCCTCTCCAGTTGTTACTCATAATAATTAGTATTCACTAGAAATTCAAATCCTTTATTTATTTTAGGATGTCGCGTCGTGCACGGTGCACTCGTGCCGGGCATGCTATTTATTCATCTAATGTGCCGCGGCCGGCCCGGCAGTACAGACCGGCACAATCCGGCACATTATAAATATATGAATAGCATCACCCCTTCTCTTAGGCTTGGGTAAAAAAATCGATTTATCAATATATCGATATTTTTTCAGAAAATAATTGATATATATATCGGCGATTTAATTTCGATATATCGATTTTCGATATTTATTTTCGGATATCGAAAACGAACACATGAATAAAAAAATATCTATAGTCTTTGACCCGTTTGTGGTCTGAAATATTTAATATCAAGCTTCCTCGGTATCATCATCTGAAAGGGTTGCTTCAGTTGTTAATTGAAACGTGCCGGATAATAGGACCAGACTAACAGGTGAGCACATTAAAGAAAGAGTGCTGTGCTGCTGATGTCTATAACAGACAATACTGGTTTCAGTGATGGTTACTTTTAAACATAAAAATATTTTTTAAAATTTGTGATTAAATAAAATAATAAATACCTATGTCAGATATATGTATTTTCACATTTTTATTGATTACCTATTTTTTGACAGTGCTTAATACATAGGAAACCTTATGAGCGAATAATATCGATATATCGATATTTTTAGAAAATATATATCGATACGATATATATCGATATATTTTATCTATCACCGAATGACCCGTGAATTGAAACCCGTGCCGTGATCGTGACATAATAATTTTCAAATGCATTGTAATACGAGTATACTATGTAGGCCCTCTGTGCATTATTGTTGTGAAGTGTTTAAAACTTCGGGACTCATAAACAAAATTATGAGTCCCGAAGTTTCATTCATCAAAAAAATAAATCCGTGCCTAATTATTATTTCATTACTATCTAAAATGTAATTAACTTTCAATCATCAGAAAGCAGTCAAAACAGCATTTATTTCCAGCAGTTTGAAAACACAATTTTTGAACCATTGCCTCATGCGTAAAAAGGGACGCGGGTGGCTATTCTAAACTATAGATATATCCGTATAAGCACGGACGGGTTCAGTAAGTTTTTGTGTATTTTAGTTTTAATCCCTCGATCGTGAGTTATTATTCCAGACACAATTGAAATCATTTGTTATCGTGGCACCCTAGTGCCCAGGTGCCGCGATAACAATTGATTTCAATTGTGTCTGGAATAACTCACGATCGAGGGATTAATAGCTCTAAATTTTTTGAATATTATTGTATAATTTCTATTTCCTGTATTCATTGCATGCCGTGGCAACTTATAATTAAAACAGCACTGTAATCATATCTTCTAATAACAAAAAAATAAAGGTATTTATTTTCTCACAATCTTTAAGTAATAAAAACTAATTATAAAAATACATAACAATACTACATTTCTTAGCTGTGATAACTCCGTGCAAGCACGAGAAGGAGTTTGTGTGTGTCTGTGTGTGTGTGTGTGTGTGTGTGTGTGTGTGTGTGTGTGTGTGTGTGTGTGTGTGTGTGTGTGTGTGTGTGTGTGTGTGTGTGTGTGTAAGTGCGTGTGAGTGAGTGATTGTGAGTGAGTTATGATTACCTATTTGAAAGAAGTAAATACTCAGAACCTGAATAAGTCATTCCTTGCAAATATGTTGAGACTTTAGATTTACAGTTGAATTTTGTTAAGGCGTAGATATCTAGCTTCCGGTGTAATGAGTTGTACAAGAAGACAGAAGACAGAAGAATCGCTGTGAAATGGAAGTTTTGAAAGACGACGAAGTAGCTACTAAGTGGTTTCGCCGACTTTGTGTAAGATTAGGTACCTACGAACTTTGTAAGCTGGTGTTGTTTAAGGACTACCTGGAGGATAAAAAGCTTGCGAACAGAAAGTAGTTGGCAATATTGAAACAGATCATACACATTACAGGTTTACATTACTATAATCTTGTGTATGTTTTGTAAGTTGTCCTATTGATAAAAATAAAATAAAATATCACCCGCCCGGTGAAGCTGTAACGGCCTTCTGACACAGCATAGGTCCTATTTAAAAAATTAAAAAATATTATCATTGGTAAATAAATAAATAAGTATGTACTATCATCACTACTACGTTTTAGTACTTAAAAGCTAGTTTTACAATGCACAATGGGAAAAAGAAGATAATTTAATGTAAACTATGATATAAATACCTAATATTTTTTAGGTACTACCAGTACTACATATCAAAAAAGTCAAAAAATATTTTTAAACATGTATGTAGGGTGACTTGACGGAAAAATCGAATATTGTACAATTCAAACACTTTTTGGTGTTGTTGTAGTGACTTGTCAATATTAGTTAGTTAATGCATAGATATATGATACAAGTAGATCCACTGACAGCCCGATAATGTGTGACCAGTTTTGATTTGTCAATGTGTGTGTTAACTAGTGACGTACCTTTAACATTTTTAGACTATCGATAATAATTGCAGTTTGTCGTTTGGAAAATAATGTTTACTGTCACACTGTTTTTATCTCGAGATTATGCACCTACTTTGCGGCATACCTAACCGCCCTTACTTCTTACAACTATAATAGTGGGCAGATAAATGTGCCCGGTGAGTATATTTTTTACATATAATTTAAAAATCAACAGTCTTAATTAATAAAAAAAATAACAGCTATTGTTAATTAGTTTTCTTTATTTATTTCTTCAAAAGATTTTCCCTTGTCATCTGCTGTGCCGTGTGAGCTTATCAATGGCAGTAAGTGAAAAAGAACAAGTAAACAAAATCTGAATAAACATTTACATTCTGATGTATCAAACACTGATTATTGACTTTTAAACAAGATTATCTTAGTTATGTGATTACTTACAGTTTCCTTCTTCAAATTGTTAAGTTGACATTCATTTGAGACGCTAAACGTAAAATAACATCAAATTTCTCTGGAAACATTCAAGATAAATGTCGACAATAGTATCGATAAATTTGAGTCAAGCTCTAGCGTACATGTAAAATATTTCGATAAATTATTTATCCACCAAAATAATGTAAATAATCAATACATAGAACTTTATCTATACAAAATATTAAAATGAACAAGTGGATTGAAATAATTTTATATTTACAACTTAACAACAAGATCAAATTCAACAAAAATAACGCGTTTTTACGATAACGACTTTCTACGTATTTACTTGTGAAATGAGCAATTTTCTGGATTATTTTTGTGGTTGACTCCACAGGCACTCACAGAACATGTGACCATTGTTAGATAATCCCTCAACCCCCAGGAGGCATGCGCGTGCCGCGATAACAATTGATTTCAATTGTGTCTGGAATAACTCACGATCGAGAGATTAAAACTGTATTTACTTTAGATAATCTACGATGTACTAGATACGAGGGCGGGTCAATAAGTCCGTGACTTTTAGAATAAAACACAGATTTTTTGATAAACAAATCATTTTATTTTTCAACGTAGTCTCCCTTGAGCTCTATACACTTTGTCCAACGCTTCTCCAATTTTTTTATCCCTTCCAAAAAATATGATTTGTCGAGGTCCTCAAAATAGGCCTTTGTTTGCGAGATGATTTCATCATTGGAGTCAAATCTTTTTCCACCAAGCCATTTCTTCAGGTTTGGAAACAAAAAGTAGTCACTCGGAGCCAAATCTGGAGAATAGGGTGGATGAGGGAGCAATTCATAGCCCAATTCATGGATTTTTGCCATGGCAACTGCACATGTGTGCACCCTTGCATTGTCTTGGTGGAAAAGAACTTTTTTCTTGGCCAAATGAGGTCGGTTTTTTTTCAAATCGTCATTGAAGCGGTCCAATAAGTTGGCATAATATTCCCCATTGATTGTTCTTCCCTTTTGAAGGTAGTCAATGTGGATTATCCCACGTGCATCCCAAAAAACAGTCGCCATAACTTTACTGGCTGACAAACCCACCTTGGCCTTCTTTGGCGCCGATTCACCCTTAGAAACCCACTGTTTTGACTGTTGTTTGGTCTCTGGTGTGTTGTGATGGATCCATGTTTCGTCCACGGTTACAAAACGGCGCAAAAACTCCTCCATATTGCGATTAAACAACGCCAAACCTTCCTGTGAAGTTGTTACACGATTGCGTTTGTGGTCGACTGTGAGCAAACGCGGCACCCATCTTGCGGAAAGCTTTCTCATGCCCAATTAATCTTTTAAAATTGAAACCACTGAGCCATGCAAGATCCCTACGGCTTCCACAATCCCTTGCACTTTCAATCTTCGGTCGGCCAACACCATATCGTGAATTTTTTCGATTGTTTCGGGTGTAGAAACCTCAACTGGGCGTCCAGGACGTTCGGCATCTTCAGTGCTTTTACGGCCACAACGAAATTCAGTAAACCACTTTTTTACCATTGAAATCGATGGTGCAGAGTCCCCATAGTATTTATCAAGCTTAGCCTTGGTCTCGGTAATGGTTTTTTTTCGCAAAAAATAATAAGCACACGAAATTCACCTTTTTCCATTTTTTCCTCAAATTACTGGGTAGTCTGATAAAAATAGCTGTCAAACACAAACTAACTGACGCAGCAAGTTCAAATTTTGATAGGAATCAACTGACAGATACCTGTTGACAGGAGTAGTGTTGCTTTTTCAGTAAAGAGGTCAGAAATTCAAAAAGTCACGGACTTATTGACCCGCCCTCGTAATTACATAAAATGTTGAACCTTATATCGCATATGCCACTGGATGTCACTCTGTCAAATACGACAGGTTCAAAACGAAAAGATTTGTTTTCTTTTTCTATCTTGCTAGATTTCCGTATGAGGTTTTCTTCTATCTCGCAGGCTTTGTCCGTCTATTATATTTTATGAATTAATGAGAATGAATGTTAAGAATTATAGCTCTCTGATCACTCCTTCCTATTAGATCATGTAAATTAGTATTCTCTAGAGTTAAATAAGCAATAGTTGTTTGATGTATTCGACATATTCAAAGTTCTTCGTACTGAATCGATAAAGAAGCAATTGTACATTTGTGAGTTGAGAGTACATCCCTACTTACCTACTATGCTATCATCAACATCAACGGACAGCAGACAGGACCGGAATGTCAAAATTATTATGACGTTTGTCGTTTCTTGAAAGAGTGCTGAATTATTCGTGTTTATTTGCTAAGAAAACCTTTGAAATGGCTGCTGAAATAAAGCCTGCACCTAGGACACCAAACGATAGGTTTTCTACTACGAAAAAACCGGCATTATTGAATAAATTGGAAGGGTGCACAGACGATGTCAACGCTGCGGTTGTAATTCCAGGGGAGGATGGAGTAATTAGCGTTTGCGATGATAAGTAAGACTTCTAATTGATAATATCAACTATATTTTATCGCTTATTTCAAGCTTTTTCATAACAAAAGCATATTAAGTTCGATTATGTTGCTTTAAAGCTTACACATTACATGCATGTACCCTCAGGTGACATTTTCACTGTTTGTTCTTGGCTTATTATTGTACTATTTAGAATTTAGGATAACAATGACTCATAGATAGTGCAAAATAAGGACAAATCATACAAAGTATTCTTTGAACTTATGATTAGCAAAGAGGCCTCAGAAAGTTGATCTAAAACATTTAGAATGATGCAATGAATTGATACTAGTGGAAATCACACCTACAACCTACTATTTCAAGGACAAGTCCGTACCAGGCGTGAATACGTTGACAACTCGACATGGCGAATTTTTTTTTTTTATTCTTAATCGCTTTCTTTACCTAATAATGTATTAGGAAAAAAAAAACAACTCGATATATTCAAAAATGGTTGAAAAATAGCTCTTGTTCACAAGTAAGTATCTCCAATTCAACCAAAAACTATTTGACAAAACGATATATCAAATTAAAAATATGTAAGCAAAAGCGTGAAAAACATTATATTTTGATTTATCAATTTATTGCTAACCTAAGTCAGCACACGGTGTGTTTATATCTCGACATACACATTTATGGATTAAAGTATGCATTAGATAATAATTTGACAAAAAGAGTTATCAAGTTATGATCTTCTTGAAGTTTAAAACATAAACATTATATATGCAGTTGTCTAGTTATGCACGCTATTACGAGTTTAAATGTTATACAATATCTTAAGTTATCAAGTTATTACCATCGTAAACTATCATGTTTAAACGTGTTATAAGCAGTTGTTAAAATAGAAAAGTTCTAAAGATTTCGGACGTCTTTATATATTTTTACTTATCAAACTATGGAAAGCAAAATTTTTGTTACTTAGTCTTGAGTTATGATAATTAATATTTTAAATAGTTTAAAGTCATTGATTAACAAAGGATAGGCTTAATAATAACAATAAAATGTTGTATAAATCCGAATTTTATTCTTACTAACTACTTTTATTACTAAAATATTATTTAATAATAAACTTTTAGGTCAACTCCAAGCGCAGAGTAATTTGAAGTCTATTTTAAAGAATATAAAGCATAAAATTCGTTGAAACGAAAGCGACACATAGAGCAGGTTTTTATTTGAACATCTTTTCCCATGCCAATATCTGCTGATCTGAAGGTACTTGCAACGAACCGAAACGTTCATTCAATAGATTCGTGTCGGAACTTGTCAGTCTTGTTAATCTCGTCGTTTGAGTCGGTATTCTTGTTGGTAAATTACCTAAGTGTTTTGTATTAGATATTATTTTTATCAAGTCTTTAAGCTATAGCGGTTTGTTATAATGAGTGATGACGAGGAAAAAGTAAGTACGAAGAAATGCATAAATTTGTTTTTTAAATTGTAACCTTTATACTCTAGGTTAGAGGTTACAAATAATTTAATTTCAACTGTTCTGATTATTGCAAAGAACGTATAAGCTTAAAGGGAATTAGACTTAGGTGTCTCATTTTAATGTATTTCTATTCTATTTCAGAAACTTTTCATGAATTTATTGTCTAAAAAGCGCAAGTTACTAGAACTTCGAGAAGTTATAATGTTAAAATCACCTCGCAATCGACTGGTGGATGAAAAAGGTGAGATCTTTTTAAGTATTGTTGCAATATTTGCTAATTTATATTACTACCTGTATGCTAAACTCTCAAGTCGTTACATAGTGTTTTTATACAAAAGGTTTATTAGTGTAGAAAGGCATCTAAATAGATCACAGACTTCAGCTAACATCTACTTATACTAATAACTATTTGTATGTAGTGAAAATATAATAGCTGTATTTTAGGTATTCTTTATTGTTTTAAAATAAGTACGTACCTTCTAGAGTATTAAAAAAAATAAGATTTCTTACTAATTCTAAAAAGGTATGAAAGGTGCTCTAATATAGGAATACTAATTTGGTGTTATTACAAAAAAATAAAACAATGTTTAAACCGTGTCTAATTATAAGACGGCCAATTAGTGTTGTTTGACACATTACCGAACTAATATCATGGATACATTTATTTTCAAATAGTCGTCCTAAAATTAGACTTGTCTTTTTTGTAATGACACTAAGTATGTTTATTTTGTTTTAGACGAATGCAGTTCCGAAATTCTGTTTTCAAATGAGCAACCATCAATATCTCCTCCTCCATTTTCTCCATTGACTCCTTTGATACACGAATTAAGACATAAAAATAACATACAAGGTGATTTTTTTTTATTAGTTTACATTTTTTATTATTTTTATAATAATTGGATGAATTATGTTACTAATGGGATGGTAATGTGATATTATATTCAATTGATATTATTTCAGGTGAGAATAATTATGATGCAAGAAGTGACACTTCATTAGTTTTGGGATCTTCTCCATTACAAAAAGATTTGGAAAATGAAGATCAAACATCATCCCCTATTCGTGCTATGTCACCGAAAACGCAAGAATTGTTCGATGTATTAAATGAACCAGGATTTGACTGTAGTAATAATAATGACTTTGTTCAGTATCCTGATTTATTGTCAAAAACAATAAATAATGCAAAAGATGATTCAGAAACTGATTGCGATTCTTGTGATGATATTTTGAAACCTAAAGATACACAAAAAAAGAAATCCTATAGTAATAATAACATGGATAACGACGTGATGCAAAGAACTATAACTGAAAAAAATATGTCTAGTATTCCTATAGAAGATAATTTATTAAATAAAACTACAGCCTGCACTTCAGGTAGGTAGATAAGCTAAGATTGATATAAATTAAGAATGGCATAACATGAGAATAATAAAGTTCCTCATTCACTAGCCCTTTTCCCCTGTTCATCCAATAATAAAGTTATAAAATTAAATACTGAAACATTTTGTTTTAGATATTAACAATATGACGAAGACCAGAAGTGAAGATAAAGAGATAAGACCACAAATTGAAGATTCAACTGCAGAAGGTACTAAAAAGAAAAAAAAAGGAAGATCAAGAAAGGAGAGAGAAGAATCCAAGAGATTGAGAAATTCTGGTAAAGGTTATGTTACTGAGAAAGGAAAAAATATTGGTGAGAGGCAATTGAGTTCACTTAGCATTTGTAGATTAAAATGTTTTGAACGATTTTCCGAAATAGAAAGAAAACAATGTTTTGACGAATATTGGGCTTTAGGAAGTAGAGATCGGAGAGCAATGTATGTAGCTAGTCTGATTACGATATTACCAAAGAAAACACAGAAGACTGATAGCAGAACACAAAACAGAGATTATTATTGCAAATATAAACTAATTATAAATAATGAAGACAAGCCAATTTGTAAAGAATGTTTCTGTAGAACATTTGGAGAGACAAAAGGTTTTATTAATATTGTTATAGATAAGAAAAAAAACTCTGCAAGCGGAGTCATTTCTACTGATAAGAGAGGATGTCAACCACCTAAAAATAAAAAAACTATAGACGATACTACTTCAGCTAAAAACCACATATTATCATTCCCAAATTACGAGAGTCATTACTGTAGAAAAAGAACAAATCGAAAATATTTATCTTCAGACCTTTCCATTGCAGCTATGTATCGTTTGTACAAAGAAAGTTGCACAAACCCCGTATCATTGAAATTGAATCATTGAAAAAACACTCTCAATGTTTTCATGATTTAAATTTATCCTTTAAACAACCAGCTAAAGACACGTGCCATACTTGTGATTTGCTCAATACGAAAGTCTCGTTAGCTGAAGGGCAGGATATCGTTGATTTAAAAGCTGAGCTTGTTGTACATCAAACTTTAGCTGAAAAAGCTTATTCTCAAAAAAGAAAGGATAAAGAGGATGCAAAACGTGACTCGTCAATTCAAGCTTATACATTCGACCTACAACAATGTTTACCTACTCCTTACCTTAAAACATCAGTTTCATTTTATAAGAGACAGTTATGGACCTTTAACCTCACAGTTCATAACTTAGCAAACGATAAAGCTACTTGTTATATGTGGGATGAAACAATTGGCGCACGTGGTGCTAATCAAATCGCATCCTGCTTATGGCATATGCTGCAGAATTTACCTCCGGATATAAAACAGGTCACATTTTATTCAGACACATGTGGGGGACAGAACAAAAACAACATAGTCGCTATGATGTTTATGTTCTTACTGCATGAACATCCAACGTTGGAAATAATTAACCATAAGTTTCTTATCAGTGGACATAGCCACATGGAATGTGATTCGGATCATGCTATAATTGAAAGAACCAAAAAGAAGACTCGACTTAAAATTAACCATCTTAATGATTGGATCCAACTGGTAAGAACTTGCAAAGTTAAAAATGCATTTGAAGTTGTGCCAATGAAGCTAGAACAATTTCTTAAATTCTCTGAATTAAGTTCTAAAAAAGGGCCTTTTACAATTAAAAAAAAAGATACATTTGGTGATAAATTCTTATGGCAACCTGTGAAATGGCTGCAATTTAGAAAGCCTACTATTGGTGAAATGTATTTCAAGACAAATCTTGATAGTGAAAGCCCTTTTAAGGTAATCAGCTTCAAGAAAAGAGGCAAATACAATTTGGATCATGTACAGTTAGAGGCAGTATCCAAAGATACATTGCCGATAAGTAAAGAAAAAAAGAAGGATTTGCTAGATTTATTACCGTTAATAGATCCAGCCTTTCATGATTTTTTTAAAAACATAAAGACGGATTCAGAAACTGCGAACATCGACCCTGATATTGACATAGAAGACCCTGATGCAGAAGAAAACATGGAAGGAAACGATTAATTGATTATTAAATGCTGGTGCATTAGGTTTCGTCAAGATTGATTATAATTTTAAAAATAATGTATACATTAAACAATAAAAGTAATAATATCGTTTGATTTTTTTGAAGTTTACGTAATAAAAATATATTCTCTTTGTAAGTTTCGTTTTTTATTAAAGGATATTTTACTTCAATCCAATTAATATAACTTGTTTAATTATATTTCTTTGGTGAATAAGTTAACAAGTCGATGGTGAACAACTAAATAAGTCTTTTTTTAAATTGATTAAGAAGATAATTCAATCATATTTTTACTTCAATTGGAAAAGATTGATTAAAAAACCCTAAGTCAATCACAAAAACATCAATTATCAATAATTTCGATTTTCCAATCGACATGTAAACTTTAAAGTGGCTGCCCTGAAAAGTACGCCCAAATGACTTGTCAACTTATTCACGCTCGGTACGGAAGTAATCTCATTAGTTTTTTAATGGATATGTCTAAAGATATGCTTTTATTAATTAAAGGACAGTACGCGTGTGGCTGAAGAGAGATTCAGGGCAGTATTGGCCAAGTATTTGCCAGTATATGCCTTCAGGTTGCACATCTATGTTCTACACTCCAGAAACACGTCAGCTATTTATTGGCCAGGAGAATGGGACAGTCTCAGAGTTCACATTGGCTCAAGACTGTAATAGAATTAATCCAGTAAGTATTTATCCCATCAAAAAAATAAATGTGAAATGAGAGCTAAGTTCAATATTACGTATAATTTATACAGGGTGTTAGGTAAATTGTATAACAAACCGAAACTAGCCTATGTTAACATAATTATGTATATAAATATCATCGTTTTTGAAAAGAATATTTTCATAATTCAAAATCAATCAAAATTTCAGTTTGTTTCATATAAAAAATTAAAATGACATCAAACTTCTGACTTCACCATAGTATTTATGCATATGTTAACATAGGCTGGTTATGTTTGTATACCCTTTGCCTAACACCCTGAATATTACAATATAGAAAATATGCCTTGGTTGTTCACTTCAATGACAAACGAAGTGAAATCTAAATGGGTTCCAAGTTTAATGGTCAGTCCTGAAATTTATTTATATTTTAAGATAATATATTGAAGCCTTAAGTTTGACTTGGCTAGTAAAAACATTTTGTAGGATTCTACCAAATATTCTTAGGCAAGTAAGGTTACTCAAGACAGTGCAGGTGAACGCTGACTTATCCCAATGCAATTGATATAATCATAGTGATGTCATGGATGCTTAGGAATAAGTTAAAATTTTTAATTTTTACAATGGCTCAATTATTATAAGCATTACGTGGGACTAAACTCGCTTCTCTATGCATACAGTGCCCGGTGTGTATGGAGAAGCAGGTTTAATTAAGACCTGTCTGAAACATTTTTTTTTAAGTGATGATATGATATTGACAATTGTTAATGTTAAGTTTAACATAATAATACACTTTTTAAATTTAGAATTAATTTTTTCATTGTTGAAGGATGGTTTAAAATTATTGATATTTAGATGTAGTTGTGAAATATAGTACATATTTTTATAATTTTCCTAGACTCGCGAGTATCTTGCACATACGGCGCGCGTGACAGCTGTAGGATTCTCCCTGAGCTGCGAGTGGATGCTCTCCGTGAGTCGGGACAAGCTCTTCGCCTATCACTGCAGCGAGACCGGCCGCAGAATCGGCGGGTATTCTTTCGAGGCGTGGTGCACAGCTTTGCAGTATCCTTTGAATTTGTTTTGTCAACTCGTTAAATTGTTTAACAATACTGTGTTTATCTTGCAAATCTCAGGAAGTACTGGTTCGAATTGAAAAATTATTTTTGTGTTGGATAGTTCATTTATCGAGGAAGGCTTTAGGCTATACATATAACATCACGCTGCGATCAATAGGAGCAAAGCATCCGTGAAAAATGTTGCAAAAATAATAACGATCATAATAACAGAAATTGACGCTTACGAAGTCGCGGGGAACAGCTAGTTTTGAATAAATTAATGAATGCTTAGGTACTTTAATGTATTACATAAATAAATTAGATAACGTGCATGGATAACAGCAAAGCCAGGAAACTTGCATAAGATATATTTCCTGAACAAGTGTGCCAGGTTCGACTCGCAGTCAAAATACGCGTTCATCGGCGATTACAGCGGGCTGATAACTATGCTGAAGTTAGATAATAACGGCGCTACTCTAGTCACTACGTTAAAAGGACACAGCGGGTAAGTTACTCAATATTCATTACGATGGTTTATCTACCTTTTGCATACTAATGTATGAAATACAATGAGTATGTAAGGTCATATACAAAACCATTTTCTGTCGGAGGGCTTGGGTCAGTTCAGAAAGTAACTTATTCTGCGGTTCTGCGGTTCTGCCGCGTGAACCACACGTTGTATCGCGCGTACGGTGACCTGTGCCCAAATGTGAATACAAAATAAACTATGTGTATATAACTTTTGTACAAAATTAATCTAAATCAGCGACCGCGTTACAGTCCGACAAACAGACACACAGACAGGCATACAGACAGACAGACATACATACAGACAGACAGGAGTTACATTCGCATTTATAATATTACTTAAGATTTCGTCAATTATGGGTTTGCTAGGTTATCCATTGACAAAATGTGTTTAATAACTATTATGTTATTTTCAGATCGGTACGGGTGTTGAACTGGGCACCTTTGCCTCAACTTTTGTTTAGTGGATCTTTCGATCAAACAATAATTGTTTGGGATATCGGAGGGCAGAAGGGTACAGCATACGAACTTCAAGGCCATAGGTGAGATCGAAGTTGACTTCATATTTTATTCTTGAATAGTGTATTGTAAGCAATGATATTTTAAATCCAAAACTGCACACGTTGACAATTTTCACTGATAAGCAGAATAAAAGATGCGAAATAGAACGCAATTGAAAGAGATGGCTATAATTTTTAATGATTATCGCTCGTGACTGCATTCGACGTGGAAGTTGTAAAAAATGCCCTAATTAGGGCTTATTTTAGTCTTCAAAACGCGCGCGCTTATAACTTATCTGCTTCGTTTAATTATAATAATATTAATTCCAAGTTAATATGCCAAAGAGTTTCATATTTATAGTGCTTGTGTATACTGTCATGGCTAAACCGATACTTACGCGTTACTATAAAAAATGTCTGTTTGTTCGAAAATTAAATACAAAATATTAAAATAAGGAATTTTATTCGTCCTAAGCGATTTTCTCTTTATATTTTTAATTTAGAATACTACAGAATTTACAAAAACCTGTCAAAATTGAATAGGAACTAATTTTGCTGATCAAATTTATTATTTTTTCCTGTAGAACCAAAAGTATTGCCACCAATGAAACTCTTTTTAATCTATTAGGGGTTAAAATATGAAATTGCCGTTTTATTGTAATAGGTTCTTTGAATTGACATAGAATCTTCATGGTTTGAGGTTTTCGAATGAAACTTTTTTCAGATGGTTTCTATGATGTTCTTCTTTTAAAAAATGTGAAACATTTGAATATCGACTTTTAATTGTTTTTGTTATTTAACTTAGACAAGAAAGATGGATACTGCGAAAATTCGAGTGATTTTTGAATACGAGTTCCGACGCGGAAGTAACGCTGCAAAAACAGCCCGCAATATCAATGTTGCGTTTGGAGAGGGATCTGCTAATGAACGCACCGTGCGATTTTGGTTTAAACGCTTTCGTGATGGAAACTTCGACTTGAAGAACGAGCCACGAGGAAGACCGCCCACACAGGTGATTAACGATGAATTAAGAGAGATGGTGGAAGCCGATCCTAGTCAAACTACCCAGGAATTAGCGGCATGGTTTAACGTAACCTTACCCACAATATTGACTCATTTGCGTCAAATCAATAAAATAAAAAAATACGAAAAATGGGTGCCTTATGATTTGACTGATGTGCAGAAAGAAACGCGTGTTGAAACTTGTGTTGCCTTGTTGAATCGGTACAGAAATGAAGGAATATTAAATCGAATTGTGACATGTGATGAAAAGTGGATTCTTTATGATAACCGATAAAGAAAAATGCAATGGCTGACCCCAGGTCCAGTCCAGTGAACAGTGTACTAAAGCAAAACTTACCAATAAAAAGGTAATGGTAACTGTTTGGTGGTCTCAGCATGGTGTTATTCACTATAGTTTTCTCCGATCTGGTCAATCAATAACGGCAGATGTCTATTGTGCCGAACTCCGAACAATGTTGGCAAAACTAGCAGTAAAACAGCCCCGACTCATGAATCGATCTTCACCATTATTGCTCCATGACAACGCAAGACCTCATACAGCACGAGAAACCGTTTTGACCCTTTAGGAACTGCAATTAGAAACCATTTGACATTCTCCGTATTCGCCAGACCTTGCTCCAACAGACTACCATTTTTTTCTTGATTTGGACAATTATCTACGTGACAAGAAGTATTTTTCCCAGGAGGCATTACAATATGCTTTCACACAGTTTGTGCAGTCTAGATCCTCACGAGTTCTATCACAAAGGCATAAATGACCTTCCTATTAGATGGCAGCAATGTATAGACAATAATGGTAACGATTTTGATTAAATAAATTTGTTAAAAATTAAAAAATAAACAATTTTTATTTTAAGTACAAATCGGCAATTTCATACTTTAACCCCTATTATTTGTTGAATAAGATTGTTCAAATCAATAGGATGCAAAAGTAATATTTTAATTATTTTTTTCCAACCTTATGTCGTTGTATTAAGAGTCAACATTAGTTAAAAGCGTATACATACTTTCGCAAGCGACTGTACAGTAATAGTGACGTCATAGTTTACTACTTCCAATTGATTGAAGTGTCATCTAACCAATTGCTATGATTGTTTCAGTAACAAAGTGACAGGTCTATGGTACGTGGGCAGCTGCGAGCGGCTCGTCTCCGCTGGTGAGGACTGCGCCCTCGGCGTTTGGGAGATGGGTGTGCGGCGACGCGAGACGCCCGCTTGGAAGGAGTCAGACCTGTGTCAGATATGTCGCGCTCCGTTCATATGGAATGTTAGAGCTATGATGGAGAAGAAGCAGCTTGGTGAGTTTTGAGTGAAAACACATGCGAACATTCGGGTTTGCGTGTGTTTGTTTAACATGAATGAATATAACCCGCTTTAGAATGTATATTTTTGAGCCTGGAATTATAATTTACCTTATGTATTGGGTCGCATAAATTAAAAAGGCATATTTTAAAGCTGCATAAAGTTATTACCCCCTTATTTAATAAAATAAAAAATAACTTTTTTCTTGCACTGTTGTTCTTGTAATTCTAGGTCAACGGGAAGTACTCTATGAGTTTTGATTCCCAAGAGTGTCAAAATATGCATTTTTCTTTACATAAACTTAGAAGTTTGGGTTTAAATTTCTACTCGATACCACCAAGCATTCCTGAAATAAAGAGTCTTGACAGACTGATAGGCAAACATACAATAAGGTTTTTTAAACATAATATAAGTTGTTTTTTCTATGATCTATAAAAAATCATTATGAGGATGATAAGGTAACTGCATATAGTATACAATGTGTTCCTTTTGATATCCCATAACTCTAGGGTATTAAACAGACCATGGTAAAGAATCAAATTGCATATGAATTATTATTCAATTATTCATTGTTTTTTGTTTAATTTTTTCATACAAAATAATTCTAAAAAGTCACGACTGTTTATGTAAAACACCCTTACCTTGTTATGAATGAACTTTGAATGAAAACGATTTACTGGTACCTACTTATCAATGAAACACCCACCCACGAGAGTTTACAAGTTACGCTCTCGCGCTACTTTACTACTACACTTTAGTGTAAGTTTGCCAACGTCTCGCAAAATTAAGGATTCGCCATACAGGTTACATTTTTTTAACAAATTTAACTAAAATTGATGTTATATTCGAAACTATTAATTTTAAACCACATGTTTAGGGCGTTTTATATTATTTTTATCTATAGAACATAACCTAAGAGTTATGGGATATCAAAAGAAACACGTTGTATAATTCACTGATTAATTTATTTAAAAGTAACTGTTTTAGAACAGATAATTCGAATTAGTGCATACCTCACATTTACTGAAAACTTCCAAAAATTATAGCCATCTCTTTCATTTGCGTGCTATTTCGCATCTTTTGTTCTGCTTATCAGTGAAACTTGTCAATGTGTGCAGTTTTGGATTGCTTGGAACAGATTTAATACGCGAATTACTGTGAAGGTAACATATCTATACTTTTAAATATCATCGGGTTTACCATACTAAAATTTTTTTTTTTTTAATACAGTTTCTCAAAAAGTGGCGTATTGCAGGGACGTATAGCGTTCGGGATGTTTTCTATTACATACTCGAGCTTTTTCTTTACCTTGTCCGGACTCGTGCGTTCTCTTTCCCTTTCTTTAATAGACAGTATTGTCTATTAAAAAGAAAAAACAACAACGAAGTTTTTACTAAAAAAAAATCATAGAAGTTTTTATGATTCATGCAAATATTTCTAAAAAGAAGCTACCCAGAATGGGAGAAAAAAACAAAAATCTCTGCTTAGATTCTTTTACGGTTGGCGCCATTTATTGTGTTTTTATTATTTTATTAAATTGCTTCATTTTTTTGAAACTGTATTAAAAATAGTTGTTCAGTACACGTGCGGAACCGTCATTGCAACTTGTTCCGACTGTCAATCCTCACCTTCGGCTGCGCCTCGGCTCGGGTAGACATTTGTCGGAGCTCTTTGCAATGACAGGCTTTCCGCACTCGTAATGAAATATACTATTTGCTGTCCCGTTAGTAATATTAGGGGTTAAAGTATGAAATTGCCGTTTTGTATGGACGAAATCGAGAAAAGTCATTTTTCCATACTAAAAATTTTTTAGTTTTTTTAAAAACGCCTGGACCGTTTTCTATGCAACTAAAGGTGAAAGTTAGATGGTTATAAAGCTACGCATTATAGTATTTAAATTTCCGAAAATCAAAGTATATAATACAAATATACCTAATTGTAGCAAGAAGGTCAGCTGACACATTGTAAGGGGTCTTTTTAACGACTTCCTTTGAAGTAATAGGCACTAGTATTGCATTTTTTTTTTAGTCAAAAGTTACTTTATTTAGTTTTTGATACAATACAAAAAGAATTACGCAATAATATGACTATACTTAAGAGCTATAAACAAAATAAAAAGTGGGAAAATAATCGGCAATTTCATACTTTAACCCCTATTATTAGTAAGTAGTAATATAATCGTCGTGGCAGGTCTTAGGCAGCACCACTGCCGCTGGTGCGGAGCGGCCGTGTGCGGCGCGTGCAGCCCGCACCGGCTGCCGCTGCCGGTCATGGGCTTCGAGTTCCCGCAGCGAGTCTGCACGCTCTGCTACGACACGCTGAGGCACGAGCCGTGAGTATTTACTGTGTGACACTTGTTAATACAACTATTAAATTGTGGGCATGGCATCCGGAACTTTTTCAATATTTGTAAATAATTGTTGGTACTTTGTAATAAGTTGTAGATGCACAAGAGAAAACGAAAGACCAGTTCGTGTTGCCAGTTAGCCACTTATAGAACTGAATCGTGGTCGCTTAACATTGGTTTCATAGGAAAGCTCAAAGTCGCACAGCGGCAACGTAGAGAGTAATGCTTGGTACTTCCCTGAGTGATAAAATCAGCAATGGAGAAATCCTTGGAGAACTAAGATAACCGACATTGCTTGAAGAATTATTGCGGAGCTGAAGTGGCAGTAGGCGGGACACATAGTATAAGAACTGATCACCGTTGGGGCGGAAAGGTTCTGGAATGGCTACCGCGCACTGGATGGCGATCTATGGGTAGGCCTACCACCAGATGGACTGACGATCTGGTGATCCTTGGGGGATACCTTTGTCCAGCAGTAAGCGTCGTTTTGCTGAGATGATTATGTTGATCCACCTTTTTTCGTTTCGTAAATTTTTTTCATTGATATATTTATGGGGATATTGTTGCAACGTAACTGGGGCTCGCCTCTGCATCAGACTTTGTGCCTCCAAGAAAAAGTATCTGTGGCCCATCTCCAAAAAGTTTCCCAACCACTATCTTAAGAGTGTTTCGTTATGTTAGTAATTTTATTGACATTATTTGTGTTACGTATCTGTTTCAGTCGCGAATCGCTAGCATCGTTCCACGACATGAAGCACGCGGTTGCATCGCTGTACGTCGACGAAGCGACCGGGAGAATGTGCACGGCGGGCAAGGATCGAGTCATTAAGATTTGGGACATCAGCGTCCTCTTAGCTCCAGGACCTAAACCGGGCACCAGCGACCAATAGCAACTGTGAGTCGAAAATAGATTTTGTTACGACGACCGTAAAGCTCAGATTTGCTAACGTGCCACCACTATAAATCCATAACTGAATCGTTTACCCGAATGTTTGGGTGCTAGAGCCACCTGTAAAACAGGTTTTGATTTTCATTAAAATATAATGTTTCTACTGTTTCGTAAGTTCACTAAAGTGCCACTATGTTACCACAACTGACTTGTAAATCCCCAGTAAATTAGCCTGTTGCATTGCTATCAAAATTTAGTTTATTGACATTTAAAGCTCTAATTAACAGGATTATCAACTTCATTGAACTCCTTTGATGTAACCAAAAGTTCAATTTTTATCGAAAATATACTCAATTGAGACTGTTATAAAGTTCAGAATTCAAGTTCGCATGTGTGATAAAGTGATAATAAATCGTATATTAAATTTAAAAAAAAACGCCAACTTTATGCTGAGGCTTATTATACACTATGACCACAATTATGTCATAGCTAAACTCGAAACTAAAATAAAAAAAGGGTATATTTTTCTTTTAAGTATATAGAAAATGTCAGCCTACAACCGCTAATCTAAAACTCTATCTAGTAATGCATCGAATTATAAACTATTTTTGGATCCATCAAGATGAAAATAAAAACATTATTCATATGCTTGTCTTAATTAGTTAGTTTATACCTTCATAATTGTAGTCATTCTTACATATTTTTGATCTAATCTTTTCTGTGCCTTAGGCGTTTGTCATAGATTTAAAATCGCCTTAATCAGAGACTCAATTGCGACGACGAATATATTACAATTCAGTAAGCTATGAATGTATGATCCACTTGTTTTGGTAACTTGTAGTGGCCGCGGTAGTCATTAAAGCTAGTTTATGTTATTAAATTTGTCTTTAGCTTCTATAAATTGTATTTGAACATGAAATCACTTTTTCAAATAATGTATTATATATGCATGTATCTGTTACAGCAAAATATTCTAAATGAAACGTGTTATGTAGTTTGGTTGAAGAACATTTCTTTTTTTAAAAGAAAGTACATTTAGACCAAACGGGCGAAGGTTAATGTTTTTAAAATAACTACAAATCAAAATTTTGTATTTGGAACCATAAAATATGCTCGGCGGTCAATGCAAAACCGTTTCGTAAGCTAATAGATTTCCCCTATTTCAAGGTTTACGCAGGTTTTAGGCAATCGCTCTTCAACTCGGATTATGGTCACTTGCATCCTAACTAGGAAAGCGACAAAACGTTTTGAACAAGGGCTATCCCATGTCAATATCTTATTCTCCATGTTTGTTTGGTCTAAATTGCAACAGAATATTAATGTTTACAATAAGAAACAGAACATAAAGCACATAGTGCCCTTGTTTTAGTTCTGTTCGTCTAAACAAACCTTAAGACTGAGCCTATCCTGTTCAGTAATTATAGGGCTAAGATCAAGATACAATGGAATGACTAAACGTTCCATTAATATATTAATATATTTTATTTATATTCAAAACGATAATTGGATCTCTTTTTTTTGTTTTGAGTTTTGATAGTATGTAAAAATCTCTTATCTATTTAATAACAGCCTTGTCGTAGGACGCATTCGTACAATATGATAAAAAAATTGAATGAACAACCTTTTGAAGTCCATTGCTTGACTAGGCCTCTCCTACAGAACGCGGTTATGAGTGAATTTGGAAGGCTGAGCGTGGGTAGGCCCGGGCCCAGTGGACCTATGATCCAAAAAATAGGCGATTGCAATTAAATTGCAAGAAACCTGAATAAGTTTACCATTTATATTTAACTGTTTCAATTTTTTTTTCACTGCGCACGGTTTTTTTATTATTTTATTTATTTAATATTGCCTGTCCGATATATTCAGAGTACACTTTTGTATTTTCTTATTATATGAGCCATATTATTAGACTAACTTGTTATTGGTTTCTTAATACTTGCTTTGGTACCAACGTAATTAAGTTCATAAACTTGTGTAAAAATCAAATATTAAAACTGTTCATACCTGGAATATTTATGGAACTTTCTAGGTCTAAAAACTAAATTATTTGTGGTGTAGCCAAACAGTTTGATAATTGATACATAACTTTCATAGATATATAATAATTTTACCGCTATTGTAATACATGGTTAAGTAAGACAATAAATATTACGCTAGTAAAAGATGATTAAGGATTATCGCACATACATCTATTTGAAGTATTTACACCGTAAAATTAGAAAAAGACCTTGTTTGTCCTTGTGGTTCGTTATGCTGCTATGTCATCATATTAAATCAAAATTCCGCATTGCAATAACTTACTTTGTGTGATTAATGGTCACTAGGCTTATATAAGTGAAACATGGGTAGCAATGTCAAAAACATTTATTTGTCTATGATAAGTAAATATAAAAAATGAAAGATTTTCTTTATTTTTAATGAAAATCTAGCTAAGATGTTATTCTGTAGATCAAACGGTTTATCACTTCTGTTGCCGAGTTTAATATTACGTAAAGTTGTGCGAAAAAACTTAAACTTTTGATAAATCTGTGAGACATTTCAATCATAAAAATATACAGCTTGAGCAAACTGACGCATATTATAATGCCTTCTTAATGTTATGTAAAATTATGTCTTCAATTATTTAAATTACAATTGAGTATACACAATATGTGGGAAAGAGTAACTACCTTATTGATAATAGCTGATGCATGTTAGATCTACAGTAAAACAATGATCTCGATAAAAAGTTACTCATTTAAAAAGTATTTTACCTCTTTACGTATGACTACTTAGAACCTAATGAAGTTATGTGAATGGTTTCCCCAGTTCAATCAACCTTAACAATGTTCGTATTAAAAACCATTATAACCACGAAATCCAGGCAAAAAGTTGTTGTAGTATGTAGCTTATGGGACCTGATATTATATTATTTTCAATATATTTGATCAGCTTATAGAAGTGGCCTTGAAATGGGTGCCTGACATTGCCACATTTATGTATACATTCATCATCAATTAGGGTTGTAAATGTCAACTGATTTGATAAATTTTTAAGTTACATTGTTACAACTAGATCGATTGACTGCGATTACTATACCACGTGTATATCGAGGGCATTTGTAAGTTCCACGCTACATATTTATAAACCTAATGATGTGTTAGTAAGCAATCGTGCGTGTTATAAATGCAAACAACTTGTCTGTGAATAACATGTAGTTATTATTACAGTATTTATTTAACCTAATGTCGTTTTTATTAATAAATCACTTTACGATATTTTTACAATATTATTAAGCTGAAGAGTTTGTTTGTTTGTTTGAACGCACTAATCTCTAGAAGTACTGGTTCGAATCGAAAAATTATTTTTGTGTTGGATAGTCCATTTATCGAGGAAGGCTTTAGGCTACATAACATCACGCTGCGAACAATAGGAACGAAGCATCAGTGAAAAATGTTGCAAAAATAGTCGTGATCATAATAACAGAAATTGACGCGGACGAAGTCGCGGGCAACAGCTAGTAATCTATAAAATTGTGAATACTTAATGAGCCGACAATTGAAACATTTGTGTTTTTCGTCAATTCTGTTTTAATTATGCATGCCTACCGCATTTAATCTTTCGTGTGTATCGAGTTCAATTTAGTCAATTCCATAAAGCCAAAATTCACTGATTTTCTATACAGTTTAGCGTTTTTGCAGTAGGTCAATTACCTGCAAATTTTGATAGTCTTATCAAATTGGCTGTCCCTTGCATTATATGTAATGCAACGTCAATCGTACAGTCAAATTCACTCTGTTAAGTAACGTAATTGATATTGTACTCTACGTGCTTAGTTTTGAGTTAAAAATCGAAATTCGTAATTTTATGGCTGTTTAAAAATCTTATAACTAACTGTAAAGTATTTATATAATGTAGGTGGGTACCTAACTACTTTTTAAATCAATGTTTATTACACGTGATTGCTAATGTTGAAATATATGTATTTTTTTTTTAGCTGAATATTTTCATTGATATTGTTATTATTATCTATGGTTATTTAGATCTTGAGCATTATTGTCATTAATGTCCTAACGTTAATTATCTGTGGCGTTTCGATTGTGCTTCTTTCTTAACTTAACTAATAGCAGAATAATATATTTTATTTGGCACTTAAATCTTTTTTGTATAAAAATCCTTTCTATCTCGAATTTCGTAAGTTTCTAAATTCTTCGGAATTTTTTATTTACATAAAATAAAAACCGGCCCAGTGCCAGACTCACGCACTGAGGGTTCCGTACCAACTTTAACTGAATTAGGGGTCCACTTACTTCCACTTAGCCAAAATACCACTATATTTAATTGACTGCAAAAATAACTTTGTTTTTTAAAGTGTTTGTATTTCTTTGGACAAAGTTATATTTGCGGTTGTTAAAAATGTGCTATTTCTCAAATACTACCGGTTTGATCTCGTTCAAACCAATTTTCGTTGAACGTTTTCGTACATTACGTATTTTTTTCAAAATTTTCACTTGCTTTCTTTAAAAGTTAGAGGGGGACACCCATTTTACCACTTTGGAAGCGTCTATCTTCGAAATGTTAGACTTTTGGAAAAAATTGGTTTAGGAACCTCTATGTCATTTTAAAAGACCTATCCATAGATACCCCATACGCATAGGTTTGAGTAGAATTATTTTTTTGTTTTAGTTCTATGTATGGGAAGCCCCCCTTAAATATCATTAACTTTTATTTTTTGTATGAGAATCGTAAAGCGCTCAACAGGATACATATACCTACCAAGTTTCAACTGTGTAATGCTAATACTTTCAGAATAAAGTGGCTGTGACATACGGACGGACAGACAGACAGACTTGACGAAACTATAAGGGTTCTGTTTTTGCCATTCGGCTACGAAACCCTAAAAACGACAAGACAACATTAGCAAAGGGTGCACCAATAGTCTTGTGTAATTCTAGGTTAGGAGAATAAAAAGTTTTTAGATATCCAACATAAAAAAGCGAGGAGATGACATAATACCAATTTTGTCGGTGCTAAGTGATAGTCTGTTGCTCCTTAACCACTATGGCGAGTTACGTTTAGAAAGTGCTACAGTCGAATTGTCATTAAAATAATTAATACGAAATAACAAATACATATGTTAATACAAAGGTTAGCCAAATGTATAACGTAAACTATATCCTTGAATAAAAATATTGATTACCCCATATTAGAGATTAGAAATGTTGTTTTACAGTCAGTTTATATTTAAAATAGTCATTTAAATAGATAAATTGTATCCCCAGTCATCATCATAACATCAGCTTGGCTTCCCATTGTATAATCCATTTAAAACTATATGTAATGTATGTACTTGAGATCGAAAATAGAAAGTGTATTATACATCCTTGTGAACTTGCAACCAAATGTTGATATTAATATGGACATTACGGAGTTAATTTTTTCATATTCATTAACACACACTAACTATCTATATTTTAAATGTAGGAAGCATAAAATATTGAAAAAAATAAAATTATCGAATTTGATATAGGTAGGTAGTTTATTATTGTTTTCTGAACCTAAAATCCAGTAGCTTAAATGTCCACGTAATGTTTTTGTTCTATGACATTGTAAGTAAATAAAACACTTCCTTATTCCGACCTCCGGTAATAAATAGTACCTTGGCAACCAAACGGAGCAAAATTTTGCAAACGATTGATTACTCTTACGCTGAGGACCAATTGAAGTATAAATTGTGTATAAATTTTATATTATGTCCTCGAAACATGTCGTTAATATATATATTACGAGATTAACCTAGTTTAGGGTCATACATGTTCGAAGTTTAATGTATAAAATGTATAGAAATGAATTTATAGACTTGAAATTTAAAACGAAAAAAACATATGTATGGAGATAATGTTTATTATACGTACATGTAATACGAATTAAATATTATGTTATGCGTTTTATTAAATCTAATTGAGTACATATAGCCAAACTTAATGAATCAAAATATTTTAATTTTGTTCAATATTTTTAATACAAAATTTTATAGTCGTATTGTTAACTTGTCTGTATTACTTAAGAGTACGTTTTGCTATATATTTCTTTTATTATTAAAATTGAACTCTCAAGCAGTTAATTAATTCCATAACATAGAGAATTTATTGCCCGGGGCAATAATATATTTATCTGTAATTTAAAACTGTTTTGTTTAATCTTTTAATATGTTAAAAGAAGATTTATTTTTCTATTCACGGGGCTTGCTGTATTTGTGTTTGTAAGTAAGTTATACATGTAAGATATAGTCAATGTGTAATTTATTAGACATACTAGTTAGGTTGCTTAAAATTTCTATGCCAATAAAATGATAGTAAAAAATGAAGTGTATAATTTAAGGAGCCACTACTAAGATTGAAGTGAAATTATTATTATTGCAAGCTGAAGTGGCAGTGCCGCAGTGGGCTGGTCATATTAGCCGCAGAACCGACAACCGCTGGCGTAAACGAGTTCTTGAGTGGAGACCGCGTCTCGGCAAACGTAGTGTAGGACGCCCTCAGGCCAGGTGGAGTGATGATTTGCGCAAGGTGGCTGGCAGGAGCTGGATGCGAGAAGCCGAGGATCGACCTAAGTGGCGTGCAATTGGAGAAGCCTATGTCCAGCAGTGGACTATGATAGGCTGATGATGATTATGATGATGATGATGAACTAAAATTCAATTAAAAAGTAATTGTAAGCTATAAATATTTTAAGTCACAGCCTTTATAATAAATTAGTCAGGTACATCGCGGTGTCTCCTTGTCTATGCGTCTCTTGGCGCAGCCTTTTGGCCGTATTTGTTTCGGCTAGTGGACGTTCGGGTTTCATCCGGGGCAATTATATAGGTGGTTAGGCACGCACACTTGTCCATTGAATATCTGGTTGGTGGGGCAGGTCAGGTATGTTCTGATGCCGGTTACGCAGAAGTAGTAGCGTTTGCATTCGGTGCCCTGTTGGATGAAGAAGCCGTCTCTTTCGCAGTACTTGCCGCCGTTCTCGATGGTGTTCGCAGGGGGCGCCCCGCACTCGTGCCGCGACGGATCGACGCATGCGTGTCCGTCGAATATTTTGCCGCCGAGGCAAGACAGAGTCGCGAGTCGGTCGCCGACCTGGCAGTAGAAGTATCTGTAATAGTGATATCATTGTTAATAAAAGCTTGTTAAATATTCGAGTCGAATTTGAGGGTTTTTTAATTGAGACCAGTACCTACACTAAGTTCGTCCAGTCATTGCTCTATCAGAGGGCTTTATATAATATGTGCTGTAGAGGTAGACAGTTGAAAATTTTATCAAATAACTAGCTGACCCGGCAAACGTTGTTTTGCCATAAAAATGATTAAATTATAAAAGGGCTATTAAAAAATAGGGGTTGGTGATAAAAGGGTAAAAATTCAGGATTGTATGTATTTTTGATGCCACATTATAGAAAAATAAAAACAAAAAAAATTTGTACCAAAGTTAATAAAAATAATGTTAAGGGTGAACAACCCTTATCACTTAGGGGTATGAAAAATAGATAGTAGCCGATTCTCAGACCTACTGAATATGCATATAAAATTTGGTAAAAATCAGTAAAGCCGTTTCGGAGGAGTAAGGTAACTAACATTGTGACACAATTCTCTAAAGTAACAGCCTATAATCATCCCACTGCAGGGCAAAGGCCTCCATCATTGAATTCAAGCATAGATTTAAGTTACCACTGCAATGATGGGTGTACTGGCATAATCACCACGCTTGCCAAATGCGGGTTGGTGATCACAAACCCGAGCAACGTTCGAAAATTCGAAACTTTTTGTTTCCCGACCCGGGATTCGAACTTGGGACCCCGAGATCTTGGCTCGGTATTTAAACCACTAGACCAACGGGGCGTTACTAGACCAACGGGGCGTTCAGAACAATTCTCTAAGATGTTAACAATTGGTGGTACAACAAGTTATTTAGATCAAGGCATTATTTATTTAGCTGAAATGCAAAAAAAATGCCGGGTTATAGACCTCTTATCTCATGACAAGCAAGTGAGACGATCACAACGTCATATGTTATATTACACGATAAAATGAAAGAGACTTGAATCAGCTAAAAAAATAAATTCCTTGACTGTATGAATGAAGTGATTAATTTCGTGTGATGGTATGAGACCGAATCTGACTCTTACTTGGCGGTTTTTTACAACACCGCACAATTGTATTCGCCCAACGCGACTTCAACTTAGTTTTCAACCGATTTCCAAAAAAAGGAGGTTCTCAATTCGACATTTAATGTGTTTTACCTCAGAACTTTCGACTGGGTTAACGGATTTTGAAAATTATTTTTTTGTTTGAAAACTGGTGCTTCCCGTGTGTTCCCATTTTAACGAAGTCATGATCTGATGGTGGAATCCTGGGAAATCGAGGGAAACCCTCAAATTTTATGGGCACGTATAACGTTTTTGACGAAGGTAATACAACTCCTTAACGGTTAGGAGTAGGAGGATTATTCTTTAAATATCATAGGTGCGTATAGTCAGATAGTTGTCTTCTTTCAGGTTATTCACGTGAGCTGATGGAAGGTCAAACTCCTAAGCAGTTAGGAGTTGGAGGATGATTCTTAAGATTCTATAGCGATATTGAAGTCGGTGCCGAGCCCAAACAATACAAAAATAATTTATACAAATCAAATATGGAATTAAAAAAAAATTGCTATTGGCGAGCGGCAGGCAACTCAGTAGATGATTATACACCTATTCTATTTCGCTCGGCAACGACTTCGAACTGTTTAGTTGTTAGTAGTTAAAACAATATTGTAAGTAGGTAAATAGGTTTTAAAATAAAACGTTTTTCTTGTGTTATTTTGTACTTTTTAGTGAGTTTTTTTTTTCCCAATTGATGTGAACAATTTTATTTTTAAGGACGAAAAGTGTAGTAAAAAAACACTGTCATGTTCCATAATTTTTTTGAGTGACATTTATTGATTATTTATTTTTCTACAAAAGACTAAAACGTACTTTTTGTCCTCACTGGGATTGTGACACAAATGAAGTATTCGTTAACATATTCGTCACAAAGTTATTTGGTTGGAAATAAAACTATTTCGATATTTTATGTTCAACCTATAACTAGTTGAAACGATAATATGATGAACATAAACTTTATATAACATTATGGATGTTATATTTCATTTCCTATTATAAACAGGCAAAAAACAGCCTAGGATTGGAATTGAAATTTGATACGACATCAAAGTTTTTTGCTAGGATTATCTCTCGGGACCCGGCGAACCAATTTAGAAATATCTTTTCTTTATTTGACCAGATCGGGAAACAGTAAGTTCCTCGCGTATGTTGGGTCGTCAAGTTTAAAAAAATAAATTTCCTCTACAATTTGGGATTGCTCCCAAATAAGTAGAGTTAAGTTTTATGTATAATATAAAAATACCTTAGAGGTACGCCGCATTTCCACAATCTCTTCTAATTTATCTTAGTTCTTGTTTGTTTCTACGTAACATGTCAATTAATTAATTTCGTCAACGTTCGTCAATGTTATTAATGTTTACGTTAACTTGTTCAAAGTATGATGCAAAGTTATCTCTATAATAACGTAAGTATTAAATTAAAAAAGTGGTCGAAGTGTGAATCCCTCGCAATACGCTATTAATATTTTAAAATAAAACATAAGGTTTAAATTTGTTTTACCTGTGGCAACTAGACTCGATTTCAGGATGGTACCCGTCTGCGAGTCCAGAACACGAGTAGTCCTCAAAGGGGCATATTCCGGGCGCCGCGGGCACGCAAGCCTCGCCGTCGAACACGCGGCCGGCCGGGCACGCGTAGCCCGCCTTCTCGCCGTTCGTGCACGCGTAGTAGCCCCGGCAGCCCGTGTCCATCGCGCGGTACCGCCCGTCCGCACGTCCGTAGCACGAGTCTCGCTCTAAGCTCGGACACAAGTACCGCTCGGCGGGCGAACACCGAACACCGTCGAATACCTGACCCGACGGACACGCCAGGGTGGTCCGCAGCGAACCCTCGCAATGGTAATACCGCGTACAGTTCGATTCCATATCCTGATACGTCCCGCTCGGCAGCCCCTCACATTGCACAGAACGCTCCGGACCTTTGCACGTGAACGTATCCGCGGGCACACATCTCGCACCGTCGAACACCAGCCCCGCGTCGCACGAGCCGCGCGCGATCACCCGCTCGCGGCGGCAGTCGAACCATGACGAGCAATCGCGCCAATCTCGGTACAAACCGTCCGGTCGGTTGAAGCACGGGCTTCGGGCGGGCGGCGGACAGTAAGCCCGGGAGGCCGGCTCGCAGCCGCCGCCGGAGAACAACAGTCCGGGCTCGCACACACCGCGACGAATTACACGTTTGTCCTCGCACACGAAATATTCACGACACCCGGTCGAGCGGTCCGCGTACGCCCCGTTCTGGGCTTGGTGACATAACGACGAGCAAACTTCGTCAGAGCAGAAGTCTGCGTCTCCCGCCGGCAGCGGTATCGCTGCCGACCGGGGCGGCGAGCATTTGTCGGAGCACAGTCCCCCGGGGCAGGACATCACGGCCTTCAGTTCGGCCCCGCGACACTCTAGTTTCCGGCGACACTCGTGAGATGAATCTGGGTAGCTTCCGTCGGGCAGGCCAGCGCAGAGCGGCTCGTAGCAGGTGCCGGCGCCGCGAGTGCAGGCCTGACGGTCGAGGTCGAACCAGGCGCCGGAGGGGCATGCGTGATCTACTGCGGTTCCGTTTTCGCAGCGATAGTAGTGTCGGCAGGCGGTTCCGGGGGTCGCGTAGGCTAGATTGTCCTCGGGCGCGCACTGCCGCCGGATGCAGGGCTGGCGGCGGCGCGGCACGCACGCGCCGGCCAGCTCGCTGAACACGCGGCCCGGCTCGCAGGTGTAGCGATTTTTCATCACACCTCCGGAACATTTCACATATTCCCGACATTCGCTCTCGTAGTCTGCGTAAAGGCCATCCTTCTTGCATATCACGTCTTGCGTTTCTGTAATAGATATTTTAAGCATTAGTTAAAACTATTTTTTTTATTAAATTGAACATCAATTTTTTTTTATAAATTGCCAGTTTATTGATTTTGATATGATTTGTTCGTTAACTGACCGACGAGCGTGGCGACGGCGAGCGCGAGGAGGGCGAGCAGCGCGCGCGGCGAGGCGGGCGCGGGCGCAGACATGTCGGCTGCGACTGCCGCGGCCGCGCTGCGCGTGACGCACTCGCAGGGTTCCTTGACATTCGCGAGCCCTCGTAACTCGATCCCTCCGCCCGGATGCAGCCTCCGAGCTAGGAATCTAGACGCGCCTCGTTTGCCGAACGCCTGCCACTCGAGTGAAAATGACCGAGCGTGGATCTCGCTGACCGTGAACTTTGTCGTCTTATTATCTTATGTAATAATCACTGAGAATCATTCGATGAATGAAACGTGGCAATGTCGTTGTAAACTCAGAGTTTGTTTGGTCTCCTATTTTCATACACGTACAGTATTCCTGATACCTTCAATATTAAACAAATTATACGATGTAGCGTCGATACGATAATGGTAAATCAAATAAAATATGTAAATTTGTAGTAGTAGTGTGCTGTGTAATAATGAGTATGCAATAACTGGTCACTATGTAGGTACCTAAAAAGTAAGTATTTGGAAAAGAAAACAAGTTGGGTAGGTACCTATTGATGTTCTCCTCATTGTTAGTCCGAGCTCCATCAAAGTAAAGTTCGATAAATCGCCCAAAAGACAAATATATTTCGAGTACATGAAATTTATTTAGTTTATATGCTACGTTCGCAACACTTATTTTTATCCGTACAATCGGTCAATTAACTATTCCGCTGTCGTACCCGTGGGAAACTATTACAAAAAATTCAAATAAAAAATGCTGAGATCGTGTCGAAACGTAATAAATACTCCGTACTGAGCCGGAATCTCTGAGAATCCGCATAGGCATACGAATGAGGCTCTATTGACATGCATTGGATAACAACATTTTACGTAAGTCTCACGACGCGTTTGACATTGACCGCTCTGCAAGCTACGAGTACGACCCACATCGTGAGATGAAACAGTTTGATTTTTTAAGCGATGTGTTTTGTAGGTCGCATGTTTGAGCACCTAGTCATCGTTTGTGAGAACTGAACGGTGCGATCTATGCGAATACATCCGTGAAATATTCCGCAATCGGGGTTGTTTGGACGAAAAACATTTTTGCTTAATGATGTAAGCTTTTTTTGCGATTTTCAGCCAGATTTATTTTTTTAATAATGCATGCTGACAGATTGCAGTCTTACAATGACTAATATGATATAGGGTGGGGGTGGCATCAGTGAGCCACGTGTACACAATGAGCAACACCATCTAAGTCGGAAAGGTGACATTGCTACTCCGCGGTTTAGGCATGCTCTGGCTGGTTTCCGATAGCACCCCTCTCTCTTAAGTTACTGGAAAGATTCGCTGAAAAACGCGAGTGCCACCAAGCATTTTTCGTTTTTGTGACTCAAAAACTAAAAAAAAACGAAAGTAATTTGTTTTCTTCTACATTTTCCGTAAATTGTTTTACTTTGTGAATAACTTGCATGTAGAAAGGGTTTATCTGAGCTTCTTTTACAGAAGTTTAAAACACGTGTCTGCTTGTAGCTACATAACATCAAATAATTTGGTGGGACCCCCCGTGTACGCAATGGGCCATTTTTCTTGGGCTTTCAATGAGCCATTAACTCATTGTGTACTCTCTTCGACTCATTGTCGACAGCTTAGTACACTATAGGCAAAGTATGCCAATGCCAATATCATGGGAAGTGAATAAGATGGCTCAACATGAATAGATCCGTGGGTTTTGAAGAAGGTTCCCAAATTAGTAAGAAAAGCAAAAGCAGTAGCTTAGCGAAACCAACCGCTTCTAATAAAAGTAACGCGGGGAAGGGTTCTATACAAATTAGAAAGAAGTATATGAGCGTCACTCCTAATTTGGCAACGGCAGTCATGGATTAGACAACCTAGAATTAACTTTGATAACCACAGTACAAAAGCCGCAAAAGATATTGGCATCCAAATGACGGAATGTTTGCAAAGGAATGAGTGGAGATCAGGATCAGGGAGTCTTAGTAACTACTGCCTGTACCGTGAAGTAAAGCTTGACCATGGGGCTCAAGCTTTACTAGCACCAGTAATGGTATTCCCGAGGAAGAACTAAAAACCGTACATGATTTATAGAGCTCCACCAGAAACCCTTGGATTAGCATTAGCTAGTCCAAGTAGATGAATGACTGCTGACCTGTTCGTTGCATCGGCATCTAAGAATAATCCGGCGCTTCTTATTATGGATAATCACGAGAGCCATCTGTCTCTAGATGGTCTCGATTTGGTGTAAGCTAACGGAGACACAGTATTGAGTCTTTAACCGCAAGCTAAAATGCAGCTTTTTGATGTCGGGAATAGTCGGGATGCACGGGCCATTTAAAGTCTATTACAACGCTACGGCCGATTTTTACGCTTGATACCATAAAAATCGACCGTGTAATAGACAGACCATATACAAATGCAGAAGACATCAACGGCGGATCTTTACCAATGACTTTAGTTAATTCAGATGATTATCCAGAACCATTGAGAAAAAATTTAGGACAAGGTTTTTATAAGTTACTGTTAACCAAACCAAGTAGAAAGAACATAGGAGAAGACCTCAAAAGATTGCAATAAATAATGAACGTAGTAGAGTAGCAATAGTAATTTACTGTTTTTCTCGTAACTTTTAAAATAATTATAAAGAATAACCATACTTGTATACATGCCTGGCTGACTGTGTTCCCCCAGCCCATTAAATATCACCCCCTATGCCCATTGTGTGCTCCTGGGTGTACAAAGTGAGCCATTTTTCACTTTAAAAAAAATGGTATTTGCTCATTTCATGATGACTTTAAAACAGATGTGAGTACGCCATTAGATACTCAATTAAATTTCCTTATCGATGATACATACCTATAACATTTCATTCGTGTAAAGGAATGCAGAAATATGGCTCTTCAAATTTTTCCTGGCTCATTGCTGCCACCCCCACCCTAGTAGTATACGAGTGTAGTAGTTTTTGTAGTATCTATAGACATACTATTGATCTATCTATACTATAGATTATAGAGGTACTCGTAAATATAACTTAGTATGTTACTAGTAGTTCTCTACATTTTTATTTGAAAAACTTTATCATTGTCCGTGATTCCTGTACCTAAGTATGTTTTTCTATTTCATCATTTCACTCTATCTTAGATACAATTACCTACAAAAATGTCGTTTTCATAATTAATTACCTAATATGAACGTTGTATCCGGATGATCAATAAACGACCATATCTATTCAATAAGTTCCGCATATTTTCGTGGAATTGCGGAAAACCTGTCATGGCGGTTAGGACGATGTCAGTTTGTAATTTGATAGTGCGCTTGGTATTAGCAGAGGCTATGAATAGTAAAGTGCGCATGGAATGTGTGGTATGGTGATATGATGGCTCTGCGTCCGCGCGCAGCGGGGGGCATTAGGATTAGTTCCTTTTAAGAATAGTACACATAGTATAGAAATAGAGTTGTGTAAACTCCATTAAAAGGAAACAAGTAAAACCTATAATGATCCCACTGCAGGGCAAAGGCCTTCATCGTTGAATTCAAGTTATCACACGAAACTTTTATTGTCCGACCTGGGGATCGAATCCAGGAGCCCGTGATTTTAGCCCGGTGTTTAAACCAATGATTTGAGTGATTTTATTTCAACATATTTGGTCGTCACTGCTGAACAAAGCTTCTTGATGATTTCTCCAACTCGATCTTAGTTTTAGTCTAAATAAGCTTAGCCGTCTTTTACATATCATTCAACCATTTGGCTGATGGCCTACATTTCGTATTCCCGTCCGGGGTCTCCAGGGAAGAACCTTGTAGCTTCATCTTTCATCATCCTTACGATATGAATTTCTTTTGTAGAGTTTACAATTCTATCATGTTATTATAGTTACCTACTTGATTTTGGAATGAGATTCAACTGTTTGATACAAGAGCTTTTTCTATCATTAAAATCGCAGTAGTAAATGTACGCATAAGTATCTAAAATTATCGGAAGAAGAGAAAAGTATATGTAAGTATTCATTTGTTTTAATTATGTGTACGAAGCTACTTTAACTACTTAAATATAAAACAAATAGCGAGCTTCTAAATGCAGTCTGCGGCTTATTTTACAGAATTTAGAATTACAATAAAATTAGAACAAGGAAAATGTAACTATGCTAATTGTGTATTTCTATTTTTAACTTGACGCAAGTTAGTTGGAAAACAAACGAATTAGTCAAGTAAACGTGATGGTCTTCGACACATTGACATAGGATTATTTTGACCAGAATGGCAAAACTTTTGCTTTTACTAAAATTCAAGACAAATAGCATGTACTTATAAGATTTTGAACGCTCTTGTTACCTTTTTAAATCTTTCTTAAAACTTAACACTTCTCAGGAAAACACTATTTAAAAAAAGCAAAGTAACAACTTATTTCGCTCTTTGTTGAGCACGGATCTCTCTCCTTTTTATGGAGAGGGGTATGAGCACTATTTACCTTTTTAACAATTAATTCTTAAAATTTTATACATACCTACTCGATCGACTTCCTAAGTTTATCTAGTTTTTGACCTTCAAATTGCCCTTGGAAAATGGGGTGATAGTGTGCAGGAAAACTTGTCTATTAACTTGATATAGTGAATGAAGCGATTGCAAAAATTTTAAGTGATCTTAAGTAATAGCGCTAAAATTGAAAACGCGATACTATCCGGAGTGCTTCTACGCTAGTAGGTAGGTACTATGGGTAAACGTGACAATAATTTGGAAACTTCAAAAATGCTACGTCATGTCGGAATCGATACCGCATTCTTTCAGTAACTGGGCAACTGTTCGATTGACGTAAAATCACAAATCAAACGTTGATCGTAATTATTTGCGCTATGTAATTTATATGATTAAAATAATAATATCTACATTTTATAAACTACAAGTTGCATCTTGTGTGTACCGTTCTTAATAGTAATCGATTAGCAGCGATGATTATCTCGCATCAATTACTGTAAACACCGCCTCGGGCGAGTTCCGCGTCCACGCTCGTTTCGCCAGGGCTAGAATGCGTTTAGTACCGTTACATATGAGTCGCAAATTTCGGTCTCTCATAGTCTAGTTCTCATGTAATTCAATAAATGAAATACAATTGTATGTATTTCATATCGAAATGAATGTCGTAATGCAAGTGAAATTCGTTTTTTTATATTAAAAAAAGTAAAAGTAAAGTAACAGCCTATAATCATCCCACTGCAGGTAAAAGGCCTCCATCATTGAATTCAAGTTACCACTGCAATGAGGGGAACTGGCATAATCCCCACGCTTGCCAAATGCGGGTTGGTGATCACAAACCCGAGCAACGTTCGAAAATTCGACGAAACTATTTGTTGCCCGACCCGGGGATCGAACCTGGGACCCCGAGATCTTGGCCCGGTATTTAAACCACTAGACCAACGGTATTAAAACCATTATTTATATTATTCCGAATCAAATATGTATTAAACGTTTTTGTCGGTCTGCCTGTGGTCGGCTTAAAACGGAATAAATACTTAGAGTCGCCTCTTCTCTCCCAATGGCTGTCGTAAGAAACAACTAATAGAAGCTTAGAGGATGGGCAGCAGCGTCTTCCCTATACCATTAGCCAAAGTGCAAACGCCAACCAAACGTGGCGATCATTGCGAAATCCTTGTTTTGGAGAGTTTTATGTCTAAAAGTAGATGGATGTAAGCTGATTCTGATGAGATTCCGAAACAGTTTAACGGATTTTATTTAAAAAAACTAGCGGACCCCGCGAACTTCGTGTCGCCTCAGCATAGTATTTGATTTTGATGTCTTTAATGTCATTGATGTCAAATAATATGGCGGGGTTGGAAATTTGTATAAAGAAATACAGTTTATAAGTTAGTTATTTTACGTTAACTTTCCTATATTTTTAACACTTAAGTATTATCCTATTCCTGACCAAGACAAATCCAATAAAACAAATATTAAAAAATCGGTCCTGCCGTTCTCGACTTATAATTGGTGTAACTAACACGACTTTCTTATATATTTGGGACTAAATAAACGAAAGAATTATTAGATAATTTTGATTTATTCCAGTTAATTATATAAATTCGTACGTGATATGTAAGTTTTTACTCATAAATAAGTTTAAAAGAAATATCGTAATAGTCACTCATCCGTTAGCAAGTGCAAAGATTTACAAACCGCTGCCACCATTCAGCTATAAACGGCGGTAAGAATATAGACTATTATTGGCAAAGTAGATATAACAACAAGTAAGTACTTATCTGTTGCAATATTTCCCATGCTTAATAGAAGCGTGATTCCGCTTCAGCACGTGATAGTAAATCTGCGGGCTTACTCACGCCAGGAAGTGATTGCTTGGAGTCGGGGCTTGGAATGTAGAGTCATGGTAGTCACGACATATTTCAGCGTTTAAATTGTGAACCCCTTTCGAGGATATTAAATATTTGCTTGGATATACTAGCGACCCTCCCTGGCTTTACGCGGGTAATAGTAAGCATCTTTTTCAAGGTTCTTTAGATAGATTTGTGTTCAGGGATTTTACTGCTTAAATAAGGAAAACACATTAGTTCACGTATATATTTTTCGTTGCAAAATCGCCTCGATTTCAACTACAGAAGATTCCCCAGTGCAAGCCTGAAAAACTGACGTCTTTTTATTCTATTTTTACTTCAGAGTCGCAGAGATGTCAGAGGGATACTACTTAATATACAAAAGTTCTGTATTTGAGCAGTTTAGTCACGCTAACGCCTAGCTAGACTTATGTTTGATATCTAGGTGCAGTTCCTTTGGGGAGCATACAGACTTTAAACAGCTCAATGTAGCTGTAAGAGTTGCAAGGCACACACCAATTATCTAGCTTTGACCTTTTAATAGACACAAACCTTTGTGAATCACAGTAAAAGTTTGTATAGCTAGCCAGTTAGAGACAGCTCAAATCGAAATACAAAATTTAAATATATAGATTTCTTTAATTTTTCGCGAAAACTGTAGGTACCTACCTACTTTTAATTAAAAGAATTTTTATTTGAGTTTTCCATAAAATCTATATCCATTCCGACGTGGGGTCTGGACACGGGTAGACGTACCCGTTTCTACAAAGTTTTGGTGCGATTCTATCTAATATTTATATTTCAAAATATGCTTAAATGAATTCAAATGTTCGGATATGATGTTTGTAAGTACCTACTACAAATAATCGCAACATATTGGAATGCATTTTAATATAGACAGACTCAAGATGTTCTAAGTACTTACCTATACTTATAATTTCCGAAACGAATGAAACCAAAGACTTTAGCTTTTTTTAACGAACTTACAGAACTGATTATTGTTAACCTTTAGAAAATCTTAATTCGTGGTATATAATAATAACGCTTTAAGTTGATTATGTTGACTTAGTTATATTGGAAGGTATATATATCAAAAGATCCGCGTCACTTCAAATTGTTGACGTGCATACAAGTAAACATATTTGGAAACATAATTAATTGTACATTTGGCATTGACGTAGAAATCCCACAAAATCGCGGCAAACCACAAAAAGTTTTTCAGTACACAATAATAATGTCAAATGTTAAACTACCTGCAAAACAGATCATTATAAGATGAAACTACAAATAGCCATTTCATGAAATTTCATTTCATATAATACAATTACTTTAACCTGTTGTACTTGGTGGGGAGATCCACAGTTCATCGATCTACTCAAAAACGAACTATTCGATTTATACGATAGGTTGAACATTAAGTTGAAATACGAATGATGAAAATCATTTAATGGTGGTAGGTTGACGTGATGTTAAATAGTAACTTCGGTAGTTGAGTAATTTCTTCCATAGGAAAGGCATTTAAATTGACTTTGAGAATTACAAAATCTATAAAAACCTTGCATTCTCGTAGCTACAGACTTGTGAACCGTTTGCTACGAAGATCCTGCTACGAATAAAAAAAAAGTGAACATTTCTTGTTATTTCCACTTGAAATTATTAATTTAAAATTGGGTATATAGCATTTAAAGTTAATGGTAGTTAAACCTCATTTTGAAGTTGTTGAGGAAAACGTCGATCGATGACATTCTGACCGAGATCGAGTCTCGATTAAGTCACGTGACGTTTAAAAGCATGTTTATGGTATACATCAAGATAATGAGTCGTATGATCAATTGTTTGTCTGATGTTAAGGATGGATGGTTCTTTGAACAAGGAAATGTTAATATGAAATATTAACTTGACGATCTAAATAATTTATTTTCGTGATGATTAAGAAGTCTTCTGAATCATCATGAAAATTAAAGAATGTATATATTAACCTCTCGATTGTATGTTATTCCAGACACAATTAAAATCAATTTTTATCGCGACCGCCGGCGGTCTTATGATCCTATAGAAGATTAAGTTAAAGAAGATTAACAACAAATCTACTGGCTCAACTATTCGTTAACACGTCAGCTGCGGGCTTTTCGTAATGAATTATTCTAAAATACGGACTTAACTCGCAAACGCGTGCGCCGCACATGCTTTCAGCGAATATTATTTGGCTACAGCAAGTCTCTACAATTCAATATGAATAGATACTATTATTTTTGGGATTACGATTTTGGGGATACGATTGGGATATTTAAAATGTTCGCTATAGCAAGTAGTTGGTCTTTTTTTACCTGACAACGGCAAAGTCAGCAGGAAGGGCTATGGTTTTAGCAGTCTATGAATATACTTTGAATTTTTCATCACCTTCCAAATTTTTTATAGGCCAGTATCGTATTTATAGCCCATTTATGAAGTTAAAAGTGTAGGTCAAATTTTTACCCAAAAATATTTTTCGCAATATAGTTCTCCATTTTTACGGTCCTAAGGGTAAAGTTCACCAACAGACGTTTAAGTTTTAAACAGCGTTTAAAATATTATTTGACATATTTTGTATGGGAATTGTGTCAAATTAATCATCAATCTATGTTTACCGGCTGTTTAAGAATTGGTATAAAGGGAAAATCAACAACTTATGAATAGTATCCTAATGAAAGTATGAGATGCGAATCGCGTAAAAAAAGTGTTGTGAGGAGACCGTATCAAAAAATTTTTGCGGGCAATTTCTAGGTGCTTTATCTTGTCATTTTTGTGCTGGGCTATACCAAAAAAAAACACGTCATTTTTTTTTGATTCGTTTTAAAATTTTGTTTTAAAATTTAATACGAAATAAAAACGTTGTATTAAAATTTGGAAGGTGGTTAAAATCGCATCCTGTATATATATATGTGGGCATTTATGTAGGTTCCACATTTGCGTCTAAACTACCAAGCCGGTTTTGGTGAACGAGGTATCAATCGATTTCTTATTATAGTCCAGGAAATATAAGCATATAGGGGACGATGGGGGAATTGCGGACGCTTAAGCGAAATTACCTATAAAACTCATACTTTTAGTAATAATCAGTCGGTCTTTATTAATTATTAAACTATAGTTATGTAACTATTCAGCCAACATTTTTTATTACTTGAGATCAGTCAACATTTATAAAATTTTAATCAAAAACAAAAATATATATGTCCGCAATTACCCGTAGCTCTTGGGGTAAATACGGACTAGTGCTGGGTCAATTGCGGACAACATGGGGTATTTACGGACGGGGTCTTAATTTATATGCAGAAATCACAAATGAAGCTGAATTCTCGTGCGCCCAGTTCTTGCATTTTAAACACAATCCAGTCTTCGGTCAGGGGGTCACAATACTATATCTGGTTTCTATACCTTGATCAAGAGGAAATTCTGATGCAAAAAATATTACCAAAACTTGCTAAAGTCTCTTTAAATTTATTTTCATCCATGGGATATATTCCAGCAGATCTTAAGCCATTTATAGCTTTGTCTGTACTTGTGGATCCATTAAAACCTTTTGTATAAAGGCCTACAACATCATATGTCGTAACTTTGGTGCCTGGATGGTTGACCATGAAGGATTCACATTCTCTGTTATATGCGGTTTTTAGTGGGCCATTGAAAGTTAAGTCTAATGGCTGCATTCTATAGGATGTATGAGGAGACAATGTTAAAACACGAATAAAATTCTTGCGACAATACTCGTATGCTTTCAAACTAATGTGACTTTCGCGATTGTCTAGTATTAGCAATATGGGATCATCTGCGGATGGTTTTGCTAATGATTTAAAATGCTGAAGCCACTCAACAAGAACTGATTCAGTTATCCAGTCTGAGGCAGAAACACAAGCTACCACGTTACTATTACTGTCCTTCATAAGCAGTGCATTCATTCGCTGCCTTTTAAATATGAAAAATGGTGGAATGTTTGTGCCTCCAGCGTTAAAACAATTAATAGCTGTGGTCAAAAAACCACGTTCTGCGCTGGTACATTTACCTACTTGTTTCAACCCTTTCGATGCGAGAATCCTAGAGTTTCGTTGTACAGTACTAATTCCTGTTTCGTCTACATTGTAGATAGAATTGGACTTTAATTGATATTAAATATCATCTGTATTTTTAAATTTTCAAAAAATATATCAATTTTAATTTATATATTTGATTAATAACCCAACCCGGGGTAATTGCGAACGTCCGTATTTACCCCAGATACATTGTCCACAATTACCTCAAACGAGTTAGAAAAAATAAAACGACAACATTTTTAGGTTAACTGAATTTATCTTGGGTAAACGGTTGTACTATTTACTCGTCATTAACTACACAATCGACAGAAAATATTATTTTTTCGCTGCCACTTCATTTGTTTGATTAACACTCAAATAGTAAATACCAAAAATTAGATCAAAATGACCGAAAATGTTAAATTTAACTTAACTTTAAACGTGTACGCAGATGAACGCCGGGAATGTTTGGTGAACACTAAAGATGGCGGAATGTAACGCTTGATCGTGGGTGGCGGTCGCGGGAGGCAGGGATTGAGAAAATACATGGTAGTCCGTATTTACCCCGCGTCCGTAATTCCATCGTCCCCTACATTTTGTTAAAAAAGCTACATGACAGTGCTACAACATTATATTGGAATACTTGAAAAAAAAAAATGCAGTCATAACGAATGGTATTAATGAGGGCTAGTGAATTTGCCACTAGAGGCGCTAGTGAATTTGCCACTAGAGGCGCTACAGTCGCGTGAGGTCCAAACACATTCACTTTTCACTGGTTTTAGCGGGCTCCATGACATAAATTATATATTTTTTTAATTTACTTGCTGGAAAGTGATCTCCTTTGTAAAATTATCGCAAATATGGATTATTTGGCGATGAATGTGAAAGCTTTGAAAGCGAAATTAAGAAAAAGCGCAAAAATAGGCGGCCTCAAAGAGCAACTATTTCAGAAGTTAGTTTGTTGATATGAAGATAATTATTTATTGATATGTATTATACATATTTACATTCAAGATTTAAAACTTTGTTTCGGCGCCGATCTTATAAAGTCGCTATTAACAGCTTTACCTCTGGAACTCAGTCAACATTGGCGCCAACTGGTGAGCAAAGAAACGGTAAGTCCCCATTGATAGAAGACAAAATTCTAAGTACAAAAATATTTTAACAATACAGCAAATGTACTGGGTGCCATTGAAATTATTGCACTACGATAGTCGGGTTTTAGATTTGTAAACAGTAACCTGACGACGATTAAATATTTATACGCTAGAAAGAGATAATTTTTTGATTGCTTAAACAAACTTTCTTCCTATTTCACCAAACAATGGAATGTCCTTTTCAAGTTTAACAAACTATCTTCATACCAAATCCCATCTAAATAATAGTTATACTAAGAACGTTCAGCTTGAAGTGTTTTGACTCTACAAGATTGTGATTATCCAATTAGTTTAATTTGGTTACTCAAAAAAAACTCAAGTAAAGACTTTAATCATAGGTTGTCAATTGTTAATTAAATATGATTTTGTTATTTGGTGGTTATTTCATCGGGAATCCCGAACTCGGGGGAAACCTGACAGTGGTTAGGTGAAGTGTGCAAAACATTATAGTTAACTATCTGTTACCCGCGACTTCGAACGCGTGGAATATTGTGTTTAAAACTACGTATTAAAATTATCTCACGAGAATCGTGCCTTTTCCCGAGATAAAAAGTAGCCTATATATTCCAGCCAATAAACTAACACCGTGCCAAATTTCTTTCAGATCCGTTAAGTCGTTTTAGCGTAAAAAAACAACAAATATCCAGACTTCCCTACCCACAAATTTTCATGTTTATAATATAGTAGGTTTAGTAGGAAGTAGGATTTTGTATTTGGCAAAGATTAATGGTCTTTAGCACAGATAATATAATACTACTAGTATTTAGTATGCGACATACAAATTAAAGTTGGTGGACTTTCTATTCCTTAATGACATTAATATTGAGTTCGACCATCAATGCTAGCACTTTGTTAAACACTTCTCTTCTTAACTTCCATAAGTAATTTTAGCGTTTTAACTATTAGTATAATAATACGTACCTATTTGGCTTCTTTAATTAATAGGTAAATGTTTGGTGGTCAAATGACAACACCGGGAATGTGTGAAGGAAAAATACAGAATATGTAGAAGGTAACTGTACAGTTAGTGCTGTGATCTGTGTCAGGTACCTACCTAAATCGCTGAGTCGACATACAAAAAAACTTTGTGAGTCTAAGATTGAAAGAGTGAACATTACATGGCATCGACTTTTGATGAAGCATTCGTTTCGAAAAAGCACTCTAAATCCAACAGAACGGAATAAAATATCGAGTTCCTAGGATGTGTGTGTGTGATTCTTGTCGTATGCTGAACAGGAATTCTCCTGATTAAAGAGTACCTAAGTATTACTTTGTTGACTATAGTTTTAAGTCATCTCTGCAAATCGTTGCATCATGTTTTTTTCATTGTTTATGAGTCTTCGTTGCCACTATTATCAGAAAAGTACTATAATTACTCAAGTTCACGCTACGACCTTGGCACGTTTGTTCCTGACTTACTATGATTTGCCATTATTGATGAAAAGGTTTACAGGAATACAGAGTTGAAACCAGGCATTGTTAACGTAAAAACAACATTTGTACCAGGATAGGCTATTCTCTCATACCATATTATGGATATTGAAAAAAAAATAACTATGTCATTAGTTCATTACTTAACTTTGTGTGTGTGTATTTTTTTTCTGAGTGAATGTGTGCGTTACATGTTTTATTCGAGCACATGCTAATTCAATCTAAACAAAAATATTGAGATTGACTTTAATTTTACGAGTATCAGAGGATTTGCAGGTTCGTGTAGGCGGTCAGGCCAACAGAACCGGAGCATCGACAATACTAATTATATGTTACAAGAATGCACGCAAAAAGTTATACAGCCGCGATATTTTAGTTACTTTGCGGATACTCTTAACATCTATTGAATGCATAAACGTATTACTAGTACACAACTAATCACATAAAAAAACCTTTTGTTAACATAGCTACCATACCATTCCATTGAAAACCGCCCCTAAGTATGCATCATATTTATATGAAGGGGTGTGATAACCACACATAACTTAGCAGTCTAAGTTGCTAAAATATCAAATAAAGTATATAAATAGCTGTTTCATCTTAACTGACTGTCAAACATCTGCAAAGATGTTTCTTTCGGGTGTTAAGGGTGCAAACTCCTAACATTTGATGAAACAACGCTGGCTTACAGCGTAAGAATATGCTTAAAAATTCGCGCTGTGTCGCAGTGTCTCGGTGGCCTAATGGTATGGCGCCCGCCCGGCATGCGAGGAGATGCGGGTTTGAGTCCCGCCTGAGACAAAATTTTTCAAGTTTATATACTGATATTATAAGTGCAATTAAGTTGCTAAAATATCAAATAAAGTATATCATATTAATAATTATATGATAGTAACGTTACTTGGACCTAAGCTAAAATAATATTATTTTGACCCCATTGCTCAAGTGTCATCTTAAATTATGGCTTCTCGAAGATCATTAGCCTGAAAAAGATATCCTTTTTAATTACTTATTTTCACAAGTCTATGTCTAATTTTACTACGAGTATTTACAAATTAAAATATTATGTGATTGACCGTATTGTGTACGCGTAAAATAAGTAAGTACCTACCTACTACTTATTTGTAAGTTAGTGGTACAGGGACGTTGTTGAGAAGGTCAGTAAGTCAGTTGTTTCTAAGCTCAAAATTTCATGTTTATACGTTGTGCCTACTCCTTTATAAGCTATTCAAAAGTGAATGTACATACGTAACACATACTTTATTTTTTCAAAATGAACCCTGCCCTTATAGCGACGGCATTACATATATGTATATTACTTGCTCAATAGTCGGTCACACAGTTATGTCCGAGATTATAGCCGTAAGTTATCCGGGTCAAAATCTATGTAAAGTATTCAAGGTTTTTTTAAATAGGTACGGTACTACCTAACCAGTTACTTAGCCTCTATTTATGTTAGTTGAAACTAGTATTTGATTCGATTATGATTTATATTGTGGTTAATCTACAATTTGATTGTGGCTAAACACATTTATACGAAATAAAAATAATCATTCACTTAATCTGCAGCTGGCCTGACCAAAACATCCTTCGCACTTGATAAAAATAGCACAACATCATAATCCAATGTCCCGCGACCTTTCTCAGGCATTTGTCATTGCTTAGATTCTTAGATCACTAGTTTGCACGTAAACATACAACACGCCAACTTATAGTTTTATATTGGTTTTTGAATTTTTACGCAAATATTAAACATTAAAATAAAGATTTTTTTACACTCCAAGAAAGTAGGTTGGACATCTTCTATTGATTTTTCCACATAAACCTATCACGGTTTTGGAATCCACTTTTTCCTTAGAAATTCAAACTTGTTCAAAAACAATCATGTCTATTCGACTTTCGTAAACAAGGAATTTAAATAACTTTAAGTACCTACTTTAGACTTTTCAATAAAATATTCTCTCCACTTTCAAAATTTGTTTATCGTAACCAAAAAAAATTAAATGGTTTAATCTGGTTCTTATAGATTCATACTAAAATAAATCGAGTATGTAACGCTTTATTAATATAAATTCATTTTTATCGTTTATTTAAGCAATAAATGGCCATAAACGGTACAGTGGCCACAAACGGTACTTCTACCCTAAGTGTCCAACTAAAATAAAGAATATTATGTTTTTTTAGACGTCCGTATACATTATTAAAAAATATATATTAAACTAGAAAATTTGACGTCGTTATTAATTAATTACAAACAGCTATTAAACAACATCCTGATTGACTTAAACTAAAATGTTTATTAATATGTTATGTGATTAATTTTGACTTATTGTATATTCTATACCAATAGAATATACTGAGTTCATTTCTAAAGAAACCGGATACGTCCAATAAAAGCAAATATTTTTATGTGATGCGCGTGCGCCGGTCAGCCTTTCGAGCATTTTACCAGTTTTATTGAGGATCGGTGACTTGTGTGCTAACCGGAACTTAGTATTGACACGAACGTAAAGTTAAGTACACACATGGCTTGAGAATAATAGAAAAACAGGGCAAAGTTATAACTTACTACTACCGCGATTTCGTCCGCTTGGAATTTATATCGCGAACCTCGCTTTAAATGCTCCGTAAAGATCATATAGGTAAGTATTTTTTTAGAAATCGCTAAGTCTAAACCAAACTAAGAAATCGGTTACTACCCATATAAAATTCTGCTCTTCGTTTCACTCTTTTTCCGTTTTTGACACTATGAGGGATGTTCTCCAATGCTCTTTCTCGGAGTCTCAATATTCCTGGAGTCTCAATATCTTTCCCGGAAAGAGATTTTGATAAAAATCGGTGTGGAGCTTGGAGTTATTTTCGCATTTTTATAATATTAGTAGCATTGATAACACACTTTTTCTTTACTTATGGCTCAGGGTAACAAAATATTATAAACAAGAAAATTCTGTATTAACATGCAGTTATGGAGTTAAAAGCGATCTATTTAAGACATCCTTTCGGTATCTAGACGCTAGACAAAATAATGTTTGAATTTAGGGGTATGAATAACACAGTCCGATTCGATGCTACTCGTGGTATGAATGTCACAATGTCATAGATTGAACACATGCACCAATGTTATTAAAATGATGTCATAATATGTGTGTTATGTAATTACAAGGGGTTACCACACCTTAAAGTTTTAGAATCTTCCGTAAAGCCAAAAGTGTAAACTACAAGCTACGAAAAAATAGAGAGTAGATGAAATATCGTGGTTCGGTTTGAATTAATTTAAATTCTTTCAGACCTAGTGATGTACAAGGCTCCAGCTCCGAGTCCTTATGGCTAGAGTTCGGTGCCGTTTACAGGGCTCGCCTCATTTTTATAACGCTCGACAACTCGGGAGTTATTTTCAGGGCTCGTGCCTTTTTGAAAGCTCGAGCCTTTTTGAGAACTCGATGGATCTCGAAGCTTTTTCAGACCTCGAGCCTTTTTCAAAAATAGACTCGATCTCTAATATTACACTCATAGGCTCACGTAAACTCGCAGTCGTCGATCAATCCGTCAAAAGTTCGAGCTCTGCAACTTGTAACTTGAATCATGTACACCACTGTTTTAATTTATTATTTATTTACGTGAAATTAAAGTCAGAAACATAAATTTGAGTGTTTATTGTGAAGGCTTGCGTTCATTTAAAGACTTGAGCTCTTTTAAAGGCTCGAGCTCTTTTGAAGGCTTGAGCTCTTTTGAAGGCTTGAACTCTTTTAAAGCCTCGAAGCATGGCTTAGAGAACTCGCGTCTCGGCTAGGCTCGGGGCTACGAGCCTACCAAGCTCACTGAGTCCTGCCAATTCACCTCGAGGCTTCAAAAGCAGAACTCGACGCCTCGAGGTTTGTACATCACTATTCAGACCATTTTCTACGAGTCGTTGCATAAAATTAATAGATTAAAACTTTCGAATACTCAATTCTCTATATGAAATTGAAAAACAATATCAACGTAACTTTTGAAACGTTTTTATGAACCTTATTTTATAATTCATACTCTACACTGACAAATAGCGTGCTGAGCTGTAGACTTACCCTACTTTTGAGACATCCTGATGCGTTAGTGATTCATGTTTATCTACTACTAAATGTGGTACATCAGATACTATTCAATAATTTTCACGTGGAAATGTACTTTGAACTCCCAGCAATGTCAAGATTGTATAATGTTGCGCAATGTAGCACTTATGAAATGTCGCTTGTTGAACAAAGGTCCCAAATTACTTCAAATTTTTGACTAAGTTAAATTTGCAAGTGAGACTTTTGAAGGTGAAAACGCTTAAAAATTTTAATGAAACATTTCAGTAATTTGATAAATAAAAACATTATGTATAATAGAGAAAATTCTTACTATAGAAAGTGTAAAAGTGCTATCATAATGTGAACGGTTACAATATACCTACACTGATTTAAACTATCACAGAGTAAATTGATTCAGGGTGTACACCATGTACCTTGTTTTTTATGAGTTTGCGATATTTCGGCACTGTTGCAAGTGAAATATGACAGTCCCGTTCCGAAATATCGGAAACTCATAAAAACAAGGAACATGATATAAACCTTCAGGGTTTATGTCATGGTTTTTCAAATGATTCAAGGTACAATTAACTTTAGTATGGCAGATGTCAGCTTTTATTATTAGGTGTTAGCTATTATCACATCGCTGTAAAACAACTTTGTCGTCTAATGTCTTATTGCATAAATCTGCATAACAATGCCTGTGCGTTCCGTGACTAATCCCGATCACCAGACATATATGCACCTGTTAAAGCGGTCTGCATTAATTAGGCTAGATGACTAACGTAGGTATAAAAAAACGCAGCAAAAAGTACGATCAAACGTACCTAGTTATACATGAAAAATCGTAATGCAAAAAAGAGTGACCTCTCGCTTGCCACACAAAAAATCACACTTCCTATCTATTCGACAACGATAAGGGAAAATTGAATTATGAGCTATATCGGTTACTCATTAAGTTAATAGCATATTCGGTTACAATTCATAAGTGCCATATCCGTGAACTGACGATTGGATACGCAAATACGTAATAACTGATAGAATTTTTTTGGAATCGGATGTGACTGTTAAGTAATAATAAAATCATTAATTTTGAGAACAGAACAACCATCAGTTTGTGATTAAAAAGGTTTATTTCTTGCTCAGCAAAATAACAATATTGATTTTAAGTCACCGAGTAAGATCTGAAACAAGTTTATTTTGACCATGATAGATTAATACTTACTGATATTACCCTATTACCCTATTATATACCTTACCTTTTGCTAACCACGCTAAGACTTCGGTTACTACCAATACAATGCAATACACTTTTTTGCATACACACGACAAAAAAACAATTATATTCGCAAAAAATCGTACAATGAGACAGTCTTATCGCTAAGAAGCGATCTCTACCAGACAATATTTGGGTAAAGGAAAACTAAGCACCATTACCGGGATCACTGGACTTTCTCTTGACACTCGATTTCGTTCAGGATTAGGATTAGAATCAAAATCTTGAGTATTTCAGAATAGAATAGAATGGAGTAACATTTATTTGCTAGAATATATTTATTACATTAGTACTCTGGAACGCTACACAATCGCTAAATCGTATTTATTTTTTCGTAGAATCCAAGTGTAAAGTAGAGTCAAGTGTGAAGAGTACCTAAGCCTTCTGTTATTGAATGGTTTGAAAATGTGTTCGAATAACATTAACGTATTAAATGAATTAAACGTTCAGTTATCCGAATACATTCTCTTTTATACCTCTTTTATACCGAACGAGGTTTTACGAAGGTTGAGAGGAAGAAAAAATAGCCCTCCACTAGCAACCAGTGCGACCACGCACCGACTGGACCAAACCACCTGCTTCGGCCTGCAATTCCAGTGACGCGCCGCTGCTATACGTGTCCCGGCTTCATTACTCTACAAAGGTCGTGAATAATGTAGAGTACAAGCGATTGAAGACCAAATATTCGTTAACGAGCCCTACTCGTTAGCGGCAGGATAAAGTGAAGTTCTTACAAAACTTGGAACTACTATATTAAAGTATGTTGTATGTTATAAGAAAGATATACTTAAATACATAATATAAATGACCTGTGTATATAGTTATGTTTTTTATTATTTTCATTGTATTTTTGTTTTTACTTTTTACTCTAGGTTAAGACTTTTTTGTTTAAAGTATTATTAGTCTGGACTTAGTCAGTCTGAAATACAGAATAGAAATAAATAACAAAAACTTTAAACAGAGATGTATTCGTATGAAGCTGTAAAATTGCTTGTATTTTATTTTCATAAACTATTTCCACGATTGTAACAACTACTAAGTCACGAAACAGGAAAAGTCCAGATTATCTGCGTACAAATCATAATATTAGACATCTGTATGGATACGTGTTGGCATTGGTGGCAGACACATCATATATTGTATTGTAATTACACATGAATATTTAATGGAGCAATCAATTTTAAATGATTCAATATAAATTCCTTGCATGCCAATTGATACATCATTTTCTCGCTAAAGTGTTCTAAATATTTCCTATAAATCTATTATGGTCAGCTTTAAAGATTACATTGGCTTTATAAAAAATAAGATAAGATTAGATAAGAAAACGTTTATTTAGTATGCTAAAATATTACATTGAAAATAATAATAAAATAAAAACATAATTAAGGCTGTACCAAATAGGTCCCCGCTCTCCCTTCTTTCTATGAAGCTACTATGTATTAATTACTAGCCCACATTGGTTCTCAACTGGACACACACAGACTTCTCCAAAGATGATTTTGGCCTAATCACCACGTTTGGTAAATGGATTGTCAAACACCATCGCAGTTTAGTCAATTGTGTAGAGAAGACGCTGTTGCCCTTATTTTATGGCAATATACCTACCAGTAGTAACCTCTTACGACACCCTTAGGACGAAAGTGTGGTGCTATTCTTTTTGTGTTGACATTACACACGGCTTATAGGCCGTGTATATGAATATAAACGGAGACTGCAAATATAGAGCGGTACACTCCCGTCCCGTCACACGTTAGGTACATGACTGGTGGTCCTGAAAATTGGTTTTGCTTTTAACTTTTAGCTACGATTGTTTTTTTGTATGACTGGTACTCATAAAACATGTTATAGCTTTAGATTCAAAGTTGTGATGATTATGTAACATGGGTCTATTTATTTATGTTACTCAATCTTTAAATGTGAAAATGCTTTCAATAAACAAAACACAGGTGATTTGTCTTTCAGTAACTTTTATAATATTAGGTGTTAAAATATGAAATTGCCGTTTTGTATGGACGAAATCGAGAAAAGTCATTTTTCCATAATAACATTTTTTTAGTTTTTTTAAAAACGCCTGACCCGTTTTCGATGCAATTAAAGGTGAATGTTAGATGGTTATAAATCTACGCATTATATTATTTAAATTTCTGAAAATCAAAGTATATAATACAAATATACTTAATTGAAGCAAGAAGGTCAGCTGACACATTATAAGGGGTCTTTTCAACGACTTCCTTTGAAGTAATAGGCACTAGTATTGCATTTTTTTTTAGTCAAAAGTTACTTTATTTAGTTTTTGATACAATACAAAAAGAATTACGCAATAATATGACTATACTTAAGAGCTATAAACAAAATAAAAAGTGGGAAAATAATCGGCAATTTCATACTTTAACCCCTATTATTTAAAATTAAACAAATCTGTACAAAACCAAAACCATATCTTCCAGACAACATTTGAAATAAAATGAAAAGACTGCGGAACATATGGCCATAAGCCCATAGTCTCGGTTCTTGGCACCGGAGGGATATTGCTGGTTTAAAAGTACTGACCGAAGTACCTCATGCAGAGCTCCGGAGTGTCACACAACCTGTCACTTCCTCCGGGGTGGCAGGTATGCGTTAAGCACTTTTCCAGCTACAAATATAAAGTAAATTGTTTTACAAATAAATAAAGAACGCACTGGTAAAAACTACCAGAAACATAGAAAAACTTGGTGGCCCGTGCAACCAAATTCATTAATTTTGGTATTCTGAAGCTAAATAGATAGCCAAACAAAACTAAGCATACTTCTGCGATAAGTTCACATTTTTATTAAAGAAAAAGCGGTGTAAGTACATAAAATATTTGGAAGCTTCAAACATAATTTTTCAGATAGTTTCTTTTGAGTCTGAGGTTGGTGATGCTGCCTGATTAATACGGGATTAAGACATCACTTTCCTGACCACGTCCTTCAAACTGCCAAGCCAATCAGATAATTTGCGATTAAATAAGCTAATGCTGACGCTGTGGATCTTAGAAAGACATTCAGGTTGTCCAGCCAGATTATGCAATATGCATACTATAGCTTAATGGATCGCAACGCAAGAGAGCCTCTAGATTTACAGCCACTGCCACCTGTGTAAAACACTACACAGTATTTACTATGCTTCGAACGGTTACGATGCTTTAGCCGTTGCTATAACATAATCAAACAAAGTGATTTTATGAGTGGTACCAACAAAATAACTATTCAATAAGCAAAATGACAATTTAATATTTAAATTATGATCAAAAGGATACGGATTAAAAAATGGATTTCATTTGACGTATGATTTATCCAAGGATCGATTCTAGATTAAACATCGCTTTTTTGTATTTTTATCAACAGATGGCGTTGTAGGTAATGATAAAACAGATTAAGGCTTCGAAGGAGAGGTTGTGTTAGAAAAGTGTTTATATCTTGTTCCGATAAATTCAGTTTCTCAAAATTAGTGGTGTGTAAGAGTGTCTATAAAGGTATTGTGTTATTTATATGATTGAGATGCGCTGTAAGCGGTGTGTTTGTAATGGCGGCAGTTGTCGTCGGTAAAGCAGTCGGGCCGGTCCGGTGGGCTGAGCGACACGCAAGCGCTCGGCACAGGTAGGTTAAGATTCACGGTCCGTCGCACTTGATGCTCCCATGCACAATCGACGCGGCCCTCTCATACAACCTAGTCCGGGCGCACGCGAAATGCACGAGGATCGGTTATCTGTGGTGCTGTGAAGTGATCATACGAGTGATTGTTAAGTGCCAGTGCTTGTGACATGACTAGGACGGGCAACGTCTGATCCGGCGCACGCAGAGGATCTTAACGGTAAATTTCGTCAGATATGACACTGTGACCTGGTGTTTACAGCGGTCAGGTGATCCGAAGTGGCGGCCATCCTGGTATAACGGTGAGCAGTCTCGAGCGCAGCCCCGTTCCAGCGCGCGGGCCCAGTTTCTTTCCACGTCGCCTCGCGGTGTTTACCCGTGAAATATGACGAAGATGCTCGATCCACCCGTGAGACATCAAAAGCCGGCGCTCACTCAGTTTTCTTTAAAGAAAGTCGTGTTAGTTTTGACGGTTCTTCTAAAATTTTATGGAATTAGGCGTCAGACTGTACCGTTGCGGAAGAAAGTTTAGAGATCGTTAATATGTAGGTTCTTTGCGTTCTAAAATCGGTTAGATCGTTTAAGAATCTTATTGGATTTTAATTGACGTCAAAATTGTGAATTATCGTTCGTGTTAATTACCGTTTTAAGCGTGTTATGCGTTTGTAACGAGATTGTTTTATATCTCTTTGCTATAATGATGTTAATTTTTTTATTGATAAGTCAGCTGTTCTTCTTGGTGGAAAAGTATCGAAGGCTTCGTTTACAAGCATTTTGATGCGTATTCACCTGACGAAACAATGGCGTGTCAAGTTCCCATAGAAAGTTGTAAACATTGGTCTCCGCGAAACCTCATTGCCTATTTATAAATAACCATGGAAACAATATCGTGCATCGTGAATTTACTAATTTAGCTTACACTTTTTTAATTTACGTATATCATACCTATTTATTATTAACGAGAAAATGCCGGCAGCATTTTATAGCCTTTTTGCGGGAACAATACTAGACTCTTCATCAGATATGCGAAAATAATTTAAGCCTTTGTTTAAAACGGCTTAGAACAGAACTAACAAAAAGCAAACTAAACCACAAATGTCAGTAAAAACGTATATTTAGCTGTAACGAACGACACGTAAGCGAAAGATAATGAAATGTGTACCCATTTCTCGAGAAGTTAAGTCAACAATTAGTTGCCAAGGGCATTATTAACGTACCTAAGGCGGTTAAGGCCGCAATGATTATAAATAAATGTCAGCATTAAAGTTCATGATAACTAAACCCCATTTCTGATGAAATGAAGAAAAAATTATAGACGAAACCAATTATAATTGCTAATATCGTAAGTAATTAGCAGCTGGGCACCAAGCGGTCTTAAATTCTTAGTTTTATTACGTTAGATATATTCAATATAAAGTATATTATATTAGTTGAGGCATGAGGTGTTTTAAACATGGTAGATATTTTTGGACCTCTGGCTCTGCCATACAAAAGACATCAACGATATTTATTTTCGTAAATATAGCCGTTTATGAATAAGATGTTGCTAATGACTTAATAATTAACGGTTTGATTTCAATATCTCGTTTAACATACCAAATTTAGGTTAAGGCATCTTTTGTTCGGACTGCAATAAAAAAAAAGGTTGTATATTTTACTAGCATTAGATAACTCTCGAGGCACCCTAAAGTATTCCAATTTGGGATCAAAATCTTTTTTCTAACTTTAGAAATGGACCTACCCTCGAATTCAATTAATTGCATCAGACAGGGTGCCCTGACTGACATGATATATCAAACTCTCACAAAAATAAATGTTCTTATAATAAAACTAGACTTATTGCAAACATGTGGAAGAGAAATAAATTATTATTAATGACATTTACTATACCGGTAATCGGCATATTGGCGATAATAATATAACTTCGTTAGTAATTTCTGATTTTCTGTTTTAAAAGCACTTCCCTTAAGCACTTTCTTGTTAGGCGTCACAAAAACACGCCTTCAACCGACGTACTGCTTACGAGTTAAGTGTGAACAAAAAGCGACTAGATCAGAGAAATCTGCTGGCGGGTTGTTTTTACTATAAGGCAATAAATAAAGTACATTGATATAATGAGATACATTGAACAAGCTCGTGGCATGATAATAAGATCGAAAATATCTTATAACCTTAAATAAGGGAGTGATATCCAACTGACTAAGGATTATTAGGGTTGCGCAGAGCAAACCTATTCCAAAATCGCACATATTTAGTTTAAAGTAACTAATTACATATTTGCAATTCTAAAAGTTTAATCTTTCAAGGCTAATAAATAAATAGCTTGGAACAGTTCCGAAATATTCCGATATTAACTTATAAAAATAAGGTAAATGACAGAAACTCCGTAACAATATGATAACAACTACCCTTACAAAGTTATGATGATAACCATGAAAGTAAAATCCAAAATACCCTTTTTTTGATTTGAATTAAATTTGTTTTTGTTCGATGTAACTTTACTATCACCTGATTATACTGCATGTGTCTGCCAAGCCTAAATCGCAATGCACGCCTATGAGTCTCGCTCAGTGAAATCAATTTACATTGTGAATCACAAAGTAAACAACAAGAACAATTAAACATATTCCGATAATGATGTCACTTCACACACGTAAGGATTACAAAGTTCAAGGACACGACTTGCTCGAGGAAAAACCTTCAGTAATACCTTATTCTAATACAAAATGGTTGACATGAGTAGTTACAGACTTCAGTCAATATAACGCTAGACTTGCCAAATTTAAACGTATTCTGGAACCCAGAAGGTTTTAGACTGCGTAATATAAGAAAATTCGTTCATGGGAAATTACATTCGCATTTTCAACAAATTGGTACAGTCTATTGTTGAAGTAAACTCCAATCGCAACTTAAATAAATAATGAAGATGGGCTAATAGACTGTTAATTATACAAATGTAGTGAATAAAAATAACTCGTACGTACTCGCACTAGTAATATTTTCTTGTAAAATGCTTTTACAAAAACAGGGTTCAAAAAGGGCTCTGTTTCTAGAGCTGCTTAAATTGTCCCAAGCAGTAGTAGGATAAAATATTGAGACGTGTAAAAGCGCCTCCTGGGGCCGACCGCCTACTTGCAGAAATAAAATTGAATTTACTGTACATACTGTTTAAAAATTTACAACGCATTTGCCTTCCTAAAATATTATTCCTGGCCCATACGTGTCGTTCGAGGTAAACGAAGAAGTGCTAAAGGGAGATGGAAAGGAAGACACTGTTCTTTACACCATTATTAGTCAAATGGAGATCACCAACCCGCCTGCAAATGTGGCGTTAATTACAAAATCCTTCTTCTGAAGAAGCCGATGTCCAGAAGAGGACTTCAGTGACCTAATGATGTGGAATTATTAGGTCATGTTTAGAAAAAAGCTAAAAGCTTTACGTATACTCATATAGAAATAAACAAAAACTACTTTTCAACTTTCGCTTTGTTTAATATTTGTACGCTAACGGGAATGAAACTAGATTATAGTTTCTACCTTAATATTTTACCTGACATTTCGATCGGGGTATTCCGAAATAAACTACACCTATAAGAGCGGATTAAGTACAATTACATAAAAATCATTTCGTATAGGTACTGGGGAATGTAATGATTTTAAAAACATGATTTGAAATTGTGAAGTTAGAACGGAAAAGATGAAGCATTTAAAAGCAAGTTAATTTTAAAAGACGGTAAACAAATAAAAACTGATTGCTGTAACTAAAGTTATTACAGAAGATGCTTAACATATAGAAGCTGGGTGACGCAAGTCAAGAAAGAAAAGTTATTTAAATACGATTAAAATTATTTATAAAGATTTTACTAAAACGAGGTTTGGTTTCCTTTGTAGGAATAACGATAAGCTATGATATTCATGGCATATCACGAAAGTTCGACACTGCTAGATTCGAGATAGGTATTTTAACTTTGGGGTGACGTCTTTTTAAGCAACATAAACCTTTACATCTACCTATGTTACCTACTCTGTAACTATATGTATAATCAGTTAAATTAGTTAAAATTTAATTCAATTCAAAATACAAATTATACGATGATCTGTATGTATAATTTTAATTAATTTTATATTGTATTTTATACTTACCAAACAAACAAGATAACACAACAATCTAAAAGCTTAAAATTACTTGCATCATATTCAATGACGACTAACTTACACTAACTGCATTAACAAGACCTGCAGCTGTCTTGGTAATGCAGAGTGCATATCTCTTACTGTTGATGCCGGAATTTCATGATGTCGCTGTAAAACCATTACCATAAAATAAACAAATTGAAATGTACGTCACACCTAAAAACACATTTAAGTTACATATGGCGTCCAAATAAAATTTTGCTTTATACTTTCACTGCAAAAGGGTCGCATGCGCGCACGCACGGCATGCGCGGCCATGGCCACTCGTGACCCGAATATTTGTCGAATTTAAACTCATGAATGGACATTTTTAAAAAGAAATTAAGTACATTAACATAGTGACAATGCGCATTTTCCCACTTAACTATGTGTAAAGTTACAGAATACAAAGAAGTTTTTGAGTTCATTTTAATTAGTGAAAGGTTAACAAATATTTTATTTTGAATTTTTGTACTTTACTGAGGTTATATAATTTTGTGTCTAATATGCCGTATTTCCTTTGTCTGAAATTCCCTAAATATATGCAGATATAGCTATTCAACTGGACTGATTATAAGTCCACAAAAAGGGGAATACAATCGCCACGTTTGGCGAGCCCAGTCAACGGTAGAGAGAAGACGATGTTACCTGTCATCTTCTGGGAGTACTAAGTCCTTTACCATGAAACACACTCCATTGAATGAGAAGACATGCTACTTTTTAATTTAGGTCGCCCACACACAATAAAATGCAATTGCAACTGCAAAAATACGCAGCCAAATGTAATAAAAATAACTTACTGATCAAGCTGAGCCTAACAGCATCGGTTTAGGAAACTTTCACCTAAACTGCTGCAGGAATTAGTTGTGTCTATGCTAAGTTTGTGGATACAGCTGTAAGTAACTTAAACGATTTATCTATTCCAATCCGTTTCTAAAACTGTACCTAGCTGACATTGTCATACTATTCATAAAGGCGCGATTGGCTTAAACATTGATTTTAGAAAAAACTTTATGAAAAGTATATTGCACAAATAGAACTTAATATGTACAAAAGGTGTAATCAACGCCATGTGGTATTCTATAAATGCCTTCCATTGGGCTAAATATGTTTTGTAGGTGATGCAAAGAAGTAACAGCAAAAGTCATACAATTTATTTATTATCAGTGTATACCTAGTATTGTATAATGAAAATGGCATTGTTCAATATACTACCACTTGCACCGGGAAACGCCCTGCATGTTTAATACACGAAGCCTTATTAGCTCGGCTTGACCTATGCGGTATCCCTACGTGTCGGCAGAAGGCTATAAGTAACAATTATCTTAAGAAATGAAGCGCAATAGTCACTCTTTAATACTACGAAATTGTAAAGATTTCAATAAAGCTTTCAAACTATAACAATTTTTTTTTTAAGTCAATTGGGAAAAAGAGAAAAATGTCCAGTGTTCCCATACATTTTGGTCAAAAAGCAGTTTTAGATTTGAATTTAAATGATTTCACATATGGGCCGCAAGTCAACAAGTCCAGTTATAATACAGTTGAAATTAACATTGTGTACAGTTGCAATGTCCTTGCAGGGCTTCATGTCACACATTAACATATCAAGAATGTGTAGTACTTGTTATCAAATGATCTGAGTTAAAAAAGCTTTCGTAAACATCCCTACAACGAAAGTAAACTAGTAAGTTTTTTTTATGTAACATTTATTAGTAATTTTGAGGAATTTATCGATGATAATCCTTTATTACCTTACTAGCTGTTGCCCGCGACTTCGTCCGCGTCAATTTCTGTTATTATGAACGCGATTATTTTTGCAACATTTTTCACTGATGCTTCGCTCCTATTGGTCGCAGCGTTATGTTGTATAGCCTAAAGCCTTCCTCGATAAATGGACTATCCAACACAAAAATATTTTTTCCAATCGAACCAGTACTTCCGGAGATTAGCGCGTTCAAACAAACAAACAAACTCTTCAGCTTTTTAATATTAGTATAGATTACCTTATTACCTTTTTACCTATTTATCCACGAATACCTAGATGTTTATTAATTTATTATTATAGCCATATCGTATCTACGGCATCAAATTATGTAAAGAAAACATCAATATTTAAGTAAATACAGCTTTAAGTGATTGCCATTAGCCCCCTTGAAGTTTAATTTGAAGATTGCTAGCGGGTGTTTAATACGTAATAGATGACAGCACTAAGCCAGCATTTTTGTTTCTTTTTCTTAAAGCACAACGGAAACGACCTTGTGAAGGTTGACCCACTGTGTCAAAATTAATTACTACGATTAATTGGTGTGAAATCAAACGCGGCTGATACTTGAGTAGTTGAGTAGCATCTCGCAACAACAATCGAAACCATTCAACAAAGGAAACGTTCTCGGACTGTTTTGCAACGGTTTCCTGCGCTATTATGCTAACTCTTACCGGTTTTTGTTATCATATCAAGTTTCCTCTCTCGCTGTTTACTAAATAGTGAATAGAAACCGTTTATTCTATTCCTGCTTACTGGGGATTATTGGTACTTCGGAGCATACTGTTACTCAATGTGTTTGTAAATGTTTAAAAGACAAACAAAATAACCAATATGCTTCTCAGTTTAGTTGAAGGCTCATGAGTATGAAGTTAAAAAGAGAAAAGTGATAGGGTAAGTACGAGGTAGCTAGGTTCTTGATTTTAGCAAGCGAGATCAATTTATCTCGAATTCAATTAGTCCCCAATTGGTAGCTGTAATTACAGAGCTAATTTATTTCCAACAATTAATTCAAGTAAAATGACACTGCGTATTTTTATTTGTAAGTGGCTCATTGTTTCAGGGAAATAACAGTGTTAATAATAAAATGTGTTCAAAGCCCTGTGAAGCCTTGTCACTGTGCGCGGCACTAATGCTCAAGCCTTAAATCAATAGATTTAATGGACTGAGGAAAATATCGTAGGTATTAAGAATAGATTTTCTATTACTGCTATTTACCGGTACTTGTATCTTTACTGATAAAATATGGCATTTTAAAATATAGGAAATTAGTAAGTACGTATATTTTAAAAATGCGATAAGAAATTAGGCCTACTCATAATGAATGTACCTACCTAGTAGTAAATAAAAAAAATCTTTCTTACTTTCTCTCTTTCTTATAAAAATAAAAGATGGATAAAGTGACACTGTTTATTGGAGTTGGTAAGTGTGTTTTTAATTTGGTAAGTAAATGCTATTTGCATTTGGTTTTGTTGCTTATTTACAAAGATTTGGCAAACTGAAACTTATTTAGTGTGCATACAAATGGACATTGAAATGGATGATTACAGATTCCCTTTAAGAATATTACTATAGGTGCTGTAAGAATGGCATCAGGGTATTTAATTAGAATTAGGTCCATCAGACCAAAATTAAAAGTTGTCCTTATGATGTTCTGAACATCATTGGTACCTAGAATTATTTCCAGAATAGTATCAATCTTAAGCTTTTTGGCTATCAAAGGGTATAGGGTAAATAACCCACTGCATTTTGTTTTTATATTTCCTTGAATTATGTCTTTAAGATAAAACATGCGTTATTTCCTTTTTCTTTCATCAAGTTTGTGTGTGCGGTGTCAATTAGGATGGTTGAGTGAGTAAGATCATAATGCAAGTAGATATAGAGGACTTTCTCTCCAAATCCTCTGCGGTAGTATAGTGCATAGAGTTACCGATATAAATCAAATAAAAAAATCATTTCTTCACCTACAAAATTTAATCATTTATTTCAAAGGCCTTGTTCATTTTGTACCTTGATCGAAGACGTGGCAACTTGTAATTGCTACACATTTGTCACTATCTGTGTGAACAAATTTTCCCACATGTTACGATGTTGTCCCTTAATGTGTTGTTAAAATACACACGTAGATTCCATAGGTGTGTACTGTTATACTGACTCACGACCCACGAAACCAAGTTCTTGAAGAATATACCTAGTTAAAGAGGTAATATTATATTAAAACGTGTCAGAAACGTGGCCATATTTACGCAGCATTAATGTAACTGTTAGACTTGTTTATACGTCGGCTGAATAACGTTATGCTCATAACATAAGCAATTTTATCAGTTATAGCAGCTTAGGATTGTGAACTTGTTTTTAACCTGAACAAGTGCCTACCTAAATGAAATATTATGTAGCTACGCACCTAGGCCCACTGTTTCTACTTATTCTATTGATAATGGCGTCGAGACTGAACACACACGCGTCACCCGCTATCACTTTGTTGACACAAGGTGTTCTCACTTCTAGCTCACTGACAAGTACAGTCACCAACAAATTATCATTCTTAAAACAGTAGTGTCTTAGGTCAAAAATCGAATGCACTTTAACGATACTTGGTTTGTTCCATTTGCTTTGACTTGCTGAGAAATGATGTGAGTAATCGCCATAGATTTTAAAGATACTTTAACTACCTGCTTTAATTAAATAAATGTTTGAGAATACACCTAGGCCAGTCTGACGACATTTAATTGACTTTCAGACAAATGCAGCTTTTAATGAAAAGGCTTAAGCAAAAACCTTTAGAAAATAACTGAATACCAACACCAAACCTCAGTAGGTACTAAAGGAAATAATGGACGATAATTGCAAGTAAGGCTATTGAAAAATGTTTATCTTTAGAATACGTTTTAAGTGGTGATTAATATAGCTTTCAAACTGTGTGCTCTCTATAATAATCACTGCAGCAGAATGCCAGCTATTTAAACCGCGCAGGCGCGTATAAAATGCGGGTCGGCTGCCGGTCTGCGCAAGCGCATGCTACGCGGGACGTGATAAAGCGTTGAACACTTTCATCAATTGGCCGAAAGTATGCACTGTGTTCAAATGTGACACTTAAAACTTGACCCTTAGGTTAGAGTTTCCGCTAAAGCTACGTGAGGTCAAGTGTAGTAGGTAGTCGTAATCCTTTAAAAGGTGAACCGTTAGGAGCCATTTCATATTACATTAATTTTGTCCTTTCTATCAAACATAATTAAAAATTTCTCCCTCTAAATAACTCAGTTGCTCTCGCGCGTCTCGGCAAACGTAATCTAGGACGCCCTCAAGCCAGGCCCCCAACTCTGCTAATTTATAAATGGCTCAATAGAATCGCGATGGCATCGCAATCGTATATTTTGACACATTACTACCACATTAAATGTGTCAAAATATACAATTGCGATGCAATTGCGATTCTATTGAGCTATTTGTAAATTAGCGGAATTGGGGGCCAGGTGGAGTGATGATTTGCGCAAGGTTTGCGCAAAGCAGGAACTGGATGCGAGAAGTCGATGATCGACCTAAGTGGCGTGCAATTAGAGAGGCCTATGTCCAGCAGTGGACTGCGATAGGCTGATGATGATGATGATGATGAAATAACTCAGTTGCTTACCCAAAGGCTATTCTGATATCGATTCTGATATTGCCAACTTGATGGGGACAGAATAAAAAAAAGCAAATTATATAGTTACAGTACATAATCGACTGTACTTTTAAAGCGTATAAGCCCGCAGAGTGATTCTCTAATTACACATATTCACATTGTACTGGTACGTCATTCGCCATACACTATTTTGTTGCTGAATCACAGTTCTGATTTTATGTACATATTACAAACAAAAAATAAATCTATTTCACTGCCTTTATCAACGTAAGATGCAGAGCAATTTAAAGGTAGGTACCGTGGGTAAAGAACATTTTCTTAATGGTGACAAACAATTAGACGCTACTAATTAACATATGTTTAAAAGGTTTTAAATATAGATTAAGGAGGACAAACAAGCTTTAACTTGATATACTCGTATGTTAATTTAAAAATGAATAAATTCTTGAGGTTATGGATGTTATAACTATAAAAAAACACTTGAACAACTAACTAACTACTCCTAACCCTAATTTAATTTTTATTTTTAAAAGTGAATTATAATTTCATTAAAACCCTTTTGTTAGGAACAAATAAATAAAGTATAAAATCTACATTTTAAGTAAATGTATCAAAACTGACTAGAAACAACATAGAAATGACTGATTCTGTCTACCAATAAATAGTTAATTGTAACGACGAATTTGATAAATAAATAAATTTATAAAGGTCTCATTACGATTAATACGTTTGGCATTTTATTTATTTATACATTACACACATTGCCATACATACATTCCACGTAGGTATGTTAGCTAACAAAGTTGTTTGACATTTATCCATAGTAATTATTATCTTTCAAAGTGCAGGTTTTCTCCTTCTTTCACTCCTGGAAAACAAGCATCTGTCATAAAGACTGTTATCTATGCTATGAATACACAGCAGTGTAAGAACATTTCTCCTGGGCACAAGCATAGGGTAGGATTTACATTCTTACTCGTATCGCTTCTATATAAATATTTTAGAAACATGGGCAGTAGTGTAGTATAGAGATTTTAATATGATTGTCTGTAAAGTGTAATTAAACTAGTTGAATTTTGAGTATCTTTGTTGTTTTTCGCATAATAATGTAACCTTTAGAAAATTATGATATGGTTACCTACGGGCCAGACTTAGTCCACTGTAGGAATCATTGCAACTGGGTAAAATATGTTTTTTTCTTTACGAATTAACCTTAATTTTACAAATTCTGGTTGGCTATAATGTTCAATCGTACAATTATCGCAGCATTATAATTACCATGGGAATAATAACTGTTGCAATTGAAAAGATAAAACAACCGTTTAATTGTACCGTATGTTTATTGATAAGAAAATTAACGAACAATGTGTGAACATACAACTCATTCTTACTTATACAACTGTGAAAATTAAAGAAGCATTTTAAGTGTGTAAGTAATCTTAATTAAAAATCATAAATTAAAACGATTTATTAAATGTCATCTACTATCACAAATTATTTGAAATATCATTTAATGTTTTGTGATGAAGAGTAAACAGACATTCATCCTACGCTACTATCAAATCAGAACACAAATGAATAATAAAACGCTTATTCTTTTGATTACATTGATACTCGTATATACAGCATTACAATTATAACTCTACATACTGACTGAAGCAAATAAAGATAACTGTGACAATGGAGAAAGATACAGTAGGTCACTACTAGAAAAGCTTTTACTTCTTCTCACGACATACTTGAAAATACTGCGCGCTCCTAATCCTGGTCTTCCCAGGGCAAAGTCTATTGAATTGTCATAATCAATCTAAGTAAAACTACAAATGGACAATACCATACCATTTATTGCATTCACAGCTTATGGTAAACTTTGCCGGACGGAGCGCTAAAATGCTTTCACAGATTATGAGATTAGGTTGTAGTGTTGGTTGAAACAACTGACTAGATGACTGTCATTTTAGCATGCTTATGGATTAGGAATAAACATAATAAATAACTGAATTATTCATTCATTCTTTAGAAAAATTCGAGTTATTTTTCTTAAACAAAAAATGAGAAATGAATCTCTTATAGCTCTCTCCATAGCTTTAAAATGTGGAAACAAGCCGTGAATACACTACTACCTAAAACTAAGCTTTGTCCGATACTACGACTGAGTGGGTTTTCGTCTTGTTTCCATAAGTCATAGCAGATAGCATGACAGTTTGAAGACCATTGGCCTCATATTTTGAGGGATAGATTTCATCTAAAAATATGAAGGCACTTTTTATCAGAAAAGCTGGAATGATTTATTTGGTAGTTCAAATCGCGAATAAGTAGAAGATTATTAAATATTTAAAAATGGTAAGTAACTGTCGGTATGTTTAATATTAACTGTGTCGCCTAATGAGCATTACAAGGTACCCACAGGGACATACCCTGTGGTGTGAAATATTAATTGTCTAGTTAATATTATTATCATTGTAAAGGAGGTTTCGTTTTGCTTATAATACTTTAGGTAAGAACATTTCAGTCATCGAAGAGGCACTGGTAGAGTTTTCCAGTTAGTGGCAGTTAGTTATACTAATGCAAACACACGAAGCCACAAAGAAAGTAATCAAGTGAAGTCATTTCCGTATCACGTTCTTAACTCACACCACAAGTACGTAGCCTAACTACTTAGCTATGTTTATGTGATGTGACTTTTAAGAACTAGAAACGCAATATTTTCCATAAGATTGGATATTTTAAAATTAACTAGAATGGACCAACTGTTTGTTGCTTTGATGTGATAGGCTAGAATGTCGTCTAATTGCACTTGTTGTATCAATGCTAGGAGAATAATGTATATTGTTTCAGATAGCATTTGCAAAAACGCAAGTACGAAAGTGTAACAATCGTCTGTTTTTTTATTGGGATACCATTCTTCAGTAATGGAGCTCGTTATACGAATTCATTTTAATTATTATTAGACTGTAATTAATGCGGTAGATAGTAATTGGCATTGTTTAATTAAACAGCAAATTTTGGTGTTAATGTTGGCAAAAACCAGCCTTACTAAAGGCTACATCTGTCTGCAGGTGTATCTATTTCCAATTTTAAGTTTTATTTAAACAAAAAATCAATACTTTTTTGTTCAATACTTTAGAATTGTCTAAGACGTCTATTACAGGCCTCTGACAATTTTTGTTACTTCCACCTCGAGGCAGAAGCTGGGACTAACTGCTTATCGTGCCTTTCGAACGACTGCAAATTCCCTTCCTTTTCACACACAAGACAATTTAAACCCGCGCTGCAGCGGCCCACGGGTCGTTACAGCAGATGCTGAGGCTGGGACCTAATTGGCCACTCAAGTATTGACGTAAATGTTGTTAAATGACCTTTTTTTGTTTTTTGTTTTAATGTGTTGTTCTGTAACTCTGTCTTTGCCTTTTTATAATGTGCTTGTGGTTAATTAAATATTTTCTTATTCTTATTCTCTTATTATTAAACCTGATTGGGATTTGAACTTGGGAACCTTACGTAGTAGGCTATACACCACACAATAACATATGTCTGTAACCTCTTCACGCTTAAACCGCTGAGTTGATTTAGATTTATTTTTGTAATAGTTATTGAGTCTCGGATACATTTGATAGTTGTTAATATTTCCTTAATTTGAAAAAATATATGTGACCTTTAAAACAGTGATATAAACGGGAATGCTATTCCCACATGGACGCGCTAGCACTAGCGTCTAGCTTAATATAAATGTATCACTTGTGGGCCCGAACAACACATGGCATTACAGCGTGGATAATTATTAAAAAAAAGTGGATCCGCATTGAATTGACACGCATGACTACCTTATCCTGAGTTCCTTGCAGGAAACGGTCCTTAGGGGTGCTTCCACTCTACAAACATTTAGTTGGGCTGACTTATTCAGTTAAATTAATTTAATATGTGAGTGGGTAAATAATGCAGAAGATGTTGGTCTGTTACTCCTTAAATAACGTTAATAATTTTATTTGATATTTTAGCAAATTAATTGCACTTATAATATATTGGGTGGACAGAATGAGGTGGTAAATAAAGAGGCGAGCATGAATTGACAAAATATATTTATTTGCTCCGGCTAAGCTTACCACCTCTTAAAAGCTACACAGAAATCTCAGGCGTGAGTCCTTTGTAAGGCTCTGAATTACCCCTACTTCTGAGCGAGTTGTACCACCAAACTAACATGTAAATTATACTAAACTGAATAGTCTGAATTTAATTAGGAACGGAATACTAAAAAAACGGCAACCGGAATTGTAGACTGCTAACTGGATTAAGAAGATGTTTCCACTTACTTCAACAAAGATAGGGTAGGGTGACCTTATGCATCCACGTGGCGTGGTACCAACCCGAATCTCATCGAGACAAGCTTCTTGCGTCTTTCATTTGATCAGCGGAAAGTCAGCGTAAAACGGTAAGGTAATGTGCTAAGCCTGGTAGCCAAACCAAGCGGCCATCAAAAGATCTGAAAGAAACCACTTATGTTACAGAACTGCATGAAGCAACCAAATAAACGAAATCCTACCAATCAGCAAATATACTTACGGCACTCAACCGGAACAAAATCAAAATATTAAACACGGCGATTATAAGCCGGAAACAAAATTGAGGTGTCGGCCTCCATCCTTCTCTTTAGGTTTCCTGGCCGACAGCCAGAGCGAAGGTGTCCTCCTCGACATCTTCACAACACCAAGCCGAATACCAGAATGAAATCAATCAAATAAAATCCTCGAACGAAACCTCCATATTACAAAAATGCAAATCATTGTCACGAAGGAATTTCCGAGTGCCCAGTTCACTAACTCAAATCTCCCCAAAACAATCGAAACAACTATTTCTTTGACAAAAGAACTATTTCTTTGTAAAACACATATTAAACTAACAAGAAAACATTCAAACTTTTTAGGTTATTGATTTACATTATTTTAATATTCCAATTACTATTATTAACTAAAGGCTGGTCGTTTATTTAAATTGGGCGGGTGCCATACCATTAGGCCACCATTCCTAATGGTATGGCGCCCGCCCGGCATGCGAGGAGATGCGGGTTCGAGTCCCGCCTGAGACAAAATTTTTCAAGTTTATATACTGATATTATAACGTTAATAACTTTACTAAGCTTACTAATCTTTTGTAAATTATTTAGTTCGTGATAAGATTCTTTTTTCTCTAGTTTGACGATTAACAACGTAAGATTGTCTCAAAAAACTCAGCAAAGTAATACTCACTACTTAAAGGTTTAGATAGTCTTAATTTAATGTTTATTAAAACTGACATTATTCCATACATTTCATCGGTTGGTAAACTTTTAGTAAGTTAACTACGTTTCTAACGCGTTGATGTCTTTTGTTTGCTGGAGATCTGAATCAAAATACTACTCTGTCAAGAAAGCACCGGAAAAAGATCATAATTACACAAAATGTTAGTTATTTTTCCAATTTTACTTGATCGCTTTCAATGTATGCTCCTTCAAACCCGATACACTTTGATAAATAAAACAGTCATAAAAAATATGCTTCTTAAGAATTGAGTTTAGTTTCCTCCGCTAATTCTTCTTTATACCTATATTCTACCAAAGGAAGACAGGTGCCTTGAAGTGGTAATTTAAATTTAGGAAAAAGAAAGGAGTCAGCTGGAGCAATTAATAAACCCAAAAGCAAAATACATCGTTCCCGATACTTTTTTGACAGAATCTACAAGCTACACTTTAGGATTCCAAATCCCACACGTCATCGGCAAAGCTAGTTGTTTCTACAGGAAACAAATTGATTAATTCCACATCATCTATACAAAAACCTAGTACAGAAATAAAAAATGTCAGTTAGTCAAAGGCATTTCAAACACTTACAAAGTAACGTACATAGCGACCGGCAGGCGACCCGTGACCGCAGGTGCGGGTCACGGCTGCGCGCGCGCACGTAAACAACGCGGATCCATGCCATTAGCGTTCCCCTGTAATGGTCAGCCAATACGATCCACGCGCTTTGTGCTGTATGCTTCGAACTTTGAATGCTACTTGCTATTTCGGACAATGACCTCTATTTAACCGTGATCAAATAGTGACTGGATTTATTTGAGTTGTCCAATTTATTCTATCTATAATATTGAATGTAGGATCCATATCAGTTCAATAGTTCTTTTATTTTGTGCTGTATGGTTCAAACCCTGAATGCTATTTGCTTTTTCGGACAATGATCAAATAGAGTGCAGAATTATTTGAATTGTCTAATTTAACCTATCTTATTGAATTTACGATCTAAGTTCAATAGTTAAATTATGATTTACATTAATCAATCATAGTATTTGTTTGTCGTTAACATAGTTTCAATTTTAGAAAGATATTTTTTACGATGTGATGTACTTAAATGTTCATTAAATGAAAGTGCAATTAGACGAAATAGCGACATGTTCAGGTAAACAGTTCTATTTTAAATACGAGTATCTTATTTATATCCCAGAAACCTTTTTCTCTCCTTCAGCCCAAAAAAGTTGCGCTTAATAACATGAAATCACGAAATGAATTAAATTTTCTACAATATTATAACTAGCTTTTCGCACGTGGCTATGCCCACGCTATACTGCGCGGGTGGCAAAGTTTGCCAACCCTACCGTATCAGAAACCCCTGGCGACCTGCACTGAACCGCGTTCGTAATGCAATTATGACACTTGCAACTGTTACACTATAACGTCACTGTATCTCCAACTACCTACTAAACAAGTCAGGTTTCTAAAAAGTTATTATGCATTTGGAATTAGAACCTAACCAAACTATGACTTTAGTCCCATATTTGCCACACAGTTACCCCTCACAATGACTCCAATGGTTTTATTTAGCGAGCAGTATTTATGTGTGTAAGCAGGTACCTATACATCTACTGCTTGACAGATAAGCTTATTTAGAGGTAGTTTTTTCGTAGATAAATAGTATTGCTAAAACTTTATTCTATATTCTTAACGTTTTTTAATATCTCAGGAGGAAGATATGTCAACACAAAATAACTCAGTATCGCATTTGCAAAAGCAGTCACCCCTTGTGACCGATGTCAAGTTGAAACCTTTCCCGAGGCAGACGTTTTAAAAATAATTCTGTATGTCAAAAACTGCTTTTAAAATGATTAAAACAATTAAAAAAGTATTTTAAATGTATTTCAAATATAGGCAAAAATCTCGCAGTTCGAGACGTACGTAAAGCTGCGTGCCTGCGTGTTCAGATGCACGCATGCGCCCGCGCATCTGTCTATGAGGTAACCGTTACATAGCGGGTTTGCGCGAACGACGAATATAGCCCTAATGAATTTGCCCACATCCTTCTTCGCGTGGATTGACTTGCGTGCCACATCGCGAAATTACCCTAGACATGTTGCTGGGGTGTATAGTGGAGAAAATATAGTCTTGTTAGGATCTTACGAAAGATACAAACGGCATTCCAAAAAGAGCAGTGATTGGGAAAGCGGGTTAGTAAATTTTGGAAAAAATTAAGGATTACCTACACAATAATTTTAAGTGTGTCTCCTCCTAGGAACTAATTTATACTCAATACTCAATACTCAATAATTTATTTGCAACCAGAATGATGTTAAATTTAAATTCAATATGAGCAGTATGGACCCTGTCGGGCACGTAAAAGGACAATAAAAGAGAGGAGACGCCATTATATAAAAGAAAGTTATTACAAATATAAACAAAATTAAATTAACGAACAAAAGTAGGGCAGATTGTAATGTTAGACGTTTTGAAGTATTTATTGCTGTATTTACTAATTAATTATTTGCTTGTTTTGTCAGCTAAATATTCATTTATGCTATAATAACATTTAGAAATTAAATATTTTTTCAGATTGTTTATGAAACTGGGATATATATTTTCATTTATTACTGATTCTGGCAATTTATTATATATTTTTATTGAAGAGTGGAATGTACTATTAATTAGATGTTAATAAGCCTGGAACTAGAAACTAATAATTTACTTTTGTACCGCGTTGGATATTTACAAGGTATGTCTTGACGTTTAATATACAGTGTCATATTTTTGCGTACAAGTTTACAAACTTCTAAAATATATATGCATGGCAGGGGGAGTATCTGATACTTTTGAAAATAGGGTTTACAAGTCTCAGTCTCTTCGATGGCTATTATACGGATTAACTTCTTTTGTAGAGTGAGTAGCAACGCCACGTCCGTACTGTTACAATTGTAATCACCACAGTAAAAATGATATATTCAGCAACATTAGCTAGGAGCGATATCTATTCCCGCTTTGTATTGTAACTTTTAAATTGGAACATAAATCGAAATTTCCGGAATTTTTCTTATGATATGATGTCATAATGTTCGACTGTTTGAGGGATGGTTTTAACTACAAGCAAAATTGCAGAAGATACAAAAAAGTCAAGTAATGAAAGGGATTTTCTATCACAAATACTTGAATTATCAAATAAAATAAGTTTTGAATGCTCTGTTTCAGCTTTAGTTACGTAAAGTTAAAAACAATAATTTCTTAAAATTCAATTTTTACAAAAATGGTAGACGGTTACCTTAAGGATTTATTCTAAAGGATGGTGTTTATTGACTAATTAGACCACAAACCACAATAACTAGCCAGACCAACTAGTAATATAATACCAGTTTAAAATAGATATTTAGTACACCAATTAAGACCAAAATTTTAAGTGGTTCATGTAATTTAAATATTTTATATTAAGTTCAAGTTTTCGGACTAGCAATTTAGTTAAAATTATCTCATCTTTGTTACTCCTATATGTAAAACCTTTTTTGTAAAACGTATTTACCCATCTTAAAGCTTGCACATTCATATAATTTCCATATGCTTATGCCGCATTAATATTTTCCTCTACTAGGGTTTGAAACCGCATCATGGGTTTGGTTCATTTCTATTCTAATGTCTACTCCTTATTTTACAAACAAACATACGACCTCCTAAATGACGATTATTGGTGTCACTACGGTACCTGAATAATAAGTGGGTCATCGACAGATATATTTAATAATTTAGTTCGAAATATGTGTAGAAAGTTTTGATGATATTCGATGTCAGCACTAGTATTCGTTTTAATCCATAATCGTTAGCGTAGTCCGATTTCATTCCAGTACATACGTGCCTCTATTCGATTCTCATATTTCTATGGATTTTTATATTGATTTTACCAGTATACCACTGAGCACGTAGTGGTGAATGTGAGCGTAAACTTTGTGAGCAAACATTATATTATTTAAAATAATAAAGCTTTTCTTTGAATGCCACCAAAAATAATTTATTTTTGGGGGCATTCAAAGAAAAGCTTTCAATTTAATTCAAATATCATGTAGTGTGTTCATAGACTAGGCACTACTAGAGACAACAGTATTATAAGTAGTAGGTATGCAACGTTTAAGTTGAACAATAATAGGCATATAACTAAACTAAATATAGGCACATCTTAATCTCAATAAGCCCTGCACAATGACCGTTTAAGCGATCCTATTAAAACTGACACATCAGCTTACGACATTACAAGTCGATTACGATAACGTAGTACACCTATTAGTGTGCTGTGCGAAATTCGTTCATATTTTGTTGCTAGTAGAAGTGCTTTAAATTTTATTGTAAGCAGTCACAGCTCAGGAGATGAACGGCTCGCAGATAAAGGACTTCCGTCGTGATTAGTTCCGCTGCTCACTTACACGTGCGCGTACGCCGGCAAATGTGCGCGGGCGCACGCATTGGTACACTCAGCGCCAGATATATATGGGTTTATAATAAAGTCTTGTACTAATTAGCACACAGATAGATGAATAAACAATATATTCATGAGTAATGTTAAAAAGTTGCCGTGGGCAGTTTTTTAATAGAATAGGTAACTAGATTTTCTTTGTATTTTACCTCAACAATTGTTTTCCATGTCTAAAATGGAATTATTCGATTCTGGATTTGGTTACACAGTTTTTAGGAAATTACTAACAGTATGACAAGTACCTACAATATATAAAATTTCTAAATCGAATTTCAAATGTGGCTGTAGCAGAATCGTCGCAAAAAGGCTCAAACACGGGCTGAGACATAGAATATGAACCATGTTTTGTGGGCTGAGATCACTCGTACGTAGACCGTAGTACGCGTTTCTTCAGCTCTCCACTGATATGATAACTACGTTGACACATGTCAGAAGGAAGGCCCTCGTAATAACTAGGACGCAAGACTTAGGCTAATACAGATCTGCATAATAAATACATGGAATCTAAAAAAATTCCTTTATCAGTAACTTGACGGAAATTTGGAATTGACTGTACCAAAGACGTTTAACAATGCGTAAGCAGCTCAGACTAGAGTCGATCACGGCTGCTACCATGACTGATGGGATAATAGTACTAATAGGTAAACACTTTTTGGTGTTTTCAAGATGTGTGAGTGGTCGTATTTCACTCACTTCTTTTTATTTTCGGCTTAATACAGAATATTACGTAGTAGACGGACTACCGCACCACCACAACAAGAACTTAGCTGATAAGCATACCATAACTATTTTATGCTCAACTATTTATGACCTACACATAGTTAACTATTATTTTGTACGGCCGACCTGTTTATGGACTCATTTTGTTAAAGGTATTTGTTAAGTTAGGTATTACAAATTGTATACGAGGTTAAAAACCAAAATTCAAAACACAAAACAAGCCACCGATTTTGTATCATTGCTAAACATGAAATGTCCGAACGTTGTTGAAAGAAGGATTTTTCAGGCAAGCGGTTTAGTAATCGTTGTTTGACCTATGGTGAAGAGATGACGCTGCCGCCTGTTTTACTAGCATTACTCTTTTAGGCTTTTTTCATAGGGAGCGAAGGAGATGGGAGAAATAATATACGACATCGAATCGAATGCAGAAGTTTCTTATTTCTTACACAATAAATTTTAACACTATTGAACACTAATGTCTAGTAAAACGACTTGACTAGACTAGTAGTTTTTTTATTTATCTATTTATTACAAAAATATGTAATAATTAAAATGATTTACGTGACTGGTGTAAGAGAATTTCACATAGGTAACCAAAATCATATTTTATTTATTTATTTGCTAACAAGCAAGTTGCTGTACCTATATACAACTAGCTGTTGCCCGCCACTTTGTCCGTGTCAATTTCTGTTGTTATGATAACGATTAAGAATATAGCCTAAAGCCTTCGTCAACAAATGAACTGTTCAACACAAAAATATTTTTTCGATTCGAACCAGTAGTTCCACACATTAGCGCGTTCAAACAAACAAACAAACAAATTCTTCGGCTTATAATTTTAGTATAGATTAAGATGTTAAAAATAAAAAGAACTAAACAGGACCTGCTTAGCCATACTAATAGCATGCAAATATTTTGCACGTAGATAGGATACACATTAGTCCTATTGTGAATTAATTCCATTAAATAACTCATTTTTTTACCAACTATTCAGAGTTTTTAAGGCGGTGACTTCATTATACCTTCAGGCAGTTCATTTATTACAAAAAACATAGCAAAGTAATAACTTTCGCGGAAGTTTATTAGTTTTGCATACCTTACCATGCAATTTACCGTTAAGAATAAGGTAACATACTCTTTTATTTGGAGTTCTTGTTAACCGTCAATAAATATTATTTCATCCTAATAAGCACTAGCACTTAGTGTAAAAAAAAAACCTAAGTACACAACCTAAGTAAACATACCTACCTCATAGAAAAGTGGGTTGGACTTTAAAAGGATTATTTATTCTACAACCTCGCAAGGAATCTTTAACTAAACACAATCGATTTATTGCAACCTTAGCCTCAATGAACCCGCATACTGTGAGTGTGAGAATGTTGCTGGCACAGTGTGAAATCAGAAATATTTACAAATGCTCAGGAAAACTTCAGTCTTTCAAAATATTGCACTCTTAATCAAATCATTCAAGAATGATTATTTTGCACTACCATCTCACTTAAATGAAAAGATTTATTTGACCATATTTGTATAATAATCAGGACTATACGTAAAAACATTACTTATCATTAAAATAAATTAAGAATTATTTACTTAATTATTGTACTGGTTATTACACAAAGATGTTCAATAAAATCATCACGCACCCCTTCTCTCAGTATACACCTCCACAACCCGCGGCTCAGTAGATATCTATCTAACCTTAGATGCTAAGAACCCTTTTTCCACTTATAAAAACCACTCGTCAAATTTATTCCGCAAACCTACAAATGAGTTAATAGGTAGGTAATAGTTACGTAGTTAATTTGCATACGGTAGAAGTGAGAGTGAGAGACATAACAGAGAAATCCCTTTTTAAAACTGAAATCTGCTGAAACTTGGTCTGCCAAGGACTGCGGCAGTAGTTTTATTAGGATTAACTGAATATAGTTAGATTGAAAGGTTACTTAGCAGTGAATGTTAAGGCTAACTAGAATCGAAAAGAGGGCTAGTACCTTCTTCGGTAACGCTTTGGACACAGTCGGCAAACTGTATGCTAAAGTGATGATTGAAACAGATGACAGAATATGGGATGTACAAGCGGGATTTAGGAAGGGAATGGGATGTACGGATCAGGTCTTTTCCCTACGATGCATTACGGAAAGATATTTGGCAACAAACCAAAAAGTCTTTTGTGCATTCGTAGATTTGGAAAAGGCCTATGATAAAGTGGTGAGGAATGAGTTGTGGTCGGCATTAGCTGTGCATGGGGTGAGCAGTAAGCTGATACGGGCATTGAATTCCCTCTATAAGGATTCTAGTGCTTGTGTCAGGATAAACGGAGCGTACACTGATTGGTTTAATATCCAAAAGGGTGTTAGACAGGGATGTGTAGCGTCTCCGTGGCTGTTCAACCTTTTCATGGATAATTGTCTGACAGATCTGAAAGAGAGTGATTTTGGCCTAAGAATGAATGAGTTACGCGTCAAATGTCTTCTTTACGCCGATGATCAAGTATTATTTGCATCGACGGCTAAGGATTTGCAAGCGATGGTGACTATTATGAATGAAGCTTTGGAAAGAAAGGGAATGAAAGTGAACACAAAAAAGACAAAAGTTATGGTGTTTGAAAAGGAAGAGAGCATGACAAAAGTATGTATTCGGATTGGTGGTAATGAACTGGAGCAAGTGAATGAGTTTGTATACTTGGGGTCGGTGTTTACTAGGGACGGAAAGTATGAAAGTGATATTGAAAGGAGAGTAAATGCTGGTAACAGAGTGAATGGTGCGCTGCACGCCTTTGTAAATAGCCAGAAGATTTCTATGAAAGCTCGTCTGGCTGTGCATAGAGGGGTGTTGGTTCCAACACTCATGTACGGAAGTGAAAGTTGGGTATGGCAGAAAAAGCATGAAAGTAGAATAAATGCAGTAGAAATGAGAGCGCTAAGAAGTATGTTAGGAGTGAAATTGAGTGACAGGATGAGAAATAGTGTGATAAGAGAACGTTGTGGTGTGAAAGAAGATATTGTCACAAGGATTGAGAAAGGGATGCTTAGATGGTTTGGACATGTAGAGAGGATGAATGAGAGAAGAATGACTAGACAGATCTACAAGACGAGTGTGAAAGGGAACGTTGGAAGAGGAAGGCCTAGACGAACCTATCACGATCAAATCGGGGATGTTCTGAAGAAAGGTCAGGTCAAGAGTACTCTAAACCGACGAGCATGCATGAAAAGATTGATGAATGTGGAAGAAGCGAAAGATGTATGCCAGGATCGTAGTAAGTGGAAGGCCTTGGTCTCTGCCTACCCCGTTGGGAAGGAGGTGTGATAATATGTATGTATGTATGTATCCGCCATGATGCTATAAAATTTCGTTTCTGTATTCTTAAAGTCGCTACTGATTAAATTGAATTTGGCTCGTTCTTTATTTAACATCCTGTATACCTAATGATACAACAAAATGACGGATGCATGTTAAGTCAAAAATAAACGAATCCAATAATACATTTTGGAATAAAAAAGCTACATAATTATGATATTGGTCACAAAAACATAAGCATGCTTCAAATGGTAGAGAAAAGACCGATTCAGTTTCATTGCCAAGAACGGCAATTATGAGATTAACTAGAAATGATTTCATTATAACCATGGCATGCAAAATAATGGCTTTCAATAAGCCATCAGTTTGGACCGAAACAAAGGAACCGTTGCGAAGGTGCACATACGCAGCCTGCGTGACCGCAGAGATGGACTCATTCAGCTAGCTTTTGAAATGTATTGTCTAAATGTACCGCGGTTGTTTAATTACCGATTATAGTTTTAATTATTGTCTTAGTTACACTTACTTAATCAGTTTTGATCATCAAACAATGATGTGTAATCACTGTCTCATCAAGAGCTTAAGCTTCTAATTCAGATAGATTGTATAGCGGCTTCGAATTATTTTCTGTAAGACGAATCAAACCATAGTTTCCCGTGCCGCCCACTAACGATGTAGACAGTTCAAAACGTTACAATTTTTATAATGCAAAACCCTAATAAACACGAAATAATTCCGTAAAATTATCTTTAATTTTATTTTAAATTTTTACAGTACAAAAAAAAATATTTTGTGTTCATACTAAGCGATCAACAAGAAGGTAATAAAGTTGTTGATGCTGTTTCTTTGTCCTGTCTATCTTCACCATTCGTCATCGTCAATTTATCCTTCTCTTGGTTTAAATCCGACGTCACCGCAACGCGACTAGAAGTACTGCCAGAAAAAACGGGCAGCAGCGTATTCTCTACTACTATAGGCCAAACTGCGATCGCTAACCCATCTGCCAAGGGTGGCGATTTTGACTCCTTTTGGAGAGAACCGTGTCTAGCTGTCGACTGATATAAATTGAGTTATGATGATGATAGTGATAGAGATACAGATGACATCTCATCATTATACACCGTGAAATTTTAGTGGTTGTTTTCCCGCAGTAAAATGATTCTATCTTAGTAGTACAATAGATTTGTGCAGTTTTTTTTATTCAAATAAAAAAATAGAAGTTTCACGATTGTGATAAACGAAACTCGAAAGCAACCTCGAACCAATGGTACCAGCCGCGCCGCAGCTGGTTACCGGCCGAAGTCATTGCCCCTCGCGCAGTGCAGTTTATGCTGTATTACTTAGTGCGTAGAGCTTCTTTTGCTTTGAACATTGATTTCGTGCGGCAAGCAGTACCCAAACACGTTACATTTTGTAAAGGAGGAGTCAAAATAAGTAAAGATACTATCGTATCTCACGCTTTTGAGTTGATGATTATTTTTTTGATTAGTTGAGAACAACGATATCTTTATTTTCAAAAAATAACTCGCACGATTCGATGGTGCTACTAAAGATAAATCGTTCTGTTGCGGGAAAACAACCACTAAAATTTCACGGTATAAGCTTCAACTATCAAGAATCAAGCTAGACACCATCAAAACTGTTTTGGAACTTTTTGTTGGATGTAAGAGGTTATCAAAACCACTGATGAAACACCGCTGGCTCACAGGGCAGAAAGACTTGAAAAAACGCACGACACAAATAATGTTTTGGTAGCTCATTTGGTCAAAGCAGTCGTCCGGCAAGCGGTAGGTTGTGGATTCAAGTCCCATCTAAGACAAACAAAAAAAAATTCAAAATAATCAAAACTCCTAAGAAAGTGCGAGCATCGTATAAATGATCTTGCTTCTTGCATGATACGGGTTATCATATGTATACGAGTAAGTTTTGTTTTGATGGTACCAACTCGACTGCAGACAATTAGTATAATTCGTGTCGCATCGTTTAGCGTGTCAAGTGGTCAGCGTTATGCAATCACCTGCACGCTTTACTGCACATGACGACAGCGCACGAACCAATGTTCGGAACATTACTGCGACAGATTACGCGACATACGTCATATCTTTACCGCGGGATAACGATATTACGCATGTGGCGTGACCACTATGAAATAGACATTTTTTAGACTGCGGAGAGCAAGGCCGAAACAGTGACATATCGATTTATCATTGTCAACGTTAAATTTGGTGACGAACTGCCAAAGATTGTGTCATTGGATATGTTTGGCAACGCGGTGTTAGGATCTGTCGATGCAAGTCGCAAATGCAGAGTTACTTAATTTTGTTGTTCCATAATTTTGCATAGTTTGTTTGTTGTGTACATTTTACGTAACTAACCACTTCATCCAACTAATTTTACTAACTTCGTAAGTAAGTACAAGCTGGTCTACAATTCTCTCTCTAACATCAACAATCCTTAGCTCTATCTATGAATATCTGTTTGGCTGTTAGAAGGGGGATACTTGGCTTTAGCTAAAGTTTTCACTTTAAAACTTAATAAGACGTTACACATGAATACCTTAAGAGGAAACACTACGGGCGAGAGAATTGAAAAATAGGTACCTATTTGTAAAATCTATTGCAGTCGCGTAGTGCCAAACGCCTTCACCGCAGAGTGTGATAAAGACAACTGCTTCTTGGACCGAAAATACCTACTAAAAGCACACCAAATAAACGTTTCGTAGTCCCCCCGATTACTTTTCTAAAGCTAGACCGATTTAAATACATTCATTAAAAATTAAAAAAAGGCTTTGGCCGTGTTCGTGTGTTTTCCTTTTTTTCTAAAATTTAGTCAAATTTGTTTTCTGGATGTTTGAACACAGCGGAAAATCTGGCGATATTTTTCTATTTTTGAGGGTTTATATCTTTTTTATTAATTAATTTATGAAAAAACAGAAATATTAAATATTAAATTAAATATTAAAAATAATAAATAATCTTTATTGCAGTAAATGTGGCACATTAACTTGTGTAAATACTATGGCATCTCACATTTTATCAAACATTTGGTTTGCAATATTTATAGAGAGGCATGCATACAATTACATCATAACAAAAAGTAATATAAAGTTACAATTCATTAATAAAAAACAAAAATAAATAATCAGAGCTTGAAATGTCTAATCCATTACATGATTTCTTATTAAGTATACTCATATGATTTCTTCTTGGTGATCAATTAATCTCTCTTTTACAGATCGGGCCTGTGACCACATGCCGCCGTCATCATGGTGATCGTCACTAGGGTGAGTTACTTTTTATACTTTATAAAAAGTTAACTAATTTTTAGTATTTAATACCGTATCAATATTGTATAAAACTTATTAAGCAATCATTCAATCGAAGTCGGTCGGGACGGTTCGACATAGAAGAAAAAATACATTCAACATAGCATTTATAACTTTCATTTCACTTCGCAAATATTTCTCAAAATGCATGAAATGAAAAAAAAGCCGGTTCTCGCTTTATTTTTGACAAACAGCTCAATGTACGTATCATGATGGCATATGAGATTAGAAATTTTCAATGTAATGTGTATATCCTCACTTGAAAGTAACTGAGAGAAATCACGACAGCCTAGGTTGTTACACAAATAATATAGTAACTTATTATATGACATATTAAGTAAGCTAACTTCTGGTAACTTACCAGCAATTAGCTCTATATGTCGTAAGTGGTAAAAGTGAAAATGAAAATATGCATAATACTCATAAGTAAGTAGTACCTTATTTAAAATACTTGCAACTTGACGGTATATGGCCATTCGATTGTATCATTATTTGAACTAGACGTACCTATCTCTTTCTCTTTATAGAAAAGCAGCAAAATATGTTGTCTTTTTCTAGAAGTTGTTGTTTAAATATTGCCTATTTTGATAAATTTCTTTAAATTCTCATAAATTTTAGCCGAAATGATCACACGGCTCTTTAAAAAAGTAATCAAAATCTTCTTTAAAGTACACGCAACACTGAATACATGTAACTTAAAACCGTATGGGCTAGACCATTTGTGGTGACCGATGTTAGCCTAATGTCGTTTAGAATATTTGTGTGGAATGCAATCTTAGGAAATGTGCATTCCTTTAGGAAAACGACGATAAGTAACTGTACCTATTGCGTACAAATGCTGCTGAATAAGGAGCTAGCAAATTGCAGCCATTTGCCTCACGTGCTTGTAACTGACTGAGACAAGTTACATCATTTATATGCCGCTATAGCGTTAAAATAAAATTTATTAGCAAAACAGTATATGCACAATGTAAGCGGAATTGCACTAAGAATTGCTTATGAAAAAACTGTATGCGAAGCTCTAACTTAATTTCAATAGTAGAGATAAATAATATTATATTGATTAATTTAATCCAAATACTACAATAAACTTTCAGTAGCAAACTAAGCAAAGCTTGTTAAGTAATGTGGCAACTAGTTGTTTTTTTTTATTTATTTAAATCAGGACATTGTTAATTGCGAATACTTGTACTCCTAAAAAATCATTATCCCCAGAATCCTAACCAAGCAACCGCTGTCTTTAATGGTATCTGATGACTTAATTTTAATACACGTGTCATAGATTTCATCCATGTATATGGTATGTCCCATGGCGAAAATACCGGTTTCACACGCTGTCATGCTAGAAATCATCATGTACAGTCAACAACCTATTTAAAAGTTAAGGGTCATTCAACCATAAATCAACCATCAAACCAAATGGATTTGCGACTCTATGTAGGTATATGTGTAGCACATTGAAGCCAAATATGTATATTAATGAGGAAATTTTACTTTTGTAGTAGATTGATGAGCTGTTGTGTGTACATAACTTTTAAGGCCACAGTTAAGATCGGTCGTTTTTAGGGTTCCGTACCCAAAGGGTAAAAACGGGTCCCTATTACTAAGACTTCGCTGTCTGTCCGTCTGTCCGTCTGTCCGTCGCTCTGTCACCAGGCTGTATCTCAAGAGCCGCGATAGCTAGACAATTGAAATTTTCACAAATTATGTATTTCTGTTACCGCAATAATAACAAATACTAAAAACAAACCCATTCAACAAACTCGTTTTTTTGGCCTTTTTAATACGGAACCCTTCGTGCGCGAGTCCGACTCGCACTTGGCCCGTTTTATTTATTGAAGTTAAACTTTACAAGTCTTTGGTGCACATTAAGATTAGTAGAGAAGGTCAGTTAAAAAAGTAAAGTATAACTACAGTAATTTCATCAAAGCACGTTACTTCCAAGGGACGACAAAGTAAACCGCTAAGCATTCCAATCAAATGACCCCTCGTTAAATCGAAATGCTTTGTTGCACTTGTTACTTGTTTAAGTATTTATCTTCAAAGCATACCAACCTATACAGAATCTACCACAAATCCTAAATAGGTACTTTTTTCTTCACTTTTCTGATCGCAGCCGATGAAAGAGTCTCGGCATATTGACCTCTTTTGTTAAGTAAGTAAAGGCTGATATCTGATTCATTTTTTTAGTCTGCTATCGTGATTCAAAATGACTCGTGGAACCTGCTTCATAATTGCAAACTAGATTTTCGAAACTCGTAAGAGTTGTGATAAATAAGTCCTGAATCGATTTTATTGAAATAGGTATTCGGTTCCAATCAAGATGGGTAGGAGTCCACTGAAGAAACATTTTAGTTTACTTATTGATCGAAACTGATAAGTCAATCTTATGTACACTTATTGAATATAAAAGCAAACGATAAACACGACTAAGTTTATATCAAAGTTAGGTAGGTACGTATTACCAGAACAAAAAATCTGTGAGGAACAAAACACATAGGTATTATGTAGAAGTACCGCGCATTATCACCTCCACCAATTTACTCTGCATAATTAGTGTCGCCCATTTGGTATCTAGGCCAATACTTCACAAAGTTGGGTAGCCTATATAGGAGGTTAGGTGTGGCACAATTCCCCGGGTTCCGATCAGTGCGTTTGGCAAGTACATTCCGTCAGCCACTGCTCAGCATCCACTGGGTCATTCACCTCGCAGACGGCACACGCGCAGCGCGTAAGAACTCTTTCATTAAGCAAATATGCTTTTTCGGAAAACCATTATTACTTTGCACTATTGTACAATATGTATTTATTAAATATTCATCAATAATTTACATAAAATTGTCAGCATATACAAAGTTTCACAAATTTAAAAAAATATACCTGTAATTGCCTGATCACTATGTTTCTCAAATTTTTTTTGCCAAATTTTAAATAAATGCTATTCAAAGGAAATTGTTATGCACGCTAAATTTATTCATAACCTAGCCACTAAGCAGTATCACCAAAAAAGTTAAAATAACAAACGACACGGAAGTAAATTGTAGCCCAAGCTCAAGACAATACCTATTGATACGTATAGACAGTAAATATAGGTGACCACAAGCAGTCCACCCAAATAGAGAGCGAGAGTTGCGCGGGCGCATAATGCTTCGTAAGTTCGCCGTGGGCGAGGATCTAGGACATCGCGAGAAGGATAAACTCGGCTTTTTTAGACTTGTTAAAGACACCGATAAAATATAAATAATAGACATTTCTAAACAAGTTTTTTTTTTCAATAAATGTACGCTGTAGGGACCTACTTGTAATGTACGTCATTAAAAACAATATTTTTTCTTAATCCTAAACCTTTTTAAAGTTATTGTTTTGGGCAACTTATTTTTATAAGTTAACCAAATTAATTTTGAATTTTTAGGGAATTGTGGGTAGTTCTGTTGTTATTTCCGTAAATTTATCGTCTCAGTAAAATAGACTAGCTCAATAAAATAGAGGTGTAATACATATAAATCAGATTGTTTCATGTCAAATAGGCACTGTGGAAATGTTTAAAGTTGTAAATCGACTCTATCTCTTTTGTTTACCTTTATAGCTTTTGTGTTTGAAAGAGTTTGGAAACTAAACTCTATGATTTCTTAAGTTTTTTTTTTATTTAGAATTCTTAGTAAATTGGCTTGTAGATGAATAACTGTAAGTATTTATTATTCCTAAACGCTTCATCAGTCGACCTCAGAGGAGACTACGGTCACTCTCTGATAAAGTTATCGATTTACACTTTCGCAACATCGCAACAGCTGAGTGAACTACTTGCTTGAAGTATTACGATCTAGTTAGTGTTTCGGTGAATACAATGTTTGGAAATGGATAATGTATTTGAGGTAGGTGCTCTGAATTTTTTTTATAATTCGTTGCCTTTATGCTGTGTATCGTAGTTGATGAGAGCGGAAAAAGTTAAAGAGAATTCACAACGTTATTGAAACTGTTTTTAAATGGTTATATTGCTGGTGTAAATAAAAAATACATTCCTTGATATTCACTGACGTTACTTTAATTTTATTGTGTCTCTATCGTCTCTATCTATATCTATATATAACTCATTATATATACTTTCACAACAACAATTCATATTATGATAATATCTAAAACAGTTATACACTTAAGTTGCTGAATACCTACTTTGTACAGCAGTAAGATTTTATCTTTAATTTTTTATTTTGATAATATTTTAATCGGAAATCACTTGGGCTTCAATCAAATATGTCAATAACGGTGTACTAACGTTCGACTCGACACTGATGCTTGAACAGATGCGTTGACGCATACGGTATTGTACGTCACACGGCTTTTCGACCAAACTATCAAAACGAAAATATTCAAAATAATCAAACTGTTTTTAGCCTTAAACTTAATGGATAGTGTTTGGCTTGGCATAAACAATTTTAAGTTTCATACTAATCTAAAAATCCTATAATATTTTCTGCTAGCCTGACTTGCTGTGCTGCATAGCATATTATCGATATGGGTTTGTATGTGACCATTTGTAAATCCATGCGACGATTAATAACTATCTCTCTTAAAATAGATCGAATTATAAGTAGATTTTTTCTAACACAATCGAATGATTTTTATTTTACGAAGTACCTACCTATCGTAAGTTTTAATGTCGAAAGTCAATGCATTATCGCTGTAACTACCTAACTTAGACTTAAATAATAAATTCCCTAAATAAATTGTCTTAAATGAACTGAACGGTTCTTAATAAATTCGTTTAACCTCGACATTGTTACGTAATAAAACTAACTTACTATTACTAATGAAAATTACATATTAATATAAGTATTTGTTTTCTTAAAACCTTTATAAATATAGTTATAAATTATGTCAAATGAGCCAAAAAAAACAGTTTTACTTGAGTAGGTAGGTATTCAAAGAAAGACCATAAAAAGTTTGCATGCAAAACCCGATACCAAATCAATATGGCATTGTTTGTAGCTACAACATGACTTGCGCTTATGCATACAATACTTCCTAGTTTGAGGTACGCTCGGAGTAATAAATGATTGGGTATGTTTATGTTGAATGATTTTGTAAGTTAGTATTATGACGTGTTCTATGCCAAAGAATTATTTTAATCAACGTGTAAAATAATATAGGTACTAAGGAGAGGTTTAACAGTATAACGTTTAATTTTTAAAATGGTTTAATACATATTTTATAACTGGTAAAAATGCCATATTACGATTAGGTATTAAAACTATTGTATGAAAGAGATGTACTAAATAAATATTTACTTTGGGGTGTGTAATATACATAGTCAGGTCATAAGTTCTGTCACACAATAAAAACTTTTGAATTTAGAATGCTGGCCATAAAAAAGTTTATTGAATTCGAATTTCGAATTTTTCATGAAAATAAAAATGTGTACTTTTTAGAATTTTCCTCATTTTTAAATATGGAGTGGACACTTAAAGAAGACCGTGTCGCGGTTATTGCGTTGCATCGTTGCGGTTACGCGCCAATTCAGATTTTTGACTTACTGAAAAAATTGAATATAACCAAAGGTTTCGTTTATGGTACCATAAAACGATACAATGAAGACTTTAATGTAGATGACAGGTCAAAAAGTGGTCGCCCTCGCTCTGTTAGGACTCCAGCAGTGATAAAAGCTGTGAAGGCGCGTATTCAAAGAAATCCCATACGTAAGCGGAAACTGTTGGCCCTTCAGATGGAGTTAAGCAGGACCACGGTGAAAAGGGTGTTAAATGAAGACTTAGGGCTTAGGGCATATCGAATAAAAACAGGACATCGTTTGGACGCTCGTTTAATGGACCTGAGACTGAAGAGATGCCGCGCTTTGTTGAAGCGGTACGCGGGAAAAAAGCATCGGGAAATTCTTTTTTCGGATGAAAACATTTTCACCATGGAAGAGAGCTACAACAAACAAAATGATAAGGTGTACGCACACAGCAGTGAAGAAGCGAGCAACCGTATTCCGCGTGTCCAACGAGGTCAATTTCCATCCTCGCTCATGGATGGTTGGGAGTCTCTTATTGGGTCTTAACTGAGGTACATTTTTGTGAGAAAGGCGTAAAAACGAATGCAGTTGTGTATCAAAATACATTCCTCAAGAACCTTGTGGAACCTGTTCAATAACAGGCACTGGGTATTCCAACAAAATTCTGCGCCAGCTCATAGAGCGAAAAGCACACAAGACCGGCCCTCCTCCAGTCCAGATTTGAGTCCGTTAGATTACAAGATATGACAATACTTGGAGGAAAAGGCCTGCTCAAAGCCTCATCCTGATTTGGAGTCACTCAAGGCATCCTTGATTAGGGCAGCCGCCTATATTGACATGGACCTCGTTCGTGCTGCGATAGACGACTGGCCGCGCAGTTTGAAGGCCTGTATTCAAAATAGCGGGGGTCATTTTGAATAAACTTTATTACCATATGAATCTATGTTTTATTAAGTCCATTTTGCTATATAAATGGATACATAAATAATAAACATGTCTAAATTATTTCATATAACACATGTGACAGAACTTATGACCGGACTAGGTATAGTATAACAACATATCGTATAAAGATCAAAGCATATACAATCAAATGATTAATTTTGTTTAATATAACACTTTTTTAATATAATGATGGCAAAATATAATTTTAAATTACATAATTTTAAAACGTATATTTAACAATTGGGATAATGGGTCGCAGGTTCGATCCCCGCACAGTACAAATATTTGTGTGCATGAACATGATCATATAGTATAACAACCGTTTAATATAACATTTACATGATATAATGCTAAAAACAAATACATTTTATTTAGTATAATAACATTTAGTATAACTTTCATTTACGATAACACTCCTTTTATATAACATTTAAAACAGATAATGATTACTTGATACAAAATCGTCAGAATGCAGAATTTAAAGATACCAAATAATGTAAATTCCGAATCTTTAATAGTACGAAATGCCATAAATACGCAGGCAAATATGCATGCATGCAGGGTAGCATGCATGGATGCAGGCTAACAAGCATACAATCATGTATGCAGGCAAGCAACCATGAATGCAGGCAAGCAGCATGCTTGCAGGCAATCATCATCATCATCAATTTGGTCAAAGGTATAAGTTGAACCTTGTGAAAGAACATAGGCATACTTTGTATCCTTCAATTGGGCACAAGTTTCCACACGATATAAAGTGCAGTTCACACAGGCAGAGCCGCGGACGAAAAGCTAGTTCTAACATAAATTAGATCAGTAACTCAGAAACTTTTGAATTCCAGGGCGATTACATATGGATCGAGCCGGTGTCGAGCCGGGAGTTCGATGTGGCTATCGGCGCCAGGGTGCTGGCGGCGGAGGGCCGGCGTATCCGGGTCAAGGATGATGACGGGCAAGAGCAATGGCTGCCCCCCGAGCGCCGCATCAAGGCCATGCACGCCACCTCAGTGCATGGAGTCGAGGACATGATCTCACTCGGGGATCTGCACGAAGCTGGGATCCTGAGGAACCTACTCATCAGATATAATGAGAATCTCATCTATGTAAGTCTTATTACTCTTCTTACCCGGGTTTTTTTTATCAAAAGTAACAAATGATCTTCGACATGTTAGTTATCAAAAATAATAAGGTCTACTCCAGTAAATAATGTCTACTATTTAGAATTGAAACTTGAGACTGATATAAACAATTCTTTACGTGTGTCGTGTGTGTCACGATACCTTTTAAACTATTTCAAATCTGCATTTTGTTTTGTAATAGAGTTTGAAAATAACACTGGTTATGTACTGTTCAGTTCATGACGAGGACACCAAACGTTTAGTAATTATTGGTTATTAAGTAAACATTAGCAGTAATAATTCGTCCTATAACAATGTAAAGGATAGACCCAGTTGTTGCAGCGTTGAGTGTTCAGATGATGTTAATTAGAATCCAGCCACTTCGCTCATTAATAGACGTTCACATCTCAAAGTTCAAAAAAATTGAAATTCAGATTCAAAAATTCAAACTCACAGCATAACATCAACCGATCAACTGCCTTTCAACATTCAAATATTTAATATTTACCAACATCATTATTACTCTACATACATGCACGAAAACGAGTTAGAGAGTTAGAGATAGCAAATGTACAACAATACATAATTATAGTCTATAAAAAAATGTACTACAAACAAAACTTCACGTCCAATTTTTTTTATAGTTTCTACCATCTCATTATCATTTCTATATGTGTATTTATTTAATGCTATCACCTCGCAGTGGTCTTTTCATGTCAGTTATATACGCACAGGCTAAAAATATAAACACAGATACTTGAATAAATTCATAAATCTATTTATTATTTCAGACATACACGGGTTCAATATTAGTGGCAGTAAACCCGTACCAGATCCTGCCAATCTATACCGCGGACCAGATCAAGTTGTACAAAGAGCGTAAGATCGGCGAACTGCCCCCGCACATCTTTGCAATAGGCGACAATGCGTATGCGCATATGAGACGGTACAGTCAGGACCAATGTATAGTAATCAGCGGGGAATCTGGTGCAGGCAAAACTGAGTCAACAAAGCTGATCCTGCAGTACCTCGCTGCTATCAGTGGGAAGCACTCCTGGATAGAACAACAGGTAAACCTTTATATCTTCTTGGACTCTCCATAACTCGCCTAGCAAAAAAGCTATGGATCATATCTATTTGACCTTCATAACAATTGTGCAAACTAAACAATGTAATCACCGATTGATTGTTTGATTTGAAAAACATTTTTGAGCAATATGATCACCTGTTAACTCGTAATTGAATAGCATATTTACATCACTTATGATTATTAAACTTCCGATTTCAGATCTTAGAAGCAAACCCAATTTTAGAAGCTTTTGGTAATGCTAAAACTGTGCGGAATGACAACTCATCCCGGTTCGGCAAATACATCGACATACATTTCAACAGCGGTGGGGTCATAGAAGGGGCCAAAATAGAACAGTATCTCCTGGAAAAGTCTAGAATAGTCAACCAGGGCAGCGACGAGAGAAACTACCATGTGTTCTACTGTGTGCTTGCTGGACTTTCTAAGGAGGAGAAAAAGAAATTGGAGCTTGGGGAGCCATCAGAATACAAATACCTATCTGGGGTAATCACATAATTCTGATATGTGACTTTTCTCTATATATAATTCTCCTATTCTTTATGATATTCATTCTTAATTTTGTAAAATATGATAATAATGTCAATTTGTAATGCATAACCCTACAATGTCTATTTAAAGTAGGCTAATATTAACAAAAGTTAAGTCACTAAAGGAAATTGTCCACAATCAACGTTGAGATTATCAAGAACATTTATAATTGGAATCATTGCGTCACAATTAAGAAATTAACCAGTTGCAAACATTTTTCAGGGTGGAAGTTTTACGTGTGAAGGTAGAGACGATGCTGCAGAGTTTCAAGACATTCGGTCAGCCATGAAAGTTCTGCTTTTCACTGAAGCTGAAATATGGGAGATTTTGAAATTATTAGCAGCTGTTCTACACTGTGGAAATATAAAATATGAAGCGACAGTTGTAGACAACTTAGATGCTACTGAAATTGTGGAGCAAGCTAACGTTAGACGAGTTGCCAGCCTTTTAGGAGTTCCTACACAATCATTGATAGGTGCACTGACGAGAAAAACTTTGTTCGCTCATGGAGAAACGGTTGTATCTACTTTGAGCAGAGAGCAATCTGTCGACATTCGTGATGCCTTTGTGAAAGGAATTTACGGAAGACTCTTCGTAACTATAGTCAGAAAAATTAATGCTGCTATTTATAGACCTAAGTCAACGATGCGAACAGCAATTGGAGTTTTGGACATTTTTGGGTTTGAGAACTTCGATCAAAATAGCTTTGAACAGTTTTGTATAAACTTTGCGAATGAAAACTTACAACAATTTTTCGTTAGGCACATTTTTAAATTAGAACAAGAGGAATATAATCATGAAGGAATTAATTGGCAACACATAGAGTTCGTTGACAACCAAGATGCTTTAGATCTTATTGCATTAAAACAGCTTAATATTATGGCTTTAATAGACGAGGAATCAAAGTTTCCTAAGGGCACCGATCAAACTATGTTAGCGAAACTACATAAAACACATGGTCTCCACAGAAACTACCTCAAACCAAAATCCGACATTAACACAAGCTTCGGTTTGAATCATTTTGCTGGTATTGTTTTCTATGATACACGAGGCTTCCTTGAGAAAAATCGTGATACATTTAGTGCAGATTTACTGCAGTTAATTCACATATCGACCAATAAGTTCCTGCAACAAATTTTCCAAGATGACATCACAATGGGATCGGAGACCCGAAAGCGAACACCGACCCTTTCTACACAATTCAAGAAATCATTAGACCTGCTGATGAGGACCTTAGGAACGTGTCAGCCTTTCTTTATACGATGCATTAAACCTAACGAATTCAAGAAACCCATGATGTTTGATCGAGGACTTTGTTGCCGGCAGTTAAGGTACTCGGGAATGATGGAAACAATCAGGATCAGAAGAGCGGGATACCCGATTCGACACAGTTTTAAAGAGTTCGTTGAAAGATATAGGTTTTTGATATCCGGTATTCCTCCGGCACACAAAACAGATTGTCGATCTGCCACTGCAAAAATATGTGCAACTGTTTTAGGAAAATCTGATTACCAGCTGGGACACACCAAAGTGTTCCTAAAAGATGCACATGACTTGTTCCTAGAGCAAGAGAGAGACCGAGTGCTGACTAGGAAAATACTGATCCTACAAAGATCAATTCGAGGTTGGGTGTACCGCAGGAGGTTTTTGAAGATGAGGGCAGCTGCAATTTTGATTCAACGCCACTGGCGAGGAAAATTGCAGCGAATTAGATACAATAAAATGAAAGTGGGATACGCACGGCTGCAAGCTTTGATTCGTGCCCGAGTTTTGGCCCATCGTTTTAGGCATTTGCGGGGGCACATAGTTTCTTTACAGGTACGTTTAAAGATATAAAGCTAGGGCTTCTAAAACATAATTCTTTAATTGCTATGAAATTGATTTTAAGTTAGAGCTATAATCTGACGATTACAATCTTTAATATGACATTAGGCTGCAGCCCGAGGCTACCTCGTTCGCCGCTCCTACGGGCACAAGATGTGGGCCATCGTCAAGATCCAGAGTCACGCGCGGCGCCTGATCGCGATGCGGCGTTACCGGCGCCTGCGGCAGGAGACGTTCGCGCACAACGAGGCGCTGCGCCTGCGCCGCCAGGAGGAGCAGCGGCTGCAGCACCAGGGCAACACTCGCGCCAAGGAGATCGCTGAGCAGAACTATAGGGTGAGTGTAGCTAGCGAGAATTATAGGCAACCACATCATGTTTGACAATTTTCATTAAAATTACAAACTAAGAACTAAAAATAACAAACTAGCTAAAAACGATTCAGATGAGTAATAGTTGTGACAGAGCTTACTTAAATACTTATACCTCATTATTTCTTATGCGGGTTTCGAACCCGCATCTCCATGCAAACCGGGCACGGAGCTAGCGCCGCTATCAGAGATGGGGGTTCGAGTCCCGTCTCAGACATAATGCTTCAAGTTTAAATACTGAAATTTACTTGAATATTCGTTTAAGATATGTCTTGGTTTTAAAGAAAAGGTATATGGGGCTACCGTTTGCTATAAACTATACAATACAATGACATTAAAAATTATGAAGATACATTTAAATAAAATAAGTTAAAAAAAAGCAAATTGATGTTTGTACTCGTACTAAAACTAGAACACGCACTCATAGATATCTTTCACAAGAACTAAAAGGATTGAACATATCAGCCTAGTTATCTTTGGTTTCCTCAAAAAGCTTGACCTATTTTTAGGACCTATTTTTCTCCAACAAAAATGAGAAATCCTCAAATGCTACTAATATTTTTTATTATTTGTCGCATATAATCTTTAATCAATCAGCGTCTATCCGATAATTGAATCAGATATAAATACAAAAATGGTGCTATCATAGATGATAATCTTTTCAGAGTGTATAGAATTTCTTCCAAAATTCGTTGATATGCATTAGTATTCAATTTGGAGCGCAATATGTGTGACTGGTGTAATAACATTTGTGTAGCAAATAATGATTTGTTTAGTGTAGCAACAGATAATTTTCTTGATCCAAAGTTTTGAAAAGAGTTGGACAAAGGCAGCACCAAAATAATTTAGGTAAATCTTCTTTATTCTTTGTCCCACTTTAGCGGAAAGTCATCGTACTAGCCGTTGCTCGCAATTTCTGACCCCTAAACTACCACAGTGCAAAAAAACATGCCGATCATTTTCGATATGAAAATCATACATGTTTATCCCACGAAAACTGGGTAGTTTTCCAAAATAAAGAATAGCCTTCGTGCTAATCCAGATCTATCTATTAAATTTTCACCAGATCTGTTCAGCCGCTCTGCTCTGATTGAGCAACAAACATCTATCCATTTTACTTTAAATTATTAGTGGGATTAGTGAAATTACTTGCATGCGTAACAGTATAAGAAAAGTTTTGGATTTTGGCTACAAAAAAGCATGAGATGTTTGTATAAGTATTCTCATTATCAAGTTTTTAAAAATGATCATTCACATTTTGCAAATCTAGAATCTCACCTCCATAACTTAGACTTAAATTACCTACCGCGTCAACGCCATTGATAGTAACTGAAAACACAAAATAGTCATTAGCGATGATAAAATATCTAACAGATATGATCAAAGCATCAATACAAATATTGGATATGGCATAATCTTGTTTAGGTGAAATCTTTTTTGCATCACTTAGCATCACATTTAGCGTGAATAATTATTGGTTCAATAAATGTTTCAAATTAGGTAATGCATTGTGCCGCTGTCAGTCAATCAAGCATGCAACTTATGCAACTCTCGTGCCCAGTCTAGTCGCACCACTTCGTAACCCCAGAGGCAAGGATGTAATACGCTAGGACTCATAAAACTTATCAGACGTGTTATGTGGGAGTGCAGTGATATGATGAATACATGGTTTCAAGGTGTTCACGGTCATATAAACGGAGATTTGCATTATGTTTGTTAATTTATGTGTTTGTTTTGTTATACGTCGTCTTCATACATTTTTGAAAATTAAATTGCAGTCTTGAAATCCTTATTATTTTAAGTGATATATTACTTAACTGTAATGTTTTTTGACTATTAATTAAAGCCCAACCCTACAGTGAATTTCCCAACGTGATTACCATTTGTAACTACTATGCATTTCTTGCAGGAGCGCATGTATGAATTAGAGCGGCGCGAAGCTGAGTTGGCGCTCGAAGAGAAGCGGCAGTTAGAAGCGAAGAGGACCTTGCTGCAGGAAGCGGCTCGGAAGCAAGACGAGCCAGTAGATGACAGTAAACTTGTGGAAGCCATGTTCGATTTCTTACCGGATTCGAGTAGTGAGGCCCCGGCCCCCAAAGATACATCAGTCTTCAGTGATTTGCCGCAACAACGCGCGGACCAACAAGAGGTAAAAGCAACAGTAAATATTGGTATTTCAGTATTCTGCAGTGGAAGTTCGTAAAATTAAAGAGTGGAGTAAAGACTTAAGACAGAATAGGTTAAGATTTTAATAAAGAGGCAGTTCCAAATTCTTAAAATATAAATTTACTAACAAAAACGAAAAGTGCAAATAGTAAGATATTAACAAATAAGTAATGTTTTTTGCAGATGGTGACACCAATGCAGACAACGTCTGAAGACGAGGAAGACCTTTCTGAGTTCAAATTCCAAAAGTTTGCAGCTACATATTTCCAAGGAAATGTTACTCATCAATACTCTCGGAAACCACTGAAACATCCGCTGTTACCTCTGCATACACAAGGCGATCAATTGGTAAGTTTACGTGACATTGTGCTTTAGAATATTCTTGAAGTTGAATTTATATTTATCTCAGGCAGAACTCATAATCACCATTAGCTATCATGATAATTATCTTGATAATCTTTGATTTGAAGTTGCCGAAATGTAATTAGTAACGGATGTGAAAATGTTACAGGCCGCACAAGCGCTATGGATAACAATCTTGAGATTTACTGGGGACCTCCCAGAGCCGCGATATCAAACAATGGATAGAGATAACACGTCTGTTATGTCCAAAGTCACTGCAACACTTGGGAGGAACTTCATCAGATCTAAGGAGTTCCAAGAAGCGCAATTGATGGGAGTTGATCCGGATGCCTACCTGAATAAACAGAAGCCAAGATCCATCAGACATAAACTCGTGTCGTTAACTCTGAAACGAAAAAACAAACTCGGAGAAGACGTTAGACGGAAATTACAAGTAAGTTTTTATCTTAATTGACTCTTACCATGTTATACAAGGTCATAATGAAATAAGCTTTTTTAAAAAATATACTTTTTCCAGGACGAAGAATATACCGCAGACAGCTATCAATCCTGGTTAGAGTCACGGCCAACTTCCAATTTGGAGAAACTCCACTTCATAATTGGTCACGGTATCCTACGAGCTGAATTGAGAGATGAAATTTACTGTCAGATTTGCAAGCAACTGACCAATAATCCGTCAAAATCTTCGCACGCTAGAGGATGGATTTTATTGTCATTGTGTGTTGGATGTTTTGCCCCAAGTGAGAAGTTTGTTAATTACTTGAGAGCTTTTATCAGAGAGGGACCTCCCGGATATGCCCCATATTGTGAAGACCGTCTTAAGCGTACCTTTAACAATGGAACCAGAAACCAGCCACCATCGTGGTTAGAGCTTCAAGCAACTAAATCCAAGAAACCTATAATGTTACCCATAACATTTATGGATGGCAATACAAAGACATTGTTGGCTGACTCAGCAACTACGGCCAGGGAATTGTGCAATCAATTATCTGATAAAATTGGCTTACGTGATCAATTTGGCTTTTCACTATACATTGCTTTGTTTGACAAAGTTAGTTCGCTGGGAAGTGGAGGTGATCACGTTATGGATGCAATATCACAGTGTGAACAATACGCAAAAGAGCAAGGGGCACAGGAAAGAAACGCGCCATGGAGATTATTCTTTAGGAAAGAAATATTTGCTCCTTGGCATGATCCAACTGAGGATCAGGTCGCCACTAATTTGATCTACCAACAAGTTGTAAGAGGCGTAAAGTTTGGCGAATATCGATGTGATAAAGAAGAAGATCTGGCAATGATCGCAGCGCAGCAGTATTATATCGAATATGGACAAGATATGAACACGGAACGCTTATACACGTTGTTGCCGAACTACATTCCAGACTATTGTTTAACTGGAGTGGATAAAGCAGTGGATCGTTGGGGAGCTTTAGTCGTACAAGCTTATAAAAAGAGCTACTACGTAAAGGAAAAAGTGCCTGCCTACAGAGTCAAAGAAGATGTCGTCAGTTATGCCAAATTTAAATGGCCTTTATTATTTTCAAGGTTTTATGAAGCTTATAGAAATTCTGGTCCTAATTTACCTAAAAACGATGTCATTATTGCTGTAAACTGGACAGGTGTTTATGTTGTAGACGATCAAGAACAAGTGTTATTAGAATTATCATTCCCAGAAATAACAACAGTATCGAGTCAGAAAACAAACAAAGTGTTCACTCAAACGTTTAGTCTGGCAACTGTTCGCGGGGAGGAATTTACGTTCCAAAGCCCAAATGCTGAAGATATACGTGACCTTGTTGTTTACTTTTTAGAAGGATTAAAAAAGAGATCCAAATTTGTAATAGCATTACAAGATTACAAGGCCCCTGGTGAGGGTTCAAGCTTCCTGACATTTCAAAAAGGAGATCTGATAATTTTAGAGGAAGATAGCACAGGTGAATCTGTGCTCAATAATGGTTGGTGTATTGGTCGATGTGAAAGATCTATGGAAAGAGGTGACTTCCCCGCAGAAACTGTTTACGTATTGCCTGCTTTGACCAAACCACCACCAGATATTTTGACTTTATTTTGTCAGGAAGGAGCACAGCATGGACGGCGTATACCCACTAGTACGCTTAATGGTACTGAAACTCGAGACAAACCTCATACGTTGTTGGAGTATGCTATGGATCACTTTAGGTTACCACCAAAACGTACTGTATCTAAGGCTCTCACTTTGTCTACGGCGAAGAGAGGAGGTGCTGAAGAATTATGGAGACATTCTAGGGAACCAATAAAATTACCACTGTTGAAGAAATTACAAGCTAAAGAAGAACTGGCGGAAGAAGCTTGTTTTGCTTTTACTGCTATTCTAAAATACATGGGTGATCTCCCATCTAAAAGGCCGCGTATAGGCAATGAATATACTGATCATATTTTCGATGGACCACTTAAACACGAAATATTACGTGATGAGATTTATTGCCAACTTATGAAGCAGCTAACTGATAATAGAAACAGAATGTCGGAAGAGAGAGGTTGGGAATTAATGTGGTTAGCAACAGGATTATTTGCATGTAGTCAAGGTTTACTTAGAGAATTAACATTATTCCTGCGAACTAGAAGATATCCAATTGCTCAAGACTCACTCCAAAGACTTCAAAAGACCTTAAGGAATGGTCAAAGAAAATACCCTCCGCATCAGGTGGAAGTAGAAGCTATTCAACACAAGACGACTCAGATTTTTCACAAAGTATACTTCCCTGATGACACAGACGAGGCCTTCGAAGTAGACTCATCGACGCGAGCGAAGGACTTCTGTCAAAACATAGCGCAGAGACTGAATCTCAGATCTAGTGAAGGCTTTAGTTTGTTTGTTAAGATAGCTGATAAAGTGATATCAGTGCCCGAAGGTGACTTCTTCTTCGATTTCGTACGTCATCTCACAGATTGGATTAAGAAGGCGAGACCAACGCGTGACGGAATCACACCACAGTTCACTTACCAAGTAAGCTAGTTTTTTTTAATTTATCATGAACGCGTGCATTAAGCAATGGTTATATGTATCATCAAAAATTATAGTAGATAAATCATAATTTCATTATTATCTCACACATACTTTAAACTTTTACACGCAAGTATTATCACTTTAAAAACATCACAACAAATTTGGAAAAAAAAGCTTACCACATCACAAACTTTCCACAGGTCTTCTTCATGAAAAAGCTGTGGACAAATACAGTCCCAGGCAAGGACCGTGCAGCAGACGTAATCTTTCATTTCCACCAAGAACTGCCGAAGTTGCTCCGCGGGTACCACCGTTGCGGTCGTGAAGAAGCTGCCAGGCTGGCTGCTCTGGCTTACCGAGCTCGATTTGGAGACAATAAACAAGAACTGCAAGCAATCCCGTAAGTATAACATATAAAACATATGACTTATAAGGTGGGTAATTATTCACTTTGGTAAATACTTACTTGGTTACCCTACCCTCCTCACTTACCCACCAAACCTGTTTTGGAGCAGAGGCAGGAATTGCTAGCGACTTATAAAGATTTCTAGTGTGTTATCATGGACTGAAATAGATAGAACACCTAACACCTAATTACTCGGCATAAATTGCCACAGTGTCTCGAGACGAAAGTCCTTGACCACAAGTGTTCAGAGAGATGAGATGACGTAAGGAACTGAAACATGGTCACTTAGTATAGGTCTAATATGAAGGATTACGATCGCACTGCGAGCAACGGAGAGAGAGCGATACTTTGTATTTTCCAACGAGAGAGAATCAGAAATAAGCAAATTCGTAAGTACAGTTTAGTGAAGATGCCTGTAATCATTTCGATGTTATTGAACATGAGGCAATTTTTATAGCAATATCTGTAAATAAATATTAAGTGTTTTGAATAAATGAAATGAAATAATAATGAAAATAATGTAATGACCTTTGTAATGAAGAGGTTTTTATTTGCTTTCATCATTGTGTACTGTGGTAACGTAACTATAGGCAAGCCATTTAAATACTCCAGAAACTTTGTATTTTTATAACTGCTAAGCTACCGCACACATTTTCAACAATCACGGAGAAAAAATATGAAATACTTATCACAAATTACAGACAAATGCTCCGCGAGCTAATACCAGCGGACCTTATCAAGCTACAGAGCTCTGCTGACTGGAAGCGTGCTATCGTGGCCTCCTACAACCAGGACGCTGGCATGACGCCCGAAGACGCCAAGATCACCTTCCTGAAGGTCATTTACCGGTGGCCAACTTTCGGCTCCGCGTTCTTCGAAGTCAAGCAGACCACAGAGCCCAACTACCCTGAGCTACTGCTAATAGCCATCAATAAGCACGGAGTTAGCTTGATACATCCACAAACAAAGGTACAATTATGTATTCCTATTGTAACTTATTTTGTTTCTGTTTCCGAGGACCTGTCAATAAAGGTTTTGATCAATAAATTTAGCAATGATTTTCATATTATATTTTCCTGGTGAGTCAGTTACGAGTACTTATGAAGTTATAAACTGGAGAAACGTTTTTCATGGTTTAACTATTCTATACCCAGGGACCGGAACCGCTTACATTTAAAGGGGTATATTTGTTCGGGTTTTTAATAGGCTTTTTAAAAACCCTATCTGAAAGGTAAGCTTATCAACGGGCTTACCCCAACGATATGCTAAACCAAACAATACGATTAATCCAGGTAAGCGCTTACCATTACTGAAAACCCCTTAATAGGCTTACCCTAAAAATTGTTTTGGAATGCTGTAAGGCTATTTTAATTTCTATGCGCAACCCATAATTTGTGGTAAGCGGTTAAACCTTATTTAAAAGTTTCCGAACTAATAAGCTAACACAATCAAAGGTAACCCTATTACATGGGTAACCCTATCCAATGGGTAACCCTATCGCATGGGTAACCCTATCATATGGGTAACTTTTTTAATAGGCTTTCCTTTTTAATAGGGTTACTCTTAAAAAGGGGTTTTCCGGTCCCTGTATATACCTCGCTGAATGCGATTAGATATTTATTTAAATCTAAAGTTACGTCATTTCTACTTCTCAAGCTTTGCCATATTCAACATCCTTATTTTTTGGATCCAAGTTCAAGCAAGGAATCAAACCGACAATTTTATGGGCTAAATGGTGTAGCTCCTTTTCTCAGCCTTTTGGGGCAGAGTATCTCATTACAAAAGTAATCCAAACTTTTTTTGCTTGTATCGTGGATTATATAGTTGTTTGTTTATTTTGTACTTATAATGGTTACACTAACAAGCAACTCTAGCAAATTACAGAGTTTCACCACTTAAACTAACTTCATCCATTCAACTCCGATTGAATTCATTAATGCTAGTAATTATGAGGATGTTGATGAACTATTTGCATTATAAAAACATTAATCAATAGTAGGTATGTAACAATTATTGTAATTGAAAATATTTACTATTCAACTCGTAATTATTACGTCTTGATAGTCAATTTCAGTTATACTGAGCATAGGTCTTTATGTACTTCATTATCATCAGCCTACAACAGTCCACACATTGACTTTTCCAAAGGTACTTTGATATAATAGCCTCGTTTTGAAGGCGGGCTAAGGTTAGGAGCGCGACAACTGAATTCCATGCGGACTCAGTCACTTAAATTGCTAACATTTGTGCTCCTTATTTATATATATAAAAGAAAGTCGTGTTTGGTCGTGTCAGTTACACCATTTATAACATGAGAACGGCTGGACCGATTTTTATGATTTATTTGCCAACCCCGCCATATTTGATGACAATGACATTTAAGACGTCAAAATCAAATATTAATCTGAGGCGATACGAAGTTCGCGGGTCCGCTAGTATAATATAAAAGTTATTAAATTCGCTCGAAACTTAATAATCATCTCTCTTCAAGGACATCCTGGTCACGCACCCATTCACAAGGATATCGAATTGGTCGTCTGGCAACACATACTTCCACATGACCATCGGGAACCTGGTCCGAGGGTCGAAACTGCTGTGCGAGACCTCGCTCGGATACAAGATGGACGACCTCCTCACATCTTACATATCCCTGATGCTGACCAACATGAACAAACAAAGGTCGGTGCGTGTTAAGTAGACCTATTTCAACTCACGAGTCAAGTTTAGTGTGAGTGAATTTAAAATTAGAACAGATATTTAAAATTAAACGTGCGAGTAAAACAAATGTTGGGAAATCTCATTCGGGCTTTTGAGTTAGGATTGTGCAGGAAACTAGCGAACATGTAGCTTACAAATTTTAGCATAAAATGAAAACTGCCAGAAAAACTTCATTAACTCTCGATTTCATAAACATAAAGTTTATTTGATATCGAATTTAAGAAAGATGTATTGTTCACCTCCAAATTAAATAAGTATGTACGGCAGCAAGAAATACTTGTGAGCATGGTAAATTATGTTTTTAACTGCCTAGTGTTTAAACTTGTTCTTATCTGCAGCAGTCTATGCTATGGTATCAGAAATAATTTCCCTCTCTATATTTCCAGTACACATTACTGCTCGATAAACCGTGCAACAATGATATTTTTTTAAGTTGTCGATTGTTCAGATATTGTTTAGTTCGCACTAATTTTTTTTTATTAGAGGTTATAGTTGGATATAAAATATTTGTCATAAATCCTTTTTAAACCTGCAAAACGTTATTTCGTAGCTTTCAAAATGTATGTCTTACGCGACTTATACTATGTATTCCCGAGATTACAGTAATATAAATTTCGCTTTTAGGCCTGTACATCACAAGTCCATAATAATTGTGTAAAAATAGAAGTAAATGCACAATACATGTCTTATTATTTCGTAACCGCGCCCACGTGTAGTATTAAGGCCCTAAAACATCATCGAGACATGTAATTTATTATATCCGTCCATTATTGTAGAAACTTATTTAAATGGTTGTTATACATGCCTAATTTTGTTGTGCATCAGTTAGTCTAAATACATGTAACATAGTATATAAGTACAATATAATGCAAAAACGTTGAAAGTAAAGTAAATGATTCGATTCTGTTCTGAAGCATGTCTTCAATATCCCTTGGTCCGTTTTGTAATTTCAGGGGCCTAATTCGCGTAACCGAATCGCAGTTCGATCGTGATTGAATTGGACGATTTTGTCATTTAGCCCATACTAGAACTGTCAAAAACCTGTCGTTCAATTACGATTGTATTGTAATACGATTCAGTTACGCGAATTAGGGGCCAGGACAATCACCATCAGTTTGTTTAAAAAAAAAACACAGTTTGACAGCTCACGAGGCCTCCATTACGGAACGCGTTCACTTTAAAAAGTTTGACTCCTCTACTACGGTTAAATCTTTTCTTTAATCGTGGAAAGTTTTGATTAATGCCTGTTACAGTTATTTAGCCCTACGCTTAATACTCGTTTGTAAAAAATCAATTAAATGTCTAACTACTTTTTAAGTCTCTGAAAATGAAAGTAATGACAATTTGACATTTGGCTTTTAGTGTTTGCGCCGGTCTTGACGTCACGTCGCCCGAGGATGGCGCGCTACAGCAAATTTGAATGAGATGAACATAATAAAAACGCAAAACGGTCCAAGGGGTAAAATGATTATGCGTTAGATATTACAAAAAGTAAATTAGTGTTATATCATTGATGAAATATTTTTGTAAGTAGAAATATTTGAATGGCACACGAAATATTTTGCGTTTCAATAGATATTGTCTATGTCACCGCAGCATATTTCTTGCCGGTTAAACTAACTAGATATGAAAGGAGATCTGTTATTAATATTCTAGGTGATCGGTTAGGATTATATTTAAATCGAAATAAACTGTTATTTTTGCTACTTGTTGCCTTATAAGTGTCTTATCGCTTCAAATATCATCTGCGAGGGTCGAATAGCATCCGTGTAGAATATTATTGAAACCGTTAGGAAAATAATAAAAGTCAGTCGTTAAATTCAGTTAATTACCATGTTTTAAAGTTACTATGTTAAATATGACTCGATCAGATTCACGAAGTATCGGTAGTCGGTAAGATTTATTTGTTCATTTCACTTTAAAGAGCCTTAAGATAAAATAACAAACATGATTTTAAGAGTAAGTATATTACAGTTTGGTATACTTAAATTACTTTTAACGACTGATCTTCTCAACACCCCATGTGCAGTTATCAGCTTATAATCCTACCTAAAAACGTCAAATTGCCCAAAAAGGTTTCGACTTAATCGAACAAATAGAATTTATTGTAACTACCTGATTGAGATGGATTCTTTACATAAAGAAAAATTATCTCATTCATATTCAGTTTATAAGCTGATGACTGTATGTAGGTTCTAATACACGAGAATAACATATTTTTATACTCACCATTACCATAATGGTACGTTATTCTATTATTGTTAACGTAGCTAACACTGCGAAATGTATTTATTTAGATAATAGGTAATGGACTAACTCCTAGGTAACTGTAAAATTGTCTATGTTATGCCATGAATGGAGAAATTATCCCTGTTTTTTTGCTTAGAGTCAAAAGTTGCAATTGTGAGTGGTTGTAAACATGAGTCACAATGAATTTCGAGTTTTATTTCATCACCAATCCCAAAACACTGTTATTAGTAGAAAGAGTAAACTGTTTCGGTGTTACTTCTGAAGTACAATGTGACTTAGTTTTAATGAGCTTCGAATTATTAGGAACATTTACAAAATTAACTCTTTATGATAGTAAACATGAAAGCTTTAATCAGTAATACCTACTTTAAATTCAGCTATGTCACATCGTCTTACTGTTTTTTTTTTTTGTTAGCCTTAATCGTACGAGTCGGTTGTTGAAAGATTACTACTAACCATACATGTACTTTCTTCCGTGATCAGCGCTTGCAATAGTGATGAAATATTGGAAACTCATAGATAACAAGATACATGGTAGAAATCTCGAAAATAGAAACTCATTTGATAGTTGGGACCACAGAAAATGTAAATAGGTTAGAAAGGCTGTCATGCGCCATTTGTATGAGAACCGATGGCGCCGCTTGCACCCCAATACACATAAACGGGTTCAAAGAACGCCAATCAAGCGAATACTTTTGACGTCGGGCGACCAATAGTTTCGCGCCATGTCAAAAGAAACCAATCGCAGCATTCACAGCGCTCACTTACGAGCATTTGTTCATAACCTCATTGGCGCACCTGCCCCGCCTACATCGCCTTTCTAAACTTTTTCTATGCTTTGTGGTTGAGACCATGAAAGTTGAAATCAACTTTAATTCTACCCCATTTTTTTCTTAATCATGTTGAACATTGATAAGGGTCGTTTCACTATTCTTACTTACATAAGTAAGTACTTTTTGATCCGTCCTTTTCTCATTGAGCAATAGAAGAAGGTTGAATAATACTTCAGGATAGTTTATAAGTCTGAAAAGCTTTAAAAACAAAACACATTCCGTAACATGAATGTCGATGATCTGTTTAAAAGATTTCTTCTGTAAATCTGTAAAATATGATACACACAAATTTAGCATTAGTTAACTGAATAAGACCCTTTAGAAAATACAATTCCGTAAGTTCTATGCAAACAAAAATGTCGAATAGGTTATTTAACAATTTATCTAAATACAACATTTTTAAAAGCAACAGTGTACAACTGCTTAACCTTTATAATGACAAGCTCTAGCAGTTGATAAAAAGTGTTGTTTTTACCGCAAAGTTTATAAAAAACTCGCACATACAATTTAATACCGCTTTAGGAGATCATGATCAAATAGGAAATCGCAGAAATGCGCATTAGTTAGGGCTAGTTTTTGCTCTATGCTTTTATTTGATTAGTTCATAGAAAAACGTTATTGTTTCAAAGGTAAAAAAATATAGGCAAAAGTGTAGGTACAACAAACTTAGACTTAGACTATTGTAAGCAAAATTATAACTGCAATGGTTGCGAAGTAAAAAACCTATTTTGACAAAAATGCTAAATTTTGGTACAATTTTGAGCAACATAACGGCACATGAACAATTAAGGTAAAAGCGGGCGGCTATTAGAAAAACTGTTAATTATAACAAACAGAAAAATATATATCCGTAATAAAGTCGTGAGAGTCTCCCACGGCGAGGTCTATTCTCGAGGAATAATGATGCCTCTATTGTAGCAAGCAGCAGGAAGTCATTTATCTAACATCAAGAATATGAGTGTTTAGAGCAATTTCGTGTCTGATTTCTCATCCTAAAGTGTGCAATTTTGGGCGGCGAGTACCTACCGGCCTGCCGGCATGAAATAATAAACTAATAAAGTCAAGCAACAAATGTCAAGCAACTCTAGCTGTTTTTTAGATGATACTGAGATCGGATGGGTTGCCTTCTAGAATTTTCTTAAACAGTATTAAATTATATTTCATGACGTCGCGTTTTGAATTTCAAAACAGCTCATCGTTCTTAGGTAGCCTTAGTCATCCTAATGTGAGACATTGTCCGAAGTAAATTTTGTTTTATGGTTATTATAAATATTAATTTTAAGAATTTTACTACTGTACCCAGTAGTAGTACCTAGTACATAAATGATCCCGATTGACCGTCTTAATAAGTTCGTTTTTACTTTGCCGATAGCAAAGACTCTATAAAATTTTAGCCTTTGTCTGAAGACTGCCAAATGTTTTTGTGTACCTAATAGTGATCAATCCTGAATTTTTAACAAAAAATAATGTTAAAACTAAGGTAACCCCCTATTTTTACTACTTAGTTTGATTGGATGGTCGAGGAAGGTTTCTGAATCAAGATAAAGAATACGCGAACGAAAGATTGGGAACAGCTAGATACATATATATGATTAAGAAGAAAGCATCGCATAAACTGATATAGGCAATACTGAAAGTATTCTCTTAGATTAGCTAGAGTTCGGTCACTACGAGTATGAGTTTACCAACTAAGGTTATCATTATCATTAATTTTGTTGAAACTTACATTGATTTAACATAATTGAGTATGTCTGGAAATGTTTCTTTGGTGTGTAAAAATATGCTTTCTGGCTTTCTGGTATTTCAAAATGCTTACGACTGTAGTAGTACCAACTTTTATAAGTTACTTTAAAATTCTGAATATTTTATTAGTTTCTTGCATTTAAGCGAACATTATTCATTGATGGACTAGGATTTTATGTTTTATTTTGATTAAACTCTACATTTCGAACACTTTACAGTGTTGGACGTGGGTAAACAAGACTAAGAACAAGTCAAAGTACAGACAACGGCAGGTCAACCTACCAAAAAAGTTAAAGGTAAGTCCAACAAGTAGAGATCAATACTCGTATCAATTGAGAAAATTTGACGTTTTGTGGTAGATTGACGTGTTGTTGTCTGTAGCAACAGATAAAATCACGCCCGTTAGAGTACCGGGCAAAGATCTCGGGGCCCCGAGTTCGATTCTCGAATTATCGAAAATTCCTCGAGTCTATTATCACCAACCCCCATTTGGCGAGTGTGGTTATTACGCCTGTACCCATTATTGCTGTGGTAACTTGAATCAAATGATGGGTCTTTTCTCTGTAGTGGGTGGAATAACTATAGGCCTTTACTCTTTAAATACATATTTTTAATTTCTCTGAATGTTGGTTTTACGCATAACATGCGATTGCATATTATGCGTCAAACCAACCGGCAACATTAGGTATTACCAACAGTAGGTTAACCGTGATGATTATCACGGTTAACCTACTGTTGATATCTAACTCTAGTGGCGAGGTGCCTTGAATAGAATGTGTCACAATAATACTCAAAATGAGCGTGTACTGTCCTATTACCAATGTGACCTGAACAATAGCCGCATAGCATCAAGCAATCAAGGCGTCATTATAGAAATTGTCTTCCTGCAATAGGATTAAAACTGTCGCTAAGAACTTTTTGCGTTTTAACGTAACGCCTTATTGGAGGTCTATTTATAATGACATTAAATCGTACAATCTAGAAAAAGCCCCGCTAAAGAAATGAATGCAATTTAATGAGTTCTTTGTTTTGCTAATAATTATATAATTTAAGTGCTTCGATTCATTCGAGCGTCCAACAATCCACAAGACTTTTATCGTGCAAAAACTAAAAGCATCCTAGCACTATTATAAAATGGTCAACTGTCAAGAGAGCAACGATGAACGCAAAGAAGAAAAATCCAACCTTGTTGCATAATCATTAAAAGGATTTAATATTTTTTGTGGTTGGTACTGCTGACTAAGACTGCAGCCCCATACTTATCTGTATAAATAAATTATACTGACCTAAATAACACAATTTATGTATTTTCTAAACAAATGGCAGTCAGTTAAGCTTATTTTTAGGCTTGCTTCATTTTAGTTCGATAATGCTAGATGTTTATGTTACAAACAAACAGAAACTACCGTGTGGTTATGTAGCGCTTTGCGTCATACGTGCGGCATAATTGCTGATGCAACAATCATCTCTCATTCATCTCAAATGAACGTGATCTAGCTACATGTAAGATTATTAAGAGTCAAATGATATTAAAACTAAACAAAACAGAAGATAATTATGCCAGTACCAATCATTGCTGTGTACCAATCAACCAGTTGTGGGATGATTAATATAGTCCTCGTCGTATCCGACGACGGCGACCCTTGCAATCGTAATGCTGTAACGTAAAACAGAAGACTGACTAGTGCTATTAGAATACCTATAAAACTCAACCTACACAATTAATTCATGTTTATAAAGCCAATTCCTTTATCAGTATTTAAAGTTGAAAAATTATGTCGCCAGTATACCGGACGCGGCGCTTTACCAATTAACGGCCGGTGCCAATAATCTATCTATTGCTAGTTTTGACATATCGGAGATAATAAACAGTTTCTATCTCTGATTTTGCCGTCTAGAAAAACAAAGACAGAAGTTGTTTTCTATCTCTGATATGCCAAAACTGAAGATACTATAATTTTTAATTGTATAACTGAAATTGGGTATCTGCAATTTGCTCCCACGCTGGGGATGGCATAGTGGAAAACACGGGCGCTACTTTTCCCACACTCTGCATATCTTGGCTCCATATATCAAGTCGGCAGAATGTAAAAAAGCAGACAATGATCCAATTGTGTGCACATAGCTTTCTCACAGTCCCCACTAAGATTTAATCGTTCCATAGTTTAATTAGTGCAGGTAAATGACCAACATTTGTTCCGGGTCTAACTGTTTCGGAACATTTGATGTTATCATTGGACCATCAAAATTTAAAGCAAATATTTATTTGCAATCAGATATAGCATAGTACTTAAGTTGCATTCACATTTAGACAGTGTAAGCAGATTTTGTCTTTCAAAAGTGACATACAATTCCCCAGCATGCAGTACTTAGTTGCTAGCAGGATGCCGCGATATCCTGAAACTTTTTTTGAAATAATGATACTTTTTGCATGATTATGAATGAATGGTTACGTGTCTGTTCTGAGGTTTTAACGTCATAATTTTCTTTAGCACGTCATGGATAAAAACCTGATTGAAGGAAGTCACGCTATCGGTGAGGTGTGTTTAGCGCAAAGTGTTTATCTGCTATATTTGTAACATGTTTATACTAGTCTTATTTATATTTTAGCTAGATTTGACCATTATGTATAACATCATGGCAGGGTTAATTTATCAATTTAATTGCAATTATAATACGAGTATCAGTATTTAATCCCTCGATCGTGAGTTATTCCAGACACAATTGAAATCAATTGTTATCGTGGCACCCGAGTGCCTCGTGGGGTTCAAAGCATTAAGCTAGATAAATTATGACTCAGGCGGGACTTGAAACCGCATCTCCTCGAATGCCGGGCTCGGTTCGAGTCCCGCCTAAGACATAATTTATCAAGTTAAACTACTGATATTAAAAAATACAAGTCCTAGAGTTCCAGGTAATATTCTTTTTATCGTACGAATATTTTTCCAGGAGTCAGAGTTTTCCAAGCCGTATAATAAACTGTCCTCTGACGGGTTTTTTTTTACGACTTCCGATCTTGCGACAGACAACGCGGTCTTCTAACTGGAAGTTCTATGGCACTAAGATTTATCTCTTGTTTCATGAAGTACCTATGAATTTTGATACGATGATTTGTTTAGAGGGAAGTTATAATTGAGCACAGAGATACGTCTTACTATATCGGATAAACACACTTAAAACAGTTATGTATATTATTTTAATTATGAAGTTGCAACTTATGAAATGACATAATAGTGGTTGTCTTAATTTTATTTTGCAAGAATCGAACCTACCGCTGCTAGAGCGATATTTTTTGTAAGTATGATAGTTATAATTACATATCAATTGACTTTATGAGATATCAAAATGACACTAATATAGAATGACCGTGTGGTGTGTAAAGCTGTCTACAAAACTAGCGGTTGCAGGTTCAAATCCGCCAAAGGCCAAATGCATATACACTTGAGCATACAAGCAGGGACCGGAACGGCTTACATTTAAAGGGGTATTTGTTCGGGTTGTTTTTAAAAACCCTATCAGAAAGGTACGAGTAAGCTTATCAACGGGCTTGCCCCAACGATATGCTAAACCAAACAATACGATTAATCCAGGTAAACGCTTACCAATACTGAAAACCCTTTAATAGGCTTACTAGGGCATGCATTTCGGAATTCCGAAATAAGGTAATTTCGGAAAAATTTCGAAATTACAACATTTCCTTAGTTTCGAAACTGACAAGCTGAATTTCGGAATTCCGAAATTTTAGTCATTATATTAGGGGTTAAAATATGAAATTGCCGTTTTATTGTAATAGGTTCTTTGAATGGGGGCTATCGCTAGTGAATTTGCCACTAGAGGCGCTAGTGTCGCGTGAGGTCCAATATCATTCACTTTGTACTGGTTTTAGCGGAATTTGTTGCATAAATTATAATTTCTTTAATTTACCTGCTGGAAAGTGATCTCCTTCGTAAAATATCGCAAATATGGATTATTTGGCGATTAATGTGAACGCTTTAAAAGCGAAATTAAGAAAAAGCGCAAAAATAGGCAGCCTCAAGAGCAACTATTTCAGAAGTTAGTTTGTTGATATCAAGATAGTTATTTATAAACAATATAACCTTAATTAGATTCAAGATATAACACTTTGTTTCGGCGCCAATCGCCTTTAACAGCTATACCTCCGGACCTCAGTCTACAGTGGCGCCAACTGGTGAGCAAAGAAACGGTAGTCCCCATTGACATAGCATCTTCATGGTTTGAGGTTTTCGAATGAAACTTTTTTCACATGGTTTCTATGATGTTCTTCTTTTAAAAAATGTGAAACATTTGAATATCGACTTTCAATTGTTTTTGTTATTTAACTTAGACAAGAACGATGGATACTGCGAAAATTCGAGTGATTTTTTAATACGAGTTCCGACGCGGAAGTAACGCGGCAGAAACAGCCCGCAATATCAATGTTGCGTTTGGAGAGGGATCTGCTAATGAACGTACTGTGCGATTTTGGTTTAAACGCTGTCGTGATGGAAACTTCGACTTGATTGGGTGCCTCATGATTTGACTGATGTGCAGAAAGAAACGCGTGTTGAAACTTGTGTTGCCTTGTTGAATCGGTACAGAAATAAAGGAATATTAAATCGAATTGTGACATGTGATGAAAAGTGGATTCTTTATGATAACCGTAAAAGAAAAATGCAATGGCTGACCCCAGGTCAAACGCCACAACAGTGTCCTAAAGAAAAACTTACCAATAAAAAGGTAATGGTAACTGTTTGGTGGTCTCAGCATGGTGGTATTCAGTATAGTTTTCTACGATCTGGTCAATCAATAACGGGAGATGTCTATTGTGCCGAACTCCGAACAATGTTGGCAAAACTAGCAGTAAAACAGCCCCGACTCATGAATCGATCTTCACCATTATTGCTCCATGACAACGCGAGACCACATACAGCACGAGAAACCGTTTTGAATGAATGTCTGAACCCTTCAGGAACTGCAATTAGAAACCATTTGACATCCTCCGTATTCGCCAGACCTTGCTCCAACGGACTACCATTTTTTTCGTGATTTGGACAATTATCTACGTGACAAGAAGTTTTCTTCCCAGAAGGCAGTCCAAAATGCTTTCACACAGTTTGTGCAGTCTAGATCCTCAGAGTTCGATCGTGATTGAATTGGACGATTTTGACATTTAGCCCATACTAGAACTGTCAAAAACCTGTCGTTCAATTACGATTGTGATACGATTTGGTTACGCGAATTAGGGGACAGTACGTAATGCTGAAAAATTTATATTTCTTCTCATTTGTAGTGTTCGAGAGCATTATCTTGTTAAAGTTTTTATTATCATTTTATAGTTTTACGGTTATTGGGTGTTTGTTATAATATTGTACTATCTTTAAAATGTAGTCTAGCACATTTTAGAATTAGTTATTATATCAAGTACTTATAGTTTTTCTTCCTAAATTTTGAATGGTCGTGAACTTATGAAAATGATTAGCTGCTGCGTTTTCGTAGGTATTACATAGTCCTACTTCTACTTCCTTTTCTCATCGTTTAACTATCTGTCAATAATGATCTGATATCAGAGTTTAGAAGCCTCCTATTACTGACTGACTTCTTTTTATGAAATGAAAGATATGTTTACGGATTTACGGCCGGTCCTAATGACCTATCTATCTTCAGTTTTGGCATATCGGAGATAGAAAACAACTTCTGTCTTTGTTTCACAGGACGGCAAAATCAGCGATTGAAACTGTTTCGTATCTCCGAAATGTCAAAACTGGCGATAGATAGATTATTGGGACCGGCCGTTAGTAGGTAGGTACGCGTTTATTTTTCCGACCGACGTTTCGAACACTTTACAGCTTTCATGGTCACGGGGAGACTAAGATGTTATTCTTCTTAAAGTAGGTAATTTGAAAAATGTTAAAAACCACCGCCTCTAATTTCTATCGTTAGTTAAGTTCCTTTTCAAACAATATGAGCTAACTGTGTCCAGAGTCTTTGCAGTGTTGCCATAGTTTGTGGACTTCATTGATGGTAAGACGTAGTCCCAAGCAGATGGTAAATTCCAACCATCTTCTCTATTGAAATTAGGATGTTTTTTAATTTCTATTGCTTCATGTATCATTCTAGGTACATAGCGGTTTTCCTTGGCTAGAACCAGGCTTATCGAACGCATGACCACAGACTGCAGATTTTTTCTTTTTATGACTTCCATTTTGCTACCGAAGCCTTCACCACTTTCACGTGCCTTCCAAAACCTTTCTATTCCCTTTCCAGATACAAGCCACATTCAGAAAAGTACGTTTCCAAAATTTACCTTAGTAGGCGACCGCGCCTTCTGACGCGTCAGCGCTATTCTTCACAGCCTAAATATATTTAGAGCCTCATAGTTATCCTTAGAATTATTCGGATGACTTTTTCATCATCTTCAAATTTTTTGAAGTGAAAACTTCTTTAGCGGCGCTGAGCACTTTTTGTTGGATGGGTAAAAACTTCCAAACTCGCGTCAGGGTCACGTGATGCTGATCGAAAAAGCGTAAGATCGAGGGGAAGGGAGAGGAACTAGTATCTCCCACTCTTTCTACCGTGCCTGAGTGTGCTGTTTTCTATTATTTTTGAAGTGAAACTTCTTTATCGGCGTTGGAAAAAATTTACCGTCACGTTTTGCGTCAAATTTTCGTCACATTTTTCGGTTACGCGCCATCTTTTTCTTGCCCCTACCACGGTTGGTTCAGACGATAGCAAAAAGGTAAAGTGAAATAATATTTAACCAATTTAACCAATTTAACCAATTTAACAAATTTAACCAATTTAACCAATTTAACCAATTTAACCAATTTAACCAATGTAACCAATTTAACCAATTTAACCAATTTAACTAATTTAACCAAATTCTGGAAAGTTGCGTCAAATTTTCGTCACATTTTTCGGTTACGCGCCATCTTTTTCTTGCCCCTACCACGGTTGGTTCAGACGATAGCAAAAAGGTAAAGTGAAATAATATTTAACCAATTTAACCAACTTAACCAATTTAACCAATTTAACCAATTTAACCAATTTAACCAATGTAACCAATTTAACCAATTTAACCAATGTAACCAATTTAACCAATTTATCCAATTTAACTAATTTAACCAATTTCTGGAAAGTTGCGTCAAATTTTCGTCACATTTTTCGGTTACGCGCCATCTTTTTCTTGCCTCTACCACGGTTGGTTCAGACGATAGCAAAAAGGTAAAGTGAAATAATATTTAACCAATTTAACCAATTTAACCAACTTAACCAACTTAACCAATTTAACCAATTTAACCAATTTAACCAATGTAACCAATTTAACCAATTTAACCAATTTAACTAATTTAACCAATTTCTGGAAAGTTGCGTCAAATTTTCGTCACATTTTTCGGTTACGCGCCATCTTTTTCTTGCCCCTACCACGGTTGGTTCAGACGATAGCAAAAAGGTAAAGTGAAATAATATTTAACCAATTTAACCAACTTAACCAACTTAACCAACTTAACCAATTTAACCAATTTAACCAATTTAACCAATGTAACCAATTTAACCAATTTAACCAATTTAACCAATTTAACTAATTTAACCAATTTCTGGAAAGTTGCATGTAGATCATTTTTCGAAAAATAAGGCCATAAAGAAGTTTCACTTCTTACGTGTGTACACTAGTACACGCACAACTTTTTTTTTAAGCGTTCAATATCGTATTTAGAGTTATGAAGTAAAAAATGTAAATCAAGTTTTCACCCGAAAATATTTTTTTAATTTTTACATTCCTAAACCTGTTAAGGTATCAAGGGAAAATCAAAATCTTATGAATAGTATCGTAATGAATGAATAAGATGAGCATCGCGTAAAAAAAGTGTTGCTAAGAGGCCGTATCATAAATTTTAGATTTTTGGCGGACATTTTATAAGTGTTTTATCTTGACATTTTTGTACTGGGCTATTCCAAAAGAAAAATACGTCATTTGTTTTTCATCTTGTAGATTGATATGTTAAAATTTGGAAGTTGGTTATAAAATTTCATCCTATGTAGGTACCTATATTTCATAACCCTACAAAAAATACCAATCTCATCTAGTAGTTTCAGTCAAGTCTCATTGTAAGATAATTGCCATACGGAAATGACATCAACGAACAGGATACAGGGAAGTCCTATGATTGCTTGAAACTGTATCATTAGATCTCAGATGTTTTTTCATGCAATTTTCCGAGATTAGACGCATCTGTGAGTCTGTAATTAAAGCGCTCGACTCTTACGTCTGCGGCTCGGGCGTCACTGATTGCGTGATGGCAAATTACACCTCCCACGATACTTCCAATACCAACCCGTTATGCTTCGCTTCAGTTGCATCGTAACTAACTAACACGTTGCAAATTGACCCAATAAGGGCATGCAGACGACTTAATCTAAACACGAAAATCATGTACCGTCAAGTTCCCAGGCATATATCATAAATATTTACCCCATTTATTACTCTGAAATCTCAGTTCTGAACAATGGCGGACGGCATAAACTTGTGATAATTATCTGAGGTCAAACCCAACAGTGCGGAACGGTATGCAGGGGGAAGCACTTGTTATTATCATGTGAAGACATTTTGAAGACGTTCCCACAGAGCACTGATTTCTCGATTAACTCTGATTCATAATTAGTTAATTACACTTGACCCCTCGTCTTTAATTAGACAATGATTTTTGAGGCAAGGAGATCCGCTTCGCGCGAATCGTGAGAATGTGAGAGATTTTTGCCTAATTGCCTACGTGCCGTGGATTAGCTGCCGGCGACTACCGCTGCCGGTACCGTGCCGAAGCCGTGACTAAAAAGAAATTACAGATCTCTTCAACCACACAACAACATTCCGACTTCTGCATGAGGAAAAAATAAAAAACCGAACTAATCTAAAAGCGTGAAGGTAAATATAACACGAATAAAAATGCTAAAATAATTCAATTCTGTTTTATTAAAAATATTCATGTTTCAAAATCACTGTTATAAATATCGACAGTGGTGTTCGACATCTTAGGACCGTCTCCACATACAAATACCATGAAAAACGATAAAAATTTAAGAGTATACAGCTTTAAAATGAAAAATCACTTATCATTTATACAAATTGACGTGATTAGTGCTTATTCAGTATATTGTTTAATACTAATTTCCTTGTAATACTGTAACTATACCAATTCCATAAGATTCATATTGTAATTTAATGTTTTTCTACAAAAATATTGATATTTTTTGTACTTCTTATTACACTTTCCACATGGAATGTTCGAAATCACACTATTAAAATACACATCAAATCCGATATTAAAATTATATTTTCTTCATTAAAATTAGATTTGCAAAAAAATAAATAAAAATTCATTTTAATCATTTAAAATTTAAACAATAGTTTTATGTACTATGTACTAAATCTAGATCCTATCTAAATTGTTCAAATCTCAGTAAATTTACATACGTACAGTAACAGCGCTACTTTCCCTTAATCGACCGCCATGAGAGGGACGTAATCTTACAGGCTAGTTCGTCTGTGGTACAACCCAGGGCAGCGCCCGCGGCCGGGCTAGGCCTACTCAAAGCAAATGACTAATATAATGCAAATGACGAGAAGCAATCAACTTCGTAAGAAAGCGCAGTTATTACTTTGTTATTTGGCTTAGTCTTATCGTTGACAATAGGATACTTAACCAATCTTCAACTTCAACAATGTACAAATAATCACAAAAAATATTAAAATAAAGCCATACGTGTCTTCGCTATTCCTCAAACCAATATTCACTTATTTTATAAACTATAAACACTGACTTGTCATGGATATTACAGCTATTTGGCCCCGAAGAAACAAATCTAAGAACAGAGAGATCTCTTTCCATGATACATTTATGATTAAGATAATAATCGTTTTATATCACTAAAATAACTACGCTAGCGGCACGTCTGAATTGATTGTAAACAAAACCTTAAAGGCACACACATCTTCGGCGATATTAATCCCTGTTACATGTTCCGATTTGTGTGTAAATTATATAAATGCCAAATAACTTAAAGCGAACTCTTCTGAATACTTTATCGAATAACAAATCCGAAATATCGTTAAAAATACTGTATATAACATTTCTTCGTATACACACAAATAGATTGAATCACTTCGTAATACAATTATTGCTGTCATATTATAGTATTTTGGTGTCATAATTTCAAAGATTACATATAATGTATATTTGTTTTAGGCACAAACTGTCTTGACCACAGTATCGCCATGCGACCGTAAGCCAACGATAGGCAGCTGATTCGCATGCGGCACCTTAATATAAAGCTTTCTATCAGTTTGTTCTTCACAGCACTTATTTTGTCATTATGTTTTATTTTCCATAAAAGTTACTTGAACATACTTGGTAAAAAGCATGGGTTGCAAGATAGCCAAATTGTTTTTCTATATATCGTCAAATATAAAAAGTCTTTAGAGACTTTAAAAGTGAAGTCCGTGAATATTAACACACTTAGGTGAATAGTATATTAGTAATAAAAAAAAAACAGATGTTAAATTGATTGTCGCAGTAAGTATCCAGTCAACTGTTTTATAATGAAACAGTATTTTTCCAATGCATGAATATTGGTCTCACAGTAAGAGTTGTTCATATTTATCAGCAGAAACTTGTGTTGACAACCCTTTCCTGGATAATGTCAACAGTAAACCAGTGATCTCTTTCTCTCCTTTGTAAATAATAAGAGACTGCATACAGCCGTGAGATTAAACAACTGCCAAATCTAACATTTATAGTCTGACGTTAAAAATAACGAAACACATGAAAACCGTTACACAATTTTATTTATTTAAACTCATCAAAGTTTAGAAAATTTCATCATATATTACTGTATGTAGTATTGCGATGATTCGCCATAAAATCAATATGTTATTGTATTGGATTAATTTCCTTTTCTGGTTTTGCTTGCCCTGACAAAAATCACTCTTTGGTGTCTTGTGTTTAGGAAATAAATTATTTTTTCGTAATGACTGTGACAATTAGTAATATGTGGCCTGATGTATATTTAAAACAACCCTTAGGGGGACTAGGCAATTTAGCAAATTACCTCTAGTATTTATTGAATAACAGTAAACTTTTTATTTAGTTGTTTATAAAGTAGAATTTGTCGCTAACGCCAAAAGCAATAATGTACAATACGAAAGAGTGCCAGAATGAAAAGCAGTTAAGACGCTGACTGCAGCCGATGACCTTGAGCAATGAATACGCCCACAAATTTATTCTTCTTTGAATTTCTTTGCAACGCACCGCAGCTATCAATGTCGATTTTCGTAGGAGTGACAGAGAAAAAGCGCATGGAATAGAAAGGCCTAAGTGCCAAACAACAAAATTCGTTGTGCAATTTAAAATTGCCATTTTATTAAAAATCTAAATCAGCCACTTGCTTAAGCAACATGTAAATATACAATATAGCAAAATTTTATTATCATTGTTATACGGACTGCTGCGAAAAATGGTAATTTATGTATTTTCAGAGGCAACTTTGAGATTATTTTCTATCGAGAAAAGTTTTTAGAAACAACCATCTGGTCAAAAATATGATGAATTACAACTACATAGAATTTGGCAACAATACGAGCCATAGGCTTAAAGCAAAACAATCTTCATTGAGCTGAATTTGGCTCATGTCAGCGTAAATACTAGAGGTAATTTGCTAAAATGCTATTATTCCAGTTTTTTGAGAATAGCTTTTGTTTAGAAGTAATAAAATTAAATCAATTGGGGGCAGCACTTAGCTCACCTAATTCCCTTAAGGTAAAAGAGTGATTAAAACAATGGACTCGTGTTTTTCAAAACTAAAACCTTCTGACTCAAACAAAATCTTTTACAGTGAAACTTAGACAGAAACAATGCTATGACGAACAAACTTTAGGCACTATCGAACTAATTACAAAAAAGTATGTCTTCAAATAACTCACCAACGTCCACAACCAATGCGTGACCGGCCAATGGCTGTCGCATGGGCGTGACTCTTTGGGGCGTACTTCCAATGGGCATCATTCACTGCAGGCTGTCCCGTCCTCCAGCCTGCAGTCCGTTGGCTATTGGAGGCTGTTGTCCGGCAGTCTGTGGCTGTTGTGGGCGTCGTGGTGCCAAGTGCCCGACTGCTCTGGCCTCATCACGTCGTCCACAGGTGGGCAACCGGGCCGCGGGCCGGGCTCGGGCGTATACGTGAAGGTCAGCCCCGTCGCGTATATTATGCCGTCATTCCGCACCAATGATACTGGCACCTGAAGACGTATACATGCCTGTTTATATTTAAAGTAGGATAGAGATCAGGCACTAATTCGCGTAACCAAATCGTATCACAATCGTAATTGTATAGCAGGTTTTTGACAGTTCTAGTATGGGCTAAATATCAAAATCGTCCAATTCAAACACGATCGAACTGCGATTGAAATAGCTGAATAAGGGCCCTGTATTTCAACTTGAAAAATTATGTCTCAGGCGGGACTCTAACCCGCATCTCTTTGCAAATTCCTAACATTTAATAAAACAACGCTGGTTAACAGCTACAAAAACATGCTTGAAAAATTGACGCCTGTGACGTAGTGTCTCAGGCTGAATTGGTAAAGCGCCGCGCCCGGCATGCGAGGAAATGCGGGTTCGAGTCCCGCCTGAGACATAATTTTTTAAGTTGAAATACTGATATTATAAATGCAATTAAATTGCTTAAATATCATATAAAGTAGGATAGAGATGTCACATCTATTCTTGTCATGACGGTGAAGACATTGCCAGGGTCTAGGCACGCTAGGATGTATTACAGTTGGTCCACGTTGATAAGTTTGTTAGCTATAATGATATTGTGAATGCGATAGTGTGTCTGTCTGTTCACTTTTCACGCTTAAACCGCTAAGCCGACTTGAACGAACTTTTAACAGTTTCGAGTCCCGTGTTAGGACATAGAATAAATTTCATCGCTGTGATCAGTCATTAAGGGGGTGAAAAGGAGGTGTGAATTTGTATTAGGTATTTTTTATAGTTTAGCTATATTACATTTGGTATGGAGATAGTTTAAAGTTGTAAATTTGCCCTTAAAAATTGAGAGCTGGAAGTGTATATGGGAAACAATGCTTTCTTAGTACAGAGAAGAACAGATAGCGATTGAAAAAAGGTATCCATGGAAAGCAATATAGGCTATAGCAGATCCACACAAACGAAGTCGCAGGCGAAGTATAGCAAGTGGGAAAATATACATTTTTATTCTGTCAATTGATTGCGAAACCTGACTACATCAACGCCTTGATCAAATTGTAATTAATGCGATTAATGCCTTGAATAATAAACTGTTATTTAGTTTACACTTAAAATAAATACATAAATGAATAAATGTGGACAACAACAGAACATTGCTCTGAACCCAAAGTATGTCACTATTTAAAACACTTGATTTTAAGGAAATCAGAATCAACTGTGGTATCACAAATACCCAGATTCGAGAAAATACTGAAAAATACTTTTGTTTCTACATAGACCTGGCATCGAACCCGGGACCTCGGAGCAAGCGACATACACCATGAAAACCGGTCCTTACGCCACTCCGCACGGAAGTTGTCAAACACTAATTGTGAATAATAATCTAATGACAATATGGATATAATATGTATGGTAATAATCGTATGTTGAACTGATTTTCTCAAAATACACTTTGTTTGTATATTGAAAGAGCTGCTATCAATGAGCCCTTTGGTAAAGCAATATGTGGTAAGTGCTCTTTTCCTGTGTGACCGTCCAACACAATTGAGATCCATTAGAATTCATACAGGGTGTACCAGAGCATAGAGCAGATGAGGCCCTATGGAAGAAAGTAGGACTTTTATATGACGATTGTTTATATATAAACAAAAAAGGAATTTTCGGAAAATACCATTCCGTTACAAAGTTATTAAAGGTCAGAAACTCATAAATAACTATAATTAGAAATTAAAATAGGTATAGGGCACGCGAACGACATGAATCAATTACCTAATCTATAATGTAACTAGATGTCAAGGGAAAGCTATCAATTTTTTTTTTCGAATTACTTCAATTTCTATAAAAACTAGATAAGCGTTAAACGATATCTACTACTATAACCCTTTGAAGAAAATGTTCTCTGCTATACACCCTGTATAGTAAAATATTAAAAAGCAGTTTTCCTTTTTATTGCATCTAAATTCAATATTTTTTTTTAGTTTTCAATGTTTTTTAATGTTGATATCACTAATTTATACGGTAAATTGTAACTAGCACCATGGGTTCTGCCTAAAAAAAAAAATTTTGCATGTGAATTACATTTAAAAAACATTCAAATTCTTTAGCGAAAGATTGCAAAACATCGATTTCAGTACGCTTATGCTTTTATTAAGCGACTTTTCAGAGTGCATTTATAAATAGCAATCGTATGAGATGCACGGCATGCATCACTAGTCATACATTGCGGAACACTTAATGAACTAAATGCACTGATCAAATTAATTTATCTTTTATGCAGACCCTTTAGTTGGATTCCATTTGAAACGGTCCAAGCGCTGGTTCTCACGATACAACAACATTTATGCTTTTTGTTAAGACAAATTTTTTGCTTATAAAATTTATTGTTTCGTTAATTATCTACTTTAATGTTTATATTGTTGTTAAAGAATTCGTAAACTACATAGCTTATTAAAGCCAATAATAACTGGCGAATTTCGTTGAGAAGGTGAAGTTTGGACTTCATTATTGAGCCATTTAGCAAGTAACCGATGACATACAAAATTTTTGAATAGATATATACCTATCGAGAATAGATCCTGTCCGTTTGTTATATAATACCACATAACATATGTACAGGCCATCTCTCCATAAGGCGGATTTTGCCATAACCGCCACGCTTAGGAGATAAAGGGAAAAAGAAGAGGTGGAGGAAAGACGGCGTTGCCCGTGTTCTTCTAGCAGTAGTCATTTAGGCGCCTATTGCGACACCCATAGGAAGAAAAAGGGTACTGATATTCTTTCAACGTGCCGGGATCACACGACATGTTCAGGTAGAAAAGATCAATTAACGGCCGGTCCCAATAATCTATCGCCAGTTTTGACATATCAGAGATAGAAAACAGTTTCTATCTCTGATTTTGTCGTCCAGAGAAACAAAGACAGAAGTTGTTTTCTATCTCCGATATGCCAAAACTGGATAGGTTATTAGGACCGGCCGTAAGGGGCTAAGTGCAGAAAATCCATGTCCAATTAACTAAATAACTATCACATTTACAGAATTGTGACTTTAGAAATATTAGGAATGGAAAGCAAGGTTCATCTTCTATCTCATAACTGTTATCCATTAGAAATATTGTTTTAGTTAAATTTATTATTATGTATGTTAGACTGTAAATTATATGTATATTGTATGGGCCTTTGTTGGTGATATAAATAAATAAAAAATAGATCGCAGAAATTGTAACGTCATTTACAGCACAAGGTTGTATTAAGACCGAACCTAATTATTTTCGTGCGTTGCCTTTGCATGCGTCTATTTTAATTGTATACTTTTAGGTCACATCAACGTCCTCTGATAGATAAGGCAAATTCCCACAAAAAATGAGAATTTTTAAAAGATATAAAACTTTTTTATTTTTCATTTACGGTTGGCTCTACTATATGTATACAAGATTGTTGGGTATTCAGGCCCCCTACGCCTCCAGCGAAACTAGTTCCCATGGCATATTTCAACGGGAGTAGTTTCGCTTATTGTCTAATGTGGCACATACACACACACACACACAGTGCAAAGCTACGCGTATTGCGCCTCAGTTAGAACCCCTTTTAATTTATTAGACCTAGGTAACCTACTCACACCTATGTGAGAAGGTTGTCGCACCCGCAAATTGATTGCGCGACCGCTTACAAAATGGACTCGAGCACTGAAACTTTGTCTGGGTTTACACGTTACTGTATCTCAGTTGGAGAAAGGAAGATAACTACTATCTTTCACTGTTTGCTCATTACTTGACTAGTAGTGACATTTCATGTATTAGAGCGCTCAAAAACATTGTCCTCTTAAATTGCTACACGTACGGCACGACACATACAGTAGCTTGCATAGAAAGAAATCCGCGAACTGATACACCGGATCGGTTTTCACGAATACGAATCACATTATGAAGATTACTAATAGATCTCAATTGGAGAAAGGTAGATAAGTACCTTCTATCTTTCACTGTTTGCTCATTACTATATTTACGGCCTTTGACCCCGTGACTCTCTAAGAGAGCTATTCAAAGAGATCAACATACTAACAGTTGCATCTCAATACATTTTCGAAAACATTATGTACGTCCGTAAAAACCTCGAATTTTTTGTCAAAAATAGTGACGTACACAATTTCAATACCCGAAATAAAGATAAACTTTAACATATATAGGACAAACAAAGCGATCAATCGCAGAATGGGTCAAGGAGCATATCGCAGCTGTTGAAAATAGACAAACGAGCAAATCCGCGATAGCAGAACATCTATTAAATTCAGGCGTTAATCACTGGATGGAACTACATGATCCGAAAATACTCTCAACTGATCGTAACTACTATACAAGACTAATACGTGAAGCTATTGAAATAAAGAAACACAAGAATTTCAATAGAGAAGATGGATTTCATTTGCCATCGTCATGGAACCCAGTATTAACGAAGTGTAGATCGCGTGCCATGCCGTTAGTAAAAAACCCGGACATTGTTAGTGTAGTTTGTCGAACTGACTGTACGAGAGACAAAAATGTTGAAGGATCGCGGGTAGAAGAAAACATTTCTTCTCAACCGGCCAGACGACGCAGAGCGCCTCCAGTCTGCCCGCGACCATGATTCGTGCAATCGGATCGAAACGTCGGGAAGGTAAATACGATTTTACCTATAAATTATAACATTGCATTGTAAATCCCGGTTCAGTGATAAGTTTTATGTGTAACAATGCATCAAGAAAGTTTAAAAACCTAAACAGTGACCGGGTTTCTTGCGCTGCCTCTTCTCGGAACTAGCCCACATTTGTCCCAAAGCAGTGGTAGGTTAAATATTGGGACGTGTAAAAGCGCCTCCAGGGGCCTATTTGCAGAAATAAAACTGATTTTAACTGATTTTACTTGACTAGAGGCGATATATCATGTAGATAGATAGATAGATAGATATTAGTACTCTCAAGCAATTAGTATTAGCGCTCTCAAAAACACTGTCCCAATAAATTACGAGACGTCCGGCACGAGACATACAGTAGCCAGTAACCAGATCAGTTTCCACGACTACGAATCACACTTCGTTAAAGATTATAGATAGAGACACAGATCAAAGACAGTGATCTGCGTTAGGTAACCAGATACCTTCGTGGCTTAAACCATTATCTCTTAAATTTAGATGTGCCATGGCATCACACCACACGGGAATAATATTTTACAGGTATTAGCAGAAAGGTGGGACAGTGTCTTTAGAAAGCCCTGGATCAAAGCCCTAATAAACCCAAAGGCGAAACAAATTTTTAGTATATAATAATAAATTAACTCTAATTATTATTTGCCTCTAGCATTAGATCTAAGAAACCTGTTTTTTAATTAATTATGGATCTTGTTATGAATATATATATTAAAAAAAAAACATCATACTGTCACGGCCCGTGCAGCGTTAAATTAAATGGACCGGTATATATTTTCCAGACTCTAGCTTTTTTGTATACTGGATGTGGTTGACTAAAAAGTCATATCTGTCTATGTTATCACAAAATAGCCACTGAACTGCAATACGTCATGCACTGCACATAGATAGCATTTCTGGGCGCATCACGAACCACACTAGAATGTTAATTAGAATCGACATAGTTGCCAGTGCTGTACCTAGGTAACACTGAAAATGTTTAGAAAATGACGGCTAAACGGCTTAATGTAGAAAGTTGCCAATACTTTTATTGTTTTTCGAAGTAATCTCCGTTCCTCTCTATACATCGTCGCATTCGATGGAACCACTGAGAAAAGCAGTAGGCCCATTCTTCCTTACGGGTCTCTTCTATGGCATTTTCGTACGCTTTCACCGCATCTTCAGGGCTCGTAAAGCGAATACCTCGAATTTTATCTTTAGTCAGGACTGTATGGCGGATGACTCATTATCTCGACACCTGCCATAGTCAAATATTCAACAGTCCGTTTTGCAAAGTGCGCTGAAGCTTTGTCGTGGTGAAGGAGGATCCTGCTTCGAGGGCGCTGCTGTCTAATTTTTTCCAAGACAACAGGAAAACAGCGATTGACATACCAGTCTGCAGTAACTGTCCTTCCATCTTTTAGCACAACTGTCGCGAAATGACCTTTCCGACCAAAGAATGAGGTAATCATCTTTTTTCCTTGACTTCTTCCTTTCTTTACCTTAGTTGGCCGATCCTCGAAAGAAAACACCCACTGAGCTGATTGTCTTTTGGTTTCGGGTTCGTAGCAATATATCCAGCTTTCATCACCTGTGACGATGTCAAATACAACATTTGAGTCACCGCCGTAGAACTTATCTAACATTTAGCGACACCCAGTCCATGCGAAGGTGTTTCTGGTCGTAGGTTAAAGTATGGGGAATCCATCTAGTACAAAGCTTCCTGACGCCTAAATGTTCGTGTAATATTTTTTGAACTTGACTCATACCAATGCCTAGGCTTGCCCGTATCTGCTGATAGGTCACTCTCTTATCTTCCTCTATCATGCGTCGCACAGCACTGATGTTATCTTCAGTAGTCGCTGTTATAAGACGTCCCGCTCGCGGATCATCATTGAGATTGCTACGTCCACGCTTAAACTCGTTAAATCAATTGTAAATAGTGGCACGAGATGGGGCTTCATTAAGAAATGCTAATAGCCTATCATAACTTTGTTGTTGAGTAAGCCCACAACGAAAATCATAATAAATCATTGACCGAAAATTTCCTCGCGTTAGGTTCATTTTTAAGTGTAACAAGAGTTTTAGATTTGCCGCCAATTCATAAAAACAAATGACAAATAAATGCAATATACATTACGTTACCAAAGAGTTCTGAAATTGAAATTCAAAAAAGTTTTCATTAGCAATGTTTCTAACTAGCCAGTTCTAAACATTTTCAGTGTTACCCACGTATTATAGCGCGTTTAGCCTGTGCTTTACAAACTTTGGTGTAAAGCACATGAAGCATAGACGCGGCTCACCAATACATTGTGTCGATCCAGATCGTTTAGTGACCTCATTAAAAAGAAGTAAGTTTACGGACCCCGCTTTTTTGTACCCTAGTTGACGCGTAGCTACATACATATATACCGTTTAAATGGTAACACAGTCACCGGCCCCTTTACTGCGTAATGACCGGCTTTTTTTTTTCTAGATTACTTGCGGCAAAGGAGCAAAGTTGGCTCCGTCGTCTACCGGTTAGTTTACCAATGATGACAAGCGTGCGTGGGCTTATTGCACGCAAAGTCACTGCTTACCAGCGCATTATTGGGTGCTGGAATTGTTGGTTTTTAGTAGCCTAAACAAAAGCTCCTACCTGGCACCACATGCTGCTTAAACTCGACTCAAATAAATTACACGGTTTAACTGTGTAGTCATCTGCCTCTTTAGTGTTAAAGACACAGATTTGTATTTGAGTAGACCATGTTTTTTTGTACACTGAATGCGACGTACCTGCGTGGGTTGTCGCACCCACAGCCACTGGCAAGCCCCTAAACTGCGAGATGTCCGAAACCACACACAGCATAGACTCGGTGCGCCGATACATTGCCTCTGCTTCTACATCCCCAAATCAAACTTGCAGCGAAGGGGTGAAGTTGTCTCCGTCGCCATCACCAGGGAATTTCATTTGAAGCAAGTACATGCGTGTGTGGGGTTAACGCACGCAAAGTCACTGCTTCCTAAACTTTGAGTTGTACACGCTTGTAATGAACGCAGGAACTGTTTTGTACTTGCCTTACTAAAAGCGACATACCTGGACTGATGACCTACTGCCGACTAATTTTCAAGATGTCTTGCACCACATGATATATGGACTCGGCACACCAATATACCGTCACTACAGTAAGATTACAAACTGGTACACTGGTTGACTTGAAGCGACGTACCTGCGTGGGCTGTCGCACCCAAAGCCACTGGCCCCTAAACTGCGAGATGTCCGGCACCACACACAGCATAGACTCAGCGCACCGGTACATTGTCTCTGCTTCTACATCCCCAAACCAAACTTGCAGCGAAGGGGTGAAGTTGTCTCCCGCAAGCTCTAACATGGCTACGTCACCGCCACCATTCAGGTTCAACGAGTGGACCAGAGGCACAGGTGTCACTGGTGACCTGAAAATTATTGCTATTGTATTTGAGGTGCTTAATGTATATTAATACTAATCTTTAGTAATATTATTAAACTTACTTATACAACGAGTTCCTTTTGATATCCCAAAACTCTAGGGTATTAAACAGACCATGGTAAAGAATCAAATTGCATATGAATTATTTTTCAATTATTAATTTTTTTTTGTAAAATTTTTTCATACAAAATAATTCTAAAAAGTCAGGACTGTTTATGTAAAACACCCTAACCTTGTTATGAATGAACTTTTGAATGAAAACGATTTACTCGTACCTCCTTATCAATAAAACACTCACACACGTCAATGTTTTTTACAAGTGACGCTCTCCCGCTACTTTACTACTCTACTTTAGTGTAAGTTTGCCAACGTCTCGCAAAACTAAGGATTCGCCATTAGCAAAATTTAACTAAAATTGATGTTATATTCGAAACTATTGATTTTTGAACCACATGTTCTAGGGCATTTTATGTTACTTTTACCTATACAACATAACCTAAGAGTTATGGGATATCAAAAGGAACACGTTGTATAATAAAATAAATACACTCACACGCACACACACTCGTCGTTTTATCGTAAATGAACGTTATACTACACGTAATTATACTAAATAAAATGTATTTGATTTAGCATTATATCATGTGAATGTTATATTAAACGGTTGTTATACTAAATGATCTTATCCCAATTGTTACTTATACGTTTTAAAATTATGTAATTTAAAATTATATCTTTCCATAATTATATGAAAATACTGTTATATTAAACAAAATTATACCTTTGATTGTATATGTTTTGATCTTTATATGATATGTTGTTATACCATATATTACACACCCCAAAGAATGTAGGTAAGCAAACTTATTTAATTTCGAATATTACCTAACAGGACCCATTCCTTCATAAAACTGATATTCAGCCTTGTCCGTTGATATAATAGTCCAGCAGGCCCCATCGTTGATCATTTCTTTGTTTGGCTCTTTAGGGCACGGAGTTGCTTGGAACTGAATGATCCGTTCCTGGGACAGGCAGAGGTACATGCGCTCTGTATCTTTCATGTAGAAAGCACATTTATGCAGTTGAGATACAGGGTCATCAGCTTCCAATAGAGCCATCTGTTTATCCACCTAGAAGTAAAATGCATTTTACAGATTCCTCAATCTATGATTATCTGTTTGACACTTCCTTTCAGATTATTTTATTTTTTCTGTATTGGATATAATTAGCTACTATGAAATTAATTATACCGATTGCTTTACTAGTTAGGGATTGTTCACAACAATTGTTATTGAATAATTACAGAAGATAGATTACATATTGACAAAAAAAGGATAAAGAGCATTATTAAAAATCTTTTAAGTAATAGTATTCATATTGACTGTTTTTACAACAATTTCTTACCTTTCTAATTATAAGCCTAGGTAGTGCCATTCCTGTAACAGAACAGACTAGCTTTACAGTTGACCCATAGTGCACATATCCATCCCTTACTGCAAACTCTTCAGATTCACTCTCATTGTCATCTAGTAGGTGTATTGTGAACGCCCCCCACTGTGTCGAAGAAGCATGGAAGTTGCCATTTTCTACGTGTAAGTATCTTGTAGACACAGTCTGAGATCGTAGCCGATTGAATAGAGCTACTTTAGTTCCACTAGCGATACATAAATCAGCATTCTTCAGTGATTGCTTTTTCTTTGAGGGCTTTGATATAACTTTTATTCTTTTACTATTGAAAATACCAATATCATGCCCATTTCCATAGAACATCTTTACAGATAGCATAAAATGCTTTCGTTTATCAGAATCTGATATGTACAGAGTTTTAGCAGCACAGTACTGTTTGCCATTGTTCAAATCGAGTTGTTGCATATCCTGGTCAGAGTTGCCAATTCCTATGAAGGCACACAACTGCGCCGCCTGTTCAGTCTCCCCCTCGCGTAGCATGCGCTCGCGTCTCAGCCGCCACCCGTCTCCGAATAAATAAATGCATGGGGGCGGACAGAAGAACCGCTTCTCATTACCATAGGATTTTTGTGCAACCTTTGCGTGAAGGATGACTACGATCATGTCGGCGCGGTCACGCAGGTAACGCTCCATAGCCTCTCGAGTGAGGCGTCGCTCCTCAGGGCGGTAGGCGCCGGCGCCAGGCCCGGCTGCGCTCGCGTAGCGCGGGAACAGAGCGCCGTGCTGCGGCGGCGGCGAGGGCGGGCCCTGCGCCATGCCGCCCGCGCCGTACTGATGCGGCATGCTCGCCACGGCTCCACTTCACCTGCTGCCGTCGCTCATACTCCGCTCCAGTGCCCGAATCACAAAAAACATATTGTTCCTTCCTTAACACTACCTGCACTGACTGTACTCTCAGCTGCACTTGAAAAACATGATCCACTCGCAAGAGAAGGGCACTCCTGTGGGCCGTGTGGCGTCCCTTGTAAGTATACGCCGTAATATTGACGATTCGCGTAATGTATACTTAGAATGCAGCCGGCGACCCCTATCTACGATCTCGCAGATCGATACACTTTTGTATTATTCACGACACTATAAATTAATTACGGTGGGAACCGTAGCACACTTTTCATTCAAAAACACCTGTTCGACGAGGATATTTTCAGACAGGCTCGCCAACATTCCACGACTATAATGTTTACTATTTGCACACGCTTTGAGGATCTTGATCTTCTGATCAATCTTAGGTATTAAAATATTTCACGCTATTCATCAAAATACTAAATTAATCGTATGTTTATTCGTGAAATAAATACGACAACGCCAAATAAATGAACTGTCAAAGATGAACCATAGACAAAAAGCGTACAAGCGTGTTGTCTTCTACACGCGCGAGAACACAATCGAGTGATGCGGGTCGGTCGCTCCGCGGCGCGCCGACTGACAGCCGGTCATAGGATGTGGGGTTACGCATGGGGCGTGAGAAAATAAAGTGTGGGAAAGAGTGGGCGTCGCAGCGTAGTGAAACATTTGATATGTTGTAGTGAACCGAACACATATTTATGAACACACTGCGCCAGTAGCAGACATTTCGTTTGTGATTGTGTGCGTGATAAATACGTCGAGTTCATGAAGCGCAAAGGTTGCGATGTGTGAGGAGGAAGAGACCGACGATTGACCGGAGATCTCGTGGGAAACGACCTTTGTTATGTACACTGGTATATAAATTAGTGTAAACAAAAAAATCTGTTCTGGAATTTAATTGCACGCGATGGGAGTCACTGGACTGTGGCGGTTAGTGGAGCCGACAGGCAAACCTGTGCCTGTTGAAACTTTGGAGAACAAAGTATTGGCAGTGGGTACGATTTGGCCAATCATTACAAAACATAATAATTTGATGATAAACAATGATTGATTGTCAAATATGTGTTTACTTTTAATAATTTATCTATTTCAGATATTTCAATATGGTTGCATCAGATGGTGAAAGGCTACCAAGATGCCAAAGGAGCCCCACTTGCCAATGCCCATCTTATGGGTTTATTCCAGCGTCTCTGCAAATTACTCTATTTCAGAATAAAACCAATATTTGTATTTGATGGTGGTTTCCCAGAATTAAAGAAAGAAACAATAGTAAGTTGACTGTAAAGTTAAGTAACATTCTATAATAAATAATCCCAATGCAGGGCAAAGGCCTCCATCATTAAAATCAAGTTACCATAGCAATGATCAGTATAGGCATTATCACCACTCTTGCCAAAGCGGGTTGGTGATCTCAAACCCGAGCAATGTTTGAAAATTCTAAACTTGTTGCTCGACCCGGGAATCAAATCCAAGACCCCGAGATCTTGGCCCGGTATACAAACCGATAGACCAAGGGGGCGTAGGCTGTTGACTGTAATTGAAAAGATCTAATAGATTTAAGAAACAACGCAACTGTACCCCAAATAAAGTTTTTGGGTATATTAATTTTGTGATACACTGTCTAAACCAAAAATGCAAGTATGGTCATATGCAAAAATACATGCAGGTTTAATATGCCTAATACAAAGTTTTGAAAAATATTATGGATAGGTACCTATATCGTAATTTTTGCACATAATATAAAAATTTAATGGAAATTCAAGAGCAACCATGAACTACAAAAAAACAACAGTCAAACATAACCATAGTCAATTTTACTAAGTTGTGTCACTTTTTGAGACTAGGGCAAATTAATATAGCAATGGGAAAGAACTGTTTTACATAAAAAAATGGTTTTTGGGTGAATCAATTAGATAGTTGAATGATAATAAATTAGTTACTCCTAGAGGCCTCTGGTTTAGCTTAAATGTGTACCAATCTAATCACCAAAATACTGAAAAATAAAAATTTTGTAACAATCCCCTTATCTTGTTTTCCCGTTGCCCTTTATCTATACATACTAGCTTTTAGCCCGCGTGAACTGCTTGTTATATCGCGGGGGCGGCAATCTCCGCCTAGAGATCCAAACAGCCTGTCCTTTTTCTAGGTCAAATCTATCTTTACTATTATACCGAATTTTATCAAAATCAGTTCAGTACTTTAGGCGTGAAAGTGTAAAAAATAGTTACTATCGCATTCATAATATTATATAGTAAGGAGACTATACTAAAGATCAGTAAAGACACAAGAATGGTAAAGTTTTTATTTACTGATATTTATTAACAGGCCAAGAGGCAGTATAACAAATCGAAGTACAAATCAGAGTCAGAGAGGATCAAAAGAGAATTAGCACTCTTGCTAAGCAAAAAATCTGCTGTCAGCACTATTTTGGGCAAGGAAATATCTCCCAAGAAAGGCACAATCACCAGTAATTTAGAAAATGATGATCTGTTTAAATTGCCAGCTTTACCTGAAAACAATGAAGAAAGTGAATCAGAGTAAGTGACTGATAATGTTTTTTTGCTTAATATTTAAGAATTCAGGTATTCTGATATAGAAGTTCAGACATTATATTAATTTGTGTTACTAAAATTAAGCTGAAGTATAAAATTCTATTATATTTAAACCTTTCAAAATGTCTTTTAGGTCAGAAGATGAAAGTTCCAGCAGTTCCACTGTTGATCTGCATTCAGTAGATATAGAGTCAAAATCATTCAAAACTTTACCCATCAAGGAAAAATATGATTTGCTCATAGAACTAAAAGAAACCAGAAAAATGAACTCTTGGGGAAAGATACATGAATTGCCAAAGAAAAGTGATAATTTCTCTGACTTTCAAGTAAATTTTCCTTCTAGTAAGTAGTGCTGTTTGTTATAAAAATGTATTTATTCAGTAAATTAATTTAATTTCTTTAGATGCAGAGACTGCTAAAAAGGCGCAAAGTTCAAGAATGTTTGGTAGAAACAGAAAAAGAGATGGGTGATGGTGGAATGTCCTTAAACGAGTTGGAATCGCTCCTAAACGATGAAGGTATAGATACAAAAATCGACGTGTTACCTACTCGGCGCATCGCATCTAATGTTAATACAAGATTTTTGCTCATTAACAATGTTAAGCAGGCTTTACTTGACGCCAAGAAAAAAGAGGAGGAAATAAATAATCCAGGACCTAGTAAACCCAAAGAAGAAGCAATTGACAAGCCATCAACAGTAAAAGATGAACTAGAAGAAGACTTAGAGAAAGCTATAAAAATGTCACTGGAATGTGAAAGTGAACATAATGCAAGTACCTCAAAAACTGATGATTCGTGGACCTCAATGTTATCAGACTCAACCTACAGTCACAACGATTCTGAGGAAGAAGATGGTATGGAGCAACCAGACATGACATCGGCTAAGGCTTACATAATGCAATATAGTGATTTTACTAACAAAGCTATTAACGAAATAATTACAACTAAAAAATCTTATAAAAAGCCCACAGCACCTATATTAAATAAAATTTTAGAAGAAATTAATAGTGAAAAATCAATTATAGCTGATAAAATTGATGTTTCCTCTGATGATGACAGTTCAAATCAACCAAACGCTAATATAGATAGTAAGGTGAAAACTGAAGTGATAAGTGAAGAAGAGTTAGAACACAGGGATGCCAATTATGACTCAACTCAGGCATCAGTCCTATTTGTCGAAAATGCATTGCGTGATATCATTACACTTGATACAAGTGCAGAAAGAGATAGTACTGTTGATGATGAAATAATTAACTCTAATACTCATACCATGATCAATGCGGATGATAATCCTTTTAGCAAAAATACCGTTAAAAATGATTCGGCTTCTAGTGATGAGGAATTTGAGGAAGTTCCTAAAATTGATAATAAATCTACAAATCCTACTAATAATTATAATACTCCTACCGTGATCAAAATGGATAATAATCCTCTATGCAAAAATTCTGTTGAAATTGAGTCTGCTTCTAGTGATGACGAATTTGAGGAAGTCCCTGAAATCGAAAACAAGTCTACAAAACCTGTTATACAGCTGACACTAAATGTAGAACAGCCTTGTGAAGATGATGACATATTTGCAGATGTTTTTGCTGAAAGGAAAGAAAGTAGCACTATAGAAAAGAGTATTCAAAAAAGTTTAAGTGACAATTATATAGAAGAAAAAAATAAACCTAAAATAGATAAAACGAAAGAAATTACTCAGATATGTACTAAAACCGTTACTTCATTAACAACTCAAATAGATGAAAAAAATAATCCCAATAATATAAGTGAAGCAAAAGCTACATCTCAAAAAGAAAATAACCAAACTATTTCTAATACAGTAGTAACTGAACAAGTTAAGAAAACTACACCTAGTTATATTTATGGAAAAGATTCCAACAAAACAGAAGATCCTGCAACTAGAAACCAACCTCCAGTTAAAGAAATAATGTCAATAGAGAAACTCAACGAAATGGCTGAAGAAATGACAAATGAGCAACAGCAACTTGAGCAAGAAAAAGGGCGTCTGGATCGGATAGGTCGCAACATCACCGACCAAATGACTAAGGAAGCTCAAGAACTGTTACAAATATTCGGCGTACCATACATAGTGGCTCCAATGGAGGCTGAAGCGCAGTGTGCTTTTCTCGAGAGCGTCAAACTAACTGACGGGACAATTACGGATGACAGCGATATTTGGCTTTTTGGAGGCAAGACTGTTTACAAAAATTTCTTTAACCAAAAAAAGCTTGTGTTGCAATTCTTGTCTGAAAGAATAGAAAAATCTTATAGTAAGTTTATTAGTACCTACATCGTTAAATAACATTTTAAGCACATACTTCTCTTACTCTAAAACTGAAATGTTATTTCAGATTTAACAAGAGAGCAGTTAGTTTTGTTAGCACTATTAGTAGGCAGCGATTACACAACCGGTGTTGATGGTGTCGGACCAGTTACTGCTTTGGAAATTTTAGCCTCATTTCCATTCAATAAAAAACATTTCCTGAATGAAACATCTACACAAGGAAAATATCAGCAAGTCATAACTGGCCTCCAGGAGTTTAAAAAGTGGGTACGATCTGGCAAAAGAACTGATAATACAAGTCTTAAAAAGAAATTAAGGAATGTTTCTTTAACTGACGATTTTCCTAGTGTTCGGGTAAGTTTGGATTTTAATGATAAGTACTGAAATTTAAATTTTAACATTCTAATAATACAATGAATTCTTGATTGCAGGTAGTACAAGCTTACTTTGAGCCTTACGTTGAAAAAAACGAAGATAAATTTACTTGGGGCGAATTAGATGTCACAGTATTACGTGACTATACAAAAGCTAAATTTGGATGGTCACAAAATAAGTTAGACGAAATATTAAAACCAGTTCTAAAGAGGCAAATGGAAAGAAAAAGTCAGAAGACAGTTCATGATTACTTTAAGAGAAAGGTAGAATTCCAATCATTAGAGCATCAGATGAGTAAGAGGGTTAAAGCAGCAGTTCAAAAAATGGGTCCAGAGAAACCGATGGAAGAGCAACTTTTAGACGAATTAAAGAATGAACAATCTTCTGTAAGTGCTAAACCCACGAGGAAAAGAAAAAATATCGCCGGCAAAGATACTGTGATGTCAAAAATAAAATCGAAAGGGTCAGGACCTGTAAAAAAAATCAAAATTGGCTCAGAATGTAACGATCTCAATGTTAAAGTTGTGACGGAAGTGGATGAAACTCCTGGATTAAACATAATAATTCCAAAAACAGACAGATATCAAGAAATAATTCCTCAAAGAGAAAAAACCAAGGAAAGTCTATTACAAAACCGTATGAAAGCTATAGAAGTTTTTAGAAAAAATAAAATCGATCGTAAGAAAAAACTTACAAAGAAGAAAGTTCTTTTACCTAAAGAAAAAGCAGATCTCTCGGAGAGCAGTGATGGAGATTAATTATATTTTTATACATTGTTGGCTACTTTAATTAGAAATAAAATACAAAAATAAAATAATAAATTTATTGTTTACATACATCCAACTGTTTTAATTAAGCATAGTTACTTTCAAAACATTTTAATTGCTCATTAAATAACGTATGATATGGGCACACAGATATAATAATAGTAAATAAAATAAGTGGACAAAATTAAATTACTTATAATATAATGTGGTACATCCAATAGTCACATTGTAACATGCAATAGTGCATTTAACACAGTTTTAGGAGAACCTACGAATAATTATTCTCTAAAAGCATAACTGAGCCAAAACATGGTTCCACGAAATATAAGTTGTGTGGGTAGGGTAATATAATCGCATACAACTTCCGTCTATGACTGTTAGTGTTTCGATCAACGTCATTGCAATTAGTTTGAGTGGAACTCGAAAAATCATATCTGTTTGGTTGGAGAGTTATTTTTCTAGATAATTATTATTCGCAAAGGAGAGAGCCCATTTATTGTTTAACAGTAGTTTTATGAAGAGAACTTTAAATGTTGCCGACGCCACCGATTATCAAAACACAGTAGACTTATTTAATTTTTGACACCAATGTACGTGCTGTTTTTAATATTTACTTGTTTCTCGCCTTTTCATTATTTTTTACTACATTTACTTATTTTAACAATATTTCGCCAATTCGACATTTAGCTGTTTTTTGACATAGACTTGTTTTCTCGCCATTCATTTGTTCTTGGGAAATAGCATACCAATGTGAAATAAATTATTTTGTGTATTGTGTTTTATTGGTAAGCTCAGTGTCATCGACAATCGCTCTTTACCTCGATGTAACTTAACAAAATAAAATGTTTGGACAACTATAAATGGGCTATATAACAGTCAATTGCGACCTGCATTACAAAGACACGAATGAAAGTCCTGTCTGTCATCAAACAACAAATAGTACAGAATTAATAAAAGTACGTCAATCTACCTGTGAATGAAAATTTTCCCAATAGATTTTCTACTGATGTTCAACACTTATTTCAATTTGGAAAATTAGATTGTGGTAGGTTTTTGAGCTGTTTTGAACACTCAGTTTTCTGAAACTGAGTGTTAACTTGAATAATAACCCGTGAAAACTGAGTGTTCACTGGTTATTATTCAAGTTCAGCTATAACAGTGATTGACAATTAGCTTATGTACTAATGCGTTAAAGAAAATATACTTCATTAAATAAACGCATACGTGCTGTACAGACAACAGCACGTCAATCTACCACAAAACGTCAAAATTTCCATTTGATTGATCTCTATCTGTTAGACTTAAAGTTGAAAATCAATACAATGACCTTTAACTTTTTGGGTCGGTTGACCTGCCGTTGTCCGTACAATGACCTTTCTTTTGAGTTTGAGTGTAGTTTAGAAAACAATATTCAAACAAACATGTAACTAATTAAAACAATATATCTCAAAAAAGCGTTGCAATAAAAAATCGTAGAACGTTATAATACCATTTTGTTTAGTTACTGAATTTTTTGATGTTAATATATTAAGATTTAAAATCTTATCACCAAACTAAGAGGAATCTAAATTCGTACCATCACGTTATACTTTGGACATTATTTCAATTGTGTCGATTGTGATGCAAAGTCACATTTCATGCACGTTTAAGTACTATTGTTAAAACGTGGGAAATTTTGATAATCTCTTACCACCTAAAAATAAGCAAAAATAAAACTGATTGCCTTTCCATCCCTAGAAACTTATTTACATCTAACGACTAACAAGTAATATATGAAAACTGAATTTCAACTAAAAATACCTCACGTGACTATCGACTTATTTGGATATAAATTAAATTTATACAGTTAATCACATTGCGTATTGCAGTATCTCACATAAAGGTAGCCGCTCATGGAGCGAATCGGTATTAATTTAATGAAAAATAAAAACAAATATCTTTGCATCAAGTCAGATTGTTCGATGCAATATTAAATTGTTGCCGAGACGCCGAGTGAGCGACGCCCTTTACTCTGCCATCGCCATTCGTCTAGGAGGGCGCTAGGGCCTCTGTAGCGATATCTTTTTCAAGTCTTAAGTTCTGTATGATCGACTAATACATCTTACATTTTGAAATGATTATATTTAACTGGGTACATCATGCTGTAGATCTATGAGATTACTTTAAGTTAAAATAATATCGTTTGACTGATTGACAAAGACGCGGACGTGACGTCTGTAATATTGAGGTATTCTTTGCTTGAACTATAAAAGCGATATCAAATATTCTAATTAAAACTTAATTGTTTTTGAATTGCTTCATGGTTGCCATCAGAAGCAATCTAATCGTTCACACTGATAAAACAACAGGTCGTGCATTTAGCTTATTTAGGTCAGATTAGTCGAACATACTTCAGATTAATACAGGCATTCTTTGATCACCTTAGTACCAAATTTGAAACACGTTTAAAAATGCTACGTTTTTATTCCTTATAGGAAAATGTAAAAAAAAACAAAGCATTTTTACGTCTAATGAATTCGATTTCGAAAGTCTAGATTAGTTTTAATTTGCATTGATAAAATTATTCACTGTCTAAAAATATTTGTCACTTGCAGTGCGAAGTTTACTCCACAGAACATGGAAAAAGGTTAAAAGGCTGTCATGCGCCATTTGTATGAGAATTTATTGATGTCGCCGCTTGCGCCCTACTACACAGAAACGAGTTCAGAGAAAGCCAACCAAGCGATTTTTTTTAACGTCGCGCGACGTCAAAAGAAACCAATCACAGCGCTCACTTACAAGCATTTGCTTATAACCTCTGTGACGCGCCTGCCCCGCCTACATCACCTTTCTAACCTTTTTCTATGTTCTGTGATTTATTTGGACATAACGTTAAACAGTTTTTGGTTTGTGGTGCGTTTTACACTAAAGTCCTTGAAAAATTAGGGGACTTTACACGAACAAGCCGAACATGACCGTGTCACTACCTGCACCGACCTTGAGATGGCCACACTACCGATAGGCTAGCTTTGCCCAAAACTTATTTTGAATGTTATGCGTTTAAAAATAAGACGGCTTTTAGATTATTGTCTTAGATTGTGATTCAAACTATATTTGTCTATTAACTAGCCAAAGACAAAAGAAAAACATTTAAGTGCTTGTAATGGTAAACAAACAAGACAAATGCCCAGACCATCTTGTTGGTCAAATAACTATAGAGTTGTCTATGGAAAACTAGCCTGAGACGGATTCTAAATCTTATTAATGTCAAACGTCTCGCGTGGCTTTTGGACAAAGCTTGATGGCTTGACTCCAGTTCTGCGCTGTCACCCCTTAAACCTATACCATAACTAATCAACCTTAACCACGCTGTAGATCTTCCTCACGAACCAGAAGCATGCCATGAATCCTATGGTTCCCGTCAGCAGGAAAAATAAGAATACCATGATGATCGTGTACCCGAAGTATAGGAAGGTGGATGCGGCGTCGTCGATGTTCAGTTTGGTCACGAAGTAATGGCAGCAGTAGATGAAGAGGTACCCAGCGGTTGAACCTGAACTTAGGAAGGCTCGCCACCACCAGTGGTAGTCCTCGGCGCAAAGGTGGAAGTAGCACAACAGGATGGTAGTCTCCGAACACGTGATCACGAGGATCACGAACACGAGGAACAGGAAACCGAACATGTAGTACATCTGGAAAAAGGTTAACTTAGTACGTATAAATTTATCATAATTACGCGTTGGGGTGGTTCGCCTCTATGGTTTTGGTTTGATGTTAATTCCTAACTTCGAGAAAATTTGCGTATTCTCTGGCGCCTATATCATAATGATTGTCCATACAATTAATTTAAAAAAAAAGATTTTCGAACTGACTGTTGTGATCCGCTTTGTTGTATACCAATAATAGCATAACTGGTCCTGAAGCAAACATTTCAAACTTTCTTACTTCTAAATTAATGATAAACATAAATAATAGGTTCCAGAGAATTAACATATCTGCTGAAAAATAACTTAGTGATAAGAACTTGTGGTTTCTCTAGTATCAGTGGTTTATTTCTCCATTAAGAATTAATAAAAAAAAATATATAGCCAAAGGTCACCACAGTTTAAACATCTTACCTGATTAGACCAAAGAGAGTTGAGGATGAAGAATAGTTGTATGAAGATGCATCCGAAGGGCAGAACTCCGCCCATGACGATGCCGGGAATCGGTTGCGTGTACAGGGATTGTTCCGGGATTTGCCGCGGGATCTGGTTCGTGCGCACCGGGTGGTCCAGGATCTAGTAGAATAGGTTATTATAGTGTTCATCAAAAAGGATAAGCGAAGTCTTAAATACAAAATCGATCCGTTTGTCAAAAAGAATCTGTAACAATGTTTGTCTGTCATGAACCCCCACCAGTCTACTGCAAAACCGGCCCCGCCCTTTTCCTGGAGGGGGAGTTTGCCATAATCGCCATGCTTGACAGGCGTGTTGACAGTCGTAGTTTGGCCAATGTTAGAGATAAGACGCTGCTGTATTTTGTTTTGGCTATAACCCTGTAGATTACTCTCGGCAGCAATACGATGGAAAGCGGTGGTGCTATTCTATTTTGGACTTGTGTTGGATACTATACACACCTATGCACACACAGCTCAAAAAATAATAAAGAATAAAATATATTATGGAAATTCCTATGGGGTTATAATAATACGATGTACGAAAGTATGTAAAGCTATACACTGAAGCATCTTAACGTCGTTGACATAGGTGCGAATTTGCAACAAAAATGTATAGCGCGATGTGCAAGCCACTGTACCATCTGTAATACCAACATGTTGCAATAAATTTTATGACTATCGCTATAAAAATCTATTGGGTACAAGCTTAACATGTTGGCTTTGGCTCATTTATCGCGCACACATATGACTTTCAACTCAAGTCAGCTTCTGATCTATGCGTAATGTAAAACACTTACCCTCTTTCTGAAACCGAAGTAGGCGCCAATAAAGGTAAGTGGTACGGAGACCCCAAACCACAGTCCGAGCAGAGCCACGAGGGTAGAGAAAGGTATCGCGGCCGACGACCCCTTGCCCCACAGCACCAGGTTCATTATGAAGAACAGCGAGAACACAACACTAGAACCGAGAATTTAATGACTTATATTAGTTGTCGTTTATGGACGACAGAATTAAAGGATATTGATAGATATATTGTTAAAGTAGCATATTCCATTGCAGAGCAAAGGCCTCATTAAAGTTACCACAGCTAAGATCGGTACAGGCATAATCACCACGCTTCCCAAATGCTGGTTGGTAATCACAAACCCGGGCAGAGTCCGAAAATTCAAGTCTTGTTGAGCAACTGGGGATCGAACTCAGGCCATCTTGAACGGGTAATTAAACCTCTCATGTCGTCCAAAGTTGAAATTGCTCGTGTGTCGTTTACGTTTTTTTTTTACAAAATACCTATGTGGACAACATCACAATATATCTTAGAGTAAGTAAGTACATGTATTTAAAGCATGTTTTGTGTAAATCAGAAACAACGATACCTTACCACAAAAACCCGGACTGGATAAAATACATAATATTTTTTTCTACATAACCCGTCCGGGAATCGAACCTGAGTACCATGGAGCGACACCTTGACAATGTGTAACACCGCTCCACCACGGAGGTCAGAATAAAATGTTGATTTTTTTTTAATTTGGATCTGAGTTAGTTATTTCGAGATTTCTACCATGTACCTTATGTACCTTAAGTTTCTAATACTTCGGCACTGTTGCAAGCGTCATGATCGCGGAAAAACTTGCAACAAAGTATTCAAAACTCATAAAAACAAGCTACGTGGTAGAAATCTCGAAATCTAACTCTTACGATAGTGACCACGAAAGTTAAAATCAGTATAGTTTTAAATGTTTATCCAATTCCTTTTTACTTACCCCGGGCACACCATAGAAGTTAGCAGTATGTTGCTCTTCCATCTGCGTCCGCCGAAGCTCTTGTAGATCCTAGCGCTCACGTATCCGGCGGCGGCGCCCAGCAGTACCCACGCTACTAGAGCGCAAGTCATTAGCGCCCCACGATTCGCCGGCGAAAGGAAACCGAGGCAAGCGAACGCTAGCGTCACCAAAGACATGCCGAACACCTGGGGATTATAGATACACCGCTTTGTGAAAAAAACTGAAGTTTTTGTTAGTTCGTTGTTTACACTTATCAACCTGCACTTGACTCGGTAGAACGCGAGAAAGATTATTGGAGACGCTGAGCTGGTGAAAACTAAGCTTCATAATCGTAGGCCACTGTCGCAGAGTTGCCTGCCTGTCGGTATTTTACAGATTGTACTTCGGAGAGTGTGCTCTTGAGCTGCATGAGCTCATTCCACCTTCCCCTTTCTATCTTCGGGAATCCAGGAGAACTGCAGGTTATCATCCCTTCCTGGTTGATATACCGCGACTAAGCGCTTTTCCTCTTCTTTTGGGATGCGCACCTCCAAGAAGTGGAATGCCCTGCCTGCCTGTTTTCCAGAAAAATCATAATCCTAAAATTTTTGACGCAACAGTGAATAGGCTGCTTCTGGGTAAGCTCGCTCCATCTTAGGCTTCTTCTTTACAGTAGAGTTAAGTATGTAGCCAAGAGCAAGCCCATTGAATATTAAAAAAAAAAAATTTCGTGATTTTCATTGAAAATCGGATATCAGTCAGTCTACCCTCTATAATAATCATATGTGGTCAGATATTAATAAAAAAAAAGGTACGCTTCGATTTTCGTGGGTTGAAAAATCATTGCTTCAAGTTCAATATCAGACAGTCTGATTAGAACTAGAAATTAATATAATTATTTTCGAATCAAAATAAAATGTAGTAGGTACTGCAATAAAATGGTATGTGACAACCAGTGATCAATAATGTCAAAAAAAATTCTACATGTCAATATTAATATCCCGTAACATGTGCATTTGTAAAAATCTTATATCATTAGATTCTGAGCTTTAAGACATTTATTTAAACAGTGTATTATGTATTAATATATAATGTAACCCCAGATATCAGTCTCTGGTTTGGCTTAGCTGAGCTTGCTCTTTGTCAATAAACCAACATCCTACTATATAATATTGTAATCGTAAACCTAGAGGATATGATGTACAAATTCTGATGAGTACTAGAGCATAAAGATGCGACTGGTGTCACAAATCTGTGTGTGTCAAATCAAAACGAATTGTATCTAATCAGTTCTCAATATTTTTGCTCTAAAATCTTTTCCATGTCTATTTTGTAAATTACATTGGTTTACAAACATGCCATATTAGCTATCTTGTTTGTCAACATTTCAGCCGCGAGAATGTTTCAATAATTGCCGCAATCTATAAATTCATACTAAAGTTCTAATATTTAATACGAAATGATTGAGTGTATCGACGTAACTGCGTACTTCAATATTGGTGTTAAACAGAATGGAACTGCTTTATACTACAACATATGTTAACATACATACAAACAATCTTCTTCTACAAGTCTTGGAATACTATTATTATTTATCATTTCGGTTTGTTTTTTCTTAGCTTAAATGCTGGATTGTTTCAAAACCGTTTACGGGCTGCCGACCACAGCTTTGAAAACGCAGCGCAAGGCAGTGTTTTACATAGTAAGATAAATCATTTGATATGACATAACAGCTACTGGCAGAAAATAGAAAAAAAAAAAGTGGATGATAGAGTTCTTAGGCGCACATTAGGAGAAGAAGTATGTCCGACAGTAGACATATTACACGTTATGTTAACTATTATAATAATACCTGCGATCCCGATCCAAGGAACACCGCAAGAAGCATTCCGCGACGTGGTGGTCTGAATACATCACCGTGAACTAACTTCCAGCCAAATTCCTCCTAAAAAGTCATAAAAATGAAATACTTTGTAAGTGGACCTAAACATTTCATGCAAAGTGGTTTCGCTTTTAATTCATTCATAAATCATAGCTAGGTTCAAAAACCAGGGCTATTTTCAATATTGCAAAACTCAGAGTGGATAAGCCTCAGGCTATCACTTCCAGTACTAGCCTATTCAGAAACTTTACAGAACCACTTCAATTAGTAGGAAAAATATATGACTAGGTAACTATGCAACATACGTATTTTGATACTCGCAAAAAAAAAAGGTAGGTGGAAAGAAGTAGAATGACACAATACAAGTAAAGGAAAGATAAAAAAATATGTTAATTTGTTTAAAACATTGATTAGTATGCGGGGATTTTTTGAACTACAAAGTAAAGGTTTTTCTTAATCTTAATATTTTCGTCAAGAATGTTGGGCACTATTTAGTTAATATGTTTCGTGGAAATAGCTGAACCTGATTGCTTTTACTCTTTGTCGTGGTTTTTACAAATGAGTAAATTACCACTGTGAATATTAACTAGACTTAACTAGCACTTCCAAAGATAACTAATTAATGCATGTTGTAGTCAGGTTGTCTACACCTATTGTGTAAATGCTAACTATTTCTTTAAAGAACATTTTGTATGTATTTTGAAAATTTGTTAAGATTAAGTTGTAGGTTACGTGGAACAGGTAGTAAATATTTTACGGACCATGTAAAATTAGGGAATGACGACATAAATACTGGAAACATTGTCATGCAGGGCCCAATGCGTATTAAGCTGGTTCATTTCTGATCAAATAACTAGTTTGTTTTTGTTACATTACTTTCTTTCTTTAAAATAAGTACATATTATTATTGTTAAAGCTGACAAATATGTACAGTTAATTACATATTACTCACTTGGGCATCTTCTCCACATTCCATCTGATTGTATCTTGCTATGTCCTTGTGTAAGGTCCTCAACAATATCATAGCAACCATTCCACTTAAGAACAGCACAATCACAAGAGAGTTCAGGATGGAGAACCATTGAATATTAGTTTGGGGCATAGACTCTAGAATATAATCCCATCTGGAAGACCATTTTATAGTGTTGTTCTTGTTGAAAGTTACACGGTAAGTGTATATGACATTGAATGTGTCATCTCCAGTGAAAGCGGTCGGTACCTCAAGTGGGTTGCGGGTTTCACTACAATCGAGGTTACCATTTTTTTGGTGGTTGATACTAGCAGGCTTAACCTGTAAACAATTGTTAGTTAATAAAACTTATTTTATTAAACCATATTGCTAATCAATCATATAACATTTTGATGTCATATCCATCCATTCCTTAGAGCATAGCTTAGCATTACTTTTGAGTTGGCTAGCATATAATGTTTTGGAGGCTATTAAACTAAATAAAAAATGTGAATAACATCACAAATTGTTCTTAACCCAAATTAAGTGACTATTTGTAAAAAAAAATGTTAAAACTCTTATTTGTGGAAATCAAAAACAACTAAGGAACTTTAGGAATATCTTAAAAGCAAGTAAAATTAACAGACTTGCCCCTAAGCAAGTTGTTGTGTAGGTCAAATGTGAAATAAATTTGTGTTATATACCTTAGCTGATATAATCCTTCCTCCGTTATCACCAAATCCGACTGCCCACTCTTCTTTTCCACCACTGTGGTATGTGATCTCTATGTCTACATGATTGAACAGGTAATATGCTCCAACTCTTCCTTGAGCGCCATTCACTATTGGTGCACAGGTTTCCTAAAAATATAATATGCATAAAGTGTTGCTCAAAAAACATCTAATCTCACATTCATCCACAGAATTTCTATTTCAAAACACACAGACACATATTGATTTTATTGTTCATAAATTATCTTCTTTTCTCAATTAACATAATCATTGAGTCTTGCTTATATGTATTCAAAGAGAATATTTCCGTATGCAAGTTTAAAAACCGGCCAAGTGCGAGTCGGACTCGCGCACCGAGGGTTCCGTACAAACCTGCAAGGTTTACAAAGTTCGTTCATTACGACAATCGAGTCATAACTATGGTATTTTTATTGCAAAATGAAATTAATCAAAAAATTTAAGGTTTTCGGTATCCTTTATGTGTGCTATAAAACGTTGCTTCATGCCAAATTTCAAGATTCTAGGTCGACTGGAAGTACCCTTTAGGTTCTGATTCCCTTGCGAGTACTTGCGAGTTTCAAAATATGCAGCTTAAATTGCTGTTTCTTTTGATTGCGTTGACATAGAAGTTTGATTTTGTTACAGCTTAAAGGTATTATAGACCTGAGTATTTGGTATGAATTTCAATTTAATACCTCTACGCGTTTATGAGGAAATGGGTAGTAAGTTTAAAATTATTAAAAAAAAAAATATTATGTGATGTAACTAAAAATTTATGGTTTTCGTAATTTTTCCTTTATCTATGCTATAAGACGTTGCTTCGTACCAAATTTCAAGATTCTGAGTTTACGGGAAGCACCCTGTAGGTTTTGATTCCCTTGCAAGTGTCGAAAATTTGCGGCATAAACGGCTGTATCTTTTGATTGCGTTGGCTTAGAAGTTTGATTTTTTCACAGCTTCAGGGGACAGTAGACCTGAGTAATTGATATAAATTTCAGCTTCATACCTCCACACGTTCCTGAGAAAAAGGGTCTTGACAGACGGACGGACGGACGGACAGACGGACGGACGGACGGACAGACGGACAACAAAGTGATCCTATAAGGGTTCCGTTTTTTCCTTTTGAGGTACGGAACCCTAAAAATTAGGGTGGTCATATGATGAATTTAGGAACAAACAATTTAGGAAAAAACAAAATAATGTAATGGAAGTAAAACAAAGTAAATGGAAAATACTTGGGTTGGTGTGAAATAACCCAAGCAGGAAGTTTTCTTTCACTGCAGTAATTTCTAATCAAAATAATTCAGATAGGTTTGAAATAAGCAAAAAAAAACAACAAAAACAGTTCTAATCAAGATCAATACATATTTGCTTAAAAATTATTTAAGCTATTTATTATACTATGACTTCCATTAAATGAACATTTCTTTGTTATCTTTTAATGAATGTGCCTAAACTATTTTAATGGTTATCATTACTATTTCCTTTAACACAGTTTTTGATAAATTTAACTAGCTTTATTTGGAATTTGATAAGGTTTCTGCCATAAAAAACTTAACCTATTTAATTTTGTAACTCATATCTAGATTAGAAAATTATCAATACAAATCATTAGGACTTACTGCATCCCGTCTGTTTTGGCAGCCCATGGGGAAACCTGTGCTGCAATATGTCTTTCCTCCTTCGTTCACAAGATAGCACCATGTGACTGGCATGTTATCCAGAATCCAGTGGTGTTGGTAGTACAAAGCCATACCCATTTTCAATAGATTCAGCTTCTTTACATCTTCCGGTCTTGATGCTTTGTATTCCCTCGAACATACTGCCTTACAACTTATATCCTCGAGGAAATTGATTTTGTATGGGCTTGGACGAATACGCTCACCAAATACCACTTGGCCGAGATTCTCGACTGGCGACTGTGTCTCATCAGAGAGACAGAAATCGAAGTGGTGGTATTCAAAAGGTATGACCGACTCTTCAGTGTTCAGTCTATTTACATACAGAGGAATTTCATTCTGCAAGGTATTGATAAGCATGGTAAATAATTATTGAAAACCAAGTTAAGAATGCATTTAATATTTATCAGTGACATGCTGATGTTATCTTATGGTAATATATTATATTCCATCAACACATCTTTCAACATTACTATACATATATTATTAAGATATTAGGACACAATAGATGTATTGATAAGCAGACGAAAATTTGATTTAACAGTTATTAATTAATCTAATTGGAAATGTATGCCTTATCTTTATGTGGTAGTAACTAATCATAAACGTGCAATCATGCTACTCATATTGGACATGAAAATCTTATTTTACCTCCATGATATAAATCTCACCTTGCACGATTTTCCATTGTCATCTCCGGCTTTGCAATAGTTCACAGGAGCTAAACCCGGCAAATAAAATGCTGTAATAGGCTTCAACAGAAATAATGCGCATACCGCATACGCGAGAGACATGATGTTACAAAACATTTCTGTCAAGTTATATTAAATGCCAGTACTATCATAAGTCGCACGAACAAGATATTGAATTCCTCATACTCAAGAACTTTATAAAAATAAGTAGAGTATACTAAAATTTCAACAATTTTAATCCTGAACAGCTTTCTTTCTCAAACACAGAAATGTCAGAACGTCACCATTCACCAACCAATCACCACACCACAGAACACATCCAACACCAGTCCGTCAGATTTAAGTGATGTGCTGATTTAAAATTAGTCGATATTTAAGTCATTGATTAATGATTTAATTGATTATAGTAATAATAGAATTAATGATTGACAGTAGATGAGGTAGATACCACTTTTAGTTCAATAAGTGAACTATATTAAACTATTTTTCATTATTAAAATACATGGTTTTGTATTATGAGGTTTTTTTTCTAATTTTCATTGGTGTTGGCTGTAGTCATGAATTTATTGCTTTTAGACACGTTTAAATAAATAAGGTTATTTTAGGTATAAGTTAGATTAAGTTATTACATATATATAAGTATTTATAATTATTGTATAAATTATAATAATGACATCTTTACTGTAGGACTCGGCCAAAGCCGTTAAAGATTTATGAAAAAAAATGTGTGGATTTTCTATCTGCCGATTAAAAGCCTAATTACCCAGTGATAGGGTTCAGAAATAAAGTTGGTTATAGCCTAAGATCCCACCATACAACGACCTTCACCGAGCTGTTTATTGGATGAAAAGTATTTTTTAAACAATTAAATATGTCAAAAAATATATTGCAAATGGGTTGCCTAAAAAATTTCAGTCCAGAGTAGAATTTTTAAAATTTGACAACCAAATTTCATGACTTTTTTTTTGCATTCAACCGTATACCACCGTGTTCATAAATGAATAATATTTATTTGTATTTAACTTTATTGAAGTGAAACGCGCCATCTTTTTCTTGCCCCTACCACGGTTGGTTCAGACGATAGCAAAAAGGTAAAGTGAAATAATTGAAGTGAAACTTCTTTATCGGCGTTGGAAAAAAATTTATCGTCACGTTTTTCGGTTGCGCGTCACAGCGTCACATTTTTCGGTTACGCGCCATCTTTTTCTTGCCCCTACCACGGTTGGTTCAGACGATAGCAAAAAGGTAAAGTGAAATAATTTATTGAAGTGAAACTTCTTTATCGGCGTTGGAAAAAATTTACCGTCACGTTTTGTGTCAAATTTTCGTCACATTTTTCGGTTACGCGCCATCTTTTTCTTGCCCCTACCACGGTTGGTTCAGACGATAGCAAAAAGGTAAAGTGAAATAATATTTAACCAATTTAACCAATTTAACCAATTTAACCAATTTAACCAATTTAACCAATTTAACTAATTCAACCAATTCAACCAATTTAACCAATTCAACCAATTCAACCAATTCAACCAATTCAACCAATTCAACCAATTCAACCAATTCAACCAATTCAACCAATTTAACCAATTTTACCAATTTTACCAATTTTACCAATTTAACCAATTTTACCAATTTTACCAATTTTACCAATTTTACCAATTTTACCAATTTCTGGAAAGTTGCATGTAGATCATTTTTCGAAAAATAAGGCCATAAAGAAGTTTCACTTCTTACGTGTGTACACTAGTACACGCACAACTTTTTTATTGATTGATTGATTGATTGATTGATTGATTGATTGATTGATTGATTGATTGATTGATTTATTTATTTATTTATTTATTTATTTATTTGTTTATTTATTTATTTATTAGATCATTTTTCGAAAAATAAGGTTATAAAGAAGTTTCACTTCTTACGTGTGTACACTAGTACACGCACAACTTTTTTTAATTAACCAGACCGGTGCAAGTTACTAGTTCGATTTACCTGTTTATATCTGCCTACTCAAGAGTTGTGACGGGAAAAAAATAGTCAACCTAACGTTTGCACATTCTTTGGGCTTCATATTTTCGATTGGTATGAAATTTGTCTATTAACCAAACCAGTAAAAAAAGTTAAATTAAAATAAAAAACAATTTTGTTAATTAATCATACTCTGGACTGAATTTTTTTAGTCAACCCATTTGCAATATATTTATTGGCATATTTAATTGTATATAAAATACTTTTCATCCAATAAACAGCTCGGTGAAGGTCGTTGTATGTTGGGATTTTTCTATTAGTATGATATTTTGTGATAATAATACATATTGTGCGTAACCGTCCTAACCGTAACTGAATAAAATATTTTTATGCGTGTTTAATTATAATATTTTTAGTAATAACGTTTTTTTAATGTTTTTACTACTTGTTTCAATCACAGTTTCAATGTAGTAGTTTTCTAGTCTCCCTGAAAAAAATCGATTGATCCAAAAGTCCTTGGCTGTAGGCTTTGAGTATCTAACCAACGGGAGAGGCAATTGACAGGCGTGCCAAAGGTACGAGACCGCCGGTCATACTGGTTATACAGGGTTACAGGTTGAGTCGACCTAAATCCTTTAAGAGGTTGTAGTTCCCATCATTCCTGACTGATTTGACTATGGAACCCTGTGTCCAAAACGTAACCGTTATCAAATTATCGGCTTTTGATTTTTTAAATCATAATTCTAGATTTTTTATCTAATGTCCCCTTTTTTTTTGTTTTGTGCCTAATTTTAGTTTGGTTTTCGCTATTTTTGTGTAAAAGATTATTTGCTTTATTATTTTAAACCATAAAATTGCAAGTAACTATACTAACTGAGTCGTAGTAGACAGTCAATTGTTAAAACAATGAATTAATTTGAAAAAGTTTTTTCTTTCTTTGTATGATATTTTAAAAAAAGTCTTTGACAGATATGCTGCACATGTACTAAAAAATATCTACGGTTCTTCAGCTTTCCAATAAGGTATAATATCATAGGGTTTTATTAGTATAATCTAAGAAAAACATTGATGAAATACTACCAGGTAGGTAGTAGTAAACAATAACGATATTTAAGCGTCAAATGTAACTTGAGTCAGGAAATAAAATAAAACATTCCAAATAGGTAACAAATGAGGTTTATTGATCTTGTTTACAATAAATGTTCCACATGCCTCCTATGTTTCGCACACATACACGCATTCTGTGTCTTAGGCCACTTTTTACAATACCAGTTGTTAGGCCTCTTCTTATTTCGTTAGCGGCATCAATCATTATTTGTCTTAAAACATCAATTGATTGTATTGGGTTGGACTCCTGGCTGGCCAGGGTGTAGGTCCACCACTTCCGATCCACTTATTGGAATAATTTGTGTCTAGCTACTCTCTGACACTCCTTCTAAAGTACGCGGGGCACCCATCGTGTTGAAACCACATGTCACGAATGAGATTTAATGGTAATTCTTCGAGAAAATCAGATAAATCTTGCCTCAAAATTTTTTCATAATTCTCTCCATCCAAATTTTGAGGTAGAAAGTAAGGCCCAATCAAATGGTTAGAAATTACTCCCATTTACACTTTAAGGCTAAAACGTCTCTGTGATCCCTTTATCCTTTTTTTTTATTGGGATTTCTTTGAGATTTTGGAGCCCAATAATGTGCGTTATGTTAATTAGTTATCCCGTCTTGATCGAATTTCGACTCATCAGTCCACAAGATGCTTCTTAAAAACGACGGATCGTCCAAATCTGCATTGAGCATAAATCTACAGAAGTCCAGCCTCCTTTCAGGATCTCCTTCTTCAATGACATGTAATGGGGTGTAGTGGTAGGGGTAGAGACCGGTATTATGCACCGTAAACCACACTTTCCAATGTGAGAGTCCAAGTTCTCGAGCAACAACATTGGTTGACGTAGTCGGAACCTGTCGAAATCGTCGAACTATATCATTATCTTGCTCTTCATTGTCATCATTAACACGTGGTCTACCCAGGTCTGTTCGTCGCCTTGAAACAGAGCCAGTCTCTCTAAATCGTCGGTAAACTCCGTCGAAGACACTAATATCCGGTATCCGGCGGCCAGGATAACGTGCTATGTATTCTTCACGGGCTCGTAAAGATACACAGTTGCAGTACCTATGGGTACTAACATATCAAAATATCAGCATATTCCTCGTTCGTAAAGGTCGTCATCTTCAACAGTTCCAAATCAGAAGCACAAATCAAGGTCCAGTGAACAAGCACAGTCACGAATAGGAGGAAATAGTCCAGAAAACAAGCCAAGTCGAGAAAAAAACAAAAAGCACCAAGTATCTACTAACTAACAAAACACACAGAATAACAAACAAATTGTTATCACATGGAATTCCTTTCTCACTCGTACCCGTTTACAATGAAAGACCCACCCATTGCAGGACAATAGGTGCTGCGAACGAATTAAGGTCTTCTACCTGGGCGTCTTTGTTTGAAGCTTTTTCCGAGAGTCCTAATAATACCCTAGCATGTTATACCTTATTAAAAAGCTGAAGAATTGTAGATATTTCAACATAACTGCAGCACATCTGTCCTAGACTTTTTTTAAAATATCTTACTAAGAAAAATAAACTTTTTAAAATGTATTTATTTTTTTAACAATTGACTTCGACTTAGTTGGTATAGTTACTTGCAGTTTTATGGTTTGAAATAATAAAGCAACTAATCTTCTACACAAAAATAGCGATAAGAACCAAAATAAAATTAGGCACAAAACAAAAAAAAATTGTGCCTAATTTTATTTTGGGGACATTAGATAAAAATCTGGAATAATGATTTAAAAAAATCAAAAGCCGATAATTCGAGAACGGTTAAGTTTTGGACATAGGGTTCCATAGTCAAATCAGTCATGAATGATGGGAACTACAACCTTTTAGGTCGACTTAACTTGTAACCCTGTATAAAACTAGTAGCCGCACGTTCCACGTCATTCAGCAAATGTCAGTAGCGCATAAATAACAGACCTGAGCTAAAAATGCCGAATTGCAGCGATTTTGCGTGTAAAAAGAGGTCATAATCCTCTAGTTGACAATAAGATAACTTAACTTTCCATTTCTAAGTATTATTTTGACTTAATATTAACAAATAATACAATAAATTAGCAAAATAACATGAAAAACCCAATCAATAAGTGTTGCCACTAAATAGTAAAGTAAAAGTAAAGTAACAGCCTACAATCATCCCACTGCAGGGAAAAGGCCTCCATCATTGAATTAAAGTTACCACAGCAATGATGGGTGTACTGGCATAATCACCACGCTTGCCAAATGCGGGTTGGTGATCACAAACCCGAGCAACGTTCGAAAATTCAAGACTTTATTTTTGTTGCCCGACCCGGGATTCGAACCTGGGACCCCGAGATCTTGGCCCGGTATTTAAACCACTAGACCAGCGGGGCGTTGAATAGTAATCGTATGTTGTTGAATAGTATGTAGTTTATAGAATTTGACTTGATTTAAACGTCTAATTAAATATGCGTTTTGTTTATTACTATAATATATTATTGTAAACATATAACTGCATAATTATGTCTCGAAGAAATAAAACATGGCAATCAGTAATCTATAATCAATTATTCAATTCATTATAGATTTATCATTTATTTATAAATCATAAAAATAAATCAGCAAGTTTCATCTAATTTATATTTTAAATCGTTATTCTCTAATACTTTTCAATATGTTCTAGTAAACTTATCACAAAATGATGCATTTTTGAATTTAAGAACTGACCACACTGAAGGAAAATTAGGGCTGTGACAGCCTAAAACAAATGTCGATATCGACATTATCAATAATGACGATGATTTATATATTTTTAATACGTAATTAGGTACTTTAAGATTTAGTTTCATTTATTATTTTTTACTTTTTAAAGGGAACTTTTTATGTCAGCTTTTTTTTTAATAATTATTATTTATTTTTTATTTTATACTTTTAATAGGTAGATTTTGTTAAGTTGTAAATAACAAGTCTGGCCATAAATACTGTCACATCAAACCTTTTTTTTTACAACTTTTTTAATATTTTGAATTTGGATAAAAATCTTGCAATTTTGTGGAATGTCACATATTTTATCGTGTTTATTATCAAATTACAGTATGGAATGGGATATTAAAGAAAATAGAATTGCAGTGATCGCCTTGCACAAAGCGGGTCCGGACATATTCCAGACACTTCGAAAGCTTGGTATCAGTTTTTTTTTTTTTTTAGTGGTTTAAAGTTGTTGCTCGCAGCCATATCTATAACTAATTTTTAGCCAAAGAAACAAGCTGTTTGATGGTGCAATTTGTTTTAAATTCGGTTTGGAATTGTACGAAATACGATCAAAAACATTTTAAAAATCTTAAATTAACCGTTGTGAACCGTGACCTACGACAACCCGCAGAGCGCCCGCTTGCCGGGTGCGACGGACGTGAGTCATCGTGCGCGCCGCTTCGCCTACCTACCGCTAGCGCGACTGTTGTACCTTCGGCCGCAGCGTTAATAATATGACACCAAGAATCACTCGCTGCGCGGGATGCCGGGGGAAAGTTAGCGAAGATGATGCTTATATGAAGTGTGCAAAATGTAAGCAAATCTTTGATTTACTATGTGCTAATTTTACCCTTGAACAATTTATTGCTTTATCTGTGGAACTAAAAAAATCCTGGATCTGTATGGAGTGCCGTTGCAAGTTACCGAAAGGCGATAATTCGTGTACACCCGTGCGTCAGCGACTTATTCAGGATGTTAACATGGCTCATCAATGTCATGATATTTCCATGAATAGCCCTGAAAATGTGACTGACCGCTCTAGTACGAGTTTTGCACGAACCACTTCGGAAAGGAGTCCTGATAACGTAACTGTACGTGCTAAATCACGAATACATGACACTGGCAGTGCCAAAGATGATGATTTTAAAAACTGCCTAAATGCCTTGAAAGCTTCAATCGTTGACGAACTGAATAAGAAAAGTATTGAATTAGAAATGAAATTGACTGAAAAAATTAAAACGATTGTTTCGGAGCAGTTTTTTGCCTTTAGAAATGATTTTTTTGACAAAATAGATATCCTAACTAGGAAAATAGACGATCTGAAGCAGACTTATGCTTGCAAAACTGCCTCAAGTAATGATTTCAAGACGAATGATAACTGTAGTACTTCTACCCACTTAAAACAAAAACGGCATTCTACTCCTAAGCTTATGCCGCAAAAACTTACTGGTGGGCCTGCTGAAAAAACCATGCCCTCCACGACCAAGGCCTCAGCCGGCATTCCCTCCATCTCTTTGAAACCCAAGCTTGATGCGCACAACTCGGTTTCGCCAGTTTTCAAGGATGATGGAGCTGATGTGGGTGAATGGATGGAAGTGAAACGTAAACGAAAGCGCGCCTCCCATCCTGGAATGCTTAGAGGCACCGCTGCAGTTGGATCTACGTCACTACGAGCAGCTGAAAGATGGAAGTATCTCCATCTCTACTACGTCCAGGAGGGTACCACGGTTCAGCAGGTTAGCGATCATCTGAAATCGGTGTGTGGTGGTGATATATGTACCGTAGAGGAGTTAAAACCACGGGGGCGTTATGCCTCATTTAAGTTGGGTGTACCTGTGCATGCTGCTGACTTTGTTATGTGTCCTAATAGTTGGGCCGAAGATATATGTGTGAAGCCTTGGCGTCAGAACTTTCGTTCAAAAGAGGGGCGTGCGTAATAAGTGTAATAAGATAAGCTTGTTTTATCAAAACGTGCGTGGTCTTCGATCAAAAACTAGTGTTTTTCATAACAATGTAACTAAAAGTAAATTCGATATTATCACCTTAACTGAGACATTTTTAACAAGTTCTGTATGCGATGGTGAACTATTTCCTCCTGGGTACACGATAGTGCGTAAAGATAGAGCTGGTGACGCTGGGTGGGGTGGAGTATTGATTGCAGTCCGTGACTGGTACTCAGTGCGTGTTATTAATGACATTCCAACTTTGACTGATGACAAAGAACTAATCTTTGTAATTATTAGTAATAAGACTGTGAAATTTTTGTGTTGTGTAGTATATCTCCCTCCTAATTATAATGACGAACAGTATGTAAATGTATTGACATGTATTGAAAACGCACTATGCACTTACTCTGACTTAGATATATTAGTTTTAGGTGACTTTAATCTTAACTCTTGTAGTGTTAATGCCAGAAAGCAATTTGATTTCTTTTGTGACTTCTGTTCGCTGCAGCAACACAATAGCATATTCAATGATAATGGCGTCATGTTAGATCTTGTGCTGAGTGATCTTGAGCTCGACGATATCTCGGTTACTTCTTGTCTAGACCCCCTAGTTCACCTCGATAAACACCATCCGGCTATTGAGGTGGAGATTAAACTCAGTCTCCAGAATCGTACCTTGACAACATTGTCTCCGCCCACGCAGTTTTCTGCCTCTGGTCCAGATTTTAACTGGCGCAAAGCCGATCTACAAGGGTTGTATAATGCACTACTAAGCTTAAACTGGTCGGACTTATTAGAAAGTAGAAATGTAAACGCTGCGGTTGAACTTTTTTATGATAAGCTATATGACACTATAGCAGGCTCTGTACCGCTTAAAAATCATTCACCAAAACGCCGACCTAACACCTATCCAGTATGGTTTACTACAGAAATAATAGATAATATCAAGCAGAAATATTTCCATCTGGTTAGGTACAAAGAAGAGGGCAAAGAATTTAACAAAGAGCTTTTCAAATATTATCGACATCGTGTTAAGAAACTGATGGATTTGGAGTATCGGCGACATTTAAATTATATCCAGAGCAAGATTATTGATGATCCCGTTCAATTCTGGAACTATGTCAATGATAAGAAAAAACAGCGACGAGGTGTTAATACATACATGTATCAGGGTCTCGACGTGCAGGGTCAGGAAGCGGCTGACTCTTTTGCAAAGTATTTTAGTTCTGTCTTTCGAGCAGACGTTCCACAACTAGATCATGGCGTAGCTGCCACAGCTTACGCTAAACCTGATGCCACTTCCATCTCGATCTTATCAGTAGACGAAACGGACCTTAGATTGGCAGTGAAACGCCTTAAACCGCGATCTTCTGAAGGTCCTGATCGAATTCCTGTGTTCCTAGCGAGGGATTGCATTGCTGTTCTGAGGGATCCGCTGCTTCACATATTTAACCTTTCTCTCAACAAAGCAATTTATCCGGAGAGATGGAAACTTTCACGAGTTACTCCAGTACCTGAATGCGAGGGAGGTAATGATGTGTCGTCTTTTAGACCAATAGCAGTGCTATCGGTTTTTGCCAAGATTTTTGAACATATCCTAAATCAACATATTAGCCGACAAATCGATCACTTATTACACAACAGCCAACACGGGTTCCGCAAGGCACGCTCCACTACAACAAACCTGGTGGCGCATGTTGATTACGTCTCCGCTGAGATGGATAAAGGACATCAAGTAGACGTGGCCTACTTTGATTTCAGGAAGGCCTTCGATCTGGTGGATAATGATGTTCTCCTGCAGAAACTTGCGATGATAGGTTTTACACCAAGCCTGCTTAAGTTGATGGCCTGTTATCTACACAATCGGTGTCAATATGTGAGATTGAATGGATACGAATCAGAAATATACTATACAAGATCAGGGGTGAGTCAAGGTAGTACTTTAGGGCCTACCTTATTTCTGATCTTTGTCAATGACCTCCCGAAGGGTGTACAGGAGGCTAAATGTCTCTTGTTTGCGGATGATCTAAAGTTGAGTCTCAGTATTATTGATGTCCGCGATACTCTAAAGTTGCAGGAAGACATACATACTATCTGGGCATGGAGTCGAGAAAATCACCTTCCCCTCAATAGTGACAAATGTAAAGTCATCACTTGCTCTCGAAAGCGACACCCGCTTCATGTGACTTATAATTTATCTGACGCACCATTGGAAAGAGTGGGTAGCATTCGTGATTTGGGATTGGAAATTGACACAGAATTTGACTTTCATACACATGTGACAACAATTTGCAAACTCGCTAGTAGAACGTTAGGCTTTGTTATACGAACTGCTGGTCAGTTTAACAATCCTAAGGTTGCATTAGTTTTATACAATGCATACGTCCGCAGCAAGCTAGAATACTGTGCTATAATCTGGGATCCATACGAAGACAAATATGGGCTCATGATAGAAAAGCTACAGCGCAAGTTTGCGCGTTGGCAGTACAAACAGCGATATGGTTACTACCCATATCTATATCCATCTATGTTTGTATCAGGCATGGTAGATATGGACACGCTCAAATTTAGAAGGGTTATGTTACTCTTGAAGCACTATCTATCAGTTGTCCACCACAAAATAGATTCTCCAGAAATAATAGAAAAGATATGCTTATTGGCTCCACGGAATATTCAGACGGACGAATATGGATCGCTGGCGCCGCGCCGCAGACCGCGGCTGCTGGCCCGGCCGGCGGCGCGCACCAAGCGTGCCGGCTATGCGCCTACCAACCGCGCGTTGCGCTGTTTAGGAGACTTGCTCGCCCAGCACAATGACGTCGACATTTTTTCTGACCATTTGGGGCACTTATTTAATAAATTTCGTATGCATTTGACTGGCATAATGTAATTGTCAAAATTTTCTGACCGATCCTTACTGTTATTAGTATTAGTATTGAATAAATTAAAATATATCCTATTTTGACATTATCTCTTTTCGTTAATTTAAAATGTATTAATACTTGACATGCCTACTGTAATTGTGACTATTTTATTTTATATGATTGATGACGACCATTTTTATGACATTGATTTATATATAGGATAAATATGTAATGTACCTAATTGTAAGTTTTTGATGATATTTCTGATGTTCTTGACTAATAATGTATGTGTAAACTTAAACTCTTTGGTGTTAACTTGTAAAATTGCCTAAACTTGTTTGCGACTTGGATTTTTAATCTGTAAGTTTACAAGTGTAATGAATAATAAAATAAATAAAATAAAAAAATCAGCCGTATGTTCGTATATCGTACTATCAACAGATACAACAACACTACCTTCAAGTAGCCTGTTAATTATTGGCTGAACTCATCGATAGTGACATATCAATAGTGTCTTACTCTAGCATTCCTTACACGAAAATGACGTCATCTTGTATACTGATAGGCTGTTCATGCGTGTATTTAAACATGTGTGCGTGTAGTCTGTGTTTGTGTTTGACAATTTCTTCGATGCGTGCGTAACGACATGATCGAAAAAAAAATGGAAAAGAGGTTTCTATGTTCTAGAGGTTTCTATGTGATAGACTTGACTTGATTTTGTTTTTTTTAGCTTGACTTGATTTTAGCCGGATCGCTGGGGCTTGGCTTCAAGAGCGCCACTGTCTGTAGGCTCAGATCGAGGCTTATCGTCGTTAGAAGGGTGGACTGGTGATAGATGATCTATAGAAGTAGGATAATCAATTAACCCCAGAAATTTATTATTTAGTCAACTTATTTTAGGTATATTTACAGTTAAATAATAATGTATTTAAGCGTAAATATGATTTATCTTAGAGTATCATAGCAGGCTTGACCCACTTACATCAGCAAAGCTGCGCAAAGGCATCTTTTCTTGCACTTAGCTGTTGGGTGTTGTAGGAGTATCAGATAAAATTAGTCCCTGGTATTTCTCGGTTAACATCTATGATCCGTTTTACTTCGTATAAAGACACATACCTAAGTAGATAAAACATACAAAGGGTTAGTCTAGGAAAAAGTTAGACAAAATGACGTGTTTTATTTTGAACCGTAAGTAAGTTGCGATCTTTGTAATTTCTGAAAGGTATAAGTAGTACGCTTAGAATAATAGTAGGTAGGTAAGTACCTAAGTACGTCGGTGGTTTTGTGCTTCGACTGTTTTCTACCTAGGAATGTAAAATAGATAACTCTCAACATTCAAATATTGTTTTGGCATTACTAATAATTATGAGTACTTACCTAAAACCTGTAAGTGCCTTTGTCATTATAACTCATTAAGTTAGGACTTATCTAAGTTCAAAAGGGTCATGTTTTACGTTCTCATCGCCGATTAACCGATTCCGTGCGGAAGCTCCGTAGTGGCGCCATGTGTTTTTTTTGTAAATGGTGGGTGGCGCCCAAGAGGAGCCAAAATATTTACATGTAAAACACTGATAAAATAGCATTTCTAAAGATTACCCCCTTTATTAAAGTGTCCTTATTTGTCCCACAGATTACGATTTCAGTGTTCGTTTCGGGATATTTCATGAAAAAACACACTTCAGAAGTTGTAAACCTTTTCAATACAAGATCAATATGATTAATACGGATACCGAATTATTTTTTATGTTAGCTACAAAAAAATAATTAAGAAATAATTTTACTCACAATTGTTAAAGATATATAGTGTTTTTATGTCTAAACTAGCTTCGTCTGCGTGGCATTAAACAATAATAAAAAGAAACGAATTGATACATCAATCGTGCCAAAGATATAGCAAACCATTTACCTTCCGTTTCCGTATAAACACTTAATTAGTCACTTCTAAACACTTTAAATTATTTATTAGACCGCTTACGTTCGCTGTTAAATTGAGACTATAAAAAAAAACAAGTGGAAACTGACGAAACAGCGATCAGTTATACTACATGGCGGGTGGCGCTCGAGAGGAGCTATGAAAATTCATGGCGAATGGTGCCTCAGAGGAGCCACGAAACATTTGTTCGCCGCCAGGCGCTAGAGTCTTAAAAAACCACCGCCGACCTGAATCGGTTAAGCAAACTAAAATTTCCGTCAAACTTTTTAGCTTTTAAGTTCAAGTATAATATAACTTGAAGTCGCATGCTGGTCTGTCGTTCTTCACGTATAGTTTCTGAAACTAGTGTAAGAACCTAAGGACTAAGTAGTGTAGTCGTTCTAGTAGTGTTTTGTTCTCATGGCAACAAGTGTAATACGAATGTAGTTAAAATGACGCTAGTACTTCTGATGATGGTTATCATAACATTATTTTATGCCGACTATCAACCAACGATCTACAGCAAAGAAGGAGAAAAAGGAAATAATGCTAATAATGTAAGTATTTACTTCGTGCTGTCGTTCGTGGTGCGGTGCCTAGGAGCCTAACAAGGACCCTAGGCTCGATTCCCGGGTTCTGCAAGGAATGGGCTCCCTCTCTAGTAGGGCTTTCATAAGGAACGTTAAGCAATTGGTTCTGTCTTCCAAAGTAAGATGAAAGTCGTAAAAACTAGTGACTTTAGAGTCCTGTAAATAGGCGGCATGAGAAACTCACAAATACCAGATCATACCTACTTGTAGGGCCGTGTTGTAGGGTAACACTTACGGCAGGAAGAAGATTTTCGTTTCAAGAAATAAATAGCTGAGTAAGTTCTATAACTTAAAATATGAACGTATTTATCAACTAATGATAAGAAAGTCCATCCATGGTTAATAAGGGTTCTGAAATTGGCAGCAGAATTGAGTTTTTTTATATTATTTTCTATTTTGCTCCCTGCTCATAATATAAGTAGGTACCTACCTACATAATATGATTTATTATACCTACTTACTATGATTAGATAGATACTCTTTATTGCACACAACAAATCAACTATGGTTAAAGAGATACATTTAGAGCTGTACAATTTAGGCGATCTTATCGCTAGAAGCGATTTCTTCCAGACAACCTTCAGGTAGAGGTAAAAATTGTATTAGAGATAAGAGGGGAAAGTATCTATGTTTTATAAAATTAATTATCTTGATTTTAGAATGTAATCCCTATATACACCAAAGGATTGACGTCCAAAGAAGAAATAGTAGCATTACAATACCACGACCTTGACTTTTGTCAATCCGAGAAGAAAGAGACTTCCCATGGAACTCTTCAAGATGGGTTGTTTGGTCCAGTACGTACACCCTATTTTGTAACATTCCTTCACGATCGACCATGTAAAGTTTTATGTACCAAGTCATATGACCGGGACCATACCACACTCACACGACAGAAGCTAGATGACCTAAAAATGGCAATATCTAGAAACTACGAACATCGCTGGTTTGTTGACAACTTGCCTGTGAAGTGGTGCTATTCAGTCGGCGATGGTAAGAGACGATGCAGAAATAGCTTTCCTGTTGGATGTCATGTAACTAAGGATAAGGTAAGTGTTGTCACACCAGTTAGCCCTAAGCTAAGTAAAGGTTATTACAGGTACTATGACCACTGTGGGTAGGGTCCGCTAACCCCGGACGAGCCCCATATATCTCAAAGTCAGTCAGCCCCCGCCGTCGCTAAGTATGCGTAAAAGCATTCCCCTACCTCAAAAAAAAGGTACCTACTATGACTAGATTGGACGCCCCGTTGGTCTAGCCAAGTGATTCAAGTACCTACCTGACCAAGATATCGGGGTTGTGGGTTCGTTCCCCGGGACAGGCAACAAGAGTTTCGAGTTTTCGAACATTGCTCGGGTTTGTGATCTCCAACCCGTATTTGGCAAGCGTGGTGATTATGGCCAGTACCAATCGTTGTAATCACCACGCTTGCCAAATGCGGGTTGGTGATCACAAACCCGAGCAACGTTCGAAAATTCGAAACTTTGTTGTTGCCCGACCCGGGATTCGAACCTGGGACCCCGAAATCTTGGCCCGGTATTTAAACCACTAGACCAACGGGGCGTTTAAAAAACTTAAGACTGATAAATTTGTAATGTAAGTTTGCTTTTACGACTAGATTATATTACTCGTATATACGCGATGTGAACGATTTCTTTGTTTTATATTATATTTTCGGTCCAAGAAGCAGTTGTCTTTATCACACTCTGCGATGAAGGCGTTTGGCACTGCGCGACAGCAATAGATTTTACAAATACCTATTTTTCAATTCTCTCGCCCGTAGTGTTTCCTCTTAACTGCACGCGTACAAAGACGCTGGAAACTTAAATAAATAGGTAGGTACTTGATTGCTAATACATACATACATACATATTATCACGCCTCCTTCCCAACGGGGTAGGCAGAGACCAAGGCCTTCCACTTACTACGATCCTGGCATACATCTTTCGCTTCTTCCACATTCATCAATCTTTTCATGCATGCTCGTCGGTTTAGAGTACTCTCTCATTGCTAATAAGTCATGTCATTTATTATATTTTTCCTTAGAACACTTGTGAACCAATACTGATGAATGCAAAAAATGATACCTATTACTTATTCAACCATATGGATTTGGAATTTATTTATCACACAGAAGAAAAAGAGGAAGGAGAGGCTGGAGCCAATATGGGTCGGATATTATTTGTTCAGGTAAAAATATCTCATTTTTTAGGGTTTCGTAGCCGAATGGCAAAAAACGGAAAGTTTCGTCAAGTCTGCCTGTCTGTCTGTCTATCTGTCCGTCTGTCCGTCCGTATGTTACACAGCCCCTTTATTCTGAAAGTATTAGCATCACACAGTTGAAACTTGGTAGGTAGGTGAATCCTGTTGACCGCTTTACGATTCTCATACAAAAAATTAAAAATAATGATATTTAAGGGGAAACAAATTTTTTTTTACTCAATCCTATTTATGGGGTATCTATGGATAAAGTCTTTTAACATTACATAGAGGTTCCTAAAAGTAAAACCATTTTTTCCAAAAGTCTAACATTTGAAAGATAGACGCTTCCAAAGTGGTAAAATCCCCCGCCCCCCCCCCCTCTAACTTTTGAACCAAGTGCAAATTATGAAAAAAAAATACATAATGTAGATCTTAACAAATACTTTCAACGAAAATTGGTTTGAACGAGATCAAACCGGTAATTTTTGAGAAAGACCACATTCTTAACAAAAATATAACTTTGTCCTTCATACAAACACTATGAAAAACATATATTTTTTATTTTTGCAGTCAATTAAATATTGTTGTATTTTGGCTAAGTGGAAGTAAGTGGACCCCCAATTCAGTTAAAGTTGGTACGGAACCCTCAGTGCGCGAGTCCGACTCGCACATGGCCGGTTTTTAGTCACTGGGAAGTATGTTTCTTTGTAGTATTAGGTACGAGTATTATCTGATACGTGGTAAACAGGTTGAAGCAGACTTTGAGCTGCTGGATACTTAAGCAGCCACGGTTATTCAACGTTTTTAATTGTTAAACAACTTTAGCATCGTAGAAAAGAATGATTTCTATATTACTGACGTGAACGAATAGCATAATTTTCTACACCTACAGAGCTAGTCTAGATTTAAATCCTACTTACTGGTCTAGGAGTCTTTCATAACTAATTATGGTCATATGGTGTAATTAATTTGTTTGTTACGACTTAAGTATTGGAGTGGTGTGCACACCGGTATTCATGGTGTCGTCTGCTTTGAGGTCCCGCGGGATTGACTCCCGGATGGGCCAGTGTAGAAAAAATATTTTTTCTGTGTTTTGTCGAGTCTGGATGTTGTCTTCGTTGTTTTTGATTTCCACAAAACAAAACCGTAATATAGCTACTTACTTTAGGATCTGAACATGTGTGTATGTGATGATAACATTTATTTACCTATCTATTTTTTATTTATCTGTAAGTACTTAGGTGTGTTTTATTCCAGGTTAAGCCTGCTAGTATGAATCACAGAACCAGTGATTTGTCATTCGGGTCTAGGAACTGCAACACGTACAACAACCAGCTGGAACTACCGGTATCGATGGACAATGTCGATAAATTCCATATCACTTATACATACAGCGTAAACTTTTACAAAAACCACACAATGGATTATCCTTCAAAATGGGCTCGAATTATCGATTTAATGTTCGACTAAAAAATATAATAATAAAACAACAAGCCTCTAACTTTCTTGTTTCTTTTATTAGATACAAAATTTACAAAATCGTTTAAACTCAAACAAGGATATTAATTTTATTTTTAAGTCACATGCAATCATTAACGTTGCTAAAGCAATATTTCATTGGGAATTCATTTAATCTATGGGTTATTTATAGAATTACCTATATAAAAACGACTCGTTGGTTTAGTGGTTTGAATACTGGACCAAGATCTCGGGGTCCAAGGTTCGATCCCCGGGTCGGGCAACAAAAAGTTTCAAATTTTCGAACATTGCTCGGGTTTGTGATCACCAACACACATTTGGCAAGCGTGGTGAATATGCCAGTACCTATCATTGCTGTGGTAACTTGAATTCAATGATGGAGCCCTTTTCCCTGCAGTGGGATGGTTAAAGGCTGTTACTTACTTTACTTTACTTTACCTATTTATATTATTCCCAAAAACTGGTTATTATCTAGTGGCAGGCATGGACGTATTCTATGGTGTCAGGAGACCTCTAGTTACTTATAGTTTAGTCAGATCAGCAGCGTTGCTTTATGATAGCGTACTTATAAGCTAGACGAATGGAATATCTAAGTAGATAAAGAATGTGTGAAAATGACATTATCTTAGGAAACGATCGATCGTTAGCTACTGTAATTTTCATACATTTTTTTTGGTACTCTAGAGTTGTTCTTACTTATGTCACTACCATATTAATAAGTGTCAGTTCTAGGCAAGATGTGTGCAAATGACAGCTTATGAAACGATCGATCGTAAGCTACTGTCATTATCATACATTTACTCTAGAGTCTTTCCTACATAAGTAACTGTCAGATCTTGGCAATTTATTGAATTGTTAGGATTACCAACATTTAAAGGTCTATCGTAAAGGTAATTGTCGATGCCGAAGTAAATTTTCTTCCACGTCGGCGAGTGGGCCAGTATCCTCCCCGAGAGACTGGTCTCGGACGAAGGCAGAAATCAGGCCCAAGGACGCAGAGGGCTGATCCGCTGGTACCATATGACCTGCGCCGCGAATCATCACTTCGGTCAAGTTGCCTGCCGTCTTGTAGTAACTGGGGATAGTAAAAAAAACCATAATATAGTATCTTGATCATGCTAAGGCTTTGGCCTCGTCTGTTCCATACTAGACTATAGTAAATGGTCTATAATTCGTGCTACTGAGCTCATCCTCAGGTTTTCTATTTTTTATTTATACAAAACTTTTTACGTGGAATCAAGAGATGAACCAGCATTTCGCTTCTACTAAACTTTTTTTCTATATTTATGCTTTTTTGTACTAGGTATAGGACTCTACCTACAGTGTTTGTTTAGTCAAAAACAAACACTGTAGAGCAGCGTTTCCCATTTACCAAGTCGCAACATTCCCGCCTTGTTTATAAAATAATACCTATTATCGATCGACGCATGGTAAATATTCTTCTTAAACTTTCGTCATTTTTGGGAAACTTGAATTCTTTACTTTATTTGATATTTTTAGCAATTAAATTGCAATTATAATATCAGTATATAAACTTGAAAAATTATGTCTCAGGCGGGACTCGAACCCGCATCTCCTCGCATGCCGGGCGGGCGTTATACCATTAAGCCACCGAGACCCTGCGACTCAGCGCGAATTTTTCAAGCATATTCTTTTCGCTGTAAGCCAGCGTCGTCTCATTAAATGTTAGGAGTTTGCACCCTTAACACCCGAAAGAAACATCTTTGCATATGTTTGACAGTCAGTTAAGATGAAACAGCTATTTATATACTTTATTTAATATTTTTAGCAATTAAATTGCAATTATAATATCAGTATATAAACTTGAAAAATTATGTCTCAGGCGGGACTCGAACCCACATCTCCTCGCATGCCGGGCGGGCGCTATACCATTAAGCCACCGAGACCCTGCGACTCAACGCGAATTTTTCAAGCATATTCTTTTCGCTGTAAGCCAGCGTCGTCTCATCAAATGTTAGGAGTTTGCACCCATTAACACCCGAAAGAAACATCTTTGCAGATGTTTGACAGTCAGTTAAGATTATATACTGATATTATAATTGCAATTTAATTGCTAAAAATATCAAATAAAGTATATAAATAGCTGTTTCATCTTAACTGACTGTCAAACATCTGTTTTTCGGGTGTTAAGGGTGCAAACTCCTAACATTTGATGAGACGACGCTGGCTTACAGCGAAAATAATATGCTTGAAAAATTCGCGCTGAGTCGCAGGGTCTCGGTGGCTTAATGGTATAGCGCCCGCCCGGCATGCGAGGAGATGCGGGTTTGAGTCACGCCTGAGACATAATTTTTCAAGTTTATATACTGATATTGAATTCTTTAGTAAAACATAGACAGCGTGCGAAGCAAAAAAGTTTAGTTACTAAGTAGTAGTATCTATAAAACATTTAGGTAAGTATTAAGTGGGTCACACAGGGGCAGTGTGAATATTACTGGGCCATGGCAGAACAATGTTTGGGAAACACTGCTGTAGACTGTAACGATATTACAGCTCTCAAGTACACACGGCGGCACATCAAACTATACATGTTGACCTTGAGACCGCCCTTATGCCCTACGTAATAAAAGCTATTATCGCAGTTCAACTGTTTAACTTGATGTGCTGTCGAGTGTACATTATAATTGTCACGTAATAAGGTAGTTCTTACCCAGCCAGCCTTTTATTGTGGTACCACGGTCTCCGTTTCGCCTTCGCAAACTCCGCTGACCCTGAGAACGCTAGAGCTTTGTAAGTGTTTACGGAGGGGTGGTACGCCACTATTATATCCAAATGACCACTGTAACAAAATAACAAGCATTAAAAATACGCTAACAAATCATGAAATGAAATTGCGCTTCCACGGAACCACGGCGGAACTGAACTCAAGCTGAGTGAAGAGGAGCAGACCCATGAGCGATGAGTTAGTTGACGAATATCAGACCGCGAAAGGTGGGAAATCCATTCCTAAGAAATAAAATTGCATTAGCATTTTCAACAAATTACCACAGCCTATTGCTGAAATCTCTGTACATAAACTGAAATCGTATTCAGGGTGATTTAACTGAGCAGTGGTAGGTTAAATATTGGGACGTGTAACAGCGCCTCCAGGGGCCTATTTGCAGAAATAAAACTGATTTTAACTGATTTTAACTGATTTTAACTGAAATAGGGCTAGTTACTAGTTATTATATAAATGATGAAAATGTATAGTTTCTGTAATGGTGACCCTTCAAGGCTGACCGAGAAAGGTCGCTGGAAGTCAAATCGCTAGAAGTAGTTTTATGGTAGGTATGCCTGTGTCCAGCCGTGGGTATCGTCTTGCTGAAATGATCGATCATCTAACTAAATCTAGGCTGATGATGACTTACTTATAGAGCATAACTTTATAGTTCTCCAACAGTTCCTCGAGCCACATCTTCGCGCTGCCCATGAAGTCCGGCACTAGCTTTTTGTAGACCACTCCTATTGAGGTGAAATTGGTGTTTCCCACGTGAAGCGCGCGGCGGACCTCCGTCTTCTGAATGAAGTCCATGTAAGCTCCATCTAAACTTATCTCGTCTTGTAAGTAGTTGTACAAGTTGCTCAGATGGGACTCGGTAAGGAAGAGCTGCAGTAGGTAGTTGTAGTACTGGAACAAAGGAATCTTTGGTGAGAGAACTTTTTGATCTTCTTATCTTATTATGACTATCCTACAAGAATAGGTACTCTGGTGTCGAAGTTTTCTAAAACATGCCTCTGACGTGATTTGTTTTTACGACTTCCATACGACTTCCATCTTGCCGCAGACGTCAACGATATATCGTGGCTTCCGAAAGGGGTAGGGGATTATAGCTTCCAACTTATCAAGACTTAATCCAACAAAAAAATGATCATTTCCACAACTGACCCGACCCGATAAACTAGATCTACCAACTTGAATGATAATATCAGCAACACTTACAGCATATGCCTTGAGCATTTCCCCGTTGTTGATGAACTGCATTACCGCGGATTCCAAATGGTTCATGGAGTCAGCTACCCGGTCGTCCACCAATCCTGCTTCACGCACGAAGTAGCTGTACCTTTGTAGTGTTTGCGGGTCGATGAAACCATTGCCGATCGCTAGGCCCTGAGAATCAACGTACAGACAATCATAAACATAAACAAACATCGGATAATACCGACACAGATCACTTGATATTACAATAGACAAAGTAACACTAACTTTCACTCTCTCTCTCTCTCTATTAGCTTTTTTTTCTTTGTTGCTGTAGCAGTTTTACTATTACTTAGCGCTTTTATTTAATCACTAGCCTACCCGGTGGGCGTGGTCCTCCCTGGAAATAAGCGTCTCCTAATGGGTCCAATTTCAAATCATCTAGTAACCCATTGAAATAGACACTATTTCATCCAAAGATTAAGGAAACGGGGTAAGGAGGTGCCGTCTAATCTTCATACTTCATTGTCCAATATGGGTAAGATGGTCTTGCTGATGATAATTAATGTCAATATCGGTCTAAATAAATAAGTACATCTAAGTACCTAATATTCAAAATTCCCTACATGCAAATTGATAGTCTCTTTTTCTTCTCTGTGCCAGTGGATTTGGACTCCCAAAGATGGTATGTGTTTTCCGGCGTACGACTCCCCGGCTATGGTGAGCGGGGCCTTCCTCAGCTCTGGGAAGATCGTCAGGAACTGCTGTAAGGCTTCGTATAGGTTTTCACCAATCTAAAAAAAAGTGAAAGTTGAAGGTATTATCAACATGGTAAGTTTCTCTAAAAGTTTTTTGTAATTTTTTATGGAACAATACAACAAGCTTACCGTAGTTTGATTCGTTGCATATCCACGATCATCATCAGTGAAACTGAAGCCAGTGCCCACAGGATTGTCAATGAATAGAAGAGAATGATTTTTACCCCAGGAGTACTTGATTTCTAAAACAAAGGCAGCATATTCATTTAGTAGGTATCCCGTTTTCTTCGGTTACCGCAAATTCGAACTACTAGATTCCATACAATAGATATTTTAAGCCCGTCTTTGCAGTTAAAACTTTTGTATTTGTTAATTATAATAGTTTCTATGGATGTACGGTAAGTAAATTTTATTGATGTTTACATAACAATTCGTATAACCTGCGCTAACTGGATTCGTGAATTATGCACATAAGTATGGTTAGCCCAAGCTAGCCACAACATTATGTTTCACGAATTTCCATAAAGATTAAAAGGAAGTCCTACAGGATCATGAGACCGCCGCGCCGGCGGTCGCGATAAAAATAATTTAATTGTGTCTGGAATAATATTCGTATACAATCGAGGGGTTAAAGAAAACGTCATGGTACCTTCCAAGTTATGGTTATCGTTGACAAAGAAAGGACCAATTTCAGTAAACAGCCCATACAGAGAGGAAGCCCCCGGTCCACCTTGAAGCCACAAAATCCAAGGGGTATCTTCGACAGGTTTGTCCGCCACTGGGAAGTACCAAAACCATAAGTTGGCGTTGTATTCTTTATTGACCTGAGAATAATAAAGCATTGGTAGACAATTTGTAAAAGTTTAAGGTGTGAAAAAGCAACCATTCTTTTACAGATCTCTGTTACAGATTCTATTATCAGCCTTCATCAGTGCACTGCTGGACGTATCCTTATCCAAAAGCAGGATTTTGGGATACTCGCGACGCTTTGCAGACGAGTTGGTTAAAGAGAAGACTTTCAAATAAAATTTATTCGACACTACTTATGTATTGAGTGCTCGCTCAGACTTGAGACACAACCTTTTTTTTTTGCATAACGATTTTCAGTAATCTGGTTCATCAATATCATCATCACAAGGATCAGCCTATGTCAGTGCACTGCTGGATACAGGTTCTCCAAACGGGCGATCGCAATATGTTCAATCCAACAAGGCGCTGCTGTCCGTTACGGGAAATAAGTACTCATTTAATCGCATTATAGATACCAAAAGGAAGGGAAGATGTGATGCTTTTATTTCTATGTGCCGGTACCACACAACACTTAGGCTATTAACAATGATAATAAATATTTTAGACATGCCACACTGGGCCACACAGAGCCGTAAATAGCCACATATTTTTGTAAATATGTATTTATAATACATAGAAAACACCCAAACCACTGATCCAAATGGTCGTTAAACAGTAGTCAACATCACACTTACAGTCAAGTACCCAGCGTAGCTGTCCATATCAGGCAGCAAGTAATCGGAGTCCACGCGAGCTGCTTCCCTCGCATCTTCGAAGCTACCACGCTCTATGTAAGGGCTTAGCAGTAATGGGGACCCCGCTTCATACCCGGACTTGGCTCGGCCAGACTTGTATGTTTGTTCCATGAAAGTAAGGATGGGCTCTGGAGCCTCGCCAGGGGGTAAGTCTGGCAGAAAACTGTCGGTGGCAAATACTTGTGATGTGCATCTATGTAAAAAAAGAGTGCTTTTTAGTAGTTAATATTAAAACTGGATATTTAAAAAGAAAACAAAAGTTAACCTTCCTTTGTTACGTAATATTCTATTCAATTCAATTCAATTCAATTCAATTCAAATTCAATTAAAATATTGAATTTTTCTATTTTTCCTAAAGAAGCGATATTGCATTACCTATGTGAAAATTAAGGAACATCTTCTAGAGCCACTGAGCCAGTCGAAGAAGTGTTTTATTAGGCTTATAAAAAAGTTACAGTGTATTCTGGTCTAAATACAGTTACCTTTTTGATAATTACTTGGTTAATTTTACTGGACTATTTAATGCTTAAATTGAAATAGTAAAACTAATTATTTGAAATTATATTTCTTTCAGTTTATATAGGTGACTTCAAAGAAATTAATAATGGCTTTAGGTAATTGGGGATCTTCTATGTTGAAATAAAATTATATTAATTTACTAAAATATAGCTATTGACAAGCCAGGATCAAAATATGTAAGAAATATCAATGCAAGTTTAAGAGTAGAAGGCTCTACGTTTAAATTTTTCCTAATTAAGTAGACTCGAAAAGTTGTGCTATTAAATTGTATAATGTAGAACCAGTTCAATCAGCTCTGTTTGCCAGTACCTACACTGGCCTATTACTAACTTACTTACTAATATTATTAATGCATAAGTTTGGAATAGAATAGAATATAATATTTTTGCCTAAACGATGTACATTGTACATAGTTTGAGCAGTTCGAAGTACAGGATGGATGTTTGTTTCTCAATCACGCTAGAACGATTGAGAAGATGTAGATTATATGGCACGCAGATAGATTTAGGCAAGAATAGCACGCTTATTATTTACAAGCTTTTTATTTACCATTGAACTATGTAATTTGGCAAGTAATACCGTCGTATACTACAAGTGTAGTGAAATTTCTGAAAATTTGTGATTAAACTAAACAATTTTTTGGGCAAAACTCGGAAAAAACTGAGGCGCTCTTTTTGGAACCCTCGTTAGGCGAGTCCGACTTGCATTTTATCTGGGTTTTACTAGCTTTTCACTCTTCACAGTAGCTTTTTAAACTTTTTATTCATTCATTGTAGCGTCGATTGCTGGGCAGGTTTTCAGTTTACTAAGATAGTATTAAAAAAATATATAAGAAAAAAATGATTAAAAACACCGATTTATATGGAGATCAATCAGTATATTTTGGTTTTATAATCACTTAGGTTAGGGGTATTATTGGAAATTTATCAGTCATGTAATTAATTATAATTATAATCAATCAATATTCTACTTTGCCATTGCCAAAAGTAACTTAAGTATATTTTCTAAGTATATTTTTTATCTATATTTTGGCGCGCTTTTAAAGAAGCCTCGTAACCTGTAATAGAGCCTGCACAGGTAATATAATACCCTGTAGTATTATTAGTACTAGGTAACCCTTACTGTTAAAGTATTTAACCGATTCTAAATTCTAAAATAAAGCTACTTACATCAGCACAGTCAGGAACCACAGCATCCTTGTTTAGCTACCACGAGCGATATAGATAATGGAACTTCGTCCTGCTCCGAAGATGGGTCAGCGCGAAATGGAACCGGGGTTGTGGTCACAGGACCCTTGTATACTCGCTCGGCTTGTTCTGCACTTGCGCCTTGAACTTGGATTTATCTCGATCTTATGTACAGGCTGTTGTCGATTTCGACGAGTTATAATAATTATGCAACTTATCGGTATTTTTTTAAACTTTTATGGTCACAATCAGAGTAAGTGGTTACGGAATTTCTAGCATGCCTAGGTATTTTGTTTTTGAGTTTTCGATAGCTCCTTTTGTCGCCTCTCTTGCGACACCCATAGAAATAGAAGGGATAACGCTATTACTTTTACGTTCCGGCACCACTTGAAAACATCTACTTAAGTTTACTAATACTATAGGTTAATTCATGTCTAAGTTATTTGCGGAATAAATAAAAATATTCCAACCTACAAATCTTCTTCTCTACGTTGTTGCAGATATCTAAATAAGCCAAATTTAAATCAATTCTAATAATTTATTTATCATCGCATGTTGTAATAAATGTTCAGTTTCTTATCAATCTCATTAAATATAATTGAAAAATTTGAATTATGATTTTAATGAGATTAGCTATGCTTATTTAGGCATATTTTATTCTGTAAAATAATGATAATGTGTTTAGGCAATCGGTTAAATTAAAACATGTTTAGATAAAAATGTAACGGTCTATAATCATCCCACTGCAGGGCAAATCCTCCATCAGTATATGTATATATTATTAGGTTACCATAGCAATAACGGGTACAGGCATAATTACCACGCTTGCCAAATGCGGGTTGGTGATCACAAACCCGAGCAATGTTCGAAAATTCGAGACTTTTTGTTGTCCGACCCGGTGTTTGAACACTAGACCAACGGGGCGTTAAGCTAAAACATGTTGTACTTCATATAGAGAAATGGGGACAACGTTTCGTATTTTAAATGACTAATTCTGATCTCAATGTAAGTAGCTACCTATTTATGGAATCAGAAAGAATCATTTTAATCGTTAATTATTATATAATTATTTGTGTTTTTTTTAAATAAATTAACTGTCACTATATTTGCGACTATGGTTACAGAAATCCTTAAGTACCTACCCACAAAAAATACTTTCATGATAGTTTACTGACGGAAGCGCACTTTACGAATCGAGTTCAATGCCTTGTTATTTATGAAATAAGCTTTGAATTACCACTGATCAGCAGATAATATATTACTAATCCGTTGCCAAAAATCAAGGAGGTTTTACAAAAGGGGCGCCCTGTACATAGCCGGTATCGATAAACAGGTACTGCGTACCAATGACCTGTTTAGCATAATCCCGCTCCCACGGCCCGCCGGCCGCGATAGATTCTTGCACGATCTCAGGCCGATTTGCTCTATATTTAGGATGTTCATAGTAAACATCGATCTACGTGTGCTTGATCACTAATCAGAGCGCCAGCAGATGACGGTTCGTATCTTTAAGGCAGCCCCAAACTTGTACCTACTCTAACTGTGCGCTGTACCGCGCTTACCAATACACTAAACTAGCAGTATATAGGAGCTTAGCTAAGGTCGCATTACTTTAGTACGCTACGGAGTTTGTTACAAATTACAATAGAAAAAAATGCAGTCGAAAGGCAGATCAGTTTATGAATAGGAACCTTATTTTCCCACGATCGTAAATTTTGGACGGGACTACCCCGAGTCAGTTTTCCGGTTTCAAACTGTTTAGAAGGCTGAACAGAACTTAATTATGTATTTTATTAAGTCATTACTTTATGTAAAAGGGCTCCTTGAAACGGAGACTAATAACAAAATGTTTAATCAAACACAATTTATAGAATACCAACCAGATGAAAACTGCATTACGAAATAACATAACTACTACATACGAATTAATAACCGCAATACTTTTTAAATGTAATAACAAAAGACGTTTTAATTTAAAATATTATTAGCAATCATATTGCTGGTGACGCTGGTTTAAATATAAAATTCATTTCCTTGAACTCAAATTTCAACTTCCTATGTTGGGGGACTCAAGTGATCAGTTAATTTTTTTATTTAATGAGTTAATTTTTTTAAACCGGCTAAAATAGCGTGGTAAAAATCTGTACCTAACTACTATCATCTGTTATGTATTTATTTTTCTTTCATTCATTTCTTGCTGTATACTGTATTGATTATTTAGCGTTCTTAAAAAGCCTGGCAAGATAATAAGATAATAACAAGATAATCTTTGGTTCGGTATAACAAAATTTTCATTTAAGAGCTTACGGGCAACTTGTGAACTTGACCAAGAAGGAAGCCAAAACACCTGCCGTCATCACATTAAAATTTATATTATATAGTTATCTCCTTGCTTTTCTAATTTTCTAATGTAAACCTCGAAATTGAAAATCGACAAATATACATAATTTTAATGGACATTTTATTTATGGTTGTTAGCTGAACGTCGTCATTGTGTAACGTTTCATCGTCAATTTCCGATCGAGCCCAAATATTTGATTTTAATTCATCAATAAAACATGAATTCCGCCATGTTTAATTTTCATTTCATAAAACTACTGAATATGGCACGCTTCTATTTTTGCGTTAATATTTTGAGTTTAGTAAGGTAACTTATGTATGGTTTAGATTAAAAAACTTTTCTTTAAGAATAATCGTAAAATAACCTGCTCAAATTACAGTTTCTGTCAAAATGCATTGTCTGCTACATATGATGGCACCATTCTGACGCCCTTCATAAGAAACGGCAGCTTTCCAATGGCCAGGAATCTATCCAGAGTGGATCCTAAGAATTTCCTGGGCGTTGTCAGTCACTCTGGTTTCATTACTGTGGTGGATAAATACGATTCAAACATTTTCTTTTGGTACTTTCCTCATGAAAAGGCGACAGATAGACCGTGGGTCATCTGGTTGCAAGGAGGACCAGGGGTAACGTCTCTTTTAGGGCTTTTCGAAGGAGGAGGGCGTTTGAAAATTGTGGATGGTGAAGGTATGATGTTTATAATATTTATGGGGAAATCACGATCGGTTCAAATACATGAATTGGTGACAAACTGACAGTCATTTGATTCCACCGAAAGTGATTCCACTGCAGGTTAAGTTTTCTTGTACTACGACTCTATGGTAATATCATATATGTAATTTCTGCAGTTCTTAAGATATCACTTTACCAGAATAGAAAGAGATATGCCCTAGCTTTCTTTTTTTACTTGAAAGACTTACTCCAACTACCATCACCAAGTCAAATCAAGCACTTACCCAATGCCACCGGGTTACAATCCTTTAGCTAACGTATGTGAATTTTGGTGGACAAACATACAAAATTTAAATATTAGTTTAGTGGAATCAAAAAAGTTTTTTACGTTCAAAGCTCACGAGGCATCTCAAGTAAAGTGTCAATTTGGATTTATAGTCATACTTAATGCACAAAACTTTATACTTTATTTGATACTAGCTGTTGCCCGCGACTTCGTACGCGTCAATTTCTGTTATTACGATCGCGATTATTTTTGCAACATTTTTCACTAATGCTTCGCTCCTATTAGTCGCAGCGTGATGTTATTATAGCCTAAAGCCTTTCTCGATAAATGGACTATCCAACACAAAAAGAATTTTTCAATTCGAACCAGTACTTCCTGAGATTAGCGCGTTCAAACAAACAAACAAACAAACTCTTCAGCTTAAAATATTAGTATAGAGTATAGATTTTAGCAACTTAATTGCACTTATAATATCAGTATATAAACTTGAAAAATTTTGTCTCAGGCGGGACTCGAACCCGCATCTCCTCTTTTTCAAGTTTATATACTGATAGCACAAAACTTTATTTTCAGTAATACTACGTAATGAGACGTGGGCAAAAGACTACTCAGTTCTATTTATTGACAACCCAGTTGGGGCTGGTTTTAGTAACACTCGCGAGGACCAAGGATACACGACTGGCCAAGACGAAGTGCGTATTTAATTAATAAACAAATGTGGACAACTTCACATACCCTAGTTTTGATTCCAAAGTTTGCAGCTATGAAAATATTATGTGGTAATCATTAATGACAAAAATATACCACTTTGTTATTTTTCTACATTTACCTGTCCAGGGATTGTGCCATGGACCTCGAACCTGGCGACACCATGTAAACCAGGTGTACCTCGACCACAGATGTCAATTCTTTGATGATGATGTATATGATACCTATATGGATATTATAAAAGCTTATTAAAGACTTTTACGCTTATTATGCATGTTTTTATCTACTTAGATCGGAGAACAACTACTAGAATTCCTGCTACAGTTCCTTCAAGTATTCCCTGAGTTGCAGGAGGCGCCCCTCTTTATAGCTGGACAATCGTATTCAGGAAAATACGTGCCAACTTTAGGATTTTACGTACACCAGTACAAGATTAACGGCGGGCGGATTAACTTAAAGGTTTGTGTTTTTGATCATTTAATTGATAATTGTAATCTTCAGTTATAAGTGGTACCAGTGTAGGTACTCAGACTTCTAGTTTTCAAAAAGTATTGAATGATACATCAACTGATTGGTAACTATCATATAAGATCTATTTGTTTCAGTGTTTCTACCATGTTTTCATAATTTTCTGCTAAAGGTATTTTTACTAAGTACAAGCGCCATGAGCACAGAACTGACACGATCAAACAAGTACTTAACTCTTAGTTAAAACCCATAATTCTTATTAATTATTTTACCTAACGTCATTTTTTTTTAATAATTCGCATACATTCATAATAATAATTCCCGTTCCACTCTGTAAAATTTTCATTGGAATCTGTTAGACCGTTTTGAGGCTCAATCGAAACAATTTTTAAAAATACAAATGAAAAATTCTAATAAATTAAATTTGTTGCTATCGTACACAAAACCTTGACTAAATTTTGGTATTTATTTTTAGATCACAGACACTATTTTTCGAACATTTTGTTAACATTTTACTCATTGTCATTAGTATGATAAAAACACAAACTGATTTGTTCATGCTTTAACACATCTACAAATCTACAGCTAATAAGTTATTTCAGGGAATATCTATAGGTAACGGTTTAATTGATCCAAGGAATCAGTTGGGACACAGTGAGCTGTGTAATGAATTAGGACTGATGGATGACAAAGAAGTTCGCAGACTTCAGAGGATAGAACACGAAGGCATCGCGTTCTTAGATGAAGGAAGGATGATTGACGCTGCTAATGTAAGAAAGTTTTTGCCATTGTAACCAAAAAAATAGTTTTGTACTGAAAACAATGGGGAATGTTATGTTTTTGATGAACTTTTCGGAGAAAGAAACGCAAACATGAACCAGGGAGAACCGGTATTGCTTGTTCAAATGAAAATTATTTGTGACTAATTTACAATAGATTCTATATGCTTAACTAATAAACGATTTCAGATCTATTTCTAGATACTGCACTCTAAATTAATCATAGTATAATGATTCTGAAGAAAAATTAATACTTACTTGTATTCCTTGCATATGCAGAAATTCAACGAATCAATAGAATTAATCAAATTGAAGAGTGGCGTGAACATCTACAACTTCGAACAGGATCCTGTGTTTTTAGCACCGGCGTTTGAGGAGTTCGTGACCCGGCCTGATGTTCGGAAATGGATCCACGTGGGCAGGACTCCCTTCAACTTTAACAATCAGTATGTGTATAACAAGATGTTGGCTGACATCATGAATACCACCCGGCCGTTTGTGGAAGAACTTTTGGAACATTATGGAGTATTGTTATATAGGTAAGTGTAACTGGGGTAGGCAAGATGCATTTCGTGTGAACTGCGCACGACCCCAAGACATGGTATATAAAGAACCCTAAAATCTGAAGATTACACTTGATAGCCACCGTTTGATAGCTAAAAGTCAACCGCACCGCAGCGAGCATCGGTACGTGGTAATCAAACAAAAATTTACGTACCTACCGTCAAAAATGGTATCTTTGGAACAGAGGTTTTAAGCAGGCCAGTCAGATAATAAGGGGCTATGATGGCTAATGAAACTTATGATTATTAAAAGAACACATAATCTTGGTATTTATGCTCTAAGCGTTATTTTAGGAGGAAATAGGATCAGCTTGTAGACCAATATGGTTAAGAATTTTGCTTAGAGTCTCCATAATACCAGAAATGTCAAACGAAACTTGTCAGACTCTCACACAAAAGACTGCGCACCAACCATCATAGAAGATTACAAGATCATTGTAACGGCTGGACATGACTGCCGCAGAAGCAATGATAGATGGAGCAGGAGTGGAGACCAAGTACAGGCAAGCGTAGTGTAAGACGACCATTAGGCAGTAGATCTTGTGAGGGCTGCTGGTTGTGCCTGGATGAGAAGAATGTGTGATCGATCGGTGTGGCGCTCATTGGAGTGACTAAGTTCAACAGATCGGCAAAATACTGCTTACGATGAAGATAATCATGATGATGTAAAAGTTTAGAGAATCAATAACTTTTTATGTGATTTCATACGTTTATTTGTTTTTATGATAAGTATACATTTTTTTAAAGTAATCATTGTTTTGGGGTTTTCAACATTTAGGTAGGAAATATTTAGCTCATTATTACGGAAATACATTAGTGCACATTCAGGCAATCTCATCACTATAGAGTAACTAGACTAACAAGACCTTCCACGTTTTAACTCCGAGGATGAATGGCCCTTTGATAGGTAGTTGTTGGCATTATGCAAGTTACGAAATATGTACTCAATGTTTGTCACCAGCGGTCAATTGGACGTCATCCTACCGTACTCTTTGGCGAAGCGAGTGTCCGCGAATTTGCAGTGGTCGCGCCGTGACGAGTATGAAAAATCGCCGAGAAGACGCATACGCAGATCTGCTAACTCCGTTATTGGGTAAGAGTTTTTTTTTCAGAAGTTGAGTTTAAATTGAATCATTTAGTAATGATCATGAAGACCCTGTGTTGCTGACCTAAAAGATAATAGCAACACCCCTTCCACTGTGAATATCGTTAAAGGCGACTAAAAGAAAACTGCCTAAACAAGACGAGTAGCATCGTCCTTTTTCCACCATTGGCTAATCTGCGATCGTCGAAACATCTGCCAGATGTGGCGGTAGAGGCAAAACCCTCTTTTTAAGGAGAACAGTACCTATATCTGGTAATGTAATTATGCTCATGGTGATGAAATTTTGTCACGAACTGGTCTAGTCATGACACAAAAGACTGGGCCTAGGGAGAGTTTTCATTTTCATCACATTTTGACGACTCTTTGACTCGCGAAAATCTAAAAATCGTTATTACTAAACTAGATATTAGATTCTAATTTCTACACTAACCTTTTCTGTTTTAGCTACAAGAAAAGTTTCGGTAACTTACTCGATGTGCTGATACGACGGGCGGGTCATATGGTGCCTAAAGACCAACCCGAAGTGTTCAGATTTATCCTAAACATGTTCATTGATGAATTTAAATAAACTGTTGACAATATTGACAATATTCAAATGCTCAAGAATATACTTACTTACTTGACCCACTTTGCCGATTATACCAATACTTGTTTTGAATTATTGTAAGAAGATAAACTTATGAGCATATAATTCGGACCGCACGATGGTACTTTAAAACAACCAGGGATTTCAACCCTTGTGTGTATATATATATTCTCCACATTATTTTGATGAGTAATCGTAACAATATTCCTGCAATTCTAGGATTGAAAGTGTTTGTTTTTAAAGAATTACAAAAGAAGATTTTTATCACTACCACCGCCCACATTTGCTAATTGCTGAAAATAACTCTATTGCTTTGTCAATTGCTACTTTTTAGAAAATATGAAAGTAGGACTAAACAGTGTAAAGGTTTATTTATAAAATTGTATCGTCAAGAGCTTAGAAGCTGACTTTTAAAGCGTAGCGACACCTGCAGCTATAACTTTATTTATGTAGAAAATAAAAGAATAATAAAATATTAAAATTAAAGAATAGGGTGAATCCTTGCCCCAGAATCAGGGCTAAAGATTTCGAAATATCTTATACCTACCTAGGACATATTTAAAATAATATGTAAATGTCATTATTATATCATTTACTGTTATAATATGTATAATATAGGTATATTCTTAATTTTAGCCAGTACGATAAACTAAAATCTTTTTTCATTTAAATCTACTAAGCTTACTAAGTATATGATATAAAACATTGTACAAAATATAAGTTAGATTTCCTATATTATCTTATCTGTGCCTATGTCGAATAATAAAACCGCCGCAATCTAATTAGATACAGTTTTGGTCATTTATTTTGTAGTTCATAACAATCGATATGGTAGGTACTTTATTATTGTGTCATCTATATATCTATATATATAAAAATGAAAACTGATTTAATGACTGACTGACTGACATATCAACGCACAGCCCAAACTACTGGGATTTAAAATCTGAAAATTTTCGCCGTGCTTCCTGTTATAGTGTAGGTGAGCACTAAGAAAGGAATTTTGGAAATTCCGGCTCTAAGGGGGTAAAAAGGGCCCCATAAGTTTGTATGAAACTCCCTCAGTTTTGAAGCTAAGTAGATGAAAATTGGTATCCAGCTACCTGATTAGAAATTATGAATGACGTCTTTCAGGATTTTTGAAAGTTTAATCTTTAAGGGGATAAAAAATAGGGGCAAAGTTGGTTCGGTTCCGCGTCATATCCATACTCTTTACATATTTGTACTTCACTTAGTTTGTTATGACATTCAATGTGTCAATCAGAAACTAAATATCATTTCTTACATATAAAATGGTATTATTTTAGAATTTAATAATAGGCGCCGAAATGGATGAATTAACTAAGTTAAAACGTACACGAATTTCAATTAAAGGCTGCATTATATATAAAATTCGGCAGCCAGATACAAACCCTACGAGAAATTTCTAATTAGTGTGTGACAAGTGTACAAAATTATCAAGAATAATTTTGAAGAGATACAACTAAAAAATTATAATATTACTGATGACCCGCAGTTGGAAAATGAGATTAAAGAAAAACATAAATTTCAGGAAATTACAACACAGCTTAAACTAAAACTGCAGAGTTGGAATTCGACAGTACGAAACAATTCCAGCATGTATGCAGGAGGTACTGAGGAGCAAAGGTCGGTCACAAACAAACCTTAGGACATCTAAATTGAACTCAGTACCATTAAACAAGGACGAAACATTCAAAAACTTCATTTATAGGTTGGATACTTACTTAAAAAACTGAACAGATGTAATGATATTACTGATACAAGGAAATACACGTTTATAACATCTTTGAGCCCAGAATTACATCGGAATACGTATTATATTATATGTATGTGCTCCACGGGATCCTTGTGAGTTAGAATTTGAGGAGTTAGTTAAAATTCAGTTAGTAAATAATTATCTACAACTCAAAATTGTTAAAAAATGACGGAACTCTTGTTTGCATATCAAACTACGAGTATAAAGCTCAATTAGTGCTTCAAGAAAATGTGACACCAATTTTCATCTAGCCACGACGTATTCCATACGCCCTGAAGGACAAAGTTGACGAAGAAATAAGGAGGCTATGTAACGAAAATTTTTACAAAACTTGAAAATTCCTATTGGCTGTCTTATCTATATTTACATATTCAGAAAATAAATATCAGTGCTTACAAACACCATGGTATTATTAGAACTTAATCATTTTTGTTTATACGGAGACAAATGTAGGGAAATCTAAAAAAGTGTATAGAATAAAATTAGTGTTGGTTGTACAACTGTTATTATGATCGCGATTATTTTTGCAACATTTTTCACTGATGCTCCGCTCCTATTAGTCGCAGCGTGATGTTATATTTAGCTTTAAGCCTTCCTCGATAAATGGACTAATCCAACACAAAAATAATTTTGCAATTCGAACCAGTACTTCCTAAGACTAGCGCGTTCAAACAAACAAATAAACTCTTCAGCTTTATAATATTAGTATACTTAGATGTTGTATATATTTTGTAATGTTTTTTTAATAATTTAATATTTGAGGGGGTGAAAAACGGTGCTAAAATTGTGTGGTTTATTATTTGTGTTGGTTGATGTTGGTACCCCTACCCCTTCTAGGTCGTCGTCCACCGTCCGATCTAGGTTTTTTATCCAAACGTAGTATGCAAACAAATTGTCTGTGTAAAATCGCCTTTTTAACGCATAAGGATCGAAAAAATGGATTTACCTACTGGAAACTAAGAATATGTTTTTTACCAGGGGCACTTCTTTCAGGGCTCTACGCCCGTGTTGATCATATTCGAATAAAGCCTTGCAAGCTGCTTTGAATGGTTTGTTGTACTACTACAGCATTGACAGTTTTTAAAGCTTCAAATTATTTCATGTAAATACAAACACATGTGATGCGAGCTCGCTTGGACCACGATACGCTAGGAGAACCAACACCGGATCCTTAAAACGATAGTACAAATCGGCCCCTTTTAGATTAACTATTGTATCAACGGGCCCCGGTAAGCCGGCAACGACGTATCGGCTCCCACTAAGTGCCCACCACCACCTCGCCCGAGATGGCCACCCCCGGCACCGTAGGCAAAGGAAGTGGAGCAAAAGAGTGGAGGAGAGGTGGTTGAGTTATGACGAAAACTTTGTAACAGATCAAATACCACGCGCGCGAAGCCGCGGGCATCAGCTAGTTCATACATATAGTTGCTGAACTCCTATATTCGTATTACATTGTAACAGTAGGTCTTAACTGACAAGGTGATTTCGTTAGACACAATTAAATGAATTAGGGACTCCATTATTAGTAGGATATGTTCATTTAGCTATGTAAATAAATATAAATGAATTACAGAAATTTATGAACGCACATCACTTCAGGATGGCTGTAATCACAGAACAATGAAACCTCTTTCCATGTTCTGTGGCTGTAATAATTTGGATTAGACAAACTTTTTCCGTATATATGTTTGTAACGTTTGGATTCCTGAACCTACCTAAGGCTGCACACGTCCGACTTTTTGTACGACCGATAATCGGGCCGATTTTGCTACAGTAGGCAGCAGTATACACAATCATGACCGATTTTTTGTAGGACATGTGCGTTGCTCCATTGCTATCAGTACGTTCTATTTTTCTCCTACAAAAAATCGGTCACCGATTATCGGACGTGGGCGGGCAGCCTGAACCTCACTGACTCACAAAGTGTACTTTTATATTTCTGTCGGTTACCTAAATACAACTTTGATTCATGAAAATAAGTTATAATTTGCACTAAAGTAAACACTAAACATACATAAATTACTTATATTTAACCATGGACGTTTAAAAGTGTCACTCCTCTTCTTTTATTTCATCTAGTTGTAACAAAAAATAACATGAACAATTCACTTGGCCTACAAATACAATCCGTTAATATAGCTAAACCCAGTGTAGTCGATAAAGTGAGGTTCATTCATTAATTATTATTTAATAACAGACTAGCCTATAATATCAGTCCGGATATAAGGCCTTACTCCGCAACACAATCTCCGTTTGTTCGAATCCATCTGTCCCTATCACACATACCGATGTCTTAAAGTATCTGAAAGAGACAGATATATCCGTAAATACGAGCTTCAAAAACATCGGGTTGAAAATTAACAGTTTTGCCAATGTTAGAGATAGATACGACATCCAAAAGGAAGACAAGGCGGTGAGTATATTTTTAATTTGAAGACACCACACGACATTAAATTAATAGAGGCTTAAAAATAGCTATCATGGATTTAAAACACTCCTCGTTTTAAACCTATTAATATCACTACTGAACACGTGTGCTTCACAGAACCCTCATGAAACCACACATTTTTGTAAATGTAACATGTATTTACCAATAAATATTTTGTATTTTATATATTTTGTTTTTTGTATGAAACTGAAATTAGAGTTGCGTGTTTCCCGTATAGTAGAATTTTAAGCATGCAGGTCAATCCATAACCATAATAATTTAATGCGTAACTAAATCAGGGCAGTAAAATGCTTTAAGTAAGTCGTAGGTACGCATTTTATTTATCGCATTATTTATTAGCAAACAAAATCTTTAGGTATTTATTAACTGCTGCCTAACAGGTAAGTCACATTACCTACCTACTCACGTAAAAATCATTGGTACGGAAAGATTAGGTACGCTTTATGATTGTTCAGTTTGAACTTAAAGACATCGTAAGGCACACTGAAGACCTGTAATGTATCTCAAAAATTTGCGCAAAACGCTTGCAGTCCTTGCGAAGATCTTACCCAACCAACCCTAAAGTATCCTGTCGGGGATTGATAATAAAAAAAAACAACAAGCTGATCATGATGGACAAAGTGGCAAGAAGGAGAGCAGTTGGCCGAAGAAAGAAATCCTGGTTCATCAGCAAGTGATCGAGTGAGATATGCGGAGCTAACTGCCAACCTTCACTAGTTGGAGAGGCACCAGAAGAAGAAGAAGTGGATTGATCATCAAAACAAATATTCCATAGGTAAATTATCTTTCTAAAAAATAAACTACTTTACTACTCGTATTAATACTAAAGCTGCTTCTTAATCCCTCAACCCCCAAGCGACAACCGGTTGTCGCGATAACAATTGATTTTAATTGTGTCTGGAATATCCGATCGTCAAAGGATTATTCCCTCAACCCCCAGGAGGCAGGCGCGTGCCGCGATAACAATTGATTTCAATTGTGTCTGGAATAACTCACGATCGAGGGATTAAATTCTCTGCCCGCCGATCTAAGTATTTTTGTGGGTTTAAATAAATAATAAGTCAGTTGTTACGGGTACCTCGTTCATTGTTTTTGAAGAAGTTCACGGTAGAACTGAGAGAAGAACTCAGTTCTTCCATGATCATGGCGCTTGAAACAGTGTCGAAATATCGGAAACTCGTATACGTAAACACGTATAACATGAATGAATCCCCGTAACGGGTGAATCTTGAAACGCACGAATTACGTTGTCCGGAGTTATAAAGTACCCGAGGTTTAATAATGGAACATCAAAATATATTTTTTTATTTAGTTTTAGGTGTATTCTAACTAATGCTTCATGGTTTTAAGCTTCATTGAATTTTCAAATAACTGTAAAAAAATAGTTAGGGTAGGAAAATTGATCCCCATGGCGTGTCCATTCAATAAATTTTGAACAAACTGTAGAAAAAACTGCAACTTAGGGATAAAATCAGATGTTAAAAAGCTATTTTTATAAAAATAAATTAGTCTATAAATATATTAGTCAATAAGAATCTTCACTGAAGTATTTAGTTATATTTTAATTTAGAATCAAAGTTTTGTCCAGGATTGAGAGTTGATTCCCGTGGTACGTCACTAATCTTCACTTGCAGCTCTAGTAATAAAAGGTAGGGATAGGAGTGTGCATTGCCGCGCGAGAATCAGTCGTGAGTTAGGTGTAGTGGGAGGCGGTCACGTCGCAGCTTGTATCTACGCCGAGTTACGAAGGTAAATATTTGATTCCCGTGGCATTGTTTCTATACATCGTTGATTCCCGTGATAGCCATAAAAAATATTTTTATAATTTTTTAAATTCGCTTCTTATAACAAATAAAGACTATTGATAGTGCATTGTTTATTTCAGTTTGCATTTAAAATATAAGTTTGGTAGTTAAAGAGCAATCGTTAAAAATTTACGAAATTTTGATTCCCGTGTTATTGATTCCCGTGGTTTTAATGCCATGGGAATCAATCTTTCTTTATAAAATGAAGGATGCTGTGCCAATGTATTTGTGATTCATATATATTCTTAATTTGTGTCGTTACTTTGTGATTTTTTTATAACAATAAAATAGCTAGATTCAATTATATATTTATACAAACTTTTACATATTATTTCAGACCCAAAAATGCCTCCCAAACAGTCAAAGCAAGCATATTAGAAAAAAAAACGCCTTGCTGAATGTCTTAGAAGGGAAAAAATAAAAATGACCCCATACTTCGTGCTCAATTACAAGAAAAAGAACGGCAAAGATATTTAAAGAAAAAAATGTCAGGAAAAATTGTACCAGTGAGTGAAATGAGTCCACGCCAAAAGAAAATTGCGAGGAAGAAAAGTAGAGAAAGTTAAAATAGACACAGTCAAAAGAAAAAACTGAAAAAAAATAGAGGAGTTAGAACTAGAAGAACATATTTATTCTGGCGGTAGTGATACAGAAGCACACAGCGTGAGTAGCCATGACCCACTAAATCAGTCTTCCACTTGTTCGTCAATTGACACACTTCTCCCTCCTAGTCCGAACAGTGATCATTTTGGAACTACATTAAATAGAATCGCCAGGTCTAGAGATAAGAAGTATAAAAACGATTATTTCTAATAAGATAGGTAGATCTCTTGTATTATATACTTAAGAAGCAAAGAGAACTGATTAAAACATAATTAGGTTAAGAAGTTAATGATGGTGTTTTTGCATACTTTTTATTTATCATAAAAGTGTTGAATGATATATAAAATCTTTAATGATATTGCAATAACTAATTTTAGCAATAATATAAATTGATGAAGAAATATTTTCTAATTTTGTCCTCTATTTTTGTATTTTAGATAAGAAAATTGAACTATAGCTAGGTATCTGATTTAAAACTAAGTAAAAGTTTGTTAAAATTTATTAATGATATGGAGTGTTAAGACGCGTTTCCTATTTTTGTTACTTATTTTTGTTATAATTTGAAAGGAAAAGAGACGAGCTTTTTATTACAATTATCAAAGAACTGATGAAGAACTGAAATTTTGGAATAAAAGAATTGTTTATAATAAAAGAATTTAAACAAACAATTGATTTGAACTATAATAAATATTGTTTTATTGATTCCCATGCCTTGTTTTTGATTCCCGTGGTAGACAAAATTTTAATTGCTTATATTTTCGAAACTAATTGTGCAAAATGAGTGCCTATTAGATGAATATGTTAAAAAACTATCTAAATTTAATATTACGCTATGATTTTAGCATATCTTTATCATTTAAAATTTTCCACGGGAATCAATCAAATACGCCCATTTTCAAGATTCACCGTAACAACTTATTGCATTTGGCAGACAATATTCAACAGAATAAAATGTAGAACTGTTGGAAATACTTTCAAAATATTTAAATAGTAAAAATACCTACATGCAATGATATTACAAAGAAATTAATATGAACATAACATATCTATTTCTTTGTAATATCATTGCCTACATGCATATAATTTAATAAAGCCCACGAGTGCTAGCTTCAGATTCAAAAGCCGAGATGAAACCATACGACGATTACTGTTTGTTTTCTTAAAGAAAATTTAATAAAATATTGCGAATGTTATTATAACCTTTATTTAATGGATATAACTTAACACGACATTACTTTTACGTTTCATGGTTAATTTCATATAAGATCTAAATATTAAGATTACAACTTACAGTAAGTATACATTTTATTCAGCGATATTTAATATTCATTCCATATTGAAAGTGTTTCAATATGACACGGTTTTCTTATTATTTTCCTATTTATAGTTTATTTTGGTAAGAAAATTATAATATCTTAGTTGTGAGGTTTTGTGAAACATTTATGTTAGTTAATACAAGTATCCTTCTTAATTACAGTTTTTCCCAGATTGCCCATTCTGATATTTATGACGGAACTATTCTAACGCCTTTTATTAGAAATGGCAGTAGTTCCATAGCCAGAAAAATATCTAAAGTGGACCCAGAGAAATTCTTGGGTGTTAACAGTCATTCCGGATTTATGACTGTGAAGGATGAATACGATTCCAATATTTTCTTTTGGTATCTTCCACATGAGAAGCCAGCGGAGAAACCATGGATTATCTGGTTGCAAGGAGGACCCGGTTTCACGTCTCTTGTAGGGCTATTTGGAGGGGCTGGGCCTTTTAAAATTAAGGACTCTGAAGGTACGATGACAATTCAACGGTGTAAATTCGTGAGTGTGATGTAATCCGTTTTTCAGAAAAAAAAAACACCATCGTAATGCGTGACCATCACCAGTCGGTGCATGATGATCGTCGCTGATAGCTTGTTTTTTATAGACTCAAAATTTATGATTTTGTTAAACAATTAAAAATATTTTGAAGGCTCATAACATTTTACTGCCCTTCGGGGTAGATTTTTTTTTAAATTTAAATTCGACCACCTTTTATAAAAAAAACATCGTAATTGGTCTTCCAGACAAAAGTTTTGTGTGTTCATCCACGCGTTAAAATGAGAACCTCTTCCTTTTTTTCGGTTGATAAAAGCAATACCGCCATTTCCTGTTAGCGCGTGTATTGTGTATTCTGAATCAGAATACACAATACACGCAAATCGATTTATCTGATGTTTATATGCTTAACTACATACTTCTTTTTAGTAAAACTACGTGAAAATACTTGGGCAAACGACTACTCTCTGGTATTCGTGGACAACCCAGTAGGGGCTGGATTTAGCTACACGCGCAAAGACCAAGGATATACAACCGGTCAAGACGAAGTGAGTTACTTGTTTTTATAAGCCATTATAAGCCAATTAGGAATAAATTGTTAGATATAAAAGTTTGTTTATTCTGCTTAGGTTGGCGAGCAGCTTTTAGAATTCCTGCTCCAGTTTCTTCAGGTATTTCCAGAGTTGCAGGAGGCGCCTCTGTTCATTGCTGGAGAATCCTACGCGGGAAAATATGTGCCAACTCTAGGAGTATACGTCCACCGGCACATTAATGACGGAGGTCATATAAATTTAAAGGTTGGTGAAATTTTTTCTTCTTTGAAGAGTCTGACCATTATGGTTCAGTTATTTGACATAAAGAAGAAAGACAAACTCGGCCTCGTTGGGAAACTATAACCATGTCCCTTTAATCAAAAAGTATTTTAACAGAATACAAGTAGAAATAATGCAATTCTGAACATTTACTTACGAATTAAACAATTTTAGGGAGTATCTATTGGTAACGGTCTGATCGATCCAAGGAATCAGTTGAAACACAGTGAACTGTGTAGTGTACTAGGTCTTTTGGAAGAAAAGGACGTCATCAGACTTCAGAAGATAGAACGAGAAGGCATCACGTTCATAGATAAAGGCAAGATGATTGACGCTGCTAATGTAAGAATAGTTGAATATTACTTATTTTCGGATGGTAAGAATTTTCCAAGGCATATCCTACTATAATTTAAAAAAATAGTTTATTTTTGTTTATTTAGGGGATAATGCAGTTTTTTTTAAAACCTTGGAGTTTTTTGAAGAAGCGTTACAGCAAACATCAAATCACTTGCACGCTTTGAACCGCGCGACAGCCGGCTGTCGCGATAACAATTGATTTTAATTGTGTCTGGAATAACTTACGCTCGAAGGGTTGAAACATATCTTCAATTCACTACCTATGTGTGTAACTACAATAAGATAACAATAAAAAACAAGTGTTTTGTAAATTAACCATCAACTTTAGATTTTAATCTAAGCCATCAACCCTCAAAAAGTTGTTATTGGTGACAAAATTTTCCTTGGTCAGTTAATAAATTTCAATCAATCCTACTTGTGATGTCTGTGCAGAAATTCAACGAGTCCATAGAATTTATAAAAGCAAAGAGTAGCGTCAGTATATACAATTTCGTCAAGGATCCTGTGTCTTCTAAGCCCGCGTTAGAGGACTTTGTGACTCGGTCTGATGTTCGGAAATTGATCCACGTGGGCAGGACCCCCTTCAACTTCAACAATCAATATGTTTATAACAAGATGTTGGCTGACATCATGAATACCACTCGGCCGTTTGTGGAAGAACTTTTGGAACATTATGGAGTGTTGTTATATAGGTAAGTGTACTTACTGTTATTTGTTGTGTAGTGTACAGTACTGTATAGTGTAATGTGTAAAGTGTAGTAAAATTACCGTTAATTAAAAAAAAGACGTGTGGCACTCGGAGACTGCCGCGTTAAAGCTATTGCATAGCATTTTTTATCAACTTATGCAATTATAAAACTAAAAAGTATCACCGCTGTGCCGGTCGGAGTGGGAAGTGTTAGGTTATTTTCGTTACGGAATTTCTGGATTCGGTCTCTACGCTCAAGGCCCGCAATAGAAGCTATGCAATAGCTTAATATGTGATTATAAACATATGTTATCATCATCGGCCTAAACTCGTATCAGTCCATATCTGAACACGAGCCCCTCCACAAGGAGATTTATCGCAACGATTGCATGCTGTCTGCTCTGACCACGGAACCCATAGAAAGGGAACAGGTGGTGTTAATATTTTTATTTGCCATTACTTACGGTATTTTTTTCTCGCCAGCGGTCAATTGGACGTAATCCTGCCGTACTCTCTGTCGAAGCGAGTGTACGCGCATTTGCAGTGGTCGCGCCGTGACGAGTATGAGAATTCGTCGAGGAAGCGCATGCGCAATGCAACCAATAGCTCCGTTATTGCGTAAGATAGTCCACCATCTTTATTTTAACTATAAAAAGTTCTGAATGCGATGGTTACCTTTTATATGTATGATCAAGCATTTACAGAGTTATCCGAATAAAGCGTCCGTTTCGATCCCTAATTAAGTAACTATTAATGAACTTGCTTTGTAGAAATAAGAAAATACAAAAGAAGATAGCACAAAAACCTAGACTAAAAAATATATAAAATACTTCTTTTTTACGTTGATTCGTCTGGGAATCGAACTCAGAGGTGGCGACATGTTGTTAACCGGTTTTGGTAAGGTACTCTACCACGGGTTGTTCCTTTTTTCTACGACAACCCTGTGGTAAATTTTGAAATAAATGTTATGTTAAGTAACAACTTCAATGGGTTTACATTACACAAATATAATTTTTTTTTTGGATTTATGAAGTAGAAAACGTAGGTCAAGTTGTCATCCGAAAATATTTTTCGCAATATAGTTTTCAATTTTTACGGTCCTAAGCCTGTTAAGATATGAAGGGAAAATCAAAAACTTATGAATGAATCGTAAGGAATGAACGAGATGCGCATCGCTTAAAAAAAATTTGCTAGGGGCCCGTATCAAAAAATTTAGATTTTTGGCGGACATTTTCTAAGTGCTTTATCTTGACATTTTTGTGCAGGGCTATACCAAAAGAAAAAATACGTCTTTGTTTTTTGTCTCGTAGATTGCTATATTACAAGGTGGTTAAAATTTCATCCTGTATAGCGTTCGGTATCTCGAACGATTGAAGAGCGTAAGAAAATATTGTGACGTGTAAAAGCGCCTCCAGGGGCCTATTGCAGAAATAAAACTTAACTGAATTTAACTATCTTAAAGCTTCTTTTTTTGTGGTGGTCGCTCTATTCTACCAGCACGAGTGCAGCCTTTACCCGGGAAACGATATTGATATTTTAAAAATTATAAACTAAACTTAAAAGTAAAATAAATTATAGTTTAAAAAACTAAAAAAAAACACGCTTTATTGTACAAAAAGCGTGGGGTGCTTGTTATGATATCCACAGATATAGTTAATTATTGATAAAATATTTACAACAATCTAAATCAAGCCCCCACGCTTTTTATACAATAATATGAATTTTTCAATTGATTACTATAGTTTTATTTTTAATTTTTTAGTTCAATCTGTTTTAAAAGCGTGGTTTTTTAGTTTTTTAAACTATAATTTATTTTTTACTTTTTAGTTTAGTTTATAAGATTTGATTCCTTCTTTAGCGACTATAAGTCCAAACCTATGCAGGAAACATAATTGATACAGATCGCGCGCTAGCTCTATCTCTTTTACTCCCTCTTACAGAGGAAAACTGGGAAAACTGTTATTAAATTATTGCATTGTCATCGGCCCTTGATACGTGTGCAAAGTTTCAAATTAATCAAACTTCTGGAAATCGGTGAAAATTAAGCTCAAAGATTCCATTACATACATACATACATACATAGATACAACCCAAGCTAATAAAAGCGTGGTAATAGATATTATCCATTCAACAAAATTGCTGATGGCTGATTGCTGAAAGTGTTACTACATTGTTTTCTATTACAGCTACAAGAAAAGTGGCGGTAACTTAGAAGAAGTGCTGATTCGTCGGTCTGGCCACATGGTGCCCAGCGAGCAACCCGCTGAATTTAGATATGTCTTAAACACGTTCATAGATGAATACAAGTAAATCCTGTAGTAAAACTATTGATTATATGTATGACTATTCTCCATCGTTTTATTACTTTTTTTGCTTCCAACAATCAAATGGCCAATCATGAGATCCCGTGGGATATTCAAAAATTTAAATTTTCACGCTAACGAAGTTACTGGAAATAGGTAGTCTGATGCCGTCAAACATTTTAAGACTAAACCCACGAGTCCTAATTATACTTTTAAATTGAAGTAGTATTAATCTTAACGATAAGGCAGGTACACACCTAAATAATAAATGCTATCTCACTTTGATCTTAATGTAATGCAGTAAGTAAAAAAGGATTCAAGGTACAGCGAAACATGGTCAGAATTATGATCAATATCAATAAACTTGATTTTTATCAGAAATTGTTGAAAAATATGCCTTGGTTGGTTAACTACCGCCACGTTGGTCTAGTGGTTTAAATACCGGGCCAAGATCTCAGGGACCCAGGTTCAAATCCCGGGTCGGGCAACAAAAAGTTTCGAATTTTCGAACATTGCTCGGGTTCATCACCAACCCGCATTTGGCAAGCGTGGTGATTATGCCAGTACACCCATCATTGCTGTGGTAACTTGAATTCAATGATGGAGGCCTTTTCCCTGCAGTAGGATGATTATAGGCTGTTACTTACTTACTTACTTATGCCTTGGTTGACTAAGGTATAATGTAGAAGAAAAACAGATGTAAAATAGAGTGCTATCATTATGTAGGTACACTATGATTAGAGATACCTACATATTTTAGCTGGCAATCAATCAGAAGAAGCAACCAAAGTAGTTTTTTTCCCCCACCTTTTTTAGCACCAAGCCCATGACAACCAACAGCCATATATAACCAAATACGTAGTTATTAATTACATTTCAATTCTAGTATTAAAAAGAAACAAAATTCTTCTCAAAAATTTATTTTATAAAATACATTATAATATTTGTCACAAACTACCTATATGTTATAATTACTTTGTACTTTAAGACTGCAATATCTTCATCTTTATTTTTCTCTGTGTGGATATACTTTATTTAATTAACTTTAACTTTATATTCACATAGTTATAACAACCTGACTAGTGTCTAAAAGACAAAATTCACATTAAGAATATATTTTCGTTGGACACATCAAACGAATTCTAAGTACTTATAGGGTTTTTTACTACAGTGTGACCGTCTAGAATGCAGCACAAGCGTATACAGTAAAAAGTTGTTTATTGATATATAATTATCATAATTATTACGTTATTTGTGTTTGCAAATTGGAAGTAGAATAAAGAATACTCGTTTGCAGAAGACAAAAAAAAAATGGTAAACGGCAACACGTTCTCAATTAGTCAGAAAGTATTGTCTTTCTAGTGACAAAATAGTTTATACCTGGAGAATTCATTGGAATATTTTACGTATTCTAACATAGGTTATACATACATAGGTATTCTAATCATAGAATAAACATTTATTCTCATGAGTATTTAGATTTTATCTTATTAAAAAGCAGTTTATATAGATCAAACACCATTAAAATGGCGTAGGACATCGTAATATCACAGCATAGATAGTACCTAGATATAATTATAAAATATTCATGACAGACATGGTGCAGTAAGACAGTTTGTTTGTTTACTGTATGTGCTAGCCATCTTTGCGCCGATCTTTTCGTTAAATCTCCTATTAAAATAAAAACTTTATGCATCATCTAATCTACATACCAAGTATCACACAACCTCTGGGTTATTTATTTACGGAATACCTACGTCAAACTTTTAATCATCAGTCTTGAGATATAATATTTGTTTCTTATTTTATCTCGGTCTTCTATCGGATATCCGATATTAGACCTTGTAAGTAAGCATCCAAAATGACATAAATGTTCAAAGTTTAAGTTGATGTTGAGTTTTACGGTAACACTATCTGAATTACGAGTAGTAAGGTGAGTGTTGATGTACATCGGAAGAGACTCCTTAAACCTACACCCGTGTCACACACAAGTCCCGGGATCTACTCGGAGTTTCTCTTTCTGCCACACGAAGGCCCCAGCTCCCGCACGGTGAATCCATGGCACGCTAAGAAGTTTGTCTCTCTTACTACGAGCACATTTAAAATAATTGATTCGGGGTTTCAACCTCATAATCAGCTTACATCATTTTATTGTAGGACACGGACCTTTCCAAAAAGAATGCCATCAGGCGGGTTACTTCGGGCTTCAGTGGCTCAAAATGTAGCCATCAATTATTAATCCATAGTTAAAACTCCATCACTCAAACTCGAGTTGTCCGTCATAGTGTAAAAGTAGTTATCGTTGCGTTTCTTCCATCTGATTACGTAAATTACACCTAATACAATTAAAACTACGAAAAGAACATTAAGTACTATACTAGCTACTAGGCCTTTACTTGGTTGGCTTGATCGACTATACACTGTCTCACTTTCGTTGTTTATTGAAGGGTTGTCGAAAGACTTGTAGTAAGGAGGCATAGGTAGTTGTCGCTTCTGAATGAAGCTGGTGATAAGTTCGAGTGCTTCCGAAGGTTTATCCATTGGCACTAAATGACCGGCATCACGGACTAAGACTTCGGTGAAATTGCCGCCGCTTTTCACATAACTGAAACAAATTGAAAAATATTCTTTATTCGTTTCATATGAAAATATTTTTGGAAATCTCTTCTCTTCTCTTACAGGTAAAAATATAAGATAGCTAATAAGGCTAACATATAAATTAAATGAATTAAAATAACATACAGGACCAGGCTAGCACGTCATTGAATAAGGTATGTCATTGCAAACCTGATGACGTAAACGTCTTAGTTGAAATATTTATAATACTCGTATCATTAAAATATGACAGTAATATTTTCGTTCGAATAAAAAGTTGCAAGAGCCAAGATCTGTTTGGATCACAATAATAAACTTGGGTGCAGCCCAGACGACCGACTATCTGAGACGCACTATGATCACATACAGAATGATTCGAATCAACAGAATGCGAAATTTGGATGCATGTTTGTGCTAAATGCTATAGACCTATCTTCTCAATGAGTTTAGGACATGGGTTTAAGTTAAAAATGAAGAAGGTCACATTGCGCAGGAGTCCAAAGGAAACCCTTTTAAGTAAACATAGTTAAAGCCACTTATTTTATTTAGTTACACACATCATGTTACTTACCCGGCAACAACACCATTATGCCACCAAGGGTCCCGTGACGCGTTCAAGAACTCCTGTCGGCCGCTCCACTGCCAATGCTTCCTCCGAGCCTCCGCGTTCATGACACATGGCGCTACTAGGTCCAGCTGACCACTAAAAATATAAAACTGGACTTAGTTTTATTTATTTTATTCAATTTTGTCAACAAATTTCATTACACATCTTATGAGTACAATAAATAATTGAAGATCGAGAAAATCGATTGAAGGAATATAGTTTTTGGCTTCGAAAACCATTTCACTGAATTTGAAAGGGTTTAAGGTTAAAGAGTTTGCATCTAGGATTTTGAAAACTAGAGAGCTCGACCTTGTTACGGTGGTTGAATATTTATAAAAATATTTGCTGAATTGGCTTGGAATTGAATTTGTATAGCATATTTGACCATTGATGTTTAGCTTTTGTCGCAAGACGGATATTGTACAGACAACAGCAGGTCAACCTACCCAAAAAGTTAAAGGTCATTGAATTAATTTTCAACTTTAAGTCGAACAAGTAGAGATCAATTTGAATTGAGAAAATTTCACGTTTTGTGGTAGGTTGACGTGCTGTTGTCTGTACTTTAAACATGTACTGCAGAGGCCTGTAACTTCTGTAATAAGCCATTTGGGAAACTCTTCTCTTCGTTACCATTAAAAGGCTAATCATACGAGAAGCAGAAATAAAATCGGCCAAGTGCGAGTCGGACTCGCGCACGAAGGGTTCCGTACCAAAAAGGCCAAAAAAAACGAGTTTGTTGTATGGGAGCCCCCCTTAAATATTAATTTTATTTTGTTTTTAGTATTTGTTGTTATTGCGGTAACAGAAATACATAATTTGTGAAAATTTCAACTGTCTAGCTATCGCGGCTCTTGAGATACAGCCTGGTGACAGAGCGACGGACAGACGGACATACGGACAGACGGACAGACGGACAGACAGTAAAGTCTTAGTAATAGGGTCCCGTTTTACCCTTTGGGTACGGAACCCTAAAAATACAAAATGTATAAGACAGAATGGATCTCCATAAAGTTGGCAACAAAGTTTGTGTCACGTACATGTTTAAATGTTAATATTACACTTACCAATAAATAAGTATCCTGTAATGATGTAGTAGCTCTTCAACTTGCGGAGTGAGGCTAGCCAGAAAGTCTTTCTTCAGCATTGAACTTGCATAAACATTTGAATAATCAAACTTTGTATTCCCTACGTGTAATGCATCCCTCACTGCCGGGGTTTGCACGAAGCCTTCAAAGCCAGAAACATTTATTGTGTCCTTAAGAACGTTGTACGACTGCATCTGGTTCGCTCGAGATTCAATCTTGTCCAGTAACTCGTTACGGCTCTATGAAACCATAATTCGATTAGTAAACAACTGATCTTGTCAGGAGTAGGTAGACCTCCATTCATCAACATATGTACCTTATAGCAAACATGACGTTAGTCCAACAAATAAATGAACAAGTTACTTAAAAGTGATTTGCTACAAAAATAAATACCTAACCGTTTTGGATGTGTTCACATTTTAAATATGTTTCGTTCCTCATATAGGTAATTGCCCTTGGCCATATTTAGGATAGGCAATATTGATATCGTCTTAATTATAGCTTCGGCACATACACCTTCCATTAGCAACTAAACTTAGCCGTGACGATAACATCATCAGCGATACCATTATTATTCTACTTCCTTATCGTATTGATTTCCCACTGTCTTTTGTGTGATCGTTTTAGTGGAGTAATAATATCTCAGTAGTAGTATAATTTATTCTTTGCTTAAACAAAAATACACAAAAGAAATAAAACGAGGCTGAACTTAAGAACTTAAATTTATAACAACATGACACGTTAGTGACAAACCAAAACTCGGTTTCCCCCAAACGGTCTAACCCAGGATTTTTAGGTTTCGACTACAAATCAAGTGGATAAGGCTCAGAATATTGTGGTCGCTATTAAGACAATGTCTGGTTAAAGGTTAACATAGAGTTTTGGGTTTTACCTCGGAAGCCTTTACATAGTCGCCATCTTGGATAGCTTTAGCATACTGGTCTTGTAGCGGTTTCACTGCGAGGACTCCCTGATGGTCGATGAGACCCCACTGATAGTATACTGATGTGAGATTCACTTCGTCTCTTCGGTCTATCACAGGATTGCCCATTATTAGACCCTGGAAAATATAAATCACATTGATTAAAAACAAATTCTCGCACTCCTTCTCTTCTGACTCAGGCCTAGGTCTTGCCTAAATTACTAAAAAACTAAACTCGTCCTTATCATTGACAAACCGTGGAAAAGCTAGTGAACCTAAAAAAAAAGACTTACCTGTAGATTGACAAAGGTGTTCCGTAGCTTCAAGTCTTGCAGCTGAGGTGGGTGCAGTATCTTGTGCGCAAGCGCAGGCACATAGTGTCCGGCGTAAGATTCACCCGCAACGTACAGTGGCGCCGTGCGGAGCTCCGAGAAAACTACTAGGAACTGCTGCAGAGCTCTGTATAGATGGTTCGAGCACTGAAACAGAGGGTTATGAAATTTTATTATAGCTATCAGTAAAAAGTTTGAATTCATCATTATAATCATTCTAGGATCAGTTTATCATTAGTCAGATTTTTCCAAGCCATGAATTACAGGACTTCAGACCCAAGTCAACCAAGCAGTAATGGTTTTATAAATCATTTTAAAAAAAAACCGGCCTGGAATCGAACCTAGGACGCTTAGATGGTAAATTGCAATAGCATAGTATTTAAAAATACCATGCCAAGTACCAACTCGGTTTTGGTAATACACGTAGGTAATAAAAAACCTCTATTCAAATATAATTTGTTTACTAATTTACCATTTAACTGATTTAATTATTGTAGATAATATCAAAACTAAATATCTAAGTTTACTTCGTACGAAAATACTCAAAAATGCTAACTACAGGTACAATATTATAAGAGTCCATATAAGTTTTTGATATTACGACACTCAAACGCCATGATCACGAAATAATTAAGTCACTTGTTTTATGTTAATATCTTGATGTTTAATCAGTGCTGTTTTCCTGACTTTACGCAAACACTATACATTGAAATGAAAGATAGTTTACGGATTTAGAACGCGTTTATTTTTGATTTAACCCGACGTTTCGAACCCTTTACAAAGTAAGTACCCGTGACCATGAACGCTGTAAAGGGTTTGAAAAGTCGGGTTAAATCAAAAAGAAACGCGTTCTAAATCCGTAAACTATCTTTCATTTCAACTTTACAGCGTTCATGGTCACAGGTAGACTAAGGCCACCAAAGTAAACTAAACACGAATTAATAATCGTAAACATAGTATCTTTCATTTCAATGTTAATCAGTGAAAATTACTGACTTACTTCATCCATGTTCTGGACCATGCCCTCATTGCTGTCGGTGAAGCTGTAACCAGCGCCTACGGGGTTGTCAATGAACAGCATGGAGTACTCCTTAGCCCAGGATGACTCGCGCACTGGATAAAACATGGAAGCAAAGTCTACGTTAGCGATGCGGTTCCAGAAAATAGTTTTGTGTTCTCTATGGTTTATATTCGACAAAAGTAAGTACCATGTGATTACCCTTCCTTCTTATGGGTGTTCTTCTTCCTTCTTATCGAAGATCAACGTTTCGCTCCACCGTTTTGCAACATGCGAACTGGCCAAATTGAAAATCCAAGCGAGGCGATCCCGTATCCAGTAGTGGGCTAGTGTAGGCTAATGTTGACGATGGTTATTTTTTAAGCGATTTTATTTAGACTTTAATGCTCAAACAAAGACAATATAAATGGTGGTCATATTGCCAATAGCGGTCAACTACTAATACAACTATCAACTACTAGTACAATTGTAACTACCATCCATGAGACCGAGCAGGAATGTTGCAGGCGGTGTAAGGGAGTAGGTATAGATACTGTACCTACTTTCTTGCAGCGCAGGCAATAGCGACCTGGTATAGATTAGGAAATGAAAATACACAGTAATATACGGTACGTACTAGTTACATGCATCTTCTTTTCTTTCCTTTTTTTCGGAACTCTTGTGTAGTACTGAAAAACTACAGGGTCGTCGCTACATGCATAAATAAGAAAAATACATACTTATAGGTAATGCAAAAAAAAACATATCAGCGCGATCCCAGAGAGTAAGTAGAGAAAGTGGCTCGATGAAGCTTAATAAGTGTTAGTGCTAAATAAGACCTTAGCTTTCACACAGCCTGATAGCAGTATTTGCGGAACCAAAATTTAGTTGATTAGAGCTCAAGCACTTGATATATGAGAAGAGGTAGCTTCTCTTATTTTATGTACACTCGACAGCACATCAAGTTATACAGTTGAACTGCGATAACAGCTTTTATTACGTAGGGCATAAAGGCGGTCTCAAGGTCAACATGTATAGTCTGATGTGCCGCCGTGTGTACTATCGGATTAATTAATTTAAGTAAATAACTTTTCTATTTTCTATGTACATATTTATTTGATAAGACGTGGTTTGGGGAGAATTCTTACAATAAAAGAAGCTACTACTTTTATATTTATTTGAATGTGAGATCCTCCATAATAAGCGTCATCATCATTATCATTGTTAACTCCATTTGCCATACTAGTCACGAATTAGCGATCCCGTGGCCAATGGTGGGGAGATGACGCTTTTAAGAATCGAAAGACACATGTGTTCAATGTGTTGACTTTTAAATGAATGTAGACAACATTATTCTGATCCCAAAGTAAGTAACTATTCAAAGAACTCGTATTATGGAAATCAGAAACAACGAAGCGAAGGTACCACAAACACGCGGACCTGACTAAATGTAGAGAAATACTTTTTTTCATGTCATTTGTTGGTGAACGTGTTGTTGGACTCACATGATGGTTTAGTACTGAAAGGTTGAAACATTCCCACGATTTCTTAGTTGTCTGCGTGCGGGTTCATGGGAAAGGTAAGATTTAAACAATTTTACGACGTATTGAACCATCAAAGCATTTAAATAACACAGTGGTTTTTAAAACAGTTATGTTATAGCTTATAACCATTCTACTGCAGGGCAAAGGCCTCTATCATTGAACTGAAGTTTCCACAGCAATGTAATTGTGTTTAGGCATAATCACCACGCTTGCCAAATATCGGTTGGTGACAAATCGCAGTTTGGCCAATAGTGGAAAGAAGATGCTGCCCGTCATCTTCTGGCAGGACTCCTATAGTCACCTCTAACGACATGACAGACACCCATAGGAAAAAAAAGGGCGGTTCCTTATGTGCCGACACCTCATGGCACCATCCTCAACTTTAACGTATTATACAGAATGAAAATTTAACCACCTTCTAAATTTAAATATGCAATCTACGAGACAAAAAACAAATTACGTATTCTTCTTTTGGTATAGCCCAAAACGAAAATGTCAAGATAAAACACTTAGAAAATGTCCACCAAAAATCAAAAATTTTTGATACAGCCTCATAGCAACCCTTTTTTTACGCGATGCGCATGTCATTTATACATTACGATACTCATAAGTTTTTGATTTTCCCTTCATACTTTAACAGGCTTAGGACCGTAATTTAAAACTAAGTTGCAAATAATATTTTCGGATGAAAACTTGATTTACATTTTTTACGTCATAAATGGGCTCTAAATACGGTAAGTACTGACCGCCCATAAAAAAAATATGAAGATAATGAAAAAGTCACCTATTTTGATTATTTTCATGGCCTTAAGATTTAGTGCATATCTTGTATCCTACCCATTCACCGTATATACTTAATTTATCCCAGCTCTACTTACATTTTAAGCCATTATTTTCATACATCAGCGGGCCCATTTCGACAAAGAGGCCTGCCAAGCTGGTAGCGCCCGGTCCACCCTGGAGCCAGATTATCCATGGAGTGGTATTCAAAGGTTTGTCCGCGATTGGGAAAAACCAAAAGAAAAGGTTAGAGTGGTGTGTGTCATTCACAGTAAAGAAACCAGAGTAGCTTGACACATTAAGAAATGGTTCCGGATTAACTTTAGACAGGTTTCTCGCTAACTCGGTTTGGTTTTTAAGGATGTACGGAGTTAGGATCAAGGGTCGTGACTCTGATGCAGCTGACGCGATGGATATAATTCTGGAATAGACACACAAAATATTTCAAAAATGTGTAAAATTTTTAGCAAATAAACAAGGAGAAACTGCACATTCAATGTACTATATGTTATATATGTCGCAGGCATTTTGTGTAAATCTGCCGTTTACATACGGCGTCGTCAGTTTAGAAACACTCGCTGATATGTAATATGCCGAAGGCAAAATGTATATTGCCGTGTCATTATATATTATGCCTAAACATTTGATTGACGATTAAAACGCATTAAACATAATGCCGAGGCAAATTGAAGAATTTAGTTTTGTTTTATACCACGCGCGTCGCTGTTGATCAAAACAAACAAAATGGCGTCCAGTAGTAATTTGTGACACAAAATTTATCGAAAATAGAGCTAAATAATACGTGTTCAAAAGATTTTTAACAAAATAATTATTAGTTTTAGGGACTTAAACCATAGTGAATTAAAAAAGTTTTAAGATCTTTAAGCGGGAGCAATAAAAAAGCCGTGGAATTGAGAAGAGTTTTAAGGTTATCCGGAACCTAAAAAAAGCTTAAAGTGTCCATGAATCTGATTCTCAAAGGACCCCCGAATAGTATTATTGGTAAAAAAAAAGAGGCAATGAGTATTGGTCATGTGGATTATCTTATCTTAAAAAAAGCTAGCCCTGACAGGTCAACGGTTCGTGTAATACCGGTAGAAGAATATTACGACATAATACTTTTTTTTAATATTAGATTGTGTAAAGAGTATTGGAAAGTATTTAGAAATTGCCTAAACAGAAGGTAAAAAAATATAAAATATAACTGGATTGATTTAAAATTAGTGCGAAAGTATACATATAAAGTAAAAGTAAGTTATTTAAAATAATGATTTATTGATAATATTTTGAAATATCTTATTTATAACTGTGATGAAAATGTCAGACTTCAAAATATGATTTATGTACCCACCTAGTTGTTTTAATTTGACAGTGTCATATGTTATCCTAAGAAGTTCAATGTGTGTTTATATTATAAATTGCCGAATTAAATTCTGATTTGTCCAAACTGTGCTTTGTTCATGGTCACCTTAAAACTACAACCAACGTATAAATTGTGACAATTGAAGGAGTTGTCATTTTGCCTTCGGCATAGTACATATCAGCGAGCGTTTCTAAACTGACGACGCCGTATGTAAACGTCGGATTCACAAAAAATGCCTGCGACATATACATAATAATAATTATTGAATTAATTTCTTGGGTAGACAATTTTGGTTATCTATATTAGGGTCTAATCTAAAACATCAAATCAAATTGATAAATTAAATATTTGTATGTTATGTCTAGGTATCTATCTGTTCTTTTTGCAGGTGATTAATTAGTCTTTTGTCTCGTTTCAAAAACGTGAACTTTACATGTATTTTATAGCCTCTTAGCACAGATAATATAATACTACTAGTACTCTTACACCCGTATTTATAAAGAAGTAATTACTTGTTGCTTAAGAAAGACATAACTTACCATTAATAGACATATTATTTGGCTGAGAATGCTAACTTTTCATAGTTCTAACTTCTAGTGATTACTAGATTAAGGTATACAAATTGTCACCTAAGTAATTACTTTTAGCCTAGTAATTACTTTTACTTGTTTATAAATATGGGTTAGTTGTTAGTTTACAAGACACAGTAGTTTACACTCCTATCGTCTTAATGACCGCTCTTTATTGGTTTTTATCAGTTTGTTCAATGCAATTTCCCACTCCGCCCATTTTTATTTATTGTCTTGTTTGTTATTCATCTTAAATTTATTTCAAATCGTCAACAACACATTCCATATTTATACTATTATAAATAAGAATGTAATTCTGTCCGTCAGTCTGCTAAATTTTTACGTAAAAGTCACCCAATGATTCCCATTTGAATGAAAATTTGTGTAACCTAATTAGGCAGGTTGAAATCCAGAAAAGAACATAGCCTAGTTTTTATTTAGTTTTTAGTACTAAAAGGTTATAGTATAAGAAGTGAAAGTTTGTATGAAAAATCGATCATATCTCAATTTAGTATAGAAGTATACCGATTACAAAAAGGCATTTTTCATCGAATCGGAAAAAGTCACGTTCTTAGCGCTATTTAATCACAATCATCATAATAATATTACTTGGTGAACCTGACTAGCTCAAAGTGGTGGTATGTCATTGAACCGCGTGATAAATTAAATAATACAGACAACCTCCGTGGCGGAGTGGCGTACACACTGGTCCTCAAGGTGTTGCCTGCTCCCGGTTTCTATTCCCAGACGGGATTGTAGAAAAATTGTGTTTTTCTACCTTTTCTCGTGTTTGTGGTACCTCCGTTGTTTCTGATTTCCATCATATGAGTGTCTTAAATAGTTACTGACCTTTTGGGATCAGAACAATGTATGTGATGTTGACAACACTTTTTTCAATAGGTGAAAGTTTGTTTAAAGAATCAATATTCGATATATCTATTTAGTATACTTAGAGCATAGGCATACCTGTGTAAATGACTTCTACGAAGAGAATGTCATGCACTTAGCGCTAGTCAATCACAATTATTATTAAGTACTTCGTGAATCTTACTATCTCGGAGAGTATGATGTAATTGAGTCGTGTGATAAATAAAAGAAAATAATTTCGTTACCATTCCGTATGATTATGATATCGCACCGAGTCTTGTAGTATCGTGAAGGCAGTATCTGCAATTTTCGGTATTAGCAAATTGGTAGGTAATTTCCGACTAACTAATTACATACAAAATTAAATGGCTAATGAAACAAACAAAATTAAACCGAAACGTACTTTATACAATATGTAGATAAAAATACAAAAAACATAACAAATAACCCGATATACACGTTTTTGTAACTGCACACTGTTCAAAAAATTCAGCATAAAAAAGCTTTGACGTAATTATATGCAATATTTTACTATTATGTAACGCTCTATGTACGCTACATTTTCAAAATTCAACGAAAGATAATAATTACTAAAACTTACCCAAATAACATTAAAGCGGCAACAGCTGACACTTTCATTGTATACTAAGTACGTATCACTTCTCTAAAACTAAACGTAAACAACTTTAAAACCGTGGAGTAGCACAATTTAGTACACACTACACTACTACGTTCGAGAGAGACAGCACGAATCATGCAGACTGTTAGAGTAGGATGCCTAATACAGTCGTCTGATAAACTTAATCGGATCTAAAAATAAACGGAACTACAGAATTGACCGAAAAAAACACGAGTTAATACATTACAGCCACATTTATATCGGTGAATGAAATGGTGTATTTGTATCGAATAGATGATTTAAACTCGTGAATGATCATTTCTAAAAGCTAACGCGCGTACTGCGTAGTCAGTCTGTGAGAATTGCCGGCAAACTAAAATACTCCACACAAACAAGTTGACGTTTGACTACTCGCATGAGTCAGTGATGTCGTCATTCCGAGCTAGCTTATACACAGAAATCTCTGTTCGAGCAAATATATTCGGGAGCCCGTTGATCGCTATAATCTTTTTTATCATAATGTTGTTTCGCATAAAAGTTACAGCATAATTTATTATGTCTTTGCGCATTAATTATGATAGGCATGGAAAGGCATAAACGCAGAAGGGTTTCATCAGCATAACTTTAACTTCCCAAATTTATTCTCTTCATAATTTTAGTCAGCTTATACATATACTCGATGACTTCATCATCTTCAAAAAAATTTATAGTCTTTTATTATCATATTTAGAGCCCATTTATGAAGTAAAAAATGTTGTTTTATTTTACTTTATTTGATATTTTAGCAACTTAATTGCACTTATAATATCAGTATATAAACTTGAAAAATTTTAGAACAATGTTGTATGTGATGTTGTCCACATTTAGTTATTTCATCGATTTATCGTTAGAAAAATGGCTGGGGCAAACAAGTTTGTTGAATCATGACCACGACTCAGCAAGCTTTGCTTAGGCGCCTTCCAGCTCTAGATAGGTGGAGTGACGATTTGCGAAAGGTCGCACGCAAGAGCTGAATGCAAGCAGTAAGTAAGTTAAGATGAAGCAGCTTTATAAATGTTTGTTAACTGTTTTATTAGGCAACAAAATTGTTTGGTGTATATTTAAAAAAAACAATCTTCAATAAAAAACAGGAGCGGAGCAGTCATCTGGTAAGCGGAAAGATGTGGGTTAAGTCTGATCTAACGCAGTCGAAGTTTTTATTCAAGGAGATGTATTTTTTAATTTATAAAAGCAATTTAATTGCCTAAATAACAGTATCAAAATATTTACCAATCGCAGTTTAGTGCTTCATGCCAAATGAATGGTGGGAATAACAAGAGCAGTGCTTCGAAGGTAGAGTCAAGAACTTATTTCGCAACTACGTAGGAGGTAACTTGATTTATAGATAAATTCAATTTTTTTTGACCTTTCTATCGACTGAACAGCCGGTACCAATGGCTTAATGAGCCATCCGCACCACGGCTATAAAGTCCGCTCCTTCCAGACACAAACCAATTTCGAAATTCTCGTATCCTATTTTGATGTGACCTGGAATCGAGCCAGTAACCCTTCCGTAGTAGCAAGTAGCCGTAGGAAACTGAAACAGTTGACCAGCAACAAGGCACGCAGGAGAAATAAAGAGAAAAACATGTGAAAAACATTTATTAAACTACATAATATACAACTACCTCCTACCGTCCATCATAACTCTTTCACTATAGGTAATATACGTGAGTCTGATTACTGATGAACTCCCTCAGGAGGGTTTCGTTAATACCGCGGTACTGCGGCACTGGCTGGGAGTGCGTCCACTGCGCAATAAGCCACTGAATCGGCGCAGGCGCATCCATGGCCGCCATATGACCCGCGCCCCGGACCATCACTTCAGTGAATCGGCCGCCACTTTTGTAGTATCTGCATAGAAAATATTTTGTAATTGAATTGAATGGTTTCTTTTACCCACATTCAAGAGACGCAAACACTCTGCTCCATAAATAAATTTAAAAAAAAATCTGTTAAATCATTCTGCTGACAATGAAGGTTGAATAATGTTTGAACTTGCTTTTTGTTCAATTACACCAATATGTGGATGGCGCTTTGGTACCATGACATTAAAACTTAAGGCAGAGACCGCACAAGATTTCGAATGCTGTCCTGCAAACTTCACTAGGTGGCGCTATTTGACGATAATGCTAGAAATATTTAAAGTTAGGCATTTTTTTAGGAATTATCTTACCCAAAAAAGATAATTATCGTCACCACCAGCCTGTATCAGTTTGCTTTTGGACACGGGCCTCTCCATAGCGGAATTTCGCCATAATCGTTTGGTGGGCGGGCTGACAGTTTGGTTCGAAGTTTAATAATGAAAAGAAGACGCTGCTTCATGTCTTCTTTGGGGGCGTCCATAAATTACGTGAGGTGTTTTTTTTAATTTTTTGTCCCTCTCTCCCCCCCTGGTGAGATATCGTGAGATTTTATTCAACCCCCTCCCCCATCCCCCAATCTCACGTGAGATTTTTCAAAATGTGGGTTTCTTACGTAAACTTGAATAAAATTATTTTCTTTCGAACAAATTAATGAATCTTTAGGGCGGATTCGACCAAACTAGTTTAAAATTTATTCCGAGAATAAATGACAAAATACTCTAGAGTAACTCAATTTTGCGTTTTACCAATTATTAATCCAAGAATAAGATGTCTATTCCAGAGTAAGCTACTATACCGTCAATTTTCTAGGGTTACTTGAGTTATCTGGGAGTATTTTAATGGCGGACTGTTAACAGCTGATGAGATGACATCTGTGACGCATGGTGTTTTTGATTTTCGCTAGTGTTGGTTGAGAGTTGGGTGTTTGCGTGTTTCGTGGCTCGCTCGGTCAGATATTAAAATGGATCGTTTGAGAAATCTTATTGATGATTCGGACAGTGATGATGAATATGTGCCAAGGCGTCCAAGATGGATTAGAGAAAGGAACAATTATTTCGAAGATTATGATGACCACGATTTTGCTATAAGGTTTCGTTTATCCAAAGCAGCCGCTTTATGTTTGCTATCTAAACTTGAACATCGTTTGGAATACATAACAAATCGGTACGTACCTACCTACAATACTTATAAATTGTCTAAAATCTTTGTTACGGGATCATTGGAAAAACATGTGATTTCGCAAAATCTTCCTTATGCTACACGTTGGTAATCCGACGACGTGATCTACCTTATGCACCACTGTACCTTAAAAGGTAGATAATAAATAAATAAAAATAAAATAAAATAAAAATAAAAATAAAAAAGCCTGTATTTCTTGCAAACAATTGAATATTACATATTTTGTTAGTAGTTAATGCTTAAAGTATGTACTTATTTCTATATTAATATTTACCCTAACCCTATTTATATAGTGTTAGTATTATTTAATTCTTATTATTATATTTTAATGAGATTAGTCTGCAAGAACCCTTTTGCAGGTAAAGGCCTCCTCCAAATTTTGCCAATTCTCTCTCGAGTTTGCAGTTTGCTTCCAATTTAGTCCAGCCGTGTTTATAATTTCGTCCTCCCATCTCTTACGAGGTCTTCCTTTTTTCCTTTTGCCCGCCGGACCTCTCCATGCTGTAATACTTTTAGTCCATCTCTGGTCTTGAAGGCGCGCCACGTGTCCAGCCCACTTCCATTTCAGTGATAGAGCTTTTTCTAGACCGTCTGTTGCTTTTGTAATATTTCTAATTTTCGTATGTCGTATTTTTTGATTTTTTTTGATACTTAACATACTTCGCTCCATCCCACGTTGGCATGTTATAATTTTATTTTTGACATTTTGGTTAAATTTCCATGTCTGGCAAGCATAGGTCAGGCATGGCACAAGGCAAGAGTTCATCACTTTGGTTTTCAGCTTAATAGGCATTGTGCTCTTAAAAATCTCTTTTAGTCCCCAGTATTTGTTCCATGTTAGTTGAGCCCTGCGCTCTACTTCTTGGTAGTTGCTTGAACCATCGAAGCTTATTTGTTTACCGAGGTAGATGTACTGGTCGGTGTACTTAAGAGGTTCACCGTCTACATGTATTGATACCGGGACGCTGTTGGTCATTAGCATGGTTTTTGAGAGGTTCATTTCTAACCCTGCGAGCTTACTGGCGTTATTTAGAGACTCTACCATGTACTCTAGCTCTGTACCTTTTTCCGACATCAGGACCAGGTCGTCAGCGAAACGGAGGTGATTCAGGTATCTATTTTTGATCTTTATGCCGCGTTCTTTCCAGTCAAGTTTACTAATTATAGATTCTAGGACCGCTATAAATAGTAGGGGCGAGAGGGGATCACCCTGTTTTACACCTCTCTCAACAGGGAACCATGGGCCGGCCGTTTCCAGTTTGACTCTACTTAAGCTATTGCTATATAAGCTTTTTATGACTCGGATATGTTCGGTTTCTACATTTTGTGATGTTAAAGTTTCCCAAATGTAGTTGTGTGAAACGGAATCGAATGCCTTTTTATAATCGATATAAGCCAAGTAGAGCGGTCTTCTTTTCTCTTGATATTTTTCTATAAGAAGCTCTAGCGTGTGGATATGATCTATTGTGGAGAATCCCTTTCTGAATCCTGCTTGTTCTACAGGTTGCCTCTTATCTAAGGTTGAGCTTATTTTTTTGTTCAGTATTGTGGAAAAAAGCTTATATATCGTCGGCAGTAGGCTTATAGGTCTATAATTGCTTATATCTTTAGGATCACCTTTTTTGTATAATAAAATAATGTTTGATTCGGTCCATTGGGTAGGTATTTCTCCAGTATCAAGGATGTAATTAAATAATTTTGTTAAAAGTGTGACTAAGAGGGGGGTAGCTAATTGCAGAATTTCGTTTGTTATAGTGTCCGAGCCCGGACTCTTATCTGGTTTGAGTTTTTTCAATGCTTCTATGACTTCAATTTCTTTAATTTGAGTTCTATTAAAATTTCTATCCAAGCTGGTGGTACTTTGGATATTATTACTGGTGTTGATTGGTTCCTTGGCACTGTATAACTCCTTGTAAAATTCGGTTGCAACAGAAATGACATCGCTGCGCTTGTTTCCGGTCGTTTCGCCTCGTTTTAGCCCTTCAATCCACGATTTGTGCGGGGTAAGCTCTTTGTACGCCTTCTTCGTACTTCCAGTTTGGCTGAGGTGTTTTTCAATAGTTTTATATCTATAAGTAGCATAGTCATATTTTACATATTTGCTAACAAGCTTGTAGAGAGCTGAGATTTCGTTTTTTATTGCTCTAGATTTGTTTTTACTTTTTTGTAAAACTTGTCTTCTCTTCATAAGATGTAATGTACGTGCTGACAAGATTTTATGATCTTCCTTCGAGTTCTGAGTTTTTCGGGCGTTTTGTCTGCTTGTGGTGATGATTTCAATTAAGTTATCGTAATATTTTTGAACTGAGGTAATATTCTGATTGTCAATTTCGTTATTTAAGATGATGGATCTTAAGCTTTCGTTAAACTTCGAAATTTCTTCTTCGCTTTTCAGATTACCACTATTAGAGCTAGCAAAGGTTGTTCTGCTTTTCTTCGGTTGTGTGTATGATAGTGTAGCTCTTACTGGCCTATGATCTGAAGAGAAGTTTACGTTTAGTACCTCTATGTTTTGAAATAACAGTGGTCGATTCGAAAGCACGAAGTCGATTTCATTTTTATAAGTGCCATCTGGCGATCGCCAGGTCCACTTGTTTTTTTGTTTTTTCTTAAAAAATGTATTTAAAATTGACAGGTGGTTTTCAGTGGCGAAATCAATCAATCTTTGACCTCTCTCATTTCTATTGCCGTATCCGTGTGCTTTCATGATGAGATATTCTTCTTTTTTTGGCATACCAATTTTCGCATTCAGGTCGCCCATTATTATATAATTTTTGTTTGCTAATTGTATTGCCTTTTCTACCGTTGTGTAAAAGCTTTCAATTTCATTGTCGCTTGCTTTTGTTGTAGGGGCATAGACTTGTATTAGTGATAAGCTAATGCTTTCAAATTTCAGGTTTAGTATCGCTACTCTTTCCGAAAGGCCAATATAGCTTTCTATGTTATTTTTGTATATGGATTTTATTATAAAACCTACGCCAAACTTGCCAGGTGTTTGTCCTGTATAGCACAAAATAAAGTTTTCATGTTCTTCAATTTTGTTTCCGATAAGTCTCGATTCAGCTAGGCCTATTACGTCGTATTTAATATTTTTGAGGGCTTCGTTTAGCTCTAATAATCGCGCGTACGATGACAGTGTTTTAACGTTATATGTCAATATGTAGAGCTTTTTTGGTGAGTTTGTTTTTTCATTTGGAGGGTTTCGGTCTTGATCTTCCTCGGTGACCAACCGGCTTGGAAGATGGTTTTCATGTTTTCTTTGTCTTTGTATGTTACTAATGTTAGTGGTAATGATGGTGTTGGGAGGGGGCAGTGATAGTTGCTATATATTTCCGTTTTTGGTTTCTGATGGACCTGGTAAGTTATTTGGGTCTCTGCTAATTAAGTAATTGAGCAAGCCGGGTCTCAATAATCCCTCCGATAAGCTAGACGTTCTTCGTATTGGTGTTTGAGTTTTATTCTTTTTGCTGGCTTGTGTATTCAATTCTGTTGATTCAGTGGAATTCTTTTCAGGAGAAGTTAAAAGCGTTCTTTTGTTATTAGCGGTTATTCGATTTTTCCCGCGGATTACGAGTTTGTCGTATTTTATTTGGACAAGGTTTCCTTTTTCTTTCTCAATTTTCGCTTGTTCTTGTAGTATTTTTCTCTTTTCAAGAATATTTTGTGGATAATCTTCTTTTATATAGTACCCTGAATCTTTAAGTGCATTTCTCTGTTTAAACAAACTTATTTTTATGCCAAGTGTAGAAAACGTTATTATAATTGGTCGAGGTTTTTCGCCTTTTTTGCCTATTCTTTTAACTTCCTGTATATCTCTGCGATCTAATTCTTGAGAAAAATTTTCTTTTATAAAATCGATCATGTTTCGTTCCAAGCATAAGTATGAAGTTTCCGTTTCTTTAATTCCAAAAAAGACAATGTTATTTTTTCGTGTCTGCTTTTCCAGAAAATACAGTCGTTTTTCCTGGTTGTCAAACTTTTCTTTGAGGTCCTCGTACTTTTCATTTAACAATTTAAATTTTTCTTCTAAAATGCAGTTTATGTTTTGTGTTACTTGTTCTGTGACTTTTTCACTACATTTTTCTATAGTGTTTCTCTGTCCATCTAGGTCTTTTCGAATTTTTCGCAGCTCATTCATGATTTCTTCCATTTTTAGGGTTTTTAAATTAAATTTTGTCTTATATGGTACTGGTAGTGCCCTCTCGTAGTATTTCTCTAACTTACTAGGTGTGATAACTAGCCTGAAGTATTGTTTGCCAAGGCGGTGCAGGTAATTTTCTACAGATGTCGTTAGATATAGTACAAGTGGCGTCCTCTCGTGGTGCTATTACGAAATCGCTGCCAGGGAACTCGCTCAGTGGCTACAAGATCGAGGAATAGTTCTGATTTGTCGCTGTAGTGCAGGTTAATCTTAACAGATGTCGCTAGTATTGCTAAAGAAGTAGGTTTAAATTTTGCAAGTCATAGAAAGATGCAGTACGGATAAGTTTTATCACTAGTTTTGTTTAATGATTTACTGTCTTTGTGTGATATTACACTTTGGTTTTTAGTAGTCTTTAACTATATAATGTTTATTTTTGTCAAAATGTCATTAGAGATGCAAAAAATATGGTTTGAACACTACCGTTTAATTTTCACTATTTCCCTAGTTTTCACTTATTGTTCGGCACTGTCTGCATTGTCTAGTGTTAATCACTTATTTATCTTGTCACTTATGTTCTTTTTTCGAATTAGATGCACTTATTTTTATTTTTAAAACTACAATAAACAGGGAGCCGAAGTAAACATTGGCACAGTGGCGCCACAAAAGGTAGATATCACGTCACAATTAGTCCTGTATTTCTACTTTCTTACCCACTATTACACTATTATTAAAAATCTCTTACAGAAATTTCTCCATATCACCGATAAATCAACTGTTAGCGACTCTGAGATTTTATGCTACCAATTCGACACAAACCAGTATTGCTGACTATTGTGGCATGAGTACTCCCACTGCAAATAAGATAATTCATCAAGTAAGCACTGCAATAGCTGAATTACATAAAGAATATATAAAGTTTCCTGAAACACCTCAAGAAATAAGAAGAGAGCAACAAAAATTTTATGATATAGCTCGATTTCCACGAGTAATTGGTGCAATGGACTGCACACACATTCGCATTACTTCGGTTCCTTTACAGTTAGAATTAGGTGGTGACCAAGCAGAACTGTTTCGAAACAGAAAGGGTTACTTCTCTATTAATGTTCAAACAATATGCAATGCTAATCTTGAAATTATAGATATAGTAGCAAGATGGCCGGGATCATCGCATGACAGTTCTATATTTAATAACAGTTATAGAAGAGCTAAATTTGAATCTGGTACATATGGTGATGCACTATTGGTAGTAGATGGAGGTTATGCATCAACCTCATATATGATGCCTCCGTTGGAGCAACCTATATCACCAGTCGAACAACTTTACAATGAGTCACAAATCAGGACACGAAACCCTGTAGAAAGAAGTTATGGTGTATGGAAGAGGAGATTTCCTGTAATGGCATTTGGAATGCGTATTAAATTGAAAAGAATATTAACTGTCATTATTGCTACTGCAGTACTGCACAACATTTTACAACGCCAAGGAGAACAAGTTCCTCCAGATGATCCAGATCTAGTGCTTCCAGCCCCCTGGACTGCGCTTTTAAGTGAGGGACAGATATCACCTACTGATGATGCACAATCACAATCTAGTCGGCAGCATAGGGCACGAGATTCACTAATAGCCAGTTATTTTCAAAGATTATTGCAATGAAACTTAAAAATGTGTGCAATGTGGTAGGTTTAGAATAAAAAATAAAAAAATCTTTAATTTTAATTTATTGTTCTTTATTTTGAATTTCCTTCTTTTTAATTCTCAATTCTAAAATTAAAAGTCTTGTTTTCAATTTCTCTTGCTTGAGAATTTCTTCTTTAATTTTAATATCTAAACTAGCCATAGTTTTCTCATGTTCACTCTCTATACTTGCCATCTCTTTCTGAAAGTCAATGGCCTCAATCTTCTTTTTATGTAGTTGCTCCAGTGATGATAATTTGGTTGTGTAGGCAGGTCGTCTTTTTGACATCCAAGACTTATTTATTTTTCGGATATTGCATAATGGAGCAGACACGGGTGTGCGCAATAGTTGTGGTGTGTAGTCACCCCAATTCTGAAACAATGAATTAATCATATACAAATAGGTATGGGAAAATGGGGTTTGAATGTGTTTTAACATTAAAACACTTTTATATAGTCATAATCTATACATATCTAGAGGACCCTGGGCTATCCAAAGCTTTGTGGCTGGGGATGCAAACAGAAAAATGCTCGGATAAGAGAGAAATTATATGTCATGGCAATTTTAGAGAACTGTTGTCTAAATGGCTTTACATTCAAAATATGACACAGAATCGCCTAAATGATCAAGTGGATCTAACCTAACATTCTATAGAAGGTAGTTAGCTATTCTTGAATACATTTGACTATTTTACCGAATCTATGTAACAAATCCAATAACTTTATAGTAGGTATAAATATAATATTGATAGGTATGTACCTTAACTTCATATTCCACATTTTCATATCCCTGTACATCATTACTCTTCTTAACTTCTAATAGATCTGACAAAGGCTGGCCTGTTTTTTTTATTATATCTGTAAATAAGTAATTATTGAATTCATGGTAATAATGACAGGGTGGCATTCCAAACTTAAGATGTGATAGCAATAATTCTGCCTTCCCAGATCTTCCCTTTCAAAGATTTACAATAGGCTATCCTGCACACTGAATAGTTGCTATCACAGCTTAGGCTTGGAACATACTTTAGGTAATAATTCAAATGTATTGTTTATGATATGTATTCTTTGTTAATGTTAATAAAGAGGATTACTTCTAACCTACATCACATGTTGATTGAGAAACGATTTCTGTTTCCAAGCCCATTTCGGTTACAGTTTGTGTATCTTGGACTGCGACTGCACTGTCATTATCATAAGGGTTATACAACCCTTCAACGCTTGGCTTGATTAAGGATGTTATCCTTGTATTAATGGGATCTTCCTTTTTTGGATCTGGAGGTCCACCACCTATAAACAAATAATATTCTATGATATCTAGGTACCTAATGTAAAGTACATAATATTTATTTATGAAAGATGTATTCATGTAATAATGAGTCAATTCCAAAGCAATATATTATGTATAATATACTGATGTACCTACACATAAATGTGTGTAAGCACTGCACGGGTACAGAAGTTTTATGATGCATGGTAATTTTACTAACCTGTTTGTATCATTTGCATTCTGGCATTAGATGCTTCCTTTTTCGCAGCTTTTTTCATACTTTCCCACTGCGCTTTGAGATTCTCCGCTTCACGGTGGCAGTAGGATGTCTGGCTATTATATTCGACGGAAATAATTTGCCATTCTGCTAGTTTAGTTTTTACGGACACTCCGTCGGTTTTTTTATTTTCTATAACACTAAAATGCTTTTCTACCAGTTCTAACAGTAGTATTTTTTCGGAAGAAAGCCAATTCGGGCTGCGTTTACGTTTTTCACTCATTTTCTCACAAACAAATATAAAATTATGTTGACAACAAAAGCAATGAAAAATAATAAATAAAATTGAAACCTCAAAGCTAGCGATGTGCCAACTCGATTTACTAACTCGAGTTAACTCGAGTTGGGCTTAAATCGAGTCAACTCGAGTTGAATTCTCTTTAACTCGAGTTTGAATACTATCATCCTGGCGCATCAGCCGAATGACAGACACTGAGATGGCGCGAAGATTGCGAAGAGATATTTTTTATTTCTATGAACACATTTTTTTAAATTATAAGAAGAAAATAATTTATTATTTTTACCTATGTACCTACCTACTAATTTTTTTGTAAATTTAAAAGTAGTTGATTTGTTTTTTTTTGCTCTTTTTCGTTATGAATCACTGAAGTAGTAAGTACTTTAAGTTAAAGAACTTAGTTAAAGTGGTTATTATTTTGATAAAATGTATTTTTTTTATAACTGTGTGCTTATTTGTGCCTACGTAAATTTAAAACAAGTTTATTTTAGTTTATTTTTAAGATTTTTCTTTTTCATTATGAATAGGAATGGGTACACAAAGTTAGTGAGTTTTATAGAACTTTAAGTGAAAGTACAGATAACAGCACGTCGACCTACCACAAAAAGTCAAATTTTCTCAATTGATTTTGATATCTACTTGTTGCACTTAAAGTTGAAAATGAATTCAATGACCTTTAACTTTTTGGGTAGGTTGACCTGCCGTTGACTGTACTTAGTTAATGTCTGTAACTAATAAAAAATAAAATTTTTACTTTGTCTGAACCATAAAATATGTTTTCTTTTATTATTAATTGAAAATAAATATATTATATATAAGTAACATAACATTCCTGCTTAACTTAATAGTTGGCATTTAATTCGCAAATAAAAAATAAATATGCAATTGGTCCATTTATGATCATTGTTTAAATTACTTTTTCATTTTAATTACACCTACTTTAAATAGGTAATTATAATGGCCCCATACTTATTTATGCTGAATCTGTTTTAACTTTTTAAGCATTTTCACGAAGCTGAATAAATTGTTGCATTGGTAAAAACAAAATTAAACAAATCAATTACTCAGTTTCATTTTACCCAGATAACTCGAGTTACCTAACTCGAGTTGAACTCGAGTTACGCGATTTTTAACTCGAGCTAACTCGAGTGGTGTTTATTCCGAGTTGGCACATCACTACTCAAAGCAATACATGACATATTTGACATTTAACTCATGGTAAATAAAAATGGTCTCCGCAAACCTAGTCAATCTATGGAAAGAGTAATATACGGATTTTTGTCGGGTTATACATTCACTCACCATTCATTCAATATCCATAGATTAACAATACTAAGGATTACTTACTCCAGAAATAAAATGGAAAAACGTCAACAAAGTTACTCGAGATTAAATTCAAAGAATAAAATTATCCCAAGAATAGTTATACTGGTGTAAGTTAATGTTTGGTGGAATCCGACCTTAATCGTATTACGATTACGCTTAAGATTAAATCTTAAGCATGTATGTATATGTACAATCTGGATTAAATGGACCCTAATAGTATACTTTTTTTTTGTTTCAATCAGAAAAAAAATTGCGTGATATTTGACGAGACCCCCCCTCTCTCCAACGTAAGATTAGATGAGATTGGACTCGACCCCCTCCCCCCCTTAAACATCTCACGTAATTTATGGACGCCCCCTTTTTGCGTTGCGTCGTCCTATAATGTTACGAGACTCATAGGAAGAGAAGAGGCGTTGCTAATATTTTAATGTGCTTGCTCCACACGACATAATCTAAAGATAGCATAATACCATAATACATACCCTGCCATCCTACGCTTGAACAGCAGTGGATGTCGAGTGGCACTTAGGAACTCTGCAGACCCGTTCCACTGCCACCTGCGGTAGTGCTCCGACGCGACCGCACAAGACAGCATTTGGTCTAATTGCCCACTATTCGGTATGAATAAAAAAACCGTAAATAAGGTACACCTTACATATTTAAACGAGCAATACGTGTATTAATAGTTTATGATGTATATTCTCGGAAATGGCTCTAACGTTGTGCATAAAATTTTGTATTTAGATAAGGTTTGGCATTGTAAATTAACGTGAATACTTTGTTGTATTTAATATCAAATTATACACAAAACAACGACTAACTAAATATATTTTAGGGCCTAACTGATAAAGATTCTACCATAGTTGTTCTAAAAATATGTCATTATCATCATCATCAGTCAACAACTTCTCTTCAGGTTTGGCAAACGGGTTTGCAATCGCAACGGTGGAGTGACGTGACGACGCTGCTGCTCGTCTTCTTCTGACAGTATCAGTACTCCTTGAGTACTCCTTACATAAGTAGAGAATGAGTTTATCCTTTTTTATGAGGGCACTACACAACTATGGCTGTGTAGTCTAGTGGCATTGATTGAGTCCTGTAAAATAAAATAATGAGGGCGTACGCTTAACTTACCAATATGCCAACACATCGTAGTTGTTGAGCAGCGCCTCGAACATTGGTCTAGTGTTCGACAAGAAGTCAGGGGCCAACGCCACGTTGACCGTCACATTCACAAATGAGAATTTGATGTCACCAACATGAATAGCCCTTTTCACCTCAGACTGCTGTAAGAACTTCTCGTATTTGCCCGCTGTTAATGAATCTTGGAGGAAATTGTATGCTTGCTCCTGGTGGGACAAGCTTAGGAGTACAGTGATGAGGGAATTCCATTTCTGTAAAGAGAAAAATAAAAAATATAGTTTAAAACAGCATTTATTTCGACGGCTATTGTTATTTTTTTACTTTTAAAAGCTAGTTATGTAAATTTGTTTTCTTAATTTAAAATACTGTTATAGATTTAGATCACATTTAGTATAATAATTATTATTATATGTAGACATCACATACATTGTTCTAAATTTAACTATTTGCGATTAAAGCACTTCTTATGTTTAAATCAGAAACAACGGAGATACCACAAACACCCAGACCCGAGTAAATACAAAAAGAATCTTCTTTTCAACATTTTCCTGTCCGGGAACCGAGCCCGAAACCTCGGAGCAGTCGGCACCTTAAAAACTAGTGTTTACAACCCTCCACCATGAAGGTATTCAGTATGAAGATAGTTTGAGACCCTAGGACAGACAGCGGGTAGAGTGCTAATATTTAATAAATGTTCAAATTATATCACAAAACGCGTAAGTACATATTTACAAATAATTTGATATACGATGACACATAAAAATTTGTAACGCCCCGTTGGTCTAGTGGTTCAAATACCAGTCCAAGATTTGAAGGTCCTAGGCTTGATCCCCAGGTCGGTTAACAAGTTTTTAAATTTTCGAACGTGTGTGATCACCTACCCGCATTTGGCAAGGCTGGTGTGATGTACCTCTCATTGCTGTGGTAACTTGAATTCAATGATGAAGGCCTTTGCCTCCATTAGGATGATTATTGGCCGTTACTTAGAGATTTTTTTACATCACTGACCTGCTTGGCTTTGACGCTCCTGCCGGCCGCCATGTCCTGCCGGAACGCGTCGACCAGGGGCTGCACCATCTGCATCTGTTCCTTGACCAGCAGCCCGAAGTGGTAGAACGGCCTTGTGACCTGCGCGATGGTGTCCGGCTCTACGTACGCGTTTCCGATGATCATGCCCTGCAAAAAGTTAAAATTAATAAATAAATGTGGACGACACCAATTTTTTTATCATTTAAGAGGATTACTAACAGCCATTACATTATTGCAAGATAAAAAAAAGGTAAAGGCTCTTATCGGAAATCACAGCTAGCAGAAATATTAATAAATCAAGAAAGTTACACTAGCAGCACATCAGCTAAACACCAGGGCTTCTCGTGCAGTTAAAGCTGATGGTTCTGTTCTCCTAGTAATTAACTGTTAGCAGCTGGAATTCAGTCATCTGATGGAAACAACGATTTTAATCTGTTAACACATGGTTGAGAGCCATCACAGATTTCTTACTTTAAGATTGACGTATTCTCCAGGAAATTCTTTTCGCCGATGGATCTCTGTGCCCAGCGCTGGGATGTACTTGCCGGCGTAGGACTCCCCAGCGATGACGAGCGGCGCCGTACTCAGTTCAGGAAAGATTTGCAGCAACTGTCTCAACGCGCCGTAGAGATGCTTTGTGTACTGGAAATAGGATCTAACAATAGTCAAGTCTGTTAAGTTGGGAATACGTATTTTTTTCTGAATTAAGTAAAGGGCTGGCACAATACTTTTTTCTACTGCAACGCAAGTATAGCTTTACTATGTTTTGGGAGACTAGAGAATCATGAGTGTTAATAAACGGTTCTTCACGGCACTAGCCTACATAAGTCCCGAAGAACCTTCGGGAGCCTATTTGCAGAAATAGAACTGATTTGATTGCAAAGGATCGATCGAACTTATTTAATGATTACTACGTGTAGCTGACATACAATTAATATACACCGTGAAATTTTAGTGGTTGTTTTCCCGCAACAGAACGATTTACCTTTAGTAGCACCATCGAATCGTGAGAGTTATTTTTTTAAAATAAAGATATTGTTGTTCTCAACTAATCAAAAAAATAATCATCAACTCAAAAGCGTGAGATACGATAGTATCTTTACAAAATGTGACGTGTTTGGGTACTGCTTTCCGCAAGAAATCAATGTTCAAAGCAAAAGAAGCTCTACGCACTAAGTAATATAGCATAAACTGCACCGCGCGTGGGGCAATGACCCCGGCCGGTGACCGGCTGCGGCGCGGCTGGTACCATTGGTTCGAGGTTGCTTTCGAGTTTCGTTTATCACAATCGTGAAACTGCTATTTTTTTAATTGAATAAAAAAAACTGCACATATCTATTGTACTACTAAGATAGAATCATTTTACTGCGGGAAAACAACCACTAAAATTTCACGGTGTATTATATCATTATTCGGCATCATCATCGCATCCACTACTGCTGGACATAGACCTCTCCGAAGGATCTCTCTCTACTCCGAATGGTCCACACCACCGGCATTTATTTGTTCATTAATTAATTTAAAAAAATCATATTGTGTAGTGTATACGATTTGTGGATTGCGGTTTAGCTTTTTCATCTGAATATATTATCTGAATATATTAGTTATGAAAAGACTGTAATCTGTATGTGTACCTTAAATAAATAAATAAATCAGTATAATCAGTTTTATTTCTGCAACTGGGCCCCAGGACGAGCTTTTACACGTCCCAATATTAAACCTACCACTGCTTCGGGACAAGTCTGGGCTAGTGCCGAGAAGAAGGCATTCTACTTACATACGCACCGTTCAATTTAATTTTATACCTACAAATGGCTTGAGCCTTGAACCGTCAACAAGCACAGCATAAGCAAGTTGCCAATTCAGGCAGAGGCATTCTTATATCCCTATTTCAAACTTTGCCCTTAGCCATGAGGCAACTTATTTATTATATACTGTTTTCTTGAGTTTACGCGAATACTATACATTGAAAATATTGAAATGAAAGATACGTTTACGGATTTAAACTTTCATGGTCACTATCACTAGAGTTATTTAATTCGGGGTTTATACCATGTGTTCTCCCGTGATCATGGCGCTTGCAACAGTGCCGAAATATCGGAAACTCATAATAAATAAGGTACATGGTATAAACCCCGAATTAAATAACTCTAGTACGTTTACAGATTTTTGATTTAACCCGACGTTTCGAACCCTTTACAGCGTTCATGGTCACGGGTGTAAGAATGCTGTAAAGGGTTCGAAACGTCGGGTTAAATCAAAAATAAACGCGTTCTAAATCCGTAAACTTATCTTTTATTTATTATACTTACCGTATCCATATCAGTAGTTAATCCAGCCATTTTATTGGTGAAGCTGTAGCCGGTCCCGACCGGGTTGTCGATGAACACCAACGAGTGGTTCCTAAGCCACGTGTAAGGATTTCCTATTAAACCAATAATAAAGTTAGTGTTGCCAATATTATGCGAAATTAAAATAATATGCAAAATTGTAAATAACAGCTGTTTTATTTAGGACAATGAAAGCTTGTCTGCATTGGAAGCGATAATATTATATTCCCTGTTATATCGCATTTCCGATTATAATTTTCTGGATTTAATTGATACGGGGTTTTATACCACGTACCTTAGTTTTTATGAGTTTCCGATATTTCTTTGTTATTTCGTGGTCATGGCGCTTGCAGCAGTGTCATAAAAACTAAGGTACATGGTATAAACCCCGTATCAATTAACTCTAGTGATAGTGACCATGGAAGTTTAAATCAGTATAGTATATTTATCTGCTTAGAGATAACTTAATATAATATGTTAGATATTATAAAAACATATTGATGCTCCTTACACGCTTCCTTAATAGTCCTAAATTAATGAATTTAAGGATATAAACTATTCTATAGTAGTGGTTTACAGGGTCCTAAACTCCGTACGGAATTTTATATAAATCAGTTAAGAAATTGTTGATTTGCCATACAAACTTTCACCCTTTCCCCCCTTCTCGCCCTCATATAGAATAACTTCTGCGAGTGTCATACATACACTTCAATTTCTATGCCAAATTTTACCTTAATCGGTTTCACAACTTACTGATTTGATCATCATCATCATCATCATGATGATTTAATTTTTATTTAATCATACAAAATTCAATTTTCCTCTTCATAATGTGTAGTTAAGTTCACATGGTACACTGCTGGAATTACCTTTATCAATGAACGCCACTTAAACTCACTTGCAAATTTATTAACAGATAAAGTCAGCGTTTTTTTCACTTAAATAATTAATTGACTTAAATATTTAAACACTTACGTTCTAATCTACCGGTGGGATTTAATTTGAAAGGGCCAATTTCGTCAAAGAGTCCTGTCATGCTAGATGCACCAGGCCCGCCCTGCAGCCACAGTATCCACGGAGTCTCATTCACAGGCTTTTCTGGTACAGGAAAGTACCAGAAAAAGGTATTCGAATCGTACGTCTTGTTCACAGTGAAATATCCAGAGTAACTCTTCACCCCAAGAAATAACTCTGAATCAACTTCGGCTGCTTTACGCCCATCTTCGATACGTCCATCTTCTATGAACGGTGTCAATATCAATGCTGTCCCATTATCAACTTTCTGTACAGGAGTACAAAGCTCAACATCGTCTGGATGTATTTCATTATCTATATTATCATTTCCCTCTGTTACTCGATCAGAGCAAGTAATGTTAGTGTTAAGTGTTAGATTGACCTCTAAATCAATCACATTTGCAGAATCTTTGATGGTTATGTTATCGTTAGAATTAATAGTATTCGACGCCTCTTCTTGGATTTTAGGTTCTGCGTCATCTTTATGAATTTCGTTTGATATAATTGTATCTGGCGCTGCAATCCTTCCATTAGTACTGAAATGTATCAAAACGATAAAATAATCTGAATCTAAAATATCATTGTGTGTGTTTGGTAGATCTGAAGTCGGAGGCCGTTTTTAAAAAAACGTTTTTTTTTTATTGTATTCAATGGGCTTGCTCTTGACTACATACTTAAATCTACGGTTAAGAAGAAGCAGAAGCAGCCTACTCACTCTTGCTTTAAAAATTACAGGGTTATAATTTTTCGGGAAAACAGACGCAGGCAGGGCATTCCACTCCTTGGCGGTGCGCATCACTAAGGAAGAGGAAAAGCGCTTGGTACGCGATCGCGGTATATCAACCAGGAAGGGATGATAACCTGCAGTGCGCCTGGTATGAATCCCGTGGCAAAAAAAATGTGAAATACCAGTCAACCATTGAATTCTGGGCAAATATAAACTTCTTAAAAAAGTGAGCAGGTCATAAACCATAGACTTAGGGCAAGTTTATGTTTATGAACTGAATTTTGATCTACTTCATTTGTTTTACTCTCTGTCATTATTTACAAATTCTTTGGTAGTTTGATAAGGTGGATCCAAATAAACTATTTGATCGTTCTTAAAGCTTTGGCAGTTTAGGTAAAGTCGTCAGAATGATTGAATAATGATTTAGATTGGTAACAAATCTTTGAAATTTCAAAAGCTTGCGTATCGTCCATACATTTTAATCTTAATGTGGGTGTGGTGGGAAGGCTAGCTTTGGAGTACCAGATGTAGTACAAAGTAACTCTATAATGACAAGCTTTCATTACCGCGTTGAACAAAATTCTGATAAAATTACCGTTTTTGAGTAAAGATTGACTAATATCCGGAACGTAGTTAAAGAAAGGAGTCAAAAATTATTTCAAATTAGAACACATTAATTAGTCTAGTGGTTTAGGTACCGGTCCAAGAACTCAAGGTCCTAGGTTCGATCCCTGGGTGGGACTACAATTTGGAATTTTCGAACTTTGCTCGGGTTTGTGATCATCAATCCGCATTTGGCAAGCGTAGTAAACATGCCTGAACCTACCCATCAGTGCTGTGGTAACTTGAATTCAATGATGGAGGCCCTTGCCTTGCATTGGGATTATTATAGACTGTTACTTAAAACACATTTTAAATTTAGATAGTAGTCTTATACTATCAACTTCTTTTACCAGGCCTTATAAAAGTATTTACTATAAACACAGTAGCAAATCAAATAAGTATAAATAAAACAAATTACATATTATTACTACATTTAGGTACAACTTATACTTAAATACAAAGAAAAAATAACAAGTAAGTAGCTATCAAAAAGTACCTATAATATTTGATATTGAGATCTACTTCAATCAATGAGTCCTCTTCAATGAGTTTCAAACACTTACTGCCGCACTCAGAGACGTCACTTAAATTTAATCTATAATTAAGTCTCATTCTGTCTCTTTCTTTGTCAATAAAATAGAAAAGGACGGCATGAGACTTAATGAAGGATTAACTTTAATTGACGTCTATGAGTACGGCAGTTATTCGGAATTCAGTTAAATTAGCTACAACAAAGTTAAGCTACTACTTAGTTGCTGATAACACTGTATTAGGTACGATAACAGTGTAACCGACTAAATGAAGTAAACATAGAATACTGACATAATAGGAAATACTGACCTTGAATGAAAAGAGTTCCGGGTTCGATTCCCGTTTGAAAACGTTTCCCGTTTCTTAGGCTAGGTCTAGTGATAACCTAAACATACTCGTATATTCGAATTGGTAGTACCATATAATTCTGTAGTTCGAGTTGTAAATATTAGGGGTTAAAGTATGAAATTGCCGTTTTGTATGGACGAAATCGAGAAAAGTCATTTTTACATACTAACAATTTTTTAGTTTTTTTAAAAACGCCTGAACCGTTTTCGATGCAATTAAAGGTAAAAGTTAGATGGTTATAAAGCTACGCATTATAGTATTTAAATTTCTGAAAATCAAAGTATATAATACAAATATACTTAATTGAAGCAAGAAGGTCAGCTGACATTTGTGTATTGTAAGGGGTATTTTCAACGACTTCCTTTGAAGTAATAGGCACTAGTATTGCATTTTTTTTTGTCAAAAGTTACTCTATTTAGTTCTTGATACAACACAAAAAGAATTACGCAATAATATGACTATACTTAAGAGCTATAATAAAAATAAAAAGTGGGAAAATAAGCGGCCATTTCATACTTTAACCCCTATTATTTATAATTTTAACACACTTAATTTTATACCTGTGTGCTGTTTATTTGTGCTTTTTTCTAGCAATTTTTGTATCTTTATATCACATCATTGTAAACCTTGGTCTTCCTAATCTTTACATAATAATATGTATATTGATAAGTAAAGCAAAAAATTTGTACCCCTTTTTACGAAAATTGCGCAGACGAAGCAGTATGAAATTTCGCGCACACTTATAGTTTATATTAAAGAGAAGGAGTGCAGAATGCTGTTTTTTTAAAAAAATATTAAATTAATCATGGTCGAATTTTAACCACTGTGCGACCACTGGTATTGACGAATAAATACAAAAGTGGTTACCTCGTGAGCGTGACACTTATAATTTATTTATAAACATTTTTTAGTAGTTGCTCTACATAGGACACATTTTGCATAGGGGGCAATATTACGATAAAAGCAATTTACAATATTTCAATTCATACTGTATCCTAAATATAGATTTCTTCTTCTTCCTATTTTTTATGACGTATTACTCGTATGACTATATTTCAAGTACAATGTCTGGTGTTAAAGTTTTTAACCTGCCTAGTTTTTAGCCGGGCTTCTTACGAAACTTGTTTTTCCGACTTCTACCTTGCGACAGAGGCGATCAACGTCTTAACGATCCCCCAGAAGCATGAATATAACCCCCAACACCTTCAAACCCCACGCCAATTTAGAACAGATTACTTCCTAACCGACCGTAACTCGAACCCCGTACCCTTGCATAGTACCGCATCACTACACCAATTGGGTCGGCAATGTCGGCATTAAAAATTACAACAACAACTTACAAATTTAAATAATTATTATAGAAGCTTTGTTATTCAAACAACTCAGTAAGTTTATGCACATTTATAGTTAATAGTTCCCAACTCTATTCTGCTACTGGAATTTGTGTTACGGCAATTTTAGTCAAATAATGAATCCAAGAAGTTAAAAAAAAATGGGGAAATGATTTGTTGTTTTTTTTTTATTATATAAGACTTAAAGTTTCAAACTCACCTGACGATAAAAAATAATAACACACTAAAGTACACCACAATATTCGCCATGGCGAAATCAGTTTTAACCTTGACTCATTTAACTATTTGACACTGCTATTAGGTTGATAGTACGGGTGCCACTGATCAGCCATAGTGCGGAGTTTGAAATGAATCAGTTATCAGGTGAACTGTGATCCCAGAGCAGTCGTGTGTATGTGTGTGACGTACTGTATCGTTCGTGTGAATGCCGAAGTTAAATCACATGTAATATTTAAAACAAATAACTAGTGTAAATGTGAAAGTTCTCTCTATAATGTATAAATAGAACTTTCTCTCTAAGATCATTAACGAATCAAAAAAAAAACAATAGTATTTAGAGCTGAACATACATTTCTTGAATAAGCATTAAGATTGCCATATAGTTCCTAGTCTTAGGACACCTAAGGAATTGCTTTTTAATTTACACCAACTATTGAATGCCTTAAAACTAGTGTGAAAAAATATGTAGGTAACTGTATATTTTTGTAGTCTTAACAATATCACAAACTCATTAAAAAAATGTGCTGTATCTCAGGGAATTAAATGAAAAGTCCATTAAAAATTGCCTTAAATGTTAATTCTATTATTTACAAAAACATCGCGTATATGGCTCATGACGTCCGTCAGCCTGGTTACTTCTGAGGTGAGCGTGAGAATGGTTTCGTGCAATTTTCTCGCGTTCTCAATTTTTTCCTTTTCCAATTGCAAGAACACTGCTGCCTCGTCGGTGTCTAGAACAAAAGTATTAAACTTTATAAGATATTGAGCTATTTCTCAATAGACCTGTACAAAGCACGTTCAATACTTCTTATTTGACTTTGTAATAGGTATATATTTTATTTTTGTATGACCAAGCAACAAGCTTTTAATAAAGCTAGAAGTAAGTCCCTTTGGAATTGAAAAAAAAAACGCAGGTAGAAATATAGAGTTGATAGTCTGCACAAATTAAAAATAAAACTTTAAAAAACGTCTTTTAGCCACCAATTATGACAAAAAAACATTTATACTCATCTCGCACCGGATTTGACTGTGAATTTGTGACTGATTTTACGGTTTAAGTCGGTTGCATTTTCCATTTTTTTTTTCAAATTCTATGTTATAAAAAGTTACTTAAAAGTATGATTGAATTTGAATTAAAAAATCCAACAGCCTTAGAATATTTGACTAGTTTAATAGGCTCCAATCAGTTAGAAGTAAAGTAACAGCCTATATTCATCCCACTGCAGGGAAAAGGCCTCCATCATTGAATTCAAGTTACCACAGCAATGATGGGTGCTGGCATAATCACCACGCTTGCCAAATACGGGTTGGTGCGAGCGAGCAACGTTCGAAAATTCGAAAGATTTGTTGCCCGACCCGAGGATCGAACCTGGGACCCCAAGATCTTGGCCCGGTATTTAAAGCACTAGACCAACGGGGCGTTCCAATCAGTTACTACGATTAAATTTAACCTGACATATCCTATTACCATCATTGCTGTGGTAACTTGAATACAATGATGGAGGCCTTTTCCCCGCAGTGGGATGATTATAGGCTGTTACTTTTTATTCTTGTGAATTTAGGTCAAAAAAATTATAAATAAAAATTCGAACCTGATTCCGCATCAATGGCTGCCGTCGCGCCTGCTTTGTCCTGGGGGCTACTAGGTCCTTGGTCATCGGAAATGTCGCGATCCGAGCGCCTTCGTTTTCTACCTCTCAATTTCTTTACAGGTTCAGGCTGGACTACTGAAATACAATGAAATGTAAATTCTCCTCTTCTTCTTTTTGCCGTATGAGTATCCTTACAGGATAATCCCTTCAAAGATAATCTCTAGTAAATTAGATTTCCATGCCTCCTAGTGCGCGGCCTCTGAAATCACTTTTTTTGCTAATTTCATCTTACGACAGAATCTGAGACCAACAGCTGAACGTGCTTCCAGAAGGATGAAAAAAAAAAACATTTTACAGACTAAAAAAAAAACGACAAAATCTAAAAAAGTATACACCAATTTAAGTCTGTCCCCAAAAAACAGGAACACGAAATAATTTAATCAAATTTACTAATTACCTTTAAATGCTCACGTCCCAACTTTGGCTATTAATCGGTATAATTATTCCTGACGATTTTTATTGCTTTAGAAGGGCTACGTCCACTTGTGAAGTGATTTGTGTTGATAATTATTTTTATTATCTTATACATATACTGACCGTAACATTGATCTATCGAAGGAGTTTCTTCATTGTCATCTATTTCTTCATCACCTCCACTATCCTGCAAAAGCAATAAATACTATGAGTAAGTAGATTTGAACAATATTAATTAAAATCTTGCGAATGTTTTCTTCTAAGCTGGATTGTGGTTTTGTACCTACATCCTGCAGGGACTTTTGGCCTTTTAGCATTCTTCAAATAAACCATCGTTCGACAACTGCAGTGGGTACATAGAAAATGTATCCTACCTCAGCACTTCGTTCCTTAGTATCATACTAACCTCATCGCCCAGTGGGTCACTTTTGATTACAATATTGTCCACAGCGCCCTCTCCTATGATGCTCAGAATGTTTAATAAGTATAACATGTAAGTCATGTTACAGGGACTTTTGTTTTTTTACCTGTCTTCAGCTCCGGACCATAGTGAAGGTAGGTAGGATATGGATTCTACGTTAGTACTTTGTTCCTTAGTATCATACTAACCTCATCGCCCAGTGGGTCGCTTTTGATTACGATATTGTCCACAGCGCCCTCTCCTATGATGCTCAGAATGTTTAATAAGTATAACATGTAAGTCATGTTACAGGGACTTTTGTTTTTTTACCTGTCTTCAGCTCCTGACCATAGTGAGGGTAGGTAGGATATGGATCCTACCTTAGTACTTTGTTCCTTAGTATCATACTAACCTCATCGCCCAGTGGGTCGCTTTTGATTACGATATTGTCCACAGCGCCCTCTCCTATGATGCTCAGGATATTTTCTTCCAAACTTGACAGTGGTGTGATGCCCTCCGGTGGGGGTCTATTGCTTGCTTTAGCAGCCTTTAGCTCTAGTGCCCGTCTCTTTACTCGGTACTTCCAGTCACACCAGTACTGTAATATATAAAGAAAACGAAAATTACTATGCTATAAGACATGGCCTAATTAAAGTGTATAATTTTAGGTATTTTTATGTATTTTTTGATGATTCACTTTATATCTCGCACTGCCTAGGTACTCTTAATATTTTTCGCGTTATTTATGTTTTTCGTGTAAACTTTTGCAGTTTAAGTGAGGCCAAAAATGTACAAAATGTTTATTATAACATCATTGTACTCGGAAAAAGGTCTACTTTTAAATGCCACTCCTACGTGCGAACATATGCAACTGTTTTCAAGCACGGGTGTGAATGTTCATATGAGCCATAGTCTATATTAATTGCTTACCTTAGACCAAGCCTTTCCATCCTTTACAGCGCCGTCCTTGAAGACGTTCAGTTTCTTTGCACACAGGTTCCACAATTTCAGGGTGTGGAGTTTCCCACGGCGGCCCCTTGTTAGTCCTTTCGCCAACTCCTGGTTTTCCCCCAGGAACTCTATCAGCGCTTTCAGCTGCCCGTAAGTCACTTGTTTTCGTACTTTCAAGTCTGGGGAATGGCAATGTTTGAATACAGGCCTGCGTAAGTAAGTTGTTACAAAATAAATTCAAAGCACCTTAGCGCGTGTACGTGTAGGGTGATGTGGTGCCGGTAGGTACATTAAAATTGTATCACTCGTTCTCTTTCTGTGGGTGTCGTAAAGGACTAACAGCCATTTCCAATAACCTATCTATCTTCAGTTTTGGCATATCGGAGATAGGAAAGAGTTTCTATCTCTGTTTTTGCCGTCCAGAGAAACAAAGACAGAAGTTGTTTTTTATCTCCGATATGCCAAATTGAAGATAGATAGGTTATTGGAACCGGCCGTAAAAGGGAACTTCCAGAAAGAGACGGGTAGCAGCGTTTACCTGAGATAGCTTACCCGCCTGTCAAGCGTGGCAATTATGGCCAAATTCTACTTATAAAGAGGAAAGAAAAATAAATACATAATCATATTAGTCCACTCCTGTATCCAGACTGATATAATTATATATTTATACATATATTTGATGCAATCTACCCACCGATTCCTGAAAAAATCCGTAAGTACTGTAGAGTAGAGTTACTTTTTAGACATCATTGAGTAGAGTAGAGTGAGTACATTATTTCTAGAAAAATTGACTAGGTAAGTATGTATACCTAAAGGGTACATTTTAAACCGATTGTCTGTTTGAGTAGAAATTGGGTAGGTATCCAAAAAACCTTAAATTTAATTTTTAGTCATGGATTATATCTAAAATAATATTACCACCAGATGACTAACTTAGACAAAATTTTAATATTCGCCTACTACATATCCTAAACAGGGTATAAAAAGTACTTTTTATAAGCTGAAACGAGACTTTGTTAAGATGAATAATACATATTATTATATTGGTTATGTCACAAATTTATTTCCACAAAGAAACCCGAGTCTTAGAATTTTAAAACTTCAAAAAAAAAATGTTTTCTCAAATAATAATGAAAGACGAATATATATAATTTAATGATGATCATTGTTCTATGCCGACGAACGATAATAGATGCTGATAAATATATTACTTACCTGCATCCATCGCTGAAAATCGAAAGATCAGAAATGTAAAAAATCTGATGCTGATTTCACAATTGAAAACAAAAGTTACCTATTCTTAGTAACTCTAAGATAATAAGCCTTTTTATGTATCGTTATAAAACCGTCTCGGCATTGAATCGAGATCGAGTTGCTCTTTAACATGACACTATGACAGTACATATGACCGAAACGTACCGATCACTGTTCGGCCTTGGTTCGTGTTGTCTCTCTTGGTAATTCAATCCGGATCGTTTGCTCTCTTTCGCGCATTTGACGCAGCCGCAATCAAAACGATGCGCGCGCAGAATACGATCAATTTGAAGTTATTGAAATACAGCCGTAATCTTTAAGCGCTTCAATCTCAAGCTCTTTTATTTTGTCTAAAAAGAACCTTTCTATTTAAGTAGAGTTAAAAAAATATTATTCTTTAAGGTGTGAATTGTGTTGCTTTTAGTTAGTAAATAACTTTTGGTTATGCAATTATTCTACGATCTTGGATAAATAAGTAGTGAATTGTATTTAAAATTATTATGTTAATGATTTCGTAATCGAAATCAGCGATGTACTGTGTACACATTTTAAGGCTCCCTAATTTCAGATGTTTCGTAACTTTATATTTATTACTAAATATGTAATTAAAATGTTTAGCTACTTATTTACGGCTTTTTAGTAGTAAGAGTCCCTAAGCTAAACCATAGACGGACAGACAGACGGTCAAAGCGAAACTTTAAGGGTTATTAATTCTCTTTGTTGATACGGAAACTTAATAGACAGGGAAATATAAAAATATTGTGCACAACAAAGCGCTGAAATCGCTTTCAGACAATGCCATCTCTCAAGTCAGCACAACAAATATTTACTTCCCACCCAATATTTTATCAGGCGACTATGTTAAGGAGGCAACAAAGCTCTTATATTTGCAGCCAATGAACTACCTTCTTAAATGAGTCACTTTGTACGTTTCAGGCACTTATTGACAAGCAAATTATTATCACTGGCCAGTGATTTTTCGCTAACTAATCCCACGATTTGCATTTTGTTGGCAAATAGAAATGAAATTCCGTGAAACTGCTGAAATATTTTCACATTTATCTTGATCGAAAACATGGTGTGGAGTAGTCTAAAAGTCTTGCGACGGGTGAGTAAATAATCTGTAATGTTTTTGCAATTGTTTTTATCGATTGAACAAGACAACGTTTGTAGTTTGTTTTGTTAATGTCTCTAGTTATTTTTATGGCATTAAGTATGATTGAACATATTGCTTAACTTTTTTCTGACATTCGTGAAGTTATGTTCATGTCGGATGGCAAGGAAATTTTTAAATCTTTATTATCGTGCCAATTTGGGCGTAATACTTTTGTTAAAAAATGTTGACCATTATTAAACTAAAATTATGTATTTTATGTAGAGACGCGTATTACTCGTATTTACAAGTACGATGTTATTTTTTGTAAGTAGTAGTTGAGGTGGTATATAAATATAATCCATTTTTATTACATTTGAAGCCTAGATTACCTAAAAATTATTTGAGACAAAATAGATGAGTGCCAAGAATGACTTTTCAATTATTTTTTAACTTTTCGAGCCCTGTTTTCTAGCGTAGGATAGTTAATTACGTCGTTGTTTGTTAATCTCTCCTTGTGATGAAACTTCTAATTAATATAATAAATGCGAAAGTCTAGATATGAATATTACATACTGCATACTGGTACAAACGCATATTACATTTAAGTTTCTACGGCATCCCAATTTTATTAAGTAACAACATCTAATCATGTTGTACATACAAACGATGTAAAAAAAATAATGCATTTTCAAAGGCGGCAGACGTGTCGCAGTAGAGATCCTTCGATATAAATACATATGTATATCGAAGCTAGCTTAGCTAAATTGGCTAAGTGTGAACCCAACTTGCACACCAAGAAGTGTAACAGTATCTCCGTTCTATGAATGAGTGATAAATTAGTTAGGAGAAATCGAGTCATGATTCACTATTTTTGGTAAATTGCTTGGTTTTTAGTGGCCTAGTAACTAGCTGGCCCGGCAAACTTCGTGTTGCCTCAGAATAAATAAATGTTGTGTAAACTTGTTTTTCAAACTGATTTATAAACAAAGCAATTAAAAATATAAATTCTTAAATAAACTTACTACTTAAAAAAAAAGATGAATTGTCCTTATTTAGGAGGTTTTTTCTTACATAAAAAACCCTCATAGTTATTACACATCTCAAAAACAAAATAAATCAAAATAAGTAAGTAAAATGTTAAATTTCTATTTACAAGATATAGAAAAATCGTGAGTAAGAAATATTACCCACTTATTCGTATCAACGACGCAATTAACTCCACATTTCTTTTACCTACCTATATTAGGATAGATTAAGATAGAGTTGTAAAGTGTCCGTCACGTTATAAATGTCTGACCAATGTGACCGAGCAAATTGGTCATTTTCTCAATGTGACCGGACATTTTAGACATTTATTGTCATAACGTCACATTCAATTCTATTGGAAAAGTATGCTATTTTTTTATTTGTAATGCATTACAAGAGACAGGATTTATTAGAAATTGCATAAAACGAAATGAAATACTAAAAAGTGCAAAAAAATACTAAAGTACTAGTGCAACAACTAGAATACAATAATAAACAGTAGGGTGACACATAAAAAAGCATACAGAGTTGTTGAAAGGCACATAATAAAACTATTATAGTTCAAATCTATATCTTTGTTTGCTATAAGTTCTTTTAATTCGAGTAAATTCATATATTTTTTTCTTTTTGTTAATTGTAACAAATTTTTGTATGTGACCATCGTGACAGTAAATGTCCAATGTGACCGAGCATTTATTATAAACTAGCTGATGCCCGCGGCTTCGCACGCGTGGGTTTTGATCTGTTACAAAGTTTTCGTCACGACTCACCCCCCTCTCCTCCACTCTTTTCCTCCACTTCCTTTGACTACGGTGCCGAGGGTGCCTATCTCGGGCGAGGTGGTGGTGGGCACTTAGTGGGAGCTGATACGTCGTTGCCGACTTACCGGGGCCCATTGATACAATAGTTGGATGAAAGGGGCCGATTTAAACTATTTAGGGATCCGGTGTTAGTTCTCCTAGCGAACCGTGGTCCAAGCGAGCTCGCACCACATCTGTTTGCATTTACATGAAATCTGAAGTACAATATCATTTGAAACTTTCAAAACTGTCAACGCTGTAGTACAACAAACCATTCAAAACAGCTTGCAAGGATTTTTTCGAATATGATCAACACTGGCGTAGAGCCCTGGAAGAAGTGGCCCTGTGTAAAAAAACACATTCTCAATTTCCAACCAAGTAGGTTATCATTTTACTCGATCCATAAGCGTTAAAAAGGCGATTTTACAAAGACAATTTGCTTGCATACTACGTTTGGATAGAAGACCGGTGTAGTACCAGCATCGGTGTAGAGCTCTGAAAAAGCCAGTCCTATGTCATTCTCCCTTCATGATCGATAAACGAAGTTTCTAGTACCTCAATATGATGTTAAACACAAATAATTAACCACAAAATTCGATCAACCGTTTCAAATATTTAATTATAAAAAAATCCTTATAAACAACATAACAAAATTTATACCAAAAAGCTGACGTAGTTTCACAAAACTTTCATGTGGGTTGTGGGTTCGAGGCATGAATGGTAGAGGATGATCAGTAGGATAAAAAGTGTTCAGAAACTTGACAGGATAGAGAACTGATTCGACTGTACTGACCACTGTGTGTGTAAATTTTTATATTTCTTTAGCTTCAAATGATGTCAGCAAAACATCATTAATTACTGCTGCTTGGTCATTAGTGGGTGCGTGGTGGTGCTATTCCTAAGTTAAACAACACGGAATTATGAAGTGAGGTGATTTTTTTTTCAACGTTTTATTTTCATGTTTTAAAAGTGCATATTTTTAAATATTGAGGATATTAAATAAAAAGATAATTTGGATGCGTTAGAAAGGCAGTTTCACTAAACAAACTTTGCCAGGCCCCCAAAAGCGGTGCGTCCTAGAAAAAATAAATCGTTACTAAATGGAAGTTTATCAAATTATCTTATTAATGGAAGCTTGTCAAATAGTCTACCAGTCTATATTGATTTAATCCACCAGTCAGCTGCTTAGTGTTGTTGCAACACACCTGTTACCTTTTCCTGCCTGAGATACGGGTCTATGCCCAGTTTAGGAATTATTTTTGTACTGCTTAATATAGTTGATAATGTCATAAGGTACAACAGTGTAATCCTATACACTTTTTTCGATTTCCCAACATTTGTCTCTACCGTATAAACAAAAATCGGCCAAGTGCAAGTCGGACTCGCGCACGAAGGGTTCCGTACCATTGACTACGAAAACAACAGTAGGTACCTACATTAATTTAGTTAATGTAGGTCCTACCTGTTACCATTTATTGATATCAACCAAAAATAAGCAAAAAATTGAATTTTTTGTGTGGGAACCTCCCTTAAATATTAATTTAATTATTGATTATTAAAGTTTGAAATATAACTGAGTGTTTTGTGAATATTTCAAGTGCCTACCTGTTGCCATTAAATTAATATCGAACAAATAAGGACAAAAAAAACGCGTTTGTTGTATTCCCATACAACAAACGCGATTTTTTTGTCCCTTCAATATTTATTTTATTTTGTTTTTAGTATTTTTTGTTATTGCGGTAGCAAAAATACATAATTTGTGAAAGTTTCAACTGTCTAGCTATCGCGGCTCTTGAGATACAGCCTGATGACAGGCAGACGGACAGACGGACAGACAGCGAAGTCTTAGTAATAGGGTTCCGTTTTTACCCTTTGGGTACGGAACCCTAAAAATGATTAGGTTCTAAATGATACCATTCTTATGGTAAGTACCGATATTTATTTTTTGAATATGTACCAATATACATATAGATAAGACATCCAATGGGAATTTTCAAGTTTTGTCTTTTCGTTACATAGCCTCCTTATTTTTCGTCAACTTTGTCCTTCAGGGCATATGGAATACGTCGCGGCTAGATGAAAATTGGTGTCACATTTTCTTGAAGCACTAATTGAGCTTTGTAGTTTGATATTCAAACAAGAGTTCCGTCAAACACAATTGTTAAATCTTCTAGTAATCTGTCCAATTTTGAGTTATTGATAATTAACTAACTGAATTTTATCCAACTCTTCAAATTCTAACTTACAAGGATCCCGTGGAGCACAAAAATATAATATAATACGTTTTCTGATGTAATTCTGGGCTCAAAGATGTATGATTGACGTGTATTTCCTTGTATCGATATCATCACATCTGTTCAGTTTTAAGTACGTATCCAACCGTTTAATGATGTTTTTGAATGTTTCGTCCTTGTCTAATGGTACTGAGTCCTAAAATTTGTTTGTGACCGACCTTTGCCCCTCAGTACCTTCTGCATACATGGAATTGTTTCGTGCTATCGAATTCAAACACTGCAGTTTTAGTTTAAGCTGTGTTGTAATACCCTGAAGGTTATTTTTTTCTTCAATCTCAGTTTCCAACTGTGGGTCATCAGTAATATTATTTGTAGTCGTATCTCTTCCAAATTATTCTTGGTAAATTTGTTCATTTGTCACTTCACCAGCTGATCACTCACTAATTTTAATTCATAATCAGAAATTTCTCGTAGGTTTTGTATCTGGGTGCCGAATTTTGTAATGCAGCCTATTATTAAAGTTCTACACGTTTTAATTCAATTAATTCATCCATTTCGGCGCCAATTATTTAATTCTAAAATAATACCATTCTGTTTGTAAGAAATTATCTATTTATTTTCTGATTGACACATTGAATGTCATAACAAACTAAGTAAAGTCAGAGAGTACAAATATGTAAAGAGTATGGATATGACGCGGAACCGAACAAACTTTGGCCCCATTTTTTATCCCCTTAAAGATTAAATTTTCAAAAATCCGGAAAGACGTCATTCTTAATTTCTAATCAGGTAGCTAGATACCAATTTTCATCGACTTAGCTTCAAAACTGAGGGAGTTTAATACAAATTTACGGGGCCCTTTTTACCCCCTTAGAGGCGGAATTTCCAAAATTCCTTTCTTAGTGCTCACCTACACTATAAAAGAAAGCACGGTGAAAATTTTCAGTCCCAGTTTTAAATCCCAGTAGTTTGGGCTGTGCGTTGATATGTCAGTCAGTCAGTCAGTCATTAAATCAGTTTTTTTTTTTATAATTTAGAAGAAGAAGAAGAAAAAGATGACACAACACTAGATTGAGAGTCTGAAAATATATCTAAATAGATGTGCAAATCACCTAACAAACATTTTGATGCTTGTATGTTATTGTTTTACTGTGCCTTTATTTCGTAGCAAATTTAAGTAATTGTATACAGTGACGCGTAAAAGTACCTATTAGGAATAATTAGGATGACACAGTGAAATTAATTGCTACTCGGCGATCGGCCGGCAACGCCTTGACCACTGTTGTCGCACTCGAAAACAATGAACAGTAGATTAAAACTCGCCGCCCGCGATGGCCACGTGGACCGACCGCGGGAAATTCCTATGAACTTTTCCTCGACTCGCTGTCAACTGTCAATTCTCCCGCCAATTTTGCGATTGCGTTTTGTTATAAAAATTGTGTATAGGTTCGTGTTTTGTGTTTCAAGTGCAGTATTTTAGTGATTGAAATGCAAGTGGAAATAAAAGCAGACGTGGTAAGTGTCCCATTTTAATAGTAGGTATCTGATCCAAGTGTAAAAAACGAAAAATAATAACGCAATAAAAAAAACGTATTGAACTTTTAAATATAAGTGCATAACACCTGCATGCGATGTTACATCACTATAATAATAAAATACATTAGATGTTTGTAATTGACTTTGGCATTATTGCTTATTATTCCGATTATGATTTATAGGATTTCTACGCCTGCAGTGGCACTAGAATAAAAAGTCAAGCTGAATATTTTTCTAAACATTTTAAATTTAAAAATCTATTTATATTAATAGATTGCCATTACGTTACTGAAGGACTAAAAATTATTGGGATAGTAATGCTTGTCTCAACAATTAGGTACTTAGATAAAACGTGCTTTCGCGTGCTTTAGAGTCATTAGGCTTTTCTTAAGTAGGTACCTAAGTGCCTTAATTTTCAATTAAACTATTGGTCCTTGCACCAACAGCTATAACTGAGTTAATATCAATTTTAGGATTGTTCCAGCCTAAATTACTAAAATCAAAGAGATGTTAACGGATTTGGGTTTATTAGGATTTAAAATTGTATTTTTTTTATTTTATTCCTGCGTTTCGAATAATCTATGGTCACAAGTTTACATTTTAGTTCAAGATATTTACTAGATATAATTATTCACAGTAGCACTCTTTCGCAACAACAATTACTAATTATTCCTTAACCCAATGATGTTGCCTAAGTCATGACTTGTATAATGTATGAATACAAAATTAATTATTTTCAAAACATTATTCTGGTGCCATGATACAGTGGTGTTTGTTTCATGATTAGCATTACGCCGGTGATGTTGATTGATAGCTAATTTGCCACACCCTGTCGTTAATTACATCCTATACGCACTTTAGGTAATCAAAAGTGTGTAACCATAATATCGCATGGATGCGAATCCATTTAATTAGTATCGTGGCCTGGCAATAATAATATTAGGGGTTAAAGTATGAAATTGCCGTTTTGTATGGACGAAATCGAGAAAAGTCATTTTTCCATACTAACAATTTTTTTGTTTTTTTAAAAACGCCTGAACCGTTTTCGATGCAATTAAAGGTGAAAGTTAGATGGTTATAAAGCTACGCATTATAGTATTTAAATTTCCGAAAATCAAAGTATATAATACAAATATACTTAATTGAAGCAAGAAGGTCAGCTGACACATTGTAAGGGGTCTTTTCAACGACTTCCTTTGAAGTAATAGGCACTAGTATTGCATTTTTTTTTTAGTCAAAAGTTACTTTATTTAGTTTATGATACAATAAAAAAATAATTACGCAATAATATGACTATACTTAAGAGCTATAAACAAAATAAAAAGTGGGAAAATAATCGGCAATTTCATACTTTAACCCCTATTATTTAGACATGTGAACGATGTAAAAAGTATATGACTACTATCAGTTTGGTAATAAAAGTATCGTAATTTATACCTGTATTATACCTACTGTAATACTATAATGTATGTTCACGTTATTCAATAAAACGTTTTTCATAAATTAATTTGTAATTAACAGTTTTTATGTAAACATAAGACTTTTATGTTAATAAATACATAAGTCAAATTCTGTTTGCAGACATTATATCTATTTTATACTGAATTGTTTTTAGGGTTCCGTACCCAAAGGGTAAAACGGGACCCTATTACTAAGATTTCGCTGTCTGTTCGTCTGTCCGTTTGCTTGTCACCAGGCTGTATCTCGAGCAAGAGCCGGGATAGCTAGACAGTTGAAATTTTCAAATTATGTATTTCTGTTGCCGCTATAACAAAAATGGTAACAGGTAGGCACTACATTAACTAACGTGATGTAGTTTACCTAGTCAAAATGGTACGGAACCCTTCGTGCGCGAGTCCGACTCTCACTTGGCCGGTTTTTAATACATTATTATACATTAAATTATTTACTTTTTATTAAAAAACAGTTAGGTATGATTGACAAGTTTTGTGATCTTTTTTAGTAAATCGAAAACAGTAGTCTTCAAACTATCAAAAAATAAAGACTGATCCACACCATTTTAAGCGTGGTCATACTTATCGAAAATGTAGTACCTACCTTCACTGATGGCTGGCAGCAAGGTCGCACCGCCATTATCCATTAGCCTCCTATGTGATTTGAATACTAAAACACTTTTAAACGCTTTCCTATTGCTCACTGATTTGGTCTCGTGGTTCAATCGTATAACACACTTCTTTATAAGTAGTATTTTTTTAGTTGCAGCACTGCTGTGTTTTTTTTTTAGTTTAAGCACTGTTAGGTGATGCGTATATGGAGAAGATGAAACGTACTCTGACGATGCTGGTTTACTAGCGACTCTATATTTTTTTTAAATTGTAACTTGAGGCGCTTAAGGAAAACTATTTGGTCTTCTTGAGTTTACACAAACACTATACTAGTCATACCTTAAAATTAAAGCTATATTTACTGGTCTAAATTAATTTGCAATATCTTTAAACAATAATGTATATTTAATATAAACTTAAATTATTTCTGCTTCACCATGCATGTTTTGTTTTAATATTTTTTTTAAATTTTACTTCAAAGTTTTCTGAACCAATCAAAATAAAGTATACATACTCGCAAATTTAAGTTAAAATGTCTTTTCATCCTTTTTTAATCGTTATTCGTCAAGCTGTTTTGTAGTTTAGTTTTAGAGAAGAGACAAATATTTTAAAAACTGCCATTATGATTAGGCTCCGTATAAAGCAGCTCGACTTAAATTTGGATTTTATTTAAAATAATACTTACAGACAGACGTCACAAATTTGTTTGTTCTAAACTGATAGGAGCTTTCATCACAAGAGTAATTTCTTGGCATAACATTATTTCATACCAATTTTCTGTATGAGATTTTGACGAGGATGATGATTAAAGTTTATGTCTATTTTATTGGACCATAAAGATATGTACGATGGCCACTCCTTATGTTTTCATGACTGAGATGCCATAAACATCCAACTAATATGAAAGATACATAGGTATCACCAGCACTTGTCTAGAAGTTAGAATACGAGTCTAAAGCGAAAAGGGAAGTATAATATATTTTTTAATACAGACATAAACCAGTTTATTTGGGGCCGTGTCCAGATTGGTAACTTATTTTATAATTTTTATAAGTTATAAACTTTTTGGTACAATATTTAAAAATATAATAACATGGTTGGTTAAGCTTTTTGTGTTGATAATGACGACAGAACAATTTTAGATAGATAAACAGGTTTAACGCTTCGAACCCCAAGCGACAACCGGTTGTCGCGATAACAATTGATTTTAATTGTGTCTGGAATAACTCACGATCGATGGATTAATGTGGTTTATGATTAAGCTACAACATTTTAGCTACGTAGCCGAGTAGCCTTAGCTTGGCCGCTACAACTTTGTGACGTAGAGACAGAGGCATAAAGATGAAAGAATATTATCTATACAGGATGTTAAGTATATTGTATGCATATAAATACTATGGTGAAGTCAGAAATTTGATATCATCATCTAGCAAAAGAGCTCGTTTTGGGTACATATATAACCCATTAAAAAACACCGTTTGAATAACTTCGTTAAGAATAATCTTACGTACACCTTACCTTCCCTGTAACATCAGGATTATAGGATTTTCTTCTTTGTTACCATTGCAGCACACTGTTCATCCTTCAACATCTGGGGCAAGGCCCGAAGCAAAAAATCCTGTTGGAAAACCGTATGGCTCTTGGTGCACGCCTGAAACCACTCCGTCGCATAATAAGTGAGACATATTCATCAGTCTTTATTTTACAACTATAGATGGAGCTTCACCCCATAATCATAACCAAAAAATTTTACAAGCTTTTATATACTTGTGTGCGCGTAACCTTGTAACCGTGCTTTGTCTCACACACACTCGCGTTATGTCATCCAATATGTACCTATCTGTGTTCGTGCAATACGTACGGATTCGCAACATTACAGTTGCCCTTACGCTTCATCTATATTTGTATAAAATTTAAGTTGATTAGATATAATATAGTAATAAATAAATAAATAAATATTTAAGACATGCCACACTGGGCCACACAGAGCCATCTAGTCCCAAATTAAGGTACTATTAAGTACCCTGTCGTATGGGGTACTAGACAACCGATAAACTTACTTATATACTTTTTTTTGTTTTTTGTAAATACATACTTATAATACATAGAAAACACCCAGACCAGTACAAACAGACATGTTCATGCACACAAATATTTGTACTGTGCGGGGATCGAACCCGCGACCCGTGGCTCAGAAGCAGCGTTAACTACCGCTGATCCAAATGGTCGTACTTTCAAGACTTACAAAGACATCAACATAAAATAATAGAAAATTATTGTGTCAGTGCTAAATTTGTACTGACTGTATATAGGCTCATTTGCACTGCAAATGAGCATACATACATTAAAACTCTCCTTAAAACATAACACTTATAATTAGGAACTAAAACCCTCTAAAGGAGTTTATTATTAAATTATATTTACGTATTGTGTGTAATACCTACTTCCTAATAAACACACACTCTTACTCTGACGTGATTTTTATGGATAAGAAATGTTTACTAAAACACATAAAAATAATTCAGGAAAGGACTATTTACAAACAAAATTTTTTTTTAAAGTAGATAACGTTAGGGATAGGGGTAGATGTTTCAGATTTTTAAACGTTCTCTGCCATATTTTCAGATTAACACAATCAAATTCGAACGTTGAAAAGAAATCACAAACCAAAGATGATTCGCGGCAGAATCAAGTTAAAGGGTAAGTCCCATAACATTGAGGCGTAGTAGTTTAACCATTGACCGAATTGTATACTCTACAATTTGTATAGTAACCACAAAACTCGTATAGTTAAGTATTTTTTATTTATTTACTGTAACTTAGTGTAAAACTTCATCATTTTTCCAGACAAATAATACAAGTCCAAAAAGTTCGACTATTCTCTGCCAAATCACCAAAGTACAACTCTATGAATGACATCACCGAAGCACCCACCGAACTCGAAGATTTAAAAGAGCCGAAATCTAGGAACAATTCCAAAAAGCGGTGAGGTTCTCCAACCGAGAAACTGATCTTGAACTTATAAGCTTCGTAACAAATGTGATAAATAGATCATTAATTTATACTAGAATGTAGTTGTTTCCTAATGATTTGAAATACGAGTAACACTATGTTTTTCTATACTAATATTATAAAGCTGAAGAGTTTGTTTGTTTGTTTGTTTGAACGCGCTAATCTCAGGAGTTAGAATTGAAAAAACATTTTTGTCTTGGATAGTCCATTTATCGCGGAAGGCTTTAGGGTATAATATAATATTACGCTACGACTAATAGGAGCGAAGCATCAGTGAAAAATGTTGCAAAAATAATCGCGATCATATTAACAGAAATTGACGCGGACGAAGTCGCGGGCAACACCTAGTTTGTTAATAGAGTGATTGATTAGTAAAACGCTCACGAAGTAGCCATACAAACTTAGAAGCAATTAAAACCATGATCGAATGAAGCCACAGCACAGTCACACAGTCTCATAAAAGTGTCCCACTTTACAGCCTTTTATTGTCAGTTCGAACATGCAAAAATATTAATATCTTGTTCTAATTAACTAAATGATTTGGTAAATAACAATTTTCGTAACAACTCCTAGGTCCCCAGTGAAAGACAGTCCACCACCTGTGGTAGAGACCCCACAAAGTCCTGTACCAACATCGCCAACCGGTGACAAGAAATGTCACGGATTCTTCCGCCGGCTACCACTTTGCGACCCGTTCGTTGCGATCGACCCGCAAGGTAAGTAAAAGTCGCTGAGATGTGTCATTTAGTTTTTGTAATTGTGGAACGTTTTCTATTGAATTTTGTCTAGTTAATTTCGTTACTAGTCGTCGAGATGAGATCCTGATTGGTGTAGTGGTGCGATTGTCGGCTTACTACCTAAGATTGGAATTACCCCAGACTATCTTTAATGGACATCACATGACAAGACGATGCATTTATATGTAATTCAATTCAAGATGTATCACGTATTTTAGGAAACGTTTGTCATTAGTTTAGGCAACTCAAACAATAATATAGTGTTGTTGCTCTAAGCATAATATTTTATAATATTTAAGATAGTAGTCGACTTTTAATAACTGTATCTATTATGATACACGTTGGGCGCCATTTAAAAGGTTATAGTGTAAAAAGTGCAAGTGTATTGCAACTCTTCTGACTCTGTCTGTCTGTTGTCCAACGAAATTGGGTACAAAGATAAATTACTTAGACATTGGCTTTTTTGTATTCCACAACTGGACTGGTCTGCACGATATAACATAAATCTAGTGGATATTATTTTTATTTATTATTAAAACCATAGGGTAAAGTCTTTCTTTCCCTATGTTAAAACTACTTATTATTTTATGGTGTGTTTTGGTTTTATCTCGAAGCTTCGAAAACTTTGCAACATTCGTCATCATATAGGTCCACTAGTCATCTGGACACCGTCTACTTCGATGGGAAGAAATGAAAATGAAAATTAATATCCTAATAAATGCAAGTTATTCCGTAAATATATGATTCACTACAATGTACAGTGTTCGCGTATTATCAAGAAATAAGGGAGTAGGTGAGTCAGAAGGACTATTTTCTTACCTCCAGTTCCTTTCAATCGATTCGCAGCGTGAGTACTTAGATAAGTTTATTGTCCGCTTTAATTAGATCGATCGAACAACCGTCGGGTGCCAATTTAGAGGGCCGTTTGCTTAAACAGTTTGTTTAAATACAACTATCCCTACTACCCTACAGTTATGTATTGTTAACTAACTTCAAAAAGGCGGAGGTTCTGTATCCGATGGGTTTTTATACTTATGGAACAGTGCTATAGCACGCAATTGTTGCATTAATCTATTAACCTTTTTTAATGTATGGCATTTGACATAACATTGACATAATGCTTGCTGCAAACATACCCGCCAGAAAAACAAAACAAAGAATGTTATAAATTTTATTAAACCATTTCGTAAACAATATTCATTGTTAAGACAGGACAACGTCTGTCGGGTCCGCTAGTTATTCATAAAGATACAAATCCCTCCTACTTGTTAAGCCAATTCATGTTATATCTGGAACATGACTGAACCTTACACAGTTAAAAGGTTCAATCATCCGGGACCCCGCTGCAGCAAAATAATACATCCGTGCGTGTCACAGCATGTTACAAAATTAAAAGTTTGAATAAATATTTATTATTCTTCAATAAATATTTTTCTTAATAGATTAAATAACACTGCCATAATCTTATATATAATGGTCACATAACGTGGGCTTTATTTTACAGGTGGTTTAAAATGCACGGTGTATATAAAAATAAATAAAAATCTGTATCAGCATCAGCTATTGTTTAAAAATTATTCATCAGCAACAACCCCATTTGGAACTATCCCACATAAAATACTTTTTTGGATTCTACCAAACACGCTTATGATATCTACCAAATTACACAAATATTTACATAAAAAATTGTTAAACCTTTTCATAGAAGTCCAGGTTAATCCAGCCCTGTCAAAAATTCATTCATAGCAGATGTCAACTCACTTTATTTAAACTATCCCTTTTGACAATGAGATCTCCTTATTGTACCTACACTGATGTCTTATTTATTATAAATATATGTACATAGATATGAATAGCTGTTCGTTTATCTTGCTAAAAGTGGAGAATGGCTGGGCCAGTCCGGCTAATTTTGATCTTGAAATATTTGTGGAACATCAAGGAAGTTTTTAAAGGGTGTGAAACACAAAAAACTAGTAAAAAAATTACTGAAAACAAAAAATATTTTTCAATTAAGAACTGTTCATAGCTATGAAAATTTTGTATCCAGTTTTGACAACATTTTACACTAATATATTTTATGTTAGTGATACAAAGTTCACTGGGTTTGTAATATTTTTAAAGCCCAAAAACAAAGTGTTTAAATATCTATATCCAAACTAAATTTCATCTTTGTAAGTCAAGCAATTTCGTTAATGCTTTATGTTTTTGACCTTTTATACCATGGCTATAGGTACTTACTGGTTTGAATGACGGAAAACCAGGTGGTGGCATGGAGAATGGTGGAATCATAGGTGGAAAGCCCATAGGCGGCATTCCTGGCATAGTAGGTGGCAGACCCGGTACTGGTGGCATAGACACGGCCGGCGGCATTGCGGGAGGCAGTCCGGCTAGCATAGGTGGCGGGAGTAGAGGCGCTGTACCTATGAGACCAGGCGAGCTGGTCCCTGCAGTAGATGTGTCCTGAAATGCTAGCAGTCAGAAGGGGTTACCGGCCCAGATGAGCTCATTAAAGTGCACAATTACGACGAATCCTAATGCTCAAACTTATAAAAACTATTCTACTGTAAATTGAAATGAAAACATAACAAATTTTCTTAAAATGCATTTTGCAAAATTGTTTTAGGCTAAAAGGCTTAACGTTGATCTTGATTGAGATATTTTAACTGTCTGAGTGCCAACTCAAAATTTATTTCATTTTTTTATAAAACGTATAATATATCTATGTATCTATCCTCAGGGCGAGGCTACATCAGCTGGTTGCTGCTAGTGACATACTGCTACAGCTACAATGCGTGGTGCATCGCCCTCCGAGCCACTTTCCCCTACCAGACACCGGAGAACACCCCCATATGGATGGCCGCCGACTACTTCTGTGACCTCATCTACCTACTGGACGTGGGGCTCGTGAAGCCTAGGCTTATGTTCTTGCATGAAGGCTTCTGGGTCGAAGACCTGACGGAAACCAGGAAATATTATAGGAAGAAACTGCAGTACAAAGTAAGTTCACAAGACAGTTTTGTGTTGTTTCAAACACGTTACTTAAAAGTTACGTATTCTACAATTAAAACCTTACATTACGAATTCGAAAATAAAGTATGTTTACCTCTCTCATTTAAAGTGGTGTGAAATGATTAAAGTACATGAAATTGTCTTAACATATCTAGCTGAAGATTCTAGGAAGGACTTGGGATCGGACCAAATAGCTGACAGAGCTATAGTATGAAATATTTCTACACAAAAACTACTAACTTCTACAAAGAAAATTATAAATAATTGATACTCGTAAGCACTGAACTCTTACAAAGTGGTTGAAGCTCTTAACATGTCAAAACAGATTATTACCTTGTGTTATAATAAGTCATTATGGTAATTTTGTTATTAGTAAATATTATTAATACAAAGTAATTTGTTTAAATTTTTAGATTTTTCCAACTTCAGTCAACTTAAAAAAAATTATTTAATATTAATAATCTTGTATAGAAAACAGTACGTTTAAGTATGTTGACTCTACATTTTCTGGTAACATAATTAATCGTTCAAAACTTGCTGTACATACTAAAGATTTTTTTTATGTTTTCGGGATATAGTTTGACGTCATATCTCTAACGCCTTTGGACCTGCTGTACTTTTACTTCGGGCCACATATGGTGATCTTGCGATTTCCAAGGCTGCTGAAACTACAAACGTTCTGGGAATTCCACCAGGCGATGGATCGCGTACTATCATCTCCATACGTGGTAAAAAGAAAAGATTTAATATTATTTATTTTATTTTTATGAATAAATTATGTTCCTAGTTTTTTCCTGGTGTCGGACCAGTCGCGATGTTTCGCTTTTAAGGAAAATTATGAGCGTGCTATGAGATACCACTAAAATTAACTGTCTAGGATGAATTTCAACCGACGAAAGAGTATACCAAGCTTTTCGTAGGTTCAATTTTTATAAAAAAGCTTTATGCCTGACTCTTAACACTTACCACTAGTTATTTTAAGACCGTAAGAGTTGTAGTATTATCTTGCGAATATTTAATTTTCCTTTCAGGTCAGGATCGGCAAAACTTTGTTCTACATTTTCTACTTGATTCATTTGAATGCGTGTGCTTATTATGCTATGAGTGACTGGATTGGTACGTATTACAATAATATCGTCTATAGGTACATTTGTGTCGATTAAATTTGCAAACTATGGTTAAGGAAATTTAGATTCACCAAAAACATTTGCAAAGGAGGCCAAAGTCCAGCTGTGGGCGTTATATAGCTAAGATGATGATGACAAAGGTTCCCAAACTTACCAATTTTCATAACATTGTGCTGTGTGTTTTTGACCTTAAATAGAATAGCAGTAGTCTTTCTCATCACATAGTTGGCGTTAGGCTAAAGAATTGATAATCAATCCACTGCTGGACACAGGACTGTCTAAAAATAAGAATTTTGTTTTTATCGCCACGATTGACAGGCGGGTTGGAGATCACAATTTGGCAAATGGTGGAGAAATACTACTGCCCTGTCTTCTGCTGGCAGTACTGTTTAGAAAATCTTATGACACTTACAGGAAGAAAAGGGTGGTGCTATTTTTTTATGTGCCGGCACCACACGACACAAAATAATTAAGTCCAAAAAAAATATTTTCCTGTCTCCACCGTTTGCCAAACTGCGATCACCAACCCATCTGCCTAGCGTGGGGTGTCAAAGGCCATGTCCACCAGTGAACTGATGGCTGACGACAATTGGTATTTTTAGGGCTCGGTTCCAACGATTGGGTGTACAACAACGAAGGTAACGCTTACATCCGCTGCTTCTATTTCGCTACGAAGACAGCGACATCTATCGGCAAGAATCCTAAGCCAGAAAACACTGAGGAGTACTTGTTTATGACCGCCGCCTGGCTTATGGGAGTCTTTGTCTTCGCGCTGCTGATTGGACAAATCAGGGATATCATAGCCACGGCCACGAGAGCAAGGGTGGGTATATGCAGCTATTTTTGAAATATGAGTTAAAAAACCAATAACTTTACTTTTTAAAGACATGTCGGTCTCTGGCCTAAAGCAGTATATTTATAACTTTCTTAGAGTATCGTAAAAGGCGACTAAAAGAATGCGCCAGAAGAAAAATGGTAGCACTGGTCAAAATGGGATAGTGTGATGTCCAAGTTTCCGGCCCGTGATAATAATAAGACTTTTACTCGTCTGAGGCAGAACTTGCTTTCGCGAATGTTTTAGAGCCCTTTCTATCGACGAGACTATGTTGACTTATTTTGATTCAAAAGGATACATCTCAAAATTGATTCTATTACCTATTGAAAATATAAAAATAATAAGCTATCTCAAAATAACTGAAGAAAAATACCATGTATAAAACCTTGAAGATTTAATATCATCTAGTGTCAGATTTTTCCAGGCTGCCTACACAGGATAACTTTTTCATCACCTTCCAAATTTTTTATGGGCGTTCAGTATTCTTAGAGCCCATTTATGAAGTAAAAATTGTAGGTCAAGTTTTTACACGAAATTTTTTTCGCGACATAGTTTTCAATTTTTACGGTCCTTAGCCTGTTAAGGTACGAAAAGTAAATCAACAACTTATCGTGATGAATGAATAAGATGCGCATCGCGTAAAAGAGTGTTGCTCGTAAAGGTCGTACCAAAAATTATAGATTTTTGGTGGACATTTTCTAAGTACTTCATGTTGACATTTTTGTACTGGGCTGTACCTACCAAAAGAAACAATACGTCATATGTTTTTTATGTCGTAGACTTTTGAAATAAAATTTGGAAGGCCTCAGAATTGCTATTTTATAGGATTTTCTTGTCAGTTCGCTTTCTAAAACAAAAGTTGAATCATACTGGGTCGCCGCAGGCCGAGTACCGCAAGACGGTGGACGGCTGCTCGCGCTACCTGCGGCGGCTGAGCCTGCCGGCCGCGCTGCAGCGCCGCGTCGCCAGCTGGTTCAGCTACACGTGGAGCCAGCAGCGCTGCTTCGGTGCGTACCGCAGTAGCTTAGTTAGTCATCATACAGGCCGAGGGCCGCAAGACTTGGTGGCTGAATTAATAAAGCGCCGCGCCCGCCATGCGAGGAGATGCGGGTTGAAGTCCCGATTAAGACATAATTTTTCAAGTTTAAATACTAATATTATAATTGCATAAAGTAATAATTTCAACTGCCTCAACCCTGCTTCGGTTCGTACATTAGTAAAACATCCAATCCCTTGAATATTAATTTCAACTACATTTAGGAGGGACTCAAATCCATAGAAATCAGAAATCAGAAATATTTATTTGCTTTTAACATGGCTTTCAAGATATTTACAATTGGTATGTCCACATGTTTGACTTAGTTAGCCATGCAAATATTAAACTAGAAAATGAATTATATAAAAAATAATATTAAAAGTACAATGTCAAAAGGATTACAATTATAGAGCATATTTTAATAATTTTAAATAACCTTCCGATTACTGGGTAACTGCTCTAACCATTGACCTACCTACGTTGCGCTGACAGATGTATTCTGTGAGACTTTCATTCTGAGAGACTTTACTCTGTAAGCCAAAACAAGTTCAGAAATGTTTACAGTTTGTTGCTGCAACCTGAGAAAGAAATAATTTTACAAATATTTAACAACACTTTTACACAGCGTGTATCAATAAAATTGCTGCTCTAAATTACAAACCAAATTCTTGAGCAATTGCATACATCACTAAAAATTACGAGCATTTTAATAAGAAATTGCAGCAGCATTTGAATTTTCACGTAAAAAATGTTTGAGGGAAACAGTAAAAATATCGAGTTAAAATTGTTGTACCACGTTGGGCGCCATTTTCAAACCATTGAATTATTTATGTCAAAATATTCTTTCAAAAATTTTAATTCAGCTTTCTAATTGAAACACTTAGAAAAACTAAATTAACACACTGCCCCCTCCATCCTGCAACAAAAATGATACATTGCCTTTTTGCAGACGAATCAAAGATCCTAAATTCCTTGCCATTCAACATGAAACGAGACGTCGCACTAGCTGTTCACATGTCGACACTAAGCAAGGTAGGTACGAGTTTAGTAGTATTTCAGTGATATATCCAAATAGACAAATAAAACTAAACTTATACACTCAGGTGCAACTATTCCGGGACTGTTCTGATTCGCTCCTACGCGATTTAGTACTGCAACTGCGTCCGGTTTCGTTCTTGCCCGGAGACGTGGTGGTGCGACGTGGCGACGTCGGCCATCATATGTACATAATCAAAGCTGGGACGTGCTATGTGAGTGCTAGAAGTTTAATTCACATTTGAAACATTATGAATGCCAGTGTTTGTTTAAACCAATCGAAGAAATCATTCATAAAAAATATATCTAATGCAGCCTGTATTTGATTGAGTGAGGTCTTAGATACCTTATCCATAGATAATATTGATTGGACCTGTAAAACGAATCACTTTGTTCGTTATTTGTAATGTCCTTTAATCATGATAATAATGGTTTCCTAAAGGTGCGTGTAGAAATTTAGAACTTGTATTAGATGGGTAAGGTAACTTTGGGAACCACTGATGTTGTAATATATAGAAATGTTGTGTCAGAGTTTGGTATTGAGTTTTTTTGTCTATAAATTGTAGATCTGAGAATATGTAGGCAATTTTTTCGGAAGAATGTACGGATCCAGTAGAATAGTTACAAATTTAAAAATTCCACACATACGATGTCGCGAGCATTATTTAATAATATTAATAATATTATATAGGTAATTATTTAATAAAAATTATGATCAATCCAATGGGGACTACCGTTTCTTTGCTCACCAGTTGGCGCCACTGTAGACTGAGGTCTGGAGGTATAGCTATCAAAGGCGATTGGCGCCGAAACAAAGTGTTTTATCTTGAATCTAATTAAGGTTATATTGTTTATAAATATCTATCTTGATATCAACAAACTAACTTCTGAAATAGTTGCTCTTAAGGCCGCCTATTTTTGCGCTTTTTCTTAATTCCGCTTTTAAAGCGTTCACATTAATCGCCGAATAATCCATATTTGCGATATTTTACGAAGGAGATCACTTTCCAGCAGGTAAATTAAAGAAATTATAATTTATGCAACAAATTCCGCTAAAACCAGTAGGTACAAAGTGAATGATATGGGACCTCACGCGACACTAGCGCCTCTAGTGGCAAATTCACTAGCGATAGCCCCCATTCGCTACTGTGAGGCATTTACAATAAAAAATTAGTTCGACATATACTACTTTTTTGCTTTCACTCTCAATGGAATTAAAAATTCCGAGTGCAGTTTAGATAAGATAAATTTTTGTATGACATACATGTTTCCTCTATAGGTGATGTCTCAGGACGAAAACGAAGTGCTAGCGACTCTGAGGGAGGGCTCAGTATTTGGGGAAATCAGCTTATTGGGTATTGAAGGCCTGCGCAGAAGAACGGCTACAGTCAGGTATTATTATTTATTACACCTAATGTTAGGTTACCCACATAAGAGTATACCTAATTATTGTAGACTTTGTTTTTTGTCATTATACGTGCCGTAGTACTGTGCTGTAAATTTATAAAAGCTATTCCATTTATTTATTTATAATTTTTTTCGGTGTTTTTTTATCTCAAATTAAATAACTGGTTACAATTTTTTGCATATATCTTGCTTATGTTATGTAAAATGTTTTTGTAGTTATTCTTTTTTCTGTTATGTCTTTATTTGTTTCTATAAGTGTTATTATTTTATTAATTAATGACTCCCGCAAAATAGCAGCGTCATAATATAGCATGCCATAAGCTGCCTCGATATATGCTGAGCGGCGGACATTTTTGTCAACGTTTTATGTTTATATGTTATCTTTCTTTTTTATACGTATAATGTATAATTAAAAAATATTTCGTATATCTTATATTACGATCCATTCGTATAATACGATAATGTTAATTGCCTTCAGATCGCGCGGTTACTCGAACCTCTTCGCTCTCTCCCGAAACGATCTCGACGCAGCACTGACCCACCACAAAGAGGCAGCTCAAGTCTTACGTCTTCGCGCTGACCAAATAATCCGGGAGAACGCTGCCAGGCAGACGAAGCAGAGGATCGCCCATCATCAGGCGAGGAAGTCAGCCAGCCTGACCTCTAATAATGCTTCTGAACGGAAGAATAGGAGGATGTCTAACGTTTCAAGTAATGACAGCAGTTCCGCCGTGGAGGGCAGGAGGCATAGGTCTGCTAGTGCGTTGTCTAAACGAAGACTGTCAGCTGTTTCGGAGAATAAGGTAGGCGTTTGTTTTTAGACTGTTTTTTTAATTAATTGCTGTTGTAATTTGTAAATACTTGTATTTTCAAGGTTATTTGTTAATTAAATCTTAAGTGTTTATAAAATTTTAAACTTGAATCTGAAGTTCGCGTAAACTCAAGACACGAACTTAAACTCTTGGTGATCGCTATCTGGTATACTGTATACCAAATTAAAATAATATCAATTTTGCCACACACAACCCTATCAAGTAATTTCTTTTTAAAGGATGATAGTTGTGTTTCTGGTCTGAAAATCCATGCAGATCCTAATCTAACTCGATTAAGAAATTATTGAATCCCCATACAAACTTTCATCCCATTTTCACCCCTGAAATGATAATTTATGTGTCAAAAATTACTTTAGTTATTTTCGGGGACTCAAATAATCTCCATTTTACATATGAAATAATTTTTTTTAAGTTAAGTACCTAAGCATAAAAACTTAAGTATTTCCATACAAACCAGTCCTCAGCCGCAAAATCAGTTCTTAGCGCACGTCTTACTTTTTATACCTCCGTCAAGCCGTTTTTGATAATTGTATGTAAATATAAATTATGTATAATTATTATATTTATATAATATGTGTTTCCACAGGATGTCCAACCGAAGACGTCACGAATCTCAGTGGTCTCTCGCAGCATCGCTAGAACCCCGCTGCCAACCATCGTGCTCTCTGCGGACTGAAAACAACTTCACATATTAAATAAAATAAAAAATTTGATAACATACATTTCAAAACCAAACAACAGCTAAACATAAGACCACCCTAAAAACGGTTACGGTTAACTGTCTCATAGATATAAAATAAAAAAAAAACGTACCCACCAAATGAATGACACTAGGTAGAACATTTCGATGCTCTTTCAACTAGTAGGTAGAACTTGAGACAAACTTCTTAGAGTTCCATGGATTCACCGTGCGGGTGCCGGGTCCATTGTGTGGCAGCAAGAGAAACTCTAAATAGCTCCCGGGACTTGTTTAATAAACACAATTAGCATTCAAACTAATATCATGTAAGGAAGGTGGAATCTTTATTATGGCTGGTATGAAATTTGACAACGCTACGTTGAGGCAATGGCGGACATTTTGAAGTGCCATTTTTGTACGGAACTGTGTATCTAAATTTTATCTATGAACAAAACTTAACACTAAACGGGATTGAATGCATTGTATTAATTATTAAAAGATAATAAATTCGTCAAAAAGATAGCGACTATTTGCCTTCAAGACGAGAAATCCCGTTCGTAAGCTTTTACAAAAATAGTTCCATGACATGTGACATTTATGCTAGTCAACCTGATTGAAATTGGAATACTAGCCGCTTGTAGACTTTTTTTCCAGACACAATTAGAATGGGGACAACTCCCCCCAAAAAGTCTACAAGCGTTTAGGATGATTTGTACGCGGTGCAACCAAATGTAACTGTTTTAATCAGGACATATCTTCATTAACATTTAGCTAGTCATTACAGTGTTTTAATTAATGGTTTCTAAGAGTGTTGTAGCTGTAGCAGATATTAAAAAAAACATATGGGCTAACCACAGATCACATAAGGAGAACAAACAAAAACTTTTTCGAGAGGCTGACCTTCATGACGTCTATACCAATATTGTTTCTGCCTTGTTAAGGGATTTCTGTATCACATTAGATGTTCGAAGAACATTAATTAGCTATTGTTTGAAGTCCATGCCAAACAATTTATAAAAAGCGGTTAAAAAAAGTAATAAAAGATATACGATTTATTTAGGGTTAATAATAAATTTGTACCTATATAAATGGTTGGCTCAAAATTATTTATTGAAGTTAGGCAATACAATATTATTATATAAATTAATATTTTACTATCTGGTATAATAATACTAAATGATAGATATGCATGTTTGTAAACATGTACTTCCTTAAAAAATAAAATATTCGTTACAAAACATCAAACTGTGTTTCATTGATGTCCGGCTCACATAAATAATATGGCATATTCAGAGTAGGTAGTGATATAAAGATACAACGACTATTGCTGAGGCTAGTATTTGAGGACAAAAATATAATCCCGATGTAAATTTGGTTTAATTGAAAAAACAATTAGGCCTCAGACTAAATTCTATAAGTAATTGTATTTCATTTTGTCAGTTTTGTACTGATAAGTTTTTTACTTATATTTGATTTACTTTTCGCTTACTTATCTTAACCATATTAGGTACTATTTTTTATTTATATGACTGTTTGCTGCCTTCAATAACTTAAAAATTAGATGCCAACCCTTTGTACTCTTGCAAAGCACCATTTTATAGCTCATTAGTGTAGCGCGGTCAGTGGCGGATTTACCCTAAGGCCAGATAGGCCTGGGCCTAGGGCGGCCAGATTTAGGGGGGCGGCCCAGGACGTGACAAAAAACATATTACGGTGTATGGTGCAATCTATATATACCTACTGCATGGGTGCATATTAGAATCACAAAAACCATAACGTCTTTATTTAAAATGTAGGTACCTACGAACTCAAAAAACCTTCAGATTTAGAATACCTTAACCAATTATACCTTACTGTAGGTACAACACCAGAATTTGAATTACAAAAACATTGTTATGTAAATATTTTTAAATTATCAAATATCAAATTATCTATAATTATCAAATTTTCAATCTATACTAATATTATAAAGCTGAAGAGTTTGTTTGTTTGAACGCGAAATATAGAAGCGACAGCAGGAGGTTCGAAAAAAACCGAAATTAATTTTTTAAACTAATTTATTAATAATTAAATTACAACTAGTTACAAATTGACCCGATCGAGGTTGGATACGAAGTGGCGGCGATGATGATGATCTCGGGGTTGGTGGCGCGATGGCGTGGTCACGTTGAATTTGCACGAGAGTTGCATCAGCGATTTCGTCATCTTGCAATATTCGGTTGTGTCCTCCTTAGAGGTTTAGGAGTCAGCGATATTCGTATAAGTAGGTAGATTTACGTAATTCCTCCGCCCACAGATCAGCAACTATTTGAGAACTTTGAGAGGAAATGTTGCTGGTATGGTAATATGACTGCTTCCCGGTTTTCTTTCTCTTTCTATTACAGATTTATCCGGGCTCTCGTATTCGTGAGTTTCGGACTTCATATTTTCTTGATTACTGGTACGTTTGCAGGTAAGTATCTCGTAGCGTCGTAGCAAGACTACGAAGATGAGTACAGTTGCACTTAATAGTACGCAATAGAATGGTATGGTAGTGTGGTATAATATCTCGGCAGGCGGTGTGTCGATTTGTACAGGCGTTTGGAGCGCTATTTTATCTTGGATGCTGTGAAGGCTCTGCAGGTTGATTGAGTGCAAATCAATGCGGGATGAATCTGTGGCTTGCATTTCAATATTCGGTATCTTCATTATCTTAAGAGGTTGACCTTTTATCTCGTCACTATCGTTGATTATAGTGAATTCGGGTGTGCGTAGTTGGCAGGTGAGTGGGATAGTGACAAAGTAACTTCCTTGAAGCTGAGTGTAGTCTTCTCGGCCGCAGATAAGATGAATCTTCGTGGGATGTGGCAGCGAGATAACATAGTGTTGGTCGTCTAGCTTTTCCATTGCTTCTTTACTCAGAGTGATGTTTGTAAATTTGCAGGTCTTCTCCAGAGATTGTTGTGAGATGAGATGCTGGATACAGTCAGGTACGGTACGGATCTGATGGTTGATGTTTTCTTCACAGAGATAGCCGTGAGATAACTTCGGACATTCTGCCTCTATGTACACGAATGCATTCTCGTTGGTAGCAATGAAAGGATAAGTAGGTATGAGGGCTTGATGATATTTATTAGGTGCTATTGATAGTTTATATAGGTCATAGGATATTTTAGTCACAATCGGGAATTTGAATATTAAAACTATTTCTTTATCTATAAAGTAATAAGCGGGCTTTATAAGATCATAAAATTCCCGTAATTCTAAATCTAAGATGCTATCTCTACCGTATATATTTTTTAATCTAATTAACATGTTACTTAAGATGTTAATCTTTAGCATTGAATGGTGTGTGCTCGATGCACGAATAAATGCTAAAGTATTTTCTACTGTAATTAACTCACTTAATAAGTCATCTATATTTTCAGTAATTATAACTAGTAGCTGAGCAAACTTTGCAAATTTAGTTAAAGTCTCAGAATGCTGACTTTCTTTATTCATTATAAAAATTAAAGTTCCGTTAATAATACGCTGATTTTTGACTAATTTAGAGAGAATACCAAAGTTTTTCGTCATCCAATCTTTACTGTAGCTTATCTGATTATTTAACTCAAATGAAATCTTATTCTCATTATTGTGAAGTGTTTTAATGGCATTATCATATTTAATCGCATCTGAATGATCTAAGTTACCCGATATACTTTTTATAACAGATCCTAATCCGTCTATAAGGCCTCGTTTAGTTCGGCTGGGCTCTAAGCTATGTAACTGTTCTAATACTATATTCAATTTAGAATTTAAATAATTAATCTGGAGTTCATATAAAGCATAAGTTTCGTTAGGAAGTCTAGTCTCGTAAGCTTGAATTTGATTCTGAAGTTGTAAGATTTTATCTTCGACATCATTTAACTGAATGCGTTGTAAAAAGGTGTGGTAGTGTGTTATGAGTCTAGTTGGTCCCAGTTTGAACGGTAAAAGTCCTGGTCCGTCATCCAATGTTTCAAGTCTTATCTCCTGGGCTGTTGTCGTCAGGATCAGTATCGGCAGAATTCTGCAGCAATTTAGCATGTTTAGGAATTCGTTTCAGTCTAGACTTAGCTACTGGTCCCCGTTTTTTGGAGGTATAAATGTGGATAGGTAAGTCGGCTAAAACTTTGTCCTGGGTAAGTCTTGGGGCTACTTTCTGTCTACTGGCCTTAGGGTTTTTTATAAAAATTTGTTGCTCCGGAATATATTCTATTTCTGGTTCGCGGGATTTATTCCTACTCTCTATAAGGGCTGTTCTATCTGCTAGGGATGTGTCATTGATTAAATCATACACGGTTTTCATCTGTTCTTTATGATTGACAAGGTACTGCTGTAATAAGTGAGGAACTGGGTCTATATCAATAGGATCTCTAGGGTCAAAGTGTCCTGTGATTAAATCGAAGGGCTTACACTTATTAAAACTATGTATTGAACTATTGTAAGCTATGAGAGCATATGGCATAAGGTTTATTATGGGTTCGTCTTTTTTCTGTAGTTTTAATATGCGGAGATGTTCGAGCAAAGTCGAATGAAAACGCTCTATGTTTCCGTTATCATTTGGTGAGTGGGCTAGAACTCGGTGATGATTTATCTTATGTAATCGAACAAATTCGGCGAACAATTGATTAGTGAATTCAGTTCCGTTATCGGTAACTATTGTAAACGGAAGGCCATGATGAGAACTAAACTGTAATAAGGATTGGAGGATACTGACTGCTGTACCATCTTTCAGGTGATATGCTTGTCCGTATTTAGAGAAGACGTCTATAAATGTTAAGTATTTCTCATTCTGAACTGTGAATAAATCGAGGTGAACGGTTTCAAACGGTTTTGTTGCTGGCGGTACTACGTTAAATCTCTGTCGAATTGGATGTCTATCGTATTTCGCTTGTCCACATATGGAACATTCACCTATAAATTTAGATATCTGTTCCTTCATTTTAGGCCAAAAGTATCGTTTAGATAGTGCCAGATAACACTCATTAATACCTCTGTGGTTGGTTTTACCATCGTGGTAATCACGAATGATCTCTTGTTGCCTGAGATACTCTTTAACATTTTCTATTTCAGATTTAGAGAGTATGAGATTTATAGATGAGCTCTTAAATTTATCTTGAATGATTGGGATCACAGAGTACATGGCGAGAGGTGGGTTTATTAAAAGTGCAGTTTTAACTTTGGGATTCACATATTCTTTAATTGCGTTTATAATGTCGGATTCTAAATTCGATTCACTAATTTGCAACGAAATACGAGTATGGGTGTCAAATGGCTTTGTTATTACGGGCCGTCGTTTGACGTCACCTACAATAGTGATGTGCAATTGTCGATGGAATCTATTTATAGGTTCATCGGTAATGGGGACTTCGAGGATTGGGTGTTCATGGCTAGTGTGAGCGGTTAGAGTGTCGGAGTTAGATAGAGATGCTGGCTTCTCTGAGGGATTCGCGGTTATACTACTTATCTCTTCATTATTGATCTCGATTCTAGACAGGGCGTCGGCATTTGTGTTACTTTTGCCTTTCTTGTAAATAACAGTAAAGTCATATTCACTTAACTTTAACCTCCATCTAGTTAATCTCGAGTTAGGTTCTTTGAGATTCATTATCCACTGAAGTGGGCGGTGATCGGTAAGTATTTTAAACTTACGTCCAAACAGATACGGTCGGAAATACTTTGTGGCCCAAACTATGGCTAACAACTCTTTCTCAATGGTACTATAATTTATCTCACTATCGTTGAGAGTACGGGATGCGAATGAGATGGGTTTATCTGAACCTACTGGGCCTTGGGATAGGATGGCCCCAATAGCTAAATTTGATGCGTCTGTGGTCAAGATAAATTCACGAGTAAAGTCGGGGTATTGTAGTATAGGGTCGTTTGTCAAGAGTTTTTTACACTTTTCAAATGCTTGTACGTAGTTTGAGTCTAACGTTATCTTTTTACCTTTTTTTAAACATTGAGTGAGAGGTTTTGTGATATGAGCAAAATCGGGAATGAATTTACGATAGTATCCAATAAGACCTAAAAATTGTTTGATCTGTTTGGGAGTTTCTGGAATGGGATATTGCTCTATTGCAGAAATCTTATCTGGGTTCGGTTTGATGCCGTCTCTGGTGATGATATTGCCAAGGTAACTTGTTTCTAACTTTAAGAATTCGGACTTATCCATCTGAATCTTAAAGTTGGATTCGCGTAACCGCTGGAGAACCTTTTCAAGGTTAATTATGGACTCCTGGAGCGAAGAACCAAACACGACTATATCGTCTAAATATACCAGGCAAATTTCGTTCTGTAGGCCTTTGAGGACGTTATCCATCACTCTTTGGAACGTAGAAGGTGAGTTCTTAAGACCCATAGGCATACGCAAGAATTCGTAATGCCCATGCTCCACATTGAAGGCTGTTTTGGGTATATCGCTCTCATTCATTTCCACTTGGTAAAATCCAGATGCTAAATCGAGTGTGGTGAAGTACATGCATTTGCCAAGCTTGTCAAGGACGTCAGTTATATTGGGGATTGGATATTTATCGTCTATTGTCTTGTCATTCAGTTTACGAAAGTCCACAACTATACGCCACTTCTTTTTACCAGAAGCATCAACCTTCTTGGGCACAACCCATATGGGTGAGCTCCAGGCTGACGTGGAAGGTCTAATTATTCCCTGGTCTAACATTTTATTTATCTGATCACGGACTTCCTGTCGATGTACATAAGGATAGCGATAACTTTTAGTATAAATCGGAACATCATCTGTCGTTTTAATACAGTGTTTAATTTGGTTTGTAAATGTTAGTGGTTCGCCTTCCAAATAAAATACGTCGGCATAACGCGAGCATAAAGTCTCTATATTAGCTCTTTCCTCGGCGTTCATATGATCTGTCCTAAGGCGCGAAATGACGGCGCGTGCGCGTGACGTAGGCACGGACTCAGTTCGCATGCACTCGATATTAAAAACTTGTGCCTGCGCTGGGTGGTCTAATGAGAATATTATATCGTTATTTGTAGGATTATAGACTTCTAAGATTCCGCGGCTATTTTTAACGGATGTAATGCAATCGGAAATGTGGCAATTACAGATAATTTGCTCTTCGACGAGGACGTCACCATCCGGGGCGTTAATTGGGATTCGAACTATTTTTGAAGAGTTTGCCGGGATAATGTCTTCATAGAGGTTGACGTTCAGCGAGTTGTACATCTTAATAGGATTGACAGCAAACTGGGTTGAGAGGGTCTGATCTTTAAGATCAATCTTCGCTTCCCATTTAGTGAGTAGATCTAGGCCTATAAGACCGTCGAAATAATTATGGAAACGGTACACAAATAATTTTATCTTATCTTGGGATTTTAGTTCGGGAAAGCACGGTAGTGTTATAGAGTAGTCATTACGGCTGGTTGCGTGAACGTTAGTCACTTCGAAAGGGTCGTAATCTAAAGGAAAGTTACAGAAATATTTCTCAACAGATTCGGGACTAATAAACGACTGATTTGCGCCGGTGTCTATTAATAACTTAAGCGGCGGGTTTAAAATTTGAATGTAAGGAAGTTGCCGTTGCGTTTGTATATTCAACTCTATTTTAACTTGTCTGACGGGCGGGCTTATCTGAAAATCCTGTTCTGTGGAACTAGATGCTTGTGGCTCGTTACTTGACTCTACGTTATTGTGACCAGTGGGCTCGTAATACTGAACTCTATTGGCATAGTCATAGTCATAAGATGCGTCGTAATTATTGCAATCAGTTAAGTCATTATAATATTCTGTGTCGTAGTAGTAATCTGAGTAGTATGGATCGTCGTATGCGCATTCATTTAAATTGACTTCGCGTGATTTGAAGTAATTATTTGGTGGGGGATTGCCGAATCTTTGCCAATCGTGTCCAAATGAAGTTGGTGGCAAAGGTCTGGGTGTGAATTGCTGTACTCCGCTCATAGGTTTAGGAGGCGGCTGGTACTGAGGCTGACGCCTAGGTGGTAACCTGAACATGTTACTTTGGGCATTATATTGCGGTGGTGGTGCACTAAACATTTGCTGTGTGCGGGTCATACGCGGCTGTTGAGACTGTGCGATACTAGGCGAGTTAAATTTAAAAGGTTGCGGTTGCACTGATAAGCGGAGCGGAGGCGGCGGCGGATTATATCTCGGCGCTGCCTGATTATTAAAATTAGATATACTATTAAAGTTATTTAATTTAGGCATTGAGGAGGCTATAGGTAAGGCAACTGGTGTGCGATGGGCTAGTTGGTGTCTAGGCATACTTTCGTTACGTTGCTGAAGATATTGAATATTTAATTCTTCTTGCACATACTCTAAAGCTTTTTCTATACTGTCTGGCCTCATAGACCTTATACGAGATCCAAGCGGTTCCTTTAAACCTCGTACAAAGGCTTGCATGGTCAACTTTTTATACAGAACCCTCTTAGCGTCTATAGTGGTTCCTAGTGTCTCATGTAATGTAACATAGGTCATTATCGTGCTAAAAAGAGTTTGACAATGGTCATAAAATTCTTGTGGGCTACTATTGCCTTGCATAGCTAGGGAGAGGTCGTTATAGAGTGCTGTCTCGTCCCGTTGATCAGCGAAGTTATGTACTAAGACATTTCTAATCCCTAACCAGTTATCTGGGATGCCATTTGAGTTAATAATGGTAGCGGCGGGTCCCGTGATTTTGTTCAGGATGCCGTTTAGGAGACACAAATTATTAAGTTGACTATTGGGATCATCTCGCAAATAGTCTGAACATAACCTATCACAAATATTAATAAATCTAGTTAAGACGTTGGGGTTCCCGTCAAAATCGGGAACAAGGCGTAAGGCCTTGTAAATACTATCGGGATCAATTTCCATTTCTTCTGATAAACTAAATAACCTATTTAAGTCTAGCAAATGTTCCCTGCGTTGCCTGCTAGATGCAGACCCACGGGATCCAGAATTTCTTGGATGAAAAATTGTGACTAAAATTAGGGACTAAAGATAGGATAGGATAGGAAACACGAGAATGATTCAAGTGCACTTACATGAACATATTTCGGCTTTTCTTGTGTATCGATGTCTGGATACCCTCTAGCTGGCTGGCTTCTGGTTCTGGATTCTCGAACGCGACTTGATAGCCACACGGGCGGCTCGTTATGACGGAAATCTTCGTGATGAAGCGCGAAACCGACCGCGAGAATCCTACCGACTGCGCCAAATATAGAAGCGACAGCAGGAGGTTCGAAAAAAACCGAAATTAATTTTTTAAACTAATTTATTAATAATTAAATTACAACTAGTTACAAATTGACCCGATCGAGGTTGGATACGAAGTGGCGGCGATGATGATGATCTCGGGGTTGGTGGCGCGATGGCGTGGTCACGTTGAATTTGCACGAGAGTTGCATCAGCGATTTCGTCATCTTGCAATATTCGGTTGTGTCCTCCTTAGAGGTTTAGGAGTCAGCGATATTCGTATAAGTAGGTAGATTTACGTAATTCGCGCTAATCTCAGGAAGTACTGGTTCGAATTGAAAAAATATTTTTGTTTTGGATAGTCCATTTATTAAGAACGGCTTTAAGCTATATAACAGCACGCTGCGACCAATAAGAGCGAAGTATCAATAAAAATGTTGCAAAAACGGAGAAAATTATTTATATTTGTTCAAATTACCGAAAAATATGTATGAAATAATTATTTCTCAGCAAATGATTTAACAATATGTTTGCGACCGTATTAATTATGTCTATAAGATGTCTATCTTTTAAGATTGACTCACTATAACCTTATTTATGGTAAGTAATCAAATTTGGTCGAAATCAATGCATTATTGCCAATTATTTGCCAAAGAGTTTTATCAATAAATTATTCTTTATTCAAATAAATGTGTTGTTGATTAAGAGTATTTAATTGTGAACAAAATAATAACTGTCCTTGACATCATTTAATTTCAATTAACATCTTAGACTTCTACTTACCTACTACAATTTTAAAATAACTTTGCAACAAAATCACACGCGCGCATGATGCGCAAGACAAGACGCTGCGCTGGCAGGCGAGCGAGGTGAGGCGGTGCTTGCTGACCGCTCGCCGCATTAAAAAAATAAAATAAAAATAAAAATATCATTTACGCAGAAGTACTTTAAAATATATTTCTTTAGAAACTTCTTAATCTCGATCATAATAACAGAAATTGACGCGGACAAAGTCGTGGGCAACAGCTAGTTAACCATACTTTACAAGTTCAAAATATGAATTTCATAAAATAAAAAAAAGACTTTGTTTCTCATTCTCATAGTTGACAAAAACTATTCTAATCCTCCTAATTGCTATGATGGGATTGGGGATGACTCCCTCTCCAAAAAACCCTATAATGGCCTCAAAAGTGCATAGCAAGTACGATTTTTTTATTCCTTACTTAAAAATGAATATCTCCAAAAATACGTATCCTGAACTAATAGGGTACTTAAGAATATTTTTTCATTATGTAGTCTATGAGAAAGGGCGGCTTATGGCTTGGGGCCTAGGGCGGCCGAGACTGCAAATCCGCCACTGAGCGCGTTAATATTGTCAACCCCAATCGATTTTCTGAGAATCATTAGTCGTGTGTCTAGGGTTGCCACCCGTACTTTATAATAAAGTATTGTACGTTATTTCAGGTAATTGTACTCTATACTTTACACGAACATACTTTATTTCTCATGATTTGATATCTTTGTGATTTTGTGAAATTTAGGCGTAAGTATCTTTTCGTTATCAACATTGGTGCTGAACCGATGTCGCCTTGAGCATGTTCAATGCAATGTTTTTTTCTGTGATGACTAGCAAATAGCGAGTCGAAAGAAACAGCGTCTCTAAATTTGATAAAAAAAATATTTACATTAATTTCAAATATAGAATAAATATACTATGCAATTGTATAGTAGAGATACTTATTTGATACATAAATAGCAAAAATGCAAAAATAAATTGTAGGTACTTTATTTTGATTTCATGTACTTTTATTTTCTTACCTATACTAACCGATGGGCGATGTACTTTAACGGCTTTGAAAAAAGGTGGCAACCCTAGTCGTGTCCCTATTTCCCGTTCTAATGCAATAATTATTGTTATTACTACATTGCGTGCCTCGTACTGGAAATAGTGATGGGAACATTATTGCAAACTTAATAAACCTATCTACTTCTACGTATAAAAAATTACCCAACATTACCTTTTCTGTGGTGTCACTTAATGGCAATGCAAAACTAAATTCATTCCTTTAAAAAAAAATTCAAATTAGAATACCAAATGAAAGATTACTTATTATAAATACATACAGTCACGTGTTTTTGAATTTATTTAAATATAGGCAGCAATGTTGTCTTCTTAAATCAAACCATTAATATAATGACTTCATTCATATAGCCATGACTGGTATAGTTTTTTCAAGAAACAAAACTTGATGAAAGAAAGTTTATTAACTATAGATACTTAATAAAAGTCACGCGTTATTGTCTTTTAAAATCAAAATTATTTAAATGTATTATTTTCACTTCAACAGTTAAATTTATTTGAGTTAATTTTTAATTAGGTTACCAGTAACATTCCAGATTGTCTAATTCTAAGCCAAGTCGAGGACAGACAGGTATCTTTATGATGCAAACGCTATGTCGCTGAGCTTGTGCATGCCGCAAATAATAACTCAGTTACAATACAATCACTAAAACGGACAAGAATTTTGCTTAGTAGGTAAACTTTAATTGAATACCCTTTATAATAATTCAAATATGATCTTCAATATTCTGCCACACAAAGAGCGTATGGATATTGCGCGATGCGGCCTAAGACAAGTTGATTTCTACTTACGTACACAAACTAATGTGATTTTCATTCATTTTTTATCTATTCGTCTAGCGTATTTGTTATCAGAACGCAACTTGTCTAAGACCGAGATATGCTCGTACTTATACGGTTCTAATTTCCTGCGAGGCTCTACAATCGCTCGAGTCTTTGTTACTGCCATTAGTGTAACTTTACACAAATAGTAGTAAACTAAGTATATCTCACTTCAACCGATCAGAATAGCGGCTCAGCGTTTAAGATTAACTTCGACAAGTACAGCTAACAGCATACAGTCATGTCAATCATAATATTTCGGACCAAAAACACTGAAAACGCTTCAGGAAAATATTTTTTCTGGTCCTTCCTGACACGTTAGATTTTGAAATAGAGAAAAGTCGTATTTTTCAAGTTTCAAGCCAAGATCTCCAAATATACTGACTGTCTTATTAGTTTGTCGAACTAGTACACTAATTTGACACGCCTAATTTTTTTGTGTATTTTGCAACTTTTAATGCGTTGTTTTTTCTTCCTAAGATCTCGTTTTGAGCAAAAGATGATAAGTGTAGCGAGAATTCGATCAATCTCTTCTTCTAGTAATGTTATGTAATAACCATTTGGTATGTGTAAAGCATCAACAAATAAATAACATAAAATTACGAGTATTAGGCGTTTTTAAAATCATATTTCAAAGTTTCACTTCTGCAACTATTCTTTGTTTTGCCATGTCTATAATAAACCAATAAACTTATACCTACTTTGATTGCAGCTTTACTAGATTTCTTTGTTCGGCTTCCCACACTGAAAATTTAGAGAATTAGATCACAGTAAAGGGAAAAATACAGTAGAATGTCTTCAATTCTAACGGCCGAAAGCCGCATATATGTAGTACCTACTACATCATTTTCAGCGTATTTCGAAATAAATATCTGAAAAATTGCAGAAAGGTTCGCTTGCTCTATCAATTTTAGATCTAAACTCAAGAATACTATTAAACTTGTAGTTATAAATAAACCATTTTCCTCGCATTCAATTTGTCTATTAATCACAAATCACTTTCCAATTAGTTAGTTACTCGTTTGTTTATGGATGAGGGATGTGGGACGATTACTTAGGCATCAAGTATTCTTAATACGAGTATAGCACTGATTGAAACTAAATAACATGTTTAAATAGGCAAAAATTTTGCGGTTTTATTAAATATCCTTAACAAGCAATTTCATGTACGAGTATCCACACACATACTGAATACAACGAGACGACATACTGTTTCCATTCCTTTTTCTGTGGTTAGATGCTATTTGCCAACAAATTATGTACTCCGTTCATTTAGCTCGCGTGACGTTTTTCATTTTCCATGACGAAAGAAACATGTCAGCCGGCGAATACCATAGCGTAATGTAACTAATGGTAAATAAAGCCCTTGATTTGAAAAAGTTATACAAATATTAAGGAAAGAGCTTTGGTTTGAGTTGCCTACGGCTACGTTTTTTTTTACGGATTATTTATGTTGTTTAAGCTGTGCCCATTGCCTTTTTTCTTGTAACATTCAAGCTAATTAAACCAAATTTCATAAAATACGTTTAAGCGCATTTTATATTAGATTTTGAGTTCCTACCTCATGCATTGTAGTCCTAAACCTTAAATGTGGAATTTGATCATGACTTCACCAGTTACTATCAGTTAACATTTAATTTATTAGTATGCAAGTTTGCATTTCAATCCTTTCAATGAATACTTCGCAAAGTACTTATTCAATAACCTTCAGTAAGCACTGTTACGGCAAGTTACGGTAACAAAATCACTTTTTATTTACACCATCCGACTCTACCTTCAACATTATTAGTTTATGCAATTTTCTAAACGCAGAATTTGAAATATTTTTATTATCCACCACTTTTATCAGGTTTATTCTTATAAAATTGTCATGCTTACTAACGGTCCGGTCCCAATAATCTATCTATCGCCAGTTTTGACATTTCGGAGATAGGAAACAGTTTCTATCTCTGATTTTTCCGTCCAGAGAAACAAAGACAGAAGTTGTTTTCTATCTCCAATATGCCAAAACTGAAGATAGATAGGTTATTAGGACCGGCCGTAAGTATACATGTTGTCATAAGCATAAGATTTTCCAATAATTCATATACTTAAGCCAGTGAACATGAACTGAACACTGGCTTAGTATTTGTCTTTTACCTTTATTAATGTATATTTAATGGATTATCGAACTCCTCTAATTTTTTTTTAGTACGACTGATATTACACACATAGTGATCTCATTGCTTGGAGTAAGCAAACGCGCAAATTTGAGTCGCAAAAATATGTACTCTTGAATTTTTTTTTTCATTTAAATGTTTTGGCTATTTTAAAGCTAGACTATAGCGAAGCATGTTGTGATATCCGCGGCTGATTACGTCTATTTAAATTAAAAGATATCGATACAAAATTACTCATAAGGTGAAATTATGGGGGCAAAAAATTTAGAAAATAATATCACATTTATTGTCCGAAAGTAAGCTACTACTAAAGCACTTGTTTTGTTAAAAATCACAAACCTTCCGGTCGTTTGTGATTTTCCACTAACACCCAGTCCGAGAATCGAACCCGGAACCACGGAGCCGGGGACTTTTTGAAATCCACGGTGTACGCCACTCCCCCGCGGATATCGTCGCATGTAGTAAGATCGCACGATGTAAAGAGTCCTTCATTAGGTAAGGCTGTACCTCGATCAACAGTTACAGTCTGAATGTTGCCGAGCGCGGCGCATTTTCTTTCCAACCGCTGAATTTCAGCACTTAATTAATTTGTTAAATTAAAATATGAATAATTAAAAATGAGCATATGGTTTTAGATGTTCGACTTGTTTAAAGTTACATCACTTAAAATTTTAAAAAATTGTGACTTTCTGAAATGCACGAATTATATTCTCTACTAAGTTGACTTGTGAAACAAATATTGCAGACAAGGATTTTAGTTCTACACGGATTTTTATGAAGTTGTTGAGTAAGTTACCTACGATATCTACATAGTTAAATAGCTAAAATACATGCTTTTTGTTTTATAGTTTTTTTTTTATTTTTCTATGTGTTATTCAAAATGGAAAAATATTTACTTATTCTTAGGGGTAGTTTCTGAAGTTATAATAATTGATGGCAAATATAATAAAGTGAAAGTAATTGTGTTTTAAAACCTGTTAAAAAGCATGTTCTTGAGACGGCTTTTAGTTCTTACTGGCACGATTTTGCATTAAATTTTGGTTAACAAAATATGGTGATCATGTGCATCAAGGCTACGTTTACCGTTTTCTGAATGTATACGATTTATGTAAAGTGGTTCCTATAAATCCAAAGGTACGAACTGGGATTTAAACTTGAGACGGACTGCGACCTTCGCTCATACCTACCCTGTATATCGAAACAAACTAAGTATAACTACTGAAATACAACCTATCTTGCATAGTATCTAAATTAGAAAATAAATTAACAATAGACTCCCTTATCTAAACTAGAATTAAACTGGTCACAGTAACGACTGATCTACATTAATTTAATAAAAAGTACAAGTCATGACTTGAACAAAATGTTTTCTGGGGCTGAACCAGAAAAGTCATGTGATACTCGTAGGCACATTTTATTAATTAACCTCGGGCTTTTTATATCTAATGTATAAGTATGTAAGTAAAATACTTTTTTTAAACGGTTACACACACTATTAGTAACCTGATATTTGTTGGAGCTAACAAATTCTATAACCATATTACTTAATAAAAATTAAAAGCTAACGGAGAAAATCCGATCCTAAACTTTTTGCTATAAATTTTCCGTTTAGTGCCAATATTTCACAAAACCATTGAATCCAGATCGTTTTTTCTTAACTTTCGAGTTACGTGACTATAATTAAATGCAAAGTCACCATCAAGTACTTGTTTAATTTAAACGTTTAAATCTCTAGAACCATGGTCAGGTATGCCAATTTCACAGGCTTACTGTAACAACAATAGATACTCATTCCATCTACGTGCTAAGAGCCGTCGACGTAGAGGCAGCCAGTGACATCGATAGAGTTTCGGTTCTACCATTGGATACGAAACCTAAAACCTATCATGTTATGGTTTAGTTGGTTAGTTAGATAAATACTAGAGGTAATTTGCTAAAATGATACTGTTCTAGTTTTTTGAGAATTGATTTTGTTTCATCATCGTCATATCAGCCGAACGACGCCCACAGCTGGGCATAGGCCTCCCCCAAGGATCAACACAACGATCGGTCCTGTGCTGTCCACATCCAGCAGCTTCCCGCGACCTTGACCAGATCGTCGGTCCACCTTGTATGGGGCCTGCCCACGGAACGTCGTCCGGTACGCGGTCGCCATTCGAGAACCTTTTCGCCCCAACGGCCATCGGTTCTGCGCGCAATGTGTCCCGCCCACTGCCACTTCAACGATACAATCCTTCGAGGGATGTCGGTTGTTTTCGTTCTCCTGTTGATTTTGTTTAGAAGTATAATAAAATTAAATCAATTGGGGACAGCACTTAGCTGTAGCCTAGTAAGTAATCGCCTTATTTAAAATAAATAAATTAACAGCTTAGGTATAATCTTCCCACTGCAAGGAAAAGGCAACCTCATCAATGAATTCAAGTTGCTACAACAATTATGGGTAGGTACAGGCAGAATCACCACGCGTGCCAAATGCAAATTGGTGATCACAAACCCAAGCAAAGTTCGAACATCCGACTCTTTGACCCCGGGATCAAACCGGGGACCCCGAGATCTTCACCCGGTATACTTCCACTAGACCAAATGGGACATTATTATTGATGATTTAGTTTGGCTTGAAACCAGTTTCGCTTTACAATTTTGAGTTAATCATAGCTTAGCTCTAAAGCTAACTGAAACGCACCGTACAATAATAAACATAGCGTGACATCAGATACATTATTTACCAAATAATTTGTCTAAGTCAAACAAAGAAAAAAATACTGAAAAATAATAATCGCTAATTTCATTATATTCGTGGTCGTAAAGTCACGACAACGGTTGCGTGATGCGCTAGCGATACGCCCTATACTAGGGGTAGTTATCTACTTCGTATCGGATATATTCAATCATCATAATATTTTTACGTCTACATAGATCGCCTGCCTAGTTACATTGCTTAATATTCCTACTAGTTATCTGCACTGCAGTTTATTCTAGGCAGCATATTTTTTTGCCATAGCTTATTTTTGCAAGTCACCTTCATAAAGTTTCTGTGAGGGAATTAAATTAAGAACGATGTATCTCGTAATTATATTTTAAAATTAACAAAAAAATTCACTTTTGATGACAAAACAGAGTTGAGAGGTTACAAAGAATCTAAACTTCCAATAATTTAAAAACCAAAGTAGGTAGTTTTGGATAACGCAATAGAGCTTGACGCGCAGGAATAAATCATGTCCATGAATAACTAGTCCCCTATTCTAAAAACTGGTTACCCAAAGCGTTCGATAGCTCCAAATAGGATACGTTATCCTTACTTGATGCAATATTTTTGAACCATATCTGATGCCCTTGACGAAGTCCTATTTCTCGTTTGTGAGTTATTGAGATTGAGAAAGGCTATGATATAATTCTTATATGAAAACTGGCCAAGTCAGGCTTTAGGCTTCAATATTGTAGTGTATGACGAACCTCACCTCATTACGTAGCATATCTAGCTTTAATATTTATGATAGACTTACTGTTTATTAGAGGATTACTGATACATCGGTCGACCGCATAATTTCTATTATTTGCACCCAACCTTACATGGCGACCCTGCCAGTGAGGTGAGGTGCATCACACACTAAGTAGGTACAATAAATTAACCTAAGTGTTAAGAAGAAATTATATTTGAAGTTGTAATAAATATATTTCATGTTGTTTTATATAAATTTCTCCTGACTGACTCTTTTGTACGCATAGGCTTGCGGATCTTCTATCCTAAAGCTTTAAAAATATCCGTAGTTGAACCCGTTTATAAAAAAGGGTTATGTCCAATGAACATGTACCTACTAACGGAGCCGATTGCGGTGTGCACGGCGCCATCCTTGAAGTTGTTCAAAAATATGTGTACCTACTTAGGGCAGACATCGCAGTTAGGTAGAAACAACTTTGAGGATGAGGTGAACAGAAGAATTCAGTTGGGTTGGGCAGCATTTGGGAAACTACGTCTAGTCTTCTCATCGTCGATCCCACAATGCCTCAAGACGAAAGTCTTCATTCAGTGCGTCTGGTCATGACATACCTACGGAGCCGAAACGTGGACACTGACGGTACGGCTAGTCCTCAAGTTCAATGTCGCTCAGCGGGCTATGGAAAGAGCTATGCTCAGAGTTTCTCTTAGGAATAAAATCAGAAATGACTTTAAATGTAGGTTCTTGTAAATTTGTAAAGCGAACCAAATAAGGGAATCTATGTATCAAATTTCAAATCGACACAAAAAATCAAAGAAATAATGCGCCTACTCAATATGTGTTGCAAACATAGTTTTCATTTTTCGCCATCGATTTTTTCTTGAAAAGTTTCGTCAAGTCTATAAGTCAGAATGTTTTAATTGCCCCACTTAGCATATTTATGCAATGTGCCCCTGCAATATGATGAAGGCTGCACGAATTCGAATATCCCGTGTAATGAGCTTCCAAAGCTAAAGTTATGACAGCACGCCTGCCGGGGCTTATATTTATTGCCTTGCTGCATTTGCTACACCTACCTACCTAAAAAGTATTTAGCTGTTTTTTTACTCAATTACTAGTTGTTATACATTGCGGTAGCCGGAACGATTACAGTTGAGGTATCTCTAAGGATTCTGCTTCTATAACTGATTTGGAATTACATTTTCATCTTTGAACATACCTACTTACCTAAGTATTAGTACTTTTTATTTAATGATACGTTCGAGTAGGTACAGGTGTACCTAACCTAAGAGAATTAAATCAATCCATTGATAGATATTTTAGAACACTCTACTAATGTACTGTATATGATATTAAGTGTAATAGGATGTGTGCTTTTTCTACTCTACATTAATGACCTTCCAAAATGCCTTTTTTAAAACAAAGAAAACACTCTGCCCGTGCTATTTGAAGATGAATTATCCATATTACTAAGAACCCAATGTAATACTAATCAAAACAAAACTATTAATGACACGATAAAAAACATATCTTTATGGCTTGCAGATCACAATTTAGAAGTTAACTTTAGTAAGACAAAAATAATCCCATTCCTACCTCATAATACATACATACACACATACACTCACGCCTTTTTCCCGGAGGGGTAGGCAGAGACCACATCTTTCCACTTGCTACGATCTACTACTACTTTCGCTCATCCACATTCATTAATCTTTTCATACACGCTCGCCGGTTAAGGGTACTCTTGACCTGACCTTTCTTTAGAACTTCCCCGATTTGATCAAGATAAGTTCGTCGAGGCCTTTCCCTTCCAACATTTCCATTCATACTCGCCATATATATCTTTTTAGTAAACCTGCTTTCATTCATTCATCCTCTCAACATGTCCAAACCATTTAAGCATTCCTTTTTCAATACTGGTCACTACATCCTCTTTTACACCACATCGATCCCTTATCACACTATTTTTAATCCTGTCACTCAGATTGACTCCAACCATACTTCTTAACGCTCTCATTTCTACTGCATTTATTCTGCTTTCATGTTTTCTCTGCCACACCCAACTTTCACTCCCATACATCAGTGTTGGAACCAACACCCCTCCATGCACCATAATAAAATACCCCTAAATATCAATATCACTTACGGCAGTAAAAAAATTGACACTGTAGATACCTATAACTTGCTAGGACTAACTATAGACTGTCACTTAAGCTGGAAATCCCATATAGAAATAAATTAAACCAAACTGTCAAGATTTACCTATGCCCTTTACGAAATAAATAACAGTACTAACACGGAAACAGCTATTTCAGCATATTATGCATATGCCTACTCATGGTTAAAATATGGTATAATATTATGGGGCAACAGTGTAAACGCTAACGATTTAGTTATACTCCAAAAAAAATGTGTTAGAATTTTATCCCAAATTGAAAACACACAAATTGTAGACCCTATTTCATCAAATTAAAATTATTAACTCTTACATAAATATACATACATGACATATGTATATTTGTATTTTAAAATATTAATTATTCATTTAAAAAAACTAAAGACGCTCACAATGTGAACACTCGCTACAAAGACAGACTTTACTTGCCATACTCAAGAATAAAAATACTCAACTGCAGTCCATATTACATGGCTATAAAAATATACAATAGAATACCTAACAACATAAAAACAGAAAAAAAATTGATCTCATGTACAAAAAAATTAAAATTATTTCTAGTTTTTAACTGTTTTTACACCCTTGAAGAGTTTTTTACACAAAATAAAGAATACCAAACCAAAAAATAAAATAAAAATAAAGTATTAGATTAACTAGTGTGTACTACCTATAATAAGTTACTAATAGATATGTTAACCTTAGTTTTTATCCCAACACCTGAATAAGGTAATTAAGTAGTTAAGCTCTATTGTCTAGTTTCTAAGATCTATGAATACCTACACTTAATAAGCAATTAATATTTTGAATTTGAATTTTGATTTTGAATATTTTAGCAATTTAATTGCAATTATAATATCAGCATATAAACATGAAAAATTATATCTCAGGTCGGTGTCCAGCTTTGGACGGATGATAAGGAAATGATTAAAAAAAAGAAAACTATATTTTAACAACAATATATCTTTACTAGATTACAAATTGTTCGAAATAAGTGGTATGATAAAATATTGAGACGTGTATAAAACTATAAAAGGGCCTCATAAGTAAGGCCTATTTGCAGAAATGAAAACTGGCTCACTAAAATTTATTATTATGTATTTTATTATTACAAAATTTTAACATCAGATGAGCTAACGAACTTTCAATGTTCGGATAAAACCTATAATCTACCTAAATAAAAAGTACCTACGTACCTACTCGTATCTACTCTCGAACTTCCAGTCTGGTATGGATAAAATATCCATTTAAGCCTGGTTAAGGACATTAAAAACTAAATTGATGCACCCTTTCGAAGGCTTACGGCAGATCTAGTGATAAACTCGGAGAAATTGCGTTTCCTCACGAAAACCGAACCAATCCGAAGCATCGTTAACGTATCAGATAACTACGAAACGGGGCCAAATATAAGTACATAGATTTATGGGGGCCCGCTCCTTTGGCCTACCATCTATCATGTCGACATCCAGTAACAAAATTATGATACCTAGTAAATATTTATCGAACCCATTTGCCGGGGTTCAACGATGAATTAGGAGTCATTTGGATAATAGTGGGCTTGGTTCGCAATCTTTTAGCGACAAATGTTTGCCAACTTAAGTTAATGTTTGTAGCCTAAAAATATACGTTAAACTTTTGCGGCGGAGAATACCTGAATAGGATTTTGTGATCTGCACTACCTATGTAATTTAAACATTAAAATGCAAATGTAATGGTTGCCTTACCTATTTTTGTTTATTTATGAGCAGGTATAGGCTACCATCTTGGAGTTACGTTATAAGTAAATATTATGATAAAAGCTTTAATTCGAATTTAAAAATATTTATGAGCTGGAATCTCTAGAATTCTTATGAGTTTGTGTAATGCTAATAGTAGTTCATAGATGGAGATCTCCTATCTAAAGTAAGACAAAACTACAAAATTGATCCTTAAAAATTTCAGAAACCATTGGATATTAAGAGTAACAAATACAAATTTAAACTAAGTACACAATATTTGAGTAGCGTCGTGTTTTCCGGGAATCAAGTCTGTTCTTACATAATTCCTAATTATACAGGGTTTACCAGTGCAGCTAAGACTATGGTAGCATTTTTTTGCGGATAAATCCATTCCGTTACAAAATTATAAAAAATAAAAGATTTTTTGATGACCTCCGTGGTAGACAGGCGTACACAAAGGTTTTCAAGGTGTCGCCTGCTCCGAGGTCGAGGACTTCGATTCCCGGACGGGTCAATGTAAAAAAAAGGTTTTTTCTACATTTTCTCGGGTCTTGGTTATTGTGGTACTTACCTTCATTGTTTCTGGTTTCCAAAATACAAGTGTACAAATAAACCTATATGTATAGGTCAGTTCTTCCGCGATCATGGCGCTTGCAACAGTGCCGAAATATCGGAAACTCATAAAAAAACAATGTACATGGTATAAATCTCGAAATAACTAACTTTTCCGTGCTCTTGTACACCCTCTATAAAATAAATTTAAATTGTTGAAGGGCCCTACCCTACTCAACGTACGCACGTACTTTTTGTTTACTTTTGCAAAACGTAGGTACATGCGAACTTTTTGTTTAAATTATGTCTTATTTAGTTACAGACATAGACTATGGGGCGCAACAAGGAGCCAGAACAGCCTGTGAGTAATCCGGTAGAGGCTAAGAAGCACCGAGATGAGTCCATCGGGCATCTAAAGAATGGCTACTATGAACGAGCTTTGGCTGCGCTTAATAAGGCTGGTAACATTAAAAATTACATTTCACTTTGCTCAAAGCTGAAAATACAATTCCTATGTTAATATTATATTTTATCTACTGACTTAAGATCTTGACCCCAGAATTGAGCTACAAAGACATTTCTTGTGACGATGAATTTTTACAAAGCTTTACACTGTAAACCAGCGGAATTTCATCTTTGTTTTTGGATAGCTAGATGCTTAGCAGATCGTTTTTCACGGCACTAGTAGGTGGCATTACGGTGACTGTTCCAATCAGGTATCAATCGATTCCTTATTATAGTCCGGGTAACATAGTACGCTACCTTTTGATAAAGAAAGCTACATGGCAAAAGCTACAACAATATATCACGGTACTTTAAAAAACTGCAGTCATAGCAGTTTATAAGAATTTTGTCTACTTTCATTTGAATTGGGTATCAAATAAATAAATAAATAAATATTTAGGACTTGCCTCACTGGGCCACACAGAGCCATCTAGTCCCAAATTAAGCTACTATTAAGTACCCTGTCGAATGGGGTACTAGACAACCGATAAACTTACTTGTATACTTTTTTTTTGTAAATACATACTTATAATATATAGAAAACACCCAGACCAGTACAAACAGACATGTTCATGCAGACAAATATTTGTACTGTGCGGGGATCGAACCCGCGACCCATGGCTCAGAAGCAGCGTTTACTACCGCTGATCCAAATGGTCGTCAAGTATCAAATGAAAGTAGACGAAATTCTTATAAACTGCTATGACCGCATTTTTTATTAAATACAAGAAGACAAAATTCTGCGTAAAAAAATATTTGAACAATACAACAAATATACAGGGTGACTTTGAAATCATTGGCATTTCCGTAATCGGGCTAAAGTTATGTAAACTATTTAGACTAAAGAATCTATAAAATAAATAGATTTATAAAAGTTTCAAGTCTAGCGAAACTGTGGCAGCTTTACTGAAATCAATAGTGATCTAGCAGTGATTTCCGACTGGTCTGAGAAAAATGGGCTTGTTTTAAATCCGGCAAAGACTAAACTCTTGATACTAGGTACTAAAACGCAAATCAATCAAATAGACTTTCGCCAGCCCGATATCAAGATTAAAGATCACAAGATTGAACAGGTCCACGAAGCTAGAAATTTTGGTGTTCTATTCTATGGTAACTTGAGGTTCGAAAATTACGTACTCAACATAAGCAGTGCTACTACAGGTTGAAAGTGTTACTACAGGTTGAAAGTGCTCTATCAGATTAGACAGTACCTTAGTATTGATTTGAGAATTAGTTCATGTGAGTCATTAATTTTATTAAAACTGAACTGCGCAGACACTGTCATCAGCGGATGTCTCTTGGCGCGAACTAAAAAGCTTATTCAGCGAGACCAGAATTCGTGCGCAAGATACTGTTTCTCGATACCATGTAGGGCGCATGTGACTCCGTATTTAAGTAAGAGTAAACTTGTCAACATGGAGTCCAGACGTGCTTTGCATTTTGCTAGCCTGCTTTTTGGTATAAAGTATCAAAAGGCCATCGTACTTGTTTAAAAAGTTAACTTTTTCTAAAAGAATTTCTCGTGTTACTGATCGACTTTTATTTCCACACCATCGAACCACTGCATTCCGGGGTAGTTTTAGATACTGCGCAACAAAGTGCTGGAATAATATCCCCGGGGGATTAGACATTCTTTGACTGTTTAACTATATGGACTTTTAAGTTTAACTATATGGAGTAAATAGGTACTGAACTGGCAAAAGCAAAAGTAACTGACTAAATGTATCCTACATACTACTTATCTAAATGTATCCTACATATCATCCATCCATGTTTTATTATGTAAAATCCAGCCTTGTTTAAAATATTAGGGGTTAAAATATGAAATTGCCGTTTTATTGTAATAGGTTCTTTGAATTGACATACCTACAATCTTCATGGTTTGAGGTTTTCGAATGAAACTTTTTTTACATGGTTTCTATGATGTTCTTCTTTTAAAAAATGTGAAACATTTGAATATCGACTTTCAATTGTATTTGTTAACTTGGACAAGAAAGATGGATACTGCGAAAATTCGAGTGATTTTTGAATACGAGTTCCGACGCGGAAGTAACGCGGCATAAACAGCCCGCAATATCAATGTTGCGTTTGGAGACTTCTAATGAAGTAATGAACGCACCGTGCGATTTTGGTTTAAACGCTTTCGTGATGGAAACTTCGACTTGAAGAACGAGCCACGAGGAAGACAGCCCACACAGGTGATTAACGATGAATTAAGAGAGATGGTGGAAGTCGATCCTAGTCAAACTACCCAGGAATTAGCGGAATGGTTTAACGTAACCTTACTCACAATAATGACTCATTTGCGTCAAATCAATAAAAGAAAAAATATACGAAAAATGGGTGCCTCATGATTTGACTGATGTGCAGAAAGAAACGCGTGTTGAAACTTGTGTTGTCTTGTTGAATCGGTACAGAAATGAAGGAATATTAAATCGAATTTTGACATGTGATGAAAAGTGGATTCTTTATAACCGTAAAAGAAAAATGCAATGGCTGACCCCAGGTCAAACGCCACAACAGTGTCCTAAAGCAAAACTTACCAATAAAAAGGTAATGGTAACTGTTTGGTGGTCTCAGCATTGTGTTATTCACTATAGTTTTCTCCGATCTGGTCAATCAATAACGGCAGATGTCTATTGTGCCGAACTCCGAACAATGTTGGCAAAACTAGCAGTAAAACAGCCCCGACTCATGAATCGATCTTCACCATTAATGCTCCATGACAACGCGAGACCTCATACAGCACGAGAAACCGTTTTGACCCTTCAGGAACTGCAATTAGAAACCATTCGACATCCTCCGTATTCGTCCGACCTTGCTCCAACGGACTACCATTTTTTTCGTGATTTGGACAATTATCTACGTGACAAGAAGTTTTCTTCCCAGGAGGCAGTACAAAATGCTTTCACACAGTTTGTGCAGTCTAGATCCTCAGAGTTCTATCACAAAGGCATAAATGACCTTTCTATTAGATGGCAGCAATGTATAGATAATAATGGCAACTATTTTGATTAAATAAATTTGTTAAAAATTAAAAAATAAACAATTTTGATTTTCAGTACAAATCGGCAATTTCATACTTTAACCCCTATTATCAAGTCTATTTATTATTGTTTTATTGATTTGTAATTTTATTGTTATTTTGTTGATTTCTAGCTGTAATTTTTTATTTTATGTTGTCAGCCGTGGGTTTAGCGAATGCCGTTTTCTATGTAATGGTTTCCGCAGAATACCAGCGGCTGTGTCGCTTTCATTGCGGCATCGCCTCATACTGAGCGGAGACCATTTTGGTGCCATTAGTTTTAGGTTCTATTGTAATCTAGTCTTAGTTATTTAATTTATTTAATTGATGACTATAATAAAATTATAGTCATCAACTAAAAAGTACCTATCCTATCCTTTAAGAAGGAAAGAAAACTTAAGAAAACAGTAGTAGAACGATACAAGTAGAATATAGTCCTAAAACTTTGGTTAGTTTAAGCTAGGTTTACTTCCTATTTGGTCTGCTAGTGACTAGGACTAAGTCCAAAGGACCCCGTTTTTATAAGTGTAATGACAGTATAAGTTAAACTTCCCGCCATTTCGAGTTTATTTAACGAGGCGTTCACCCCTCCTCGACCTGCACAAGCACTATTGCGAGAACAAATGGTGAGTGGGTGCGAAAACATTTTGGGTCGTCATGACGACTACGGCTCGGGCGTCAATACTGACGCCTCTTCACACTCTCATTACATAACACTTCAACTGACCGAAACTATACGCTATGGAAAGTGGCGAGAGCGCTATAACCCAGGCCCGAAACATCCTTGGGCTGACCAAGGATGCTGAGTTCCTGCAAAGTTTCGTTCGTGTCGGAATCGCCGATGAGGAGGAAGAAATTCCTATTCCGAAGGCCTCGATCAGCAAGCGAGCACCGCAATCAGCGGAGAAAAATGAAAACGAAGCAGATGAGGATAAGCACTCAGCCAAAGAGAGGAAGGAGCCAGTCAAGGCTCGCAAGAGAAGGGAACGTAGACCGAAACGGGAGAGGAGACGCCGGGAAGAGGAGTTGTATACGGATAAAGACCGGGCTGCGGCCGTGGTTATGGGCAACAAAGATATAAAGCATTCCCTGAACATGAAGGACAAGGCTGAGAGGAGCAGCGCCCTGCAGCTTCCTATAGAGGCGGACGCGGGAACTCTTCTGGCCCTGGCTCGCGCGGAGATGATGCGGGAACGGTACAGAACTGCGGTGGCATTCGTCGACAAGGTACCTCTTCATCACAAACATCTTCTTTGTAAAGCGTGTCTTGCTTGATACAGGCAATAAGTGAACAAGTCAACCTATTTAAAAGGTGAGAAGTGAGCCTCGTCAGAATATAAAGCTATACAATGAGCAGCGAAACTCTTGCGCATGCTGCCATATTCATATTCCAACCGATAAAGTAGGAAATTAATCAACAAAAATTTACTAGAAGTGAGTTTAAATATTGTACCAAAATGTTCGTTAAACATCACTAAATTACTTTGATAAAAGTTTATTATTTGTATGCCTACCTTATGCAAGTCACACCATAGCATTAAGTATAATTACCGAATCACAATACAATTTTGTTTGATTGAGATTTTATACACAAATGTATCTTATCCTTAATAGTAGGATACTGTTTTAAATTATTATAAAATAAGACCAATTTCAGCAATTGTTAAAAAAATTTATTAAAACGGTCAATCTCGTAACCGTAATAAGTGATAAGTGACGAGTGGTAAAACAAAGAAGATAAAAAACACTTAGGTATTATATTTGGATCTACCTCCTAGTGGTCCACCCTGGGCAACGGCATCTTTGGTGTTCTAACCAATGATGACGGCTAACAGATCCCTCTGCTGCGGTGGTAGGCTTCGTAAGAGGACGCCTTGATGCTACCACCCTCCTCCCGGAGTCCAGCGCCAAACAGTTTTTCTGTGTTCCGCTGGTATGTGGGAGAACCAGTACCCCTGGGTAAGCTCGCTCCATCTTAGCCTTCTTCTTAACCGTACAGTTATGTATGAAGTCAAGAGCAAGCCCATTATTTATTTAAAAAAAAGGAAATTTTGGATTATAAAATTTATGAATCAATTACAAGACTTACTCAAGTATCCGTCATGGATACCGCAAATCACATTATCATGAGCTAATCTCAATAATATTGAAAGGATGCTCAAACACGGTATAACGGCTGCACGAATCTGGAAAAAAATAACAATGAGATAGATTAAATGATCTGATGAGATTAGAGGCTAGAAGAGCAAATACTACTCGTACTTTACATCCCGAAAAATTACATAGTTCCCATAAGATAGATCCACTAAGGCGCGAGAGTCAGCTCGTTCTAATATAAATGGCACATTTACAATTTCATCTCCATTTCCAGGCGATAGAGCTGGCCCCTGAAGAGAAGGCAGCTTACGTCGCGCGTAGCAGGTGCTACTTACTCCTGGGCGAACCACGGGAAGCTCTGGCCGACGCGGAGACAGCCCTGAAGCTGGACCCGAAACACGCAAAAGCGCTATTGCAGAAGGCCGAGGCGCTGTACTACTGCGGAGAGTTTGAAATGAGCCTGGTCTACTACCATAGAGGACTGCGAGCAAGGCCTGACTTGAGCGAGTTTAGACTGGGAGTGCAGAAAGCGCAGGTAAATAGGTAAAACTTAAACAAAGCAAATTACATTTAAAAAACTCAAGCGACTTTTTCAAACAGGTTACAATCTTTGGTACCTATTGATAATAGATTGTGTTAAGTTGTTGATCCCAAAATATAAATTCTGATGCTAAAAAGAGAGACTTTTTCAATTATCTTTGGTAAATAATTAAAGATTCGAAGTGGGCTATTTTTCAAGTCAAAATAAGAATGAACTTACCACGTAACCTTGCTTAGGACTCAACTTATAATGATAGGATGAGTCATCGCATAAGTATTACACTTTTTTCAATTATACGTAGGTATATCTACTGATTAACGGCCTTAAATTTTTGGAACGCTATTACTTACTGATCAAGTTAATAAACACTGCCTTATTTTAGACTTTATAATCTAAATAAATATCAACTCTTTCTTAAATATTTTTTAATTGCTTTGAATTTATATAAATACAATAGTCAGTCGTCTAAGTGCCATATTAACTCGTAAAAGTAGTAAAGGTACATGGTATAAATCCCGAATCAAATAACTCTCGTGACGTCATATTTCACGATTGGTTAACAAATTATACGGATATGGCAAACCTTTTGGCAGGTCATAAAAACTGAGAATCTTTTCCTTTAAAAAATGTCTTACAATTTACAGGAAGCAATAGAAAACACGATCGGGGATGTCAAGCCGGTTAAGAGACCACCGCCTAAACGGCGATCGTCTTCGAAGTCCCAGCGGCCTGTGTTAGGTCAGCTGATGTCTGACAAACTCTACCTAGAGAACCTTCTTAAGAACCCAGACTTGGCTATAGCTGACAAGAAAAACGACGTAGTCACGAAGCAGGCAGAAGAGGCTATTAGGTTTTTAGAGAATAGAGAAGAGTTCTGGAGGCAACAACAGACTTGCTAATGTGTAGAAAGAGAACACACTGTCATATTAGTATTTTATGCGCAAATAACGAACAAAGTAGAGATGTACATCAGTTATAGTATAAGAACCCCACCATACAACGACCTTCACGGAGCTGGTTATTGAATGAAAAGTATTTTATATGCAATAAAATATACCAATAAATATATTGCAAATGGGGTGACTAAAAAATTTCAGTCCAGAGTAGAATTTTTAAAATTTGACAACCGAATTTCAGGTCTGGTTTTTCGCTTTCAACCCTATACCACCGTGTTCATAATTAAATAATATTAATTTGCATTTAACTTTATTTAATTAACCAGACCGGTGCAAGTTACTATAGTCCTTAAAATATAGCTTGATTAGAATGACAGTTCTCACTGAAAGAGACGACGTAACTTTGTACCAGCGTCACACAAGTGAAACACATTTGCACACAAAAAAATATTGGTAACTGGCATGTTAAGAAATTTTTTTTATACATTGCTGTACATATTAATCAATTACAACAAAACAAATATACATATACAGATAGCAAGTACACAGGTAATAACTCGGCAAAATTAAAGCGATTTTCATCAACTTACAATTAAATTAATTGATACCTTTACTTACCCAATATCTATTAAGTAATATCATTTAAGTAATCATTATCTTTTAAGTTATTTATGCTACTATTTAGGCACCTAGCATTTTAGTTAATCATTTTAGTTAACCACATAGCATTTTAGTTAATTATGATACATTTAAGTTTTAGTTCCAGATAACAAACTCAAACTTGTGATATTTACTTGAAAATAAAACAACTACTAAAAGAAATAACATTTTATTTGTTCCAACGGCTTCATCATCTTACGATAACTCAGAAATCATTACGAGTCAGTTTCTAATACGCGCCCGCAAGGGCACACTACAGATGAAAATAAAATATCCACACTCTCAACCAGAACTCAATTCTGTTGTATTTACAATATTTACATGCAATTTCTTAAATCACATTATGTAACTCGAGTGAACCTGTCTCGTTAAATGTACCTTAGTAATTTCATTGCTTCAGTGCATTAGGTAGGTTTACTTATTCGTGTACAACATAAACAATGGATTCTCGAATCGTCAATACATCCTAAATCCTTCTCGAAAATCGTAACGAATTTGTGAAAAGTCGCTTGTTAAAAACTACATACACATTTTTTTCTTAATTAAATGACACAGGTAAAGCAACGTTAAAAAAATTGTTTCAGTCAGTTACAAAAAAGAGGGTTTTAATTAATTTCTTACTAACGCTCTTAATAATGATTTTACTAACACTATATCGGCTTGTATGTTAAGTTGCCTGCAATAAACGAATTTTATTTTTTATTTATTTATTAAAGAATACGAATGTTTTCATCAATACAAACCATTTTTCACGGAGTCAATAAAATTGCTATAAAAAAAATAAAGGTACAAAATAATCATTGACTTCTGATAATAATGGTCCTTTAATATTATTCACATTTACTATAGGACGATCATCAAAATTGCACAAAAATATTTGTCTGCACAAAGGCAAAAAAAGGAAGATTTTGTGCCCTCAGACTGCTTTTCCAAGGAAGCGAAGCTGGGAACGGAGTGCCATTCTATTGACTAATCACAAAGCACGAAATCCACAGATCACAGGCATCGAGCACTGTGATTGGTCAACTAACGGTCCGCTCCTCAGCACTGCGCCCATCCCGAACGAAACCGCTCTAGTAAATGTTGTTGCATTTGAGCATATCATCAATCATAATCATAATCATCAATCTTCGCATAAAATTATGTAAAGTACTAAAAATAGAACGTACTCTATGAAAAATGTTTTTCTAACAATTTCGAGCTGCCAATGTTGAAATAGTTTGCGTTGATAACTAAGCCCATCTTTATGTAGCCTGACTAAAACGACACCTTGTTTAAATCACTTTCCCAGTTTAATCATTAGTTTGTTCGTCTATCCAATAAAATATGTGATCACTATAGATACAAAGCAAAAATGCAGATATTAACACAAAACCAAGAATAATCAGAACTATTGAGTGTAACTTTGGTTCTAACCGTACACTATACAAAATACACAGACAAATTAAACAAGTATAACTCTATTATAATACTGTGTACTTTAAATAATTTGCAGTAAAATTCATATTCGAGTTACTCCACAGACACGCGATTTTCCTTAACAACCCCAGTCAAGCTAGAGATCATATTGCTATAAATATTCAATTCGCATTCAATAGAAATATACACATAATCCATTCAGAACCTTAAACTAAATTCACGAAAATAGTCAATACTTTACGACGTAAAAACTAGAGGGAGACTTAATTCTTGAGTACAAAACTAAACGTTACATCTTATTATTTCTATATTTACAATAACTTAATGTTAATTTTAACAATAACTTAGTATTCATTCGCATTTTAAAACGTATTTTTAGCGCGTGGTGGTGATGTCAAGAATTCAGATGGTTAAGGCTCGATTGCAAAATCGAAATGCACGACATGCCTGCATTTCGATTGCAAGCCTCATTTTTGTGAAACATCCTGGACATTTCAATGTATAGGATATTTCATTTTTTATATAAAAAGACAATGATACATTTATTTTTAAAAACTCTGAGAAATCGTAGCATAACTAGTAGTCAAGTTATTTGAAAGAATATTAAAACAACATAGTAATCTTCTAAAACTAAATAGGTATTACAAGATAAAATAATACTTTATGGAAAGATAGACTAAAGCGATAAAGAAAATTATTACATAATTGACCAACTTGAAAATGATAAATATTGGTCATGATTGTTTCACAAGCTGATTGATATTTAGAGATACATATTATATATTATTTTTATATCTAGCTCTTTGCTAAAACTACACATCAGATTCTTGTTAATCATATTATTCTTTTCCACCACGGTTTTTCCATAATTCCAAGGCATTCCCAGTATTCAAATCAAAATATGTTCATCTCACCAGATTATAATAACACGATTTGGTAAAACCTGAATGCCATAATTGCACTAACTTGCTAAAATTAGTGTAATTCATTACCGTAGAAACCTCTGGCGGTATTCATTTAATAATATAGTCAGTACAGAGCATGTAATTTTAATCATTAAAATATGAATGGTTAAATAAACGTTTTCAGATATTTTTTGTCGGAAATGAAAAAAAAAACTAACAGACTTCCATACTGACTGCATTAAAAAAATTCGCTGATGAAGTCATTGTCCATCAAAATCTTGAGTCATTTTTTAATAAATCACTTTACAAGTAGCATCCAAAACTAAGACGAATCCATTCTAACCTTGAGAATGGAAATTTCCATGGCAATGTAACGAACTACAACTCATTTGTCTTTTATTTATCTAGCAAACGTCATTCGATGGATTACAGTCTGTTTGAGAAGATCGTAGCCCCCGAAACCGTAATTTGATACGATATTTCGTAGAGGGAGCGATAATATTAGTACTTCCAATCTGGCACCAAGCTATAGAAAGGGCACAGTAGTGATTTTTCTTAACCTTACGTCTGGATGCATTGAGAATTCAGTGTTAAGACGCTGACATGAGCCAAATTGAGCTCAATGAAGATTGTTTTGCTTTAAGCCTATGGCTCGTATTGTTGCCAAATGCTATGTAGTTGTAATTGATCATATTTTCGACCAGGTGGCTGTTTCCAAAACACGATTCCAAAAACTTTTCTCGATAGAAAAAAATCTCAAAGTAGCCTCTGAAAATACATAAATTACCATTTTTCTCAGCAGTCCGTATAACAATGATAATAAAATTTTGCTATATTGTATATTACATGTTGCTTAAGCAAATGGCTGATTTAGATTTTTAATAAAATGGCAATTTTAAATTTCACAACTAATTTTGTTGTTTGGCACTTAGGCCCTTCTATTCCATGTGCTTTTTCTCTGTCACTCCTACGAGAATCGACAGTGATAGCTGTGGCGCGTTCCAAAGAAATTCAAAGACGAATAAATTTGTGGGCGTGTTCATTGCTCAAGGTCATTGGCTGCAGTCAGCGTCTTAACGCCGACACTTTTTTTAGGCTTGATTAAAATTGTCAGCATTGGGCGGTCACAGGAACCAACAGAGAGCCAAACTTGGACATACCTACCATCTACGCAATGTTTCTGTCACTACTAAATACCTAATGGTACATTATATTTAAGCAATTTAATTGCGATTATAATATTAGTATTTAAACTTGGAAACAAGCTGCTACCAACCATCTAGGTAAATGGTAAAGCGCCGCGCCCGGCATGCGAGGAAATGCGGGTTCGAGTCCCACCTGAGACATAATTTTTCAAGTTTAAATACTGACCTAACGGTACAAGACATAAGAATCATTTCTTTACAAAAATCCGCGTAGCTCGTGATCACTCGCGATTGAAATTAAAATGTGATTTGTTAACATTAACACCCCAGGGTTTACCTTGTATCCTGTCAGTTCTAGTGTCAATTTCACTTACACAGACTACTTTTGGGCACTCTTCTTCTTTGACGGGCTTCTACGCTTATTTTTATGCGGCTTCCCCTGCAGTAGCGACAGGCGGAACCGCATCATTTCCTGTTAACCAAATAAGATTTTGAGGTTATTTTAAGAAGAAACATTTACAAAAAATAATATAAAACAAGCATGCAGCGCAAACAAAGTAAGAGCATTTTATATTTTGTAATCAATTGCTGATGTAAATTGAAATAAAATATTTAATATATTTTTTAAGAAATACCTCACTGGGGCACACAGAGCCATCTAGTCCCAAATTAAGCTACTATTAAGTACCCTGTCGTATGGGGTCCTAGACAACCGAATAAACTTACTTATATACTTTTTTTTTTTTCGTAAATACATACTTATTATACATGGAAAACACCCAGACCAGTACAAACAGACATGTTCATACACACAAATATTTGTACTGTGCGGGGATCGAACCCGCGACCCATGGCTCAGAAGCAGCGTTTACTACCGCTGATCTAAATGGTCGTCAATAAAAATACTGAAATGATCTGGCAAAGGCCGCGGGAAGTCGCTGGATGCGGGTGACACGGAACTGATTTTTGTGAAAATCCTTGGGGATGCAGCATTGGGCATCTTTAGCCAAAATTATAATGAAACCAAACCTTCATAGCTCAATGGTTACAGCAGTCATCCGGCAAGTAAGCTTGTTGGTTCGAGTCCCATTTAAGGTAGTCGAAATATTAATTCGAGGAATCATTGTATTGTAATTTTATATTCCTTACAAAATCATATTATGTTGCATCGGTACAGCATATTATACCAAAGCCAATCAAGCCTTACGCATGACATAATTATGTCACACGATATCTTACACATCACTGAAACAACAGTAAAGAACAATGGCAAGATCCCATACAATGTTTTACCTGGAAAATATTTGAAGCGTCTACGATTGAAAAAATGCTTAATAGATAGCAGGTGCACTGCTTAATCATTATCAATAAGAATTTTGTTTTATCGAGGCCACAATAAAAGTTATCATTTTTATTTTGTATTTTGAGGTTATAGTACCTACAAAAATAACGTTCATTAGAACTAGGTAGTCAAAAATAAAAAACAAATGCCAAAAAATCGAAGAATCGAATTGAATAACACATTACGCACACAGTATTTTTTTTAGCGGCAACATTTGCGAATTTACTAAACTTAATCGTTAAGGGCTTTTTAAAACTTACAATTTAATTCCAGCTTTCACATTAAAAACTGTTGACGTCAAAAAACATACTAATTAAATGATTAGTTTTTGTATAAGTCACATTTTTAAAAGCTTCAAAATACACTCAGGTAAAATCTTGCCATTGTTCTTTACAATAACATCAATATGCTTTAGATCTATACTATCTACCTATTAGTGATAGGCAGACCATAATCTTTGCCGACTAGCCGACTAGCACACTAATCGGTTTCCAAATTCGGCAATGCCGATCATTTAAATACCTACTTGTCGCAGGTGTCACTCTTGTCATTAATTCCGGCAGAAAGTCAAATACAAAAACAACGAAGTTTAAAAAAAAGTTTAACGGTGCAGTGGTCTCTTCAGGACTCCCAATCAAGAGATATAAGTGTTGCAATATGAAAGATGATTGCGTTAGATAACCAACCTTTACTTTATTTATCTTTAGTTGAAAACACTGATTTTATCAATTCTGTAAAGGAGTTCAAACCAAAATACGTTTTACCTAGTGGGAAATATTCCACAAAAATTAAAACTCCCATCATTTGCGATGAAAATAAAGCTTAGCTACGAAAAGGAGTACTCAAAGCTGCTTCGTTTTCTGTAACTACAGATTTGTGAAAAAAATAAACGATACGTTTGTTATGCGCCGATTATAATCGGCATATTTTGCAGAATAGTCGCCGACTACAAACGATGCTGAATAGTCGGCTTTCCCGACTAGTTGGCGACTAGTCGGCCCATCTCTACTATCTATACCTGTTAATCGGCCTCCTCGGGCGGTCGCCTGTACACAGGGCCAAACTTGGCCATGTACTTGCGCACGAACATTTTCGCCTTGGAGCGGACAGAGTCCGTCACCACCAGCTCGTCCACCGACCGGCAGTGCTTCAACTCTTTCAGCATCACGAAGTGGGTCAACTGCGGGACAGTGTTATAAATAAATAAATAAATATTTACAGACATGCCACACTGGGCCACACAGAGCCATCTAGTCCCAAACTAAGCTACTACTAAGAAGCTTGTCGTATTGGCTACTAGACAGCCAATAAACTTATATATATATTTTTTTGGAAATATATACTTACTAGCTTTTACCCGCGGCTTCGCTCGCGTTTAATTCGGGGTAACAATAACATTTCATCCTCTCTTTTAAGGGGTTGGGGGCGGATTAAAAAAAAATATGCATGATTTTTTTTTAGTCACAAATACTCCGCATACCAATATTTAGCTTTATACCTTGAAAATTGCCCAAACTTCCACCCCCCATTGTAGGGAAGTGGGGGGTTGGGAAGAGACAAAAAGTAGCCTATGTCAATCTCGATTCCTTCAACTAACTCCACTTAAAAAATCACGTCAACTCGTTGCCCCATTTTGCCGTGAAAGACGAACAAACAAAAAGACACACACACTTTCCCATTTATAATATTAATATGGATAATACATAGAAAACACCCAGACCAGTACAAACAGACAAGTTCATGCACACAAATATTTGTACTGTGCGGGGATCGAACCCGCGACCCATGGCTCAGAAGCAGCGTGACATTACAACCATAATAAATGTGTCAAAATATACGATTTGAGATCCAATTACGATTCAATTGAGCCATTTGTAAATTAGCGGAATTGGGGCCCTCCTGGTTGTAAAATAGTAAAGTAACAGCCTACAATCATCCCACTGCAGGGAAAAGGCCTCCATCATTGAATCCAAGTTACCACAGCAATGATGGGTGTACTGGCATAATCACCACGCTTGCCAGATGCGGGTTGGTCATCACAAACCCGAGCAACGTTCGAAAATTCGAAACTTTTTGTTGCCCGACCCGGGATTCGAACCTGGGATCCCGAGATCTTGGCCCGGTATTTAAACCACTGGTCGTAAGTCTAGTTAATTCCGCACCTTCCTGGCCAGGTGTTTGAAGTCCGCCGTGCAGGTGATGCGGCCGGCGGGCGCGTCCGAGTGCCGGTAGGGGTTGAGGTGGTGCACCATCACGCGAGCCATACTGCTGCGGAACTGCTCCTGTGACGAAATAGTATATTTCATTACGAGTGCGGAAAGCCTGTCATTGTAAAGCGTTCCGACAAATGTCTACCCGAGCCGAGGCACAGCCGAAGGCGAGGGTTGACAGTCGGAACAAGTTGCAATGACGGTTCCGCACGTGTACTGAACAACTATTTTTAATAAAGTTTCGAAAAAATGAAGCAATTTAATAAAATAACAAAAACACAATAAATGGCGCCAACCGTATATTATATAAGCAGAGATTTTTTTGTTTTCTTCACCCATTCTGGGTAAGCAAAGGGAACTATGTCCATACAGCCAAGTCTTCAGTAGATTTTTTTTATTGATATGAAATTAATGTAAATGAAATTAAGAGATGAAATGAAATGAAACCTAACCTAACTCATTGAATCAAATCATTAAATCTGATATTGAAACAAATTAGTAGCTTCTTTTTAGAAACATTTGCATGAATCATAAAACCATCTATGATTTTATTTTAGTAAAAACTTCGTGGTTGGTTTTTTCTTTTTAATAGACATTATTTTGACAGTTGGGAAAGAGAACGCACGAGTTCGGAAATGGTAAAGAAAAAGCTCGAATGTATAATGGCCCTTTTTTAGCAACTGTATTAAAAATATATTTAGCATTAGTATTTCAGTGTTTATATATATTACTTCATTGGTAATTAGCTTTTGAATCAGAAAAAAATCGCGGCTATTCGTTTTATGAGTGTCGGTAAAGGTTGCTAAAACAATCCAAAACTTAAAATATTCTACAAGATAGTGTATAATTCTTTAAGTAGATATTCCCTGACAGACATAAACAAACTTCTTAGCGTTCCATGTATTCAGCGAGCGGGTGCCGGGTTCATCGTGTGGCAGAAAGAGAAACTCCGAGTAGCTACCGGGACTTGTGACACGGGTGTAGGTTTAAGGGGCCCCTTTCCGACGTAAATCAACACTCACCTACACTACTCGTGTTTCTCCCCCTGCCCATCCAAATGTGGTAGGAACGTGCTAATACAGCTTTAGACACTCGCTCTAGTATAGAACTTACTGCAGTTCTGGACAAGCCAAGGTCTTTCAGCGGGTTATAAAGAGATTTTGCTGATATCCTCTCGCCCCTACTTCTACAGCATATCTATAGACTAACTATATAACCGTTTTCCGTTAATTCATTTAGATCATAATATTTGTTCTTTCATTGCGTGGTCTTTAGGTATGTTAGTTTCCCACGGCACGGTAAACTCTACAAATACTATCCGTTTTAATAATAAAATTCTCACGAAAATAATTTTATCATTAAAATCTGACTAATCAAGTACCTACTAGGAAATATTTGCAAGGATACATCTACATAGACAGCTAGTTGCATGATTTGCTATAATAACTGCACCACACGCATAGATATTTGTGTGAGTGCATGTATTTTATATTATCCGATTTTAGACTTAATTTTCTATAGGTTATCTGTCTAACTGTATCACTACACTTTTGAATGAAATAACATGCGTGTATATATAAAAACATTTGTATGTTTTTGCAACTTTTGACAGACTTTTTTTCAAACCTATAATATCAGACGCGGACGTAATCTTTTGGCTCATAAGTCCTCCTTTGACAAGTCACACAACCTTCTACTTGGTTCAAGACCCACCAAAGGCCGACGAAATTTATATTTTCAACTAGCTGTTGCTCGCGAATTGGTCCGCGTCAATTTCTGTTAATATGATCGCGATTAATATCAATTTTTTTCCCGTTTTTGCATCATTTTTCACTGATGCTTCGCTCCTATTGGTTGCGGCGTGATGTTATAAAGCCTTAGAATAATGACACCTAGAAGCCGCGTCTGAACCAAAACGTAAGCGTAAACGCGTACCATTTAATTATCCTTGTGTGCGTAAGCTGAATAAATCTACGCTCTTCTAACGCACACAAATATGGCTTCAGTGTTACCATCATCGGGCGTTTACCCACAAAAAATGGGAAAACGTGTTGTTTTGTTATACGACGATTTGCCATGTGTTTGGTATGATCTTTAAATACATAAGAAAATATGATTACATTCATAAGTATATTACATACTTATTAATCTAATGATGAACGCCACCGTTCAATGTGTTTAAATTTAAATGCCTGTAAGATTGTATAAATTCACATGAAGAAATTATTTTCATACAATTAATAACACCAACATTTAGTCTAAACAGTATTAAATAGCAGTTATGGCAAATTCAATAATTTTCTCAATATTAATAACCAATTAAAAAAACTGTGTGCAATTTTTTTTCCCACAACTAGCAACACTGATGTTGATAGGTTTTGTGTTTCAAATTATTCGTTTTTAATTCGATTTACGTACAGAAAATGTATAAAATGTAAGTACTTACCTGTGAAATGAAACTTTATCACTTTCTTTTTGTTTCTCTGATATGCTAGAACACTTCTTCATAGTGCAAACTGTCATTTTAAATTATTTTTCGCGAGCTGTGTTTGACCTAGCGTGACGTTGAGCACTGACACAGTTCGCGGAACAAAGTTAGCCAGATTTTAGTTGCGCGTTTTTCGTGCTTACATTCGGTTTCTAGGTTATTCTAAGTATATTATATCCTCGATAAATAGACTATCCAACACAAAAATAATTTTTCAATTCGAACCAGTACTTCTGGAGATTAGCGCGTTCAAACAAACAAACTCTTCAGCTTTATAATATTAGTATAGATTTACACCAGCACTTTTATTGCGTACCTTTAATTTTAATGTATGTGATCTTGTCCAAATAGGATTAAATTCACATAAAAATATAGAGTATCAATTTATCAAACAAGTCCACGATCACCTTGATCAAGCTTGAGACAAGCTTGAGTATCCGCGCTTAAGAATGAACATTACCTTGATCCTCCTCGCGGCCTCGTCGGGGTCGGGCGCGGGCGCGGCCTCTGCCGCCTCGGGGGACTCCTCCGGCGGCGACGCGGGGAGAACGAAAGGCTTCTCGACGCACTCGTCCGAATCGGCGTCCGACTCGCTATCCGTTTCGACGAGGTCTACCATCTATGGGATGGATTAGGTACAAATAAGTTTTAAGTTTAGAAAACGGCTTCTTGACACGCTAGACAGAATCGTCGTAGGACTCGCTACCCGTTTCGACGAGGTCGACCATCTGTGGGATGGTTTACATACCGGTAAGTGAGAAATTTTGAAACAGCTTATTGAGAAATTGATGTAGATAGTAATGAATAAAGCGTTCCTATTTTTACCCAACTGCGTCAGAAGGAGGGTCGTGCTTCTCGAGAGTATGTATGTTTGTATGTATGTATGTATGTATAATTGTTTGGCACGCTCTACAGTTCAAACGGCAAGATGGATGTAAAATATGAGGCGTCGTGAGTGTTGTTTTGACTTAGGGAGTGTCATATCATAAGCTATATAAAACCGGAATGTGGAAACCGAAAAAAGTTGGAGAGAGGTTCTCTCTTCTCTCTACAGAGTAATAAGCGACTAAGAAAAACTCATTCTAATGATAAAAATAGTTTACCTTGAGCTCATTGACTACATGGTCCTTGCCCCGCGACTGTCGCGCCGCGGCAAGAATCCGAACCTTCTGTATGAGCCTCTCGCGTCGCCGCCGTAACTTCTCTTTCGTCTGCTTATACCTCTTCACTTCTAACCTGCCGGCTAGTTTGTCTTCTTCTGTTCTCGGCTATAAAACATTAATATTGATACAAATTGAAATTGAATGTACAAAAACAGCTCAATGTGTGATAGATCGTTTGAAAGTTATTAAATACAGCAGAGTGTTATATGCGTTTGACTCAAAAGAGCACGCGTTACGCCCCACTAAATACATAAACCAAACATAATTTAGGTACAACTAAAATCATAGTGGTCTAATTAATCACAAATGAATACACACTTTATCACGAATTGTTAAAACGTAACGTCATGTCTTACCACCAAGAGCGTCTGCTATCGTTCGATTAAAAATGACTCGCAACATAACAATAATCATTCAAATTCAAATTTTTCAAATTCAAATTCTTTATTTGCCATAAACAGGGTAGAAAATATTGTTAGAATACAGGTAATGTAGCTTTTAGACCTATTTAGCCATAAAATATAGCATGCAAATTTTCATCATACATTAACAAAATAAGTATAGCAAATGATTTTAAGATGTCAAAGCTCAATGCAATTAAATTCATTAGAATTATATATGTATGTCAGTGAATATTTACGATTTAGGCTCACCTTATGTCAAATATCATAGTCAAAGTCACTTATATACTATTGTCATTTCAGCGTTAGTCATCAAAGCGGTCGCAGTTTCTAACCACTCTATGTGACCGTACGTGTGAAACATATTACTGAACGTATGTAGCTTATTACTGAACATCTGATTAGTACGGTCCCTGTTCTTTTATGTATCATGTATATTGAAATATCATTTAAGTGTTCTATATTTTGTTGTGACCGCTGAGGAGCGTACGTAATCAAACAGGTAAGATCTAAAAATGACTTACGCTAATGGGCCTTTCGGACACGAGGCCTGGCCGTCTTTTCCGTGGTTTAATTGTGAGTAAGGCGTGGTCTGGAATCAGACCGTTAGGTGGGTCTTCTTTGATCACTGAAAGAAACAAAATTTAATTACATTCACCATCATGACAGCTAAAGTATCAGTAGTCAAGTGTGCACCATAAAATATAATTATGTTTACCTTCATAAATGCCATTGACACCTTCAACAAGCTTTCCTTTCACCTGTCTCTGAACTATAGACGATTCCAATGCAGATAACTGTTCATCCTCTTCTTCGGATACATCAGAGTCATCTGTAAATGAAATATTTAATAAAATAGAGCAGTTCAACTAACCCATAAATATAGAATTTTCTTAATTGACTTTCAATATAAAGGAACATTTACTTTTTTCGTGTTGTTATTTATGTATTAGATACAACCACAATGAACAAAAAATTTAAGTTTTCTCTTTTCTTGAGTTTTGTTGATGAGCTTTTGACTATACTTGAGCCATTCATTGGTTAAAAAATGTAATTATGAATTTTAATTCGCTTCCTAGCGTAAAAGCGTCACATTTTCTAGGGGCAGTTTCTTTTTAATTAATATACAGGATGAAATTTTGGGTGTGTAATATATAGTATAACAACATATCATATAATGATCAAAACATATACAATCAAATGATATAATTTTGTTTAATATAACACTTTTTTAATATAATGATGAAAAGATATGATTTTAAATTACATACTTTAAAAACGTATAATTAAAAGCTGGGATAAAATCATTTAGTATAACAACCGTCTATTATAACACTCACATGATATAATGCTAAAAACAAATAAATTTCATTTAGTATAATAACATTTGGTATAACGTTTATTAACGATAACACTCCTTTTTTATAACATTTAAAACAGATAATGATTACTTGATACAAAGTCGTTAGAATGCAGAATTTAAAGATACCAAATAGTGTAAATTCCTAATCTTTAATAGTACGAAATGCCATAAATACGCAAGCAAAGAGGTATGCATGCACGTAAGCAGGCAAGCAAGCAGCATGCATGCAATCAGGCATGCGCAGGCAAGCAGCATGCAGGCAAGCAAGCTTGCTTATAGGCAAGCAGGCAAGCATGCATGCATTTGTTTTGCTCTTCTCCGGCGCTGCGGGAAGTGCAGTCCTTCCGCCCTTGCGTAACAAATCTCTGGCACTCACACTCGCTTCCGCAGCTTCGGCTTGCTGGTCGCCTTCGGCGACCAGCCTCAGCCGCTACAGCTCGCCCGGGCGCCCGAGCTTCGTTACTGCGAGCGAGGACTACACTCCCTCCGCGCCTCCGGCTTTTATATTGCACTCTAGTGTGGGGCAGACAAGTACCACGGCGGAAAGACCACGGCGAGTCGGGATTCAACCAAATTCTTAATTTTACCAATGTCAGTACGGTTATTTCTTTTAATCAATATTTAAAACGTTTTTATCTCAAATTATAGATATACGAAATGATGCGTATAACAAACAAATTTATATCAAATGAACGATACATAAAATGAGTTTTAATTCAAACGATTTTATTTGTTATGAATGTTATACTAAATAATATGAAATAAATTGTATGTTATGTAAAGTAATCGTTATGTCAAACAAAATTATATCATGTGTTGTTGTAACAAATAATTATTATATGAAGTGATCGTTATTAAAGTTTGATTATATCAAATGATTGTATCCAACATGAGACGCACCCTGAAATTTTAATCACCTTCCTAATTTTGATATAGCAATCTACGATACAAAAAACAATTGACGTATTTTTTCTTTTAGATCGGTAAAAAAATGTCAAGATAAAGCACTTAGAACATGTCCGCCAATAATCTAAAATTTTTGATACGGCCTCTTAGCAACACTTTTTTTACGCGATGCGCATCTCATTTATTCATTACTTTTCATTTTCCCTTCATACCTTAACAGGCTTAGGATCGTAAAAATTTAAAACTATGTTGCGAAATATATTTTCGGGTGAAAACTTGATTTACATTTTCTAATTCATAAATGGGCTCTAAATACTATACTGAACACCTATAAAATTTTTTGAAGATGATGAAAAAGTCATTCTGTATACATAGATACGATCAGACCTGAAACAGGTTGGGTCAATACCACTGAAAAAACTTATAGCATGACTCTAATTTGATTGAATTCATACCTGGAGGTGGCGGGGGCAACCACTGGGGCTGCCTTAGCTTCACGTGGTAGTAGTAAGTGCGGCCTCTAGCGTCGAGCGCAGACCGCCACAAAGATGGCAGCACGGGCGACTCGTCGGAGGGGGCGGGGCCTACGCCGGCCACGCCCACCGGACCCATTCCACCCACCGAGGACATGTCTATTGTGTTCCCCTGAGGGTCTGGCATGCCAGGCATGCCAGGCATCTGCATCTATGTCAAGAATTAATTATGTTATTGAACAATTAATGGCGACCGAGCTGTATTTTACTATAATTCTTTGTTTAACACCTTCAAAATTTGATATTATTGTATACCTTCATAAATTTTGGTCGTATGATAAACTAGCTGTTGCCCGCGACTTCGTCCGCGTCAATTTCTGTTATTATGATCGCGATTAATATTTTAAAAGATAGACATAATAAACTGCCCCGGACATTTTTTTAAATCATTTATAGAGGAATAATTCTTTAATACTTATTTTTTGGGTAACTTGAACCGTTTACGCAGCGCACGCAACGGAAGCCTTCAATTCAAATATGAATAATTCTCTCCTATTTATCGCACCGTAATGTTATATAGCCAAGGCCTTCCTCGATAAATAGACTATCCAACAAAAAATATTTTTTCAATTCGAACCAGAACTTCCTTAGATTAGCGCATTCAAACAAACAAACAAACAAACTCTTCAGCTTTACAATATTAATATAGATGTAATGTACATTGGCCTCACCTGCGGGTGCGGGTGGTCGAGGTGCGGCGCGTAGGGCGGCAGCTGCTGCCCGAACATAAACCCGCCCATGTTGAAGCCGCTCATGCCCATCATGCTGGGAAACGACGAATCATTCGTTTTAATACAATGGGGGCTATCGCTAGTGAATTTGCCACTAGAGGCGCTTGAGGTCCAATAACATTCACTTTTCACTGGTTTTAGCGGGATTCGTGACATTAATTATATTTATTTTAATTTACCTGCTGGAAAGTGATCTCCTTCGTAAAATTATCGCAAATATGGATTATTTGGCGATGAATGTGAACGCTTTGAAAGCGGAATCAAGAAAAAGCGCAAAAATAGGCGGCCTCAAAGAGCAACTATTTTAGAAGTTAGTTTGTAGATATGAAGATAGTTATTTATAAATAATAAACTTTATTAGATTCAAAATTTGAAACTTTCTTTCGGCGTCGCACAGTGGTTTGATATTGAAAATAGGTGGACATTCGAGTGAAAGTCATAATTTCACCAAACAAAAAATTGATTCGGATAGCATTTTAAATGCTGATCAACATTTGTCATTATACATTTTCAATAAAAACGACTCTTTCATACTTAAAAAAAATATGTCAAAAAAAAATGTATGGAACAAAATCATTTTTATTTTTTTTCTGGCCACTGTAGCAAACTGTAGCAATGAAACCTTATGCAACCGTAAGTACATGTTGTGCCTAATATATCCACATAAAAATTTCTCGCGTACACGCGCGGCCATGCGTGCAATGGACATGCAAGGTTTTTTTTTTTTAATTGTTCAGCGATGGAGTTATTTGGTTTTAACTTGGATGATATACATATTTCACTCGCAATATCTCTCTTTCACACACTATATCTTTCTCTTTCACGCACTATATCTTTCTCTTTCACGCATTATATCTCTTACGAAAAATACTTAACGCTGATTGGCTGACATTACTTGAGGTTAGTCACTAAATGGACCCTAGTGAGAGCTTACAATAAAGGTGCAAGAAGATAGTAGCTTTTCAACTTTTGAAGACGTAACATACATTATTATCAGTGACGACATTTATATTAATTATTTGTTAATATAATGGCTGTGTTAGTGACAAATTTGGATATTTACATGTTTTTACGTAATATCGGAGATGAAGAATTGGGATTCAATATACCAAGCTATTGTGAACCGCATCCCTAGTGATACCTGTGCTGAAGATTTGAAAATGATCAAATCATTTGCGATGATGATCGTAGATGGATAAGTGCTGGAAGAAAACAAAATACCTTTTTAACTAGATACACTGAGTGTGGTTACAAAATAATATCATATGGCCTAGTTGCACTTCTGTGAACTTAGAAGAAATTTTTCAAGATCAGGATGAAAACGTTGAAGACATTAATCTTCAAGAAGATACTCATTTTCAAGAACAGGAAGTCGCATCAACATCCAACGTGAGAACATCAACATCAACTTGTGTTAGAAAACCTTTCAGTGAGTTAGGCAACAAACAGAAGAAAAGACGTTCTGGATCTCTCTTGGAGTATTCAACAGAAGAACTTGCCTTTGCATTGGTCACGAAGTTACGATCAGACGAGAGACTTGACACAGCCCGTGTTATTGACCACATTTTATCGAACCCAGAAAGTGTGGCAGTTATCAAAACTACTTTATTCGGGAAAGATAAAAAGGATAGTATTGACAACGAACACGCTTTGGCTCTTTATATGTCATTAAATTTGTCAAAATGGAAGTACATTTGTTTACGTCAGATTATGCTGCTCCAGTTTTACCATCGTATTACAAACTTCTTCAAGCAAAAGAAAGATGCTATCCAAGTGATATAGAAATTAGTGAGAGTGGAGCTAGAATCAAGCTGCAGTCTCTTTTAGATTTGACAGTACAAAGAATACTAGAATTTGCGAAGAAAAAGTGCGATTCGTCATCTGAGGGCTTAAAGTTGATTAGCAAATGGGGATTTGACGGAGCTTCGTCGCAGAGCACAAACAAGCAAAGGAGTGAAGATATCAATTTCGATGATTCATCAATTTTTATGGCAAGCCTGGTCCCACTCAAGTTAGTGATGTCGAACGATATCATTATATGGGAAAATCCGAAACCATCTTCTACACATTATTGCAGACCCATTATGTTCGAGTTCTAGAAAGAGACTGCTGACTTTATTAAAAAAGAAGAAGCTCGATTTGAAGAGGATATTAACAACCTAACTACTACAAAATGTGATGGCTTGGAAATTAGTCACGAACTTCATATGACTATAATTGATGGCAAAGTAGCATCAATTATTATAGACACTTCTGCTGCATCTATTTGCAATATATGCCTAGCTAAGCTGAGTGAGATGAACAATTTATCACAAATTGATTCAAGACCAGTGCGAAAAGATATTTACAAGTATGGCCTTTCTTCTCTTCATATGTGGATCCGTTGTATGGAATGCGTGCTACATATATCATATAATATGGACTTCCAAATGTGGAGCGCTCGAGGACCTATCAAAGAATTGAAAGCTGCAAAAAAACAATTGACACAAGATGAATTTATGCATCAGATGGGAATTCTCGTGGATTTTGTTAAGCAGGGATATGGGACATCTAATGACGGAAATACCGCAAGGAGATTTTTTTCCAATTTTGAAAAGTCTGCCGAAATTACAAAAGTTGACAAAGGTCTTTTGAAACGTTTTGCAGTTATCCTTCAGACTATTTCATCTGGGAATACCGTCAACATCGACAAATTCAGAAGCTACTGCAGAGAGACTGCTGATCTCTTCGTCCATCTTTACCCATGGTTTTATATGCCAGCTAGTGTACACAAACTGCTGGTACATGGTGCAGATATTTGCCAATACTTTGGTGTTCTGCCCATTGGCATTCTTTCGGAAGAAGTAGGCGAGTCTAGAAATAAGGACTTTAGAAATATCAGTATATAAACTTGAAAAAATTTTGTCTCAGGCGGGACTCGAACCCGCATCTCCTCGCATGCCGGGCGGGCGCCATACCATAGGCTAATGGTTATAAGTGCAATTAAGTTGCTAAAATATCAAATAAAGACTTTAGAAATATCAGTATATAAACTTGAAAAATTTTGTCTCAGGCGGGACTCGAACCCGCATCTCCTCGCATGCGAGTTTATATACTGATATTATAAGTGCAATTAAGTTGCTAAAATATCAAATAAAGACTTTAGAAATGTTCGAGAAAACCACACAAGAAAAGTGCAAGTGCAGGATAAAAACGAATGAAGATATGCAGGATAAAAACGAATGAAGATATACTACACAACTTTTTGATAAGTTCAGATCCTTATATATCTCAAATTAGACCAAAATACACTCAACATCACAATAAATTAAATCTTTTCCCTGAAGCAGAAGAACTGATAATAATGTCCGACTACCCAACAGAAGAAATAGAAATTACAGTTCAAGAAGCAAACCAAACTGAAACTGATCCACTATTGTAACCCGTTAAGGCAAATTTATTTGACATTTCACTCACACACACCCACACACATACACACACCCACTTTCTCTCTTTCTCACAGACACACACACACCTTTTTATAAGTATTATTATTTAATTTTGTTTGTCATGTTATGATTTTAATTGTTTATGTAATAAATGACACAATTAATTTATAATATATTAAAGCTTGAAAATAATAATTAATATCAATATTTACTTTTTAATTGTTCAGCGATACTGGGCTTTTTTAAGTCTTTAATTTTTATATTGTAATCTTTATGTACATATATGAATATTTCAAACTTTTTTATGTTCATTTTGTAAATAGTTTTATAACCATAGTATTAATTAAGATGAAATAAATAAATAAAATAAATAAATAAATTGTTTATCCTACATTATTTAATAATAATGGTATATGACTTGTGTTACATATTGGTAGACCATGGATACTGACAATCAGCATTGACGCAATCGTGACCCGGTTACCTCCGCACGGAAACGGCTAAGCACGAAGCGCCCACGCAGCATATTCTAATGAGATCGATGCCATCCCAAATGTCCTCACTTTATGATCATTCTTCGATCAATCGTCACCCCCTAGCTAGTAGTTAGTATTGTAATTTTTTATTTAAAATAAATTAGTTTAATTAAATTTTTGTATTCTTTGCAACCTCCGGCTGTGGCTTTCGTAATTGGCGCAGTCGGTAGGATAGTCGTAAATTAGAGTCAGTGAATCGATCACGGCGAGCGGCTATCCAGAACCTACAAGAGCTGCAGTCCAGAGGAGTATCCAGACATAGATACGGCAGAGAAATCAAAAATGCGTATGTGAGTACCTAGATCTACTAGAGTTGCTTTCCTTACTGTGTTTCCTATAATTCACCAAGATTTTCCATCCAAGGCAATCGCGGTCCCGTAGGTTAGTTAGCGTTAATAGATTATTAGTGTTAGATTCTAATAGGGATTTAGGAACTATAGACGAGGAGAATATTTTAAAATCTAGCAGTATGGCTGATTCACCTGTAGACCAAGTCTATAAAGCCCTCCAGCTCGTTCCCGAGTTCGACGGCCACTCAAATATTTTAACGCGGTTTGTAAATTTGTGTGATCAATTAGTCATTCAATTTGTTAGAGAAGGTGATGAATATAGGTTAAGCAATCTTTCTTTAATAAATGGTATCTTAAACAAGATAACCGGCCCCGCATCCTCTATAATAAATTCTAACGGTATCCCGGAGAACTGGAATGAGATTCGTAGGATATTAATTAATATATTTGCCGACCACCGCGATGAGACTTCACTCTATCACGATTTGTCTTTACTTTCACAAGGTACGGGAACCCCTCAAGAGTTTTATGAACAGTGTCAAAATCTGTTTAGTACGTTAATGACATACATTAGTCTGCATGAAAATATACCGAGTACAATCGAAGCGAAACGCGCGCTCTATAAAAAGTTAACACTTCAATTATATCTACGCGGTCTGCGCGACCCACTAGGCACTCGTATTTGGTGCATGCGACCCGATAGTATTGAACAGGCTTTAGAATTTGTGCATGATGTAATTAATACACTGTATTTACAGCAACATAATGAACACACTTCCGATAGAAAATTTCAGTCCTCACCTTCATTTAATGTAGGTACCTAAAACTTCTTACGGCGCAGGATAACATCGAAGATTTATCTCGTGAGTTATCAAAGCTAGAAAATACTTTAGCCTTTATACGTGCATCGAGCACACCTTATCTATTATAGGCTTATATAATTTTAAGGATATGTATGATTATGAAAATAAGGATTTTATATTCTAATCATGAAATTCTTGACATAAATTATAGGGACTTTTATGACGAAATTAAGCTAGGATATTTATATATAGGCAATAGAATCACAATGAAGGTGCCGATTGTCTATCCTTTACCTTATATCCGATATAAATTATCAATCATCCCGAACAAAAATCATAATATCCTTATAGTCCTACCTCACCTTATATAGCAATTTCTAGCAAAGATTATAGGTATATAGAGACAGAATGTCCAAAGATCAACTCATAATTTCTCTGCCAAGCTTCATCAAACTACAGCAACCGAGATGAGCCTAAATTTATCCAGCATCCCGATCAACTGCTTCCTCAAGATAGCGGAGTTCACCATAGCCAACCTGAACGAGCACATCAGGGGACACGCCATGAAGATAATGGAAATGCCTCAGTATGATGAGTCGAGGCACCAGGATCATCCATCATTTACCTTGGACACTATGAAATTAGAAAACCTTCATACAGTTAGTACCAAAGTATCTCTACAGTCGTCAGTGAAACTAAGAGATGCCGCTGAACAGTCGCTGTACCATAATACGATCCCCCTATACGTAGTATTACTACTTAGCGCTATAGCCTTCATCATCGTCGTAGCAAGCCGATACTACGAAAGAGTGGTCTTTGAAGTGGAAAGTAGCACGGATGTTGCTAACGGCACCTATGCAATTCCAGATACAAAATCTACCAATCCTAATGAGATAAGAGTAGATCATAGAAACATCTCAGCAACTATCTCAAACAGAGTTTTCAAATAGTTGCTGAACTGCGGATGGAGGTGTTACATATTGGTAGACCATGGATACTGACAATCAGCATTGACGCAATCGTGACCCGGTTACCTCCGCACGGAAACGGCTAAGCACGAAGCGCCCACGCAGCATATTCTAATGAGATCGATGCCATCCCAAATGTCCTCACTTTATGATCATTCTTCGATCAATCGTCACCCCCTAGCTAGTAGTTAGTATTGTAATTTTTTATTTAAAATAAATTAGTTTAATTAAATTTTTGTATTCTTTGCAACCTCCGGCTGTGGCTTTCGTAATTCTTGTAAACATGCATTTATTTATTTATTGCATTTTGTTTACAAAATAAATGTAACAAAACCCTGTAAGGTTATAAGCAAACAACCTTAAATTAGTTTTAAAACAAGCTTAGACAAAGTTTCAACATTGGCCAGATAAACAGACATAGTACACCTATGTATACATTTGTTTAAAGGTGAGTTAGTTAGTACATACAATTATTAGCCACTTGTTAGATAGTTAGATTATATACATACAATTATATACATACAATTATTAGCCACTTGTTAGATAGTTAGTTAGATTATATATATCTACTATCTAGACATTATATTGTGTAGGTTAGTAAGATAAACTATAAATATATGTGTTAGTTTTCGGATACTGTTACTGTTTAAATCTTAGTTACCTACTTACCTATGTGATTTTGTAAATTTATCTGTCATGTATTCTTCAACGTTATAGTAACATTTTTCTATGAGGATAGATTTCAATTTGGATTTAAAGATTTTGATAGCGGATTCAGTTTTTAATATAATTGGTAGTTTATTGTATATTTGTATGCAACGGTACTTTGGGCCTTTTCTAAACATTTCAATTCTAGGAACTGGTAGGGATAAGTTGTTTTTGCGGCGTATGTTTGTATCATGTTGGAATAAGTGGAGGTGGTTTTTTACAAATAAACATGTCTCCAGAATGTACAAGGAAGGGAGGGTAAGAACACGCTCGTTGCTTATTATAATATAGTTAGTTACTATTAGTTACTTTATATGCATTAAAATAAAATAAACTCTAGCATAGCTGTAATAATCAATACAAAAATATTTAAAACTTTGCATGTCCATTGCACGCTTGGCCGCGCGTGCACGCGAGAAATTTTTATGTGGGTATGTTAGGCATAACAGGTACTTACGGCTGCATGAGGTTTCATTGCTACAGTTTGCTACAGTGGCCAGAAAAAAAATTAAAAAGGATTATGTTCCATACATTTTTTTTGGACATATTTTTTTTAAGTATGAAAGAGTCGTTTTTATTGAAAATGTATAATGACAAATGTTGATCAGCATTTAAAATGCTATCCGAATCAATTTTTTGTTTGGTGAAATTATGACTTTCACTCGAATGTCCACCTATTTTCAATATCAAACCACTGTGCGTCGATCTTATAAAGTCGGCTTTCATCTATTGACATCTATACCTCTGAACCTCAGTCAACAGTGGCGCCAACTCGTGAGCAAAGATACGGTAGTCCCCATCGGCCAATTGCGAGAAGGACTCGCGCACGAAGGGTTCCGTACCATTGACTAGGTAAACAACAGTAGGTACCTACATTATTTAGTTAATGTAGTGCCTACCTGTTACCATTTATTGATATCGAGCAAAAATAGGCAAACTATGGCGTTTTTTGTATGGGAGCCCCACTTAAATATATATATTTTTTTAATTTTAGTATTTATTATTAAAGTTAAAATACAACTGAGTTTTTGAATATTTCAAGTGCCTACCTGTTGCCATTATTAATATTGAGCAAACAAGGGCAAAAAAATCGCGTGTGTTGTATGGGATAAATATGCCCCCCTTAAATATTTATTTTATTTTGTTTTCAGTATTTGTTGTTATTGCGGTAACAGAAATAGATAATTTGTGAAAATTTCAACTGTCTGGCTATCGCGGCTCTTGAGATAGAGCCTGGTGACAGAGCGACGGACAGACCCGGTTTCGGTTCAAAAATTATCAACATATTTGTAATTAAGTTCGAGTGTCGTGTAACAAATCATTTTTAATTCTTACCCTTTATTATTTTGTTATTGCTAAAAATACAGTATAGGTACACCCAATTCTAATGACTCTAGGACACTTACACAAGCTATTCTAACATAAAGTAAAAAAAGTAAAGAACGGCCTATAATCATCCCACTGGAGGGCAAAGGCGTCCATCATTAAATTCAAGTTATCGCAGCAATATATCGAGGAATATAATCAGCACTCTTACCAAATGCGGGTTGATGATCACCAAACCCAAGCATTCTAACACGATATGCATGTAAATATTATGGAGAAAGCAAAATTTTTATATCCTTACAAGCTATGCCCGCATCTACGTACGCGTAAAATCTGATATTGTCCTGTCCTACAAGAATTGTATTTTTAATTTTAGGCCACGAAAATTTGTTATAATAGTATTTTTACTAATTTTCAGGCCTAGTGAATATACACAAAGAAAATCAAAAGAATCGAACCGTTTCAGAGGAGTTTGGTAACAAACATTGTGACACGAGAATATAATAGATTTTGAAAATCAAGTACCCTTGTGATTTTATAATTTTTACTTTGGACTCCTGCTAGAATTTTACCTCAAGCACTACAGCGAACTGTTATCTTGGGGTGTGTTAAAGCCTCCTGGGGCTTATTTGCAGAAATAAAACTGATTTACTGATTTCAGTTTAACATACTGTTCAACACTGAGCACATGCAAAACTTGAATATTTATCCTGTAGCATACAGACATGTGGCTTCATCAAGCGCCTTGAAAACTTATGAGAACTTATCCCACACCAACCAGCTTCGTCTATTTAGCATGAATAATTAGTAATATAGTAACTAACTAATGTAAGTAACTCACTTATGCTGCGGCATGCAGAAGGGCTGCGGCTGCGGGAAGGGCGGGCAGAAGGCCGGCGCCGCGCCCTCCAGCAGCATCCCGCCCATCATGCCCGGCGCGAACATTTGCTGGAATAAACCATACATATTATCTACCCAACTACATTAAATTTGAAATAAAGAAAAATATTTTATTGGTACATTATCATGCAATGGAGGCAGGTCACGACAACAACATACGACCCACGGATGGCTTTGAAATTAAAGGGGAAAATATATAAGACCATGATACGACCTGCTTTAATGTATGGATCGGAATGCTGGGCTAAGAAGGTAGATGAGAGACGATTGCGTGCAGCAGAAATGAGAATGTTAAGGTGGGTGTGTGGAGTGACAAAAATGGATAAAATCTGTCGCTGTCTGGATAAATCGCCTATCTCGATATGGACATGTGATGAGAAGAGACGAAGGGCACGTGACTAGAAGAGTGATGAATATGACTGTTGATGGGTGGACGGGTAGAGGGCGACCTAAAAAGAGATGGATTGATTGTGTCAGAAAAGATATAAAGGGAGTAGACGACTTAATGACGACTGACAGGATTGTATGGAAAATGAAAACATACTGCGCCGACCCCGGATGACCTGGGAACAGGGCTTGTGAATGACGATATCATCACACAAGTTAAATAGGTACAAACAACATTGCTGCGATATGTAGCCAAAATCTTTTCCACGGCAAAAGTAGCCACATCGGTGGATTTCTGTGGAAAACATAGTAGTTGAGGAGCCACCGACCCACCCACAGATATGACAATTAAAACAAAAAACAAAAATTTACAAATTTCCATATTAATTATTTGTGAATTTGTGTGTGTTTGTAAATTTGAGTGAGTGTATGTGTGTATATATGTGTGTGTGGGTGTTTATGTCTACCAATGATACATTTAAAAAGAGTAAAATTTAGTAATCAGCCCCAAAAAGTGTCCAAGCTTAATAGTGCACCCGTTCGGCATAAAGATGCATTTATAGTACAACTATACTGATTGCATAGTTACAACACGACATAAATATTCATACTATTGCATGCCGACATTATTTGGCTGGGTATTAAAGTTGATGATGACATAAATCAATGTCAACGATTCGAAATGGCGACAGTTTTAGGTGTCATTTTTGTTTCGTACTGCGTATCTAGTTCTTGTGTCGATGCTTTACATTTTTTTTCTTTGAGGGCACCTAACCACTATGGAGCCGTCCACAAATTACGTCACACATTAAAATTTAGTAATCAGCGCCAAACAGTGTCCAAGCTTAATAGTGCACCCGTTCGGCATAAAGATGCATTTTGTGACATTGGGCAAAATAGTATGGGAATTTCCGTAAAAATGCGTGACAAGGGGGGGAGGGGGGGTAAATTGTGTGACGTAATTTATAGATGACCCCCTATCCACTACAAGCCCACCTGTGGGAAGTTCTCCTGGGGCCAGTAGTGCGGCCAGGACGGCTGGTCGCGGGTGCGGCGGGTCTCGTCGGCCGCCGCGGCCGCTTCGGCGAACGCCCGTCTCCTCTCCTCCTTGCTCATGGGCGGAACAGCTGCTAGGACTCGTTCGTTCAGCCTGATATAGGAATAGAGTTGTAAATTGACGGTCGTATGCCATAAGCTCCCGTCATTTATAAGGAATGCTCGGTCACATTAGACATTTATTGTCACGATGGTCACATACAAAAATTTGTTAACAATTAACAAAATTCATAATTTATTGAAATTAAATTATATAATAGCAAACAAAAATATAGATTTCAACTATTATGCTTTTTATTATTTACCTTTTTACAACTCACTATGAATTTTTAAGTATCACCCTACTGTTTATTATTATATTCTACTTTTGGCACTAGTAGTCTAGTAATTTTTTGCACCATTAGTTTTTCATTTCGTTTTATGCAATTTCTAATAAATCCTGTCTCTTATAATGCATTACAAATATAAATTTAGCATACTTTTCCAATAGAATTGAATGTGACGTTAATGACAATAAATGTCCAAAATGTCGGGTCACATTGAGAAAATGACCAATTTGCAAGGTCACATTAGTCAGACATATAACGTGTCGGATACTTTACAACTCTGTATAGGAAGAAAACGATTGTAGAGCCTACATAGTAAATTAACACTACTCAAAAGCAATAATGATGTTTTTAGGGTCAAAAAGTTCACGCTGCAAGAATTCTACCACACAGACAAAGTAAATCAAGTTCTAGTTTTTTGAGAATAGATTTTGTTTAGAAGTAATAAAATTAAATCAATTGGGGGCAGCACTTAGCTCTAGTAGTCCCCTTAAGTAGAAACCTATGTCTATTAGTGTGATAATGATGGTGATAATGAAGATGACGGGATTCAGATTTGACTGTAAAATCTGTTTAGCTTCTACAAGTAGACCTTACGAACACCAGTCAATAGCCTTATCTTTCTCACAGATTTGACTACTGGTGTATCTCAGAATGACTAGTAGATTTACGAACAACATTGCAGATACTAATTATATAATTCTAAAGACAACTAGCTGTTGCCCGCAACTTCGTACGCGTCAATTTCTGTAATTATGATCGCGATTATTTTTGCAACATTTTTCACTGATGCTTCGCTCCTATTGGTGGCAGCATGATGTTATATAGCCAAAAAAAATTCCTCAATAAATGGACTATCCAACACAAAAATAATTTTTCAATTCGAACCAGTACTTCCTGAGATTAGCACATTCTAACAAACAAACTCTTCAGGTTTATAAAATATTACTAATAAGTATATATTTTACAAGTAACATACCGTATACTCCTTCTACCATCCGGACTGCTCCTTCTTTTCCTTCGATCTCGGTCATCCCTATCCCGATCTCTATACCTATCCCTTTCTCGTTCCCTATCTCGTTCGATCCTCTCCCTGTCCCTTTCCCGCTCGCGTTCACGCTCTCTTTCGCGTTCCCTCTCCTTCTCTTTCTCGCGTTCGTCGCGTCTCTCTCGCTCGTCACGGCGTTCCCTGTCCCTATCTCGGTCGCGGTCCCGGGATCCGCTGGAATCTGCCGCCCTACGTTCCACGTTGGCTTGACGTTCGTGCTCTTTCATTTGTTGTATACGCTCCTTTTTGGGGATTTTGAATACCTCCTATAAAGATTGTTGATTACATTAGTGATTAACATTAGCAATAGAACTTTTATTTGGAATATTTAAAAAACATGAAATAGTAATAAAAGTGCACGATACGAAGATGATTGAACCTATCACAAATGTCAGTATTTCAGTGTGTGTAAGCAAATATGTGTAAAATTGAGATTCGCAGAAGTTCATTCGTAAATTAACATTAGGTAATAATTTGGATCTATTGAAAGTGTTTATCTAAGAGCAAGTTTAGAAATATACTTCTACAAACCTTTAAACTCGTCCATCTTTCCAACAACTGATTGCACAAGTCTTTTATTTTCTCCAAATTAGCGGCATTTTCTTTAGTCTTGTCAAGCACAACGTTATTGCTTGGCGCTGTTGTGTTAGGGAGATCAACTGGCAGATCTATGGGATAGAATAAAAATGCCAGATAGAATATAGTAAGTCATGTTGTTTGTCTATTTAGTTTTTTTTCATCATTCGGACAAATTACGAAACATTTATCGTACACAAACAGTTTCTGTAAATCAATGAATTCCAATAATGCAGACAACACAGTTGGTGATCGAAAGTATAAATGTAGATAGACAAACTAACCAAGTTTCTTTACAAAGAAAAATCTGTGAATAAATGAATTTAATTAAAAAAAAAAGGCCTTTGACCATGGACAACAGTCACTTACCATGTTAAAAGATTCGAATATTAAAATATTTGGCAGTGAGAAAATTCAAGGTATAGAAGCTGAATTTAGTACCTATAGAGAAATTTTGGAATCCTGAAAATGACTTGTATAGTTTTTGTTCACGAAATCATCCTTTCAAAGAGCCCTTTCGTCAACCGACAAGTGTGTGTATGGAGTTTTTTTTTCAATTGTATAATATATGAGACAACCGATTTCCTCGCCGACAGATTCCCGAGCGGAGCGCTAATATAAAGTACGAGTATAATAATTATACGTACCGGTGGAGTCGTCGGTCAAGGCGATGTCAGGGGTGTCAGTGGCGCTGAGCCACCTCTCCACAATGGTGAAGAAGCGGCTCTCCTGTACCATTGTCTTGTTCGTTATCGGCAGTCGGTCCACCGTCTGCAGCATCTCCAGTCTGTGGGCGAGGCGATTGAAATTAGTGAACAGAAACCTTTTAAACTTCTTGATAATGTTACATACCATAAAAACATGGCATAATACTACGAACTATATTGTTAAAAAAATTCTTCAAATATTTAACAACTTATTTTGAATATAAGAGCACGATAGATTTCCTACGGTTTGCGTCAACCGCGGCAGTACAGTTAGTAATGGTTAATGTAACCTAATATCATAAAATGCAAGGTAGAATTTTCATTATAGCGGGTATGAAACATGGCTCAACAGCTACGTTGATTCGTTCACGGACCATTTATAATGTAATTTTTGGTATAGGGCTGTGTGTTAAGTCCTTATTTTATTCTTTGTCTTAAAAAAAATTAGGCTCTGGGGTGCTCTATACCAACAAAAAAAAAACTAATATGAAACTTATCCCTTGTACTATTTTTTTTTCTTTAGTACAGAATAACGGGTGTAAAAAAACCAAAGATCAGAAAACCACGCATTGTCTGCATCACTAGGTTTTTTTTCAGGACCGTACCTGGGTTTCCGAAAATTTTGGGGACAAAACACAATTTTGTTTTCCATTTTATTACAAAAACTGTTGCAAAAGGTTACTAAAACACTTTTCTGTATATAAACATTCTAAAAAAATTCATTATTTCGTTTACTATAAGGCTTTTTTAATTAATACGCTATATACGACTTAGTTCGTATTTTGAACTTATCAGCCATCACCAGCGCAGCGTCACGCTATGAATTATAATATATTGAATCCTAAAAATAAAAATCATTTTCTAGCGAAAATATTTTGTAATACTTGTGACTTGGTTTGATGATCCGATTGCGCAGCTTCAGGGTCTGCGTTTGGTTTTTTTACACCCTGTATATGAAACCTGCTGTTCTAACTTACGTAGTTAAGACGGCTCTCTACTAGTAACAGAAAGTACCCTCAAAGTTTTTGAATGTTATTGGATTACCTGAAGTTCAGGGAGTTTAAAGTTTATTCATTCTTTTGGATTGCCTCTTTCGTTACCTGAAGTCCAGTGGCGCGTCTGCACACCACGGAGCCAGCAGCCTAAGGCCCCGGTAATCCAGGAATAGGCGGCGACACGGCAGGTCAGCATCACGAAGCAACCTCAGCAAAGACGTCTGAGCGCGGCGAGTCTTCGCACGTACGACAGTACGCGAGAGACGCAGAGTGTGGCTCTGGTTCTTTACGCCTGTGCGGCCGAGCGCTTCGAGGTCCTCTTCGATCTGGAAAATATTTCTTTGATTAATTAACCTCATTGATGTAATGTACAAAACTATATACCTACATAATAGCGTCAAAAAAAAGTGTCCCAAAAATGTGCTCCTATTTAAATTTTGTATCAGAATGTGTAAGTAAGTAACACTCTATAATCATCCCACTGCAGGGAAAAGGCCTTCATCATTGAATTCAAGTTACCACAGCAATGATGGGTACGGGCATAATCACCACGCTTGGTAAATACGGGTTGGTGATCACAAAGTTTTTTCACAAACAAACACAACGCTCTTGAACGTGGACATGACTTCTACCTTCTGGATCACTGCCCAAGAAGCCTAACTACTAAAGCATATCACACTCACATCGAGGTCCTGAACAAGATCCGGAGCGCTGGGCGCGTACGACCGGGGCTTGCGCATGCGCCGCAGCGGCCGGGGCGGCGACTGTACGCCCTTGAATGTGGACACGCCCTCTTCTCCTTAGATTACTGCCCAAGTAGCCTCCCTATCTAACCACACAACACTTATATCGGCGACCTGAACGAGATCCGAAGCGCTGGGCGCGTACGACCGGGGCTTGCGCACGCGCCGCAGTGGTCGGGGCGGCGACTGTACGCCCTTGAATGTGGACACGCCCTCTTCTCCTTAGATTACTGCCCAAGTAGCCTCCCTATCTAACCACACAACACTTATATCGGCGACCTGAACGAGATCCGAAGCGCTGGGCGCGTACGACCGGGGCTTGCGCACGCGACGCAGTGGTCGGGGCGGCGACTGTACGCCCTTGAATGTGGACACGCCCTCTTCTCCTTAGATTACTGCCCAAGTAGCCTTCCTATCTAACCACACAACACTTATATCGGCGACCTGAACGAGATCCGAAGCGCTGGGCGCGTACGACCGGGGCTTACGCACGCGCCGCAGCGGTCGGGGCGGCGACTGTACGCCCTTGAATGTGGACACGCCCTCTTCTCCTTAGATTACTGCCCAAGTAGCCTCCCTATCTAACCACACAACACTTATATCGGCGACCTGAACGAGATCCGAAGCGCTGGGCGCGTACGACCGCGGCTTGCGCACGCGTCGCGGCGGCCGGGGCGGCGACTGTACGCCCTTGAACGTGGACATGTCTTCTACCTTCTGGATCACTGCCCAAGAAGCCTAACTACTAAAGGATATCACACTCACATCGGCATCCTGAACGAGATCCGGAGCGCTGGGCGCGTACGAGCGCGGCTTGCGCACGCGCCGCGGCGGGCGCGGCGGCTGAGCGTCCGTCGCGCCCTCCTCCGCCGGCGACTGTACGCCCTTGGAAGTGGACACGTCCTCTTCCTCCTGGATCACATTTAGCTAGTCAACGAACAAATCGCAACAACTAAATTATTTGATGATCGTTATTGAAGTAAGTTTTATTCCATGCAATCATAACATTCTCAGTACCATATTCTCATACCAATACAAATGAAAGAAACATAATAGTGGTTACTTAACAATTTAAAGATAAACATCCGGCTAACAAACGTTGAAACTGGTAACAATCTTTTTATCTCTTACTCTGAAGCAGAAAATTTAAAATAATATACTGGAAACACCAATAAAAATACCGGAAAACTAAAAATGCGCTCGTGAAATTTACTAATTTTGATACTGACTTTGGTATTCCAAAATGCTAAATATATAAGGCATGTTTAGAAGCTGTGCACCTTTGGGTTCATTGAAAATGACAAACAAAATTACTAAACAAAATTCAATTATTTTGTTTATTTTGACATTACAAGTTTCTAAGTGCGAATCGTACTCGCGCACAAAAAGTTCCGTATGGGACCCCCTTAAATATTTATTATGTTTTGTTTTTAGTATTTGTTGTTATTGCGGCAAAAGAAATACATAGTTTATGAAAATTTCAACTGTCTAGCTATCGCGGTTCTTGAGATACAGCCTATTGACAGGCGGCCGGACAGACGGACGGACAGCAAAGTCTTAGTAATAGAGTCCCGTTTTTACCCTTTGGGTACAGAACTCAAAAATACAGGTGTCCCTGCTTGCTAATAGGGCTGTTATATAAAAACACCAATAACTAGTTATCTGAACGTACGTAGGAGATATTTTTAACATCAAATTCTGGTTATTGGTCAGTTAACATGGCACTGGGAATGTGTTTCAAATCATGCAAAAAACACAGTTGAAAGCGTAAGATGATGCACGACTTATGCAGCCTGCAACAAATTAGCAATAAAAACTCTGAATTATGTATCAATCATACATAACCGTGAGTATAAGGAATGTAATACGAAATCTGGATCCTGCTAGGCAGTGCTAACAGTAGTCGTGATTTAAATCTCATCTATAGAAATAATATAATTATGGAAATGTATGTTCGCACTTCATAATTTTTTTGTTATTTTCGTAATGGTCAAGAGAATTTTGGTACGATAGAAATGTTTAATAATTTTAAGAAAAAAATCTGTTTTAGAAATAACATGTAAAGTCCTTGCATTATCTCTGAAGGTTATTTTCATTGGTAAACTTGTGCCAAACCGGAACGGACAGCTGGTTTTAGATTATTAATGTTTAATGATGTCCTTACAAATTCAATTAAAAACTTAACAAAAAAAAAACAAATCGGTGCAGTCGATCGGACGTCAAGCGCGTACATACATTTCGGTGATTCATTTTTATTTATTCTGCACTTTGCACTTTCAACCGTCTGACAAACGAAGCTTACGTTATGTTACCATTATATGTAACACCTTGGCAGTCTTGCCATCTAAGATAAATATTAAATATTGATAGACTACTCATTTTGAATCAAGCTGTGACGCGCACAGACGTAGCTGTGTAAGGTTCATTCACCCGGGACCCGGCCGCAGCAAAATAATACGTTCGTGCGTGTCATAGCATGTTTCAAAATGAAGTCTGAAATAATTTCTTAATATATTTTTCTAAGGTTTTTTTTTGGGAAATAAAAATAACACTGCCAAGATATCATACATAATGGATAAATAACGTGGGCTTCGTTTGTCAGACAGTTAAAATGCACGGTGTATAGATAGATAGATTGATTGATAACATTCCCCATTTTAGTCTTTATGAAGATGTGATAATATTAAAACCACTTTATGAATGAAGTCAATGAAATAACGAATCAAATCTCACCTCGTCGTATTCGTCGTCGGAATCGGGCTCGGCGCCGATCCAGCCGCGGCAGTTGCTGGCGCCGCAGTAGCAGCGCTGCGCCACCTTTCTGTACAAACAACTGTAACCTCACCGACAGCACTGGAATCCCCAACACGCAACATGGTGATACAAATATGTTTAAAAAAAATTGTCTGAGCTTCGATTCAGAGAGCGGCCGCTTCTCTTTTTATTTAATAACTAGCTGTCTCACCTAGTATTGTAAAAGAACTGAGTCTTTTAGTCTTCATTTTGCGGCTATGAGTTCTTTTTGCAGAACTCTAATTAGTCTTCCGAGTCCTGAGTCTTGAGTTCTTTTGAGTCTTTTTAGTTCTTTCAATCCTAAATTTTTTTGAGTCGTAAGATTTATTCTAAGTCCTTTCGGTTTTTGTTTAGTCCTTTAAGCTCTTTGAGTCCTTTGAGTTCTTTCAAGTCCTGTGAGTCATAACAGCAGGACTGCAGTCCAATCAAAAGGACTTGGGTCATAAAGCCTATGAGTTCTTTGAGTCGTAAACTTTAAAGTAGAGGACTGAGGAGCCCAATCAAAAAGACTCGCATATTATGAAGTTTTTGCATTGTTTAAGCAGAGGACTGCAGTCTTAATAATCACATCACTCACAATTCGAATAAACAATTAATCAGGCTCAAAACAAGACATGTTAATCACAATCACATACATACATACAATCACGCCCTTTATCCCCAAAGGGGTGGGCAGACTTGAAGAAACACTAAGCTCCTTCAACCCTATTTAACCATTGATCTTATACATTTATTTGAGACTCAGTCGCGAGTTCTTTTCTTACGACTAAGCTCTTTTTAAAAGCACTCAGTCGCTAGTTATTTTTAGTAAAGCTAAGTTTTTAGTTAAAGGACTTAATCTTGAGTTTTTTTATAAAGAGTGAGCTCTTTTATAAAAGACTCTGTCTCGAGTTCTCCTTGGCAAGACCGGAGTCTTTTTTAAAAACACTAAAAACTCAGAGAGACTTGAGCTTTTACTTATTCTTTCTTGACTTCGAGTCTTAAAAAAGGACTCTAGTCTCAATAATATTAAGACTAAAAGACTCAGTTCTTTTATAACACTAGTCTCACCTGCTTAATATATTAAATAAAATTTCTAAAATTTAAGTAGCCTAAGTTATTCTGTATAACATTACCTATTTACGAGTAAAAGCCTCGTAAAATTCGATCCAAATTATTTTATGAAAATATCGTAAATAGTACAATAAGCATTTAAGTATTGAAAAGCTGCTAATTTAAAATCACAAACTGACACTTTAATTTAGATTTTCTTTAGAAATTATCTATCAAAATTTGTGTCCGTATGATGATCGTCGTTGTTTGGCGCTCAATCATACGAGTAGTTCACATTTTGAATATAGGTGAGAAATGAGATTGTATTGTATTTCGTTGACTAAGTTTTTGTTGACAATTTGTTTTAATTTTGATAGTGTGTCAAACTACTTTTTCTATCATCGTCATTGGACTTACGTTATTTATAGCTATAATTATCATATCAAAGTAAACAAATACCATCTCTATCAATGGTGACCTCTGTAAATGACATGCCTCATAAATACGTAAAAAATTCGCATCTCATTGTGAACATTTTCCTTAGTGGAAAATTTTTACTGTCGCCATATTGAAATTTCAATGAGGACAGATGAATAATGGTAATGGAGTGTCTACAGTTTTTGATTCAGAGAGAGGGAGACGACAACAATATACTGATTTAAACTTTCATGGTCACTATGGGTTAACTGATTCGGGTTTATACCATGTAGTGTCGAGGTCTTTGGCGCCTGACCACCTTTAGAGGAAACACTACGGGCGAGAGAATTGAAAAATAGGTATTTGTAAAATCTATTGCTGTCGCGCAGTGCCAAACGCCTTCACCGCAGAGTGTGATAGAGACAACTGCTTCTTGGACCGAAAATACCTACAAAAACATACCAAATCAACGTTTCGTAGTCCCCCGATTACTTTTCCAAAACTAGACCGATTTAAATATTACTTGTTTTCTGGATGTTTGAACACAGCGGAAAATCAATCGAAATTTTTCGATTTTAGAGGGCTCATATTTTTTTATTAATTAATTTATGAAAAAACAGAAAACATAGAAACAAGCTAGTAGTGGCCATAGATTTTTGTAAAAAAAAATTTTAGCTCTACTGGCTTTATCCAGGGAGGAAACAGGGGACTACGTTTGTATGGAAAAACGGCCCTTGTATTTCCTCTTAAGAGCAAATCGCTTGCAGCTCGCATCATCTCTTGTTTGAAGTGACGTCCGTTTTAATGTATTACAGATTACTGCAAGCTATTTTCGTTTGAAAGTGGTTAGGCGACTGAGACCCCGACCGTACCTTATTTTCCAAAGAGTTCTTCCGTGATCATGGCGATTGCAACAAGTATCAGAAACTCATAAAAATCAAGGTACATGGTAATACCCCGAATCAAATCTTATTAATCTTACTAATAATATTATGAATGTGAGTGTTTAGATGGATGATTGTTACGCAATCACGCCAAAACGTCTGGAATAGATCTGAATGTAATTTGGCAGAAATAGCAAAGACTACTTGAAATCAAGGAAAAAAATATAATTCCCTTGGATTACTACACACTGTGCATTTTGAACTTCCTGACAAACGAAGCCCATGTTATTTAACTAATATGTATAACATCTTGACAGGGTTTATTTTATAAAAAAAAAAAGTGTTTTAAATATTTAATATTGATTCAGCTATTCATTTTGACACACGCTGTGACACACACGGACGTATCTGTGTAAGGTTCATTCATCCAGGACCTGGCCGAAGCAAAATAATACGTCCGTGCGCGTCACAGCATGATTCAAAATGAATAGTCTTATTTTTTACATTTTTCTAAGACTATTTTAATTCATAAAAAAAAACTACATAATGATTACATAACGTGGGCTTCATTTGTCAGGTGGTAAATCATGATTTTTTTGGGCAGTCCTGGGGACAAAAAATAACATGGCCCACCTTTCATTATGTTTCGTTCCCGTGGGATAGAATAATATTTTATTAACAGCTAGTTAACTCTAATGACAACATTACTCTCAACTCTTAGTATCTGTTCAGTAGAGTTGCCTATCGATAGTCCACTATCGCTAGACTATCAATAGTCTATCGATAGTTGACGTCATATCAATAGTATCGATAGTCTATCGATAGTATTATTATTAACGATAGTATCGATACTATTGAAGACTAATTTATTGCTTTTTAACACTACTATCGATAGTATCGGTTTAAAGAAATTTATTTCTTATAAAAAAACTTTACAGTTTCACTTAAAATGAGATTAGGTAAGTAATGTTTTAAGTATCTTAATACGAGGGCGGGTCAATAAGTCCGTGACTTTTTGAATTTCTGACCTCTTTACTGAAAAAGCAACACTACTCCTGTCAACAGGTATCTGTCAGTTGATTCCTATCAAAATTTGAACTTGCTGCGTCAGTTAGTTTGTGTTTGACAGCTATTTTTATCAGACTACCCAGTAATTTGAGGAAAAAATGGAAAAAGGTGAATTTCGTGTGCTTATTAAGCATTATTTTTTGCGAAAAAAAACCATTACCGAGACCAAGGCTAAGCTTGATAAATACTATGGGGACTCTGCACCATCGATTTCAATGGTAAAAAAGTGGTTTACTGAATTTCGTTGTGGCCGTAAAAGCACTGAAGATGCCGAACGTCCTGGACGCCCAGTTGAGGTCTCTACACCCGAAACAATCAAAAAAATTCACGATATGGTGTTGGCCGACCGAAGATTGAAAGTGCAAGAGATTGTGGAAGCCGTAGGGATCTCGCATGGCTCAGTGGTTTCAATTTTAAAAGATCAATTGGGCATGAGAAAGCTTTCCGCAAGATGGGTGCCGCGTTTGCTCACAGTCGACCACAAACGCAATCGTGTAACAACTTCACAGGAAGGTTTGGCGTTGTTTAATCGCAATATGGAGGAGTTTTTGCGCCGTTTTGTAACCGTGGACGAAACATGGATCCATCACAACACACCAGAGACCAAACAACAGTCAAAACAGTGGGTTTCTAAGGGTAAATCGGCGCCAAAGAAGGCCAAGGTGGGTTTGTCAGCCAATAAAGTTATGGCGACTGTTTTTTGGGATGCACGTGGGATAATTCACATTGACTACCTTCAAAAGGGAAGAACAATCAATGGGGAATATTATGCCAACTTATTGGACCGCTTCAATGACGATTTGAAAAAAAACCGACCTCATTTAGCCAAGAAAAAAGTTCTTTTCCACCAAGACAATGCAAGGGTGCACACATGTGCAGTTGCCATGGCAAAAATCCATGAATTGGGCTATGAATTGCTCCCTCATCAACCCTTTTCTCCAGATTTGGCTCCGAGTGACTACTTTTTGTTCCTAAACCTGAAGAAATGGCTTGGTGGAAAAAGATTTGACTCCAATGATGAAGTCATCTCGCAAACAAAGGCCTATTTTGAGGACCTCGACAAATCATATTTTTTGGAAGGGATAAAAAAATTGGAGTAGCATTGGACAAAGTGTATAGAGCTCAAGGGAGACTACGTTGAAAAATAAAATGATTTGTTTATCAAAAAATCTGTGTTTTATTCCAAAAGTCACGGACTTATTGACCCGCCCTCGTACTATCGATAGTATCGACAGTATTGATTGATTCCATACTATCGATACTATTGATAGCACTATCGATACTGTAACTGTAACTATCGATAGCCAAACTATCGATAGTTCTGCAACTCTACTGTGCAGGTTACAAACAGCAATATTAGATAAGTATAATGTATCAAGTTAAGAACTTAGGTGCAGAGGCGCATGATTGTAAATAATATATTGTTGCATTGACCACAAAATTAACAAAAAAAGGTAAAGGAAATTGTCTGTAACTATATGGAGATACAAGCAAAATTAATTATTACCTGGCAACAGTGATTATATTAGCATAGGTAATTTGTTTTATATAGATGATCAATAATATTGCTATCATAATCTGTTTTCAGAAGAAAATAGGAAATCTGAAATGATTACCAACACTTACCCAAATCTCTGGAACTGGTAATCAAAAGTGATCTCCTCTCCTGATAATATATCTCTTTTGCAGAAGAATCCTATCCTTAGCTCTCCATTCACTGTCCACTTCTGGGTCTCCGCATTCGGGTCACAGGAGTGGTTGATGAATCGTGAAATGTTCCCTTTCATAGTAGCATCAATCACGGTGTCCCCTTTAAGGGACATGAAATAGTGGTGCAAGTTGTTTTCATCAGAGTACTCTTGAGCACGCTTGTAGAACTGTTCGTAGTCGAGCACTTCACCAACATACTCCATAAGGAACTCCCCTCTGAAAATTCGTAACAAGATTTTAAAAGTTTTTTATACACCTGCAGGTCTTTGGGATACAGCCAAGCAGTGGCATGCTCACCATACTGCATACCCTGCCCACTATGTCTAATTGATAAAATACCAATTCCTGCATTACTGCCTGTCTCTTTAACTCAGGTGCTGCATACCTTACCCAGAATTGCTGTGCATGCACCTGCAGCCAAGGCATACAAAACGAATTTGTGCCTACTGCTATAGTTGTTTGTGATATTTGTGGAAATTGTTTAGTGAGAATATTATATTAAGATAAGATAAATACTCTTTATTGCACACCATACAGGATAAATTTGTCACATAAATACATTTTAATCTCTACAATCTAGGCAGTCTTATCGTTGGAAGCGATCTATCTATTATTTAGATGAGAATTTAAATAGGACACAAATAGAGCTTTGGAGGAATCCAGCTAAATCTTTACATGTGGCTATTATTGCAGCTAATAATACTGCAGTTCTAAAATGTTTGGTACGTCTTATGTGGGGAACCTAAAGTTTTTGTGTAGCTTACTTCTAGAGCGGAGCAAAATAATTGTAGTAAGAGTCATAGCATTTTCTGTAGCAAGTAAATTTTATAACGATTCGCAAAAGCAAACAATTTTATATCTACTAAACAAAGTTAACATTGTATTGCTATATAATACTTATTTTTAAATGTTTTTATAAATTGATCAATTCTATAGTTAATATTCGCCTCTGATTTCAGATCTAAGTATCTTTCGAATGTACACTAATTTACAAAACTTTAAATTTCAAAATCTTGTTATAATCCTCTGAAAAAAAATGTGATAACCTGAGTCAATCTGAGGCAGATTATTAAATGTTCTAAATTTCTTTCAAATATAAAATGATAGTTATTTATTTGATAGTTTCTGATTCATATTAATTCAAAATATATTATTTTACAAAATATCCAGTCCATAGGAATGAGCTATGGACTGGACAAACTTACGAATTTATGTCGACAGCAGCTTCTACACCACAACCCTTTTTGTCTGCATAAAAAACTTTCAGTTGACAATTCTGCATTTTCTGAAATCTCCTGTTCGTACACCTGTCCCCAACTGGACAACGCGAATTACTGTAAGAGCACAAAACTTACAATTAAGTACACTAAAGGTATGGTAATATGTATGAATACACAAATATTATTAAATTGTCTAAACTTACCATTCAATCATGAGTAATCTATTTAAACAGTCTTCACCACATGCCAGTTCACCTCTTTCCAGCTCTTCTTTGGTCATAAAACAGTCACAAGTCATTTTCTTTGTTTCTTTACTAATCATTCTCTCACATAAATACTCATTCTCGTCTAAATGTACATATTGTTTCATCCTGTCTTCAATAATTTTATCATAAGCCTCTTTGCTAAGAGGGAGTGGATCTGGTTCAAAATTCTGCACCTCTGCTAGTGGAGGCATGCGCTGAGGAAGACTTGGGCTTGCGAGGGGTGAGCTGGCAGGTGAACTAGCCCCCATTTCCAACTCACTAGATCTCCTCCACCTAGACTTAACTTTAACAGGCATGTCAGAAGGCACTGGAAATGATGGAGAGTTAGGAGCATTACTTGGCAACTGATCTAGTGATTTCTCTTGACTGTCAGATCCAAGTTCTTCTAGCTTTAGCTTTGTTTGAGTGATCAAAGCCTTTTTTAAAGGTGTTTTTACTAGTCCATAACCTTTGGTTTTCTGCTTTAAGTTACTAATTGTCTTAATTCGACTAGATCTCCTGACTCCAGTAGGGGAAGATTCCGCTGAATCGTTGGAGAAAGTATGGTTCTGTTCAGTGATACGTGAGCAATTACTGTCATCTGAAAGTGTAGAGCTGGGAGTGAGACTAGGATCTGGTCGGGCCAGAACTTCCAAGCTTTCTTTACAAAATTGAAGATCTGGTGTGGTACAGTTTGCACTAGTGTTATTGTGTGAGACTGTGCAATCCATAGGAATGTTGGCTTCTACTGTATTAGTTAGATTAAGGTTTTGGAAATGTCTCTGGATTTCAACATCTTGCTGTTTTCTTACACTTTCCTCATTTGCCATATCTTTAGGGCTGTCTATCTTGATGTTATAGTATAACTCTGGGTTGTCATCTTCAACAATTTGGACTATAGTAATGACTTCATCATCATCATCATCATCCCCATACTCTATGTGATGTACCTGTTCCTCTTCCACAGGAATTTCTTGTGGTTTGCACATCTCTTGTTCATTAGTTGTACCTAAATCTAGTGCTACATCAACTGCGTGCACAGGTGTCTCCTTAACAGGTTCACACTGTAATTCTTCATCAGGTTTAGGAACTTCTGGTACTGGTAGAACTATAGACTCCAATTTTTCTTTAACTTCTTCATTGTTAATCACCTGAGGTTCAGGAATTGACTGTATCTCATTCAGCATAGGCACTGGAGAAATGTCTCTAGAACTGCTTTGACTTTGCAATGCACTAATTGTACTATTTAATGGACTATTACATGCTACACTGTTAGTGTCAGACTGTGTATCCAGTGCTGCATTAGAATCAGACTCTGAACTAGCACATGGATCAATCACTCGTATTTCTAAACTACTATTTGTTTCACTATCACTACCATCACATTTCCTATTAAAGTTGTCATCATTATTAAATAAACAACGATACTTGCCGAATTTCTTATGTAAAGCTACAATTGGTACTTGACAGGGTTTAGTGATGGTTTCAGTAGTTGTTGGCTGCTCAGATTGCGGTCGGTCATCACTGCCTGTGGTCACTGCCTGTGATGTTGATGGTTTGTCCTCGGACGGTGGTTCAGTGGTCGGGGGGTCCGCGGAGGTCGAGGTCTCGCCCTCAGTGGCGGCGTTGTTGGCCGCCTGCTTGCCGCGACGGCTCGTCCGTCTCGTCGCAGCAGGCTTGGACGCGGGCTTCTTCCTCTTCGCCATAGTTGCACACTAACAACACAGCCGAAGCTAACCTGAGACGCATATAATAGTAAAATTAATGTCTACTCAAGTTATGACTGGGTTGGACTGTATAATAGGTAGTGACCTCTTCCGATCGTTGTTTCTTCTTGCTGTCAATGCCACATGGCTCAATTGAAAATAACTTTTAGCGTTTTGAAGAAAACAACTACGATAATAATAATATAGTTCAAACTTACGTTTACAAATTAGGACATTACAACATACAAACTATTGTAATGTGTATGGATAGCGTTGCCACCGGTGAATAAATGGCACTCAAACTTTAAATGCGTTGTGATTTATAACGCTTACTAACAGCAGAAATAGTGTAAAAGTTCTGCTAAAAGATAAAACATACAATTTTACTAATAGTACACTCACAGTAAGATGAAATGTTTTTAACAATAAATTTCATTTTTCTTCAGCAAGCTAATGTCCATCCATTCTATTTTTTTATTTTTTTTATTTTTTTTTTGTTATGAAAGGAATGGTACTATTGTACTAAGGTAAGTAACTGTTCGTTGAAGATGATTGATCGATTAAAAGGTCTATTAAGAACACTCTGAAATCGACTAACTTTACTGATTTAATGCAAGCAAAACAAAATACAAGATTTACAAAAGTATTCTGAATCAGAATATTTCTTATTTTGCAATACTATTATCCAACGTACAAACAAACGTTAAAATCCAAAAACCTAAAATACTGACTTTTCAAATAGAAATCGTTGTTCATATTTAGTCGATTTATTTTTTTCAGTAAGAGGTACGAGGTATTTCATTAATCGTGTCATACGATTTGAAGGAGTAAATGTCAAGTGTAAATTTGACAGGCTTGCTTACAGGCAAAAAAATATGTTTGCTAGTAGACGACAAACGTTAGTGAATGTAATCAATGGGAATCAAAGTAAATATCTCTTTGTCTTTTTGACACATTCGCCATTGGCCTGACAGCACGGACTACGATGGAGTAATTTGATGACGTACTCACCACTGCTCTGATTGACTTTGTTTGATACTAAATGTATTATCTATGGTTTGATACATCCCTTACGTCTCTCATTGATCAACTGCTTCGCGAGCAACGCGGCCTTCCGTTGGAACTTCCGTTGGAAGGCCCGGAAGGCCGCGTTGCTCGAAGCATCAACTGTCGAGCGAGAGTTGTGCGCGGGAAACGAGAAGAAAAAGATTGACTTCGTTTCGTAATTTTGCGCAATTATCATAAGCGGCATTTATTGTAATAAAGTGGTGACATTGTTATACTCGTAATAATGTGGCAGTGAGTAGGATAAATCAAATAAAAGTGAGAAACAAGGAAAGGCGCTCCTATTTGCCTCTTATCCACGTTCTCGCGTAAAACTCCTGTAATTATTGAATGAAATGTATAAACCACCCATACATTTCAATGACTTAGGTTAGGTTTCATTTCATTTCATCTCATTTTTCATTTTCATTTCATATCAATAAAAAATTCTACTGAAGACTTGGCTGTATGGGCATAGTTCCCTTTGCCTACCCAGAATGGGTGAAGAAAACAACAACAACAACAACAACATCATCAACTGTCATGGTGGAGGGAGGGATTGTCTGTCAAGGAGTTTTTGGCGGGAGTTCGTGAAATACGTTAGGAGTCCATTTATTTTATCGAATTTTTATTGTTTATAGTGATTTTTGGGTCGTAAAAGTGGTGTTATTTTGCGAAACAAAGTGTCGTGCGAGTGAACAATATATAGTTCGGTGAAATAACATGGTGTATGGGTCGTCACCAAGAAAAGTGGACCGTGAATTTTGCGCGGGAACGCGAACAGTTCACCTCTTTCTTGGGGACTTCTCTACATTCCTTCAATCTTTCGACTGTCTCCAAAAACTCCATCAAAGCATTAAAACGTCTAACATCAACGTTTTAATGCGAAATAAAGACAATAATACTAAAGAATTGGCTATGGACAAGTATCCGAGGCCGTTAAACTTAAAAAAAAAGGGATTGTCAAAACGTAGTGATGTGGGATTGTCGTTCGTCGTTGCTGTCAGAAGTGTCAGAACTCAGAAGAAGAGAAATCACTAATTGTAAAAACAAAGCTCAAATTAGAGGAAAATACATAATTTACTGTGCTGGAATTTGAGTATCACAATGAGTGAAACACCTGAGGTAAAGAGACACACTTAATCTAGTAAATTTTATGTTATTATTCAGCGAAAAAAGATTTTGTAAGGACACGTCACGTTAACGCATTTTGTTCAAGCTTTGAATCCTGTAGGTATTGTTTTGTAATTATAAGTGTTAGCTACACTCGGTTGCCACTGTTGCCAGCAATATATTACCATTTTCTCAAATTAATTGAAAATTTAATATTATTCATTTCTTGTCCCACCATAAATAACCGGTTCCATCCAAGTTCAGATTTTTTATCAGTTTCTAAAATTATTGTAGAATCAGTTTTTTACATTACACCTACATGCTACATCGGCTAAGGAATTAAAAGTTTGGCCTGACCTATACTTCATGTCCGTTTGGGCGGAAAGGTTCTCGAATGGCGACCGCGTACCGGACGACATTCCGTGGGCAGGCCCCCTACAAGGCGGACCGACGATCTGATCAAGGTCGCGGGAAGCCGCTGGATGTGGACAGCACAGGACCGATTGTTGTGGAGATCCTTGGGGGAGGCCTATACCCAGCAGTGGGCGTCGTTCGGCTGATATGATGATACTTCATTAGTAATAACATATTTTTCAGGTAGTGAAAATCAACAAATGGGATGGTGCCGCTGTTAAAAATGCAATTGATGATGCTATCAGAGAGGTCAGTTTATCACAAAATTATATTAATAATGTTAGTAAGGTGCAATGTTCATTACTGTAAATGGTACAGTAAAGAAACTGAACTGTAATTAGGGCATGAATATCAGAATCTCGCAATATCGGAATCTCGGAACGAATTTCCGATATTGTGTGATACAATATCGTATAATATCGGAATCAGTGAAAGTTTCTATTTGAACTAATAAATGAAGTGTTTAAGAGCACCAAAAGGTATGGTCTTTCTATAATTTTTTTTTAATTTAATAGCCTTCATTCAGAATACATTTTATTACAAAACTTGTTTTTATTTTAATCAGTGATGATTGATTCTGTGTGCTTTCGTGCAAAGGCCTCCCCCATTCTCCTCCATTCCACCTTGTCATACACTAGTCTGGTCCAGGTCTTGGTCATTCCAGCCATTTCTTCGATTTCATCTGCCCACCTTTTATATTGCCTACCCCTGTTTCTTTTATAGCCTCTAGGGCACCATAGTGTTACAATTTTGCTCCATTTATCTCCTCCTCTTAAAGTGTGTCCAGCCCATCTCCACTTTGGAGACACACATGGTCTTTCTATAAAAGCCTATATAAATATATTTGAGCTATAACCACAGAGCTCTGAAGTCCATACGTGTCACCCTAGTTAAAAGAGGAGTATATCTGACCCATGCATATAGAGATGGGTAACGCAGCAAAATTCCGTGCGTCAACGCAGTAACTCAAGCGCAGTCTATTGCGCCGACTCAGCGCCGACTCACTGTGTTAACTAAAAATTGTGCAATTGATTAGGACAGTGAAGCGGGCGCCACCTGCAGTGCAGACTAGTTTTTTCGCCAAACGATGAAGCTACCAGTCTGAAAGTCGGAGAAAAATGTGAAATAATTTTTATTTTCGAACATACACGTATTCCAACACAATTGTGAATTGTCAACTGAGCCATCTGTTCAAAATTTGGTGGTTAGTTCGAGTGTGCCAGCATATTTTGAGTCCCTCGGTAGTGCACTGTGCGCCAACCCATTTTGAAAAAGTGCGTTGACGGATCGAAGTTGCGCGAAAGTCGCTCTAGCCTTGGCAATGCGTGAAGTGATGTCGTCCTCTGTACCTCCAGTTTCTGACAGGACACTCCTGAGGTACGTGAAATTGTGGACTCGAACCACCATCTCTGCATCAATCCGTAGCGGTGTGTGATTTTCCACTCCAGCTCGCATCTCTTCGGTCTTCCGGCAGTTGATTTTAAGCCCCGTAATGCCCGCCTCTCGATGTTAGTCGTGGATTGCATGTTACGGTGCGTGTGGCTCAGCAGGCAGATATAAATCGGCACAATCTAAGTTCTTTCATACATGGGTTATGCCCCAGCCCCCATTCTATCCCACGTCGCTTGGTTTCGTATGAAAGATAAAAAGTTCACTGTCGTTTTTGAAAACGTATGTATTACTTACCAAGAAAAATGATTGCTTAAAAAATTGATTATATTTTGATGTTTATAATTGTTGATTTTTTTAACATTTTAAATCAGGGGTTAAAACTTATGTTGATGTCTATATTACTTATTTAATAAAAGTGATAGAGAATAATAATGACAAATATGTGATAAACCAATTAATAGCTTTGTTATGTTTGAAAACTTGTTAACAGAAAAAACGATCACGTAAAAATAGATATAGGTAATGAGAATTTAAATTGTAAAAGAGATGTCCCGATATTCAATATTTTAATTAAAAAAAATTGTAAAAAAAAATTAAATAACATTACTAAGATGTTATACATAATGGTCCAATAACGTGGGCTTCGTTTTACAGGTGGTTAAAATTGCACGGTGTATAGGCTTTATGTACAGGTTTATGAAAAATTGTTGTCACCCTATTTCATTATTTACGTAATAAAATAATACTTGATTTAAATATAAAACAAAACGTGTTTTATATTTTAAGTTTACTGTACCGTCAATTCGGGTAACTTTGAACATTTTTTACAGTATTTGTGATCTTACAAACTGATTTATATTTATAACCTTTATTTTATCGAATGAATAGTGTCCTTTTAAATTGAATTAATTTTCTAACAACATGAATTTACGGAAAAACCTATAGAATTAGCCAAAGTTTAACCCAAAAGTCAAAATCAAAGTTATCTTAAGTTTTGGGTAACTTTGAATTTATTTTTGTTTTGGATGAAAAACCTATAATATTCGAACATTTGAAGGTTTGGGTAAAATTGTATGTTGTATTTATGAAATGAAAAACCCAATGTTTAGAATGATATCTGTACGCTGACATATACATGTAACAGATTGCTTTGTCTTGCCATGTTAATCAAAGAGTACCAATTTTGTGGAAAAAATGATTGTTATATTTATTAATATTATTTATTAAATTAAGATAAAATAGAAAATATGTGTGAAACATAAAATTTTACCTTTATTTGGCTACCAAATGAGATCAAAACCGTAATTACCAGGTAACATTTAACTTAATCAGTTATTAATACACAAATCATTCACCCCATTCCATGAACAACATGTCATCGTCAATATAAATTTGACCACCTTTTCTGGATAGCTGTTGCTCTTTTAGAGTACTTATTATATTGGCCTTATCAATCTGACATATGTCAACTTTGGCCAAGACCAACCTCCTAAAAAGTATTTTTGGAGCACAGAGACTTGTAAGGGATTAACTTTTTGTATCCTTCCTGGGAATAAGCTGCCCTCTTCTCGAAATACACAATATGCACCCTCTTTTAGTTCTTCTTCACCCCTGTCTGCACACTTCTGAGTCGTTGTAACCAGTAAATCCCCACTTATCTCATCTAGTATATATTCTTCTATAATTTCCTCATGCATTAAAATCATTTCGCTACCTATGTCTGAGTCGGGAGTTTCTTCATTCATGGGTCATATCATTTGCTTTGACTTGGTTTTGAAAAGTGTCACTAGCAGATATCTTAGAGAACTTAGGAGGAGGAGGTTGGTGAACTAAAGCTTCAACTACTATAACTTCACATTAATTTTTTTTAGATTCGCTATCATTGTTTTTTTTCAGTCATTGTACTTTTGACAATCTCAAAGTCTTTATGTCCTTCTTTTTCCTTTTCGTTAGTGACCTTCTTCTTTTTTTTGTTCTTTGAACCGAGAGGTCGTCCTCGTTTTTTAGATTGCGCGCTGTTTTCATCTCCTTGTTGCCCGTTGCTTTTGTTTGTCTTGTTTCTTTCTTCATAATATTTTTCAACCTCCTCAGCCGAAACGCATTTCCCTGCCGTGACAGGTAATTGAAATTGTGCTCCTTTCTTCACATTCAAATCTCCTTGCCTTATTTCTTCTATGTAGCTAATGAAACTTGTACTAACAGAATCACAAAAAACTGGCTGAGACGTGTACGTTGGCAATTTGTTTAAAACAGTAGCAGGTGAAAGTGGAAGCAAGCCACAGCTCCGAAATCCAGCTTTCACATTATCAGACGACGTACCTTCAATGAGATCTAGAGACTTTTTGAGCAGCTGGGCAAAGAGAGGCTTTGAAAGTACTTGTAACTTTCTTCCTCTACTAGTTTGTCGATAATCATTGATAACTTTTCTCCAGGCAGTTTTCAAGCCAGAAAAATAACCCACATCTAGTGGTTGCAACAGGTGGGTTGCATTTGGGATCAAGCAAATGAATTTGATGTTATGTTCATAGCAAAGACGTAATGCTTTTGGCGATATGTGAGCACTGAGATAATCGCACAACAAAACTTTTTTTCAACAAATTTGGACACAGCCATTCTTGAACCTGAAGGAGCTTGAAAGAGCCAATCTGACCACAGTTTCTTCCCTTTAAATATAAAGAAAGGAGGCAGGACTTCGCCGCCAGCATTTGCACAAAAAACCACAGTGTAACAGGATTTACTCGTATTTTTTATTACTTCGGGACGTCGACAGTCTCTTCGAAAAAGCAACTTTTTTTTTCCAGGATCGTCATGAAAACCTGACTCATCCATGTTGTATATATTTTCTGGTGAGACTCCTTCCATTTCCGTTTTAATATTTTCAAAGTATTCCTTGATCATTTCTCAAGTGACTTGAGCCCTCTTACGGGATATGTTATGGGCAATTTTTGCTTTAAGTTCTGAATGTCTTTCCAGAAAAAGCACACCCCATTCATAGCCGGGCAATTTATGTTTAAATTGAGGTTTTGTTATGTTGTTGGTATCTAAATAATTTTTAACGACGTATCTAAAGTCTAACATGCTTAATGGTATGCCCAGATCACTAAGTAGCAGCAAATGGGCTTTAAAGCTTGTTTCTTCTTCTTGACTGAGAGTAACAGGCTTGCTCACGGGTTTAGTATGCTTGCATTTTAATTTATAAAAAAGGGTCACCGCGGGTATTTTGTAAAATTTCGACGCAGCAAGTCTCGACATCGCACCAGATCGAATTTTACTCAGAGCTTCCGCGAGCGTTTCAGGGAATAATTGCTTTTTAATCCATACCTTCTAATGCCGGGGTTAACTTTTTGGCTTTTTCTGGGCATATTTGTATAAAAACTGTAAAAAGGAAAATTTTATTAGAACTGAGCATCATTATGTACGTATTCAAAGTTACCCGACACAAAATTTTGATAATACGGGTAACTTTGAACCATTCAATGTTACCCAAATTACTTCAATTTTGGACGTCGTCAATACTTTATCAGTCTTACGCAATATTTTACATAAAATATGGATAACGATTTCAAAATAATAATATATTTACTACATATTAAAGATAAACACATAAACATACCTGTTTAGAGTAAGTTTTATATTTTTAATCACGATTTCAAATCCGAGCAACAAACACTTCCATTAACTTCACTACGAAAAGGCGGGCTTTTTTCAGAATTATTATGACATTGACAGTTTATTTTTCTTATTTTTCGTTTGCTACAAAACATTTTGGCAATTCGTTTAACGCAGTCTCCATAGTGAGAAATCAAAAAGTTTACATATAAAAAAATAATGAATCTTTTTGACAATTTTGTTCAAAGTTAAGCCACAATTCAAAGTTACCCAAAACGACTGTATTTGTTGCACATTTTTTATTATAAAAAGACATGAATTTGTGTTTGTATTATCTATAATACGTTAAGAGTATTAAAGCGAAAACAAAAAGTGGAGAACTGAGGGCCCAAATTTTAAGAAGGTGATAATATTTAACCAGCATGATGCCGTGATGTGCTATTGCTATCACAAAATATCTCAGTTTATGCACTAAAATATAATATTTCAAAAAGTTTGTAAAAACTAATGGATTAATCACTATTAGAGTTCAAAATTTCCATCTGAGGGCCCATTTTGAACGGAATTATACAAAAAAATACAATGTTTTTTTATAATATCTTGTTTTCACAAATTTTGTTTGGCGTTAGCTTAAATTGTGACGTAAAGACTTTTTCTGTAGTGCCCTTAGTTTATCCGGTACAAGTGGGCCCTCAATCCTCTATGTGAGGACTGAGGGCCCATCTTTGAAGTCCATATCTCTCTTATTTGATTCGCACAAATTCTGGTTGCAACTTTCACATTTCTTTTGGAGTGTTCACTAAATCCTGAGCAAGTTTCAAAGAATTCTGTGAGAGTGGCCCTCAGACCACACGCACATTAGTTTTCGTTGTTTAGTATTGCTATTCTAATATTTTTATTTTTGTTTGAGCCATTAAACAAAGCCATTTTAAAGAATTTGGATAATAACAAAGTGTTGTAGGTATATTGCCCTAACTTTTGGCAATGTGTACAGGTTCTGGGCCTAGCCTCCATACAATTTGGGACAACTCCTTTTGCCTTCATTTTTGAAATTATAAGAAGTTATATTAATGGTGATTTATAGTTTATTTGATTACAGTAATAGATAGAAAATAAGAATGAAAAATATTAACACGTAAATTTTGTGCCAAAATTAAAGACTGTTTTTTTTATTTGATCCTACATTACAACGTTTTCCATTTGGTGGCTCGTCTGCTCGTTTGTCTTTCGAATAACATAAAATAAAATATGACATGCGAAATTCCGATATTAATATCGGAATTCCGATATTGAGATCTAATATCGGAAATCAGTATCTGAATTGAAAACCTTCCGATATTACATGCCCCGTTGGTCTAGTGGTTTAAATACCGGGCCAAGATCTCGGGGTCCCAGGTTCGAATCCCGGGTCGGGCAACAAAAAAGTTTCGAAGTTTCGAACGTTGCTCGGGTTTGTGATCACCAACCCGCATTTGGCAAGCGTGGTGATTATGCCAGTACACCCATCATTGCTGTGGTAACTTGAATTCAATGATGGAAGCCTTTTCCCTGCAGAGGGATTATAGGCTGTTACTTTCCTTTTACTTTTACATGCCCTTACTGTAATATTACACTTAACACTTTTTAAAACAGGAATGGCCATGCTTTAAAAATGTAGCACTGCCAAAGAAAACAGGCAGGAGCGTCTTTTCTCTACCATTGAATCAACTAAAGTGCCTGCCAAGTGTGGTGAACATTGCAAAGTCCTTCTCCTGAAGAAACTCATGTCCAGCAGTGTACTAAATTAGGACAATAATGATGATAAATCAATTTGATGAAAAAGCAGGTAGAAATAGCCTTCTACCTGGTGGGAGCTTGACTAGAGACTACTCATAGCAAAAGTGTAAATTTTTCTATGCAGGATCATTTTTAATTTATAGGGGAATTTTTATTGACCACATTTAACTATATAATGGTCTATTGACAACCTTAATGGCTCTTAGCTTTGTATAATTCAAAATAATGTATCAAAAACCATCTGATAATTTACATAAATGTACAGTTGGTTATCTGGCACATATTTATTAAAACCTCTTTACCATAGTAAATAAATTACTTTTACAGGTATTTACAGGAGATCTGAAGTGCAAGGAAAGCTTTGCATTGATTGATGGCCGACTATTCTTGTGTGCGATGGCTGTCGGTGTGGCTCTATATGCACTGCTTTGGGACTACTTGTATCCATTCCCACAATCAAGGTAAATATTTCTTACTGATAATTATCCTTCAATATAATTCTTGTCTCAGGCTTTTTAAACCTGTGGGTTAGGCATTGGATGTGTTTTTTTTTTATACAACAGGACCGAAAGCTTTAAGTGCCTCATACCCTGGCCAATTTAGAAAAGATGGTTTTTTGTGTCATTTTGACCAGGAATCGAACATAACCTAGACCAGGGTTTCCCAAACTATGGGTTGCGATCCCCAGGTGGTTTCCGAGAAAAAATTGTGTGGTCACTGCTTGTTCCAATACTCACTTTGTTCGTTATTTAAAAGTCCTTTATTTACACCAATACCGTTAAATTTCCTAGGGGTGGGTCTCGTGTTTGTGTACTTGTATTAGATGGGTCGTAACCCAGACAACTTTGGGAACCACTTAAAAAATAAAATTATTTATTAGATCAAATTAATTTTAGAAAAACCATGCGATAATTTTAATTGCTGATTTTATGTTTTTCTATGTATTACATTTATTATGTATACAGTATAAAACTAAAATATACAGGTTGTTATTATGTAAATGGTACCTATCACAATTCACAACCTGAAACCTACCTTTGTTAACATACACATGTAAATACTATGGCATGATTTGATGTCAATTATAATCCTGTGTAATTGAGTTTAGTAAGAAGATAGAGTTTTAATAATTATCTATAATTTTATATAAAATAATAGGGGTTAAAGTATGAAATTGCCGATTATTTTCCCACTTTTTATTTTGTGTATAGCTCTTAAGTATAGTCATATTATTGCGTAATTCTTTTTGTATTGTATCAAAAACTAAATAAAGTACCTTTTGACTAAAAAAAAATGCAATACTAGTGCCTATTACTTCAAAAGAAGTCGTTGAAAAGACCCCTTACAATGTGTCAGCTGACCTTCTTGCTTCAATTAAGTATATTTGTATTATATACTTTGATTTTCAGAAATTTAAATACTATAATGCGTAGCTTTATAACCATCTAACTTTCACCTTTAATTACATCGAAAACGGTTCAGGCGTTTTTATAAAAACTAAAAAATTGTTAGTATGGACAAATGACTTTTCTCGATTTTGTCCATACAAAACGGCAATTTCATACTTTAACCCCTAACATATCTTTTTATATTTTTTTTTTACTTTCAGAGTGGTACTTATAGTTTGTGTGTCTTCATACTTTATCCTAATGGGCATCCTGACTTTGTACACCACATTCAAAGAAAAAGGCATATTTGTTGTTGCAAAAGAAAAAGTTGGAAATAATAACCGAGTGTGGGAAGCAAGCTCCTATGTCAAAAAGTAAGTTCTATGTTGTATTTAAAAATGGTTGCCAGATTATTTTTTGCCGGGTTATAGAACTCAAAGTTTGTCCTATTTAAATGTAAGTTGGTGATTTAGAAAAATATACTGACATTTATTAAGCACAAACTCTAATTTGCTCAGTTCAGTCAGTCAGTCAGTCAGTTACTATCTTCTGATTTAGGGTGCCATGTCTGGAAAGGAAAAAAGGGAACCCTTATTGAATCACTTTGTTCGTCTGTCTGTCTGTCTATCTTTTAAGATCGCTTATATCGAGAACGCGTAGAGTTATCGAGTGGAAATTAAAACCATATTCTCAATTGTACAGTCTCTTGAACCTGTAAAAAAATGAAACTTTTAACTTAACGTAACAGATATGATGAAACTTATATTTCGACACTCGAGAGAAACTCAAATTTATTTACTTCAGGCTGACCTAGAACTATGAAATTCGGCAAGTAATACCATCTTATCTTAAAAGTATTTGAGAATTCTAAAAGCTATAACTATAAATATTTTTGTAATCACGTGACTAAAATTCGGGAAAAGAGACTGGATTCCTGAACTATTTATCATATGTACCTACATATACGGAACCCTCTGTACGCGACTCGAACTCGCACTTGTTCAATATTTTTTTTATTGGTAACGTTTCTAGAAAACTTTTCGTAGCTCATATCAATGTTTTATACTTCAGACACGACGACAAATACAATCTGGTACTGGTTATGCGGGACACGGCCGGCAAAATGCGTGAGGCTTCATTCAACAAGTCGTTCGCTAACTTCATCGATAATACTGGAGCGGTGGCACAGACAGTAGTCGTGAACGAAGTCACCAAGCTGTACAATTCGCTTTCATCTGAAAAGAAGGAGAAGTGAACGCGTTTTACATCGCGTGTATAATAAGGTCTGACACTGTATTTTGTCCTATTAAAGTATGTTCCAACTGATTTTATGATTCTGATTTATCAACACATAAAACCCATGTTTAAAATGAAATAGCTTGGCTTTGTCAAATGGGGTCTTCAAAAACTTAATTTCATTTCAACCTTTTTTAAATCTTCCAAATTATCGTTTTGTTATTATGGCAAAGACCATCGTTTCATAGCATTGAGTAACATTTTATACGAAAATGTTTAAGTTGTTTTATTAACCAAAATATCGGTTCATTGAATGCATATAATAATATTATCTGTCATATTACTATATCGCGTTATAGATAAAACTATTTGTCGACGGTTCGACTAGTGAGGTGTGTCCTTAGCGTATACATGGCGTAAACTTGACGTAAATTGTTTTGAGTGACGACTGACATACATTGTAATGGTAAGCAAGCTCGGTAATAAACGCATGCTAGGCTAGCATCGAGCCCGGCTACGCTGGCTGTTTGACAAAGCCTATAATTTTAAACTATGCAGGGTGAAAAAAAATATATGAGCCAAATTCTAGGGGAAGTTAAGAGGCGAGTCTAGAATACAGGAAAAATATAACATTAAATCTTTAAAACAAATGTTTTTTTGTTGCAAACAATTTTTATTTGCATTTAATTGTAATACAGAAAACTGTCCGTCCATCCATAGTAATTAGTTCAGAAATAATTAAAGCGAAACCTCATCAAAGTCATCAATCTGCACTTCTTGTAGTGCGCCTCGCTCTATCGTACCACAGCCACAGCCCGCACAGTTAATCCCCATAAAACAATACAATTCAGCGGTTCGTCATTTACATAGGAGGAGAAACATAACGTTGACGCGACTGCGTTTGTAGGTACGTAGTCAAACAAGTCAAAAAGTCAAAAACATCCCATGCAATATTCAATTTAGTAAATGAAGTACTGAATAGACTTAATGAAAATAAATATGCAACAGCTGTCTTCCTCGACATGTCAAAAGCGTTTGATTTTTGCTCGCACAATCAGTTATTAAAAAAGCTGGAAAATTTTGGAATCAGAGGTCTGGCCTTAAGTTGGATAAAAAGCTATCTCAGCAGTAGAATGCAAGTTGTGGAAATAGTGAAACCTGATACAAAAAATGTAATACAAAGTTATCAGTCAGAGTTTAAAGAAAATAGATTTGGAGTACCCCAGGGGAGTGTATTAGGCCCTCTCCTCTTCCTTGTTTATATCAACAAACTGCCAAATTTGACAAAGCACCGCTGCATCCTATTTGCTGACGATATTGCTATAATAGTGACTACTGACAAAAATTCGACATTAAATGAACATATTAAGGACATAAACAATACGATTAATACAATAACTAATTGGCTTAAAGGTAACAATCTAAAAATAAACTTTGACAAAACTTACTATATAAATTTCAATAATGTAACTCATGAACAATTAAATATTAACTATCAGGGAAAACATATAAAAGAGACAAATGCGACTAAGTTTTTAGGTATAGAGATTGACCATAACTTAGACTGGAAACAACAAATTATAAAAATATGTAGTAAAATAAATAGGTTTGCATTCGCACTTTATAAACTAACTAAAGTTGCATCACAAAATACAGCCCTTACGGCATACTTTGCCTATGTGGAGTCAATCCTACGATATGGTCTCATCATATGGGGCAATAGCACGGACATCAAAAAGGTATTTCTTGCACAAAAAAAGTGCATCAGAGCAATCTGCGGTGCTCCACCAGACGAACCGTGTACCCCTCTGTTTAAATCATTAAACATCTTGCCGGTCCCATGCCTGTACATATATGAAATAGCCAAGTTTGTAAAACAAAATCTACATTACTTCAAACAGGCACGTGATATTTATCCACGAAACATAAGGAATGGAAATAGGTTGGTGTCAGCATTTGTCCCAAAAAGTGCTCATTTAAAAAAAATGTCGCCTGGATGTGTATGGTCATTTATAATAAATTGCCTGAAACAATTAAAGAACTGACTGGTAAAAGGTTCCAAACACAATTGTTTAAATGGCTAATTACACATGTCTTTTACACTGTAGACGAATATTTAAAGCACAATTAATTGTTATAATAATGCATGTACCTTGTAAGGCTTGAATTTCTTTTCTTTTTTTTTAACACTAGCTTTGACATTTGTTTTTCTTTAATATTGACATTAAGTATAATTGATTGATTTTATAAGATTGACATTGATTTACATAAAGAATCTAAATTGAAATTTAATATAAATAATGCATGTGTTTTAAGAAAGGATTGAATTAATTAAATAATTATGTACTGTAGCTAAATTTAATAATATATTTGTATGCAACATTGGTTAGCTGAGGAAGAGGTTCGCAACTCTATGTAACAACTAAAATGTACCTTCTTCAAGGACAAATAAAAATATTTCATTTTATTTCATTTCATTTTAAATGAATCAATCGTAACTACTTGCATCATTCATTCATGAACAAGCTACAAAAAACAGAATAACCGTTGGCACCGTTAGTTACATGCTTAATTTTGCTCTGGTCAAATCATATTTTTATTTGACTTTTCTTTGATTGAATGTTTTAACATTTTTGGTATTGTATTTAGACGGTCCTAAGCCCGTGAAGTACGAAGGGATAATTGGAGTCCAGTTCAAGCCGTAAACATAACTTACCTACAAAAGTAAACTGAGGATATTGAACCGTACGTGCTGTATTCCTGCGTAAGATAGAGGGCGCGGCTGTGAGTTTCGATTGTCAATTTTAATAAGTTTTTTTTTAAATTTTCAATTAAAGACACACTAATTATTAGGGATGGACAGTGGTCTTTCCTGTAGTAAAAAATCTACTCATTTGTTAACAATACTTTTTTTATAATTTTCTTAATTTTTTTTTAATATATTTCCTGTATTCTAAACTAGATTGACAACCATCTCCTTGAACTTGGCTCATACTTTTTTTACACCCTGTATAGGGGGAAATTAAAATGAAACGATAAAACCGAATCTTCTTAGTATGGATTCACTGTGCGTCGTCGAAAAGGGTAGTCATTCTGTAAACAAACCAAAATGGATGTGTTAATTTTTTACTAGTGGAAACAGCCTGTAGAAGAGTGACCCAGACAATAAAAAAAAATCTTTAACTTTTTAAACTAATTATGCAATTGACCAGAACCAACCCAGGAGGCACGTTATAATGCCTGTAGTGGGAGTGACAATGACTCTACTCTCTACATTATGTGACGCAGTTATTATAATTACTGTAAATCTTGAATACTAAGCAACTTTATTTTCAGAACGGTAAGTTACTTTCATAATTTATTTGTTTATCTAACAATATAATATTATAAACGCGAAAGTTTGAATGGATGTTTGTTAATCTATCACGCCAGAACTGATAGATGGATTTGGATTAAATTCAGCACACTCTTATAGGCCAGTGTTTCCCAAACATTGTTCTCCATGGCCCGATAATTTTCACAGTGCCCCTTTGTGATCCACTTAATACTTTTAAATCTATTAAGTAAAATAATATACAGTTATCAATAGTAGAAATACTATTCTACACTATTTAGTCACTAAATTTTAGAGCAAAGTATGGAGCTGCTGCTTATTTTTTACTTACTAAAGAATCCAAGTTCGCGGAAAATGACGAAAGAAGTTTTTTATACGTCGATAGATAGGTATTATTTTTAAACAAGGCGGAAATGTTGCGACCCGGTATTTTATTTTGATGGCCCGGTACCGGGTTGCGACCCGGTAAATGGGAAACGCTGTTATAGGCTGGAATGAATAACACAATCTATTACCTATCCCGAAAAAATGAATACTTCCCATGCAATTGTTTTAAATCAAACACGTTATTAGCTTTTTGATTTTACCAACCTTATATCGTTGTATTAAGAGTCAATATTAGTCAGAAGTGTATACATACTTTTGCAGCTGACTCTACATAGGTACTTAGTGTTTTTAACTATGCTAATAAAGATACAATGCCTGTGAAACAATGTGACTGAATGAATGCCTTTTTGTTAACCCATGTTCAGGGTTCTTTATATCCTCTACCTCTGTCTTAATCATTAATCTAGTCTTTTTAAATGTGTCCAGTTCTCAGGGTGAAAACGCTGTATACCTTTAATAAAGAACTAGGTAATAGTTCATAAGAACTAGGTAATAGTTCATCGAGAAGGAAGTATATGGTGAGTATTTAAATATACAATTTCAATTACAGTAGATCTGTAGATAGCAGGTATAATATAAGAGTAGTATTTGTGACGAGAAATATAGTCTCTGTTTTTTTTCTGTTATTTAGTACCTTGTATACTGTTACAAGGTGCTAAAGAACCAAATTTTATTTTATAGAGATACAACGTGCAGTAGTTTACCTCATAATACATCTTACGGCCGGTCCTAATAACCTATCTATATTTAGTTTTGGCATATCAGAGATAGAAAACAACTTCTGTCTTTGTTTCTCTGGACGGCAAAATCAGAGACAAAAGATGTTTTCTATCTTTGATATGCCAAAACTGAAGATAGATATGTTATTAGGACCGGCCGTTAGACAATACATAGTGTTATCCAGTGTTATCAGTATGTAGTATAGTAGCTCTACTGTAGATACATAAAACTATATATATATAGCATTTAGTTTACGATATCTTCACTATACTTCAGCAATATTTTCCAAGAGTCATTGTTAGATGTGTTAGGCCCTAAAGTTTCACAACTTGATATCCTACTTCATTAAGCCATCTACAGTTAATTCGCAAAATTAAACACTTAACGAAAAACCACTCAGTGTATGCTAGCCCTAACAACTAAGTGTAGTGTTTTGCTACAAGATGGCGCTGCACCGACGTACACAGTGTCGATGACTCACGGATGGACGCTCAAGATCGAACGCAGTCAGTCAGTAGGGCGGCGGGAGTACCGGGGTACTCTGCCCGTCGCGTACAATATTTCGATTAGCTAATACATATCCACCCGGCACTTTAGTGACATAGTTACTTACATAACTAAAATAGTGATGTGATAGTTCATTGAATTAAAATATTTAATAAATAACTTCCTTTTACGAATTGCTTTTTGTAAGTAAAAACTGCACAGGTTGTCGTTGTCCTTGCATAGTGAAATTAGTTTTTTGTATATTCCAAATTACATGTTTACTTCATAGTTTTAACTAACTTTATATAATATATTAAGGTGAGTAATACGTTTTTTTTTAATTTTCATTGCAATGGTACAATGGTAGAGTCTCACAGTGCTAGAATAATTAACTGCGTATTGTTTATTATTTGACTGAAATATTTTTGCCATAGCAATCCGACAAATCTGATTTTTCCTTTACACAATAAATTTTAAGTTGGAATTTTTAACCAACTTCAGAAAGGAGGAGATTCTGTTTCATAGTTTTTTTTATGTAGCCTTATTTTATTGTAAATGATTAGTAAAGTCATAGTTATGTTTTATGTACTTCAGTTAATTGTTTATGTGTGTTTTACACTGTTAACTAATAATGAATGAGTTAAATGACTATTCTAATATTTTACGGTTGCACGGCGCCTATTAGTATGACATCATCGCTCCAGCCGAAGGTCTCTTGAAGTATAAGGTCTCACACCGGTTGTTTTATGAAACATAATGTATTATAGTTACATGATAACCCTTTACTACTCCTTTTTATTCTATGTGAGTCAGTAGGAAACTACTGACGTGGCTAAGAGAGTCGTTTAAATGTTGACTCTATCACCCTACGAAATGCAATCTCAAATGCATATGTGTTGTGACTTGTGTTATCGTTAGAAATTGCAATGTCTTCGATATTTTTGCTACATTGTATGCGATGCGAATTGTGATCACCTGATTTCGCGCGAGTATCAAACTGCACTAGTATTATTTCCCAAGCTGCGTCTATTTCGGTACTGGCCACAGAACCGGTGCGACCAATATATAGCAAGCACAGTAACTACTTAGTGATAACGCTACCTATAGACTTTCTATTAGAGATTTCAACACATGTTATCTGCGCCCTAAACTCATTTCAGAGAAAGTAAATTAAACTATTATCATAGATCTTATAAATGATTACATTTCTCGATTAGATTTAGATCTTTTCAATGAAGTTATACTATCACATCATAGACAAGCCTGCTCTTTTTCAGTCTCTTAGAAGGGTCTTATGATCTCCATCTTTAAAACTAAAAACAAATCATGACTAATTAGTTAGGTCATTAAAATACTTGAGCATGTGACCTTACTATACTCTACAGCTAGCACGCGCATTATGTGATGTGAAAAGCTCGTGAGAAGCCACGAGTCGATGTCTCAACTAAAATTGGAACTTGATTCGACAAACGTCGAACTCTTGCCAACAATCTACCACGGCAATCACTGCAACAGTGACATAATAACACGCCGGTCAATAACATTGTATTATGAGTGAAAAATCCTTGAATGCATAATCTTCCGTCGTGCAAAGAAACAAAAACTTTGTATTAAGGGGACTATACTAGAGCTATGTGTTGCCTCCAATCGATTTAATTTAATTACTTCTAAACAAAATCAATTCTGAAAAAACTAGAACAGTATCATTTTAGCAAATTACCCCTAGTTCTTGAATCACTGTTAACTGCTTTTCATTCTGGCATTCTTTCGTATTGTACTTACATTATTGCTAAAAACGGCCGCTTTTGGCTTTAGCGACAAATTGGACTTTATAAACAACTAAATGAATATTACTGTGAGACAATTAATACTAGAGGTAATTTGCTAAAATGATACTGATCTAGTTTTTTGAGAATTGATTTTGTTTAAAAGCAATAAAATTAAATCAAATCACATAGCTTTAGTAGTCCCCATAAAGAAAATGCTTTAAGGAATTTTTACGCTTTGGCAGCTAATTCGTCACCCTTTATCATAAAATCACAATAATCTAAGAATAGTATCACATTTATACAGGATGAAATTTTAACTACTTTCCAAAATTTTTATAGGCGTTCAGTATCGTGTTTAGAGCCTATCTAAGAAGTTAAAATTGTAAATCAAGTTGTCACCCGAAAATATTTTTCGCGATATAGTTTTAATTTTTTTAGGTCCTAGACCTGTTAAAGTATAAAGGAAAAAATTATAAACATATGAATAGTATCGTAATGAATGAATGAGATGCACGACGTGTAAAAAAAGTGGTGTTAGGCGGCCGTATCAAAAATTTTAGATTTTTGTCGGACATTTTCTGAGTGATTTGTCTTGGCTTTTTGTACTGGGCTATACCAAAAGAAAAAATACGTCATTTGTTATTTGTCTCGTAGATTGATATATTAAAATTTGGAAGGTGGTTAAAATTTCACCCTGTATATTACCAACATGTATATACCAAGGTCACTCGCTATCACAAGACGTCTGAATCGGTAGACAGACCGCTCGAAAGAGATAAACACTTCATTAGCAACAATTAATCAAGCGCCGACATTTCATTATACATAGCCCTTTGATTGATAAGATTGCTTGAAAGTAATATACCCGAGATAATGAGGGAGACGGTTATCATAATGTCTTATTTTCTTAGTTTACTATAAAGGATGCTGCCTTGGGGTAGACAAATTTAAAATACAGATATTTTTTGTAAAAATGTGTCTTACTTATGGATATCCTTAAGTAAACACGAATAACCACGCGCATATCGCAGCAGAATATTATTCTGTATAACCTTCCAAATTTTAATATAACATTCTACTAGACAAAAAAACAAATGACGTATTTTTTCTTTTGGTATAGCTCAGTAAAAATTGTTAAGATAAAAGCACTTAAAAAATGTCCGCCAAAAATCTAAAATTTTTATACGGCCGCCTCAGAACACTTATTTTACGCGATTTGCATCTCATTCATTTGTTAGGATACTATTCAGAAGTTGTTAATTTTCCCTTTGTACCTTCACCAAAATTTTTTACTTCATAAAAAGACTCTAAATACGATCGATACCTAATGCCTATAAAATATTTGGAAGGCGATAAAAAGGCATCCTGTATAAAAAAAATATCAGGAGTACCCCAGGTATCAAATCTAAGTCCTTCATTTTTAAACGTGAATTCATTCGGCGTGCCACATTATAGTCCCTTTGAAATAATAAGTATCCACTAAGATCGATCGATATAACGAGCTTTTTAGCGAGCGAATTATACATATTATGTACAGTCGGAATATCAAAGCAGCGCATTTACAAGTCGACCGTTTGTTTGTAATCCCGGGTACCATTATATATTCGGGATCCTGCAGATAAAGCTTTCAGTTAATAGTGAGTAACTAAGTTTTGATTAATTTTTTTGCGCCATTTTAAGCTATAGTAGGTAAGGATAGTTAGTAATTCAGGCTCAAAGTATTTTTTGCAAAGTTATGACTTATGAAATATGAATGTAAAGACTTATGAATATTTACAGTCTGTCACAAATTATACAAAACTAGTTGTTGCCCGTGACTTCGTACGCGTCAATTTCTGTTATTATGATCGCGATTATTTTTGTAACATTTTTCACTGATGCTTCGCTCCTATTGGTCGCAGCGTGATGTTATATAGGCTAAAGCCCTCCTCGATAAATGGACTATCCAACACAATAAGAATTTTTCGACTCGGACCAGTACTTTCAGAGATTAGCGCGTTCAAACAAACAAACTCTTCAGCTTTATAATATTAGTATAGATTACAGGTTAAATATTATTACCAAAACTATTGAAACTACATATCTGCGAATTACATATAATATATAAATAATGTTTTTTTATTAATTTTTTAAGTGATTAATAAGGTGCAGCATGGTTTCATTCTGTAGTAGTACTTGATGATAATAGACTCATATAGTGATATCGTGATGATCTCACTTTTACTCACGATTCCATACAATTAATCACATAATTTAGTGTTATAATTCACTTAATAGTACCAACTCCTATAAAATATCAATCACAAGAATGTGAAATACGAATTATTGGAATTTCAAAGTACGGATTCGCGAAATACGTCTCATATAATAACTTTTACAAAACTCCAAGTAGGTATTTTGAGTTGATAAAAAATCTACAGCCTTGCTTAGAGTAAATTGAAAATATGTTTTCTTGAATAAATATTTTTCGACAGTTTTGTGGGATGTGAACTCATCATTTTTCTAACCGGGTGACTGCCCTTTTTGATCTGCCTTAACCAAATAAAACCAGTTGCGCTGTATAAGTAACAAGCCTAGAGGCAATAGTGGAGAGAACACGCTGCTTTCTTTTCAGGCAGTTAGTCGTTTGTTCGCCTTTTACGACACCCAATGAACGAGAAGGGATGATGCTTTTCCTTAATGTGCCTGCAGCACTACACGACCGTGTGCTGGCACCTCACGAAAACAATCAACTATAAAAGTGTTTTAACTGATGATGACAGTGAATCTGAAACAATCGAAAAAAAAAGTTATTTCTAAGTGGTTTGATTTTCAAGAAAAATATCATATAATAGCCGAGGATAATCTAGCACTATAGAAACCAAATTGAAAAGCTCTTTGTTCAACTTTTTCGCATGGAATTCTCGTTAAAATAGACGTCGTTGTAAGACACTGATTGAATTACGTGAAAAGAAAAAAAAATGATACAAAGCCAAGTACAAAACATTTTCTCGACTGCCAGAGTTTTTTCTGCTCTCAAAGAAAAACAAACTAGAGCAAGAAGCTCGATAGATAATTGACATTGTTAAACACAATATTGCCTTTGAAGTACCATACCATATTACTTTTTATCCGACTGCGGTGAAGATAAAGGAAATGTTATGTTTTTTTTGCATGGTTGTAATAACGTATGATCCTCGTACTACCAAAACTATTTATCTAATTGACATTTTAATGAGGTGTCAGATTAGGCATTATGGCGCGGGTAAAGGCATTTTTGCATATCAAAACAAGTCCGTTATGACGAAATTGTCGACTATAATATTGTGGCCATTGATAGTTTACAAATCCAATTAAAGGGATCGTCAATATAAAATTATCTTACCTACTGACAGCTCAATTAGAAGGTTGGAGAGATCGCTCCGCCTTGTCATTTTTATTGCACAGTTTGCACACTGGCTAACGATAACAAACAGTGTGGTTCCAATAGTTCTTTTTTTAGGGTTCCGTACCCAAAAGGTAAAAACGGGACCCTATTACTAAAACTTCGCTGTCTGTCCGTCTGTCTGTCACCAGGCTGTATCTCAAGAACTGCAATAGCTAGATAGTTAAAATTTTCACAAAATTTGTATTTCTGTTGCCGCTGTAACAACAAATACTAAAAACGAAATAAAATACGTGAAATATTTAATTTATCCCATACAACAAAAGCGATTTTTTTTCCTCTTTTTTGCTCGATATCAATAATGGCAATAGGTAGGCACTTGAAATATTCACAAAATACTCGATTGTTTTTTCAGTTTAATAGTAAATAATCAAATAAATATTTATTTTTTATTAATTGCATAATGTTAACAGTAAATGTAACAAAACCCTGTAAGGTCGTAGCAAATTAAACTTATACTAATTCAGAAAAAAAATTAAGGGGGCTCTCACACAAAAAACGCCATTTTTTGCCTATTTTTGCTCGATATCAATGAATGGTAACAGAAAGGCACTTGAAATATTCACAAAATAATAAATTATAAACTTAAACCATTCAAAAGTAACTTCATTAAATATTATTTATTGAAATTACTTTTTAATGGTTTAAGATTGTATGGAAGAGATAGTTCAAGCCTTATTGCTTCTGGTCTGGTGGTGGTCTTATGACCACTAGATTTTAATCTGGTTTAATTTTTTTTGTTTTTTTGTGTTTGGTGCAATAAAGTGTCTATCCATCTATCCAATGGTTTACTATTTAGCCAGGCACAAACTGAAACGATTGTATTTCTGGCATTAAAACATAAGTAGTAAAAGTTATTTCTATCCACATAAAATGCAAGAATAGCGGCCGGCCTGATAACCTATCTATCTTCAGTTTTGGCATATCGGAGATAGAAAACAACTTCTGTCTTTGTTTCTCTGGACGGCAAAATCAGAGATAGAAACTGTTTCCTATCTCCGAAATGTCAAAACTGGCGATAGATAGATTATTGGGACCGGCCGTAGGTATATAAATAATTCCCTTACCTATAACAACTTATGTAAATTTATACTACTAATATTATAAAGCTGAAGAGTTTGTTTGTTTGTTTGAACGCGCTAATCTCAGGAAGTAACTAGTCCGAATTGAAAAATTATTTTTGTGTTGGATAGCCCATTTATCGAGAAAGTCTTTAGGCTATATAACATCACGCTGCGACCAATAGGAGCGAAGCAGCAGTGAAAGATGTTGCAAAAATAATCGCGATTATAATAACAGAAAAAGACGCGGACGAAGTCGCGGGCAACAGCTAGTTACGAAGAAACTTTATGTCCCTAAATGTCACTAATTGCACTATGAGGTATTAATGCACTTTTGTTTTGCAGAAAATGTCACGGAGAAGACTGTTAGTTGGCGGCGCGGCCGGCGTCGCAGGCGCAGCGCTAGCTGTGTGGTCACTCGCGGCCGACGACACACCAGGAGTAAGTCTTAATTAAACACTTAACAATTCAGTAGGTACTGAAGTAATTATTATTAAGCAGAATAGTGTTAACCTGTAATACCGGTAGGGATAGGGTTTTAACTCGGAATATAAGGGGTGCGACACCGGGTGCAAGGTCTTAAGGGAGGGGGCAAGCGATCGTACAAACCCTATATCATGCGTAATCGACAGATTTAAAAGTTCTGAACAATTATATCCCTCTGCCATCCCAAATACTCGCATTCATAATATCAGTAAGACATACCTAAAGCCAATAATTAAGTTTTTTTTATGGGGGTTCCGTTTTGCACACGAGCGCTCAATATAATGAAAACCTAGTTGCCAGTTTCATTGCCATTTGTTTGTGTTGCTTAACAACATAACATAATTTATATTCCTCCCACCACAATAAAGTAAACCTTGGTCTCAAGCTAAGAGCATATAACGGAAACTTATATTTACCATAACATCTAGATAAGTATGACTAAGGTAGACACCGTATGATGATAATGCTAGGCAATCAAGGTTGCATTACTTGTAGTGACGTCATTTGCTGTATATTACCATATACACCGTGAAATTTTAGTGGTTGTTTTCCCGCAACAGAACGATTTACCTTTAGTAGCACCATCGAATCGTGCGAGTTATTTTTTGAAAATAAAGATATCGTTGTTCTCAACTAATCAAAAAAATAATCATCAACTCAAAAGCGTGAGATACGATAGTATCTTTACAAAATGTGACGTGTTTGGGTACTGCTTGCCGCACGAAATCAATGTTCAAAGCAAAAGAAGCTCTACGCACTAAGTAATACATCATAAACTGCACCGCGCGAGGGGCAATGACCCCGGCCGGTGACCGGCTGCGGCGCGGCTGGTACCATTGGTTCGAGGTTGTTTTCGAGTTTCGTTTATCACAATCGTGAAACTGCCATTTTTTTATTTGAATAAAAAAAAACTGCACAAATCTATTGTACTATTAAGATAGAATCATTTTACTGCGGGAAAACAACCACTAAAATTTCACGGTGTATTACTAACTAACGGGTGGACCCGTTAAGTTTTAGTAAGGATCCCTAATCTTTTCTAGCAATAAATAAAGTCTGTGTAATTCAAGGTGAATGTAGCTGTCCAATGGTGAAATATTTTTTGAAATCGGCACTGTAGTTTTTGAGTTCATTCATTCATACAAATCTTTCCTCTTTAAGTGTAGATGTAGATTAGGTGCCGTGCAGGAAACCCAATGCTTACGCTTAGGTACAGTATTTAATAATAATAATAAATAATATAATAAATATTTAAGACATGCCTCAATGGGCCACACTGAGCCATCTAGTCCCAAATTAAGGTACTATTAAGTACCCTGTCGTATGGGGTACTAGACAACCGATAAACTTACTTATATACATTTTTTTATGTAAATATATACTTATAATACATAGAAAACACCCAGACCAGTACAAACAGACATGTTCATGCACACAAATATTTGTACTGTGCGGGGATCGAACCCGCGACCCATGGCTCAGAAGCAGCGTTAACTACCGCTGATCCAAATGGTCGTCGTATTAACCCGACACTATGCCATTCCATCATAAAGAATGACACAGACAACTTACCATTACCAACTCTAACATCGTCTTTTCTAAACTAATTTTTAATGTAACACACAGAATTTGATACCTACATTTTGCACACTAATGTTATTAAGGAAAAAAAAAAGTTGTGCGTGTACTAGTGTACACACGTAAGAAGTGAAACTTCTTTATGGCCTTATTTTACGAAAAATGATCTACATGCAACTTTCCAGAAATTGGTTAAATTAGTTAAATTGGTTAAATTGGTTAAATTGGTTACATTGGTTAAATTGGTTAAATTGGTTAAGTTGGTTAAATTGGTTAAGTTGGTTAAGTTGGTTAAGTTGGTTAAATTGGTTAAATTGGTTAAGTTGGTTAAATATTATTTCACTTTACCTTTTTGCTATCGTCTGAACCAACCGTGGTAGGGGCAAGAAAAAGATGGCGCGTAACCGAAAAATGTGACGAAAATTTGACGCAACTTTCCAGAAATTGGTTAAATTAGTTAAATTGGTTAAATTGGTTAAATTTGAGCAAAACGTGACGGTAAATTTTTTCCAACGCCGATAAAGAAGTTTCACTTCAAAAATAATAGAAAACAGCACACTCAGGCACGGTAGAAAGAGTGGGAGATACTAGTTCCTCTCCCTTCCCCTCGATCTTACGCTTTTTCGATCAGCATCACGTGACCCTGACGCGAGTTTGGAAGTTTTTACCCATCCAACAAAAAGTGCTCAGCGCCGCTAAAGAAGTTTTCACTTCAATAATAATTTTGGGAAACTTATTTGGAGTGAATAAACTCGAAAACGTACGAGTGAGGGAGAGTCACAAGGCAGCTGCTAAAAAGTCGGTCACGCGTCTTTTTGATGAAAAACAAAGCAGCTTAGTTAACGCAGGCACAGATAATATAATAGACGCAAATATATATGCACTTGTAGACCTAGACCAAGGAAAAAATGATTTTAATAGTCCGAGCTTATAGCGCCTAGGTTTTCATCTAAATGGCAAAAATTGCAGTTCTATTTTTTTGTCCAAAAGGTTTCAAATCAAATTAATTCGTTAATAATTTTATGCGGCGCCAGTCATCACAGTTCTGGCTAAACATCATCGTGGGGATTATGCTAGTTCCTTTAACTTGAATTCAATGCTGGAGGCCTTTTCCCTTCAGTGGGATGATTATAGGCTGTTACTTTACTTTATCTACAACACAGGTGTACCTACATTAAGTAGGTAGGACGGTAGTCTTAATCCAGCTCTGCTTGTTAACTGCTCAAATCCGCAAGGGTGCGCTAACTACGCGATAATAGTCGCGCTCGGGACGCTTATGAAACACTAAACTATTTATAGATCACAATCATCTAAATACGTAGCTATGGCGCGTTTACCGTAACAATGCTGAAAGTGTATGAAGTGTAATTTTAATAGCGCAAAATCATCAGCCTATCACAGTCCACTGCTGGAGATAGGCCTCTCCAGTTGCACGCCGCTTAGGTCGATCTTCGGTTTCTCGCATTCAGCTCCTGCCAGCCATCTTGCGCAAATCATCACTCCACCTGGCCTGAGGGCGTCCTACACTACTTTTGCCGAGACGCGGTCTCCACTCTAGAACTCGTTTACATACATACACTCACGCCTTTTTCCCGGAGGGGTAGGCAGAGACCACATCTTTCCACTTGCTACGGTCCTTACAGACTACTTTCGCTTCATCCACATTCATTAATCTTTTCATACACACTCGCCGGTTTAGGGTACTCTTGACCTGACCTTTCTTTAGAACTTCCCCGATTTGATCAAGATAAGTTCGTCGAGGCCTTCCCCTTCCAACATTTCCATTCATACTCGCCATATATAGGTATCTTTTTAGTCAACCTGCTTTCATTTATCCTCTCAACATGTCCAAACCAGTTAAGCATTCCTTTTTCAATACTGGTCACTACATCCTCTTTTACACCACTTCGATCCCTTATCACACTATTTTTAATCCTGTCACTCAGATTGACTCCAACCATACTTCTTAACGCTCTCATTTCCACTGCATTTATTCTGCTTTCATGTTTTCTCTGCCACACCCAACTTTCACTCCCATACATCAGTGTTGGAACCAACACCCCTCCATGCACAGCCAGGCGGGCCTTTTCGGACACCTTCTGACTGCTCATAAAAGCGTGCAACGCTCCATTCACCATGTTGCCGGCATTTACTCTCCTTTCAATATCACTATTACACTCGAGAATTCTATTACACTATAGAACTCGTTTACCCCAACGGTATACAACTGAAATGGAAATAACTTAAAACCTCTTAGGGGTCGATGACAGTGCTAAAACAACTATTGTTTCAATTACACCGTATATGAAAAATATTAGAATTTAAATATGAGTGAGATATATTTGTTTGCAAAAAACACGTTACAAAACATAAAATGTGATGTTATGAATCAATTTGTCCCGTTTTTTACCATAATGATAGGTAACGAAAAAAACAATTAGAATGATATCACTTTTATACCTACTTACCTAATTATGTGTTTAGAGACCCATTAAAGTTACAAAAGCTCGCCTCATTAATCCCTCAGTTCCCGAAAGGGACTATAGTCCCTTTTTTATATGACTAATGAGCTTTTGGGAATTGAGCGAGTGTATTTTAACTTCGTCACGAAATTACTGCTGTCGATAAATCAATGCCCCATAGTCACGCTTATACGAAGTAATTACACAAAGTTCACTTGAAAGTCGATGTTCTTTGTTATTTACCTATTGAACTGTAATAAAACTTGTATTATTTTACTAAGAAAATGCTGTTATTGTATTTTTTAAGTCATACAACATCACGAATGCTTAAAATACGGTCCTGAAATTCATATGTAGACGATTATTATGTTGACTCAATCCTGGGTAGAGCAACTGACTGGACTATTTTAATGGACACGTATGAAAAGCACTATAAAATCCCAGAAGATGTGTGTGTTTCATCATCCAGACCGGACATTTTTCTTTTTTCTAGAGCTACAAAACGGATTGTACTTGTAGAGCTTACCGTGCCGTGGGAAACTATCATACCTAAAGACCACGCAATGAAAGAAAACAAATATTATATGATCCCATAAATGAATTAACGAAAAAAGGGTAATGTAGTTAATCTATATGCTGTAGAAGTAGGAGCGAGAGGTATACCAGCAAAATCTCTCTATAACCTGTTGAAAGACCTTGGCTTGGCTAGAACTGCAGTAAGTTCTATAGTAGAGCGAGTGTCTAAAGCTGCATTAGCAGGTTCGTACCAGATTTGGCTGGGCAGGGAGAGAAACACGAGTAGTGAAGGTGAGTGTTGATGTACGTCGGAAAGGGGCCCCTTAAACCTACACCGGTGTCACAAGTCCCGGGAACTACTCGGGAGTTTCTCTTTCTGTCACACGATGGACCCGGTACCCGCACGGTGAATCCATAGAACGCTAAGAAGTTTGGCTCTCTAACAATCGGGAGAAGCCAATACACGATGAAACTATAGACAAAATATAGTTTTTGTTATTGCTCATTGCATCGTTCAATGAATACCTACCTGCCATAATGTGTGTGTTGTTCAGCTAACAACTATTTAAGTATCTAACTTTTATTGAGACTTGTACGTAATTATCCTCCTTCAGTAACTAACTTTTGTTGACAATATTTTACCATTGGGTAGACAAGGAAACATTTTTTTCAAAATTTTGCTCAGCTATGGTGCACTTTTTCCGCGTGATTGAAATACTCGTATGTACAAAGATGTCCGTATCCATGTCAAATTACAGGTTTCTAGTACTAAGAATTAGTAATAAGTAATCTCTGAGCTTAACCGTAGACGTGGCGAAACTATGATACTTTTTAACTACGAAACCCTTACAGGTCTTTCAAGACAACTTTTGTTCCTAGTAAACACAAACGGCAACCAAGTATACAACGTACTTTATACTCCCTCTTCGTATTTCAGCAATGGTACAGACCGACAGTATCAGCGAAAACAGAACGTAAGAAGCGACCTCTTCCGTCTCGGGCGGAGCAAGTAGCGAATCTCCAAGCCGGCCACACATACGACATTCTGATCATCGGTGGGGGCGCCACTGGTGCAGGATGCGCTCTCGATGCCACTACCAGGGGTAAGAAATTAGGATTATAAGACAGTACGGTTTAAAATCATCTACATACGTATGCCTAAAGCAAAAACCAAAAAACACATTTATACCATGTCTCTACTAAATCGCTGGTGTTCAAAATCAATTTGAATTTAGTCCTCACTAGCTGTTGTCCGACTTCAGACGCATAGAATTCAAAATTTCGCACTTGAACCGTGCTTTTCTCCGGGATTAAAAGTAACCAGTGTACCTACTATAACAGTCCATCATATATCTCCATGACTACAGCTGTTCAGGCGTGATTGATTGAGTGACTAACATATTATAATATTATATGAAAATTCGTAAGTTCGAATGGACTTATAATAAGTAAGATAATAAAGACGAATGAATGAGTGGTGGTCTTATATCAATCCTGGCAAGTCATTGGTTGCAAAAAATTATTACAATTATGAAAGAGAACTCCGTTTCTCCATGATAGATAAGTAGTTAATGCACTTAAGTGTTTTGGCTATGTTTTCTTCATATTTATTAAAAGATTTCTCGATACATATATTTTATTGATCGTACCATAACCATTAGACAAGCATTTTAGTGTATGTTTGTATAATCAGTTTAATGAAGTATTATTGGTAAAAGCGTTATACATTCTCTTTTCTTCAGATCTTATACCACCACTTTCTTAGACATAAATCTTTTCATTTCATTTCAATTAAGTTTGTACAACCTAAGCGATTGAGTGCTTCACGAATACAAAACATGTGCTAAGACGTCTTGTCCTGTCTTGCATTACAAACAGTGTTCTTGACCTGTAAGTTATAAACGTGTAGTAGTAAAACACTAAGTTCATTATTAGAGACTAGTTGCTGCCTGCGAGTTCGTACGCGTAGTATTTATGTCGCTCGGCATATCCATTGTCTCTTCATCATAATATCCTTACTCATAATAATTTATTCACAACATAAAGTAACAGCAGTCTAACAAATGGGTGTTTAATAGCTACTTTATGACCTGCAAGAGGTATAAAACATTTAATTGTGACTTAAAAAATAGTATATTCTAATTAATTTGAGCAACCGCTTAATGCAATGCAATGCAATGCTCAATCAACAGGCTTAGCCTTAGTGTAGATTTTTGTTGAGAAATATTTAACCTTTACTTTACATAACCATAACCATGTGGAAATCTTTCAAAGATATCAGTTTGAATAAGGTTTTATCATGTTTATTTTTCCATTTAGGTCTCCGTACAGCCATGGTGGAAGCAGACGATTTCGCCAGCGGCACGTCAAGCCGAAGCACGAAGCTGATCCACGGTGGAGTGCGCTACCTCCAGAAAGCCATCATGGGCCTCGATTACGACCAGTACAAAATGGTGAAGGAAGCTCTGCACGAGCGAGCCAACATGCTTGAAGTGGCGCCACACTTGACGAGACCTTTACCCATCTTGCTGCCTGTTTACAAGTAAGTTTTATTATGCAACAAAATAATTACTACTTGTGTCTCCAGAATGTGTAGCCTTTGAAAAGAAAGATATTTTTACGGATTTTAATTCGTGTTTAGAAAAAAGTAACACCCTATAATCATCCCACTGCAGGCTAAAGGCCTCCATCATTGAATTCAAGTTACCACAGCAATGATGGGTGCTGGCATTCATCACGCTTGCCAAATGCGGGTTGATGATCACAAACCCGAGCAATGTTCGAAAATTCGAAAATATTATTGCCCGACCCGGGAATCGAACCCGGGACCCCGAGATCTTGGCCCGGTATTTAAACCACTAGACTAATGGGGCGTTTATTTTAGTTAATCCAGAAATTTTAACACTTTACAGCGTTAGTGGTCACGAGCAGACTAAGTTATGGCAACACTGCAAAGATAATACCGGACGCAGTTAGCTCATATTGAAAAGGACCATAAGTCATAACTGACGATAAAAATTAGAGACAATAGTTTTTTTTACAAATAAAGTCTGCCCGTACGCTGGTAAGTGTTCGAAATATCGGGTTAAACAAAAAAAAAACGCGAATTAAAATCCGTAAACATACCTTTCATTTCAATGAATAGGTAGTGTTCGCGTCAACTAAATAAAACAGAATGTAGCCTGACATGCAGGCAGCTGTACCTACCTAAATCATCTAAATCGGTCCACCTGGTAAAAATGTATGTTAGTTCCATTTCATTTTATTTAATTCAAATAAATACACGTCGTATTTGAATCTTACTCTTTTTTCAACAAGAGTTGGGGGTTTATACTTATACCATGTGCCTTTTTAAGTTTCCGATATTTCGGCAATAATGCAAACACCATGATTACGGAATACTCTATAAGTACTCTTCTTTTTTCTTTGGTTAATAAACGTATTATGCAATTCTATTATCAATATACTCGTAATATACATACTGCAACAGCAATAACAAATAGTTAATTTATACTTACTTAAGTTTGTCTAAGTGCGTTGTATTGCGTCGACATGTAAACATAGTACCTATATAAAAAGTCCAATTCGTTATCAATATCGGAACACTTTATTGATCAGTTTATTATAGGTCGATGAGCGTTGGCGACCTTGAAAAATTGATACAGCATTTCATATGTATTCAAATGTAAATTCAATATTTTGGCCTGTTTCTGGCATGTCACGCAAATGTAAATTACTTTGTAGTAACGAAAACCCTAAACAAAAGGCTTTATTGATGATATTAGACAGTAAATAAAAAAGCCGGCCTAGTGCGAGTCGGATTTGCGCACGAAGGGTTCCATACCATTGACTAGGTAAACAACAACAAGTACATAAATTTAGTTAATGTAGTGCCTACCTGTTGCCATTACTGAAATCAAGCAAAAAAGGGCAAAAAAATCGCGTTTATGGGAGCCACTTTTAAATATTCATTTTATTTTGTTTTTAGTACAGAGTAAACTCTTTTTAACGTTATCCTTTATAACAATAAACTCCCTGTGACGTTGAAGTGAGCCCAACTTGGTTGGTTTGCGTTAAAACCCACATATTGAAACACTCTTTATAGCGATACGCCATTTTCTATTACGAAGAAATGTGTTCATATTTGTAGACAGTAAATATTTATTATCGGTATTATTGTTTATGTTATGTTATCAGGTAACAAAAGACATTGAAGCTCCGAAACATCCGAGGTCGGTCTAGCTTTTGTTATCCTTAATTGCCTTGAACACGTGCAGTATGACGCATTGTTATCTCGAAAGTGATGGTCTTCGACCAAGCATACTGGGTACCTATCGTATTATCAGTCGTAAACCTACTTTGAAACTGTTAATTTTTGTTAATTTGGTTGTTTTTTTGTTCACTCCATATAACGATAACTCTATTTTACACTGTATTTGTTGTTATTGCGGCAAAAGAAATAAATAATTTGTGAAAATTTCAACTGTCTAGCTATCGCGGCTCTTGAGATACAGCCTGGTGGTGACAGACAGACTAGACGGACAGACAGCGAAGTCTTAGTAATAGGGTCCCGTTTTTACCCTTTGGGTACGGAACCTTAAAAAGATAAGCACTTACACATGTCTAGTTTTTGTTCTGCACGTACAATTGTACATACTTAGGTTATCTCTGTGTTATTATTATGGTTCAAAGGCTAAGGTCATTGGTTTTAATATGAGGAAGTTGTTGATATAGTATTACTGTATTATGTGTATTATTGGTTACTACATTAAAGTTTGCACTTAAAATCACATCAAAGATGGGAAAAATGTATTGATTCCATAATCTTGAAGTTTTTAGACCGATCTTACTATAATTTCCAAAGTAAACAGTTCCGTATCACCAACCAATGGACCATAAATAAAAAGATTGAAGTTGTGTTATTGAGAGATACAACCCTTTTCCAAAAACACAAAAACAGGAGCAATTTTAAATTCTATAACTTATTTTATTACTATTCGAGGCTTTAGCAATTATAATATCTTTGTTTTTTAAATTAGTAACTAATAATTTAAATGGACAAAAAAATATATTGATTAAAAAAGTCAGTATCCTTCTTATTTTGTAATTATCCTTCAAAGATGATCTGTTGTCAGAGTTTTCCAAGCCGACTATTAGAGCCAATCCACATGACACCGCACCGCAAGAATATTATAGTATAGGCCAAGGGCTGCGAGGTGGGTTTTCTTGTCGTGTGAAACGGCTCTTATACGCCTTCAACACGACAAAGCAGTCTTAGTTTTAAAGGAACTGTATTTTCTTACACCACCAGCTTATCAATTTAATTGTTTAAAAACCGGTCAAGTGCGAGTCGGACTCGCGCACGAAGAGTTCCGTACCTGACTACTTAGGTAAACAACAGTAGGTAGGTTCATAAATTTAGTTAATGTAGTGCCTACCTGTTACCATTTATTGATATCGTGCAAAAATAGGCAAAAAATGCCGTTTTTTGTATGGGAGCCCCCTTTAAATATTTATTTTATTTATTTTTTGTTATTGCGGCAACAGAAATACATAATTTGTGAAAATTTTAACTGTCTAGCTCTCGCGGTTCTTGAGATACAGCCTAATGACATGACAGACAGACGGACAGTGAAGTTTTAAAAAAAGGGTCCCATTTTTACCCTTTGGGTACGGAACCCTAAAACTGTTTGTGATAGGTTAATCTGCTAATCTGTTAACTGGAAGAGAATTTAAAGATGGATTCTTATGTTTCAGATGGTGGCAAGTCCCGTACTACTGGTTCGGCATTAAGATGTACGACTTGGTTGCGGGCGACAGAAACGTCAAGAGCTCCTACTACCTGTCCAAGAAAAACACGTTAGAACTATTCCCTATGCTTAAATCTGACAACTTGTGCGGTGGAATTGTGTACTATGATGGTGAGTGTTTTAATTTAGGAAACCGCATCAAGTGAAAGTTGTTCGAAAAAAAGTAAAATTATTATGTTCAATTTCTGACTTTACCATTATGTGAGACGACAGCACTTAAAGCAAATTTTCATCAAAATGTATAGCCTGATTGTACAAGCCACTACAATATGTCAGCACAAACGTGTTAAGGCATAATAAGGTCTGAACTGTGTGCTTTTGTCGGAGCTAGTTGCAAGTTTTAGTCGGTGAAACTTGTCGAACGCTTAAACGTGAATTTATATGGCTCTGAAAGTTTAGAAAATTGACACTAGATGGCGCTGCATCATTAGAAAATTGACACTAGATGGCGTTGCAACACAACAAACTTACGTTTACGCGGATGATAAGTTTCATCAATGTTCAAAAAGCGAAATTCTTTGCCTGGTTTTGATGAATAGGATTCAACTCATTTAGTTTGTTATCTCTTGTGTCTTATACATAGAGTTTTTTAAATTAGTTTGTTATCTCTTGTGTCTTATACATAGAGTTTTTTAAACCGGTCGGGAGACTAAGGATTGCCAACCAACTTAATATCATATAGTTAAAACAATTATTGTCTTTAAGCCTATGAATAATGACTACAAAAGTTTCTCCCACAAACCTCTGTCAGAGTCCAACGCGCAATTTTCTTATTGACGTGACAAGTGGTTTAAACTTTGCAACTTAAATTCGATGATGGAAGCCCTGCAGTGGGAAGATTATAAGCCGTACTTAAACTCACAGACAAACATTATTATTTAAGCAAATAATCTATCATTTGTAGGTCAGCAAGACGACGCGCGAATGAATCTCGCGATAGCTCTGACGGCAGCACGGCACGGCGCCACCATCGCCAACCACGTCAGTGTCACCAAACTGTACAAGACCGCGGGGAAACTTAGCGGCGCTAGAATGCGGGTAAGTTAACAGTTTCATCATTATTTTGCTTTTCTACCGACACATTTTACTGTATTACGTACCAACATACTGTCAACGCACATTTTATCATTTAAAAAAACAAATTATGATATCATATTTTTGGCTTTGTACTATTTGGCATGTTTCACACCAATGTTAGTTATGGCTCTGCTGTTGGATATCCAAATAAACAAAAAAATATACCATGAGCCCCCATATCAGTATTTACGGTAGATGTGACACTTATATTTCATCTGTGGTGGTAGATAAATAAACTTAACAGTATATGCGGCGAAAGGTCGATATTAACATGGATAATCCTGATACCACTACGGAAAAAATATATCAAATTTAAAATTTCATTGCGATTCAAGAAATATCCACATTATTCTTTTACTCTAATATATTATGTGTTGGATATGCAAATACAATAACTCCGCTTTCTAATTTGGACCTCTGTTTATAGATTGAAGACTGAATTTTCTCTTCTAATGCGTGAACCGATGGTAGTAAATCCGTATACACAAAAACGTGAAACATTTCAGGACGAGCTGTCCGGCAAAGAATGGGATGTGAAAGCGAAGTGCATAATCAACGCGACCGGCCCCTTCACAGACACCATCCGAAAGATGGACGAACCTAGCATTAAGGAAATCTGCTGCCCATCGTCCGGCGTTCATATAGTGCTGCCCGGGTATTACAGGTTAGTTGATGAGGAGTTATTAATTGATTACGTAACGGGCAGGCAAGGGGTAGGTTTAATTTTTGAGGGTATGGGGGGAGAAAAAGTGCGGTCAGTCAGTTTAGCAGGGATAATATTTCATTTGCGTCTAGAGCTGGGGTTTGAAAAATCTTATGTGCTTTCCGTGGAAAGTGGAGTAAAAATTCATTAAAATCATCCTTACTAATAATAATGCGGAAGAGGACCACACCATTAATAGATTATAGAGCCACTGCCTTAGAAACCGATCAATTAAATCTTAAAAGGATGTTCGTTATAACATAACGTACATATGCCGATGTCGGCTGTACGTGCCTTAGTTTAAAATAAAATAGACATTGATTGTGGCTCTGCTGCCGAGCATACTCCCTAACAGCGCCACAAGGAATATGTACTCAGGAAAGATAAACGCTACTCTTTTTGGATTAAAACTGTTGTACGAGTAGTGTGTATGGCGTTCGTGTTTAAAAATATCATTTTTAGACAGCGGTTTTCTTTTATTTTATCATTACTAAAATTTTCTTAGAAAGAGCCTAATTATTTTATTTTAGCAATTTTTTTCTAGAGTGTCCTTTACTAGAAAGCATTTCAATTAAATAAAAGCCATTTAGAGCGAAATACATTTATTATTTACCGTAACTAACTTTAACCTATAAACCTAACATAGTAAAAAAGAGTAGTCTAGAGTGTACAACTGAGAAAGTATTCGAATAAAAAGTAGCTTTCTGCAGAAATTAATAAAATTGCGGATGAAATTGCACCGTGTATAATTAAATAAAAAATCCAATTATCTCCAATCAAGATATTCATAGTTTCGATAGATGAGCATAGCGCCTAGTCACAAAATACAGAAACAGTAACAGAACATTTTGCTAACATAAAATAATCAGGCGCTTTCTAAGAAAATTTTTGTATAGGTAAAATAAAATAAAAACCGCTGTCTAAAATGATATTTTTAAACACGAATGCCATACACACTACTTGTACAACAGTTTTAATCCAAAAAGAGTAGCGTTTATCTTTCCTGAGTACATATTCCTTGTGGCGCCTCGCTGTTAGGGAGTATGCTTGGCAGCAGAGCCACAATCAATGTCTATTTTATTTTAAACTAAGGCACGTACCGGTGACATCGGCATACGTACGTTATGTTCGTTTGACAAACATCCTTTTAAGATATAATTGATCGGTTTCTAATGCAGTGGCTCTGCGGCAGAGGACCACACAATTAATGGGCACTTGTAGCCGTCACTTATCTCTTAACAAAAAAATTTACTAACATTCAACGACCGCTGTCATAAGTTCATTAAAAATAGGTTGTTTTATGCGTTTTAAGTCATCTTTTACCATAGTGATCTTTAGGGGAGGCCTATTCCCAGCAGTGCGTTGACTGAGATAATGATCATGATGAACCACAGCTTTATAGTAAAAAACCTGACTCACAATCAGTCACAGAAAAAAGTCCTTACCAAATGACCACCCACTTGGACGTTTGGATACTCTTTTATTTTCCTGACAGGTTAAATCATAAAAATCGTGGAGCCAAGACCGTGTCGCTTTCTAAAAATGAGACATCATACCTCAATTTTTTTAAATTGTTTTCTACTTACAAATATAATGAATCCATTCAAATATCGTATCCCCCAGCCCAGAACACATGGGTCTCCTCGACCCCGCGACGTCTGATGGACGTGTGATCTTCTTCCTGCCGTGGCTCAAGGGCACCATCGCGGGCACCACGGACATGCCGTGCCAGATCACGCACAGCCCCAAACCCACTGAGGACGAGATCCTGTTCATCCTTACAGAGGTCAAGAACTACCTGAACCCCGACGTTGAAGGTACGAGGAAGGTATTTTTGCTATATAGAAGAACTGAAATCGTAAAATTATTATTATAATAGATATCTACTAGAAACTTGATAAATTATGTCTCAGGCGGAACTCTAACCCGCATCTCCATGCATGCTCCGCGCCCGGTATGCATGGAAATGCGGGTTACTGAATGAATTTTACTTAGTTATCTTACTTTCTTTAACAGCATACCTCGTATTCTGCGGAAGCCTAGAAGAAATATACATACATACATACATACATATTATCACGCCTCCTTCCCAACGGGGTAGGCAGAGACCAAGGCCTTCCACTTACTACGATCCTGGCATACATCTTTCGCTTCTTCCACATCAATCTTTTCATGCATGCTCGTCGGTTTAGAGTACTCTTGACCTGACCTTTCTTCAGAACATCCCCGATTTGATTGTGGTAAGTTCGTCTAGGCCTTTCTCCTCCAACGTTCCCTTTCACACTCTTCTTATAGATCTGTCTAGTCATTCTTCTCTCATTCATCCTCTCTACATGCCCAAACCATTTAAGCATCCCTTTCTCTTAGAAAAAATATGAAATATAAAAATAATTTTACTATCTTTTTAAACAGAAATGGTTATGATTACTTGTTCAGTGGAAAAAGAAAGTAGAATAGCTTTTTGAAAAATCATAAAAAGTACCTAAATCAATTGATTAAAGTTTCAACTACTTACATCTTATCTTATATCAATAAGCTTACTAGTATTATAAATAAGAAAGTTCGGATGAATGTTTGTTACTTAACCAGAACGGCTAACCGGATCGTGGCGAAAAACGATCATAGGCTACTTTGTATCCTGATAAAATTTACCGTTCCCTATATGCTATACAACGTGTTCCTTTTGATATCCCATAACTCTAAGGTTATGTTCTATAGGTAAAAATTATATAAAACGCCCTAGCACATGTTTTTCAAAAATAAATAGTTTCGAATATAACATCAATTTTAGTTAAATTTGATAAAGAAATGTAACCAGTATGGAGAATCCTTAGTTTTGCGAGAGGATTGGCAAACTTACACTAAAGTGTAGTAGTAAAGTAGCGAGAGAGCGTAACTTGTAAAAAAACATTGACGTGTGTGGGTGTTTCATTGATAAGTAGGTACGAGTAAATCGTTTTCATTCAAAAGTTCATTCATATCAAGGTAAGGGTGTTTTACATAAACAGTCGTGACTTTTTAGAATTATATTGTATGAAAAAATTAAACAAAAAAACATTAATAATTGATAAATAATTCATATGCAATTTGATTCTTTATCATGGTCTGTTTAATACCCTAGAGTTATGGGATATCAAAAGGAACACGTTGTATAGCCATATATGTTCCCTATATCCCGTATTGTGCTAGTTTCCAATTCAAATAGCCAAGCGTAAGTCGCGGGAAACAGCACTTATTCATTGTTCTGTCTATTCCAGTCCGTCGCGGCGACGTGCTATCCGCGTGGTCGGGCATCAGGCCGCTTGTGTCGGACCCCAACAAGCCGGACACGCAGTCGCTGGCGCGGAACCACATCGTGCACGTGTCGCCGGCGGGGCTCGTCACCATCGCGGGCGGCAAGTGGACCACGTACCGGTCCATGGCCATGGAGACCATCGACGCGGCTATTGAGAGTGAGTTACCGATGATAATAAGGCAGGGCATATTTGTGATTTGCTTCAGTCCGTCGCGGTGAACTGCTATCCGCGTGGTCAGGCATGGAGACTATGGAGACCATAGACGCGGCTATAGAGTGAGTACCGATTGCAATGTGATATTTGGCTGCGAGTTCTTGAGTGGAGACCGCGTCTTGGCAAACGTAATGTAGGACGCCCTCAGGCCAGGTGGAGTGATGATTTGCGCAAGGCGGCTGGCAGGAGCTGGATTGCGAGAATTGATTGCTGGATTGAGAGATTGAAGCCGAGGATCGACCTAAGTGGCGTGCATTTGGAGAGGCCTATGTCCAGCAGTGGACTGCAATAGGCTGATGATGATGATGATGATTTGGCTGTAGTCCGTTGCGGCGACGTGCTATCCGCGTGATCGGGCATCAGGCCGCTTGTATCTGACCCTAAAGCCGCGTAAAACATAAAGACCAATTAAAATACTAATGTCGCGCGACTTGTGTCCCGAAAGACGTCGGGCGACTTCATGCGTCGTTGCCACACTTCTTTACCATGTACCGCGGTGGTCCATGGCCATGGAGACCATAGATGCGGCTATTGAGAGTGAGTACCGAATACAATGCGACAGGTCATATTTGCTTCAGTCTGTCACGGCGACGTACTATCCGAGTGGTGGGCATGGAGACTATGGAGGCCATAGACGCGGTTGAGAGTGAGTTACTGATTACTTTGCGACAGGACACATTTGATCCAGTCCGTCGCTGCGACGTACTATCCGCGTGGTCGGGCATGGAGGCTATGAAGACTATAGAAGTGAATATACCGAATACAGTGAGACAGGTCATGAAACATTGGTTTAGCTTTTAAAAGCTGGACTACACTGTAATTGAACTATCAGTTCTATTGGCAGTAGAAGGCCTCTAAGTCTTAATACTCTAAGCTCTAAGTCTGCTTGAGAAGTTTATCAGACTTATGGTCAACGGCTTTCCTGGAAACAGAAACACACTATTTCTTGTGCATAAGTGCCACTTGAACGTTTGTCACGTGCTTTTTAAAATTAATTTTAATTCATACTAATAAGGTTGAATTTAAATTAAATGAGTATGTCAGTAGCTACCTTATGTTTAATCGTCGAAATTTTTTAAGTGCAACTGTCAGTTTTGCTTGGGACTGTTTAATATCTTCTGCTTGGATATCAAAATAGTTCGTAATCTCTTATATCTGAAGGTGACGCTTACCGTTGAAACTATATTTTTTTAACCCATTGTTTTGATAACATGGTTATTGTTTATGTAACTTTTATATGGAGTTCACTAATATTGTTACTGTGCAATAGACAAAAACACGCAAAATTGCAAAATCCAATCACAATGACCGATGAAGCAATTCTACCGCAAATAAACGCGCGCAGAGCTCTAAAGACATTATGTTCATTCGTAGGCGCGGATCTGAAGCCGCTGTTCCGCGAGTGCCAGACCGACGGCTTCCTCATCGAAGGCGCTCACGGCTGGACGCCAACAATGTACATTAGATTAGTGCAGGACTTCGGATTAGAAATGGAAGTAAGTACTTCATAACTAATATGTTAAAGAACTAAAAACGGATATAAAAAAGGGCAAGTGCGAGTCGGACTAGCGCACGGAAGGTTCCGTACCTTAATTTAATTTAATTATCTATTATTCATGTAAGTATTCTCTGAGCGTCTACCTGTTGCCGTTAATAAAATCGAGCAAAAAACGGCAAAAAGTCACGTTTGTTGTATAGAAGACCCCATAAATATTTTAAAAGTAAGATTTGTTTGAGATGATAATATTTTCTCCCATCTTACTCACACACTTAATAAAAAAGTGGAAATTCTGATGTTCAAAAATGTGTTGCATTTCAGGTAGCCCAACACTTATCCAAGTCCTACGGAGATCGCGCGTTCGCGGTGGCCAAGATGGCGGCCATGACTGGCAAACGGTGGCCAATCATCGGCAAGAAGGTGCACCCTGAGTTTCCTTATATCGACGCTGAGATTAGGTATGTTATTGTTTTCTTACATCAGATTTTTTTTTCTTTTCGTGATTGCTTCTCAGGATTGTGATTTTCAATGTGTGAGCCAGAAGAATCTATAAAACTTGCAAAAAGTCCTTTTTTTCGTGAAGCAACAAACAAAGTTACTCGTAGTCAAATCAGCAGCAATCCATTTCATAGTTAGCGTTGTCGAGGTTTTTGCCTACTACGCAAGGGTCTTGGGCTAGATCCCCGGACATTGTTCTGATCCCAATTTGAATAACTATTTAAAGCACTCGTATTTTGGAAACCAGAGGAAACGAAGGTACCACAAACACTCAGACCCGAGATAATGTAGAAAAACACTTTTTTGCTACATTGACCCGTCCGGGAATCAAACCCGGGACCCCAGAGCCAGACACCTTGAAAATCTATATAAAAGAAAGTCGTGTTAGTTACAACACTTATAAGTCGAGAACGGCTGGAACGATTTTTATGATTTTGATGTTTTTGGATTTGTCTTGGTCGGGAATAGGATAATAACTATTAAAAACTTCGGAAAGCCAACGTAAAAATAACCAATGAGAAACTATATTTCTTCCAACAAATATCCAACTCCGCCATGTTTGATGACAATGACATTTAAGGCGTCAAAATCAAATACTATTCTGAGGCGATACGAAGTTCGCGGGGTCCACTAATAGTAAATAAACAACATCATACAGCAGAAATTATTACCAGTAGTAAAATAAAAGAGAGCGCTAAGAAGTATGTTAGGAGTGAAATTGAGTGACAGGATAAGAAATAGTGTGATAAGAGAACGTTGTGGTGTGAAAGAAGATATTGTCACACGGATTGAGAAAGGGATGCTTAGATGGTTTGGGCATGTAGAGAGGATGAATGAGAGAAGAATGACTAGACAGATCTATAAGACGAGTGTGAAAGGGAACGTTGGAAGAGAAAGGCCTAGACGAACTTACCACGATCAAATCGGGGATGTTCTGAAGAAAGGTCAGGTCAAGAGTACTCTAAACCGACGAGTATGCATAAAAAGATTGATGAATGTGGAAGAAGCGAAAGATGTATGCCAGGATCGTAGTAAGTGGTAGGCCTTGGTTTCTGCCTACCCTGTTGGGAAGGAGGCGTGATAATATCTATGTATGTATGTAAAATAAAAGATAATCGCCAGGTACGGCGTCCGCGAGTACGCTTGTACCGCAGTAGACATGATCGCGCGGCGGCTTCGGCTCGCCTTCCTCAACGTGCAGGCGGCGTCCGAGGCGCTGCCCGCCATCGTCGACATCATGGCCGAGGAGCTCAAGTGGAACGACGCTGAGAAGGCCGTAAGTCTATACGGATGAAATTTTAACCACTTTCCAAATTTTAACATAGCAATCTACGAGATAAAAAGCAAATGACGTATTTTTTCTTTTGGTATAGCTCAGTACAAAAATGTCCAAATAAAGCACATAGAAAAGGTACGCCAAAAATCTAAAAATTTTGATACGGCGTCCTAACAACACTTTTTTTACACGATGCGCATCTCATTCATTCATTACGATACTATTTATAAGTTTTTGATTTTCTTTTCATGCCTTAACAGGCTTAGGACCGTAAAAATTAAAAAACTATGTTGCGTAAAATATTTTCTAGTGAAAACATGATTTACATTTTTAGATACTGAAAACCTTTAAAAAAAAAAATATGATGATGAAAAATTCATCCTGTATTTTCTTGCAGAAACTGTGTTAAGGCCTATTCAGACCTAAGCAGTATTCGCTTGTCTGCGACAGAAAAAACCCAATAGGTATCCAGTAATGTTACTGTTCACACTAATAATACCGAAGTGTAGTAGTATTTTTCAGTATTTGGTACTTCAGAACTCCCATCATTAGTCCTCTAGAAACTTTATCACAAATCGGTTCCCTAATTTGGCATTTAATACTAAGTTATTGAAGCCTTTCTTCCGCTATATCTCAAAAAGAAATAATCTAACATTTTCATTCAATATTTCAGAGGCAAATAAAAATGGCGAACGACTTCCTAGCTGCTGAGATGGGTCAGATGGTAAACCGCGCTAGCCGCGACAAGATCCCGATCAACCTCAGCAAGGACGAGATCCAGACGTACATCAAACGCTTCCAGATCATCGACAAGGATAGGAAGGGATACGTATCTATCAACGACATCAGGAGGAGTCTCAAGGTACAGGATAAACGGGACAATGTACAGTTGAAACGTCAACCTGCCTCAATAAATGTAAAAATTTCCCAAACGATTTTCAACTTCAGCACATACAACTTTGTGGTTTATAGTTTGACAACTGTAAAGTAGGCTGTGCAAAAAGCAGTCTGTTTTTTTTTTGTTTTCTTGACCTATTCAGTCAAATCAAATCTCATTGATAATAATAATTTTAAAATAAACCAACCACGGACTTTGTGAATTATTATACATATTAGTAATTATTAGAACTTACTATTAATATACGCTGAGAATATCTTCAATGTCCAAACTTTATGATTTTTCATTAATATTGATGATTAAGATGAACTGGCATTTGAATTGTAACGCGGTTTGATGATTATGTATAAACCAATTTTAATTAATATCATATGCTTTATAGGACTAATTTTAATGCAGATTTTTTTACAGCAACAATAGATGACACAGATGGCGCCACTAATAATCACTGTCTTTTAGAACCTGTTTTTTATTATATTATTTACATTTTGTCATTGATGTAATATACATAACTAGATACACAATCAGGTCAAAGAATTGTCCCAACTAAATGTGCACCCATTTGACATAAGGGTGCACTTTTAGTACAACCTGTATCAATCGAATAGATGAAACATGACATAAATATCCATACCATTGCATGTCACCATAATTTGGCCGGGTTATAAAGTTGACACTGACATAAAATCAACGCCAGTCATTCAATCGCGGACAGTTTTATTTTGTATCGCACAGTGTAACTAGTTCTTATAAAATATCGATGTATTTAATACAACCAATTCAGGTTCACATATAAACTATTATGGGGCAAATGTTTTAGAGCATGGGTTTGAAGCCGAGCGACGCGGAGATTAGCTCGATCCTCTCGGAGATTGACGTCACATACCACGGCCAGATGGAGATACAGGACTACCTTCAGGTAGACGGTTGACGCACCAGTCGCCAGGGGTCAATGTTCTTCACGCGCCATTTGTGTTGTCATAAGGTGTCAGGTGCTGGGACTTGGAGATTCGCATTTGTTTTTTTATTTTTTAAAAAACATAGAAAGTTAGTTTAAATCGCAATAAACGATAACTCAAGTTAAGTAAAAAAAAAACTGTTAAGTATTCTGGGTTACCATATTCATTTATTCACTTAAAATGGTTACCAATGGAGTTTTATTTTGAGACAGTCTGCTGAACAGTTTTTGTATTTCCAAATTAAGCCAAAAGTCTTCAGAATACTTGTCATTTACTTAAAAAACTCTCAAAATACGAATCTCTAATTTACAGCAGAAATAAGTGTGTATGTTTTGTAAGGTTTTCTTCTCAGACTGACTTTACCAAAATCGTAAGGTTCTGCCGGAAAATGTCTGCGCTAAAAATCTTACAAAATATTTCATATTAAAGTTGGGTTCACACTGGCTTGTTTTTTTTTTAGTATATCGTATTAAGTAGCGCATACATCGAAATACAAAATTGATACGTCGTTCGCTTTGCAGCGCTTTAAAGTGTGCAGCACCTTAATCGATATGCTCCAAAACACGAGCTATAATATTACCATGTGAAGCCAGGCCAAGCCTAATCTCTTGACGTAGCGATCACATAGTGATCAATAGTTACGATGGGTATACCATAAACAAATAAAACTTCAGTATTCTTACATGATATTGGGAGTATTGTTAGAAATATTCATTATATTTCAACTTTTTTAAATATAGTGAAAATGTGGACTTAAAGCCATACGAAATTCTCTACCAATCAGCAAAAAAGTAAGCTTATAAAAATCACTAAAACTACATAAAATAGACTGCATAATAAACTATATACTAGTACAATACGAATGTATTGTAAGCAATGGTCAAGAGTGTTGTGTATCTATCGCGCAGTGATCGTTATCAGACTAGAGACGCGGCTTTACCCTCCAGAGACCCGGGTCGGCCATATGTCATCGCACAGCTGAATGAAAAGCTTGTGTCCACAGAACTACGGCGAGGAGGTGACCGGGGAACAGTTGCACGAAATACTGAAAGAGATCGACACTAACATGAACGGACAAGTAGAACTCGACGAGTACTTACAGGTTATACCGCCTGACTCGATTGTTGTTTTATCGATTAATACTACCGATTTTAACTATTTTTGACCAATTAGTAATTGAATTTCAAAAAAATGCTGGTTTAGGTAAAGTAATGTAATGGCCTATATTCATCCTAGTGCAGGGCAAAGGCGGATATCATTGAATTCAAGTAACTATAGGAATAATGGGTACCTAAATAGGTACTTACCATAAATGAATATTAATTATATTGGTCAAAGTTTTAAAAAGTTAATATCGGTTTATATTTAACAAGTTCATTTAAATGCACGTTTTTTGTGTATTTATTTATCTGTTTACATATTGAATTCCAAAAGTTTTTCCTACTTTCTTTTCTTGATATATTTTTTGTGCTATGGAACTATATTTTTTATTGACGCATGTTATATTGGCTTTGCATGTCGTTATATGGATGATATAGTGATTATTATCATTAATAACTGGTTTCGAAATATTAATATACCCATTATATAATAATCTAATCTTCACATTGATTCACTGCATTTTACTCACAATCCTAATACAACTGAAACGTGAATTAACCACTGTTTTAAACTATACTAAATAAAGCATTCACGCTTATACATATAGCATCACGAATTCCTGCTATCAGCTGCATAAAATTAAGTTAATTATATTCATGACAATAGACAACGAATTCTATTGAATACGCATAATTTTGGGCGGTAATGATCCTCTCCGATCAATATAAAATATGTGTTATAAGTATTAATTTTGTAAATAATAAAGGAACTTGTAGAGATTATACATTTCCTGTTTCAAAAAATATCCCTAACTTGAGGGCTACGAGGTTTTACTTGCCAAACCTTTATATAATGTGTTTTATTATTATTAGAATAAAAAAATCCGCTTAACAGTCTTTTAAAGTACTTAGACATTTAACTTTAGACTTACAAAAGTAAATTTGTTCTGATCCTACAGTAGGCAGGTAAAAAGCCCTTGTTTCATTTCGAAGGTACCACAGATACACAGAGACAATATAGAAAGCTAGTTTCTGCAAGGACCCGTCAGGATTCGAGCTCGGGACCTCTGACGAATTTAAAACTAGTGTCTGCATTCGACCACGGAATTCGTCGATTCTGTGAAACATTGAGTAAAAAGTTTTCTCCATATAGATGATGTCGGCAATCAAGTCTGGCCACGTGGCGTACTCGCGCTTCGCCCGCATGGCGGAGATGGAGGAGGAACACCACGAGAAGGAGGTGCTCAAGAAGAAGATCACCGTCGAGAGGAGTGGCGGCGGCTTGTAGACACGGTCAGTTTTTACCCAACTACGACAAAGCCGTCTGATGAAAGTGATCAGTATCTGTCACTAATGTCAAGCAACGCTGGGAGTGGTCACTAGTTGGATGGACAGTTTGTGGCATCATACCATCAGCGCTTCAGTGCATCGGAGGACACGTTAAGTCGGTCCCGGCTGTTGTCACCAGATAACAGTCGTTAAGCCCTGTTGGAGGACTTCGGGCGGCTTGAGTGAGAAACGTCCAACGGCGGGGTGATGTCGTCACAGCGTCGCCCTCGCCGTCCACCAACCCGCACTAGGCCAGCGTGGTGGAACTGAGGCCTTTACCCCTCCCCATAAAAAGGAGCGAGACCCGTGCTCAGCAGTGGGCGAAATGGGTTGTTAATTTTTTATGGCAAAGCCAACAGGAAGGGTTATGATTATTATTTTTTTAAATGTTGATTACATCACATACATTGTTCTGATCCCAATTTGAATAACTATTTAAAGCATTCGTATTGTGGAAACCAGAAACAACGTCGACCCGTCCGGGAATCGAACCCGGGACCTTGGAGCAGGCGACACCTTGAAAACCGGTGTGTACGCCACTCCGCCACGGAGGTCGTCAAAATCTATGTATACGTACGTATACGTCTGTCTATGTATACGTAAAGGTAAAGTACTAAGACGATTTTGGTGAGTGAGGTATCAATCGATTCCTTATTATAGTCCGGGTAACATACGCTACCTTTTGTTAAAAAAAAGTTACATGGCGAATGCTACAACAATATATTGGGGTACTAGCTGTTCCCCGCGACTTCGTACGCGTCAATTTCTGTTTTTATATTTGCACACTTTTCACTGATGCTTCGCTCCTATTAGTCGCAGCGTGATGTTATATAGCCTAAAGCCTTCCTCGATACATGGACTGTCCAACACAAAAATAATTTTTCAATTCGAACCAGTACTTCCAGAGATTATCGCGTTCAAACAAACAAACAAACAAACTCATCAGCTTTATAATATTAGTATAGATTATGAAAAAAAAATGTTTGCAGTCATAACGAGTGGGGTATCAACTGATAGAAGACTAAATTCTGAGTACCAAAATGTTTAAACAATACAGCAATTTATTTATATATTTATTTGTTTTGATTCATCATCGTCTCAGAGCAAGAGCTCGATTATTGCTAGAAATAGGACTCCCTTAGGGATCTCTGATCGTTTGAGCCAAACGACGCCGCGACGTCTACTGCTAGAATTAGGGCTCTTTTATTGTTACGCGAGTACACATGCGGGTGGCGCGCATTTCGAGTACCTACATTGCTAGCTTTTAAAACTTAACACTACACGGGGTTTACTGCAACCGACTGACTGCCCGCAGAAGTCTGCCCGCGACCATGATTCGTGTAATAAACATCGGGAAGGTAAATTATTATATTTAACCTTTAAATATTTCATTCGGTTGCAGTAACCCCCGTGTGGTGTTAAGTTTTAAGTGTTAAAAAATGCAACAAGATAGTTTAAAATCCTACATTGCTAGCTTTATTTGTAGATCACTCGTGCCCAGTATCATTTATCATATACGAGTAGCCTGCAATGTTGGTGAAATGCGTGTCACCCGCAATGCAGATCCGCGTGACAATAAAAAAGCCCATATGCCTCCAGCTGTAGGTCCCGCGCCATCCGCATCTCCGCCTTAAGAGGAAACACAAGGGCCGTTTTTCCATACAAACGTAGTCCCCTGTTTCCTCCCTGGATAAAGCCAGTAGAGCAATAATTATTATTACAAAAATCTATGGCCACTATTAGCATTCTGATTTAAACTTTCATGGTCACTATCACTAGAGTTATTTAATTCGGTCTGAACTCAGTTCTCCCGTGATTATGGCGCTTGCAACAGTGCCGAAATATCGGAAACTCATAATAAATAAGGTACATGGTATAAACCCCGAATTAAATAACTCACTATTAGCATTTTTCTATGTTTTCCGTTTTTTTTTTTATTAATTAATAAAAAAGATATGAGCCCTAAAAATCGAAAAAAATCGCCAGATTTTCCGCTGTTTTCAAACATACAGAAAACTAAATTGGCAAAATTTTAGAAAAAAAGGAAAACATACTAACAACGGCCAAAGCCTTTTTTTAATTTTTAATGAAAAAGTATTTAAATCGGTCTAGTTTTGGAAAAGTAATCGGGGGACTACGAAACGTTGATTTGGTGTCCTTTCAGTAGGTATTTTCGGTCCAAGAAGCAGTTGTCTTTATCACACTCTGCGGTGAAGGCGTTTGGCACTGCGCGACAGCAATAGATTTTACAAATACCTATTTTTCAATTCTCTCGCCCGTAGTGTTTCCTCTTAATGTCAGTGTTTTCTTTATGTTTCAGATCAGAGAATAAGAACACATCGCACCAACTAGTCTAAGCTAAATTAACCTTAAGTATTATTTTTCAACCATCGTCATAACATAAATTACAATCTACTTTGTTACACGTAGGTATCATAATAGTCTACGAGTCTTTCATATTCTGGTCAAATAAAGACATCGTTTTTCTCGGAATTTTGTTACTTTTTAAATAATTTATAAAACCTGCACAGCTGTTAAATATCTCATTAAACACAAATTTATTCCTGTTAAGTTATTGACTTATTTATCTTATCTCTTTTATGATTTAAAATGTGATTTTCTTTCTTAAAGTGATAAGTTTTTATTAGCGACCCTAAGTTGTTGTTATACAAGGCAAAGTATTTTAAACTTGTTTTTTATGTGTCTCCTGTATCTGGACAGCATCTAACTCGATCTGTTATTTATATGCAATCATCGGTCAATTATTAAATAAAATGTGGTTTGGAATAACTGCTGCATTATTTAAATGTACATAGATTTATTTTTCATAATAATGAACAGTAACATCAATCATTCATTACAAATTTTATTATAAAACTTTTGGAAACTGTACATTTTGTGTTTATTGTGCAATAAATCAGTTGAAACTATTGTATTGTCTTATTGATTTCTTGTGTTTTAGTCGTAACCTTGGCAGAAAAACTTTCTTTTGACTATTCAAAGAAGTAATAATTCCAGTTCTCTGGTGTCACCGTCGCTGTTAAAGTATTTAATTTTGGGCTTTATATTTATGTTGTTCCTACGCATTTTTTAGTCTTTATTCTAAATGAACGATGCACAGTGGCCTCATAGTAAAATTTATTAACAAGCATAAAATAAGGCACAATTAGTCGGTACTTACTACACGTCTTGCATGATTGTCTGTCAGTGATTTCTTGTTCGGCGTCGACACAAAATTTTTAGCTTTTCGTTAATATTTTTTTTTGTAAAAAAAGAATGAAAGGCTTTAAAACCCAAGTCTAGACTGGATTAGATTATATCTAGACTTCGGGGTGTTTTGTTTATCAAAATATGTATAGCAAAAAAATACCGAAATCGGCTCGTCTGATAAATCCTAGTGCATGGTGATATGTAGGTACATAAATAAAAAAAAATATATTAATATATGCGTCGAAGTCACTGAAAAAGTAGTATTCACGTTATATAAGTGTGAACAAAAACAGGTGTTTTTGTTGAAAAATGGAGATCAGTGATCGTTTATTCTAAAGGTTATGCATTTTTATTGTTTTAGAAAGTAGCGCCCTCTCTTTTGCTTACTGGCTAATAACTAGGTATCTGACTTCCCAAACACTACAGTTATAAAAGGTCCCATGAATGATGCATAGATGGCGTACTTGTCGGTTCTCGACCTGCGTTTACAAAGGGTGATCGTGGGCAGCTTCCTTCCTTAGGGGTCATCCATAAATTACGTCACACGATTTTTGAGATTTTCAGACACCCCCCTCCCCCCTTGTCACGCATTTTACGAAAATTCCCATACTATTTTGCCCAATGTCACAAAAAGTAAGAATTGTGACAACCTCCTTAATGTGTGACGTAATTTGTGGACGGCCCCTTAAATGTTCCTTAGCTGTATCAAAAAAAGACTTAAGTTTAGCTGTTGTCTAGCAAATACGAGATTTTGAATACTAATATTATAATTGCAATTTAATTGCTAAAAATATCATATAAAGTAAATACGAGATTCATATTAATACAAATTTTTAAGCATTAACAAGGATTATTCCGAAATTCTGCCATGATTTTTGAACTTTATAACTTGAGAATAAAGACGTAGTAGACTCCCATCATTGCATTCGTGACAGAAACTGATCACGAAGCATTGGGCTATGAGCGCTTCTCATTGGGCTATGAGCGCTTCATAAACGAATAAAATGTTACAGCAGGTTATTTCTAACGCTTTTTTGCACTAAAATAAAACGAATCTACAGACCTATCGCTGACCCTTTGTGGACTGAAGCAGACTGAAGCATAGTGTGACAGTTCAACTTACCTGTGTGGCTGTGTGTGTATGACCTCGTCGAGGGCCGTACCTTAATCTTCCTCTTTTTGTTTAAGTGGAAAAACCTTAAAAAAAAAATTAATTCATGTTTTTTTTTAATACCTTTTTAGCGTAACTTCGATTTAACAATAAGGCATTAGCTTAGCACTACAAAAGAAATAAAATGAAGCCTGAAAATAAAGTACAAAATGCACCTAATTTTATTTTAAAGTGACGTTTATTTTGTGGTCGGGTTAGTTAATCTGTAATCTGTCTTCCTAAATTTACCCGAAAGATGGTTGAATTCAATATACTAGGTAATGTACTCTGTGGTTTAATTGAATGAGTGAAGTGAGTTCAGTTGAGTGTATGTCAGTTTGTTGGAAATCTGACTCATAGATAAAGGATACTCTACGTTTATGATCTGACTAGTCCTAGACCGAGCTATAGACAAAACAAATTACGGATCTTTTTAACCCTCTCACGCCCAATAAATTTTAATTGCATTTTTTTATGATAATATTTTACACTTTCAACAGGTCTTTAGAGTGTGTTTCGTAATTAATTAATTGAAGAGTAGGTAAACTGTGTAATTAATATTCAAGTTACTGTATATTCTCGTAATTGAAAAACTAGGGCTTAAATCTACTGATACTTACGCTTAGTTTGGCCTCAAAATAAATGCATAAATGATCAATCTAATCACCTCATACACTTGTGACGTTAGTTGTAACAAATTGGCGGGAAAAAGTTTAAGTGTAACGTGGACCTGAGTGCGGTGTAGGGCGGTGGTTACGCCCCCGCGAGCTGATGCCACGGGCGGGCGGTGGGTGGGCGCTGCTCTTCCGTATTCTTATGATTTTTTAAAGTAGAAAGTGTCGGCTACTTGACATTGTAAAGGAATAGAGCTTTAGTGCTAATAATAAACGTACCAACTAATTTTAATGTGACAAAGCGTACCTTATTCTTCTTTTTGCTTACTGCATGTTTCTTATTGTTTCCTTTGTTTATCAGTGTGAGTTTGGTTTAACATTGTAAATGCTATACCTAAATCTTACTATAATTCATACTAGTTACCGTAACTGCGAAAGGGTGTCTCTGTTTACCTCTGAGCCTTGAAACGCTGATCTGATGACATTAAATTTGGTAAGATAATTTGAATCCATCAAAGGGCACAGATGTCTTTTCCCGAAATATAAATATTTATTTTATCCTTAAAATCGTCTTTTCATGGGATGAAAAGGGCCTGAAGTTTACTTGGGGGGATGAATAATATCTTAATATAAATATAGAATAGTTTTTTTTATCCCGAAAAGCATCCGTTGAGAAGAAATAGTTTCTTAATTAATTTTGGTATTGATATTGGTGTGCCATACAACCTGGAGCACAATTGGACTAGAAGTGCTATATCTACGAAGCCCACGGGGTTGGAGTCGTGAGTGAAGCGCCAGAAATAATATATAATACATATCTATTTTTTTATATCTTGTGGCATGTAGATACCTCATCTCTCATAAACTTCTCATCCCATTTTAATTTTTACTAGTTTTACTCTCATTTTTTATAATTTGATGTATTTTCTAATTCTTTTAAATTATTTTTGTTTAGAAACTTTTTCGTTCACTGATTTTTATATTCTCTTTTTTGAAATTCAAAATTGTTCGATCGTGCCTCGCCCATGTCGGGCGAGCACGTCAATCAGCAGTCAGTTGACATTCGGCTTTCAGATCACTACTTCTTATTCTATTGTTGTGAACTAAATATTATTATTGGGAGAATTATCTTGGGCACTATTTATTCATTACTCCTGGACCCTGGTACGGTCACGTAGACCGCCGGGCCTTCTCCATCTAGTGCTGTTGGATCCTGGCGGTCACGTAGACCGCCGGGCCATCTCCATCATTTCGGCTTGATCAGGCAGATCGCCGGACTATCTCACCTCCGCTGCGCAGTTGGATCCTGGCGTGGTCGACCGCCGGGCCACCTCTATTTATCAAACCACTAATTGGACTTTCACGTGTAAATTTAAGTTACGTATATATATTTTATCATACTTTTAATTTTAATATATTTAATTTATATCCTGTCTTGTATTTTATTTAACTCTTAGGGAATAATTATAGGGAGGTAGGTTCCCATTAACTTCCCTCTTTCCAAATTTTCTTTTGTAGCGTAGCAGAACCTAGGTTTCTGAGGGTATTCCTCTTCAAGGGTACCCCAGATATTCTGTTACGTTATAATCTCTAAGAGCAATCTAACAAAAAGCTTATTACTTAAAATTAATATAAGATCCTGCTGGCGTAAATGCTTTAAAAAAAGACGTGATCTTAAAACATAACTGAATTTAGGATCATTGTATGCAGTTAAGATTTAATACTTTGGCGTAGTATTTTTCTTCATCTGCATGCGTGGAATGTGAATTCTCTGCCTGAAAAATAAATTAAATTAAATATTTAAGACATACCTCACTGGGCCACACTGAGCCATCTAGTCCCAAATTAAGGTACTATTAAGTACCCTGTCGTATGGGGTACTAGACAACCGATAAACTTACTTATATACTTTTTTTTTTGTAAATATATACTTATAATACATAGAAAACACCCAGACCAGTACAAACAGACATGTTCATGCACACAAATATTTGTACTGTGCGGGGATCGAACCCGCGACCCATGGCTCAGAAGCAGCTTTAACTACCGCTGATCCAAATGGTCGTCTAAATGACAATTCAATGGCAGTAGAAAATTTGACACGAAGGCACTGCTACAGTCGCTTTGAGACCGCGTCCGCTGTAACGTGAAACGCTCAAAAACTACGACAAAGACGACATTAGAAAACACTGTAGCACAAAGTTACTAATCATACATTTGGGTACAACAAGAATTGAGTTAATTGAATTTAATGAACCATATGAATGCGTTTTCAGCTCTGATTTTATTAAAACCGATACTTTGTTGTAGAAACAATCATAGTAAGAAGTAGTATGGCCTAGCCCTAGGGACAAAGACTCGTGTGAATCCAGATTTAGATGGAAAAATGGGATGTTACCTTAGAGTTATCTCGCTGGGCTAGGCAAACCTATAGACTCGGATTTTAAATACCACGACTTAATTTAACGGACAAGACTAAAGCAAAAAAGTCTAACGACTTTCATAAAGACCACGTCACAAGCCACGCAACTTTGACTAGAATAGTACCTAGGTCTAGTTAATGCAGATATTACGATGACCGGACCTAAAACCATCAAATTACCACTTAATCAAGATTAGATTTCCAAAATAATGTTTTGCGTATGATTAAAAGTCCTAAAATTTGCAAAACAAAATCATCTCTCTATATTTTGTAAAATGGCAAAAGGTTTTCGATCAAAATAGCACATAAATAAACATATTGTGACTACGGGCACTTGATTTATTACTCATTAGAGTTCTTATAGAGTCACCTAATATTATACAATCAGAGGAGTTAAAAGAAAGAAGAGTTTTCAGTAAGCTGTACCTACCCAAGTTCCGTACCAACATTATTTTAGTCCTTAGTAGATATAAAACTAGAACTTAAATATCGCTTTTAATAATGATTGTTTGTTTCAGTGAAATTCTGGTCTAAAAATGTTGAATTCTCATAGAATCTAAGTCTTTGGTTCTTATAAGAAGTCAAAATGTACTTTTGAAGCCATGGGTAGTGCAGAACTGTACCCTAGCTTAAGCTTCAGTGACCTGAAAAGATTATAACTATAATATAACATTAGATATCTATCCGAGTGAATACTATTAAAACGCAGTTTTAATACTTGCTTTAAAATGTGATAAGTTAAAAATTTACAGTTGAATTGCATCATCAAATCTCCTAGAGAATGACCACTGCACAGAAAAATGTTATCATACTCGCGGAAACTTTCCAATGTAAACATAGCAAAGTTTTATTGTATCATGATAACTAGATGAATAGATCTGTAATGAATACTTCCACGAAACAAGTTTTAAATTGTTTTGGGGTTTCTATGAAACAATATGATTAGTGAAATGCATTAATTAGTCTAAGATGATGCATTTCTGAGTCATAAGAGCTAGGGCGTGTCGGGGCGCGGAGGTGGGTGGTGCGGGCGGTCCGGTCCGCCCACAGTTACTTCCGCTTCCGTCTATCTGTGGGCTCTACGACCTCCAAATTATAGGGTCTAATGGTCGAGCCATGTACAACATAATTCAAAAATATGTTAAGAGATGGAGAGAGAAGGTTTCTCAAAACTAAACCAATTTATACTATTTTATTTTATTTTATTGATATACCAACGATTGTTACTATCATACCTACTATACACGATAGATTTCAATTTGGTCTCAGGCAAAATGTAAAAAAAAATCTTAAAAGTAAATAGATTTCATAAAGAGGCAAAATAATATCACTAAGGTTATCAAAACAGAGTTGTAAAAAAAAACAAAGGAAAGTACATCTCTAAATATTACTATAAATCGACTATGGTTTCATACAAGTTCCTGCGAAATGTATTGAGACTTGCAGCATGTAGGTACCTACCTACCTACGTCAATGGATCTTCCTTATCAATTAGGAAGTCTGCTTTCTCTGGGGACAGACGGTCTTAAACCCAGCACTGTTGTACTTAAAGGTGGATAGAATTTTGGTCTGGCTATCTAGAACCAAAACTCGAGTCAGCTGACTCGGTGCTTTGAAACCAAATTTTTATTGCCATATAATTTCATCAAGAATGTGAATGTGAATTTAAAATTAATTAATAAGATGATGGTGTAATGAACTAAATATAAGACGAATAAGAGAAAAATAAAAGCGCTTTGAAAATAAAGAAAATTAAAGCTAAACACAAAAATTGCTTTTACAATAACTTTTGTACTTAAATAAACAGAGGTACTTTGTGTGAAATAATAGTGTTCTTATTGTCTAATGAAAGTTGTTTACACCTATACACAGTGCATTTTTAACTACCTGTAAGATGAAGCCTACGTTATGTAACCATTATGTATAACATCTTGGCAGTGTTACCTATATTCTTTGTTGTACCAAAAAATATTTCTTATAAATATTAAATATACGTTCAGCTATTTATTTTGAAACACGCTGTTATGTGCACTGATGAAGCTGTGTAAGGTCCATTAAACCGAGACCCCGCCGCAGAAAAAAATATGTCTATTTGCTTCAGAGCGTGTTAGAAAATTAAAAGTCTAAAACAAAATTTAATATTTTTAATAATAAATTTTGAATCAAAAAAATAAATAACTCTGCCCTGATGTTATACATAATAGTCCAATAACGTGGGCTTCGTATTTCATGTGGTTCAAAAAGCAGGGTGTATAGTTAGTCTACACCTGTTTTATAAGTTTAATCCCTCAACCCCCAGGAAGCACTCGGGTGCCACGATAACAATTGATTTTAATTGTGTCTGGAATAACTCACGATCGAGGGATTAAAGAAAGTATAGCTATTTTAGTGACCAATGAACATGTTTATTTTGTCTATAATAATGTCATGCGTAATGTGCTCTGAACGATAATCATGTTTTTCAGCTAAAAATACTAATATACTATCGGACTAAAATTATATCTATTCAACATACATATCGTTTTTCTGGCGATATGAATGTCAGAAAACTGCCCTGCCAAAAATAACTAACAGTGATGATTTCACTAACACTGCTCATCAACTAATTAAATAGTAATACGCAAACAATATCGCAACACTCGATTACCGCGTGCCGTGCCACGCCACAGTACGCCACTGAGGTACACCCATAATAGACCAGTATGAATAAACAACGTCGCATATTTCGTTATACTGTGATACTTCATTGAACCGTAAATTGGAGTAGTTTAAGTTCAAAATCCAATAACTTAACAATAAACAGCATCATTTGTTTGGGAATGCATGTTCATATTAGGACTTGTCGAAGAGTCTGAACTTTAAGTGTAATAGTGTATGGTTCAGTATTGAAATGACGAAAAGGTCAGATAATTAAGTCGGGGACACACGCTCTCTCGGGGCGGCTGCTCATTCGTGCATAATGGACTCGGGGCAACGCGACTGACGCTTGACAAAACGTGGCTCGACTTTCACTCTCATTTCTGAACCAGTCTGCAACTATAAATAATGGGGTCGAGGTATCGGCAGTCGTATACAAATTGGGGAAATCGAATAAGAGATTTTGCAATATTTGATTCTTGGCCATTAATAAAATAACACGGTGATTAATCGTGGTAGCATGCTACGCTTATCATGATAGTCGTTGCATTAGCTTATTAGGCAACTTTTTTCTTTAATTATGAAGGGATCAAACTTCTTTGATAGCTTTTTCAAAGTTCCAGAACAACGTTAATAATAATAAGGGCAGATTTTTCATTTATTTTGAATAAAATATTACGCAATTTTTTTATACTAATTCAATTAAACTGACTTTTAATTGATCGTTCGTCGTTTAAACTCATAAGGCATTAACGCTACTTCTAGGATATGATCTAAGAAGGCTAAATCAAACAAGGATATTGTGAATGCTTTATTTTATCGATAATTCCAATTGAAGTAAAATAAATGCGATTGATTTAGTTTTAAACTACTGTAGTGCTTGATCTCGGAAATTCAGAGTGGCTAAATTAATAGTTTTTAGATAGAGACAGGAACAATAGTCATATATTTTTAATTAGCTTCATTCATAATAATTTTATCAATTTCCTTAGATGAAAATCACATTTTTAGCATTGTCAGTCGCTCATAATCAGCGATTCCATTTTCTCGTCTCGACGCTCCTTAGATCACATGTTCTGAAACTCAATAAGTACTGTAACCTATCTAAGTATACTGTTTTCAGAACATATACGGATGATTCGAGAAAAGTAGACTTAAAACTATTGTGAACTTATGATAAAACACAGAGTCGTGTGAACAAAGACTCATTATTCAAACATCTCACTAAGCCTTTATCGTTGGCTTAGCTCCACGCTCGACTAGTTAAACCATGCACTAAGTACACCTAGTGATACGACATGTGTGCATTTTTTGCCCGCCCAAGGAGGCCGCGGGCGCGACGAGGTTATACACCCATTATTACGTCCTTCCTACTTTCAAATTATTATTATCGGGCGTCAGTGCCGAGCTCGCAACGGGGAGGAGGAGAGAGGCGCAGCTGCTGCCTACCAATAATCAAGACCTGTCTCAGTTAGAGTGAGACAGAGATACTAATAAGTATTGTTAAAGTCGAGTCCAAATTATTATAAAGCAAATCTAAGGATGAGTAAGTTACTTTAATAATGAATATAAATATATTGAACCATCAGGTAAAGCACAATCTTAATAAAAACTTAAAATAGCAAATATAACTTTAAAAAACCGAAAGAAATCCGACCGCGATGGGAGGCGGATCTCCGAAAGTTGCCGAATGTATTCGTTTCGGTTCGTCAGTATGCTCGCCGCAGTTTGGCGGCCGGACGTGAGGATGGTGTGTTCTGTACGTGAACAAAGAAAAATATTTGTTTGCAAGTGCATAGTGGATAATGTCGTCTGAGTCTTTAGAAGTGCAGGTGGAATACATAAACGAGGATAAAAATACCAAGGTAAAATGTGATTAGTGGAAGGATGCAGTGTTATTGTGTAACAGAACGGACGCCAGCGGGCAGCGGTCTCGTGTCGACGCAGGGGGAGGGCGGGGCGACTGCGGCCCCGGCCGTGTGGGGCCCGGCAGGCCACACGCAGGAGGTTGTGACCGTGTCGCAAGCAACTCCCTTGCCGAAATAGCATCAGCATCCTCCTCCAGTTCAGCTAACCCACCCATTCCCAACATAATCACCATGTCCGAAGTACTTGCTGTTTATAATAGCAATGCTGATTTCAAAAGCTGTACAATGCACATCACGACTGCGTTGTAGTCGCCATTTTATTATGTACGAAAGCATCTACGTTGCTTTACGATAACCTTACTCTATCATCTCGATTTGGGTTGCACATTATTTATAGGTACTACATGAATTAACAAATCTCACCTGCATTTGGCTTGTGCAATATGAATCTTAGTCTGCAGCTGCATTAAAATCTCAGTCACGCGATTTGAGGTGGGTGGATCAAAGAAAGGGCGGCGGCGGCCTTGCATGCGACGACTCCCGGCACTTGTTAGGAAAAGGCGTGTCGACTCCCAACTATGATGTTTATACTGAACAAATTGTTGTAGATTCAAAAGTTATGCAGTTCGTGATGAAAGTTGAACTCCAAAGTTACCTCCTTCGTGATGAAAATTGAACTCCAAAGTTGATAGAGACGCGTGTAGTAAAGCGGTGGCGTCGCTAAAATTGTTTTGATTGATTGATCGAAACTCGAAACCCATAACCAAATTTTTGTTTCAAGGGTTAATAATGAACGAATGATTAGTCTATGGACTTAACGTTCAATAGAAAATGACAAAAAAAAACATTTTGACAAATGACAAACAAAAACAAAACAATAAAATTTTTGACAAAAATTTGAAAATAAGTGGCGCCTTTTATTCTGATATCTTTAAAAACAGTTGCGGAATAAAAAAGTCATACTTTACAAAACAAATGAAAAGTGATTATTATGATGATGAGGTACGTTAAAAATAAATGTATTGTTTGTTTGATATTGTTGGCTTTGTAAGCACATATTTGAAATCGATAGCACGACCCCGTACCGCTATCGCCAGGGCTCTTCGCGACACTTACCCCACTTGCCCTCTTTTCAATATAATTATAATGTCCTTTTCAGGCAGAATTTTTTCAAAGGTCGATGTTATAAATCGCGTGCTTCTAATGTATAAGCAAAATTCTTCATAAAAAAGGATCTTATTAACATACATACATACATACATATTATCACGCCTCCTTCCCAACGGGGTAGGCAGAGACCAAGGCCTTCCACTTACTACGATCCTGGCATACATCTTTCGCTTCTTCCACATTCATCAATCTTTTCATGCATGCTCGTCGGTTTAGAGTACTCTTGACCTGACCTTTCTTCAGAACATCCCCGATTTGATCGTGATAGGTTCGTCTAGGCCTTCCTCTTCCAACGTTCCCTTTCACACTCGTCTTGTAGATCTGTCTAGTCATTCTCCTCTCATTCATCCTCGCTACATGTCCAAACCATCCAAGCGTCCCTTTCTTAATCCTTGTGACAATATCTTCTTTCATTATTAATTAACACTTAATGAAAGTTAAAATCTTGTCCAGTGTCTATTTGGTTGTGTACGTCATGTATGTATGTTGTTGTCTACAAAGAGCTTGCTTGTGCAACTTATTTCAGTAATATACAAATAAAATGCATAAACTAGTTACTTACTTATATTATATTGTGACCCTCCGTTGCTATATATCATATTCTCAAAAGATCACATTCGTAAAACATAATATTCGCAAAACATCATTTTCTCATAACATCATATTCGCAAAATATCATAATCTTATAAGATCATATTCGCAAAACACAACATTCTTGTTATACCACATTAAAAGTACAGTCAGTCTGGGGACTATCAAATCTCTCGATAAATTTAATTCTCAAACCTCTATTGGCGACGTTAAACGAACACTCAAAACAAGGAAACTTGAGTCAATTATGCGGCCATAACTCCACTATAATTAATGCTCAATGGGTTTTTTCAATAAATGTTTTCCTGTGAATTTGAGAGATTAAAAACAATGAGCTGATATAAAAACTTGTTTATTTGTTTGTTTTTATTTACAATACATTTTATTTTATTTAACATCTAGAGGTTGCTTTGCATAGCAATCTTTCAAATGTCACTGCTAGACTTGCCTTGGCAGTTAACCCAGGAGTGGGACGGCAGTGCTTGAAAGTAGAGCAACAAAAATAATACATTACTCTTCACATAATCCATTCAGCAGAATATGTTCTGTATAAAACAGTAAATTAGAAGATAAAATGTTTAGTGATTTATAATTCATAAGCACCTTGTGTTATCTGGTTACTTCGTTGCATTGCAGTGTTTACTAGAAATATCTATTAAATTCAAATGGAACAGCTTTTCAACATTAGGTCGGGTCTGAATGTGCTGTGCCAAATGATGTCTTTGTCCAAATTCATGTATTGGTTCCTAGTTATGTTAAGATTAGAACGTAGTATGTTGGGTATTCGCCTATCAGACAAACAGAGGCTCACAAACATTAGGGCAGAAACAAGGGTTGTAGATGTGATCAAGAAGGCAAAAACTCTGAAATGGCGCTGGATTGGACATGTGGTGAGATCAAAAACAAAGAAGTGGACTAAGGATATCACTGAATGGTACACCCTAGGGATAAAAAAAGGAGAAGAGGGAGGCAAATAAAAAGATGGGAGGATGATTTACCTAAAGGTTGGAGGAGACAAGCCCAAGATAGACAGGCATGGAAATGCCAGGAGGAGGCCTATGTCGGATTGACAACATGACCAGGATGAAGATGTCAAAAACTACTGTTAGTTTAAGTACATATCAAGAAGCTTAGACCATAAAATATATTATTTATTTTAAAACTTGTAATTAGTTTAAGGTCAGAGAAATAAAGGCTATTATTATTATTATTATCATTTATTATTATTGTTATTATTTATTATTATGTTAACATTTTAATTTCTAACTTTTTGACTTTTGCATGTGTAAAGAGCTTGTATACATTTAATTAAAAATTTTCAACTGCTAAATAAGAAGCTGCTCAATTTGATGCATAAGTTACTACAGGGTTAATCAATTTCTTAAAGTTATCTCATATAGTTGGTCTGATTGCAATTTTAACAAGTACCACTTAAAAAAAATTTGGGTATATGTTAAAAAAAAATTAAACTTTTCTAAACATTTCCTACAAATGGCACAAAATAAGCCTATAATTGTTTGTCAGTACTAAATAAGATAATACTTATAATCATCATTATGCACTTGTATTTTAGATAAATTTCTTGGAAGAAAAATTTTGATATATTTCTGACTGAAATTATCAAATGTTTAAATGTTAAAGCATTTTATCTGACCTCTAGTTATTTATAAGTTATGTTAAAGCGTTTTATCTGACCTTTAGTTATTTATTAGTTCATAATTTTATGAAATCAGGTCTTAAAAGTAACATTAAAAACTTAAATTATTGTAGTATTTTATTACTATAATTTTGGGTAGGTATGTTGTATGGGCTATCTCGTGGGTCAAATTGTTTAAGCAAGTCAAGTTATAAAATTCAAGGTACAAAATAGAAAGATACATTAAGTGAAAAGCTATTATATTACTTAAAAAGATGGAGATCTTTTTTTGTTTTTCAATAATTATACAAGATAAAAGTCCAAATTAACACTTACACACTATAATAGTTCATATGGCATTATACAGACAGTAGATTTTTTAGTAATTTTATAAGATGTAAGCTTGCATTCAATCAATAACGAATAAAAAAGGAAGGTTTGCTTGGCAGGGTTTTCTTCACCAGGGATAAGCCAAAAGTCTAGGACATGTCCTCTTTGGTTAGAAGTGTATCATAATATAGATTTTCAGTTGCCATACTAGAGACTAGTTTTCATGTCTGAATCCGGAGGGCTCAATGTAGAAAACTATTCTATATTGTGAGTACTTTTTTTGTTGCTCAGATTGCAAACACAGAGTTCTAAATAGTTTCTTACTTCAATCAAAGCAATGTAAGTATGTGATGTAACCCACGGTTATTGATTTGTCTGTAATATGTACGTCGGTCTAGTGGTTTAAATACCGGGCTAAGATCTCTGGGTCCCGGGTTTGATCCCCGGGTCGGACAAAAAAAAATCGAATTTTCGGACATTGCCCAGGTTTTTCGCCACCGCCATTTAGCAAACTCGGTGATTATGCCTGTACCCATAAGTTCTATGGTGACTTGAATTCAATGATGGAGGCCTTTGCCCTGCAGTGGGATGATTAAGAGGAGTGTTAATATTTGATATAATGACAAAAACACTAATGATTACCTAATCTCATTTTACACATTTTTTTTAAATATAATGGTCAATTGATCTAACGTGTTTTTGTTATAATTTCATTTTACCTAATTTTATTTGCTCTAATGAACATTTTCTATAATAAACATCTTAACTAATATGTATTTACTCTAATTATTCATTTAATCTAATAATTAAATAACCTAATATAATCTAATAATTTAATAATCTATAAATAACAAGCAAGCAGGCATGCAGCATGCAAGCAGGCATGCAGCATGCAAGCAGGCATGCAGGCACTTAGAATTTCGTGTGCTTCGGTGCTACGGGAAGGCAGCCCCTCCACTCTGGCGTAACATAGTGCAGGCACCCACGCTCTCTAGGGGTAGGGCAGACAAGTACCACGTGGAGTCAAGGTTGGCAGAGTCGGATTCGCCCTAAAGTAGAAATTAGTAAAAATGAGAAATATATGAAGGGAACGTTGGGAACAGGATTCAGTCACAGTTTAGTCAGTTAATTCGTTCAAGCAAGGCCGATATCGTTAAGTCATATTCACTGCGTAAATTTAAATCTACTTTAGTGGCATTATCTACTAGTACATTCTAGCATAAGAGCTTTAGATCAGAAGAATACTGTTATTGCCTATTCACAGGGTAATGTATCTTTCGAAGAATTATTTTGTTTACAATGTTAGCATTGATATAGGCAATGTTAAAACAATTGTGATAAATTTTATATTTTGTATTGTCTCCAATGACCAACATTTTATAGTTATGCATGCCGTGGCAGCCTTTAATTAAGGCTACACTATAGAATGTATCTACTTTTTATAAGCACAAGAATGTAACTGTGTACGCTTTGTTGGCTGTCTTTAAATAAATAAATAAAACGTTATAGGAAAAAAACTTTGTTAAAACTGAAAATTCTGTAAAACAAATGTTATAATAAATGTTAGAGCAAACAATATTTACATGAAATAAAATATTAGGTCTAATAAATTTAGATTATTAGTCTTTATAGTTTATAAAAATTATATCATTTGAACGTTATATTATTCTATTGAAATTATATTATCTGTTATTATATTAAATATTACGCAGCCGATTAAGAGTCCGTTACTTACTTATGTACGTTCGTAACAGGAGGGCAGCGGCACCCAGTCGCCCCTGGCGCTCCTGGCAGCCACGTGCAGCCGGCTCGGCGCCGCCAACATGGGCCCTGACCAGCAAGCTCAGGACCAAGACCAGAAGCAACATTTCAGTAAGTACCTATATCCATTTCTGTCACATTCACACGTTCACTCTAAGGCTAGAGTCCAGCCTACTACAGAATCCAGGATATTATTATCCATATCTTTCGCACTCACTCGTTCACTCTAGCCTGCTACAGAATCCTAAATAGAATTTGTCTATATTTTCTTGGGACTAGGTGTTTGTGGTACCTTAATTTTTTCTGATTTCCTTAAAATAAATGATTACTCATTTTTATCTTTATTTTTTAAAGTTTCTATTGTGAAGTTTGACGAAGCCTACACCTGTATACCGAACCAACCAGTCACGCTACTTTGTGTGACGCTGTAACTTATGCTTCCTACCTGTAATAAATAAAAAAGAAAACTGTTGTGCACTGGAACTAAATCTTTAACTTCTGGAAAATTTTCAACATGTTTGAGTTCATAATAGTCCATCTAGTTAGTAAATAATTAGCATGGTCACTATCAACTTGCACTACTACACAACGTGTAGTTACTGATACTTTAGGTCATTCATAACCTATTCTAGCAAAAAAAAAATACAGAAAAGATTTCAAATGCTACTTCTTATACTTCAATATCATGAAATCTTCATATTTACTAACACTCTTAAGTTAGGTGGAATTGTACAATTGTGTTTGTTCTAAATTAAATAATATCTTATTTACAGGCCCACAGCAACAGCAACAACAACAACAAGCCCAACAACAACAGCAACAACAACAGCAACAACAGCAACAACAGCAGCAGCAGCAGCAGCAGCAGCAGCAGCAGCAACAGCAGCAGCAGCAACAACAACAACAACAACAGCAACAGCAACAACAAGCCCAGCAGCAAGCCCAACAGCAGCAGGCCCAACAACAAGCTCAGTTGTTACAGCAGCAAGTGCAAGGCGACGCTGCGACAATAGCGGCGATACAGCAACAGTATTTGCAACAACAGCAGCAGCCGCAAGTGAGGGTGATCAGCTCGGCGGTCGTGCAGCAGTTGAGGGCTCAGGGGCTGTCGGTGAGTAAATAGTTTATTGGTAAAATACCATCGTTCTGTTAGGATCTCGTGATTTTAAATACTGCTGACCATCTTTGTTGATGGTCTTACTTAAAAATGCTGTTAACAAGAATAACTCATTTACTGTTTTTGTTAAAAGGACCTATGTAGTAGTGAACTTGATTTTAGACTATCAGGAAGCTAAATATTCAAATACGAATATACACAAGAACATAATATTGTTGATTTCCTGTAAATTTAAATATTATATACTAGTATCAAATTTAAATATTATATAATAGTATCATTTTATTTAAAAGATCGGTTTTTTAAAAAGGTTTAGCATATTTTTATTTACTGTATAATAATAATACTCATGGTGCACTAAACACATTTTGTATTCCTTCCAGGGTAATGAATTATCAGCAGCTATCGTGAATGCAGCGAATTCCGTCCCAAATGGCATTCAGGTTCAGCAACCTCAGGTTAGTGAGATTTTTTTCCGAAGTATTCAATCTCATTTATTAGTTTAACTAATATAAGTGAAGTTGTTAAGCCTTTAAGCTCAAGATCCTTTCTTACCGAAACCGTTTTGTATACGTTCAATAAATTAAGATAATTCTTCAACAAGCAGGTTGTTGTTATACATAATGTTCTTATATATATCCAAATACCTATCAATGTATTGTTTTTTTTTATTCCAGGTCATATCGATGCAACAGCTGCAATCGATGCTGGGCGGTGGTGTAGTATCAGGTGAAGGTGCCACATACCAGAACTCGCCGCAGCAGCTGTTACAGATACATCCGCAGCTATTACAGGTGTGTATTACTTTTTTTATCAGTATTATGGTATCAGAGGCTTTACTCAGCAATACAATGTCGAGTCCCTCTGTCTCTCTTGCACATGCCAATGTCTTAGAGCATCAGAAAGGGACAGAAATATCCGTATATACCGACTTAGTGTTGCGTAGTAGGAACCAAGGTGTATATGCCACGTTCCGGAGTTCGACGATGTAACTGTTGCGAATACATCTGCAGCTGTTGCAGGTGTATACTGTTGTTAATGTTAGTCCAGCACCTAGCTAGGCGTCGGTGTGACATCTGAAGGCGCCACATACCAAAACTCGCCTTAGCAACTTTCTGAACTTTTGCAGCTGTTACAGGTGTACCGTTCTACCGATAGGACTACTAGCTGCAGTCGATAATGGGCGTCGGTGTGGTAACAAATGTCTATGCCACATACTGAAATTAGCTGTAGCAGCTGTTACAGGTGTATATTTCGCTGCCACCTTCCGTCTAACCTCTGTGCCATTGCAGTATCCTATAAAGATGACACGTACCAAAACTCTGCAGCAGCAACTATACAGACTCATCTCCAGCTGTTGCAGGAGTGTTTATTCTACTCCAGGGGCTGCTGGCTTTGTTTAATGATGTGTGTGAATGAGAGTGGCAAGCACAGAACATGGATAAAGGTTAGAAAGGCTGTCATGCGCCATTTGTATGAGAATTGTTGTCGTCTTTTGCGCCCGCCCTACTACAAATAAACGACTTCAAAGAACGTTCACAGCGCTCACTTTCATTCATGTTTGGGCAGAAGTATGAGCAGTTGCTCATAACCACTGTGGCGCGCCTTCCCCGCCCACATCGCTTATCTAATCTTTATCCATGTCCTGTGGTGATAAGACTCAACTTTCGAACCTGTAACAGGTGTAAATGCTTTTGATATACATTTGAGTTATATTTACATTAAGTTTGAACAAATGAATCGTCGAGTGACTACAATTTCTTATGTCAAGCTGATAGTGTCATTAAAATGAAAGATTTTTTTACGGAAATACAATTACTTGAATAATCGTTTTTGTCTGAGGTGCCCACAACCTTTAGCTTTCCTGACGTCGGCTATAACCATCGAGCTACCCAGACATTTGGTGTACGGACGAATTTATTGAAGTAACAGCCGTATTTATAAACAAGTAAAAGTAATTACTCAAGTGACAATTTCTATTCCTTAATCTAGTAAATACTAGAAGTTAGAACTATCAAAAGTTTGCATTCTCTGCCAAATAATATTATTGCTATAAATGTTGACCCATTTCCTTCACTTAAGCACTAGGCAGTAACACCGTAAGTTATGACTTTATTAAAAGCAATAAGTAATTACTTCTTTGTAAATACGGGTGTAAGCGAGCGATGTTTTATCAATTAAATAAAAGGAGATGTCCCATAATAGGCCCAGACATAGTACACCACTTACAAAAATCAAGATAAATTTATTGTTTCTGGGAAAAATACATATAAATTTATATAACATATAATTTAGTGGTTCAAAAATAAACAATATCGAATAATTTATCAAACTTCATAGGCATTCCAAGATGGCGTCAATCTAAAAAAACTTTAAATGTCAGTAGCTGTCAGATACCCCTTGTCACTTTGGCATAATCATTCACTTCAAGTTTTTGTTCTGCTTGTCGCGTTTTAAATGTAGTTCATTATAACGACCTCATTTTCGATTTCTGGATTTGGTATTGATTGACACATTACTTTCATAATGTTTGTTGTTACTACAGCAAGCGATGGCACTCGACTCCCAGATGCGCGATTATGAAACCAAAACTGACAGATGTCATCTTCCGCCATGATGGTTTTATTTTGTATTGCTATTTTCTTACTTAACTCTTTATTTGAACCACTTAACGAAGCCATTTAAAAAGGATTGGATAATAACAAAATCTTGTAGGTGTATTGGTCTATCTTTTGGTGGGGTGTACAGGTTCTGGGCCTGGCCTCCATACAATTTGGGACATCTCCTTTGCGTTTACTTCGGTTTAAAATCCGCAAACATATCTTTCATTTCAATGTATGGTCAAGAAAACGGTATATGGTGTAATGTTGCCCGCAGCAACAAGCGCAAGGCATCTACGGCGGCTGCCTCGTGGGCGGCGTGGGTGGCGTGGCGCCCATGCAGGCCGTCACCGTGGACGGGCAGGAGGCGCTGTTCATACCCGCCCAGCACGCACAGGTGGATATAGCGCGTTTCAAATCTCACTTGCATGTTTATACAGGATGAAATTTTAACCGCCTTCCAAAGGACATCATTTTTTTTGGGCTTTTTACAAAGTGCCGGCCAATAAAAAAAATTGTTACTTACGTATAGAAGTAGCTATTTGAAGCAATAGTCACTATGGCACCAAACTTGTAGGATTGATGTGATCCAAGTTATACAAGTTAGGAGATTTGTTATTTTCATACAATCACCGAAAGTGCTGGAAAACAGAACGATAATTTTAATAATAATAATAAAAAATAATATTAAATAGTAATAATAATTGTGCCATAATGTCAATTTCTTCAGATCATTAGTTTTTGCAATATCTATCATTACTTTCTGTTTTCCAGAACTTTCAGAAATGAGCAATTGTATGAAAATAACGAATCTTCTGACTTGTATAACTTGGCTCACATCAATCCTACAACTTTGGTGCTATAGTGACTATTTCTCCAAATAGCTACTTCTAAACGTACGTAGCAATTATTTTTATTGGCCGGCACTTTAAAAAACGGCCCAAAAACGTATGAAGCCTGAATGTTCTCCTTTTAATACGAGTATAACAAATAACAATCTATTAGACTAAAAAGAAATGACGTATTTTTTCTTTTAGTATAGCCTAGTACAAAAATGTTAAGATAAAGCACTTAGAAAATGTCCGCCAAAAATCTACAATTTTTGACACGGCCTCCTAGCGACACTTTTTTTACGCGATGCGCATCTCATTCATTCATTACGTTACTATTAATAAGTTTTTGATTTTCCCTTCAAACCTTAAAAGTAAACCTGGCCGTAAAATTTGAAAGCTGTGGTTCGAAAAATATTGTTGTGTGAAAACTTGATTAACATATTTTACTTTATAAATGGGCTCTAAATACGATACTGAACGCCTATAAAAATTATTGAAGATTATAAAAAAGCCACCTGTATTTATTTGCAGGTTTTTTGATAGTTTCTATCTTCAAGATAAGTGTATTTAACACTGGACCATCTTATGTTGTTGATAAAGTTGTGAGTTTGCAATAAAATATATAGACTGAAAGTCATTGTACTACCCTCCCCTATAAATTGTTTAAAGCCCTGATCAATGTTTGATACCATTACCATATTATGATGCAATAAATATGCAAATTACTAGCAGTAGCCCACGACTTCGTACGCGTGAAATAAACGTTATATTGAGCCCAGCTGTGGGATACGAAATAGCCTATTTCCTTTGTCCAGGTCTAATTTATCTTTGTACCAAATTTCATCAAAGTCCGTTTAGAAGTTAGGCTTAAAAACGTAACAGACTTACAGACAGACTTACTTTCGCTTTTTTATATTAGTATGTTGCCCGCGACTTTGTACGTGTCAATTTCTGTTATTATGATCGCGATTATTTTTGCAACATTTTTCACTGATGCTTCGCTCCTATTGGTCTTAGCGTGATGCCTAAAGCCTTCCTCGATAAATGGACTATCCAACACAAACATAATGTTTCGATTCGAACCAGTACTTCCTGAGATTAACGCGTACAAACAAACAAACTCTTTAGCTTTATAATATTATTATAGATTAATTTTAAAATGAACTATTAATGTCTTACTTTAATCATATATCTGTTCAGAACTTCTCGGGCATGGGTCAAATGAGCCTGGTGAACGGGCAGCTAGTGCGGACGATGCCGGCCGGATTCCTGCAGAACGTGATGCACCTGCCCGCCGGTCAGTACCAACACACAAACACACATACACACACAGACATACAGCGATACTATAACCCCCTTATTCATAATAACGCAAACAATCTAATAAACCTATTTTAGCTATTAGGCTATTACACTGTTGTGTCTCGTTCTTTCTTAGCGCTGTCATCATTTGAAAGAAAGTGACAAAACAGTGTAATAGCCAAAATAAACCTATTTTGGCTATATTACCTAGACTGTTTGCGTTATTATGAATAAGAGGGTAAGAGTACATCTATTGTACCTTCTACAGATTCTGACTGAACATTTGAGGTGGAAAGTAGACTGGGTCGAATAGTTTAGATTCAATTTGTTTTTGTCACATTAAATATTTAATCAGAACCAGTAGTCGTATTTCATTCACATGGGACAAACCTTATATCCTAACGTAGAGTATTTTGGGTCTATTGACAGGGAGACGTCATGTAATAATGTAGTTTTTTGGTATTTGTATCCTTAGTAATGATAAATACGTTTATCGCCACAACTAAATACCATCTTAATCTCATCGCCACATATTTACCATTTGTTTGTTTTGCGAATCTATTACTCAATGTTATTAGGCAGCTGCCTAATAATGCGTATGCAGTATAAGTATTGCAGCTTTTAAAATTAAATACAAAATACATTTGATCAGTGTTCAAAAGGCCGTTTGACCATTTTCAGTTCCATTCAAAAACTAATAAAAAGTCTAAATTAAGAAAGCCATGTGTATATGTATGTTATATTTTTATTCATATTTTTATTAATAACTACCTTATTTTCAATTATTTTCTTAATGTTTTAGTTTAGTTATTATATCTTATGGTGCCCGCAGAAATCCAGCGTTGTGGCACTCTTTGCCTCGACATAATATGCTGAGCGGGGACCTATTTGGTACAGCCTTAATTAAGTTTTTTATTTCATTAGTATTTTCAATGTAATTTTTATTTTACCAAATAAACGTTTTCTTATCTTATTTTATCTTATCGTATGAGAAACTTAAACTTTTGACTTAATTATACTTTCTAAGTTTATGATATTTTACATGTTGTACTGTGGCAAATGTTGCTTAGTAAAATTCTTGGCATTTTGACAAAAGTGTCAACTATATTTAACTTCACTTGATGTTTTTGTAAGAATTTCTATATACGATTCACAAAATGTCCAGTCAGTTTCTTAGAACGTCATATAGTTAGTAATACACATTGCACATACCTAGTATTAAAAGTACAAGACTAAAATTAGCTTTCGGGATTGCTTTGGTGTTAATTTCCAATCATCGCTTTGCTTCTTGGGCCCACAAGTCATTTCTAGATAATATATAACATATCATTTATACAGAATGCATGCATTGTTTTGTGTTACACTTCTATCTCCTTTTACTTGATTTTTGTTTCTTCTAGTCAAGTGAAAGTAGTTGGAGTTTATACGGTGTGCATTATATTTACAATCGTTTGAATTCTGTTATTTTAATTAATATTGTTTGATTATTTATAGCGTGCGGAGTTCCTTTTTCATAAGTTTTGATATTTGTTTTAATTCCAAAACAATAAAAGGTTACCTATTTTTAAACTCGGACTATTAAAATAGATTCGCGATCGTAAATAGAACGCCGCCGCTCGTGTCATCCATAACAATCAGTCATAAACCATCGCATGCGTTACTTTCGCTTTGAAATCGTACTATCTCATACTAATCTGTGTTTCCGCGCCCCCGCCCCGCTAACAGAGCAACCGGCGACGGTCACCATCCCGGGCACTAACCTATCGTTCCCATTAAGCGCTTTGACCGGGAACCAACCGATGATCACGATACCGGGCTCGAATATAACGATCCCGGCCGGGATTCAGATCCCGACGAGCCAAGCGATCTCTATCCCGAGCTCGACGAGCGTGCAGTTGCCCGTGGCGAGCGTGGCGAACGTGGCGAGCGTGCCGCAGGAGAAGAGCCCGAAGGAGCCCAAGCAATCCACTAGCCCCGACCCGCAAGGTTGGTCTCAGGGTACGTGCGGATGGAACTTTCAATGGTTGATGACGTCTAAGTTTTTTTTCTCTTAACTGACGAAAGATGCAAACGAATCGTGTCAGGAAAAGTTCCTTAGTTTTTGATTATGTCTCAAATTAATTGTGTTATGTTATGACTTTGATAAAAAAAGTAGAGAATACTTCAAGTTTTTTAAAAGATGTGTTTACTATTCCTATCTTTTTAGTCGCTTTTTGATTTGTACAAGTGTGTAACAAGCTTAGTGTTTTGCAATATTTATGAAAACGATGCCGCCATATTTGTTTAATTTTTTCGCCAGTTTAAGAATAAAAAAACTTGGTATCAAACAGAACATATTTTAAAATGTTTGGAAAGGAGAATTTAAAACTGAACATCGTGTTATCTTTAAGGACATCAAATAATAATATTTTTTATGCAAAAATATAAAAACATGTTCTTGTAAACATTTTAAGTTTTGTTAATTTTATTTGACTTATTAATTCAAAAAGTTCCATCCACATTTCGTTTAACCTATTCTTCATATCCCAGCTTTTAGTGTAATTATTTGCAATTCTGATTCGTTTGCTTCATGTATATGTACTCTTTCATACCATCATTCATACCTACTGTGGATCTACGTAGCCATAACAAACTCGCACTTGGTGTTATGACTTTGCTTGGTTTTCACTATGCACTACCACACACAGCACATTAATATTTTAATTTATTTTTAAAATTATGATTTTTACCGTTTTTAATTTAATGGGGGCTATCGCTAGTGAATTTGCCACTAGAGGCGCTAGTGTCGCGTGAGGTCTAATATCATTCACTTTGTACTGGTTTTAGCGGAATTTGTTGTATAAATTATAATTTCTTTAATTTACCTGCTGGAAAGTGATCTACTTCGTAAAATATCGCAAATATGGATTATTTGGCGATTAATGTGAACGTTTTAAAAGCGGAATTAAGAAAAAGCGCAAAAATAGGCGGTTCCAAGAGCAACTATTTCAGAAGTTAGTTTGTTGATATCAAGATAGTTATTTATAAACAATATAACCCTAATTAGATTCAAGATATAACACTTTGTTTCGGCGCCAATCGCCTTAGACAGCTATACCTCCGGACCTCAGTCTACAGTGGCGCCAACTGGTGAGCAAAGAAACGGTAGTCCCCATTGCATTGTGGGTAGATATTGATAAAGAATAATAATGTTACGTTGAGTATGAGGTCCTTCAATTATCCTGTAGAAACTTACTCATGTTGAAATTTTATCTCCCAATTTGTTAAAAACCGCATTAACTTAGGGTATACATTTATAATCTGAACAATATATGTAATTGAACTTACATATTATTATACAGAATGAAATTTTAACCACTTTCCAAAATTTTTATAGGCGTTCAGTATCGTATTTAGAGCCTATTTATGAAGTAAAAAATGTAAATAAAGTTGTCACCCAAAAGTAATTTTCGCGATATAGTTTTCAATTTTTACGATCCTAGATCTGTTAAGGTATAAGGGGACAATCAAAAACTTATGAATAGTATTGTAATTAATGAATGAAATGCGCGATGCGTAAAAAAAGTGTTGCTAGGAGGCCGTATCAAAAAATTTTAAATTTTTGGCGTGCATTTTCTAAGTGCTTTATCTTGACATTTTTGTACTGGGCTATACCAAAAGAAAAAATACCTAATTTGTTTTTTTGGGTCGTAGATTTGATATATTAAAATTTGGAAGGTGGTTAAAATTTCAGCCTGTGTTGTGGAAAGCCAGTTTGATGTAAGTACAACGGATCCAATTGTGATTGATGTGCCTAAACGAAAAACAGTTTTCGAAGCAACATATTCCTGGCTATACACATGATATAAACTGTATCACCAACGACCAGGGCCCCAATTCCGCTAATTCACAAAGGGCTCAATAGAATCGTAATTGCATCGCAATCGTATATTTTGACATAACTACGTTAATAAATGTGTCAAAATATACAATTGAGATGCAATTTCGATCCTATTGAGCCATTTGTAAATTAGCGGAATTGGAACCAGTAAAAATTACATATTTGTCTCTATTCGACAGCAATCATCAGCAATTCATATTTTAATATTCTCGTCCAGTCTATAAATTCCCAACTGAAAAATACAAAACCCTTTTTATTTCTCTCGATCAGTTCATCCCTGTCAACTAGACCAATGAACGTTGTGTCCATTTGTAGGCGCTGGGGTGGCTGTGCGAGGCGTGGGCGGCGTGGGTGGCGTGGGAGGCGTGGGCGGCGTGGGCATGGTGCCCGTGCAGGTGCCGGTGAGCGTGGCCAACGGGCACACCGTGTACCAGACCGTCCACGTGCCCATGCACGCGCCCCACCATCTCCAGCTCATACAACACGCGCATCAGGTGAGATATGTTTTCGTTATTCTTTTTATCTATACTAATATTATAAATCTGAAGAGTTTGTTTGTTTGTTTGTTTGAACGCTCTAATCTCAGGAAGTACTGGTTCTAATTGAAAAATTCTTTTTGTGTTGGATAGTCCATTTATCGAGGAAGGCTTTAGGCTGTATAACACACGCTTCGACCAATAGGAGCGAAGCATCAGTGAAAAATGTTGCAAAAATAATCGCGACCATAATAACAGAAATTGCCGCGTACGAAGTCGCGGGCAACAGCTAGTCTATAATAACTAGCGTACCCCGCGAACTTCGTATCGCCTTACGGCCGGTCCCAATAATCTATCTATCTTCAGTTTTGGCATATCGGAGATAGAAGACATCTTCTGTCTCTGATTTTGCCGTCCAGAGAAACAAAGACAGAAGTTGTTTTCTATCTCCGATATGCCAAAACTGAAGATAGATAGATTATTGGGACCGGCCGTTAGATAGTATCTACAATTTTGACGTCTTAATGTCATTGTCATCAAATATGGCGTGGTTGGAAAAACTTTAATGAACAAATAAATTTTCTTAATATATGACTTTCCAACGTTTTTAATACTTATTGTTCCCGATGAAGAAAAATCCAAAAACTCAAATATCATAAAATACTTACCGGCCCTTCTCGACTTATAATTGGTGTAACTAATACGACTTTCTTTTATATAGGTATATAGATATTAAAATGAATCGCTAAATGAATTGTTAAGCGTAAATATCGAAAACAGCTAAACCGATTTCTTTTTTATATTATTCCTTGAAGTACGAGGATCTTAAATGCAGATATATTTTTTTTTAAAAGTAAAAAATACACTTTTCTGTACTATCAATCAAACATATTTTTTTCAAACCCCGCCATATTTTTAGAAACCCAGACATTTGAGACGTTAAAGTCAAATATTATTCTCTGAAGCGATACGGAGTTCGCGGGGTCCGCTAGTTGGACAATGATAATAACGGGTGAAAAAAAAACCTAACGTAGATCCGAAAACCACGTATCGTCCCCATCACTAGGATCATTTTTTTCTTCAAGACTAACCTGGGCAACTGCTGGTTCCGAAGATATTGAGGGTCAAAGTCACAATTTTGTTTTCCACCTTATTAAAAACATTGTTGAAAAGCTAACTTTTCTCCTTACAAACATTATACATACAAATGTTCATTATTTCGTTCATAATAAGGCTTTTATAATTACAATACGCAATGTACGGCTTAGCGCGGATGTATTTTGAAATTAGCAGCCATCACCAGCGTAGCAGCGCGCCGTCCTGGCTGCTATACATTAAATTATAAAACAAAGCTTTTTTTTCCGAAGCTAATTTCGTCGTAGAATCACCCATGAAAAAAGCTGTTTTCTTTTATTCTTTGGTAAGCTGACAATCTACAAACGGCACAAAATTTTCATAAACACATTTAAAAATTATAACTTATGAATTGCTAAATTATCCAAGTGTGCAGGAAAAAAAATCAACTTATTTTTTATTTACAGATGCAACAACCCCAAATCGCCAACGTTCTGACGCCATCAGGCCAAATTCAACAAATACAAATAGCTTCATTAGCAAATTTGCAGGTATGAAATTGATCTGTTTGGCTTTATTTTAACTAATATGATATATTATATTAATCGTGTTGTCCAAACAAGTCAATTAACTAATCTAATAATAAAATGATGTTATGATGCGTATACACCAAACAGGATTCGCCAAACAGTAATTAAATATTTTCTTTCCATTAATAAAATTCTGCTTTTGGCCTTGTCGAACTTTCATGATAAAGGTCAACGATTCACGAAACGAACAAAATAACAATTTAGTGTGATCAAATAAATAATACGTCGACAGCTGAATAGTTTTCCGAACTCAAACCGTTCGGTGAATCCTACAGGTGTGGCTGCAGCATAAACATATTTTTGCGAATCTAAACATTTAAACTCCCTAGTTATTATTTTATTATAACTCCATTTTTGTAATCTCGCTTATCAATCGCGTCGAAGCCAGCGTAAATATTTGGTAAGGAAATTGAATACGGCTCGAATTTTCTAGCCTCAGAGAATTGTATTCGTGTCTTTTTAATAGACAAACATTTATTTTTAATATTTGCTTGATTGCGTGCTGTAAATATAACACGGGGGTTGGTTTGGTGCAGCAAAACGGGGGCGCCCAGGCCGCAGTCAGTGCATCGCCCACGCCCGCCACCATCACACTGCAGGTGAACATAATACATTCGAACTAGAGATAATGGGACTGATTCTAATGGCTGCACTAGTGTTGAAACTGAGTGAATATTATGCTGGCTTAGTTCAGAGATATTATGTAATGCAAATGACTAGATTGAAATCAAAGAAATTCAAGGTAGATGAAAAATCATGTATGTTTTCTAAGAAGGGAATTGTTATTCTTGTTTTACGAAATAATTGGGCCTGTTTAGTTAAATATAAGTAATAATTCATTATTATATTAAGTAAACATAGTTAGCGGTGCTATAATTTATACGAGTATGTATGTCTGCTTAAACCGTACGGATCAAATTTTGCTTCAAGGATTCTTTTAAACCTTAAGTACAAATATTAAGTATCCGTATTTTGATGTAATTTACAAAGTGAAGGACGGTTAGTTTCTAAACTAAAACCTTGTAAAATACCATTGAGATTGGTAAATTCAAGTATAACATGCGGCGTCCTAAACACAAACTGTTAAGTATTTCAATATGTTGAGAGCGACTGCAGGGAATCGGACCCAATATCTGCTAAATAAGTTGCGTCTGTGAAGCCAGACTTAAAGTTTTGTAACTTAATAGAGTAGTAGATACAAGTGGCTTATGGCCACCATATTGCATTGTATAAAAATCTGTTTTTTTTTTTTTACTCTTTACGTACGTAAACTTTTTTAGCATCTACATCTTTCCATTCACAACTTAGCGAACTATGTCTCCAAATTAATATTGTTTATTACCACTTTTTAATAAGGTTTTATGTTTTCACTTGTAGTGTAGTATGGCTTTTTTTGCATGACCGTTTTTTTTGTATATTTTCATTTTTTTTACATTGATAAAATTTCTTCCGTATTGTAGATACAATTTTTTTACTTTTACTAATATGCTAGTAAGTATTTTATATAACAAAGTATCTTCCAAACGAATAATTTTAGAAACCAGTGGGCGAATAAGGTCCTAGACATACTGGACAATATCAACCTAAAATTAATTCTAAGCTTAGTCTACCATTGTCAAACTAATTATCTTGCATCCCCTTTACTGCTGCTCGGACTCTAAGGCCGTATCGAACCCGATGCAAGCGGAGGCCAGCGTGCAACAGCAGCCGCAGACCATCATAACCAACACGCCGACAGGGCAACAAGTCACCGTTATTCCAGCCTCTTCCAATGTACGATAAAATTATTACGAGACGACGAATTATATTTGCAATTTTTCTTGTCGGAGTTAACTACAGATTTTTAATCATCTACTTAACCGGTCGTATGTTTAAGCATAGATCTATGCCATGTAATAATGATTTCTATTGTGTCTGTAATTATAATCATACGAAAGGTTAAGTAATGAACGCAGCTGAACGTATTCACCGGTATTTCCATTGTTACCAATGTTCGCGATGCTAACCAGAGGCTTTACTACGAAACGTTATGTCCGTATATTCGAATCCCTGTCTCTTTCACTCATAAAAATGTCTAAGGGTATCTGAAAGAGATAGTAGATCTGTATATACGGGCTTCGCGTTACGTAGTAGGATAATGACAGAAGTTCGTCTCGTGTCGAATGCTTGCTTTTGTTAGCTGTAAATGACCTTCTTAGTGTATGTTAACAGCTAGATAACTTCATAGCTCAAGCTGAGCTGTAAGTCGCTTATTCTCTTTGTGTGGTTCTTAGAATAGAATGCTATTACCATTAGTAATGATTAATACTTTGGGGATGGGCTTCTTAAGTTAGGTGTGGTTTATGTCCTTCAATAATTAGTGACAAACTGGTACTTAATGTTTATTATTTAAAAAGCACAGTGAATCAATGTCTCAAATAAATATTTAACCCTTGGTCGGTACTTGTTCCTAGCGTTCCAAAAAAGTTGTGACTTATCATATTATCAACCTTGGGGATTTCCTTACTTCAAAAGTAAAAGATTTCAAAATACCTAAGAACGTCATCTCTATTCTCATTTTGTCGAATCGTTCTTTGAATTGGTAAACAACAGAAACCTTTGAACCGTAAATTTTTGTACTCCTGAACAGTTTTTTAATATGACAGTTTTTTTATTATGAAGGCCTATTTATAGTATTAGTATAAGTAATAACTCACGGTATTTACCAGGTCCCAACGCTGGGCGTGGGCGGCGTGGGTGGTGGCGTGCAGTTAGTACCGGCCCTCGGGTTGCCGGGCGTGCAACTAGCACAGTTGCACCAGCCGCAACCACAGCCCCAACCTGTTATAGGTAAGCTACCATGTTTACCAGACGTCCAGGTCCCTTATTCAGCTATTTCAATTGCATTTCAATCGTGATTGAATTGAGCGATTTTGACATTTAGCCCATACTAGAACTGTCAAAAACCTGCTATTCAATTACGATTGTGATACGATTTGGTTAGCTGAATTACGCTGAATTATGGTATTATAGCAAGCCGAAACTGGCCTATGTTAACATATGCATATAAATACTATGCTGGAGTCAGAAATTTGATAGCATCAGTTTTGAAAAAAAAATACAAATAGTTTAAGATATTCTTTTCTCACAAAAAAAAGAAAAAAAAAAGAAAAAAGAAATATATTTCTCACAAAAAAAAAAATAATCAAAATATCAAAATGTTTGTATAAAAATATAAAAAATGTAAAAAGATAATATTAAATTTCTGACTTCACCATAGTATTTATATGAAAATTTGAACATAGGCTGGTTTCAGCTTTTTATACCCTATACGTAACACACCCTGTATAATAAGAACTAGATACACATTCCGATACAAAAATGACACCTAATGTCCTGAATTGAATGATTGAAGTTGAGTAAATGTTATTACTCTTTACAGGAATACTTTGATGAAACATAGCTAATTATGGCTTTAATTTTTGTTATTATTTTTTGTTGACATTTATTTAATTTATCATTTGAAATATTAATTTTTAAAATCAATGTTTATATTTTTAATTTATGTAATAATTTGCATGACAATAATTGTTAAACATGTGGACATTAATCATTATAAGTAACATCTTTGTATCACCATGTTTATCGCAAATAAATAATTTGAATTTGTAAAAAAAAAGTCGATTCTATGCCAGTGACAACTTTATAATCCGGCCAAATTATGTCAACATGCAATAGTATAGATCAGCGTATTATGTATCTTGTTTTTTTATATTAGGTCTTTACCTATAAAATTGCCGTTTGGTATGAAAAAAATGTAACGAATTTTATTCATGTATTTTTTATTTGTATTAATCGAAATAATCACCCATGCAATCGATGCATCTTTGCCAACGCAGTGGCAGTTTATTGATGCCCTTCTTAAAGAAATCAGCTGGACGGGAGGCAACAAATTCTTGAAAGGCATTTTGTACTGCCTCTCGGATATTGATTTTTTTTCCCGCCAAGAAGTTATCCAAATTCTGGAAAAAGTAGTAGTCTGTAGGCGCAAGGTTTGGTGAGTAGGGCGGATGACTGAGAGCTTCCAACCCCAGTTCTTGCAACTTGGAGACCGTCTGCTGTGCAGTATGAGGTCGCGCGTTGTCGTGCAGGAGCAGCGGAGACGAGCGATTGACCAATGCTGGTTGGAGATGTGCCAGCTTCTCCATCATTTTGTTCAGTTCTTCACAGTACACATCTGCAGTAAAGCTCACCCCGTTTGGTAAGAAGCTGTGATGTGATGAATCACACCGGCGCTAGACCACCAAACAGTGACCATCACTTTTCTAGGGGTAAGTTTTTGTTTAGGGCATTGTTTAGGTGCTGATCCAGGATCCAACCAACTTGCTGAGCGCTTGCGATTATCAAACAGAATCCATTTTTCATCGCAGGTAACAATACGGTTCAAAATTCCTTCATTTGTGTGTCTGTTGAGCAGTGCAAGGCACGTCTCGACGCGTACTTCGCGCTGGCGATCATTGAGTTTGTGGGCAGTCATTTGTCATTTGTCATTTGCGTCAAAACGCAAATGGACCAATATTGTTTTGACGCTAACGTCGAAAGCTGCTGCTAATTCAGCCGTAGATTGGGTATCATTAGCTTCCACAATCGCCTTTAATTAGTCATTGTCAACCAAAGTATTCGGACGACCGCGAGGTTCATTTTTCAGGTCGAAATTTCCAGAACGGAAGCGGACAAACCAAAAACAGGTGGTGCGTTGGTTTGTAGTGTTAGCTCCGTGCCGCTTGTACCGCGTTGCTGCCACGACGGTACTCATATTCCATAATTACTCGAATTTTTAACGTATCCATGGTGACGAAAATAATTGAAATGCAATGAAAATGTAACACTAATCAATAAACAAATGACTACTTTTGGAAAAAGAATTCCATGTTTTTAAAATAAAAATAATTTGAAATTAGAATTCTTAGCCAAACATAAATTATTTTGATTTGAAATGGCCAGTACTGCAGAACGGCAATTTCATAGGTAAAGACCTATTATTACATGTCAGTGTCATGTGGAGTCAATTAATTGCGAGGGTCCAGACCACCAATGTTTCTTCTTGTGAACTCATTCAAATAGTTGTGAAGGAGAGAAGGCGCTGGCCGTACTTGTTTGTTCGCCTATTACTACATCATAATATTGTAAGCTCCCACAGACGACACAACATAAATACCACGCATTATCAAGGATTTATGCACTTACCAAAACCTATTTTTTTTTTCATTTTCGTAGCCAAAAATCAAAGCAAAAACATCCATATTGTTGGGTATAATCGTGTTGAAAGTGTAGCACACATACTTTATTTGATATTTTAGCAATTAAATTGCAATTAAATTGCAACTTGAAAAATTATGTCTCAGGCGGGACTCGAACCCGCGAGGTGTAGCACACAGTCATGATGTATCTACTCTCGGCGTCAAAAAAATCGCACCATCGTGCATCGCATAATTTCCATACAAACATGTTCAGTTCAGAGGCCTACAAATGTAAAAGTATCAGTGCTTTAAGAATAATTTTACTGTAAATCGATGTCAAATAAGTTCGATTTTTATTTAGCATTTGAACTGACTTGAGGAACATGTCAGTTTCCTAAAAAAAAAAGAAACATGTAGGTTGTTGTTTGCATCCCATTATGTTTGTATGAAACAAGAAAAACAACTCACATTTTCATAATTTTGAGGAAATTGGCACGTTTCTCTAGTCAATTAAAATGCTTAATTCAATATCGAACTTTTTTAAAATTGATTTACAGTTTAATTTATTACTGAAGCACTGATACTATTAATTTTGTAGGCCTCTAAACTGAACATGTTTGTATGAAAATTACGCGATGGTGCGATTAATTTGACGCCGAGTGTATTTTATTTATAAAGGTTGCACTAAAAGTGCACCCTTATGTCAAATGGGTGCACATTTACGGCAGGTTCCAATGACCTATCTACCTTCGGTTTTGGCATATCGGAAAAACGAAACAGTTTCTATCACTGTTTTTGCCGTCCAGAGAAACAAAGACAGAAGTTGTTTTCTATCTCCGATATGCCAAAACTGAAGATAGATAGGTTATTGGAAATGGCTGTTAGTTTGACGCTGATTGTATATCTGGTTTTTTATATTACACTAGCTGTTGCCCGCCACTTCGTCCGCGTCAATTTCTGTTATTATGATCGCGGTTATTTTTGTAACATTTTTCACTGATGCTTCGCTCCTATTGGTCGCAGCGTGATGTTATGTAGCCTAAAGCCTTCCTCGATAAATAGACTATCCAACACAAAAATAATTTTTCAGTTCGAACCAATACTTCCAGAGATTAGCGCGTTTAAACAAACAATCAAACAAACTATTCAGCTTTATAATATTAGTATAGATCAATACCTCCAGGCTTAAAACACTTCTACCGTGAGTCAACTATTTGCGAGGGTCCAGACCACCAATGATTCTTCTTGTTATGATAAAATAGTTGTGAAGGAGAGAAGACGCTGCCCGTCTTCTTCTGGCCGTACTTGTTTAGTAGTAATGTAAATCTATATCTGTATATAACGTAAATGCTTTGTGTGTCCGAACCCCGACCAAGCGTCAAGGTCGGTCGCCGCTAACTTCAGTCCACGGCTATCGCGCGTTCGCCGGACGGTCTCAATAACTAAAAATATGCCTCGTTGCGTGATAATTAACTGCAATAGTCCAAAAATTTCGTCTTTGGATCGGTTTGGATTTCCCGTCACTAAATTGCGGCTGTGACGTCACAGTAGGTGTTAAAAAGTCGGCACGCTTGGTTTCAATGCAAATCGTGATACTTGCGTTATCTATGTAAATCTATATCTGTGACTATACTCTTTTATTTTAAGCTCCCACACACAACACAACATAAAGGCCACGCATTATCAAGGATTTATGCTCTTACCAAAACCTTTTTTTTGTCTATTTTGAAGGCAAAAATTAAAGCAAAAGCATCCATTTTTTAAGGTATTTTCGTGTAGAAAGTGTAACACACTTTCTCGTCTCAATAAACGTACATTACAATCCACTGGTAATGCATTATTCTTTTGATAGTTACTGAAAAGTTATAAATCAGATTTGAAATACCCGCGTTAATGTCGTTTTTCATATCCTTTTCTCTCATAGTAGAATTCAAATAACGCCATCTCGCTCTGTCATTGGCTCGTGTAATCTAGTGACGAGACACAACGCGGTTTTGACTAAATTCAAGATAAGTATTTATTTTCAAGAAATTCAACATCTTATTAGTAAGTGTCAGAATCACGTTTCTTTGTAAAGGGTTAATATCAAAGTAGTGCATTTTGAGGGTCAATACTTATTGCTAAGTACTCCGAAAATATTTCATTGGTTTAACTAGTATAAATACTATCAGTAAGTGCCACTGTTATCGGTTATTAATATTATCAGAAGTCCTGCCCGTCTCTAGTGCGCTGTGACTGTCATTATCAATTTTCAATTATTGCTAAATACTCCGAAAATATTTCATTGGTTTAACTAGTATAAATACTATCAGTAAGTGCCACCGTTATCGGTTATTAGGATTATCAGAAGTCGTGCCCGTCACTAGTGCGCTATCACTGTCATTATCAATTTTGACGTGTCCTTGAACGAGCCAATAGAAACTATCCGAACCGAGACCGACTTCCTTCCTCCGATACACGTAATCTTTTGACGTTTGAGTTTCCATGTTATTAAAAGTGTGGTTATATTGTGTCTTTTAAGCTAGCTCCACCAGTAAATAAACAAAACAATGTTCGCTCTACCAGGGCAACAGATACAACAGGATCCGAACGAGCCGGGCAAGTGGCAAGTGGTGACAGTGAGTACGGGCAGCAACGGCAACAACTCGGGCAATAACTCTGGCACCGAGTGTGAAGCTAGCAAGCAGGGAGCCTCCAGTCCGACCGGCAACAAGCGGCTGATGAAGCGAGTCGCGTGCACTTGCCCTAACTGCGATCAGGGAGAGAAGTAAGGGTTATTTTTATTATTTACTAGCTTACCACCAGGCTGAAACTTCACCAGAAGTTTTTATCGCCATTCACATAACATAGCTATATTAAATTGGTTTGAAGTTCGTATCGCCTCAGAATTATTACTTGTTGTTAACTGTTTTCTGAATTTTACGTACATGTCATTAAATCATCATGTGTGATTTATTTATCGTTCTAGTTTTTGTCATTTCATAAAGATAGCTTAGCAAACGAAAAATTTAAAAATACATTTCATTAATTTTTTAAAGGTTGTCTTGGTTTGTTTAAGTTTTTTACTTAATAGTTATTCTGCTATATCTCTTTAATCATTATCATAATCATATCAGCCCATCAAACCCTTATGCTAGACATAAGCCGTAGGTAAATTTTTCTTAAAATTTTTGTAAAGGAAATAGTAACAGCCTAGATTAAACATTCTATACCTAACAGACAGATTAATCTAAGGCTAGACCATTTTCCTGGGCAAATTCACTCTACCACTTGTGACACCTCGCTCACCTATACTGATTCTACATGTACTACATGTTGCTCAGATATTAGCTGAAGAAACCGAAAACTTAGGTACCTAATATATTGCTTGATAGTGTACAATAGTATGTTAAGAAACATACTTTGTCATTATTAAGTTGACGAGCTGTACCTACATTAAAAAATAATTATTTCCAGCCGGCTGGTAGACCGCAAAAAGCAGCACGTATGCCACATAGCGGGTTGCAATAAAGTGTACGGGAAAACGTCTCATCTGCGCGCTCATCTACGGTGGCATTCGGGAGAACGACCTTTTTTGTGCAACTGGTTGTTCTGTGGGAAGAGGTCAGTAATTTGTAGTTTTATTGCTTGGTCATCAGGGCCCTATATACAGTTATTTGTGTATTGGACACTATCAATTAAATAATTTGCTTTTTTCTTTGGTCTGGTCTTTGGCAGGTCTAGTGGATTAAGTACCAGACCAAGATCCTGGGTTTTATTCCTGGATCGGGCAACATGAGTCTCGAATTTTTGAACATTGCTCGGGTTTGTGATCTGGCAACCGCATTTGGCAAGCGTGGCGATTGTGCGTGTGCCCATTATTTCTGTGGTAGGTTTAATCCAATGATGGAGGCCTTTGCCTTGCAGTGTGGTGATTATAGGCTGTTACTACTACTCTACTATTCATTTAGCTTATAATTACATTAAAAGAGTTTGACAATCAAACTTCACCTCACCATTAACAAAAGTGTAACGTTACAAAATTATAAAGTGTCAATCATTGATCTAGATTGTGATTAAAAGATGCGTATACAGAACATAATTAGGAAGACAATACATAATTACTTTACGATTGTTCCATACAGGTTCACACGGTCAGACGAGCTCCAGAGGCATCGTCGTACGCACACTGGTGAGAAGAGGTTCGAGTGTCCCGAATGCAGTAAGAGGTTCATGCGATCCGATCACCTCGCGAAACACGTGCGCATACACACTAAGAACAGGATCACGGTAAGTGTCATACAGTTGTCATACAACACTTTATAATGACTACTATTTATTCCAAACTGTATAATACTCTCGATGCTACAATACTGTACAAGGGACTGTCTAGCAATCAATGTTGATTGCAGTAATCTATATACAGGATGAAATTTTACCCACCTTCCAAATTTTAATAAAGCAATCTACATGACAAAAAACAAATGACGTATTTTTTCTTTTGGTATAGCTCGGTACAAAAATGTCAAGATAAAGCTCTTAGAAAATGTCCGGCCAAATATCTAAAATTTTTGATACGGTATCCTAGCAACACTTTATTACGCGATGTGTATCTCATTCATTCCTCACGATACTATCCATAAGTTTTTGATTTTCCCTTCATACCTTAACAGGCTTAGGACCGTAAAAATTTAAAACAATATTGCGAAAAATATTTTCGGGTGAATACTGGATTTACATTTTTTGCTTAATAAATGGGCTCTTAATACGATACAGAACGCCTATAAAAAAAATTGAAGATGATGAAAAAGTCATTCTGTATAATACAAACTTGTGTTAATTACACTATTTATAACTCATGAACAACTGGACGAATTCTTATGATTTTTGTGTTATTGAATTTGACTTTGACGGGAATAGGAAAATTTTCCTGGTACCTGTACCAGGAAAATTTTATATACCTATATCATAATGTCTAAAATGAGGCTCCAATCGCATTTACAGCTTTGTAAAAATTACGTTGAAAATAAACGAATTTGACTTAAAATTGTTGGAAGAAAATTAATTGATGAACATCATTGTTCATCAATTAATTTTCTTCCAACAATTCTTAATATACATGGCAAAATAACATGGATGATGTCACCGTTAGTTATTAATTTTAGTAGACTACAAGAATAATGAAGACACATAGTGGCTCCATATTTTTTTATTTTACTTTAGAGGCTATTTATAATAGTACATTACAATTGCGATGATAAATTTATTTTCAGTAACGTTTTAAAAACGTGGTCAGGGAAAGTTGTAGGAAATGCGTTATTGCTACATTGCTAACCGTTTACCGATATGCCGTCGTGTTCTTTTATGTAATGGCTTTTGTAATCCATCAATTGAATTTGACAATGTGTACTATCCCACTTCTGTATATTATCCCCATCTCCGAGTTTTATCCAACTTCTGAGTGAGGAATAATAAATATGAGGGTAGATTTAGATGAATATACCTCTCATACGAAGTTAATACATCGCTGTTACAGTCAGCCTGTGAACACGGGTGTAATCCGGCCGAAACGTCGTGCAAACAAAAGGTATGATCGCGTTGATACTCGTTTTACGTTTGGATAAAGGTAGAATATCTGTTTGAAAGATAATATCAATGTCGTGTACAGTGTTTGGTCAGTAGGTAGATTGGTTTAAGGACATAATATACTTAAATTGACAAAAGAAACTTGTGAATTTTTTTCTACTTATTTATTTCTTTTCATGCGAGAGTAAAATTTTATGAAGAGTAAAAATGTACGCAAAACAAATCTGTATTTGAAAAACTATGCCTATTGATTGTGCTTGAGTATGGTTTTTGTGTTAACTATCATATTTAAAGCTTAAATTTGATTAAGACCCGAGTTCACCAATTCTTAAACAGCCGGTAAACATAGATTGACGATTAATTTGACACATTTCCCATATAAAATATGTCAAATAATATTTTAAACGCTGTTTAAAACTTCAACGTCTGTTGGTGAACTCTACCCTAAGCTACATTCAAATTGTTTTTTTTTTTGGCAGGTTGCGAAAATTTGCATGGGTTTTTTATAATGTAGTTTACAAAGATTATTTGCTATAAGCACTGTTGATTTTGCATAACTTCACCATGATTGTTGTTTTATATTATCGCGCTTGTAGTTTTGTGTATGTTGTCGTTATTAGCCGCCTGCAAGATAAAAATTTTAGTTTTTATGAGTGTTAAGATTGAAAAAAAATTTAGGATCGTATTTAGACACCTCCTCCAACCCAAAAACTCATGTGGAAACAGAAACACTCAGACTCAGATAGTTATCATGAGTTTGAAGTATAGTACCTACTGATATACAACGTGTTACTCCGGAAAACCTGAAAACAGTTTGTGTATAATTGTGTCGTGTAAAACGATTCTAGCACATTTAAAGTAGATTAGTATACATCGGCGTGTCTACTGTTTGTATACTAACCACGTCATCATAAATTGCAAGATACGATGTCAATGTACTGAGGACAATGCGAGCGCTTCTAAACAGTGTCATAGAGCTATGAAGCTCTCAGAGTTATAGTAAAAACATAAAAAAATGCTTAACATTTAAAAAATGTTTCATTTATATTTTTATAACAATCGATCTATTTAATAAAACATAATTTAGGGTGTTTAAGGTTTTCCGCATTTGGTTACACATTGAATATTATATTTGCAAGAAGAAAACCATCGAGATGAATTCTTTTACTTAAAACTAAATGTGTAATCAACATAAAAAGGATGAATTTCTCTTCTGCTTAAAGATTTGAAGTCTTACTCCGCAACACAATGTCCGTACACTCGACTCCATTTGTCTCTTTTACTCATAACAATGTTATAGAGCCCCGAGTTGTAAAAGTGTGCTAGACATACCCATCTGGGAAATCATACCATCATAGTCGAGCGTACCCCAACGGAACAAAGCGATCTGAGGCAGAGGGTATGAAAAATCTTCAGCATTACCATAAATTCAGTTCATATATCACTGGTGTTAGGTACTAAATAAACAAACCCATAAAACATCTCTGTCCCGTTTTCAAACAATGTATCATCATCATCATCATCATCATCATCCTAGCCAAACGACGTCCACTGCTGGACATAGGCTATGGATCTCCACAACGATTGGTCCTGCAACCCTCACCAGATCGTAGGTCCACCTGGTAGGCTCCGCTATCCACTGATCGTCGTTCGGTGCCCGGTCTCAGTTCAGAACCTTTCCGCCCCAACGGCCACAGTTCTCCATACTATGTGTCCCGCCTACTGCCACTTCAGCTTCGCGATTCTTCGAGCGATGTCTGTTATGTCAGTTCTCCTACGGATTTCCATTTGCTCTCTCCATTGCCCGCTGTGCGACTATGAGCCTTGTTATGAGAGCCATACAGACAATGCATCATCTCGTTTGTATTACAGCAAGCGACGTCCATGTATTCTGACTCGGGCGACGACAGCTGCGACGAGAAAATGACGCTGACCATCGAGACGATACACACGGAGGGCGACGCGGACGACAAGCTCGTCGTGCTCCGCCCCGCCGCCAAGCTGGAGCCCGACCAGCTGGACAGCTAGGTTAGTATACTTATTATAAGTCGTCATCATCTTAATTATCAGCCAATTTCAGTCCCCTGCTGGACATAGGCCTCACAACCTAATAAAAAAAAAATGTATGTATTTTAAGCATTCAACACCCCGTTTGGTGTGGTAAAAGTGGTTTAAAGCCCCGTTGGTCTAGTGGTATAATTACCGGGCCAAGATCTCGGAGCCCCGGGTTCGACCCCGGGTCGGGCGGAAAAAAAAATTCCAATTTTCGAACATTGCCTGGGTTTGTGATTATGATATTTTATGGGTATCATTGCTATCTATAGTAACTTGAATTCGATGATGGAGGCCTTTGCCTTTGGTCGGTCATGTGATTCATTCTTATCGTCCACGTGCCCTAAACGTATTTTATTTTCTGGTTAATTTAGTGTGACTTTATTTGTGAATTTTAGTTATAAAAACTTGACCTTCAATAACAAAGTCACGGAATGGATGTACTATATGAAAATTATTGATTTGCATGATTTAGGCCTAAAATTTCTCACATAGCCTCTGTTGCTCCAGGCTCTGGTACAACCTGTATACCGAGAGATATTACTAATACTGTTAATATTAATTGTAATTTTCTTTTCCAGGACAGCGACAGCGACGGGTAGGCGTCGCTGGTCACTTACATACTGCACCAAGACTAGTGTGAACAATGTTGTATCGATATACATCGATTACACTCCATGTGCCTCGGTGTTAGTGACAAAAACAAAAGTGGACTTGTACGATGTGCCAGTGATTCATTTTAAATCGTCCTGGTGTATGCAGTACTCTTGCTTAAATTAACAAGAATACGAATGGACAACAGTATAAACTAGCGTGGAAAGACAGTGTTTTATAATAAAATGACACTTTTATCGAAGAAATAACATTAATTTATAATATCACGGCTTATTTTATTTTTTATAGTTAACATTTGTATACTCAATTCAGCCATAACCTATTGTAAGTTTTATTAAAATCAACAACAAACAAAGTGTTTGGTATTTTTTATGTAGGGCCTTAGGTCCGCTTGTATTTATTTTTTGCTGGATTATATCAAGCCGCCTTATAAATGATTTTGTTAAGTATTTATTAACATTATGTTATTATTATTTGAACCACTGTTCTTCTGTTCCATTCACTATACAACGTGTTAATGAAATAACGCAAAACCTCTTAAGTGGTAGCTTAGCTCATGAAACTGAACAAATTCCCAAAATGCCAAAAATAAAATTATGATTTCAATACAAATGACTCGGTCATCTGATCAGTTGGTATGAAAATTCGAATATATTTTTTTGGGTTTCGTGAAAGTTGCAGAACAAAAGTTGTTCAGTTTCATGGACTGAGCTAACACCTGAAAGGTTTTGCGTTATATCATTAACACATATAATTTTTATTATACTAAAGCATTTTTGGTTGTACTTGTAAGTTGTATGTATTTAAATACAGAAAATAAAATAATTGGTGTGTAGTTACTTTATAAAGGATGAACAGCCCCACTGAGTAGTCGAGAAGTTGATCCAAAATTATGTGTCATATTAGAATATAATTGATCTGTGATCAAAATTGATTTATTGGTTATTGTAAAAAATGTATAAAAAAGTCTTGTCTCGACAGAACGATATCATCCAAGTTTTCTTAAAATGACATATTTTTCTAATATTGATGTCAAACGTTTTCGGTAGACTGATAAGTTTCGAAGTTAAGGATCGATTTTTTCATGTATACAGGTGTAGGCATTTCTATATTCATGAAATGGCTTTCTTGTACTTATTTGTATATTGTGTATATTATTTAAATATTGAGGTTTTATGTAAACAACTACAACACTCTAGCGAACTTCTAAAACTTCACACGGGGCATCTGCAGTTATATTTTTTTATACTCGAACCTTTTTTGAGAAATGTGATTGTATTGAAGAAAACAGTGATAATTTTTTACAGTTTAGGCCATTACCTTGTCACAGACAGACATGACTAACGTGGCGAGGGACATCAGTTCTTATTAGGTAGTGATATAGTGATCATTGAAGAATATAATTAATTGATTTACCATTAATTAGTAACTATGTAAAACTATAAGATATAGAGAACAGCACAAAATTGAAGAATTTAATATATTTTCGATAAAGTAATATAAAAATTAAAATAAGTAGTAAATGGAAAATGACAGGTAATTCTACACTCTGAAATTATATATACATAAAGATCTACTGAAAAATTATGTAATAATATTTACGTGAGGCATAAACGAAGTGCCCCATAGCTAAATTCTATAGACAATTTCGTGAGAGCTATGTTAAAGTCATTGTCGTGTGATTTAGATAAAGTCAAATACTTCAAAAAATATGTACATAGTATGAACTATGAACTAAGTCTTTTATGTAAATAATGGCCATAGTTTGTATAATTGGAGTAATGCTGTTCTGGGGGTCAAAGAAATCTTATGTAGTATTTCTACGCAAACATTTATTTTCATGTGCTTTTAACACTCTTTGGACATAATTTCCTGACGTTAACTATACATTTTTATGCACCATGCCTGGGCATGCATGTACAGAATAAAAAGACGCACCCATAGATATGAAATACAAATCTAGACAGAACATCGTCCTCACCCAATAAGTACCCACTGCACGTTTGGGTGCTCTTCAACTGACTAGCGTTAAATTTTGAAGTCATGTCATGGTTAAATTTTCATTACGTAGGTTTGTCATAACATTAGCTGTCTTTATTTTAACTTGGACAGTTTGAAACGCCATATTCGTATGGGATTGAGTACTAGATCTTATAATTATATCTATGGATGCTTCCCTCAATAATCATCATTGTTTTAAGTGAAAAGCGCCTTATGGCGGTTACGGTTAAATCTTATGCAATTTCTTGTCATCTTATCCTACGTCGGATGTTTCCGTATGATGCTCAGCTGTCATGTGACATATAAAATACCCTGGTAAGCGATGAAATCAGGTCGTCTCCTCTTTGAATAACAGAATGGGTTCGCAGTTATGCAATAAAAAAAAAAGAGCAATCTAAAACTTCTAGAACATGTGGGGTGCTCTTAAAACTTATTGCCATTCAACTTGTCTTGTACGTAAGGTTGAATATCAATGAACGCGGGTAGTATGGTACATGATTACAGCTATATACATTAATTTGTGTACTATCGCCTTCTTCGTCGCCAGACCACCTTTAGGAGCAAAATTGCTTGCAGCTCGCGTCGTCTATTGTTTGAAGTGACGTCCGTTTTAGTGTAGTATTGCACGCTATTTTTTCGTTTGAATGTGGTTAGGCGTCGGAGACCCCACCGCACATTTGAAGTGTCATTTGTGTGTCTAGTTTTTTTTAAATCTATGTTACATTCACTTTATAGTATACATTGTGAAAGACTGACCAATGGTCTTAAGACTCGGCTGTTCAGACCTATATGCGGATACCATTTTGATACTTTATCGTTTTTAACTGATATATTTATTCTTCTAAAATTCTCTTGAACCGTTTTTCTATTTTATTCTAAATAGTAAAGAACTATAAAAATATTTTTTCGACCGGTTCTGTTGCATACCAAAAATACAATACTAACATTACCCGAGTAACTGTGTACAAACACAGGTTCCAGAACAAGTAGTTAGATTGACTCTTTGTTTGGGTTGTGAGTCTGTGGTGCGAGAGTTAATATTTTCTGCCGATCCATGCTGAGCATCAGATGGGAACATTTATTATATCAACGTAATATAACTGGAATGGGCCGAACTATAACAGTTATTGTTTAATGATAAATCTCTGAATTGTATATACATTTTATTTTTAATTAAAGATATATTTACGTACTTGCATCGCGTTTAGTAGGGCTTTACATTAAATTTGAATCTGTCCCGTTTCGATCGCAGTGTATCTGTGTGTAATTTGAATGTTTTGTACATTTTTTCAAATTACCTTCTGTAAGGCGAATAACACCTTAGTCTACCTGCGACCACGAACGCTGTTTGGATAGGTCAAAATATTATAAAACACCTTAAATATATCTTTCATTTCAATGTATAGTGTTCGTTAAAAACTTAAAATTCAAGAAACCAATACATTGTAACTGCATATTGTATGTACTTTTACTGACTGAATCGTCTTTGTTAAAAGAAATCTATTTACAAGATCTAGCTCAGCTCATTAACAGGATAAAATCAATTATGTTCAGTCAGTTATTGTGTCTATATCAACAGCGGTTCAAAATATATAATTATGTCAGTTACAAGGAGTTGTTTAAAAAGATGTGTCGGTACAAAAGAAACGCAACATCGAAGCACTGGTGGGTCCAAAGCGACGCAGGTCGCCCGACGCTCTGTATATATAGGGTAACTTGTACAGTGTATAAATATAACTGTAAATAGTTTTATTGTTGACCCGTTAATAAAATATTTTTATACTATTCCTGTTTCTTTTATTTGAGTCGCTTTAATTGTAGTTGCCACCATAGACATAATATTAAGTCTATGGGTACCACAAACAATTAAGTTTAGTTAGTTCGGAATTTCAACTAAGAAATCATCAGTACTTGATGTAATATTTTACGGGCCGAACTAACTAGTAACTTTCTTAGAAAGTAGGTCACAAAAAAGTAACTACTTGGTTTGGTCCGTAAAATATAGCCAAATGACTATAATATCCAGTTTTCTTAACCTCTTATAAAATTTTATAAAAGCACATACGCGGTATTTACAAACTGCTCTTCCGCGGTGTTGCATGCGCAACGACGTTATAACATTGCCAAAGTATAGGAAAATAATAAAAAATAAAACCGGCCAAGTGCGACTCGCGCACTAAGGGTTCTGTACCAAAAAGGCCAAAAAAACGGGTTTGTTGTATGGGAGCCCCCCTTAAATATTTATTTTAGTTTGTTTTTAGTATTTGTTGTTATTGCGGTAACAGAAATACACAATAATTTGTGAAAATTTTAACTGTCTAGCTATTGCGGCTCTTGAGATAGAGCGACGGACAGACAGCGACGTCTTTGTAATAGGGTCCCGTTTTTACCCTTTGGGTACGGAACCCTAAAAAAAAGAAGGTACAATCAGCATTACAAATTGCTGAACTCTTTAGTACCGTGTCAAACTTACCGTACATTGAAGTAACCCCGGAACAACTAACTTTCATCATAGTAATCATGAAAATAGAAATTAAAAAACTTAGTTATTAACTGTTATTATCTAAGTTTTTTAATTAACCGTTTTTGACCCTCTTAAAAATAACGTTTGCACGGTGAAATGCCATAACATGGGCGGTTAACAGAACTGACAGAGTATTACTAGGTAAGTTATACAGCCGAGTAGGTATTTCCACATGCTACTGCCTTTTGGCGACCACAGTTGTGAGTTTCCTTTGGTAACTAACATAAGAATCTTATAATTAAACTAAGATTATTTATTGAAAATACAATTCCTTAAACAAAACTTTCGACATAGGCGGGATTCGAACCTTTCGCTTACCGGGCGACTGTTCTAAACATTGAGATACCACGACAATATTAAATGTTAAATAATTTGTTAAGGGTAGTTTCATCCACTGTTTTGATTAAGTACGTACTTACCTCAAACATTAAGATTTGTAAACAATAATAAATCAATGAAATACAAAATCAATCCAGTAAAACAAATCTTCCTTAAGTATAAAACCACAAGTTTAGTTTAGTTTCGTAGGTACCTACCTAGAGCGATGCGATCCTCATTATGCTATCGATCCCGGCGTTGGCCTAGTGAACTTGAACTTCCGATCTGCCCTTCGGGAGCTATTGATTCACCCTGCCACCCTACCGCCCGCTCCCTAACTCCCGCTCACCGAAACGCGGGGAAGCCACCCACCGCCACATGACACAGTTTGAAAAGCGGCCCACGGTCAATGACCTACTTTAACTGAATGTTTAGGACACTCGTGCTTTTGTTTACTGTTTTGTTTGCATGTTATATTTCTGGACAATTCCCTTATTTAGTTTATATTAAAAAGGTTGTTAGTAGGTCACTTAATTGTTTAAGATATAGCTTAAGAGGAAACACTACGGGCGAGAGAATTGAAAAATAGGTATTTGTAAAATCTATTGCTGTCGCGCAGTGCCAAACGCCTTCACCGCAGAGTGTGATACGAGTACTAGAGTCGATAGAGACAACTGCTTCTTGGACCGAAAATACCTACTAAAAGCACACCAAATCAGCGTTTCGTAGTCCCCCGATTACTTTTCCAAAACCAGACCTATTTAAATACTTATTTCATTAAAAATTAAAGAAAGGCTTTGGCCGTGTTCGTATGTGTTCCTTTTTTTCTAAAATTTAGCTCAATTTGTTTTCTGGGTGCTTGAACACAGCAGAAAATTTGGCGAATTTTTTCGATTTTTGAGGGCTCATAAGTATCTCTTTTATTAATTAATTTATGAAAAAACAGAAAACATATAAACATGCTAATAGTGGCTATAGATTTTTGTAATAAAAATTATTGCTCTACTGGCTTTATCCAGGGAGGAAACAGGGGACTACGTTTGTATGGAAAAACGGCCGTTGTGTTTCCTCTTAAAGGTTTAGGAAATGCAGCCATTGGAGAGTCAATGACCTTAAACTGAATGTTTGGGAAACTTGTGCGTTTGTTTATTATTTTGTTTGTATGTTATATTTCTGGAAAATTTTCTTCTTTAGTTTATATTAAAACAGTAGAAGTTGTTTCAGATGTCATCTTATCAAATGGTCGACTGGCAGAGAATGCCGCATGGCATTAAGTCTACCTTTTGTACATTTGTTTCTTATTTTTGTGCAATAAAGTTTTGAATAAAAAAAATATTAAACAGAGTGATCAAACTCAAATGAAGATCTCGGGGTCCTGGAACGAGAGCTTTGAGTTTTCGAACATTGCTCAGATTTGTGATTATCAACCCGTATATGGCTAGCCTGGTGCTGTAGTAGCTTTCAAGAAGGCTTTGAGGAAGGCTTTGAGGCTCAAATTCACTATTTGCTTGTAGAGCTGGTTCAAATGAGGTTGCATGCTGTGACAAACTTTTGTTTTCGCTAGTTAGTGCACTCGTAGTTATTTAGGTATTCCATACTGAAACTTGCTTAAACAAATTCAAGAAGTGAAAGTTTTACGCTATCTTAAATACAAGACGGAATTTCTAATGGAAAATTTTCTCTAGTAGTTACAATTTAAACATGACTTAAATGATTCTTGCTCATAGAGGAACCGTACTAAATTAAATCGGTAACCGTTTAATAAAAGTACAAGATTACCACGCTAAAGTTGATGGTTTTTATTTTGTGCGGTAACAATATTTCACACGGTTGTACAACATTTTGCAGCTTACAAAACTCTTAGATGAGGAGTGATTTTCAAATGTACGTATTTGTGGTCTTAAATTGAGTTACGTTCCCGATTTGGTGAACAGTGATTGGAGTTTACTGTTGTTGAAAAGTTCACGGTAAAACACGCCCAGAGCCGGCTCAATTAGCCTGTCTTATTGGGCCGTAACAAGCTGAATAATTACTTACGAAGGCAATTCAAAGTTAACAATCTAGCTAGTGCGAGTGCGATCACGCTGGGTAACCACGCTTTTTGACACTGGCTCTCAACATTTTAAATGGGCTTTTCAATGATGCCTAGTAGACTAGAAATAGAAACTACTCCTGCGCAAATGCAAAAAAAAAATTCATTTCGACACCAATAAGTGGCTTACTAATGAAGATACAATTTAAATATCTTTTTAACGCTTTATAGTTTAGTTAAAAAAATGGCTCACTGATCGCTTACTTCAACTATGAGTATGATATGGTCGCCAATCTACTCAGCCACTCTACAAAGCGCTGCCACTTAAGAACTTAAAGCAGTCAATTAAAAATATATATTTCTTAAATAAACCTTTCAACTCTTGATCCCACAACCTCCAGCTTAGAGCAGTGACCCGGTAAGTGAAAGCTTGTGGATTCTACTCCCACCTAAAGTTGTCGAAATTTATATTCAAGGAAATGGTTTTTTTTTCATTTACGCTAACAATTTGGCGGTTAAAAAAACAGTTCCAAAATAATTAGGTAATAGCAGTAATAAAAAATAACTTGCTATTACCCATACCAACATTAAGCTAGTGTGAATCCTGGGCTAGATTAAGGCGACTACTAGAGCTAAGTGCTGCCTCCAATTGATTTAATCTTGTTACTTCTAAACTCAATTCTCAAAAAACTATGACAGCATTATTTTAGAAAATTACCTCTAGTAGGTATTTATTGAATCACTGTCAACTGCTTTTTATTTTGGCATTCTTTCGTATTATACCTACATTATTGCTAAAGCGGCCGCTTTTGGCGTTAGCGACAAATTCGACTTTATAAACAACTAAATGAAACGTTTACTGTGATTCAATAAATACTAGAGGTAATTTACTATTATTCTAGTTCTAGGTTTTTGAGAATTGATTTTGTTTCGAAGCAATAAAATTAAATCAATTGGGGGTAGCACTTGGCTCTAGCAGTTCTCTTAAATGTTTACAACAGCTGGTTCACCGTGTCCGCTGACTGTTTGTGTACCGTTCGCTTTATCTTTCCCCTCCGTAGAGCAGTTCTGTTCTTGTAATTTAGAAAAGTGCATGCAGATTGTATACCAGTTAAGATGCGTTCCGATGCTCAGATAGAGACGAGATGTACCGTACCTGTGTCCGTACAAAGCATTTGTGTAAAAAAGAAAGCATAAAAAGGAAATTGTAGAGCGCCTAAGTAAGTTATTGAGATTGATGAAGATCATTATTGACGTGCCTTCATGGAAATGTTTCCGTTAGATTTGCGGTATTAGACAGTGGATATATTCAATTCAATTCAATTCAAATTATTTATTTCAGATAAAAATCCATATAACTTAAAAATAAGATTAATAAAATAAAATATACAAAAATTAATTTGAAAACATACATATTTAGATTTATAGACAAGAGCTAAAAATGCAACGTTGTGATAGGAATAAGTAGGTTATAGAAAATCTACCTATACTTTTTTGTTAACCTATTAATTACTAAATTAAATTAATATACTTAATTATACATATAATTACCGTTAAAATTATACGATGTCTTATTTTAGAAAATTCTGTAAACTTCCTTAATTATACGTGAGCAGGTATAGAGGTACGTGTGTAGTTATCAGCAAAAGCAAAAATATAAAAATATTCCAGGCGCTTAAGTAAATGTTAGATACCATAAAATAACGACTACTATTGTCTATGGAAGTATCTACTTACCCAAGCAAAACTGAAACCTGAAAAAATCATACAGATTGCAACCATTATTGTAATTTATATCCGTTCAAGAATCGTTGGCGTTCAAATCTAACCATCTAGGAGGGTCGGTGGCCGCCATTTTCCGTGTCGCTTCGACTAATGGCTGCGATTACGCCGTGAAATCGTGATGGCGACCGCTGCCCACAAATCGGAATGCTCCATTTTTCTATTTTTCCCGACACCTCACCGACCGTGGAGCGACGAAAGCCGTTCATGCGTGAACGCAGGATTTCGATCATACTTTTCTCCCACGCACTTCAAGTTCGTCTGAATCACCACGAGACAAAACTAAATAAGTACGTAACTTAGTAATAAACTAACTACTTTTAGATATTCAAGTATCCAGAATCAGCTACAAGATGTACTAGTATGGTGCCTACTTATGATTATGCTTCTGGAGATGTAGATAATTATTGGATATTGAATAATGGAATTCTGGATTAAGGGTACTTCAGTAGAGCTCACATAAAGTATAAAAATGCAACGCTGAATCTTCCATTTAATATTTAGCTATAAGTATTTTTGGGTATTTATTTATATGTGTAGTATGATTGTATACTCGTAGTTTATGTAGTTTATAATGTATTATGTATGTATATTCATTTATATTTTGTAATGTACACATTTTCAAACTCTCCGCCGCCTTTCCCTCTCGACTCTATTTCTACTGTCCTTTACCTGAAGGTTGTCTGGAAGAGGTCGCTGTAGCGATAAGACCGCCTCAATTTTACAATTCTTAGTTTATATCCTGTGTTATATTTAATTTGTTGGTGTGCAATAAAGAGAATCTATCTATCTATCTATAAAGTAGGTAGGTATTAACAGAAATTAAGTGACTAAAGATAAATATTTTTCATCTCGTCACCTTCGAGCTACAATGAGAAATTTTTACTAAGTATCCTTTCAGATAAAATCTTACAAGAGGTTCAAAACTTTGCGCGGTCACTGTTAGAGGAATCAAACAGATGTGAATGAAGTAAGTATGGCCACTTTTGGATACAGTCTGCTATCTTACAAACTTATTAATGTACTTAAAATTTTACCATTGTAGGTAAGGACAATACATTGATTGTTTCTGTAATAAGTAACGGCCTAAGTATAATCATCCAACTACACCGAAAAAGCCTCTATCATTGAATACAAGTTGCTACACCAATGATAGGTACAATGATAATTCCTGTACAGGCATTATCACCTTGCCAAATGCGGGTTGGTGACCACAAACCCAAACAATGCTCGAAAATTCGAAACTATTGTTGTCCGACCCGGGATCGAACGCAGGACCCTGAGATCTTGGACCGGTACTTAAACGACTAGACCAACAGGGCGTATTATTTTTATGTAAAATTAAGCTATTCTATCGCGGTCCTTAAGCGTGGAGACCGAATCCAGAAATTCCGTAACGAAAATAACCTAACACCCCCCACTCCGAACGGCACAGCGGTGATACTTTTTAGTTTTATAATTGCATAAGTTGATAAAAAATGGTATGCAATAGCTTTACCGCGGCAGTCTCCGAGTGCCACACGTCTTTTTTTTATAATTATATTCGATTGAATAAGATTTAATATCAATATTATTATTATTTTATTAACTTTCGATTGATTTTAACAACTAAACCAAATTAAATGAAATCAAATGAAATGAGTACCTATAGATTTAAAATTTATTGATATCCTGTTGTTAGTTGGTCAATTGTTATGATATTAGGGGTTAAAGTATGAAATTGCCGTTTTGTATGGACAAAATCGAGAAAAGTCTTTTTTCCATACTAACAATTTTTTAGTTTTTTTAAAAACGCCTGAACCGTTTTCGATGCTATTAAAGGTGAAAATTAGATGGTTATAAAGCTACGCATTATAGTATTTAAATTTCTGAAAATCAAAGTATACAATACAAATATACTTAATTGAAGCAAGAAGGTCAGCTGACACATTGACGACCATTTGGATCAGCGGTAGTTAACGCTGCTTCTGAGCCATGGGTCACGGGTTCGATCCCCGCACAGTACAAATATTTGTGTGCATGAACATGTCTGTTTGTACTGGTCTGGGTGTTTTCTATGTATTATAAGTATGTATTTACAAAAATAAAAGTATATAAGTAAGTTTATCGGTTGTCTAGTACCCCATACGACAGGGTACTTAATAGTACCTTAATTTGGGACTAGATGGCTCTGTGTGGCCCATTGTGGCATGTCTTAAATATTTATTTATTATTTATTGTAAGGGGTCTTTTCAACGACTTCCTTTGAAGTAATAGGCACTAGTATTGCATTTTTTTTGTCAAAAGTTACTATATTTAGTTTTTGATACAATACAAAAAGAATTACGCAATAATACGACTATACTTAAAAGCTATAATAAAAATAAAAAGTGGGAAAATAATCGGCAATTTCATACTTTAACCCCTATTACCGCATAGAAAATGCAACCATCAAAAGGCGGCGACCATTAGCGGAAAGGCGATGTCCCGTAACAGGCCCAGACATTGTACAGTATTCTAAAAAATCAAGAAAAATCTACTGACTTTGGGAAAAATACAAATAACTGTATATAACGTTTAATTTAGTGGCTCAAAAATAAATACAATCTAATAAATATCCCTCTTAATTAGGCATACAAGATGGCGTTCGACGAAAAAAAAAAGATAAACCATAAACTCTAAATGTCAGTAGCTGTCAGATTTCCTGTGTCAATATTATTTGACATAACTTACTTTGCATGTGTTTCACGTCTAGTTCTGTTGTTAATGTGTCTTGAGTTCTTTTTAATAACCTTGCTTTCGTTTTCTGGGTTTGGTATCGTTTCTACTGTGTTTGACCTGGCTGATTTCGAAATTGTCAAAACTGACAGTCGTCATCAAAGGGTCATCTTCCGCCATGATAGTTGTTGTTGTTTAGTATTGCTATTCTAATAGGTCTATTTTTGTTTAAACCATTAAACGAAGCCATTTTAAAGAATTTGGATAATAACAAAGTGTTGTAGTTATATTGCCCTATCTTTTGGCAATGTACAGGTTCTGGGCCTAGCCTCCATATAATTTGGGACATCTCCTTTTTTATTTTTTATTTTAACAAGGCCTATGTCCAGCCATAAACAACAGTCCACTAATGAACAAGTCTGAACTGCTTAAAGGTGTTGTCATCATCATCATAAAATGAGCATTCGAAATCGAATGCTTGTATGGTTTCGCTTTATAGTTCGTTGACTATGAAATAAAAGAGCCTCGGCGCGGTCCGAATAGCGCGCGCGCGAGAAAATAAATATCAGAATAAAATAATTACCAACGACTTCCGCCTAATTGCCTAGGCTAGTTGGCGGATCAGTGTGCAGAACGGAGTTCGTCATAAGTCATTGACTGGGTACTGCACAACTGAATTAGTCATGACCGTCTTGGTCTTTGACCAAGCAGATTACGGATTACTTGAAACAGCTTTTGTACGGTCTGTCGAAGCTTTAGAATATGGTAGTTAAAGTTCTTATCTGAGTCGGTTTTTAGACAGAGTAAGCGTTGATAATAGTGTGCAATAATAAGAGCACTAGTAGTGTTTTGTACCTGGTCTAAATTGTTCGTGCATTTACTTAGTGCATTTTCCAATGTGTCGCGCATAATATTATTATTTTTTGATTAGAAGTCGTGTGATACTTTCAGTATAACACAACCCCTTCTTTCTTGGCGAAATTTGGCGAGCGCTGAGGGCACTCAGCCTAGGTCCGCCGCGCTAGCGGTCAGGCTAGGCTCGCTCGCGCTGGGGCCCATACTCGCGGGCGTGATCGGGCTATTGTGGGGTTCATAAGGCACCCTACCAAATGGCGAACCCACCAGTGGTGGCGCCGCCGGAACCGGAGATGCCGTGGCATGCCGGATCACGGTCGGACTCCATTCTGGCGGGCCCGATCTGGGAGGGAGATCGGACAGTATGACATAGAGTGTAGTACATACCCTAGTATCGCCAAGCAAATGGTAACTATTCATAATCCGTACTTAGGTTTCGTTAACTCTATAGGTTCGACGCCTAAGCCTGATGTCTTTAAATTGACCTGGTATTAAAAACTTTGTTATACTTTACCTAGATATACAAGTCAACCCACAGACGACAATTTCGCCTGAGCCGATGACAGAGCGGCATAAGCGCCATAATTTGTCCCGTGGCCCGTCGGTAGTTCGCTCGCTAATCTGCCGGCGATTCTTCAGTCGCATGATGATTATTATTAATGTTATAAGGGCTGCCTTTAAAATAAATCTTTGGTGGGTAAATCTCAAGAATTAAAGTACCTACACTTTTCTCGTTATATTGGCACGTTTTGTGACCTCGGCCACTGTGACGCTACCGAAACGTCCTATCGAGTACCTGAATAGTATTACCAGTTAAGCAAGGAATATTCCGTTGTCCTGTTTTTGTAATTTACAGATATATTGCAACGAGAAAGTCTTAATTCATGTCTATGAGACATCTAAATTTATTTGATTCATCATATTATGGTTTCGGGTGAGCGTGCTACGCACACAAAACCACAGTTTTGAGAAAACTGACATATTTTGTAACAGAAGCTACATAGATTCAACTAGCTGACCCGAAAGACTTTGTTCTGGCAAAAGTTATAGTCATTTCGCAATCTAGGGCAAAAAAATAACAGTTATTGCTATTTACATGGCCTTATTTAAAATGTGAAAAAAGACGAATTGATAGAGTCGTTCTTGAGTTTTGCGCTTAGCAATACATTTCGCTATTCAATTTAAGCATACGTTAGGAAAGTATTTTCAGAATGTCAACTATAAAGGGGAGGGTATAAAATGGAAAACGGAATCCATTGTATGAAAGTCTTACCAAGTCATGTTCTTGAAGTTAAAAACATTTGAATTACGGCTACAGTGATACCTATTGATTTACATTCTTGTTGCAAATGGGATCAAACATCACAAAATATTCTAATTTTTCTAGTTGCATAAAATTCTATCAAAGTGTATACTACTGCTACTGCTAGCTTCTGAGCTTTTATGAATTTCAGACTAGAACAGCTCGGCGAGACAACCCTGATGCTACCTCCCATAGTGCGCGCTAGCAGGAGGCATTCAACTTGGTAATGTTATTATGACGTCATAGTGGTTAAGCGCTGGCCCCCTAATGCTCTCCGTTCCGCTGTCGGGGCCAACTAATTGAATCCTTTACTGTAGGACTATTCATTTGTGTAATACACTGGTTCTTGAAACGTGTAGTTAGACACTTACCATTGTTGGGTCTTGGTAGCTACTCCGACCTACCTAGAAACTAGCGACCAATCCCAAATCCGCTGAGTTTATAGCTTTTTTTTTTCGTAGGGAAACAAACATTTAACAATTACAAATAAAATGCATCATAAATGTTGTACATAAACCAATAAAGTCTCCACTGATAGAAATAACATAAAAACTAAGCAGCTAGAAAAGTTCAAACCAAAACCAAAAAAAAAGCAGAAAAAGCTAATTAATCGCAATAAGAAAGTAAACAGAGAAAAAAAACAACAATACAAGCAAAGCAAAAATTAAACAAACAGTTTAGTGTTTTTTTCAGCACCTCTGATTGTAGATAGATAGATAGATAACTCATTTATTTGCATCACATACAACTACAACACACACAAACAGTTGACGCTGCATATAAATAAAAAGTACATCAATTTAAAATACATACAAAAACAAAAGGGAAAAAAATAAAAAGATGTGTGTCGCAGTGATGCAAATGGGCCGCAGCTCAGCGATTCGTTTGCTTGGGGCAAACCACTGATTTTCAGCTACCACCCGATGACAAGCCTCAGGACGCGTTAGAGGCGACAGACGCGATGTGATCATGTGAATTACATAAATAAATTTATAAAAATTAATCAATAAGGAAACTAATAATGCATGCAATAGTACCTATATAGTCAGATATACCTGCACAGTCCAACTATAGTATGTAACAAACTTCTTAATAATAAAGTACCTAATTTAAGGAAAGAAAAAAAACAGATCTACCATACATCAACTTTGTTTAATTTTACCACTTGCGCGAAACTCACCGCGGCAAAGACAAATATCAATCTAAAATTCCCTCTATTCGAAAACCGTCATCCATGCGACCAAATGCATGAACCATTCTTTTGTCCTTCCAATAAGGCAGACTTGAGTCGTTTCTTAAAAGTATGCCTCGAGGTTAATACTATATAAAGCTATGGAGGGGTATATTAATATACCTTCATAACCTTATGTGCTTAAGGTTGTTACCCTGTGGTAAGCCCTTCTTTAGGAGAGGCCTTTGCCCAATGGTGGATAGGCATAAGATGGTGATGATAATAACCTCCATGCCACTAAATGTCCATTTGAAAACTTACACAAAAACTGTTGCGCTATGCTTTTCTTTTCGTCGTGTCATTAGGATAATCTGGTGTGTTTTCCAAGATGGCTGCTGTGCCTCTAACGTGGTACTACGTTAGTATTAAACACTCTATACCAGCGTATACAATTTTATTGAAATAAATTATTGGATGAGCTTTAACCTCGTAGCGTTACAATACGTTTTGCTTGGGTAACTTGTATAACGGCGACTTAATTAGAAAAGTTTAAAAAGTTGACGGTTAATGATTTTATGGAAGCTATTAAAATTACTGATCGATCACTACAGTACAAATAATATTCCACACAAATTATAACAATTCTGGAGTCTTTTCATAAATTATCTCAAATAAAATTACAATTTCATTTCATAATTTCAACTAACTTTAACTTTTGCTCTATGACCATAGATATACAGGGTGTTAGGTAAATAGTATAACAAGCAGAGACCAGACTATGATAACATATCCATATAAATAGTATACTGAAGTCAGAAATTCAATATCTTTTTTTTTTATACAAACTAAAATTTTAAGTATGTACTTTATTTGATATTTTAGCAATTAAATTGCAATTATAATATCAGTATATAAACTTGAAAAATTATGTATCAGGCGGGACCCAAGCCAGGCCTCTCTTCGCCCGGCATGCGAGGAGATGCGGGTTCGAGTCCCGCCTGAGACATAATTTTTCAAGTTTATATACTGATAAAATTTTAAGATCCCGATTTGTATGTCAATATTTTTTTGAAAAATGATGATTTCAAATTTCTGTATTCACCAATAGTATTTATATTATGCATATTTTAAAATAGGCTGGTTTCGGCTTAATTATCTAACACGCTGTAGAATGAAAAACTTGGTGTACAATCGGCGACTGAAAAATGTCTTAACCAGATAAGCGACACTAGGAAATTTCGGTGCTCCTTCCACTTAGTAGCGTTGGTAGCATTAGCATTAAGATGTAAATATGAATTACCATTATAGCAGGGCCCCAATTCCGCTTATTTATAAATGGCTCAATAGAATCGCAATTGCATCGCAATCGTATATTTTGACATTACTACCATAATAAATGTGTCAAAGTATTGCGATTCTATTGAGCCATTTGTAAATGAGCGGAATTGGGGCCCAGGTATGAAACTGGACAACGGCTACTTTGATTTAATCGCGGGCATTTTGAAGTGTCATTTTTGTATGGGACTATGTTTCTTGACTTTCTTGTTCTAATTTTTTATCTTTGTTTATGACGTAGAAAAACAATAGCGTTTTTACCGTTTATGGTTTACTGTTCAGATTGTAAGTAAAGTAAAGTAAGTAGGTATTTGTGAATTCACTTTGTACTGGTTTTGGCGGAATTTGTTGCATAAATTATAATTTCTTTAATTTACCTGCTGGAAAGTAATCTCTTTCGTAAAATATCGCAAATATGGATTATTTGGCGATTAATGTGAACGCTTTAAAAGCGGAATTAAGAAAAAGCGCAAAAATAGGCGGCCTCAAGAGCAACTATTTCAGAAGTTAGTTTGTTGATATCAAGATAGTTATTTATAAACAATATAACCTTAATTAGATTCAAGATATAACACTTTGTTTCGGCGCCAATCGCCTTTGACAGCCATACCTCCGGACCTCAGTCTACAGTGGCGCCAACTGGTGAGCAAAAGAACGGTAGTCCCCATTATCCCACTGCAGGGAAAAGGCCCCCATCATTGAATTCAAGTTACCACAGCAATGATGGGTGCTGGCGTAATCACCACGCTTGCCAAATGTAATGCGAAAATTCGAATCTTTTTGTTACCCGACCCCTGCGATCGAACCCAGAACCCCGAGATCTTGGCCTGGTATTTAAATCACTAGACCAACGGGGAGTTCAGAGTGTAAGATAAGGTTAAGAGTTCATGCAATAAAAATGTGTTTCGGTGCCACCCTATTCTAGCAATAATTAATACACCCATTAGAGTTGTCACAGGAGAATCATAAGCATGCTAAAGGTCGCCATTAACGTTTGCCATTCGAACGGCAGGTGGCATAGGCGGCACCTGCGGTGTCATGCACCTTGGGGCGAGACCACACTTGTTTGCCGTTGAGTCATAAAACACACAACAACTCATAAAACTTATTTATTAAGTATCATAATGGTAAGTATAATAATAAAATAAAAAAATATAATAAAATAAATAATGGCCAACTCAAAAGTTGAGTGGGCCTGATGCAAGTCCTAAATATCTAAACATGCCTGTTGATATTGATATCCAATGTGACTAAAAAGTGCAAATCGAACTCCCGTTTTTACCCTTAACGTACCCTTAAAATAGCATATTGCAAGTCTGGGTCCCGTTTTTATCCTTAAGGTATAAATAGCATATCTCTTTGCAAGTCAGAATACCAAAAACGCAGCGTAGTTCAAGGATCGGATAGTGCAAGGATCGGATGTAGAGCGATCACACTTAACTTATTTAGAGCCTAAAGTCTAGAGTCCAGTGTGGTAGAGTCTTTACTGCACGGTTGGTGCGCGCGCGCCGGCGCGTGTCCGGTCGACGCTCCTGCGCATGCATCCTTACCTGTTGACGGATGTGGCCCATCATAACAGGTGATCCGATTTTTATCAAATATTAAACCTGTAATATTAGTTAATGATATCATAAAATCATACTGGTTTATTGAATTTATGCGAAACTAAACATTGAATGAAAGGATAGGTTTACGGATTTGAACTCGCTTATATTTAACATTTTAATTTAGTTTATCCCGCGACGTTTCGAACACTTTACAGTGTTCATGGTCACGCGTGGATTACCAGTGAATATACGCGAGTTCAAATCCGTAAACCTATTTTTCATTTCAATTATAAAATCATGTTAGGAGCACCCCGTCCAAATGTACTCTGTGGCCCCGTCCTTATTCAGTTTCTGACAAACGATAGTCCACTTAATTTAAGTAAGTAGAGAAAGATTGGTGTTTTTTTAAATATAAATTATTGTCTTTTATCAAATATGGAAATTGATACGTGGCGTTTGATTTGAAAACGTGCAGACGATTGTGGGCATACGTGTCGTTGCAATAGAACTTCTTACTTTTTCTGAAGTTACCTTGGTGCTACGCCAGCTGACACCGGCTACAAAAACCTAAGTGTTTATTTCATAAATGGGCTTTTTTCGATTTTCGCACTGCAATTGTAATATAAACATGATTTATCATCATCATCATCAGCCTATCACAGTTCACTGCTGGACATAGGCCTCTCCAATCAGCCTTCTCGCATCCAGCTCCTGCCAGCCACCTTAAAACATCATTTATAGGTTTTGATAAATCTAAGTATATTGATAACAAAAAAATCACAAAATATCAGAAACCGCTTGGTTCTTGTTAGCCGCATGGAATAAACCCTAAAATATCACACTATTGTCAAATGGGTAGTCTAAAGATGCCTCGGAAATACTGATAGAGGTGAACTCAGAATCTTAATCTTATTTCTCCGAGTTTTATATCTCGTATGTAACTGACATATCCAGAGGCATAAAGAAATTATGAATTATGAACTAACAGACACATATAATATGCCATAGACACTTTTATGTCTCTGAAGATAACTGATAATTATGTAACAGTCATTTTTTTTGTGCAAATAAGCAGAAATTATAATAAGTATAAGTATAATGATTACATCATTTACAGTTAGACAGTGGAATAGCAAATAGTGTCTAGTACAAGTAGTTAAGGTGTGTTGCGACAGTCACGAGTGGGTTGGATTGTGGTCACACGAGCAGGTTTCTTCATAACAAAAGTAACTAAAATCAGAAGAATGCACTAAAAGGATGGCCATTAAAATAATAACCAGAATTACAGCAACATTTAAGCGCCTTAAAACTAAAAGAAACAATTAGGAAGCATAGGAAGTCAGTAACGACTTTCTAAATTCTTCCAGAACAATAAAAACTATGAGAGGGGAATATTTAAATAACCGGTGCCATAATTCTAATTAGTAGTTGAAGTTCCTCAACAGGTTTCGCTGTAATAGGCTGGCTTCATAAAGGTTATTGCTAATTAGTGTTAGGGGGAGGGTGCATATTGCGCCCGCGCAGGCCGTGACGAGCAGCGCCACCCCGCGGAGGTTGTTGGCATTTGTTAAAATGCCATTTCTATGTTTTTGCCGGGTGTTGCTAAGTGCATTGCGTTCCGATCTAAATACCATTAGCTTATAACTAAATGTCAATTGCACCATTCTGTTAAATATCGTAATGGATGAGTTGTTTTCTATCATGTTCTGCAACTTTTACTAGCACTTATAGTTTTGGTTCTGAATTAACTTGAGTCTCCTATATAATTGAGGAGACGGATTGATATTTAGCTATACGGTTGAAGCGTGAAATCAAACGTTTTGCTCTAAACATTTATGACTTTTTTTCGTGGCTAATTGTATTTTAGCGTTGACATGCTAAGTGCCTACTTAGGGATTTTATAGCTTACAATATACACAATTTACAGCTGTATCTGTGTCATCTTTCATTCATAGTTATTGATTTTTATTAACCTGAGAAAAACGAAAAGGTTTTGTTCAGTAAACTACTTTGATGGTCTTATACAGACGAGAAGGAATTTTTTTTTTTAAAAACCCTTGAAGCGACCAAAAACGTCTATTCTTAAGATATTTAAATGAGATCGACATGCACCAATAATAAAAATTTGTTTATTGTTTCCGTGAATTTAGTTTTTAAAATAGTTTTTTTGAAATTCGTTGCCCGTGACTTCGTCCGCGTCAATAAAAGAATATAGCCTAAAGCCTTCCTCGATAAAGGGCTATCCAACACAAACATATTTTTTCAATTGGAAATTCCAGAGATTAGCGCTTCACACGCGCGTTTGAAACAAACTCTTCAGATTTATAATATTAGAATAAATATTTATTTGAATCTGATTATAATCGAAACAGATTTTGATTTCAGAATCAATTAAGCTATTGCAAGACAACCTAGGGTATTTTTGTAGTTCAGTCAGTTCATAAAATCCCTTACCGGGTTGTGTGAGTGAACTTGTGTTCAAGTTAAAACAGGGCAAAATGGCTTTGTATATGCATAAAAGACAAATAGCTGTAGCTCGGGCGCCTAGCCTAGGTGCTAAGATATACCACTATTGTACCAACTCGCACTAGGCCAGCGTGGTGGAATTAAGGCCATAGAGCCCTCTCCTTAAGAAGCGGAGAAACTCGTGCTCAACAGTGACCGAAAATAGATTGTTACTTACCTTGTAGTAGAACACAGGTTGATATAGACCAAATCTAATCCTTAATCAAACAATCGTAGCAGCAAGCAGAATTCAGAAGCGACTCAGGCTAAGCGGTGCGCAACCGCCCGTGACGCGGTTATTGACCGCAGTTTGGATTTTCAGATTCGAGGATTGATGCTTTACAAGGTTAAGACGCGATTTAGTTTTATATTGATGTTATTTAAAGCATTGCAACATACTGCACATTACGCTTACATGATCCGCGTTGCAAGAAATAGGTAATATAATTAAATTTGGAGCGATAGCCTTAAGACAAAAATATGTGATTTTGAAATCCCTATGGAACTCTACAATACTGGTAAGAGGACTACCTACAGATAGTCGACCAGTGCGCTGTCGCCATTCCTGAATCTTTCCGCGCCCAAGCCCCAAATGTCATTGGTTCTTTTTTCTATGTTTCCATTGAATTGAGCCATGGCTGGCATTGATAATTGTTATTTCCTAAATAAGTTTGGAGAATGTTGTTTACCAAGCCCTATACAAATGCATAACTTAAGCGAAAAAAAATCCCCCACCTCAAAAATCAAAGTGATGGCTATCTTAACCAGATTTTCAGTCTACTTAATATCTATCAAACGTAGTATATACGTATTCAATCGTGAGGTATTGCCAAAGATGAATAATTTATTTTGCTTCACACAGTGGGAAATTTCTTAAATGTAAACCGACACACTTTCTAAGGTATAAAGTCAGCAACACGTACCCTTCAAGAACAGATTGCACCAATAAATTTTCAACCTAATGTCCAATGCATAAATATGAATATCATTTGAGAAAATTTGACGATTTGTGGTAGGGTGATGAGCTGTCGACTGTACAATTACTGTCCAAATTACACGTAGCGCGGCCCTTTTGTAAAAAACGCTACTTACCATTGACATTACGAACAAACTATGCGTTTAGCCGTAGCTAAAGCTTGATGGAGGCAGAGTTGGATTTAGCAATGAGAGGGCCCCGTGGCACCGTGTTTGAGTTTCAAAATGTCACTATAAAATAAAAAAATAGTATCAAATATAGACATTGGTTCGGCTTATCCTGGATAACAATCTTATCAAAGTGTGATGTGTGTATGCATATTTTTTGCATGTGTTAGGCATCAGAATAAGGCTATTTAATAAACAATATCTTTAAATCAAAGGTTTGCGTCGAAGGTATGTAATTGCGATTATTGCGAATGGCGTCCTTGAGGCTCCTAAACTGCTAGGAAGTTTAAATTTCTCAACTCCCTTAAAACTTCCTCGTGCATCGAGGTACAACCTTCTAGTAAGCTGTCCCAGTAGATCGAACCTCGGTCACCACGCGCCTTTAGACCGCCTTATCAGAGAGTTCAATAGATTATCTAAGAAAAAAGAGCTGGACCTCTTCACTATTATTTAATTCTAGTTTTTTTTCTATTCATTTTTCCTATTCGTTTTTATTATTTAGTTAATTTTAAGTTTTAATATAAATGTATTAGATGTGGTTTGATTTTATGATTAATTTTACAATTGATACTGTTAATTTTTGCTTCTTTGATGAATGTTGTCACATCACCTATAATTATAATAGCATTCAGCATGCCATTTTTTCTTAATATATAATATGTGCTTTTATTAATTTATATCATATTGGTGAACATTTAAAATAAAATAAAATAAAATAAAATGATGAAAGTAGATAATACTAATTATATAATAATTAAAAGTACAGAAGAAGCTACATTCAAATATAATTCATTTAAAAACACTTTTTAGTACTGAGCTTTATAGTGTCGGGGCCCTACTTCCTAAAGACGGAACTGAATGGGGACCAATTTATTTGGTGCCGTTGGAATCCGCTCTCATACAAACCACATATTTTCATGTTTCAAATCTCAAATTATCTCTTCACTCCAAAAGCTAAGACTCAAAATCCAGCAACATCCAAGGTACTAGTAAATTTCGTTTTTAGAGTAATTTTGCCGACACGAGTTTTCGTGATGCCGTAAGCTATTTATTCATTTGAAGTTTTTCTTTGTGATGTAAAAAGTGTCACCGAGGTCTACGGCCGGGGCGGGCTATTACGTGAAGATGTTAGTAATTACCTAACTAATTGCTATAAGCACTGTTTCATCAGAATAACGCCCCGTTGGTCTAGTGGTTTAAATACCGGGTCAAGATCTAGGGGTCCCAGGTTCGAATCCCGGGTCGGGCAACAAAAAGTTTCGAATTTTCAAACGTTGCTCGGGTTTGTGATCACCAACCCGCATTTGGCAAGCGTGGTGATTATGCCAGTACACCCATCATTGCTGTGGTAACTTGAATTCAATGATGGAGGATGATTCAATGATCCCCGCAGTGGGATGATTATAGGCTGTTACTTTACTTTACTTTTTACTTTACATCAGCATTATGGTATGAAGACGCCTATAGACGATTGGTCTAGAGCAGGGGTCGGCAAATCGCGGCTTACTTGCGGCCCGTAAATGTTTTGTAAATGAGCTGTAAATATCAAATTAAATGCATGAACGAACCATGATGAGAACTTGAGTGCCATTCTACGAATTGCAACTACAAATATGACAGCTAACATATTACAAGAAATAGCCTGCATTTAGGATCTCAGACATTACTTTTTTTCCATGAATTATAATACCAAACATTTATGTCATAAGTGCGGCCCGCCATTAGTTCATTTCGCCATCTTATGGCCCTAGCCTGCCATAAGGTTGCCGACCCCTGGTCTAGAGGCTTCAAAACCTGGTCGGGGTCCTGACAAACGTAGCCTACGTTATGTAACCACTCTATAACATCTTGGCAGTGTTTTTTTTTTATTTACTGTCCGATCGCGCCGCTAGTACGCGGCCGCTTTTAGGCTGAGTGACTTCCGCACTCGCCTAAAACCCGGTGAAGCTGTAACTGCCTTCTGCCACAGCATAGGTCCATTTAAAAAAAATAAAAAAAAATCTTAGAAAAACAAAAAAATATTGATTCAGCTATTCATTTTGAAACACACTGTGACGTAATGTAAGATTCTTTCATCCAGGACCCGGTCGTGCAAAATAATACGTCCGTGCGAGTCACGGCATGATTCAAAATGAAGTGTAATTTTTAAAAATTTTCTATGACTATTTTAAATTAAAAAAAAAAAATAACTCTGCCAAGAAGTTTTTTTTTTATAAATAATGGGCTTGCCCTTGACTACATACATGACTATACGGTTAAGAAGAAGCCTAAGATGAAGCGAGACTTACCCAGACTTACTGGTTAAGTTATACGTGATGAGTTAATTATTGATACGGGGTTTATACCATGTACCTTAGTTTTTATGACTTCTCCTGTGATCATGGCGCTTGCAACAGTGCCGAAATATCGGAAACTCATAAAAACTAAGGTACATGCTATTAGTATTATCTTATCTGTGATGGTATAAACCCCGTATCAATTAATTCTAGTACACGGAGAAAAAGGTAAATAAATAATAAATAAATAAAAAGTATTTATTTTACAAACGGAATAGCACATGATACAGTTATCAATCTTATTCTAGGACAAGTTAACTCTAAAACTTGTGTACTGCTGGTACTTTAACTGGTCTAGTTTTACTAACCAGAATTTTGAGGAAGTTAACGAGAACGCATAGTGCTATACGTGACAACTATACTGTTGTAAATGATATTTTAAAAATCTAGTATTTAGTAACGTAAATTTTTTGGTACATTGAACACATTTTTCGGTACACTTTACCATCAAATTGGTACTGCTAGCAAAACTTAAACATAGTTGTGCCCATTACTAACTAATTATTTTGATCTTTACAAAGAAAGTAGTAACTGATACTATTTTACATGTTTCGTACACTTAACTTATTTACCAGATTTTTTTAGTATTTGCAATTAAGTGACTATTTATCCTTAAAACCAATTCTGATAGCACTCGCAGTTTTTTGTTAACTTTTAATAGATTTGTTTTTACAAGTCGTTCTGATAGTATTGTAAAATATTTTTTTCTCCGTGTAATAGTGAACATAGAAGTTAAAATCAGTATTATTCATAAAACGGTTGCATAACGTGGGCTTCATTTGTCAGGTGATCAAAAGTGCACAGTGTATAGAAATATGTTTTCTTTTCTTACTGACACATTCGGAAATTGAACCCAGGACCTCGGATCTGACGACACCTGAAAACCGTTGAGAGTTGCGGATACCTACATCGATTCTGTAATCTTATTTTCAAAAAATATGTACCGTGTATCGTAATATTAAGCACAGTTGCACTTATTGGACCATATTATGGACACGAAGTCAATGAAATGCCTTTGCAGTGTAAGGTGAATCGAATTTGAAAGAATGTTGATAGAGGCCGGACAATAATGCGCCAGTAGCAGAGATGAATGGAACATGATTGATACTATGACACACGTTGTATGATAGGATTTCAGATTTTTACCAATTTTGCGTTGTTTTTTTGAGAGTCAATAATTTCTGGTTAACATCGAGGCAGTGGTATAAATGCCGGACCAAGATCGCGGGGATCTAGGTTCGATCCCCGCGTCAGGCAATTCAAAATCAAATTTTTGAACAATGCGCAGATTTGTTATTACAAACACGAATTTGGCGTGGTGATTAAGCTTAGACCTATTGTTGCTGGTAACTTGGATACAATGATGGAGGCCTTTGTCCTGCAGTGGGATGAATAACGACCGTTATTTTACTTTGCTTACTACTATCATTTATTTTTCTGACCTTTCAGTAGCGTCACAGATTTAAAACACTATGATTTACTTTTTTCACGTTTCAGTCGTGTCGTGTCACAGCTAAAACGTAGTGATGAACGAGTATATACTTTGGTCACCACGGCAACCGAAGTCACACACAAGCGATTGGTGATGGTGACTGAAGATTCACAAGTGGGACCGTACGCTGAGTCTTGTTTCTTAAGAAATAGTAGAATATTGTTTGTTACACAGTATTCCCTATAGTCCATAAAATATAGCTTGATTAGTATGACAGTTCTCACTGAAAGAGACGACGTAACTTTGTACCAGCGTCACACAAGTGAAACACATTTGCACACGATAAAATATTGGTAACTGGCATGTTAAGAATATGTTTTTATATATTGCTTTACGTATTAATCAATTTAATTATATAAAATAAATATTTAAAGTTAAAAACATTAAAATAATATAGTCACAAAAATTGCACCTAACTTTAAAAGACGTCTTTACAAGGCTATGTAATTTTTCATAATCGCTAGTAATGACGTAAAATGGACAAATCGAAATCGACAGACTAGCAATATTTTAAAGTCGAAGTAATGTAACATACTAAATGATTTAATGAGCATTGATTGATGCTGAGAACACCAAATTGCAATTATTAATAGTTATCGAAAAATTTTCAAATTTAATTGATTCTTTATGCGATTAAAAAATTCTAATTGATTTTCATGATTGTTCCAATAATTCTGATAATGATCACGATACTGACTCACTGTTAAATCTTAATATATCTGATTTTTGTTTTATTTCATTCGCCAGTACTGTTTTTTTTCGTTTGATCAGTCGAGTCAGTCCCATCACTAGTCACCTCAGTTTGACAGGTGTCATTCTAATCAAGCTATATTTTAAGGACTATAATGTCTAATTTGAGAAGGACCTATCAGCCTATTGCGGTATTATCATTATTCGACATCTGTTTATAGCTAGACATAGTTTATATCACGTAAGCCACCATTTAGGTGGATTTTGATTTAATCGCCTCACATTGCGGATTGAATGGCGACTGCTCACTGGACGACGTATTGTAGGTAGGTCCCCAACTCAGTCAACCGACAATCTGTGGAAATCGCGGGCAGCTTCTTGACGTGTGTGGCGCGGGAGCATTTGCCATGGAGATTCTTAGGGATGCTCTACGTTAAGCAGTGGACGTATTTTTTATTTATTTATTGTTTATTGGTACACAAAACGAATTACAATCAATATAAAATTGTACTTAAAACTAGGGGTTTACATCTGGATTGTAATTTAAAACGAGTGTACTCTAAAATACTTAATAATAAAGGATGTTGAGGCGTCCAAGAGGAACAATCAACACAATTCAGACTAATCTAAGGAGGAAACAGTAACATTACAGTAAATAACTAGTTTGGCATTTAAATAACGGTGTTAATAACGGCAGTCAGGCTCAAAACTGTCGGGTTTGGGGTAAAGGATATCCTTAAGGGTTTTAGAGTATACAACAAATTTAGAGGTAAATATATCCAAATCTAAATTATGTTTAGCTAATTCGTTATACTGACGAGCCATCCGCACCAGGGGGTTATAACGTGAAATATTGTTTTTATAGATTAATAAGGCAAAAAGATTAGTTTGGTTGGACCTACGCGCGCTATACTAAATATTAAACGTATTTTGGTTGAGATGATGATACTGGCAAATGATGTGACTTGCCTGCAAGTAGGCAATGCAAGTTCGGATAACAGTGGAGAAATGATGCTGATGATGCCTTTCTACTTATTAAGTTGCGACTAAAAAGCCAGGTGCTAGCTTACGGAACAGCTGAACATAAGTAGCTTCCCGTTTTTTAGGGTTCCGTACCCAAAGGGTAAAAACGGGACCCTATTACTAAGACTTCGCTTTCTGTCCGTCTGTCCGTCTGTCCGTCTGTCCGTCTATCCGTCTGTTCGTCTGTCCGTCGCTCTGTCACCAGGCTGTATCTCAAGAACCGCGATAGCTAGACAGTTTCACAAATTATGTATTTCTGTTACCGCAATAACAACAAATACTAAAAACAAAATAAAATTTATATTTAAGGGTGGCTCCCATACAACAAACCCGTTTTTTTTTTGGCCTTTTTGGTACGAAACCCTTCGTGCGCGAGTCCGACTCGAACTTGGCCAGTTTTGTTATTAAAAAGATTAGGTACTAACTGTCTGCATCCAATCATTGCTGTGGTAACTTAAATTCAATGATGGAGGCCTTTACCCTGCATTGGGATGGTTATAGGTTATTTACTTTACTTTACTGCATCCAATTCAGCCATCGTCAGGTCATCCAACAGGTCATTTTCATGCTCTAATAACTATAGGAAAGAAGCATTACGTTTCAAATGGTGCGTGGTGTCCTTTCCAATCTTCCGTTGATTGTAATAACGGATGAAAAGTTTGCTTTGTAAGAAGTGAAATGGCCGAAATCGATTATCGAATGGATCGAAAAGGTTTCAGCTTGTCGCTTTAGAACAATGTGAAAAGTTGGTGTATTTACATCGAGGAACTTGATTGTGATCCATTGCTTGATACAAGTCACTTTAAGATATTTAACATTATAGTTATACTGAACATAAAAGTATATGTATGTGGTGCTTGTTTTATATGGAACTGTGAAATGTTTTCTGATGATAGCAAAGTTGAATCAGCAGAAGTAGTTCAAATATATATTGGCATCTTTGTTATTCATACGCGTCCTAGCAGCAGTATAGTTATATTTCCGTTTAAGTAGTCAATGTTTACTTCTTATGAATTTTCAAATTGATCGACGCCAGACGCTTAGAAATTATAATTGGGTATTAAGAAAATTAAAAAATTAATGGTTGCACCCAAGGTACGAACCAAGGCAACGAACGTTAAACATGAATTTGTTAAAATGTGATATTTTCTGTTTATTACTGCAGCCTGAAGCATTGTTCCCTAAAAGATTGACTCCTTTCGAACACAGCAACATTTGTTGTAAAGATAAAGAATTAAAAACAAAAGATTTACAATCCTTTAACACCGCTATTGCTATGGCTCGTGGTCAGGCCACCGTGCAGTCGCCTTAATGGCCAATATTTATTGTACAATAAGCGAATTGACTTGTCAAACGTCGCTTTTGCTTTTATGACTCCGTAACGTATTAATGTTTAATGTAGTTTTAACAATAAATGATACAAAATATTAATTTAATGATTGACACGGATGACCGGACTATTGAGTCACGGTAGTTGGGCGTTGATACGTGACATTGGTTTTCCCATATATGTGGATTGATGGGGTAGATGAGTTGGTAGATTATCCACGCGACAGGTGGGTGGCATACATTTTATTTTTTGGAATCACATAATATCTCTGGGTGAAATTCTTACACGCCTGATGTTACCTGAAAATTTTAGGATCGATACTGTTATAATAATTGCTTCCAAATACCAATCTGTTCTTAAATCTTATTGTGTAGGAAATTCCTTAGAAAGTTATTTGCTTGTATGTTTTTACTGTTATTTTTGTTTTGCTATTTGCTTGTATGTATTAGTTGTGGGTTCATCTTAGTTACCACAGCAATGACGGGTACAGACAGGCATAATCGGCACGCTTGCCAAATGCGGGTTGTTGACGATCACAAACCCGAGCAATGTTCAATAATTCGCAAATCTTGTTGCCCTGGACCCCAATTCTCCTTATTTACAAATGACTCAATAGAATCTTAATTACATCGCAATCGTATACAGGATGAAATTTTAACCACTTTCCAAAATATTTTTAGAGGCGTTCAGTATCGTATTTAGAGCCCATTTATGCAGTAAAAAATGTAAATCAAGTTTTCATTCGAAAATATTTTTCGCAATATCGTTATCATTTTTTACGGCCTCTTAAGGTATAAATTGAAAATCATAAACTTATGAATAGTATCGTATTATATTAATGAGATGCGCATCGCATAAAAAAAGTGTTGCCAGGCGGCCATATAAAATTTTTTAGATTTTTGGCGGACATTTTCTAAGTGCTTTATCTTGACATTTTTGTACTGGGCTATACCAAAAGAAAAAATACGTCATTTGTTAATTGTCTCGTAGATTGATATATTAAAATTTGAAAAGTGGTTAAAATTTCACTCTGTATTTTGACATTACTACCATAATAAATGTGTCAAAATATATAATTGAGATGCAATTGCGATTCTATTGAGCCATTTGTTAATTAACGGAATTGGGGGCCAGGTACTTAAACTACTAGACGAACGGGGCGTTGTCCGTACCAAGTTTTGTAAAACATAAATCTTTCGCTTCGCTGCCCAAAAAGAAAACACTGTTGCGTACACCTACTTAAAATTGTCTACGGAATAATACTCGTATAGCCCCAATAGGAGTCGTAGTCAGTTCGCTGGGCGTGAAGCCTCACATCTCTGCACCGATATGATAATTGGAACCACATGTAGAGCTCTCATCGTGTGGTATATCGGGGGAAAGAAGGCTCAGAATATGTTGGTTGTGGGGCACTGCTCTCGTAATTTAGATATGATCTGCGTACTATCTGTAGATGGGCGCCCGTCACGCTCTGGACATCTTCTTTGGCCGTGGCTTGACTAAGAGCGTAGGAAACGGTAAAAAGTCAGACCTATATTCAAAATATTAAGTTGTAGGTACATACATGGAATAACTAGTAAAGCTTTTCTCAGTAGAGACGAATTACATTACATTAAACAATAGGAGGCTGCGGCAAAATTCGTCCCTCAGTTAACTGCAGGTTTTTAGTGCTATCTTTGTTGCTTTAAATAGTTTTTACCTTGGGTTCCAAAAAATGTATGTGATGTTGTTCATATTTATTTATGTATAATTTATTTAAAATTTCTAAACATAATGCCAAGTTTTAGCTAATATTCAGCTGGATAGATAAATTATCGTCGGTAAATGAGACACAAAATTATTTAATTTCTTCTTCTTCGGTCTTTTAGCCGTATGGAAGGATGAATAAAGATAAGAAGTAAAATAAATCTCAATTAACACATCTGATCAAAGTTTATTTAGATGTTTTTTTCAGAATTATGTAGTTTTAATATAAGTACAATCTTTGTACTCATCAAAAAACGGTCTATAGGTAAACGTGTTCTCTCTCAGTCAAGCCCCAGCTTCATAACTGTATTGATATTATATATTATAACGTTTGTGCTACATCTTCGTGAATTGTCAGCACGCAGAGCCAGTTTGTCTAGTGGTTTAAATATCGGGCCAAGATCTCGGGGTCCCAGGTTCGCTCCGCGGGTCGGGCAGCAAAAAGTTTCGAATTTTCGAACGTTGCTCGGGTTTGTGATCACCAACCCGCATTTGGCAAGCGTGGTGATTATGCCAGTTCCCATCATTGCAGTGGTAACTTGAATTCAATGATGGAGGCCTTTTCCCTGCAGTGGGATGATTATAGGCTGTTACTTTACTTTACAGCCAGTTTGACAAATGTGATGCGGCTGGACTAGGAATATGAAGGGTAAAGGGAAGGAGAACATTTTCAATGGGGAAGTCGAGAAGTGTCCAGTTTTAAGCTGTACATACCAGGTAAAAAAACTACACCATGGCGCTCGTTTATCCTTACTTGCTTACTAATATTTAACCGATTTTGATGTAATTTTGTACAAAGATACGTTAGACTATGAGAAAGGACATTGGCTATTTAATATTACGCTACTGGGCAAAGGTTTCCGCACGCGCGATATAACGTGTAGTTCAAGCGGCCAGAGCCGCGGGCGACACTAGCATGTCGCTGTACCATAAAAAATAAACATAGGTGTGGTCTGAATGTAGAAGTTAAAAACGAGGCTGATTCAATGGGTTGAAAAAGATCTTTTGATACTAGAGTAGTAAGTGATAGCATTACATAAAACTTTAATTATGCACGTATGTGCCTACACTTTAAATTAATAATACCACCACTTCTCTTCCTGATTACTATGGGTGTCGTCGTAAGAGGCGACTAAAGGAGTACTGGCAAAAAGAAGACAGGCAGCAGCATCTTTTCTTTACCACAGGCCAAACTGAAATGCGAGTAACTAACCTAGCAAGATAGCAAACAATAAAGCCAGATGAAATCTCCAATAAACTATTTAACTTTATTAGGAATCTCTAACATTATGCCTGTGTTTGTTCGACTAATACTTTTTTTTATCGCTGGAAAAATGTGTTACGCATACCTGCCACCCCGGGGAAAGTGACAGGTTATGTAGGAATCCGAATCTTCGCTTGAGATCCAAATACCAGCTTCGAAGTCTGACGTTGTAATTGGTAGGGACATTACTAGCGGCCGTGTACCGCCGGGAGCGAGTCAGCTAGAAAACCTCCTCACCGTGTTTCTATTCTAAGTGATTTCCTGGCAAACCTCTGAACTGAATATAAAACTATGTCATTTTGTTAATTGATTGTTCGGCCTTCGGCCTATACACCGGTTTACAAGGCGATGCGAATTGCCAGCTCTGAAATATCATGTTCAATTCCCGGATATCGTGATATACCGAGGCAAGGTCTCGGGGTACTGGGTGCGATCTGCGATCCCTGGATCACATCATACAGGAGTTTCGAGTTTTCGATCATTGCTCGGGTTTGTGATCACCAACCCGCATTCGGCAAGCGTAGTGACTATGCCAGTACACATCATTTCTGTGGTAACTTGGGTTCAATGATGGAGGCCTTTGGCCTCCTGATTTACCTTACTCCTGTCTGCAGTGTGATTTTATTTCACAACACAAGTTTGTATATTTCCTCTATCTCTCTTGCTCATGCAAATTTCTTAAAGCATGTGGACTGACAAAAAGGGTCTACAGTACCATTCGTTCTCGTCATATAGGCGTTGTGAGCACAGAACATAAAAAAAGGTAGAAAGGTGATGTAGGCGGGGCAGGCGCGCGCGCGCCACAGAGGTTATGAGCAAATGCTTGTAAGTGAGCGTTGTGATTGGTCGCGCGATGTTATAATAATCCGCTTGATTGGCGTTCTTTAAACTCATATGTAGTGGGGTGCAAGCGGAGATCTCGTTTATCATACAAATGGCGCATGACTACCTTTCTAACCTTTTTCCATGTTTTGTGGTCGTGAGAGGCGGCTAAAGGTGTAATGCTGGAGAAACTGTAGCGTTTTTTTTATCATTGGAAAAACTGCGATCGCCAGCCTGCCTGCCAAGCGTGGCGACCCGTCTCCTTAGAAGGACTATGTCTAGCACTGAGCTAATGTAGTGTGATGATGATGATGATAAACTGAACACAGTTTCCAGCAAGCCAGCAACTGACTACCCTGGCCTTAATGGGATGTAGCGATTCAGTGAACAATATAAATTTGAATTAATTAATTAAACATGTTTAACATGTTTTTAATAATTACATGTAAAACGAAGTTTCCGTTTTTGTTAGGTAATTATATATTATAAGGGTCCCGTTAGCAGAGAAACTCATTACGGACTTTCACGCTATACAGGCTGAAATTTTAACCACTTTCCAAATTTTTTGTAGGCGTTCAGTATCGTATTAAGAGCCCATTTATGAAGTAAAAAAATGTGAATCAAGTTTTCACCCGAAAATATTTTTCGCAATATAGTTTTCAATTTTTACGATAAAAACTTATGATTAGTATCGTAATGAATGAATGAGATGCGCATCGCGTAAAAAAAGTGTTGCTAGGCGGCCGTATTAAAAATTTAAGATTCTTGGTGGACATTTTCTAAGTGCTTTATCTTGACATTTTTGTACTGGGCTATACCAAAAGAAAAAATACGTCATTTGTTTTTTGTCTCGTGGATTGATATTTAAAATTTGGAAGGTGGTTAAAATTTCATACTGTCCGTATTTACGGCCAGTTGCTCAGTAGAGCCTGATATCTGCGTACTTAAATAAATAAATGTGGACAACATCACATACATTGTTCTGATTCCAATTTGAATAACTATTTCAAGCACTCGTATTTTGGAAATCAAAAACAACAACCTACAAAAAACACCCAGACCTGAGAAAATGGAGAAAAACACTTCTTTCTACATTGACCCGTCCGGGAATCGAACCCGGGACCTCGGAGCAGGCGACACCTTGAAAACCGGTGTGTTGTTAACACGAATTTATGGTAGTAATTTGATAGAGGTTCTTTCTACTATTGTTTGACTGAATTTTAATATCAGCCGCATTGATTCAATATGATGCAATCAAAAATTGTTTCATGTGAACATTTCATAGCAACCTCTTTAGCGGGTTTTTGTAATCAGTAACAACCAGAGAACTTGTGAAAATTTCACTTGAGACCGTCAAGAGTTAATAAATGATTTCATTTGACTTCGTCTGTATAGAATACATACGCGATTTTATTTCGTCTCAAAAAGACGCTTAAATAACTTCTGAATGCTTGAAAGTTGATTCAAAGTAGCGACGTTATATTCGATCAATTTTAGTGTACCGTACCCAAAGAATGAAATCGGGACCCTATTACAAAGACTAAACTGTCCGTCTGATTGTATGTCTTTCTGTCACCAGGCTGTATCTCATGAACTATTGCTAGATTGCAATTTTTACCGCATTTTGCAATTATAACAACAAATGCTAAAAATGTAGTAAAATTACTATTTTATTTTAAAGTTTGTATTAACGGTAACGGTAGACGCTTAAAGGCCTGCTCCCATAAAACGAACGTGATATTTGCCGTTTTTTTGTTGATACAACCGAACCATGAATTCACAGAAAATTAGGTATTAATGATACAGAACTCGCACTCGCCAAGTTTGTATTAACACCTATAGAAACATCTTTTACTTCATGTATTCGCAGCCTAATCTGCATTGTTAATTACAAAGTCTGACAAATGGCATAATACCGGGCGATCATTGAAATAAAGCATCCCACATAAATTGTATGCGACCACAAAGCCGGCTCAGCATAATTACGGGATAAATTAGTCGCAGGGACATTCCTAGTGATGTTCTGGGCTGTATCTAACACCTTTCAGCTTTCAAAGAACAATTGTTGAATATGTATATACAGGGTTTTAGGTAAATGGTTTATCAAGCCGAAACCAGCCTATGTAAACACATGCCCAATAAATACTATGGTGAAGTCAGTTTGTTATCATCATATTAATTTTTTAACGATTTTCATGAAATGCAGTATAAAGGGTTTCAGGTGCGATAAATCGATCTAGCTAGGTTTCATTTTTAGAATACGTCGTTTTATACTTGATAAAACGGAGCAAAGCTCGGTCATCCAGGTACTTTGCCTTGCATTCAAGGTAATTATAAAATAAAACTCGAACAACGATATGTATGTGATGTTGTCCACATTTATTTTATTTATTTATTTATTAAGGGATGATCCTGCAACTACTACACCTTTATTTTTTTATTGGTTTTCCATGTTAAAAATCCGAGCAACTGTTTCTGTTGTTTATTGAAACCCTTACACATCTCATTTCAAACACATTACCACTAATTTAAATTTTAACAAATCATAATTATGATTCTGTGAACGGCGCAGTAGGCTTTGTAAGGTTGTGGATGTGTTAGTTCCTACGGCAGGCGAAAGCAATGTATTTTCAAATTAAATTTAAATAACACAGGAAAATGTTTGACCGCTCGCGCTATAGGAATCGAGCCCCGAACCTCGGAGCTGACGACACTTTGAAAACTGGTGTGTACGCCAATCCACCACAGATTTTGTGGATTTTATACGAGTTTGATTCACTGGCGAATGCACAAACTGTTTGTCAATTGATTGAAATATCAAATAATCAATTGCGCAGACCTTAGCGCATCCCTATTACCAAACAGTCATAACATAAGTTTACTGCCCGAAGGAGATAAAACTATATTTTAAAAAGTAACGACACATTTTGATGGCTGTCTTCCGTTTGACAAGAGTCCTGGATTGAGATGGACGACATATAAATATCGAATGACATATCCAAATGTAAATGTTCGTTAAATTGTTACGACTTTATTTGCAGGTTAATTTATAAGGTTGCCGATTTAGCCTTTTTATTTTGTATACAGGATGAAATTTTAACCACTTTCCAAAATTTTTGTAGGCGTTCAGTATCGTATTTAGATCCCATTTATGAAGTTAAAAATGTTAAAAAATATTTTTCGCAATATAGTTTTAAATTTTTACAGTTTTAGGCCTGTTTAGGTATAAAGGGAAAATCAAAAACTTATGATTAGTATCGTAATTAATGAATGTGATGTACTCGTACATTGCGTAATAAAAGTGTTGCTAGGCGGCCGTATCAAAAGTTTTAGATTTTTGGCGGACATTTTCTAAGTCCTTTATCTTGTCATTTTTGTACTGGGCTATAAAAATACGTCATTTGTTTTATCTTATCAATTTCATTTATATCTTACTTTAAACTTTTAGGTAGCAAACGCAATATTTTAGAATCGACGCCGTATCAAATTGAAATACTAAATCATGAACATACCTACGTTATTAGGTTTGACGAATCAAAATTTTACTTTTCTATTATTTTTATCATGAGATTATCTTCGAGATCCATGTTAGGGTTTTCTCAGATGCCTATTAGAAGGCCTCTGACGTGAATTGTTTACGATATCTTAGACCCGAGTTCACCAACGGACGGCTAAAATTTAAACAGCGTTTAAAATATTATTTGACATATTTTGTATGGGAATTGTGTCAAATTAATCGTCAAGGGTCCCCCTTGCGCAAATAGGGGTGGTGGGATCTACCTCCTAGTGGTCCACCCTGGGCAACGGCATCTTTGGTTTACTAACCAATGATGACGGCTAACAGATACCCCTGCGGTTGTAGGCTTCGTAAGAGGCCGCCTGGATGCTACTACCCTCCTGCCGGAGTCCAGCGCCAAGCAGTTTTTCTGTGTTCCGCTGGTGTGTGGGAGAACCAGTGCCACTTTCTGGGTAAGCTCACTCCATCTGAGGCTTCTTCTTAACCGTAGAGTTAAGTATGTTAAGAGCAAGCCAATTGATTCTATATTAAAAAAAAAGTAGTCAGAACACTGAACCACTACTTAGTCAGACCGGGGATGGTAGACTAACTTTTTGTGTATAAACTTATTAAAAAAAACTATTATTAAAATGTGTAAGAAAACTATTAGAAGCAAAGTTTTGTGACTATCTAAATAAATAGTCTTAGATGAAAATTTATTGATAAAAGTGATGTTTTATTTAGTTTATAGGGCACTGAACCAAAATGGTCTACCTGCTGTCTAACTGATCAACTTACCCCGGTAAGTTGATCAGTTGCCTGGGGTAAGTAGACTTGGGTAGGTAATAAACCTTATTAGATAGTTAAAGAATTGTAAAACAGTTCAATTATGCAAAAACTTTTATTAATCATAATAACAATCAACTTTGGAATAGCGGAACTGAATTTCCTAGTGCTTAACTGCAATCGCGATAGATACTAAAGTTCCACGTTCAGCAGATGATGTAGCCAACCCTTCAGACCTTGAAATATCTGTTTTTTTTTATATTGTTCGTATTTTAGTGACATAGTAGTGCAATGATTTATATGGGATTTAATATTATAGTTTATAACCGACTTCCAAAAAAGGAGGAGGTTCTCAATTCGACTGTAATTTTTTTTTTTTTATGTTTGTTACCTCAGAACTTTGGACTGGTTGAACGGATTTTAAAAATTCTTTTTTTGTTTGAAAGCTGGTGCTTCCCGTGTGGTCCCATATTAACGAAGTCATGATCTGATGGTGGAAGCCGGGAAAATCGAGGGAAACCCTCAAATTTTATAAGCGTGGATTACGTTTTTGCATATCTTTCTTAAGGTTTTTCAGTATTTGCGTCTGGTACTCATTATTTTATGTTGATGAACTGATGATGGCAGGTTAAACTCCTTAACAGCTAGGAGTAGGAGGATGATTCTAAAGATTCTATAGCGAGGAGGGGGGGGGGGGAGTTTCTCAAATAATTCATACATTTTCATCTAGAAGTCGTCATCACTATTTATGTAGGTACTGTTACCGGTCAACAGAGGATTAGTAATTGTGTAAATTATTTGATACTAAAAAGAGAAAACTAAAATTATTTTTTTTAAATAAAAAAATAAACCGAATTAAAAAAAAAAACTCACCAAAAAGTACAAAATAACACAAGAACAGTGTTTTTTTATCAAATAAAATATCTTGGCAAGCTCTCTCGATGTAATTTTTTGGAGTAACTGCTTTAGTGGTTTTTCTTTTGTATGTTCTCATTTTTCTGTAAAAATAATAACCACTTTACAATAGAAAATAGCATACCATATTTTAAAAAATTGCCCCGGCTAGTGCGTAATACGGAGCAGGTTGACCAATAGGCAACCAACCCCTACCCCTTTAAAAATGCACTATGCATAAAATACTATGAACAATCAATACTCTACTGTTCGTATACATTTAAAGATAACTACTTTCAGATAAAAAAAGAAAATATCACGAGTTTGTTTTATAATTACAAGTTTAGAAGAAAAAAATAATCGGTTAATTAAATACTTACGTGTCTCCTAAATCGACAGTCCACTCTAACTGGCGACGACTCGCTTGTGCACGTATGTTGTTTGGCAGACTCTTTTAAGGCGCAACACTGTCGCACTCACTCCTGAACACTCCTGATTAAATGAAGTTGTGAACTATAAGTCTACCTACCCCTACAGCCAACCAGCCCCGGTCAGCCCTACACCAACCGGGTTGGGTTCAATTGATTGATCAGTATTCTTTGATTGTTTATTTTTAATCTATTTTTTCTCATTGACATTTAAAACCTCCTTATGGCTCTCCGTTCGGATAACTTTTACTCGTGACCGAAAGGCAACACGATAATAATAAATAATAATCATAATCCCCGAATACCTTATAAAATTTACATGAATCTGATTCGTAAAAAAAATATAACGGACAAAATCCGTTATATTTTTTTTACGAATACAAATTTACAAATTTACGGTAATACAAAAAAAAACATACATTTAGACTGTTCGTCAAAAATCAGAACGTGGATCATTTATAAAGTTAACTTTTAAGCTTAATTTAATATTTTCCATAACTACAACTTCTTGTATCAAATAAATTCCTTCCAAATAAACTTCACACATGAATCTATGTTCTTAATGACAGCACTTAATCTTCTACTCACTATTATTTGAACATGTCAATTAAATAAAACTTATTTCCAAATCTACTATACGTATTTTTTCAGCGTCAAAATGTTATAAATCTATTGACTTTATTGTATTATTACACATATCAAAATATTGACTCTTAGTCTAGGGATGTATCAGAAACTATCAATGACATATCGGTTTGTATCGGACGATTAGAGGCGTCATTTTGAATCCTTAGATTATAATTAGGGAATGTAAATCTGGGGCTCAAGCGAGATCAAGCGAGTTTATGAATAACAATACTGAGAGATCTCGCCAATTTCGAGATTGTGTTTGTGTTTGTGTTTTTTTGCAAATAATCAGAATATTTAAAGAAATTAGAAAAAGTATAAGTGTTATAAGATAAAACAATATTTTTACGAATTTTTCAATAGACTTTTATGCATTAAACATTGTTTGACGTATCTGTCTATAATCTATACTAATTTTATAAAGCTGGAGAGTTTCTTTGTTTGTTTGTTTGAACGCGCTAATCTCTGGAAGTACCTACTGGTTCGAATTGAAAAATTATTTTTGTGTTGGATAGTCCATTCATCGAGGAAGGCTTAAGGCTATATAACATCACGCTGCGACTGATAGGAGCGAAGCATTTGTGAAAAATGTTACAAAAATAATCGCGATCATTATAACAGAAATTGACGCGTACGAAGTCGCGGGTAACAGTTATTTTTTAATAAACTCCTAAGTAGTAAACTTCGACGTACGTATCTATCAAATAAGAAATTAAATAAACAACCAGTCTTCAGTCAAACAAAAATCATTTAGAAATAAAACAGTTTTTTATAATCGATTAATGATCGAGTGCAATCTTGTTAAACTCGCGAGATCTCGCCCTTTTTTCGTCCGAGATCAATCTCGCTAAAAAAGCGATAGTGATAACGATATTGCATTCCCCACTTAGGATATTAATGATCTCTATAAGATTTGTAATTTTAATTGCAGCTCTAAGAATACAGTTCCCTGAGTAAAAACTTTGACTGCCCGTGGAAAGAAGTTTAAAAAAAAAATGAGTTAGGCTTCGAAATAAACGATTTCTTTTATGAGGATACATTGAATCTCTATTCTAGTAGGTAATCCGCCACCTTCGTGCAGCAAAATGTTAGGCCACAAAAAAGCTCTTTAATAGGTATTCTGGGGTCGACGACCGTGATGGCGGGCACGTCGACTCTCGAGACGAATCGATTCAGCATCGAATAGGTACACGGACGATCGCTCGATTCGAAACAAATCGGGATCGACTCGGAGAGAGTTAATGAACATTCTGATTATATTTTAAGATATAAACCTTGTACACAATTCAATGTCAGCATTTTTGTCTATTGACAAAATTTCGGTAAACTCCACTTTGTGGTTTCTTATTAACCTCATTTCCACCATCAGGGTAGGTACGAAGAAAAAAAACAAGACTGCGATCCGCATAGTCTTATGTTATTCTGTGGTTTAGGCGCTTGCTTGATACTGCTAAAATTCATTTCGGAAAGTTATAACAACAACAATTAGTGGTTATTTTATGATCGCATATTAAATTGTTTGTGTCTATTGAAAGTAGATACGATTGCCACGTAAAAAAAAATTCTTTCAGTGATTCATTAGAATTTTTTTTCTACAGCCTTTTATTTACTAATAAACAACAGTTTTAAAGCGCAAATCACTTGAATTTATTCGACATAAATAATGTTTCGGTAGCTCAATAACAGAGAATGAGTGACTATTCTGTGACTTCAGGGAGTTCAGACTTTTTGCCTACCCTAAGGTTGTCGAATTTCTTACTCAAACAATCGTATTAACTAGTGTTAATTGATACGGGGTTTACCTTGTACCTTAGTTTTTATGAGTTTCCGATATTTCGGCACTGTTGCAAGCGCCATGCTCGAGTTCTCCCGTGATCCGTATCAATAAACTCTAGTGATAGTGTCCATGGTAGGTTAAATCAGTATAATGGTATGAACAACAAATAAACAAATCAAAATCATAAGTGCACAATCGACAACAAACGTTCCAACGCCTTAACACCGGAAGAGGTGTCCAACCGTGCCCCTGGATTCCCGGGCCTGCACACTTCATTATCCTCGTGTTTCATCAGTCACGCGTCTTCACCAAAAAACACAGGAATGTCATTTACGCCACGCTTCGAGTTCAACATCGGAAGAATAGGGCTGAGCGTTCAAAGATTTTCCCAAGTACAATTTGTTTAAAGTAGGTACATTCTATTGACGCTACGGTGAACGGGCCTTTTCCGTTAGCGTTGTAGTGTCATTTGGGTAATAGTTACTGTGATTTTGACGGTAGCCATCATTAACACGTTTTTGGAATTCAGTAGACTTGTAAAATAATTTCAGATACAAACTTTTTATCAATGTACTGTTAAAACTAAATTAGACAGGATTAAACGTTACAAAAAGATCTGGTATTTTCTGTAATGCTAATAATAATTAAAATTTTCTCTTCTTCGTCAACCGCTGTCCATCCAATGCTCAGTGTAGATTTTTTCACATGCACGCCTTTTTTCTCCGGTCTTAATGCCTGCGGTCTCACTCAATCCTTCGCGCCACGTTGAAAAGGTCGTTATTCCACGCATTGGTTACAACCAATGAGTCCTGTACTCTTTTACATCATTCTTCCCCGCATGTTGTTCAAGGGATAAAGGACCTGTCTACTTTCGTTTCCTAATGGCGATAGGCTGAGTTATGTCGATGAACTTTATTATCTCCGAATCTCAAAGTTTCTGGTGATAGAAGACAAAATCCCAATATCGCCATCTCCATACCTCTCTGGGTTAGACTTTGTGCACCATATTTTTTATCAATTTCCGTGTATTTGCCCCGTAGCCCTTGGATGCATTGAGGATTGTATGGTATGGTGCTCTAGAAAAATTTCCCAAAGGCGCCACAACCTGGTCGGGTGCGACGTTTAGTCTCGCTATTTTGTCCGAACTCACTGAGGTTTAAGATCTGCCCCAAAAAGATAAAGGGAAGAGATAAAGAGTATTAGTTTTCTTCGATTAGTATTAGACAACCCTAACAGAAATAGTTGTAACATAAGCCAATCGCTAGAGGAATGCGATCAATTTGTCCATCTATCTGCTGCCACCGCAGATATAAAAGTGCGATAACGTAATACCAGAGGATGAGAGGAGCGATGTTTTAATTAAAATAGGATAAAAGCAGATGTGTTCTAGCCACTCCATACTGTTAGTTTAAATAAAAGATTTGTGAAATTAAAATGGTTAATAATTTTATTGAGTTTATTAGCTAATAAAATGCTTTGATTCTGGTTCTCTAACGCTAGAATTAAAAAATAGATAATAAAATTGTATTTTAATGAATGAAATTTATAGTGTAAATTTGATATTTTTCATTTTTGCATAAAAATGTCGACTGCCTTATGTGGGATGCGAACCTACAATCTTCTGCTTATCAGGTGACTCGTCTAACCATTGAGGTACCTAGACATTGTTTGAGTCGACAAATTTATTTAATCGAAAAATTAATTTAGAGAGCTGTTGTGGTTCTAGCAGCTCTATCTTTATGATGACATAGATACACATAGACTTAACAACAAAATACCTGAGCAGTTTTATAAATGAGAATCTTTTTTTGTTTTTTTTCTACATTATACGTTTCTACTAAATCAAATCATTGAGAAAACATACAAAGACATACTTTTTATATGATAGAACATTAAGATTGTTTCAATTGTTTGTTAAAAAAAAGATTGTTGAATATAGCGTAGTTTCACATCATTATATAGTTTTATTTGGTTTCTCTTTATTCCATCGAATATTTAGGAAATACTTATAACATTTTACCACGTAAATTTTATCTACAAACCGAGAACTTGGAACACAATCGCAGGCGTAGTTAGTTGAAAACATGCTCACTGCAGAAAATTGATGATGTAAAATCAATGGTAACGATCAACCAAGATTAACTCGTATTAGAATCGAACTTACTTAGATTCGAGATCCGAAGAGAGGAGAACAGAGTCTAAGATGTAATTGTCAATTTGATATGTGAGTTCCTACAGCCAACTATACTGCGCAAGTGTAAAACACCGGCACGCCATTGATGTAACGGGTTAACATCGCGAACTACATTATAGTGTGATCGATCTATATTGCTGACGGACAGCACTAATGCGCGCGCGGCTCGAACGATGTGTCGTGGGCTGCGGTCCCCGGTAGTGTTGTAGCACGTGCTAATGCTACTGGGACGTCCCGCCCGTCATAATGAGGTACAAGCGCGATCCATTTCCATTAGATATGACTACTACATTTGGTTGAAGATAAACTTATAAAAGAAATAAGATATGTAAGATAAGCACGCGCTGTTGGTCAATGAAATCTTTTGGAAAACAAAATCCCGGCAGCAAACTACTGAGGTTGACGTGGAAGTTATTAAATTGTCGCTGCATGTATTGTCTTTGCGCCATTAAGGATTCTGCTTTCTATCTATGTACGCATACCTATGGCTGTAAACGCCATCGGCAACACAATAAGTGCAGCGGGATAGTTGTCTATCAAAATGTTATTGCTACCAAAGATATAACAGATATTATGGACACATAGTCACACAAAGCACAGGAAAGGCAGAAAATTATATCCCCGTTAAAGTAACGGCCTATAATCATCCCACTGCAGGGCAAAGGCCACCATCATTGAATTCAAGTTACCACAGCAATGATGGGTTTATGCAAACTTAATTACCACTACGCTTGAGATAGGCATAACACACCGATCAACACTGTAAGTAAATAATCCGTGTTTGCTTCGATTTTTAGAAAAATGGCCGGTCGCGGAATTGCCTGAAGCGGCAAAGTTCGTTACGATGTATTGTAATTTTCTGGCATAATTACCAACTGTTAATCAGCGCCATGGGCTTAGAAGAACAGGCGTCCCTACTGTATGGTATTATGGGACACATTACCTTTTAGTAGCAGCACTTGGCCGGCGAGGACTGTGATCTATGAGTGATGGCGATGACTGGCGGCCATTATCGCGGCACGCGCAAACGCAGCAGAATGCGATGGCTTAAAAGTAATGCCACACTCATTGCTACAGGAATGCTGCGTCTAAGCCGAGATGATAGCTTTTTTGATGTCGCTCGTTAGGTCGCTATTCGAAATATGTCTGTGGGGTTTGGTCAATGGACTTTCATTGATGAAGAGGGGTGCATTTTTTGCGGCGTAAGCCATCCCAAGCATTTCTGTATCCTACGTAAAACTAAGAAATCGTCAGTCAGTTTATTGCCATGTTCAAGTAACCGCTAACTTATTAAAGGCAACACTAGCGAAACATAACTTCACTTATCGGTAAATAAAGGTTTGTGAACCAAGACCGCTACTACCTATGATCAAAATGAAAAATTCCTCCGCAATTGGGATTTTAATAATTTCTGAAATTGGTTTGTAGTAGATCGTGTGACACTTCTAACATTTATCTGACCGCAACGGCGTAAATCAAAATTGGCGTTGGATACCAAATTGGAGCGTATGTAGAACGTGCCGCCACCGTGAGAGCCGTTGGCTTTGCCGTACGGGGCTACGGCTATCTATTTTATCTATTTATGTATGAAGTAAAGCTATTTTAAGCTATATTGGAAGGTCCTTAGCAGTAAAAAGAGCATAATTCCCGCAGGCAAGTGCCTGGTCATAAAGTGGGCTTTTTGACAATATCTGTGGAAGTGGAGGAGATTAGGCAACCGTTTCTAATTCAGTTACTAGTTTGTTTAATTTTTCAGTAACTTTTCCAACGTTTTATCCCGTTCTTGACATATGTTCATCATATTCAATTTAATTTAATTCAAATCATTCGTTAGTAACATTTATTTTTCTTAAAAACTAGTGTTAGTAAAATACAGAACATTTCATTTTATTTTAAATGGATCGTCATCCATTTCCGAAACAACACCGAGTCCCAACGGTCAACAAAGACCTTGAGAATAGTGTTGGTACTGCCGCACATCCGCGTCAGCGCCGAAGCACACCTTCTTCTCATTATAGCAGCAAAGCCGTCTGTTCGTGCTTCGGCGAACATTCCAGAGGCGCTGCACCGCCAAGGTAACCCCAACAATATCCTCAAAGCATTGTTGTACTGAACCCGAAGATCGCTGTATGTCCGCTGACTATAACTTATCCAAAGGCTACACGTGTAAAATGTTTGGCAGTATGATTCGAACAGCGTTAGTTTGACTGGTCTAGTACAACGTGCAAACCTTCTAGCCAGCATGTTGCAGCGACCTGCGTTCTCTCTCTATGTCCAGATTGTCCTTTAGGTCCTCAGTGAGCCAGTGACCCAGATATTTAAACGTCTGAACTCTCTTTAGGGCCGGTCCACAAAGAGAAATTTCTGGAACCTGGGTATAATTTAGTGACTTAGATTTAAAAAGAAGCCATTAACTTTTATTAGTGTTATATACAAGTCCATGCTGCCTCTAATAAGATTCACAGGTGGCCAGCAGCTTACGCAGTCCACTAACAGACGGACTCAAAAGCGCCATATCATCAGCATAGGTGATGTTGTTCATGGATACACCGTCAACGTAGCATCCTACATGAGAGCTATTGAGATCACCTATCAACCCATTCACATAGAAATTAAAGAGGCGGGGCGAGCTCAACCCGCCTTGCTTCATATGCCAAGTCTAATTTTGATTACATTTATTATAACACATATCAAGGTACTTGATGTGTTACCAAGGTCTTAAAAAGTATATATGATTGATTGTGAATTATTTATAAAAATAAATAAACATTGCACTTTTTAAGTACCTGTATTAAATATCTCATGTTGTTAAGTTGTTAAGTGACAGAAGTTCTACGTCTCGTTTATCTTATGACTCTTACGCCATAGTGAAGTTTCCCGACTAGTCTGCTACAATAAATACATCATACAGAATACGTTTCGCAAGTAACAGTACAAATGATACATCATCTAATATTAGTTACATAGTTCAGTCAGCAATACAAGCTTGAGAGAGTTCAATGTTTTGTTATAATTTCCAATTGTTGTCTTGTAGAAGTGGCAACTCGTCTATGTTCCCACGCCTAGCCTCGAGGCGGGGCATCGCATCGACACAATAATTATCTTTTAAATTTTAAAATACAACTCCAGACTATCGAGTCCGTGCTATTCCACTATTGATTTATAGACGCGAAGACGTCTCGCTAAAATGCATTTTGCTGGCTCAATGGCTATCAACAGGCGCTGTGATGGCTCCGTTATAGCTTAAGGACGCCTCATTATCATTTAGACGTGAAACACGAGACTTCAATAACCCTTTATACTCACTTCCTACTAACATTACAATATACGACGTAGAAGATTATTTACATATTACGCTTGCGATTTGCAAAAACCTACGACAAATCATAATTCTTGAATGGATGGATAGTAGTTAAAATTTTAAATAAAAAAAATCCTTGTTGAAACATATAATCGTTACTAAAAAATACTATCATCAGCAGCCCAAATCAGCTTACTGCTGGACAAAGGCCTCTTCAGAAGTTTGTCGGTCTCAGTTTGGCTATTGGTGTGGAAAAGACGCTGCTGTCCTGGTTTTTCTGCTGTATCTGCTCTTAAGACACCCATTGATTCAGCAAGAGTATTTGGTACTCGTATTAAGCTGGCTATTATATTTAGGTGCCGTCACCACACTTCTTCTTAGCGAATTATTCTGTGATCATGACTTTTACAACAGTTCCGAAATATCTGAAACTCATAAAAATCAAGGTAATTGGTATAAAGCTCGAATCAATCAACTCTTGTGATAATACAATACAGTATAAAGTTACTATAAATGATATTTAAGCAATTTCGCCCAGCATGCGAGGAGATGCGGGTTCGAGTCCCGCCTGAGACATAATTGACAATGACATCAAATTCACTCAAAATTTAAAACAACATTTAATTAATAAATGTTATTATAGCACTAATTAATATTTTATCGATAAATAATATATAATAAATTTCAAGTTAGTTAATTTAATCCTATTGACATTTATTGAAATTCAATTCAAATTATAAACAGAATAGTCTACTGTATTTATCCTAGTTGAAGACGCTTCCTCTCTCCTAGCCCTAAGTTGCGTGCCCGACAGGGTCCTTAACACTGGTCTTTTATTAATTGTAACATCTTCCTGCATACATTAAGGTTTTGCAATAAAGTATTGAGTATTGAGTAATTTTTCAAGTTCAAATACTGATATTATAATTGCAATAAAATTGCTTAAATATCATAATAAAATAGCTGTTTCATCTTAACTGACTGTCAAACACTGCAAAGATGTTTATTTCGGGTTTTAAGGGTGCAAACTCCTAACATTTGATGAAAACAACGCTGGCTTACAGCGATAAGAAATTGCTTGAAAAATTGACGCTTATGACGTAGTGTCTGAATGGTTAAAGCGTCGCGTCCGGCATGCGAGAAGATGCGAGTTCGAGTCCCGTCTGAGACATAATTTTTCAAGTTTAAATACTGAGTATAAAGTCAATTCAATATCTTATAAGAAAAGACGAAATCCAAATAATACTTAACGCACAAGTGATACTCAGTCATCTCCTAAACACGCAAAGTGCGTAGCTACCTAGATATTTTTGGAATTAATCCTATGATATCACGATGGAAAAAAATCTTTCTTTCTGTTTAACACATAACGAAAGTTGTTCTATCTCTTGTTAGTTAAATAAATAAATAAATAAATTAAGATATGCCTCACTAGGCCACACAGAGCCATCTAGTCCCAAATTAAGCTACTGTTAAGTACCCTGTCGTATGGGGTACTAGACAACCGATAAACTTACATAAATACTTTTTTTTTTGTAAATACATACTTATAATACATAGAAAACACTTTTAAAAAAAATAATTAAAAGATAAAGTTGATGATGCTTTGAATTCTGCGTACATTGCGACGCGCCTACCACAGTCCTCATGAAATCAATCGTAAAATCATCAATTGTGACCCCGTGTAATTTATTCTAGCGCATTATTTAGCTCGGTCTAAAGCTCGGTCTTTTGGGATTCAAGATGTTCCCATGAGAAATATTCCTGGATCGATGCGAAAATTGTGACATTCACGTGTAGACGTTAAGTAATCCACCGAAAACCCGAATTGGAAGTCCTGAGTGATGGTCAGAATATGTCACAGTAGTCAGGGCAAGTTTGCTTAGGCCAGAGGTACTCAACATGTACGTCAGTTTTCTTATATTCTTGGTAATTAACCAGAAATAAAAGAATTCTTTGTTATCAATCTGCCTTAAACAGATGCTAATAATGAGGGAAATTGTAGAGTAACCTGAAGTGCTCGTAGTATATTGAAATCTAGATTTCAGATTTAAAACATGAAAACTTCGAAGCATCATGATGATTAAACCATGAATATCACACAAAAGAACTGAAAACAAAATATTTAATTCAGTATTATTAATACGGAATAAACAAGAGTACCATGTTTAAATGTACTTACCTAAAATATTTGTTTGGTCTGAGTGCAAAAAACATTTTTGGTTTCCCAAAATTTAATTTTTAGTTGTTTTTTCACATAAAGAGGATAGGGCCGGCAATATCGAATGTTTAAAACGATTCATAAACTTTTTTTTGTTATCTCAAGCGTATCCGGTCTAAGTTCAATCTCTTTAGCTTAAAACTTGGGAACCTTTGGCATTAGCCAGCGTGGGAACGTCGCAGGCGCACTTTCAGGCAATTAATCCACGGCGGGCTTAGTTTTATTTCATTGTTGACACGGTCCTCGAGAATTGCCTGTTTGACCCGTTTTTAACACTCACCATTCGGCTAGTGATACGTTTACAAGTTCCGAGAATTGAGTGAACCTGATTCTTATGTTTTCTTAGTTCCGCTTCAGAGGTTAGTTGACCTGAAGATGTATGTTCTTGAAATAATATACTTTTTTTTAATTCTTGGACTTTAAGCTTGCCAATTGCTAAATATCAGTTTTATTCAAGAACTCATCTGCATCGTTTATTGGCTTTATTAAAATACGAAAAACTGCACTAGTAGCGCATAGAAAATAGCCGAGGATCGAGCTTGAGAAAGTGATGTGCATTTTTGGTAGGTACGTAAATTCATTTTTTTTCTGCTGTGTTCTCGATTTACAATTGAAAATTGAGTGGTTGATTTTTTAAAATTCGTATTAAGGCTCGAAAGGACTTAGGCATAAGAAATAAGAATCGCCATGGGCCATATTATAAGATTACGATCTGTCTTGCATGTACTCGTATTACACACAGCTACATCCTTACGTTAAATTAGTTTGCTTTATTATCACTAACGGCCGGTCCCAATAATCTGTCTATCTTCAGTTTTGGCATATCGGAGATAGAAAACATCTTCTGTCTCTGATTTTGACGTCCAAAAAAACAAAGACAGAAGTTGTTTTCTATCTCCGATATGCCAAAACTGAAGATAGATAGGTTATCAGGACCGGCCGTAAGAAGAGAGCACAAGAGAAAACAAGTGATGTCTCCAGTATGGCTAAGATGCGACACCACGATAAATTTGTCGCACGACATGATAAAATTTGTCTACTTGTGTTATTTTATCATTTTTCCTAACATGGCAACCACCCGCGATAAAAATTCTTCGCTCGACGCACGTTTATCTACACGACAAACGGATGTAGCCATATTACATAATTATATAGTTTTTCGGTGTGGAAACATTGGTTAATATTATAATCATTCGTTCAATTTTACGTCAGACTTGGCTAAAACACTTCTTGCCAGAGACGTCATCTGCGTTGACACATCTTTGGGTGACAGTCACTGTCAGACAGTGACTCCTGTCAAACAGCATTCGCGGCATATTTTTCGGTTTGAACTTTGATTGAAGTGTGAAAAGTTTTAAAATTTGAAATGGCCTCAAAGATGTGAGTAAAACTTGTAATAAACTGAAATAAATTCTTATCATGGAAAGTACTAATGGTTTTTATGTTATTTTAGAAAACTTAAAGGCAATAAGGCACAGATCCAGTATCTGTGCCAATACATGGCTGGAAGACCTCCATTTTTTGGCTCCTAGTCCTCTTTCAGCCTATCTATCAAATAAAAAGCCATGGGCTTGGATATACGCCACAGCGCCTGGAACTCCATATCCGGAAGGTCAAACGGGTTGTACACGTCGCTGATACGCTTGCGCTGAATTTTACGCGCCTCCCGTTCTTCATAAGTGGTCAAAATGTAATTAAAATATGGCACGGCCATTTTTTATAAAGGGTTTATGCCTTGTCGTGAGCTACAAGCGACCACGATAATTTTTCATGCGCAAGTGTCAAAAATCGATTAAAATAGACAAATATAAGAGGCTTATGTTAGAGTTTGTAGACAATTTTATCGTTTATCGTATTTTGACAGTTAGAGATGACATAAATAGTCTGCCATGTTAGCAGCGATAGACAAACGATATAACGCTGTCAAAATGCGATATAAGGCCGCGATAAAATTATGTCGTGGGTCGCATCTTAGCCCTACTGGGGACACTTGAAATGTTTGAAATTTGACATAAGTCTAAGTTTAACGTCCCATTAGTCTAGTGGTTTAGGTACCGGGCAAATATTTTAGGGTCCCCAGGTCGGGGGATTTCGAATCCAAGGTTTCGAATTTTTGATCATTAATCGGGTTTGTGATCGCCAACCCGCATTCTACATGCGTTGTGATCATGCCTATACATTGCTGAGGTAACTTAAATTACATGATGGAGGCTTTGCCTTGCAGAGGGATTATAAGAGGCCTTTAAAATTTTTAATGTTTCAAAGCGATACTTGCTATACAAAAGTGCTGAGACGAAAAATGACAGAATTAGACGGGTCATCACTTCGGGGCGTGTCTTACCCCCGTATTTATAAACAAGTAAAAGTAATTACTTGACTACAAGTAATTACTTGAGAGACAATTTGTATGCCTTAATCAAGAAATCACTAGAAGTTATAACTACCAAAAGTTTGCATTTTCAGCCAAATAATATGACTATTAATGGTGACCAATTTCTTTTACTTAAGTACTAGGTATGAACACTTTAAGTTATGACTTTCTTAAGCAATAAGTAATTATTTCTTTATAAATACGGGGGTTATAGCTCATTACTCGGAAAAATGACATTAGCGTGTAATAATAAATGGCCGCGTCACTTCCCGGACCGGGGATATTGCTCACATTTAACTGTGCAAGCTATTACGTCTCAGTTTACACTGGTACATATTAACAGAACATTAAGACATTATGTCAGCTGCAAGGGCAATCAAATTAGCGGCTTTGAGTTCGCGTCATTAGTTTGGCGTAAACTTGGAGAGGCCAAGGAAAGTAGGTACTTAGGTATGGAAAAGTAAAAGATAAGTCTTTTTGAAATCTGTGGTTAGGTAGCTTGGGTGAGCGGCGTTATCTATACTATACTAATATTATAAAGCTGAAGAGTTTGTTTGTTTGTTTGTTTGAACGCGCTAATCTCAGAAAGTACTGGTCCGATTTGAAAAATTCTTTTTGTGTTGGATAGTCCATTTATCGAGGAAGGCTTTAGGCTATTAAACATCACACTGCAATCAATAGGAGCGAAGCATCAGTGAAAAATGTTGCAAAAAAAGTCGCGATCATAATTATAAGATTAAACGAACTTACCTTAAGTGAAGTTCAATCTTAATTATACGAAGATACTTGTCCGAGATGGATTTTTACATGTAGTAACGGCGAAGCACTAGCGCAGAGCCACAATTTTTTCAAAGCTAAAAAAAAAAAAGAGAAACAGAACGTGTTCTATGGCAACCTATCAAATGTCATTACGTTTAAAGCAATGAGAACAACCCAACTAATGGGATAATACTATAGAATTTAGTATTAGTGGGTGGGTTTTTGGGACTGCCATCTCGGACAAGTATCTTCGTATAATTAAGATTAAACTTCACTTAAGGTAAGTTCGTTTAATCTTATAATTATACTTAATACTTGTCCGAGATGGATTTTTACATGTAGATGTTTGAAGATGGGTTGTGAATCATTAGTACAATTTTTAAAGAATGAAAAAAAATATGTAATTAAGTATAATAATAAACCTTAAAACTTTGTAATTTATAAGATAAACAATTTGAGAGAGATTAATAGTAAGTAAAAACATTTAATTTTTTCACTCTGATAAATACTATTACACACTGTATTATTGAATTCTGCTACAATTTGAAATATTGGCCTAGAATATAGAAGAATGTTGAGATCAACCTGCAGTGTCTTTTATTATAAAATCATTTCTAACACGTGACCTCTGCTGCACAGCAGATGATGTTGTATGTCTTGTGGTACAATCCAAGAATATATGTATCATTAATACCAGCTTTTCTCAAAATCTACTTAATCCACCAACTTATGACTGGATTTTTTATGGTTAAAATCAAAAGGTTATCATTTTTTCCTTGACAAGTTGGTCTTCTCTATATACGATTTTATTGTAGACACAATATTAATTTATTTTTACTGAACAAAGGTTTCTAATTGAAAAGAAGACTGAGGATTTTCTTTTCTTGAAGTATGTGTAATATTTTGAACATCAAGAACGTTTGCAAACGCCCACAGAGCCAAGTAATGCGTCCCGTTTTTCAATTAACTCTTTTAGTGACACATTCTGTCATCTGATCTAACTGTAGGACCAATCAGTAGAGACAGAGCTGATCATTCTCATAGATCTGTGTTTAAAAAACTAACAATGAGAGGAATGGGAACCTCCTGCATGAGTATCAATATTGTGCTTTTCTGCAAAATAGTCACCATAATTTTAAGAGTGAGTCATATCGCTTTTAGATACCCAAATGGAATACTCTTTATTGCACACCAAATAAAGGAATAACATACTATTTTATAATATTAAGATGTACAATTTTGGGGGTCTTATCGCAAAAGAATGATGTTTACCAGACTACCATAATTGTGTACAGGGAAAAAACTATGACAATATTTAGGGCATTTTAGAAAAGAGAATTGACCATTATGACAAGTGCTAAGTTTTTTGGATGGCACCACCTTATAAATTCTTGTCTGTCAACAGCCCTACAGCCAGGGTAAGCTGCTGGTATAAGTGATAGTAATCTTTGAAATTAAAATAATGTTCTATTAAGCTCAAATATATTTGCATAGCATTCTCTGCCATCGGGCTAAACAGAAGAAGAAGGTGGACTTAATGCCACGAGTGGCATTAAGTCCACCTTTTGTACAATAACTGTTCGTTTGTGCAATAAAGCTTAAATAAATAAAAATAAATTATTTTAATAAAAATACTAATAAGTGTCGATGGCTTTTTGACTAGGGGAAACCATGGTTGTAATGGCCAATAGAGGAATACTAATATTTTTGAGTCTTATTTAACTTTTCTTGATTCCTTTTTCCCTAGAAATTTTCTTCAGTATATACTTTCACATTATTGTCACATGTTTTTAGTGATACTAAAACGGATTCTGGCCTAAGATTTTTTATATCGGCCCAATAACACACCCGCATCCGCTTTCTCAAATAGGGCTCGTGAGAATACTAAAATAACTTAATTACAAGGTGAGGAGACTGTGTACCTGTGTATCTATTTTATTAAAATAAGCTATTGCGGTTGTGTTATCAATACTCATTAAAATTTCCTAGTTAAAGTAAAACATTGTAGGTCCAACAGTGCAGCTTTTAATTCTAAATAAGAATAATAATAATACGAATTTATTACACAATTAAGATTTACAATGGTTAATATGATTAATATGATGTGTTTGTTCTGCACGGGACCAAGACCCCGAAGCCTTATTATGGCCCACATACAGCACCCCAGGTCCTGGGGTTGAAGCCTTGGTGTGTATTTCCATGAAACGGTTAAGTTGTTTACGTAATATATAATTTTTGAATTGCTAATTTTCATATTGTTTTTCCCCAAATTAATTATATCTTTATTTCCTTAATGCTAGGCATAACTTAATCCAGTTTTCATGTGATTTTAGTAATTCTTTAAGTCTGTGTTTTTCTATTACTTTTGTATATAGTCATCTATACAACAGCTGGATAAATTGTCTTAAGTGTAGGTACCAAACAATTTCTCTGGATTCAATTTTTTCTTAAAGTAACAGCCTATAATCATCCCACTGCAGGGAAAAAAGGCCTCCATCATTGAATTCAAGTTCCCACAGCAATGATGGGTGTACTGGCATAATTACCACTCTTGCCAAATGTGGGTTGGTGATCAAAAGCCGAGAAATGTTTGAAAATTCAAAATTTTTTGTTGCCCGACCCCGGATTCTAACCTGGGACCCCGAGATCTTGGCCCCGTACCTCAACCACTAGACCAACGGGGCGTTGTTTTTTCAAATTCTTTCTTATCCAACTGTATTTACTTTTTAAGAATAGTCTTGCTCTTATGTTTTTGTATAACTTTTAAGACTAGTCCAAAAAAAAAATACAGGGTACTCCAGTTCAGACACAAAGGTTACTTTTGAACACTCTGTATTTTTAGATTTAAGTTAACTTCTCGACTGAAGGTTTAAATAAATAAATTTCAAATCAGTCTGTGGAATTTTAAAATAACTCATAAGTATTTGCAATTTTAATTGGGAACAATGCACTTTTCTCAAAGTTCATAACTTAAGATATGTAAGAGTTTGCATGCAACAATAATGTTGTCTTTGCAATTGTTTGTTGTCTTCAAATCGTTGAGAAGGTAAATACATATATATATTATACTATAAATATATTATATTTAACATTACATTGGAAATCCCGGTTCAGTAATAAGTTTCTTTCAAATCTTTTGATGCCATATAACAGATATAAGTTTTGTAAGCAGTTATAATATTCTCAAAATCAAAATCTCTGTACCTATAATTATTTATAAAAAGTTTTTTCAAGTTCGAAATAAAACTGTAAGTACCATTGGGTTTTTGCAACCAAGAATACAGCAAAGTTGTTGAGAAATTATTCTGTACATACAGTATGGGCACACAGATTATGCTCCCTGAATTTTAAGTTACTTTATCTCATAGGCAATTATATTTTTCTCTATGAAAGGCAATTGCTGTGGTTCTAGGAAATCGGAGGGTAGAATGGTGCTGAAAAGGATTTCATATTCCCCCTGATTCATCATCCTTTGTAATCTCAAGCCATTTATAAATAAAATATTTAAAGCTGTAAAAAGGAAGGAGTTTGTATTTTCCTAGATATTGGAGCGTACTTCTTTACAAAGACCTTATGTCATAATTTTCGCCCGTGTAGGGAAACTTCTGGTCTGATAGTCTATCCAATTTTTTCTTTTCTCAGAGCCAAAAAATAAACTTTTTTGTAAGAGGGTTGTCATCTCAAAGGAACAATTATTATTGTTCAGTACAAGGAAGCAAATTGCCTACCCGCAATGTGGTACCACTATGTGAAGAACCGGCATAAGCCCATGTACTATAAGGGTAAGCAACTGGCTTACAGCGTTAAGATTATGTTAGAAAAATTTTGCACTGATTCGCAGTGTCTCGGTGGCTTAACGATACAGCGCCCGCCCCGCATGCTAGGAGATGCGGGTTCGAGTCCCGCCTGAGACATGATTTTTCAAGTTTATGTACTGATAACATGAAGGCGTTCTAGTCCCATCGTACTAGCCTGTGCCCTTAATGTAAGCATGTCTCATAGGCCTTCTCTCGTTATATTCGCCCCGTATAGGGAAAGAATCCGGCCTGATAGGCTTTCCCATTTCTGCTTTTCCTACACCCTCTTTTTCCCGAGCCAGCAGAAGCTCTTCTGTAAGATGATTGTCATCTAAAAGGAACAATTTTCATTGTTCTGTACAAAGAAGCAAATTGTCTACAAAAATGTGGTAGCTCTCATGCTCATATAATATGAAGGCATCTAGTTCCAGCATACTAGCTCTTGCCCTTAATGTAAGCATGTCTATCTTCGAGTGATAGCACTTGCCTAATAGAAAACTCTCACATTTAGCATGTCTAGCCATTGTTTGTGATTATTCAGAATATCTCGCACAAAATTAGAGCTTGTGGTTCTGTTCATCATACATGAAACTACCCAGACGTTTAAAGTTGTTATAGGGAAAAGTCATATTTGTTGAAATATGTTAGCCTCACCTATTGGTGTATGTGTCATCTTCTATGATAACACATTTAAGAGGGTGTGGTCAAAGATGTTTCCTCATATTGCTCTGAGAATCTTGAAGTTTCCTTTATTAGCTTCCATTTTTCGAATCTTCCTCTTGTTTCCTCGTTTCTTTTCCTTTCTTGATCTTCTTTCTTGAATTTAATTTTCTTCAAATACTTGGATTTTAATGGTGAGATTTTTAAACAAGTGAGTAAAACGGTTACGAAAAGATAAACGTGCTCTCCGAAAAGAAATTATGAAAAGCAATCTTGTTTTTACCGTAACCTAACCGAAGATTTATGCACTAGGAATAAATATTGAATCTGCAGAATGCATAGATATATCATTGCTTTCGTTGTAACGCTTTTAGCCCCAAGCGACAACCGGTTGTTGCGATAACAATTGATATTTAATTGTGTCTGGGAATATCCGAACGTCAAAGGTACAACGAAATGAAAACAGAAAAAATGGTGGAAGGTGATATTATAGGTTATGAATTTTTTCTGAAGTTTCAACTCGAAACCATCCTAACTACAACATTGCTCTATATGTGAAAGTAAGAATAAATTGAATCATACCTGTGATTAATGTTATAAATCCCTTCTATTTGCATAATAAGCCTTGAACTCAATGATATTTAAAAAGTAATAGATATGTTACATGCGCTCTCAATATGCGTCCCTAAAACGTCACAATTGTGACGTCTTTTAAAATCCATGAAAGAGAAAGTAATTGTTCTTTTCACGAGTATGACAAGGACAAAATAAGAATTACGCATGTGTGCAGTTGTTCTCAAGCGGCACATATTTTTCGATAGTTTTGTAAGGGCATAACCTATCTATACTTTTTAAATATCATTGCTTGAACTTGATTAGGCTTCTTCTTGTCATTTTCCCAAAAATCACAATTCGACATAAGTAAACACTTTGCACCTTGACTACCATAATTCTAAAGCCTGATTATAAACTTTTATGGTATATTTTTTAAGAGTAATAGATATTTTACCCATCTTTTATAAAACGACGATGTGACCGCGCTCGCACAAAAACCGTAATGACATTTGATAGGTTGCCATAGAACACGTTCTGTTTCTCTTTTTTTTTTTAGCTTTGAAAAAATTGTGGCTCTGCGCTAGTGCTTCGCCGTTACTACATGTAAAAATCCATCTCGGACAAGTATTAAGTATAATAACAGAAATTAACGCGTACGAAGTCGCGGGCAACAGCTAGTGAAAAATAACTCTTTAACACCAAGCTCAATACTCCCCAGTGTGTTTTTAGTTTTGACTTACAGTAACGAAAAATAAACCCGGATTTTTCAAAATAATCTCAAAGACATTAACGTACTATCGAGAGGGCGATGACTGGCGTTTTTTTGCATGATAAATTCAGCAGTGCAGTTTTGGACACACGCGAAAGAATCTATACTAATATTATAAAGCTGAAGAGTTTGTTTGTTTGTTTGTTTGTTTGTTTGTTTGAACGCGTTAATCTCAGGAAGTACTGGTCCGATTTGAAAAATTATTTTTGTGTTGGATAGTCCATTTATCGAGGAAGGCTTTAGACTATATAATACGAGTATCACGCTGCGACCAATAAGAGCGAAGCATCAGTGAAAAATGTTGCAAAAATAATAGCGATCATAATAACGGAAAAATGACGCGGACGAAGTCGCGGGGAACAGCTAGTCAATGATAAGTATAGCGACTTTGTACTGTATCGAAAAGTTATTTTCGATATACAATGCTTAAGTGTGAGGTGTGGGTGTGGGTGGTATCCAAGACGATACCACATAACTTATTGATTTACACTGTAAAGTTTAAGGTAAAGTGTATGGGTGTGGTGGTCTTTAGCTATATACATACCCTTGGGAAACCTTTCGAGTGGTGACGAATAATGAGATAGTAGACGCGGCCTCATCAAATATGTGAACTACAAAATTAAAATGTTCGCTAATTAATAACTGATTTCCTTTTTACTAAGGTTTCTAAATATGTCATTGGGTGCTTGCCTTAAGTCTTCAACTCTATAAAATGTTGCAAGGTGTATCAAATGGGTAGATAATGTCTTACCAAAGCGGCTGAATGAATCGTCGCGTGATGATGAGAGTATTATTGCAATAGCAATTAAATATCTTCATAATGTAACTGCGGTTGTACGCGGTTACGGCTATCAATACAAGTATGTCCAGGATACAATTATATTTATTTCTTAATTAGACAATGGAGAAATTACTTTTATCTTCACCTATGGATGGCACGTTTCGTAAAATCAAAAATCTACGAAATCTACATTTGTCGTAGGCGTAGTGTTTTTTTGTATTTTCATATTTGCATTCGAGGTCAATTATTTTCGGCAACTATGACAAACGTTGTCTAAGTATGAGTCGTGTCGTTACGATTTGTTACAAATCATCGTAAGGAGTCCACAGTTAATACTTATTACTCAAATCTTTTTACGGTAAAAGTTCACAGCATTCATTCATCAACATAACTGTCGCCGTGTCGTTTCATGCAATTAAAAAGCCAACTGATTATTTAAAAATGGAATAAAACGCCGACAAGTGGAAACTACGCAACGATCATAAAAATGGCGGCACGAATTGTTCGAAATCGGTTTAAATTTCGAATCCGTGCCGAAACTCTTTAGCCGTCAAATGTGGCGTAAAAGATAAAATCGTGCGGTCGATGCACTTGCCACAATATGGCCAGTAATAAACTCGCGCGTCAAAATTATAATGTCATTTTAAGAGACGACAGAACTGTTTCGACATTTTTACTATAGACTTGATAGCGCTCAGCCCGCGACTCCGTCCGCCAGAAAATCTAAATCGCACTTCCGGTTATATCTCTCTGTTATTTTCTATTTTTACTTTTAACTCTCTTAACCCCTTTAAGTTATGATTCTAAGAACAGTACCTAACTATCTATAATTTTCAGGGTCACAAAGTCCATACCAAATTTAATTAAATCTGGTAAGACAATTGACTCCCAATACAAACTTCAACACTCCTAGGTTCACCTCGTCAAAGGATGAAGATAATTTACAAAACAAAAACTATCCTAAGATACACTTACTACTACAAACTGTCTCATTACCAAGTTTCAACTGAATAAGTTTATCGGATTAAACGAATAAACGTAACAAACAAACGGACCCACAATGTTAGATACTTTTGCATTACAGATTATGGCTAATGGTTCATCAGTCATCAAGAAATTTTAAAAAGAAGGAGACGAATTGTCAATTTTAAAATATGTACATGTAATGTTAAGTAAGACTCCATTTAATTTCAATACGTAAGTGATATGCTTTATTCCTAATTTTCTGATTCCATTTCAACTGTCAATACGGTGTTATTTACACATGTAACGAAAACATTCCAAATTTCATGAAAGACAACACAAACCAATTAAGAAGAGAAAGCGAATTTAATTAATAATTCGCAACGGCTCGACTTGAACGCTATGAATTTGTTAAGAGTCTTTCGTTAGCACGACAATGTATCCTACCTAACGTCACTATCCGATGTTAAAAAGCGTTGTGCAATATTTCATCTTTTTTTAAGGCCTCATCGGTCTAGTCGTTTTAAGAACCGAACCAAGATCTTGGGATCCTTGGTTCGATCCCCAAGTCGTACTTTCAAATTTTCGAACATTGCTCGGGTTTGTCATCACCAACATGCATTTGGCAAGCGTGGTGATAATGCCTGTACCCACTGCTGTTGTAACTTGAATTCAATAATGGAACCTTTGCTCTGCGGTGGGATGATATACTGAATAAATATTGAATAAATTATTAAAATAATTATATATTTTTTTCTCATCACACACGAGACTCTTAATAACCACAAAACCGACGTTGATTTGATTGTACTCTAATTATTAATTCGGCATTAATTACAGAATCCATTACGCGAGGCATAAAGTTTTGATTCATGGTACATTATGACGATGTGGCATTGCGCATAGAGCAAATTAAGTATTACCACAATGGAGATGGACACAAAAAGCTCACTTCATAAAATAGACGTGATGTATAGGCAGAGATACAGATTTGAAACTAAGAGATGGGAGCAAATAATGAATTGTTATTGTCAATCAATGTTAATATAAATGATCATCGCTTTCACTGCCAAGCGACTTTCTTTACTTCAGCTAAGCATGGCGTCGTATATATGTCCACGTATGACTATTCACAGATTGTCATCCAGTGCGCGTTCGCCGTTCTGGAATGGCTGAAGGTTCTGGGACCTTTGAGCGAAAAGTACCTAACCGTCAACGTTCTTTATTGTGTGTAGAGACTTATTTCTATTTATTCTAAATAGAAAAATTATATCAAAACTAGCTGTTCCCCGCGACTTCGTCCGCGTCATTTTCCGTTATGTTCGCGATTATTTTTGCAACATTTTTCACTCATGCTTTGCTTCTATTAGTCGCAGCGTGATGTTATATGGCCTAAAGCCTTCCTCGATTAATGGAATATTCAACACAAAAAGAATTTTTTAAATCGGACCAGTACTTCCTGAGATTAGCGCGTTCAAACAAACAAACAAACAAACAAACAAACAAACTCTTTAGCTTTATAATATTAAGTATAGATTGTAAAAGTAACAGCCTGTAATCATCCCACTGCAGGGAAAAGGCCTCCATCATTGAATTCAAGTTACCACAGCAATGATGGGTGTACTGGCATAATCACCACGCTTGCCAAAAGCGGGTTGGTGATCACAAACCCGAGCAACGTTCGAAAATTCGAAACTTGTTATTGCCCGACCTGGGATTCGACCCTGGGACCCCGAGATCTTGGCCCGGTATTTAAACCACTAGACCAATGGGGCGTTATTAAAATTGTATTAGTTAGAATATAAATTGTATTGGTAATCTATCCATTCTAGATTGTCTAGCTGCCCAGTTTGCTAGCGCAATAAGAATGCGAAAAATAATTATACTTATATTAAGTCTTGTAGCTGAATGCTGCTGTCACGTTTCATTCTTAAAACCAAGAAAAAATTCAGCTGTATTTAGTTTTGGATAAGTTTTTGTATCATTCATCATCCTCAGCCCTCATCAGTCCACTGCTGGGCATCGGTTCAAAATGACGATTTGCAACAATCGCCACACTTGGCAGGCAATCTCATTTCGATCAATGGTAGGAGATGACGCGATGATGGGATGGTAGGTCTGCTGCGTCTTTTCCTGATAGTACTCCAGTCACTTCTTAAACACCATACGACATGGGGTGATATCTGTCTGTTTTATATAACGGCATCATCACACGGCAAAGGCAACATCTGTAACAATAACTTAATACAATAAAAATATAGAAACATTTGCATTAAATGCATGTAATAGATTCTTGTTATTGATTCTCTATTTATAATACTTGTAAGTACTATGCTAGTCCATGTAATATGTTTCTTAGTAGCAACAACTAGCGACTTTATTAACTAAACTGTGAATAACAGAGTAGGTTATATCTATGTATATAAAATTTTTATGTTGGTTTGTGTACGCTTCAAAAACTCAAAAAGTTCTGCACGGATCGAGCTGAAATTTTAGAATGATATATAATCCGCATAAAGGATTGTTTTTATCTATTTATCCGCGACCGCGAAAAAAAACCATAAAGAACAATAAAAACAAAGACCATTCAATCACAATGTGCCACAGCGAAGCGTGGCAGGAAACAGCTAGTATTTTATAAATCACATTATAACGAATATTGTGTTCTTACCTAATATGTATTACTGTTTGTTATTTCTAAATAGATAGAAGAAAAAGACTACCAAGTCTTTAGGAAAATAGTCGAGCGAGCATACTGTGTCTGTATTTACTGTAGTGTAATAGTGACGCGTGCGCAGTCCGCGTGAAGCGGCGCGAGCGTTCACCGAGCTCCGAGCACCGTGCTTTGAACTTGAGCTTAATGTAGCTTTGTCTTCAGGGCTACCACTTGCATAAGATGCGCCAAGATTCTTGTTAACTAAGAAGCTTTTTTATGCTGGTTTTAAGCTAAATAATATCGTACAATAATGTACTGGTACTTAAGATTGAAGAAATGTATAAATATCAAGACTTTAAAACGAGTGGATGGCTATTTTTTTATTTTAACGATGTGGAAGACGCATTAAGATGGAATTAACTTGTAGGAATGAAGAAGTTTAGAAATTAATACGTGACCCAACCTTTCTTATGTAATCTATTTTAAACTTAAAATTCAAGACATAAAGATCAAACAAATTAAGAATAAGTATTTATAATTTTGTTGTAGTATGCTCATGGGCTGTTGACTGTACCATCATTAATTGAATGCCAATTGGAAAACAAGATGAGATTTAAACCATCACTCTTATTTATGAGTCTGTAAATCTTCTAATAATGAGCTCTGCTGTTCAATCAATCAGAATGAGGTCTAAATCCCAATAAATACATACATTTATCGACCACGTTTCTGAGTACTCTACTTAATGCTAAAAAACTAAATCCACCATGCCTAATTTGGAACAAGTAAACACTAATGTTAAATTAAACGATCGACGCATTGATTTGATTAAACGCAGTGCCATGAACTCTTTAGAATTGGAATCAGTATAGTTACTTGTAATTTGTACATTTTATCCTAAGTGGTCGGAGCCTCGTTTTAATCATATCTGTAATACTTGTATCAGGAGACTTCGCCTTTTTATCAGTAAATTCGAAGGTAAAAACCGAACCCTGTAGGATCACTTTGTTGTCCTACCAGTCTTCTCTATCTATCTATCTATCTATCTATCTTTAGTAAATCTTAAGGTAAATCGTTAAAACACTATAAGTTCAGCCTGAAACAAAAAACTTGATTATAAAGTACTACAAATGTGGGCCAAGTATTAAAAGCATTAAGTAATAAACTCCACTTTAACAAAGTCTCATCAAGTCTTTTGGGGTGGTGGGATCTACCTTCTAGTGGTCCACCCTGGGCAACGACATCTATGGTTTTCCAACCAATGATGACGGCTAACAGATTCCTCTGCGGTGGTAAGCTACGTAAGAGGCCACCTGGATGCTACCACTCTCCTGCCGGAGTCCAGCGCCAAACAGTTTTTCAGTGTTCCGCTGGTGTGTGGGAGAACCAGTACTTCTGGGTAAGCTCGCTCCATCTTAGGGTTCTTTTTAACCGTATAGTTAAGTATGTAGTCAAGAGCAAGGCCATTATTTTAAAAAAAGTCTTAAAAATCAATGATTGCAAATCAGACAGCAAGCAAATAAATTGCTAGTGTAAATTGAAAATACAATTCCTCAAATAAAAATGTCCAACTCACTCAAATACTCGTAATATAACATTTCAAAAATAACCAGAAGTAAAAACAGGATCTAACATTTAATAACTAATAATACTAAATAGTAACGTCAAAGGCACCAAAAGGCTTATTAAAATGATTACACTAATAAGGCAATTAAAACAGCTATTAGTGCATCTAGCGGATACTAGAAATACAACCGTAATTACGATCTGTCCACATTGTTACGGTTTATGCGCAAAGGCAGCCTTTACTGTGCGAAAGTTATGTGCTATTATTTATAATTAAAGTTTTCTGACTCTATAATATTAAATAATGCCTCGATTTTTAAATTGAAACCTATGTTTTTAAGCAATTATATTGCTTTTTCAAATAGAAAATACAATTTGTTAAATACAATTTTCGACTGCCTTAAAGATACTGTCTATGATTTACAGCTGTAACAAACCGTATGTATTCGGTACTGAGTAACGGGTACTCCATGTAGTACCAAGTAACGAATCGGTACTCACGAATGCATTTCGTTACTCGCATTTTCCGTATTAGGTCGCGAAAGAATCGTTTGCTGATCGTATGTTTTATGAAATGCCTTATTCGGATAATTGAAAAAAAAAAAGACAAGAATGCACCACAATAATTTTGTAATTTAGAAGTATTTCATCTACATATTATTATGATTGATGCGACTCCATGATATTATACTTTATGTATGTTAGCACGTACGGAATACGACTCGATTTGTTGTTCCGCACTGTGTTATTAATAAGGTATCAAAAGTAATGAATAACGTAACGATACAAAAGTAACGAGTACTTTTTGTCAAAGTAACGAGTTCATACGGGTACATAATTTCTCGTTACTTTTACACCTCTGCTATGATTATCACACAGCAGGGCAAAAGCGTTCATTATTGAATTAAATTTACTACAGCAATGATGGGTATAGACATAATCACCACGCTTGCCAAAGGCGCTATAACAAACCTGAGCAATATTCGAAAATTCGAAAATCTTGTTGCCTAATCTGGAAATCGAACCCAGGTTGACCCCGAGTTCTTGGCCCGGTCCCGGTATAACCATATGACCAACAGCGGAGCGACTGCCTCAGTGGGACTCGAATTCACGATAGCCTTTTGTTAACTCTTACAAAACAAACGAATGTAAGGGTGGCCATTTGAAGGTATCTTCCCGTAAACTTACTTGAATAGATCGAGATACTGTCGAGACTTTCACTGTGACGTTCTTTTCGGTAGGGATAGTAAATATGACCAGATGTGGATGTGTGAAGACCAATAATATGATACAAAACACCCACCCTTAACATCTAAACTTTTAATTCTGGCATTATGCATGGCCAGCAGTAAACTTACTGATGATGACACCATGAAAGAGGGTTTCATGGTGTCATCATCAGTAAGTTTACTCTTCTTCCTTTTATCGTATGACTATCATTCAAGCATAGTCTGGTGTAAAAGCCTTCCTAGCCGGCTATTACTCCTCGGCTTACTCCGGCAGACCTATAAAGGTCTGTGACACCTACTGACTGGTTTCTACGACTTCTGTCTTCCGAATTCTTACTTCAAAAGTCCGATAAAAACCCAACGCTTTCAGACTTAAGCCAATTTAGAAAATATCGTTTTCTATAATTATTTGACCGGGAATCGTATAATATAGTAAGCGGATAGTAGTCCCTTGCTTAGTAAGACATCGAAACGCTCTAACATTAGACCCAAACCAGCTTAATAGACTTAAGTTCAACTGCTAAAGGTCTCAAAACTTCTGTGATCAAATAGCGTGTACGTATTTTTACTATCAACAAAAAAACGTAGCAGTTGTCTCTGGCCTCACTCCGCAGGAGGCGCAGGCGGCACGCGCCATCTGCCCGCGCAGATGCGCCCGCGCAGCCCGCAATGTGCGCAACGCGAATAAGGAGCTACCCCCTTTAATAAAACAGATATTTTGAAAGGATTCCTTGTAAGTAGATCAAAAGGTTTGTGTTTATTATTATGAACGTCAGGACTGAGGAGGCTATTAAGAAACGAAATCTGTTATTAGAAAGACAGATCTATTTTAATAAAACTATAAAATTTTAAGTGTGATACCTTATATACGTACCTAAGAGTAATTAGTACCCCTTCCATGGTCAATTTTATAACTGTTAATAATTTCAGGGTTTTTAAATTATTTGATCATGGCCCTTGCAACAGTATCGATATTTTGTAAACTTGATTTTGCTTTAATGGCCACGCTGGGCCGAGATAGATTGGCGATCGCAGTTTGACCAATGGCGGAGAGTTGGCGATACTGCCTCTATACTCTGTGATACTCTGACGGCACCCATAGGATGAGAAGGGGTAGTGCTTTTGTTTTTTTAAGTTATAAACCCACACACATGAAATTGAGAAAGTATGTATTTCCCACACAAAAGTATCCCCCTCACATATTTCCTTCTTATAAGGGGACTATCTCAATATTTTTTTAGATTGGCTCCAATTAAAATATTGCTAAAATAAAAACTCGCAATGCATTCTTGTAGCATAAAATAACACAGAGCAAACACCTACATTGTACTATGCATGAGCAAACGGTGGTTAGCCCAACAGCCCTTAGTAGTCAAACCGGCAGATGGCTTGCGCAGGCGCAGCCAGCCCGCAAAGGACGCGGTCGGTCGCCGACCCCCGCACTCTTGACCCTTAACTTAGGAGGTACAGGTGTTAGCCATAGATTAGGAATGTTTATTATTTTAAGAGTTAGTTGTTCAGGGGTTTCTATCATGTAACTTACCATATTTTTCTCTAGTTTCGATATTTTGGCATGTTATGAAGTACTTAATAATTTGCGAAATATCTAGCTGAAGGTATCCCTGCTTAGGAGGTACAGGTGTTACTATGTTAGCCATAAATTAGGAATGTCTATGATCTAAAGAGTTAGTCGTGTAGGAGTCTCTATGAGTAACTTACCTTTTTATACTTTGGCACAGTAATGAGGTAGAGGGACGATTTGCGAAAGATCTAACTGAAACTAGATGCAACAAGTCAAAGACAATATTAAAATGGCGTAAAGGGGGTGGGCCTATATCCAGCAGTGGACTGGATGATGGCCGTTGATGGTGATGACCTAATGACGTCTTGATCAGAAAAGAACTGACTGGAAGACAAAGTATATGACAAACCTATGTCAGAACACACGGTGTAAGGTTGAACGAATGACATAGGGACTTCTACAAGCCGTATTTCTCATGAATATCAAAACAGTCAACAGAATTGCATAGTATTATAGTATTCGACATATTTTTTTGTCTATGTGCATGCGTTACTGGCAAAATGTTTTGTAGTGGTATGGCACTATTCTTTGGTTATAGGTATGAATCAGACATAAAACGCAATCTCGAAGAAATACTGTTAAGCAGGCAAAATTGCGAAGTAAACAATATTTTCTGCATATAATGACACTGCATGGTTCTGGACATGGGAATACTCGTAAAGTAAATGTCTATGTACTAAAGAAGCTGTTTTATACTAGACAAGAGGGACGCCCATGATGGATGACAACTTTTTAAAAGTAATATAAAAATATTGTTTTATATTTTTGTACACAATACACCTTTTTTTGTTATACTGCCTGTAGTATGTTATTCCCTTGTTTCAGTGTCTCGGCTTTATGTGCAGTCGACACAATAGGCTATTGCATCTAGTAAGTAGAGTAATTTAGGAATTCATGTGTGATTCGGAGTCAAAGAGGCCCATTGAGATCACAATACTCGTTTTAAAACGAAGCAAAAAGATAAAGTTCTATATTAAATGCGTAGTTGTCTTATGAAGAAGACCGCTAAGTATCGAAAATTATTTTCTTATTTGCTAACGTATTCTTGAAGTTGATTTCAAGTATAAGTTTGCCTAACAAATTTATCAACCTGTAGGCTGACATAAAATTGAAAATATTTTACTAAAATTTGTAAAAACAGTAATAATAAAAACAATAGTACCCCGCTAGTGATGACGTAAAATGGACAAATCGAAATCGACAGACTAACAATATTTCAAAATCGAAGTAATGTAACATAAATGTTACAAAATATGATTTAATGAGCATTGGTTGATGCTAAGAACATAAGACTTAGTTGTCTTTTATTTGGTTCCGATTGCAAATAGGTATTTTTCAATTATTAGTTGTAGCTTTTTTCTTGATAAACTTTGAAGTAAGTTTAAAAGGTGTTATTAAAATAATGCAAAACCTCCGTACACAATTGTTTGTTGTGTACACTTTATGACTACGAGTATAACTACTCTGCCTACTAAAAGGCATGTAAAAGTTTTTATTAAATTTATACTTAAAAAAAAATCAGAAGCACTTGAACTTTACATAAGAGAGTAATCGAGCAGAACTCTTCAGCGCCAATATTGACCAAACTAAAACGCTAAATTCTTATGGCTTATTATAGGATCTTTTGAAGTTTGTATGATATTTGTAAGTTTCGGAGTAAAATTATCCATCTCTAAGCCATGTCTAGCCAATTCATTGTATTAATTAATTAATTAATTTAACATCATCCCTACATCATAATCATAACAGACATACGTATCCAATGCGATAGAGGGGGTCAAAAATCAATATAAAATTTAAAAAGCACGACTAATTTAAGTAACAAACAACATATAAAATACATTTTGCGAGATCACTCAGGTTATCCCAGAACACGTCGATCCTCTCGTGAACTTGATTAACATCTTAATATATATATTTCTTGTGTGCGTGTGTATGTGACTGAACTCCTCCTAAACGACTGGACCAATTTTGATGAAATTTTTTGTGTGTGTTCAAGGGGATCTGGGAATGGTTTAGATTCACAAGTAGGGTAGGGTAGGGGTAGGGTAGGGGTAGGGGTAGGGTAGGGGTAGGGTAGGGGTAGGGTAGGGGTAGGGTAGGGGTAGGGTAGGGGTAGGGTAGGGGTAGGGTAGGGGTAGGGTAGTGGTAGGGTAGGGGTAGGGTAGGGTAGGGGTAGTGTAGGGGTAGGGTAGGGGTAGGGTAGGGGTAGGGTAGGGTAGGGTAGGGGTAGGGTAGGGTAGGGTAGGGGTAGGGTAGGAGTAGGGTAGTAAAATATTAAAATTTTATGGCAAAACAACGTTTGCCGGGTCAGCTAGTTACATATAAAATCATAGCGGACAACAAAGCATGTAGAGTTTCTCAACTCGTAATATTCCGAGTATTTTTTCCATCGTTAATAATGTGGTGACACATTAAATGTCGGCGCCATTGGTGATTCACAAATGTAATAGGTATTATGCCCTCCCTATCTGACAGATAAGGAATCGATCTATAGGCGTGCGAACACTAGAGAACAGAATGATGTAGTTAGACTCACACATTAACTACATTGTACCACGGTTACACTCGTTTATGCTATGAAAATATAGTACTACCAAAAACCTTTATTTGACTCTAAGTGACGACACGTGCAGCATTTCCTTAAAAATGCTTATATGGGATCGTTGAGTTGAGAAAATAAACAATTTATTTATCATTTTATTTATTTATCATCATTCCATATCAGTTGCAGTGTTTGTCAAAAGCAAAATGACTTTGTTGAAAAAGCGAAGTGACGTTCATAATATAAATGTAAGAGCTTAGGTCCCAAGAAAATTCCTTAAAGAGATCCAAATAGATTAGTGTACCTACAGTAATTTACCTAAGCTGAATCATTATCAGGGAAAATGTGATGCTATTGTGTTTTAAGATATACAAAACCATTCCAAATGACATATAGCAGTTGACAAAAATATGCTTCAAAAGAAAGCTTGTAAAATGGCTCAGGACAAAAATTTTCACAAAGTTAGAGACATTTTTAACGTAATCAATGTAATGTAACTAATTTAATTGGACATAGTTAATAATAATGATATTTGATAATATAATGTAATATTAAAATTCTTATAATTTCTTGTTTTATAAATATATTTGCATGACATATTTAGGTGAAACGTGAGTACCTACTAAAATTTTTTTTTTTTAACACCAGTCTTGCACCATGTTTTAAGCAAATAAAGAATTCATTTCATTTCAGTCCACAGTTGGACTAGGGCGTCTCTAAAAGATAATTTTGTTACAATCACCACGCTTAGTAGGTGGGTTGGAAGCAGTTTGGCCGATTTACTAAGTTTCCTATACAGGGTGAAATTTTAACCACTTTCCAAATTTTAATATATCAATCTACGAGACAAAAAACAAATGACGTATTTTTTCTTTTGGTATAGCCCAGTACAAAAATGATGTGGAAAAATATTTTCGGGTGAAAACTTGATTTAAATTTTTTACTTCATAAATGGGCTCTATATACGAAACTGAACGTCTCCAAAATTTTGGAACGTGTTTAAAATTTCATCCTATATACTCCTACCTATGACATACAAACAAACTTAATTTTATTGAACTTAGATGACTGACACTTTATGATATAAATATCAGTGTTTTCTGTTAAGGGCACTACTACATACTGTAAACATAACAATAACATTATAGCCGCATAAATATGGTTAACTTTATTATATTAATTACAAACTATTGACCGCAACTTAGTAGGTTTAACTCAGCATCTACCCCACGGGAACCACATAACTCTTGGGAATAAATTTGCCTATTTACTGTTCTGATTTATAATCTATATTTCCAATCGATCCGTACAGCGTGATTGAGTTACAAAAATCGATAAAAAAATAGTAAGATTAATAAAATAACCATGATAGCCTCGCAAAACTTACACAAAAGAGTCTAATAAATAACTTTCCACTCTTTAAAAGAACTCAGTTCTTTCGTGATCATGGCGCTTGGAACAGTGCTGAATTATCAGAAACTTATGAAAAACAAGGAACATGGTAGAAATCTCAATATAACTAACTTTTACGATAGTGACCATGAAAATATTTAAAAGCAGTATCTTTAAAAAAGTTTTCATGTAGGTAAAGTAACAACCACTTTCGCTCATTGTTGAGCACGGGTCTCCCTCCTTTTTATGGAGAGGGGTTTTGGCCTTATTCCACCACGCTGACCTACTGCGGGTTGGTGGCCGGCAAGGGCGACGCTGTGGGACCGACGGCTTAACGTGCCCTCCGAAGCACGGAAGCGCTCATGGTATGATGCCACAAACCGTCACCCAACCAACTAGTGACTACTCCCAGCGTTGCTCGACATTAGTGACAGAGACTAATCACTAAGAAGAATTGGGTTATGAGCGCTTAAGTTTTCCAACCAAATCCCATTTGTACTGTCATTATTTCAGACTGCTGTACTGTTATGCTATAAAGCAATAACAGTAGTATTACGATAAACATAGTTTAATGATGTTTGCCTTCATAGATGTTATTCTGTAGACTGCCCAGGAGCGGAGGCTGCATGGAGTTTTTCTGATCGCCGGATGCGACCGTCGCGTTTGACGGAAGGACGGCCGCATCCTCCCGTAATCTTAAACCGCGGTGATTGAACCGTGTGTAATTTCTATTGATGTGACGAGTCGCGAGAAGTAGAAAACAAAAAACACATCGAAATATTTTTTAAGGTTAGTTATATGAGTACCAAGGTTTTTAATAGCATTGTCTTCTTTTAGACATCTAGTCTGAATAACATAAGTTGTCAATTTTTTTATTTCATTATAGCTGACTGTGCGACATGAATCCTGGAAATATATTGAGGAAATCTGGATAATGGAACAGACTGACATTGAGCATGTTTTGCATTTGTAATCTCAGTACGTGAATTTAAAATTCTAGAATCAAAATAGCTTCTGATGTATTGCCAGGACATACTATTATCAGATATGTCGGATATGAAAGAGGATAGCAATCAGTGAGTAATTCACTATCGCTCGTGATTGTCATCTTGGTTCTTTTTGAAATCCATCTTTATTTAAACAACTTGGTATCAATTTTCTATGTTCCAAACATATAACGTTTTCTATCTCGGTAAACAAATTCAAGTGGTTTTTTTTGTTTCAATTATAATCGTGGCAGGACTTATTAATTAATTTTACTTATGCGTTTGTTAGGGTCTTTTTAACAAGATAATTGTCTAATTTGTTACTTTAATAAAGTGTTTCAGTAGATAAATAGATTTGTCTGTAGTACTGACACTCATTAAGGTGCTTCGCCTTGAAGGCCTGATGCAACGACAATTAAATTTTTGTTAACGTAATATTGTCTTAGCAAAAGACGAACATTTGCTGATACGAACAATTTTGGATTCTCGGACTTTGAATCAATGACAGTCTATTGTTAGCCCATTATAGGTTTCTAACCTGGCTTGTTCTTGCGACAGAACTTTGCAACGGCTTAACGTGCGACCCCGTAACTCTCTAAAAAGCTCTTCAAAGGGATTAATATAGGTACTTCCAGTGGCTTCTCAATGCATTTACGAGAACATTATTTACGTCCGTAAGAACATGGGTCTACATTTATTTCTTGCGAAAAGGGACGTACACAATTTCAATACCAGAACTATAGATATATATGATGACAATGACTGGGCTGACAATAGTGACCGAGTTTCTTGCGCTGCTTCTTCTCGGCACTAGCCCAGACTTGTTCCGAAGGTGGTACCTAGGTTTAAATATTAGGACGTGTATAAGCGCTTCCTTGTGCCTTTTTGCAGAAATAAAACTAATTTTACTGACTTTAATAAATTATAACCGTTTAAGATCCACACAAATTAGGAAACTTACTCGATGGAGATCTAAACTGGTACCCTTGCGTAGTAGGTGAGCTACAGCGCCAGTACACCAATCGGGTCATCAAAAGAATTTTTTTCTGCTACAAATTACTTCATAAAATGACTTAAAGTCATGCCAACAACATTAAATGAGCACATTTTGTGATTGTAGTCTAAAATCCCACCATACAACGACCTTCACCGAGCTGGTTATTGGATGAAAAGTATTTTCTATTCAATTAAATATGCCAATAAATATATAACAAATGGGTTGCCTAAAAAAAAAACAGTCCAGAGTAGGATTAATTATTTTTTTTTATATATATATATATTTTTTAAACTTTTCACTGGTTTGATTAATAGACAAATTCCATACCAATCGAAAGTATGAAGCCCATAGAATATGCAAACGTTAGGTTGACTTTTTTTTCCCGTCACAACTCTTGAGTAGGCAGGTATAAACAGGTAAATCGATACTAGTAACTTGCACCGGTCTGGTTAATTAAATAAAGTTAAATGCAAATAAATATTATTTAATTATGAACACGGTGGTATAGGGTTGAATGCGAAAAACCAGATCTGAAATTAGGTTGTCAAATTTTAAAAATTCTACTCTGGACTGAAATTTTTTAGTCAACCCATTTGCAATATATTTATTGGCATATTTAATTGCATATAAAACACCTTTCATCCAATAACCAGCTCGGTGAAGGTGGTTGTATGGTGGGATGTTATAGTATTAGCAGTTGTTCCCGAAATAATATACGATTTTATGCTTAGATAAAGGTTTTTATAAAAAAATTAAACGATTTCTCTTACATCTTCACGCTGTTATCGAATTGCATATGCCTGGGCCGTAAAGCTGCTTTTTTGTCCATTTCTATCAGTTAAAAATATATGTACTCGTTATCAGTGCCGTGACGGTGCTCGTGCGCTGCTTATCGCTGAAACGCGTCGCTTTCATGAAATTCATTGTTTGTTTCGTTGCGAAAACTGCAACAGTTGTGCAATGGCATCACAGAATTTTTCGGGCAAGCGTTTTTTCGGAGGTTGATAACCTTTCGTTTTTATTTTGTAGTAACGTATTTGTTAATTCTTTGCTTAGTCCACTTATATGTACATTGTTACTGATTTGCAAGAGCTGCATTAATATTTGCCTGTGTTGTTGCTATGTCATGTTTTGGTTAGATACTATACAAAGTCCAAGTTACAAATTAGTTTATGAAATCATGAGGCACATTTTTACATGAACTAGATTTGTAACATTAGGTTACTACCTACTAATAGTAATTATGCATTGCAAAAGAGTCAAGAGAGCAATAGAATTATCGCATCAGATTAAGAAGATGTGTCAAACCATGAAATTGGAGCCTGTTGTGAGATCAACCATATTTAAATATGATGACATGAATAAACAACAGACAAAGAACCGTTTACTGCTAGCATTAAAAACTCATACGTCACGATGAGAAAGGCCGCTAACATAGTATCTAAAGAGGAATCCAATTAAACTAATATTGGATACGAGGCTGTCATATCAGTGATAGAACTGATAACAGTTGAAACCAGGGCCCGTGCGTCCGCCCGTTTACAAATACTCAGGAATTGATTTGTAAATAATCTTGAAACCGGACGATGCTTCGTGTAAACCAGCCCAAAAGGAATCGGATGCCCTGTGTTTGTGTTTACAAAAATAAATTGAGCAATCAATTCTGCATATTCGAACAATCAATCAGCGTCTTCAGCGGTTACATTGTCATTATTCCAGTTTTCGTACGCTGATACGGTGAAAAAGTCTAAATCCGCCACGAGCGATCGTAAATCTTCGGCCGCCCGAGAGGACTCGGTTTTCGGCGCGTGAGTCAGGTGTCTCAGTGTTTGTTGGGTCCCCCGACCCTTCGACGACCGGTGGCGGCGCGAACATTCGCGGCACGTCCTTCGTTGGCCGTTTTGTTTTGGAGTACCATCCGGTTCCTGATGGCAGGGAGGGGGGAGGGGACAGGTGGGCGCAGGTAGCGCGCGCGGCGGCTGCCAGCCAGTCCACCTCAGCGCGTCGGGCTGCGCGCGCGCTTCGCCCGTTCATAAATACAGTCCAATATGGAAATAGCCAGTCATTCCGCGACAGGTGTGCGGCCGCGGCGATGGTGCACGTGTGCTGTTAGTGAGTGCGCCAGCGCAGCCGACAGCAGCTCCGGTAAGTACTGTTGGTGATTTTGCTTCGTACTATGGAACTGAAGGCGTTTTGTATTAACAGCGTCGGTTGCTCACGCACATCTGCCGTTTCGTTTCGGTGCAGCTGCTGGCCTTTGAAAAGGTATCATAATGTTTTTTATCCGTTCATCATGTTCTGTGAAGCTCGCCCTTTTGGAGCAAGGGCGCTAACTAGGAAGCAGTTCACACGGTCGCCGTTTCGCGTGTTGCTGTTACATCGGTAAATATTGCCCGATAACGTCCGCGAGTGCGTGCGTGTACACTTACTGTTATCGATTCCACACAAGCGTCACTTCGATAGTTATCTTTGGTGGATCTGGGTCATTGTTCTTTTGTGTTTCATATGTAGTGGATTTGATAACGTTTCCCTTAACAAATATTTGCAGACAAAAAATGTGCAACATGTTTTGTCAATATAATATTGAGAATTAGTTATCAAAATGTATTCTTCTTCACTCTTATTTAAAACTCTATTCCTGTTGAGACCATTAGAAATACCAATCATGCTATATCGCTGAACGTATCCAATCAATTATTCGTATGGAAACGAATCACCAAAATAGCGCCTTGTCGAGGTAACCATGACTATTGGGATAATATGTATCGAATCTCTATAGCAAAGTTTACACAATAAAGCTAGTTGGAATACTCAGTTCTGAAACTCATCAAAATAATATTATTTGATTAGGGAAAATCACCATCTACTTAATCTACTACAGAGTTATAAAATGTGCAATACTAGGCAGAGTTTTTGTTAGACGAAACTTTTATTGGCATAGCCTTTTGCAACTATAGAACCTCAAACCTCGTGTCCTAAGTACCTACTAACTCAGAAATTATCACATTGAATAGAACATAACACAGTGACTTTGGAAATCTTTTGTTTTCCTTATTAAATGGAAAACTACTTCTATTTTTTGTTATTAGGATTTTACGCACTTGCTCACTTACGCCAAAATATGTGTTGTTCCATTGTAGAAATTAGAATTTGTTGTTTAAAGCAATTGACGCTTTTGCATCGTTATCTTTATCTACATGTTAACCACAATGTACTTCTACAAAACTTATCGATATAGGGGCATTAAATCATTTTGACAGGTGAATGACCTCAATCCTCCACATGGCTTGCGGATAGTAACACGAGACACCAATTTTCATGACTTGAAGGGCACTTGTTTTGAACTTTGACACTACCCTTGAGAATCTTGTATAATTATTGCTGCTTATATTTTAATGCTTACAATTTTCCCAATTTGGTATCCAATAGTACAAGTTTTCTCTCTGTTGCGTACGAAGTTTTCTACGTTGATTGTATTTCATCTGTCGGATTTATTTATACCTACTTACATGTAGCTTACTTAGTATCTTTTACAATTACTCATGCCGTACACACAACATATATAAAATTGGTGTTGTTTCCTAAGTCAGCTGTATATTTGAACTCAAAAATAAATGAACTAAAATACCTATGTTACATTGAGCATTTTCGTTGAAATTGTACATTATCCTTTACGTATAATAAATTATTTCTATCTGTTATTCCAAGTTTTGTACCAAGTATTTAGGTATTTTGTTTTGGTAGGTATTTTAATTGCAAGTAGTTTGAGATTTGTCATAAGTCTGTAATCGTCTATCATTTCCACTTCTAACTTTGCTATCTACAATGTCGTCGTGTATTTGATCTCGTCTATAATTTTTATTTGCTTTGCATTTTCATTTGTTAATTCGGATGGGAGCCAAGCCGTATCTAAGTGAGCTCCGTGCCCGGTGCGGTCTATTATAGCGCGGTGAATAGGCCGGTTTTTTCCTGCCGCCTCGCTCTACCGCGCAGGCGTTGCTCCGTGACAATACGAATTTTTGGTTTTGGAACTGAAAAAACGTGGCTCCATTTTCCTGGTTCACGCCACAGAAGTCGTTAAAATATACTCGTATTTAGGTTTTTGTGAAACTCACTGCACACAGAATTTTCGTTGTTAGTCAGCGTTGCTACGTTCATTTATCAGTCACTAGCTGTCTAATGAAAATCATCAGTGGTTTTGACTAAACTACTAGTCAATCATTATGCAGCACGGATGCTTGCTGCTTAGTGATGGCAGTGATAGTCACAGCTAAGCATCCCATGCTGTGGTAGTGGATGGGCGAATCTTCCATTTACCTATACATATAATATATTTATCAACGATCATACTGAGTGTCTTACTTTGAGGCCTCTGACTTTGAGTAGATAGACACCAGACACTCTTATCAGGTAAAATCATACTTTAATCTGATAAGGGTGCCTAAGTATTGGCCTAAGCTGAAATCGGGGGACATGAGTGCTGTTGTACTTACAGTGACTACATTAATGTTTCAGTGTGACAAGATACTGAAATAACTGGCCCTCTGTGTACTAAAGGAAGGTCTCTAGATCACACGGAGTGTGAGTGAGTGTCGCTCAAATCAGCTTATCTTTAATCTGCCTGACTTATTTTTTTATCATGTAATTGATTCTTCTTATTAAGGTAAGACACACCTTTTCCTTTGCCCTTTTTTTTAAATGCTATTATTGCATCTTTTTCGTTTACTTATCCACTAGGCTGGTTTTGAACAGATAAAATCATGATTTAGAGAAATGCGAATCGCCTTTTAATGGTCAAAGAAATATCAGTTTTTTGATAGCTGACTATATTCCAAGTTGCGCGCAGTGTTAGTTGTGCCATTACGTCTAAATTATTTATCAAAATTATACTTACGGCGTAGAAGTAAATCTATTAACTTTATGAGGATAGTGAAGAGTTGTAAGTTCAAATGAAAAGCCAAGAAAAATGTACATATGACTAGGAACATATTTTCAAATCTTTTAATTACGTTTGATACAGTTAAAAGTTTTGGTATTGAAGTAGATATTTATTTGATATCAATGGCATGAAATAGTTCTTGAAGCGATGCTCACGTCTAAATGAGCTTCGCTAGGAGGTCGAACGGATTTGTAAAGCAAATAGTATTGTAGTTTGTTTTATGATTTTGTACAATGGTGATGCTTTCGACAATGTAGCCAACCACAAGTGTCCAACATAATAATTTTGCATAACACTAAATGTTATTTAAACATTCAAATGTACATCTTCACTCGTACATTACGTATGTACCTATTAGGCATCAGTCGAGGCGCAAAACGTCACAATTGGAAATAGCTGCGTGCCACTCTTGACCTTGCCAAACAAGAATGTCCTCTTCAAAACTTTGAACTTGCGGATTTCCAGTGCCAAGGTCGTTGACTCCTTTGAAACATACACTTACTTCATTATATGTTAATGATCATCTATTTTCACAACTGGCTGATGTTTGGCAGAATGTCTAATGGATTCATACAAATCTAATACATTATGTTATTATTATAATTTTAATATCAGAATCTATTGATTCATTTGTGAATCACGATGACGTTTTTAAGCATTTCACTGAAAACAATCCATAAAAACAAACATCCACAGCTTTATTTAACAGGCATAAAAACAAAACACTGGCTGGATCGGTCATTTGATAATTTGAAAATCGAACGACTCTATCACTATGATCGAGTGACGCGGGATTCTGGACGGGCATCCACGAGATTTCTAATCAACCGGCGTCACGCGCCGCGTCTCCGCCCGCGACGAATCGGCCGTAGATAGCCATCGACAATCGTTCTACAACACTAGCCTAAGGGTTGTCAAGTATCTAAATCGGTCTTGTTGGCAGATGACAACAGGGCCGATTAATCTAAGACCTGCTTATTACATACTCATCAGATGAGGTTATAGAAAAAACTAGCGTCTTAAAAGACCTTTTGTCTTATTATTCCTATATAAAGTTGCCACTATTATGATTTGTCCAATTTTATTAACGGCCTCGTATGTATTTTATAATTATAAAGAGTTGCTAGCTAATCAATGTCGATTTACTTAAAGAGAAATAATTTAAGATTACCTATTTGATGTCAACCCTATGCATGCTTTGAGTACTACTGGCACAAAACACGTTGTAACCGAAGATAAATCAAAGAGAGCTATGTTATGACTTGATGATATTACCTTATAAGACGCTTGACCAGTTTCTTTTACACCTAGTTTGAAGGGTCAATAACAGTAAGAATATAGCGTTAAGAATAAGCCTATTAGGTACTAGTTGTACGTGACTTCTTACGCATTGAACATAAAATTATTTATCTATACTAATATTATAAAGCTGAAGAGTTTGTTTGTTTGTTTGTTTGAACGCGCTAATCTCCGGAAGTACGGGTTCGATTTTAAAAATTCTTTTTGCGTTGGATAGTCCATTTATCGAGGAAGGCTTTAGGCTATACTATTATAACATAACGCTGCAACTAATAGTTCGTAACGCCTCAGAATAGTAATTAACAATGTGCTGAATTAAATTCAGATAAGAATAAATTTTATTCTTAAATTTTAATGAAACTTTCAATATTAGTCCCATCTCCTTCAGTATATATAATACTGACTTTATATTTTCAATACTTCCAATGTTTACGACGACACATCTGTAATGTGTACTGGGCCCAAGATCTTGTAGTCCCGGGTACGGCAACTAAAAAGTTTCGAATTTTCGAGACATGATTCAACCAAATGAAAAGTGAGGCGCTTTTTTTGATTTTAAAGTCATAAATGTCATTGTCACCAAATAATGCGTCATATTACTCGTATATAAGTAATTATATTAATCCTTTTTATATATTAAAGGATGACAAGGTCTGCTATTCGAAGCGGAAATAAATCCTGCAAATTCTAATAACATAAAAATCAGTTATTCTTGACTTATAAGTGGTGTAAGGCAATCAGCTCAAGTGACTATGTTTTTTCTTCTCTCTGTACGTGAGTAGGTAACATTGAAACACGAAAATGTGATTCACAGAGGGCGGGGCGACCGCTAATGACTGGCAATGGCGGCTCTTGTGACCTTTCAGCGAGACAAATGGCCAAGATCATTGTCAATGTTGCTTAAAGTCCACTTAAAGCGATGCAGAGCTAAAACATGTTGGGTAGGCAATTAACAGCAAAAGATTATTGAAATTATAAGCTCCACCCATAACAAAATATAAGTTACCTTTTATTAGTCAGTATTTTATCACATTCCGGTACCTACGAGTATTGAAGTTGAAGTGGGAGTAGGTACACATTAACCGGTAATCAGTAACTTAAACTTTCGTACAGATTTTGAGTTATTTCAAAGATGTTACTTTTTATTCCTTACTCCTATCTTGACAATCAGACTAAATTACCTACTATAGTAGGTACCTACACAGTGTTATTTTAACGCGGGATATTTTTTTAAGTGTTTTGTTGAGCGGCGTGCACTTAGGTCCAGAAATCTGGGCTGATTAAGATGATTATGTTTTTTATTTTAAAGACGTATTCTTGAGTGGTGATCACGAACAAGGAAACGCAAAGTACCTAGCAGCTGATAAATAGGGTGGTTAGCATGTACCTTATTAGACATAGTCCAGCGGACTCATTAGGGTTTTCACGTTTTCACCAGATAACACCGTTGATTTTTATATCATGCTATTGATAAATTGTAACAAAAAGTAGGTACTTACAAATTAGAACAACACAATTGAATAAGTCGTGTTCAAAACGATGAGACCATTAAATACCGATTAGTGCTAGATCTCAACGTATATTACATATAAATATATTCTGACATATCTAAAGCAACTTGATAAGTGAACTAAATATCTATTATTTATAAATTTTGTATTTGACAGCCACGTGTAAAAAAATTACAATAAGATATAAGTTTTGTTTTACCCAATTTTTAATTAGTATTAATAGTAGTGATCATTAAAATCTGATGCATTTTTGTTCGCAGTTTTTGACAATGCCAACCAAATTATCGCAACAAATATCACTTTTAATAGTTTCGTGTCTTATTAGATCACACGCGACGTGTGAAGTTCGATGTACTTTTTTAATTATCTAGATCTTGGAAACGGCATCCACCAAAACTAGTTTCACATTATTGTCGAAATTATGACGAATCTAGACTGTTCTTTAGAAGCCGGAGCATGAAATTGTGTGCACGAGCCGTATCGTCAATTTGCGTCAGTTTTTTATCATAGTCACGACAGGCCGGATTCCTCGGCCAATGGCTGGCTAGAGACGGTGTAATTGGGAGAAACGAGAAACTGTGCCACCGCAGACGCTGGAGATTTAGACGACCAGATAATATTGGACTCGAAAATGACGAGGGATCTCTTCGTTTTGATACCACGAAGCAGGTCAATGTTAGGTGGCGTTCTGTCAATAATGACACGGTCGTTGATGTTCTGTTGCAATACAGTAACTGTTCTGGTTGGGGCCTTTGTCCGGGGCTTGTTCGAGTGAAGGGATTTTTACACGGCGGATATTGCGTGACCACTTTCGCAGGTATGCATATTTTTTTGGGTAGTCCCGAGGGGGAGGGGTGATGTCAGCTGGGTAACTTGGGACCCAGCTGTTCGAATTCGTAAGCAACATGATGGCTTCGAACAAAACTTCATAGTTTGAGAGTCTTATTTGCAAACTTCTTACAAGTATACTAATATGTTACTATGTCAGTTTTAAGGACAAATTGGTATTGTTTAACATTAATTAGCTATTCCTAGTACAAGTGTTTGTATTTATCTTAGCTTTTACAGTACAAGTAAAATTACATAAATAAATTGGTACTGTACCTTGAATACCGGTACATTGAATTGGTACTCTTAGTATATATCTATGAAGGTAAACTCCAAAGTAAATGTTGTTCATATTTTAATATTTCTTGTAATTAATTAAAAACTTTAATTCTTATTTATATTCTATAATTCTAAAAAAAAAAATAAAAAAAATTTATAACTGTAATTAATATTTACAGATATATCTGTATATGTTACGATGATGGTTATATGGCACCCAATATAGAGATAGACAAATTGTTTGTACCGGAGTAATTTTTGGTTGCGTTCTAGCAATTTGCTTCTAAGTTTGTAATTTGCTCCACATCGTGGTTAAATGCTGCAGAACAATATGAAATAGCGGTTGATGCTGCCGCGTTTAATTTTATTATTCACAATGTGGCAAACTAATTCGCGCGCTAAAACCGCAACAGAAAATAATTAAAATGCGCTACATGTACAGTTACATTCGTTGTTATAGAATTAATTTAAAATATAAATTAGAATAAGCGGAGTGTGTTAATTATCATAAAAACTTTAAGAAATATATTTATGCTACTATTTTTAAGTTTACCATTTTGGTGCATTATGTTCATGTTATGATGACTGCGGTGATTTATTGGTTGGCATTATTTTAAGTTGATTTAGTGATATTTTTTGGGTTTTTTAACTTATCAACTCTACTTTCTGCTTTAGATCTGAAATTTGCTTATCAAATATCAGTTGGACAAGAGATTTGAGCCTATCTATAACTTTACGAACTGAAAAAAGTCATCAAAGCACAATTAAAATGTATGGGCCCAGAGTTGAGAACTGCCTGTGTTGAAAAGTGAATTCATTTAAAAGCAATGGTATACAAAATCATAAATAACATTATCTGTCGTTATGCCCAGTAGGACGTGTGAACGGATACCATAAATATTGCTGACAAAAGCGTAGACTTGCGACAGCAGACCCCCAATTCCGATAATTTACAAATGGTTCTATAGAATAGCAATTGCATCGCAATTGTATATTTTGACACATTTAATATGGTAGTAATGTCAAAATATACGATTACGATGCCATAGCGATTCTATTGATCCATTTGTATATTAGCAGAATTGGGGTCCTGTACTATTGTCATTATTTATTAAGTTTAATAGCTGTATCTCTATTAAAAGAAAACTTATATTAATTATTAATTTTAGACAGATTTAGATTTATGATACGAATGTAAGAGTATAGGATAGATCAATTGTCGTTTGGTGCCGCCACCATCAGCACCCCTTAGGTTTATATAAGAGTGGTTACTAATGGAATTGGCGAATATTGCTAGGCTGCGTTCGCTAACCAGCCTGTCAATCGTGGCGATTATAGGAAAATCATTTTCTGAGAGAAGCTTGTGTCCAGTAGTGAACTGATAGGTATTAGATGATTATGATGATGATAACTGGATATTACCTATTGAAGTAACTAGCGCGAGATTATTTCTGTATAATGCAGATGATCCCGAAACGTAGGCATAGGCATTGTGTGGTGACACTATGGCTTGAGTGTCAAAATCCGTGATTGTGGAAAAGTCACTGATGTAAGGCTTCGTCTGGCAGTACTCATTAGTAGCCTCTTACGACACCCATAGGATAATTCAATATTATTATCATATTTTTTATAGGAGTTAAATATTACAGGATTCCGACCTCTCTTTCTTTGAAAATCTCTTAATTTAAAAATTCAAAAAAAATTCAAATTCAAAATTATTTATTGCTTTACAAAAGTTATAATATGACACATCGTTTCGGGAGCCTCTTTTTAAGCATGGAAGTGCCTGTTTCAAGAGAACTCCGCTCTTCTTAACCATACATTTTATGTCTTTGTAAAGCGCTAACTGCTAATCTAAACAATATAATATAATAAAAATAAACTAAAACTTTTGAATTTTTAATTAATTATTTATCATAAGATTCATTAAAAGGATGCACTAAAACTTCAAAATGCACTAAAACTTCAGTAACAATTATCTTTAACGTCAATTATATTGACAACCCTAATGCCCAAAGTTGATGCTCGAATAGAGTGCGATCTATCGTCCCATATTTCATTATTCCGATTATACTGCGATCAACTGTTTTACAAGTCAAATATAAATTGGTGACAGCGCATGCTGAATACCAATCACATCAAGAATTTACATCTACATACTCCAAATCGTGAGTTGTGGTCGATAAAATATTTAGAATGCGGAATGAATAAGGAATATAATAGTGTTGGCCAAATTTGTAAGCAACTTTTTTCTTAGCAGTCGCTATATCTTGCGTAGAGCTCTAGCACACTTAGAGCTCTACGCAAGATATAGTAGATATTTTCAAATAGTTTTGGCAAATAGATTGCAGTTATATTTTTACTTGTATAAAAAACAGTGATGTACCTACTTCCAATTGATGCCTTTTTGTACTTCAATATTTTTTTTTTTTTTTGAAAGGACCTATGCTGTGGCAGACGGCCGTTACAGCTTCACCGGGCGGGTTCAATAAATATTACTTGTGTAAAATATTATTTTATCATTCTCACTTTCAATGTAAAACTGACTTTGAAATAAAGCCGCGATTTCATTCTGATTTTAGATTATTATACGTACCTAACATACCGATAGTCCCGACTTCGTTCGCGTAGAGAAGTTATTCCAACCAAACTATAAACTAAATCGCACCTCTATGTCAACTACTCTGCCGCCTAATCACTTTCAAACGAAAATATCTTGCATTTACTACACAAAATGGACGTCTTTTCAAACAAGAAACGACGCGAGATGCAAGCGATTTTGCTGTTAAGAGGAAACACAAGGGCCGTTTTTCCATACAAACGTAGTCCCCTGTTTTCTCCCTGGATACAGCCAGTAGAGCAATAATTTTTATTACAAGATTTATGGCCACTATTAGTATATTTCTTTGTTTTCCTTTTTTTCATAAATCAAATAATAAAAAGATAATATGAGCCTCTAAAAATCTAAAAAATTCGCCAGATTTTCCGCTTTTTTAGAAGAAAAAGCAAAATATACGAACACGTTATGGATTTAGAAAATTATTTTGCTAATGATTTCCGCTTGTTAACAACAAGCGGAAATCATTAGCAAAATAATTTTCTAAATCCATAATTAGTTATGGATTTCCGCAAAGTAACGCCTGAGTCTATTAATTTTATACGAACACGGTCAAATCCTTTCTTTAACTCTTAATGAAAAAAGTATTTAAATCGGTCTAGTTTTGGAAAATAAATCGGCGGACTACGAAACGTTCATTTTGTGTGCTTTTAGTAGGTATTTTCGGTCCAAAATGCAGTATCACGCTCTGCGGTGGAGGCGTCCGGGACTGCGCGACAGCAATTATAGATTTTACAAATACCTATATTTTTTAATTCTCTCGACCGTAGTGTTTCCTCTTAAGGTGGTCAGGCGCCAAATACCTCGATAGTACGTACCTACGTAGAGTTTTAGCTATACCTTACTATTCATTGCCAATTAAATTAGACCTAATGAAGCAAAGTCTGTCCATAACTTTGTTTCGTATTTGACTAAAGTAATAAAGTCTTGAAAAACCGTATCAGGCATAACTGGAGAAACGGTTCAGATAGTAACGGACCACAGTTTTAACGGAATCCGTAGCAGAATCATTCTATGTAGGCTAATTAGCTGAAGCGGTTTAATACGACTTGAGTTTCAGTTACTGTTTATTATTAATTGAAACCGTCATTGAAAAGCTTTGAAGTGCGTGAAGTAATTAAATTTGATTCTGAGTTTTAATATATACTTAATATTATAAAGCTGAAGAGTTTGTTTGTTTGTTTATTTGAACGCGCTAATCTCGGGAAGTACTCGTACTAGTTCGAATTATTTTTGTGTTGGATAGGCCATTTATCGAGGAAGGCTTTAGGCTATATAACATCACGCTGCAACCAACAGGAGCGAAGCTTCAGTGAAAAATGTTGCAAAAATAAACGCGATCATAATAACAGAAATTGACGCGGACGAAGTCACGGGCAACAGGTAGTGTTAAAATAATATGTATAAGGTTTGTTGAAATTTAATCTAATGTAATTAAAGTTTAGATGTACGAGTATAAATGGAAACTTTCACCGTTTCACGTCGATGATTCTCTTTTTGTTTCTGGGAAATAGATACAGCTTATTCAGGGTGTTAGGTAACATGGTATAACAAGCCGAAACCTATGCTAACTTATGTGCAAATAAAAAAATTAGGCATTACAAAGAATAAACAAGACTTTTACATTTCAACTTCCTCTCTTAACTTAAATTTTTTAAAGTATACCGTCCGTGTCTATGCTACTCATGTAAGGAAGTTAATTTTTTCGTTGTAATTTTAATTACAGAGTTTTTCTCTTTATGATAAACATTAGAAAGTTGGTTGGAACATGCCTAATTGCACTGGCGTGCAATAAAATTCGGCTTGCATTTTCACCTCACAAGATTTGAAATATTTTTTGACAGCCATTTTTAAATGCTTTAGCTACGACAAGATACATTAATTTATCAAATTTAGTTTCAATAATCTGTTTTGTTTCCTGACTTTATGCGTATTTAGGGCAAATAAAAGGAAACCGATGTTAGCACCCTTTGTTAGGAAGTGCAAATACAGTATATATTTTAAGTACAAACTCATTAACATGCATAAGTGCGTTTTCGTAAGTTATCGCAGGAAATGTTATGTAAAGTAAACTGGCTGTACATAAGTATTTCGAGGCTCCCAGTTTCCCACGATGTAATTCGCGGTGCAGGTCTCAGGGCGCGGGCTGATTGATAGCGGGGTACTAAGCGGATTTGCATACATTCCAATGTTTACTTTATTCATTAGAATCTCACCTGGCTTTTAACTAAAACAGAATAAAAAAGTCTTGTCATCAGTCGTCATGATATCTTTAGACCCTGGAAAATTTAATGTAATCTAAAATAAAATTAATCTGCGCGCCACTTGAATTGTTTGACAGTAACAAAATAGTTAAATTAGTCGTCCATATTATTAGTGATTCCTAGGTGCAAGAGTCACTACTAGGGCATTAATCGAAGCTTTAAACCACCTTTTTTGCTTCTTGTTATTCTAAGATTTTTTAAATTACTGTTGTTTATTAAGAAGAGCGCAACAGAATACAAAAATAATCTCATTCAAAATAAGTTGACTTGACACACAAAAATTAAATGATTTGACATTTATCTGTTGAAAACTGCGAATTTATTGCATCTACGCAGTAACAAACGTTTTATTACGAGTATAATAAGGCTGTTGCCTGTCTTTTTAAGCCATTACTCATTTAGTTGCTTCTTACGACACCCTTATTTTGATTTTAGGACGGCACCGTTCGAAGCGAAGTTGCTGCAGTGATTAGCCGACAATGTACGAATAGTTTTTTTTTGCGTTGAACTGTGGTGCGTCATCATGCACGTTTTCACACACAAAAAAACTACCGCGACCACAACCCGCTGTCATTGAGCATGCAACTCTAACTGCGGAGGTAAATCAGATAGCAGTATGTCGTTTCCAAGCCCTCATTACATGTCAGAAATTAGTAATACACAAATGAGAAGTAGCGTTGTCAAACCATGCTACGTAGTTTGGTCTCCTGTAGTTAAATTGTTTGAATTAGTTGTATATTTTGTAGCTTTTACTCCATAATAGTCTCTGGCTAACACCCACTTTGAGTTTATGGAGCAGTTTCTATCAAGGGCCAATACTATCCTATCTATCCGAATGTATGGTCAAAATCTTGACGCCATGTTTAAAGGTCTATGCTATGTTTCTAACGGTTTTTGTCATAAAACAGTAAATGTCGAAGTTATGCTACGAGAAGGTACTTCTCGCTGTCTCTGAAGACGAATGACGATTTCTTAGAAATAGAAAACTAGTTGATTTTATTTTAACTACAAATATCTTCTTGGTTATACAGGCCACTTGGAAAGCGTGGTTGATAATAATATTAAAGTATATTTTGAGTTACACCTTAGCAAAACGTCATTGAATATTGTGTGTATAACTCCACGCAGACTTTAAGTGTAATATGTGTTCAAAACAGACAGACAAAAATGCTAAATGTATATTGTTCTGTATATACTTCTTTCGCTCTTATAAAAAATATCTGGTATACTTATGGAAAAGCCAAAAAAATAATTAATATTAATATAATCTGACCCTATGCGACTATGTTTTTGCTTCTCTCTATATAAGTTCTTCATTATAGGAAGAGAACACTCCTTGAAATATATTCAAATACATAATTAAAATTCTTAAAAAAATCATAAGTACATACCTGTCTAATTCTAGTATAGAACCTTTAATGGATTTCTTAACAATTAAGACATGCCGTGTTACATGGTCAATTGCTATTGCTTTTTATCTATCAAGGACATTCAACCCTTACTTCAAGATTATGTCAATTAGTGTTACCTTATTCATTAATTTCTTTGATTATTAACCTTCTATTCGCATACACAAATGGTTGCCAGATGCGCTACATCCGTGACTCTACATTCTCTATCAAGTCCAACCACGTTAGTTAAAGGTCAGCAATGTTTATAACGTAAAATCGTTTGCAACTTATTTGAGGAAGCTGGTATTAAAAGCGGACTAGTCACCATTGTGGTCAAATATGACCCCATAGCCAATAGCCAGAGCGTGTCCAACTGGATTCACGGTCCATAATGAGTTGGACTCGGTGTCGTGATTTGGCTGTAGCTAGCCTGTGGTGGTTGTTTTTATAATCTGTGGTACCATCAAAAACGTACGCGGGAAAAAACAACCAAGTTATTTTTGGTGGGCTAGTCTGTTGCAAGAGGTGAAAGCCTTTTATAATGGTTTGTGGAAATAAAATGTAACGAAAATTACTAGACCGTTGTTTGTTTTATTTAATTTAAAAGTTTTATTGCATTGAACACAGCCAACTGTAAAGTAGGGTAAGAAAAATAATAAGAAACTCATTCAATTGTTTGAACACTGAACAGGAATTAAAATCCTTTTGCTAAGATGCAACAGAAGTTGAGAACAGTTTTGGGTGTCATTTCCTGTGTATCTTGTTCCTATTTTAAAATATCCATGGTACTACCTTATTTCCCACAGTGAACCTGGCCATTTCTCTGCCGTGCACACGAGCTATTTTATCTGTGGTCAGCCTTGGCAGAGTGCCGGACGGAAACAGGCCGCTCTCACGATATTATACAATATGGGAACAGGTTCCAAGCAGGGGAGGACTGGTCCTGTACTAATGACCGAATGGCTTTGTCTATCATTTCGTTTTGAGAATCACGATAAGATTGTGAAGACTGGATAAATCATGGATCAAATGAATACTTGACGTTATTTGTACAAGCCTGACAGTTTTAATGCATAATTAAATAAGACAACATAATACGAGTATTATCATAAATTTGCTTCAATCTTGCAGAGCAAAATTTTTCGATTGATGCTCAAATTTCTATCCTATCCTAACTTTATTTGATTGGTAACCTGTTAATACATGTTAATTTAATCCTGTGATCAATATAAGCAATTTCATATTTACACAACTTCTATGTATTAAAGATGTCAGTAATAATTCTTCAAGAAACATAACTAAAATATGTATTTGATTTATTAAATTACTAAGCCTTAATAAATGAGGTCCGATGAGACACAACTTGTGCTACGAGTATCACGACTAGATATCGAATAAAACACTATAATATTACCAATCCTACTAAACTTCTAATATTGTAAAAGCAATAGTTTGTGAGTATGCATGAATGTTTGAAATTCATTCACGCAAAAACGTCTTAACAGATCTGAATAAAATTTGGCGCTAAGATAAAATATGGGCTGGAATCGCACATAGGCTATTTTTTACCCCGAAAAATCTACGGTTCGCAGGAATAATGAAAAAATCACAGGAAACCAGTAGATTTAAAAAAACCGACTACTCATATACAAACTCATGCTCATCACAAGCATTTGCCGAATATTCATAGTCCGTCATCTAACAGCATCATGACAAAATTACGTCGTATTTTCGTTCCCATTTCTGCAGTATCATAAAATAAATGGTAAATGAGATGGCTGTGTAGTGGATGAGAGTAATAACTGTAGATGTTATTTGATGTTTGCCTCGGCTCTTATTCAAAAGTCCCTTTACACGATTCGATCCGCTGAATCATCATTGAAAGCTATGATACAATAAACCCACCTCGTTAATGTCCAATAAAATGCTTCCTTTGAGTATCGTGAAAGCATTTGCCTTTTACGTCTTGCGTAGCGTTTTATTTGTCGCTGCGAAGCCGCTGCATGGTCGCTCCGTGTAGAACACGGCTCGGATAGAGAGAGCTCTTGTAACACGTCTAACACTGTTTATGGTGCAAAATTCTGCTCTAAATGTAATTATTTAGTTTAAATAAAGTAACACAGTCTAAAGGATTTACGATGTTTTATGGTGCTTGTAGTTTAGGAGAGGCTTTTGTAGTTTTTTATAGAAAGATATTGGGTACTAAATAGTTTACGTAAATAAATAAATAATAAATATTTTAAGACATGCCTCACTGGGCCACACAGAGCCATCTAGTCCCAAATTAAGGTAGTATTAAGTACCCTGTCGTATGGGGTACTAGACAACCGATAATCTTACTTATATACTTTTTTTTTTTTTTGTAAATACATACTTATAATACATAGAAAACACCCAGACCAGTACAAACAGACATGTTCATGCACACAAATATTTGTACTGTGCGGGGATCGAACCCGCGACCCATGGCTCAGAAGCAGCGTTAACTACCGCTGATCCAAATGGTCGTGAAAATGTATTATTGTTTTTGGGTAGTCTGATTTAAAGCTCCAGCAGTTACTGTTTGATTTAATCGAGGCCAATAGCGGAGTGAAGGCGATGCTGGCCGTTTTCTTCTGGCAGTACTGCTTTACGCCTTTTGCTACACCCAAAAAACCGAAGAAAATAAAGGTGCTTGCACCATGCGACACTTATAATACTATAATACGATACCATTCACCTTTAAATAATTTATTCGGTTGCATTAAGTCCCGTTAAGTGCTAAGTTTCAAGTATTATCGATCGTGGCATGTAAAAGTAATGCTATAAGCACGTAATTTTGAGTCAATCTCAATTATGAATGTTGCGGAGTCATCTATCCATCGGAGTACCGTTAAGGCAGTGGCACACCGCCTTAGAGATGTACATAGCTCTAAGTAGGTACTTCGCTGGCTGTGGGAAAAATTTTTAGCACTGTTTTCGAGGAGTGCATAATATACTCGTATTTTTGTCCAGTCAAATCGCGTAACTGAAATGCCTGTGAGTATGATTTGTAACGGTAGATACTTTCGTGACACGATTCAAACCATTTATGTTTAAAACCATCAATCAAAAAGGTAATATTTAACAATGATTAGTTAATAATAATAATACTTCACGAAAAAAATATTTTGCATTTTTTTTGGGAATTAGGAGGAAAAAACTTCACAAAATTAACAAAAAACATCTTCACAGACATCAGTGTCTTCGTCTAAATTAATAGGAACCGCAGTACAAAATTTCGGTCTTCGCATGAAAACTTATTTAATATGCCCGGTGTATTTTTAATTTTTAAAAAGAATAAATTTGTTTAGCTTGTCAATTACAATTTTTTATGCTATGAAGCATTTCCTTTTTAATTTTTAATAGAACTAAAACAGGTTTATTTAACTAATCAACAGAAAGTTTTTAATACCAGCCACATAAAAAAATATATTTTGTTAATTTATAAAATAAACAACACTAGTGTTTAAACTGTGCTTCGAACACCATTCGATTCCGGTGTATTTTGAACACACCGGAATCGAATGCAGTTGAATTTGGAATGACTCGATCGATTGTGCTTATTCATTGCGTTAAACATCATTTGCATAGGTTAGTCACACACACGGTTACCCTAAATGTTTAGTAGTTCATGCAAATGTAGTTATTTTAAATTTGTTTTGGTTTGATTTGCTTACTTTCACAGTCTTATTTATCTAGTTACTTTAAAGAATTTCAATTTTTCTAAGGAGTCCTCTACTATGGAATAAACCAATGGGGACTACCGTTTCTTTGCTCACCAGCTGGCGCCACTGTAGACTGAGGTCCGGAGGTATAGCTGTCAAAGGCGATTGGCGCCGAAACAAAGTGTTATATCTTGAATCTAATTAAGGTTATATTGATTATAAATAACTATCTTGATATCAACAAACTAATTTCTTAAATAGTTGCTCTTGAGGCCGCCTATTTTTGCGCTTTTCTTAATTCCGCTTTTAAAGCGTTCACATTAATCGCCAAATAATCCATATTTGCGATATTTTACGAAGGAGATCACTTTCCAGCAGGTAAATTAAAGAAATTATAATTTATGCAACAAATTCTGCTAAAACCAGTACAAAGTGAATGATATTGGACCTCACGCGACACTAGCGCCTCTAGTGGCAAATTCACTAGCGATAGCCCCCATTGACATCATAAATTATTCCGACTCAAACGTAGAAGTACACACATGCATAGTTCAATATTCTTGAACCATAATACGTACGTAAATATTATTTCTAATGTTAAAAATTAATGCGTCTCTGCCGGAATCAACACATGTGTTTTTATTACTTACTTAATCCACGAAATATGACGTTATCAGGCTTATATAAAAAAAAATAGATCTTTTGGTTTAAATCAAAGTTATCGTGCAATATACTTCGACTTTGTTTAAATAGAGTTAAATGTAAAAATAATATTGCACAATTTTCTTTGACGTACTTGGTAGAACCTGAAAGTAGATATTAAGTGAGAATGTGTAAAATATGTAAACACAGAGCCATACCTATGCAAGCATGAATATCGCATCATTCATCTTACTATTGATTTAAGTTACTATATTATGTTAAGTCTGTATAATTTTCCGGTTAACCTAAACATTTTAAGGCACAGAGATAAATCTTGTGAATACTTCATGCGTGTAGTCTATACAAAAAACTTCGAACTCGTTATAAAACGAACAATTCTCGTCTCGCTCCCCATAATCACCGCGATGATTAGCTAACAAAGCTAGCCACTTTTGTGGCGGTTCCAAATATTCTGATGCAATTAAATATTCATTACAAACTGTGCCTGAGAGGCGGACATTTCTTTGTCATTAAGAACGCATGAAATTCGGGCATTACGGAGCCAGCGTACGCGCCTCTGGCTAGAGCCGATTGGCCAAACAATGCCGCCAAATACAGACCAACATTACCATAGTCCATTGTAGCTTGCAAAACGCCTAAGGTACCTAGGGATTTTATACGGGACTAGATCCACGCTTGCGGCTCGTGATTCGGTTCTCGGCATATTATTTACGTACAGCCGTAGGTTTCGTATGTAACCTCAATTTTTTAGAAAATTAAAATAATTGTTTATGAAATGGTTGCTCTTTGGATAAAATAAACCTTTATGTTTCTGAAACATCAGACATTTCAAACAAGATTTTCAGGATACAAATGTTCGAATTAACTACTTAGTAGTACAACTAAACAAGAACTCAAGATAGATTTCGATGGAATTCTCCTAATGATTAAACGGTTAATTGTAAAGTTTGACCTAGTGTCGACCGGTAATGAGATTACGGAGTGTGTGAGGTGAGGAGTCTTGTATGAGATAGGGCGGTGGTTACTAGAGTATGCCGATTTTGCTAGGAGTATATTCGATGGCGTTGACATGAAAACAGAGGAAGATCGAATCGTTGCACCTCATACATGTGAGCGTTTCCCACGCTAGCTACCGCGTATGACGCAAGCGCTTAACAGGCGTTTACAATAGACGCTAGCGCTGGTCGTCTTCATACATAATTGCCTGGATAAGCGCCGTATAATCATAATCAAACAGAATTACAAGTCGATTGGGGTTTTTATCTTCCATTGTGGCCCGAATACTGCCAATCAACAGTATATTGACCGTTACCGAACAAACGATACAAAGCAGGTGGTAATTGTTTTTGAAACGTGTGAAATTACATACTGCTTAAGTTAACACTTGCCGAGAACTTTTGTGTCTATCACACTGGATATATAAAACTCTATTTCATTACTTAATTTGATATTTTAGCAACTTAATTGCACTTATAATATCAGTATATAAACTTGAAAAATTTTGTCTCAGGCGGGACTCGAACCCGCATCTCCTCCTTCATTATATGTCTATAATTAAATTGGTATTTTTTTGGTATTATTTATTTTCTATTTTATATATTTTTACTCTCTGAGGTCGAATGCCTTATTATCCGTTTTGATGGGGGTCGGTTGTCTCTGAGTTTCCGGGTTTCAGTCAGTCAGTGACGAAAAGTCAATTAAATTATTAAGAAATCAGGAACACGTGCTTCAATAGCTACTTACTTTGGGATCAGGGTATGCGATGTTAAAACACATTATTATTATCTGTGTACATGAGTCTCTGTTGGATGTAGGTCTCCTTAAAAGGAGGAATTTGCTTTAATATACCATACCATGCTATACTGGATGAAATTTTAACCACTATCTAAAATTTTTATAATCATTCAGTATCGTATTTAGAGCCTATTTAAGAAGTATAAAATGGAGATCAAGTTGTCACCCGAAAATATTTTTCGCGATATAGTTTTCAATTTTCGCGGTCCTAGACCTGTTAAGGTATAAAGGGAAAATCAAAAAGTTATGAATAGTATTGTAATAAATGAATGAGATGCGCAACGCGGAAAAAAAGTGTTGCTAGGCGGCCGTATCAAAACTTTTAGATTTTTGGCGGACATTTTTTAAGTGCTTTATCTTGACATTTTTGTACTGGACTATACCAAAAGAAAAAATTTCATCCTGTATAAATTCCATGCTAGGTCGGTGGGTTGGCGATCGCAGTTTTTGTTAAAGCTGCTGCTCATCTTTTTCTGGTACTCCATTAGTTGCTAACACCCATAGAACAAGAAGGTTATTGCATGGTGTCCTGAATTTCACTGCCCATACTCAGTAAAATATACGAGTAGTTAATAAATGTCAATGTTTAAAAAAAGTTAAACTACGTAAAGCGTATCATGTTCCATGTTCATGGAGTACCTATTATTAAGGTATCATTTTCAGCATACAATGCCTATTATAATGCTGTTTAAGTAATATGGTTTTAAACACGATAAAAACAATCATATCAGTTCTATTTACATTACCTACGTAACACAAACATGCTTGATAATAATAATGACTTATTGCCGAAAGAATTTACATCAAAACAAAACCAAGTGTTTTTTTTTATCGACTCCATTGAATCGATCGATGGGCAACTATTTAATATTAAATTTAAGATATAAATATATCTAGTTAGGGTTCATTCTAAGGTTAATTGCCAAAAAAAGATCTCAATTCCCCGTATAAAAATCGATCAGCTCTGCCAAAATGGGTGTTGAATAAAATAAATAAATAAATTATTTATTTGCAAAAATCAAGGTACGAGTATATAAATTGATAAGCAAACAATAGTGCACATGTTTTGTCTGTGTTAGCATGCAAATTCATAATTTGTAAAATAATAATTAAACACAATCAAATTAACACATTCATGGATGTAGTGTCAATGAAATAATTTGAATGTAAAAAAACTTAATAAATTCACACAAGGACATAAAGTCATAAAATCAATGTATGGATTTCACTTTGTAATATCAACCATAATAATTGCTATATATTTAGGCATAGAGACATAAGGTGACCCCTTCAATGTACCGTAATTAAAAACTATACGTATAGGAAAACATATTGTGTAATGTTTTTCTATTTTTGTTCTGTTTTATTTTAAATTCTTTTTTATTCTGGTAAATAGTGATTAATGTGCTTGGTTGACTAACCATTTGCCCCCTTTTTCCCGTTATCATTGCTATTTAATAAAATTCATTCATCTAATTTCATCCTGAGCGATTCCTTTCTTTCTATAACTAGCATTAACTTTTACAGCCAGTTAGTTACCTATAAAAATATATTTGTTGTTGCAATAAACGCCACAGGCAGAAGTTTGCGATACCCAAACAAACTAACTCTAAACTGTCTCCCAAAAACACGAAGATTTCATAATAATGGATACGTGATGGCCATGAAAATATTTAATAAAATACCTGAAGAATTTAAGCAGCTCCCTTTGATTTAAAATCACATTAAGTAAATGGCTGATGGAAAAAAGATTCTACTCAATCGACGAATAATAATTCTTTGAGCATAAAACAAATTAATTAATTTAATAATAATGACCAATGTTAAAATTGGTGTGTGGGTGTTTTCTATGTATTATAAGTATGTATTTACAAAAAAAAAGTATATAAGTAAGATTATCGGTTGTCTAGTACCCCATACGACAGGGTACTTAATACTACCTTAATTTGGGACTAGATGGCTCTGTGTGGCCCAGTGAGGCATGTCTTAAAATATTTATTATTAATATTATTAAATTTTAATAAATGTAATTGTTTGCATGTTATGAATCTGCACAGCTAACATATTTTTGTAACTGGGTATTAAAAAGCAAATAAATTTTTTGAATTTGAAATTTGAAAATGAATAAGGTAACAAAGCGAAGCTGAAACTATACTTATGCAGGACCAGATATTCTATTTATAGGCAGTATCGTGATTGAGTTGTGGAAACCGGAATCTGCACAGCAGGCTAGCTGCATTGACAAGCTAGCAAGCCAAAAAAAACTGAGGCTGTTCTTGGACAACCAAAAAAAAAAAAATTGGTTGATCGGTTGTTTACGGTATCTCTAATACGGTAATTTTCCTAAATTAGTTGTGTGGTTCAATTCGTTCTTTGGAAGGCATTGGTCCCGGTTTCTATCGCAAAATAAGAGACTTAAAATTTTCGATCGTCATTTCTATTTTATTTTGAAGTTTGAAGTATAATCATTGGATAAAAAACAAGATCCAATATTTCTACACCACTTATGTGAGAAGGTGCTGGCCATCTTTCATTGTAGATTATTTTGAATTCTAATTATACTAGCTAGAGCAAATTGTAGAACTCAACCTATGCAATGACTAGCGTATTCAATGCGCAAGAGTCGCAGATGTCCGGCCACACGACTGAGTTTGACCTTACTTACTGGGAGATGCACGATACAATTTGTCAACGATTGAGCTCAGCGATCAAGTAGGGTTATTCTTATTCAAATCAAAATGCACTTAAGCGTAAGTTAATTCTCGAATAAATGATTTATATCAAAAGCTGTTCTTGATACACGATGTAGGTAATAAGTTATGGGAGATGTTTTTTTTAGTTTGAACAAAAACATTACAGAAGGATTAATATAATATTTTAATAACTTAGTACTTATGTTTGAATGTTATTATTGGATGTTTTGTATTGATGTGGAGTTATCTACCTATTTTACCTAAGCCAGTACATTTCGGGAAACTCCAGATTTTATGTTAATTTAAAATTTTGACAACATAATTATGGAAGTTAAAATGATAATTGTTAAAAGTACTACAACTGATTGTAACACATATTAGTTTTCTTCCTGTACCATATATATATATTATGTATTGTGATGTAATTTATATAGGTATAGAGTTTTACGTATTTAATCAAAATGATGTGATATATAAACATGCATAACATTATTATAGATTTTTGAAAAACTGTTGAGGGGTAAGCAAACCTCAGTTTAGGCACAATTCATCTACAGCTTACAAAAAGCTTACCTGGTGACGACATCTCATGATGATTTGACGAGCGCATCACGGAAGAGCGGTCATCGCTCCCGCCCCCAGCCTAATTATCCCCTCCCCCACGCAGCAAGAACGTTCCGAGTTGCGGTTTTGGTTTTAATACTAGCTGATTTTCATTAAAAAACTACGAAGAAATACCTTTGCATATGGTAGTGGGGCATAAAAAAATATTATAAAACATTTTCAGTGATATTTTCTATTCCTACTAAATTATCTGTTCTGATTTCCTGGACTTAATATTTAGAATGTAAATTTAGAATTAATGTCCAAATATGGCGTGGTTTCGTAAAATGGCGTGAAAATAAGATCTGTTGGTATTATTATTCGGTCTTATTACTTTAAACATCTAAGTTTTAATTTTTTTTACCGTATGAATAGCCATCTACATATGTACTTACATGACATTGCCTAAACCTTAATGAGTGGAGATGCCATTATAGCATAAAAGTCCACGCTTAAATGCGCATTTTTAGTGTCTCAAGAATTTGGGTGATTAACCTTTGCTAATAAGTGGAGTATTTAGCGCGAGGGACGCCAGACTTCCCATGGCTGGCTGTGGGAAAGATTTCTATCCTCCGCCGCCATTCATTTTTGTGCAAAACCTCGTTCGGAAGCAAAGCAAAGGTCACACGAGAACTTCACTATAATTGAAAAAGGCGCGAAGCGAATCACTGTGTAGGAAATGCAAAAAGATTTTAAATATCTTCGTTCAAAATAAATTAACTTTTGTGTTGGAAGTCATTAGTATGCAATGTACATATACAAATAATTGAAAGCAGTTGGACTTTGTAAACGTCATGTAATGATTTTCATTTCATTCGCAAAACAATAATTGTAACCATAATTATTATGGTTTTCAAGAGGTTAGGCTACAATTAACCTACCTGTTATGAAAATCTATTAAAATTATTTTCTAATAAAAAAATTACCTCAAATTTTACCTTACCTCTCACTATGTAACATTATAAATCTGTCAATTTGGTTGTTACTCAAATAGCTAGTATATGGCATAAATAAGTGAATCAATAATTCATGCTATCAGTACATAAAGCTTAATATTGTCTCATAAGCCGCATCTCTGTTCAACTCGTCTGCTGGACGTTTGGAATGCAGCAATGATTGATCCGCCATAGCATTGCATAGTTAGTTCAAATACAGTTATTCTTTTATGTCCGTACAATGCGGTATCATTTGCGGCATCTCTCATTACGCCCCCGGACAATGGGTCTAGTGTACGCTATTCAATTTCGGGATTGGTATTCGTCTGGTAAAATTGGAAAGAAGCCCTGAAGCCTAGAGCCTTAAACAATGGTTTAGCAAATGTGCTTTTTAAGTCAAACTATAAAAGGTTGGAGTTACATTGTTTTTTGAGGTCATGGTCATCTTTTTACTTGAGTTAACATGAACCTACCATGGTGGGTTGATGCGTGAGTAGAGTTGTCTAAGTCAAACTTTATGTGTCAACATCTACAGCTGAAATTCAAGCAACCATTTTGATGCTGTAAGCGATCATGGTTAAGAATACAGAAAATAATTTTTGTAACTGTAAAGTGAAGTTCGTTAGGAAATAAATACAACATTCGCTTTAAAAATTAACATTGAACATATATCAAATCAAATACCTGGCTAATGTTACCTTAGAAAGGTTTGCTAACATGGTTATAATATTACAGAAACTTGGTTACTTAAGCTTGACATAACAAATGTAGGTAGGTACCTATTTCTCTTTTTAATCATTAGTAAGAGAAAGAGATGCGTAAACCAAAATGATTGAAATATGTCAGAGAATCAGCCCTATCTATCATCGTATTTAAGAACAGTTCTGGAAGTCTGAACAATGCGACCAGAGTTTGCGTTTTACATAAATCAAAGGTCAATTGATTCAATTCGTGTAGGTATAGTCAACATGTTGCAGTACAGTTTACTTCTCTAAGTTTTTCCCACCAAAAAAACATTGGCACGTGGAACTACTTTTAGAATTCCCAAACGCAATACAAGAAATAACAAGTTTTTGTCTATTTATTTGTCTTTTTTAAAGTATGTTTTCATGTAACTGTTAAGGTTCCCAAACTTCCAAACGCTTTATGACTGATGAGAATGCCAATACTTAAACAATCAGATACTTAATGAGCCCCACGTATTTATTTATTTTTTAAATTCCATTTTGTCGGTATTTTATTTTGGTTACACGTAGATTTTTTCTAATTTACTATGTAAACTCTTTCACTTGCTTGTTCATCTGGTCTTATTACTCGTATCATAACTACATCGCATATACCCTGAAAGATTTCATTTAGAAAATCTCAAATTTCTGATAAAAAAATCAAGTAAAAAAAAATTGTAATTGACAATAATAGAGCGTTTTATTCCTAGACAATGCTCAGAGCATAGACCAGGCCGTATATCATCAGATCTATACAACAATAGCTCAAGACGAGGTGGCGAGGGCACAAACCGGGTGCGCGAGCGCGTACCTGTGATAATGGGCCCATAAATTTCGATACTGACTTAATGACGTACGAGAAATGCGAGAGTGGAATTAGCCAGCCAGAAAGCAGCATTATAATGTTACTGTTCTACTATTGATCATGATTTGAATTGTTTGAATGCGTAGCTGTAATCGTTTCCGCGTGGCAATACGTTAGGGCTTATCAGACGATGGAGTCTGCTATAAACTCTGACTTAAGGCATCTTGGAGTTCGAGGGAATAATGTAATCCTTCTTATCATACTAATTGCATTATTAAAGTATGTTCAATATCTGATTAGCAAAATTTTACAAATGTAGTAAGTTAATGTATCTCCGACATGTGTTCCTTAAGAGGAAACACAAGGGCCGTTTTTCCATACAAACGTAGTCCTCTGTTTCCTCCCTGGATAAAGCCAGTAGAGCAATAATTTTTATTACAAAAATCCATGGTCACTATTAGCATGCTTCTATGTTTTGTGTTTTTTCATAAATTAATTAATAAAAAAGATATGAGCCTTCAAAATACGAAAAAATTCGCCAGATTTTCCGCTGTGTTCAAACATCCAGAAAACAAATTTGGCAAAATTTTAGAAAAAAAGGAAAACATACGAACACGGCAAAAGCCTTTCTTTAATTTTTAATGAAAAAAGTATTTAAATCGGTCTAGTTTTGGAAAAGTAATCGGGGGACTACGAAACGTTGATTTGGTGTGCTTTTAGTAGGTATTTTCGGTCCAAGAAGCAATTGTCTCTATCACTCTCTGCGGTGAAGGCGTTTGGCACTGCGCGACAGCAAGAGATTTTACAAATACCTATTTTTCAATTCTCTCGCCAATAGTGTTTCCTCTTAAATGAGTAAATGCTTTGGTAATACCCACACGAAGAAGTTGAAGTAAAAATTAAAGAATTAATTCAGCAGTTTTAATGCTTATTATTAAATTTTAAATCCAGTTACCAGTGTACTTTGAACTGATGGCACAATGACAGTACTGTGAATATTTGCTTACAAACTCATAGCCAACCTGCTCTATGCTAAGTTATGAGTAAGCCATTGATTGATGTTTGAATGACTAATATTAATTAGTTGTTTTATTTTGTTACAGATATATGGGATTTGATATTGAGACACAGAAGCAGAGATGAGCCAACACCAAATATTTGGTAAGCTATTTTCCAAAAATAGTAAATGCTTTACTTAGACTACCTTAATTAACTTAGATTTCATTAGATTGTACAGCAAAATACTACACGTAAAAATTAAATATAATATGTACCTACTCAAAAATATTGGATGCCTCAAACTACAGTTACTGTGTGGAAGTATACTTTTGGTACAGGTACTCATTACCATAAGTAATGTGTAATTGTGTGCGTATATGCGGGCCTTATACACTTTGTGCTGACAATCTTTGCTCAAAAGATTGTCAGCACATCTAAATAATTTCAGGTCTGGCCAGCAACAATTACATTTGTCGTAAAAATTTAAAAGGGAGCGCAAAAGCGCTTGTCTGTGGAAATTAAAAAGTGTAACCAAGCGTATTTTGAATTTCGAAACGCAAACTAAAAGCGGTGCAACGAGGGCAAAGTACACTGTACAACATTTATTTGTGCCAATATTGAATTGCTGATCGAAGCAATGTAATGTAATTTTAAAGATTTATAAATTTTAGAGTATTGAAAGATTATGATAAAAATAGTAACACTTTGGACAAACTATAAAACAAAAATATTGAATTTTATATTACTTATAGATAAAGAATTCAATTTTTCCCGATCCAACCAACCTAGAACAAATTGACTAATACTTTTAGATAATGCCGCGTCGAGACTCGAGAATGATAATGGAGGGACATAGTAATTGCCATGAGACGTATCCAAACGTACATCAGATGAATGCTGAATAGTTCTAGTAATATAAACCTTATTTTGATGTTCTTACGAAGTATAAAGTTAGGATATAACCAGGTGTCTACCTACCAGTCACGCAACGCCGCACGCCCCTACCACATCGCTTTCGATCTGGTCCGACGCCCGCGACTTTTTCCTATTTGACATACATCGTCACTCGAGTTGGTCGCGCCTGTGAATTGTGTGAGCTAGTGCCTCGATGGATTTGAAACGATTCAATCGTGTTTTGTGGAGTGCCCGCGAAGAGTGTCAAAGTCCAAGGTCTCGTGTTAGTTGTTTCAGCAAGGTAAGTAGTAACAATATGAATGACTGTAAAAATAGCGGCCATTTTGTAGAATTTTATTGCATTTAGACGTGGTAGTACCACTTTACAAAGACATAGGTACAGGTGTATTTTTGGGTTTTATAAAATAATCATATTAATTCATGATTTTTAGTACTAACAAACTTATTTTTGGAACCGGAAAAACTCAGTTGCATTTTCAATTGCATTTTAATAAAACTTAGCTTTGTAGCTAGCAGAGTAGGTACCTAAGTTGAACAATAATAATGGCTTAAAAAATCTGAAAGAATAACTGTAGGTATTATTTTGTTACCTAGTATTTAATCAATTTAACAAACTCTTATCAAACTAATTAAATCAACGATTTCAAGGTTTACCGCCAATTGTGCGTTAGTAGAATCGTTTGTTCTTTTAGTTAGATTTTGCCTTTGGCATTATTATTGTACTTTAGCCAAAATCAGAGTGAAGGAGTGTTCTTTCACTGCTATGTACTGCCAGAATTAATTGGGCAGCAGCATCTTCTCTCCGTCTTTGACCAAACTAAACTACTATTGCCAAACATAGCGATTTTAGTATAAAAATGAGCTGAACATAGTAGTATATGGGCTGTTGTTGATGGATAGTCAGAAATTCACAAACTTTGCATGAACTAGACTACTAGAGGATAGACGGTTTTTTTTTATAATCAATGTGCTTGCTCTTGACTACATACTTAACTCTACTGTTAAGAAGAAGCCTAAGATGGAGCGAACTTACACAGAAAGTGGCACTGGTTCTCCCACGCACCAGCGGAACACAGAAAAACTGTTTGGTGCTGGACTCCGGCAGGCAGAAGGGTGGTAGCATCGGCAGCCTCTTACAAAGCCTACCACCGTAGAGGGATCTATAAGCCGTCATCATTGGTTAGAAAACCAATGATGCCGATGCCCAGGGTGGACCACTAGGATGTGGATCCAACCACCCAATTCATATTATGAATAAAACTAAATTATAATCGATTGATTATCCAACCCTTGACTGGCTTTGTCTTGAGAGCTAGCGGATCATGTTAGTGCATGATGCATTCAGCATGCAAATGTCAAGAACACAAGTGACAATTGATGGATTCCGATTTTAATTCAGTATACCCCTGGGTATAATCATAGGCTATGCTAACAGTTGTGAAATTCTTATCTTATCTTAATTTTTTTACTATGGGGACGAAAAAGGAAGTTACGGCGAGACGATTTAGAGAGTCATGCTAAGGGTTGACAGACATAGCCGTAATAAAGAAACATGGATAACGAGGAAAATGGTTTTAGGACGCATTTGGTGAAAAAAGTATAAAATTGTGTTTTTTTGTCTAAACAAGATAATCAAATAAAAAAAGAATATCAAGATTCAAGATACAGTAAAGGTTAAATAAATTTTACAAGAACCTTTAAGATTGATGGTTTCAAAACTTTCAAACTAAGTAAAGCTGTGAAATTTCTCGGTAGAAATCTTAAATTACCGCTTAATGTTAATAAGGAAATCTTAAAAGTAATTGGACACCGGCGCCCGCGCACGTCCCTTCCCGACATTCGATATTCGAATCCCGTTCGGATTGCGTGAGGTCGATGTCACCGCTTATCACTTTGATTTCAGTTGCTATGGAAAAAAAGTTGATGATAATATGTTTAAAAGGATTCAGAACTACTTATATTCACTTACTGCACACTTGAGTACTAAATACCGCCGGGCTTATCAACGGACCAAACAAATTTAACGACTGCGACCTGACTTTATCGGCTACCTGACAAAAAATTTAATGCTTCTCACAATAGTTTACTCCAAAGGGTTACATATTTCATTCATAATCCTGTATTAATCTACTGCTTGACACGGGCTTTTTCAAAAAGAGAAAGTTTCCATATAACCATACATAGGCGGATTGGCAATTGCAGTTTGGCCAAGGCGTAGCTGGCTATCTTCTTCTGGCAACATTTTCTTAGTTGTCTTTTACGACATACATAAGCAGAGATATTTTTTATTTATTTATTTAAATCAGGCAACATAAAAAGGCTACTCTTTTAACGTGCTGGTACCAAACATTGTCTGTTCTGTGCATACAGGGTGAAATTTTAACCACTTTTCAAAATTTTTATAGGCGTTCAGTATCGTATTTAAAGCCTTTTTATGAAGTAAAAATGTAAATCAAGTTGTCACCCGAAAATATTTTTCGCGATATAGTTTTCAAATTTTTACGGTCCTAGACCTGTTAAGGTATAAAAGAAAAAACCAAAAACTTATGAATAGTATCGTAATGAATGAATGAGATGCGCAACGCGTAAAAAAAGTGTTGCTAGGCGGGGCCGTATTAAAAAATTTAGTTTTTTGTCGAACATTTTCTAAGTGCTTTATCTTTGGTACTGAGCTATATAATACCAAAAGAAAAAATACGTCATTATTTTGTTTTTTGTCTCGTAGATGGATATATTAAAATTTGGAACGTTGTTAAAATTTCATCCTGTATATAGATATAACAATATTTTTGTAGGTATATTAGACTTTTGGGATGGTTACCAATTTACACTTTACAAATCAAACAATCAATCAACACAGCCATTGTCCACTGCTGGACGTAGGCCTCCTTCAAGTCACGCCACAATTGTCTATCGGGCTTTCTCCATTCCATCTAAGGTCATCAGTTCATCGAGTCGAAGGGCATCCTACACTACGTTTGTTCAAACGCGGTCTCTACTGCAGAATTCGTCTGCTCCAACGGTTGTCGGTTCTACGGCAGACGTGACCAATACAATATTTTACAAAAATCAAACAAATCTTTCAACGCTTAAATAATTCGTCCCCAGCCACACACAGCGATGGATATCAGTGTTAATAATTGAAATCACCTCCATTACGCCGTTTGTGTTATTGAGTAAATTTTACAACCACAAAACTGTTAACAGAACTGGTACATTTAAATTGTGTGAAAGGTTTCGGACGAAGCTTCTCATAATACGCTAAAGATATTGGTGATATCAAAATGTATGATGTGTTTTTAACTACTGAAATTGTGTATTTTTGTGTTTAAATACAAAACTTTTTTGTTATTTATTCGAATACTCGTGTATTAAAAAAAAACTGTTCTTAATGTTTAAGAGCTTGCGTCTGTTTTTTAGGGTTCCGTACCCAAAGGGTAAAAACGGGACCCTATTACTGAGACTTCGCTGTCTGTCCGTCTGTCCGTCGCTCTGTCACCAGGCTGTATCTCAAGAGCCGCGATAGCTAGACTGTTGAAATTTTCACAAATTATGTATTTCTGTTGCCGCAATAACAACAAATACTAAAAACAAAATAAAATAAATATTTAAGGGGGGCTCCCATACAACAAACCCGTTTTTTTGGCCTTTTTGGTACGGGAACCCTTCGTGCGCGAGTCCGACTCGCACTTGTTAAGATTTTTAAAAGTAGTTCTGAAAACCGTTTACAACGTCCAGTCACTTATTTATTCGGTAGCAATTAGATAAATGGTTTAAAAATATATTGCCAGTGGAACCAGTTTAAAATAGAATCACACCACTGCTTCTCATTCGATGGGCGACGTAAAAGGTGTATCAGGACTTAGAAGTATAATATTATTCAAAAATATACAGATGAACATAGAACGGAGGTTCTAAAGGAAGAGTCCTTTTTTGAAGTCGGTTAAAAAGGGTAATAATGATTGCTGCCTATAAATATCATTATTAATAACTTCGAGGGTCAATACCCTAAAAGTTAAATTAAAACTCGTTTTTATTAAACGACCATAAAGATAATTTACTTATGCTAAATAAATAAAAAAGCAAAATACGACAGGCATCAAATATTTGTATTAAATGCTGCCAGTAATTTCTTGATATTCTTGACAAAACACACATGAAGTAGGATGTACAGTTATCAACAAAGTTGTAAATTACTAGGTGAACTAAACAGGTGCGGTGGGTCCACTGGGACCACTTTTTGCCACTTTTCCCCGTTTTCCTACCACTACTCTAGTGGGACATTATAACAAACATCATTATCAATCTTAGCCCTCGACGTATAGAGTCTAAAGTAAAGTAATGAACGCGATTGCTGATTTGGTTATTATGTTCTCTGTTTTCACTATGTGTAGTTTATTTATCAATTACTGTGTACAAAAAGTGGTTTCCAGTATTATCAGGTTTTTTAAATGAGCTTCGAGTATATAGTACCTACCTACTGGTAACTATATGAAGGCATACAGTATATTTTTTAAGTTTGTTCACACACAAATGATGCAAAAAAGTTCGATCCACTAAATTTAAGCGTAACTTTTCATAGATGGATGGAAAAATGAATAAAATTATTACCTCTGAATGATCCTACTATTTAAAAATAAAATAAAATACAACCGCGCGTGCGCACAAAGTGCATGGCCCGCCATCATGACCGGTGGGCATGTGCCGCGCAGGTGCCCGCGCTTCCGCGCCAACTGTTCGCCATTCGCGCCTTTTTGTGATCAGCTGCCTATCTGTCATTGTAAATTAAATGGCTGTCCCGCATCCTTTATCAAGTATATTATATCAATTACTTTTACATGACATAAAACAGAGTTAATATTACTGCACTTACAACTTTTTTTTTTCATATGCTTTAATATAAGTTTGTTTTGTGTGTACTTTAAGGTACTTAAAAGAAAAAAAATAAGTAATTAGTATCCTTTATTAAATTAAAATATTTAATTTAAATCTTTTTGATATTTCGTGTGCTCCAGGAAAAATAATTTTGCATTTAAAAAAAATAATTTAAGCCTTATCCTTAATGTAAATTTTTTTTTACAGTTTGAACAGCTACGGAATAAACCCTATGTAAGTATCAAAAAGTACATTATTATAACACAAAAGCCAAAGTGTATTATTTTGTGACTCTGACTGAACATAATCGTAATCGTTCAGATAATGTCAATATTGTGAGAAATGATCGGATGAGTTGCGAATGACGCATGAAGTGACGTGTGATCTTTTCGTACCGCAAATCTATACTAATATTATAAAGCTGAAGAGTTTGTTTGTTTGTTTGTTTGAGCGCGCTAATCTCAGGAAGTACTGGTTCGAATTGAAATTGAAGCGGACGAAGTCGCGGGAACAGCTAGTATTATAATAACAATAAAATTACAACTATACAATACCATGAGGCTCTAAATTTTTTTACCTAGTTAAGTATTTCAGAGTCTGCAACAATTTTATTATTTTAGGAACTAATTTTCTCATTACAAAAAAACTTATTTCTTTGTATAGTTTTTTAATTAACTGTTACTCGGTGCAGTTTCTAACTGTTGTATTATAACTGTTGATTTGATACAACTATTTCAGGTAGGTCTACATTGTTTGCAGGATAAAGTTTTTCTAACAAAAATTCTAATATAACACTTACCTTCTCTAAGTTCCCTAAAAACAGAAAATAAGTGGTTTTACTTACTTAAAACGAGAAAACAATTTGTGTTTCTTACTCTGATCACGTGGTATGCTTCAAATATAGATGGACATGCCTTAACCGTATTTTACTGAGATAATGTTCCAAATATGCTGTAATAGTTTGCTCAAACTCTTTTGTAGTTCTTGTTCAAAGTTTGTCCAACATTTAACACTTTCTTCGGCAGTCTCTATAGTTCGTTTTGTTCAACTATCTTTTAACACATCAATTGTCAGACTTTGAATCGATATGCTTATTGAATGCCGTCCGAAAAAAAATCTGTATGACTGATTCAGTTGGTGGGAAATATTTAATTAAGCTTTTCCTCTGCTGAGGTTAATTTAAGTTTCAATAAGAATAATATTTCAGTTTGAAGAGAATGGACACATTGAATTTATCATTAGGTTAGTAATATCATTGGGTATATTTAAAATTTGTTCAGATAGAGAAAAGAGGCCCTAAGCATATATTTTTTTAATATAAAAAGAAATATATTTTTTTGATGCTTATCGATTTGGATCTGTTGTTAGCTTATCTTGGTCTTATTTTGTAAAAGAACATGGCACCATTAATCATAGCCTGTAAACGTTTTTTATAATTTATCGTGTGCCAAACAAACAAGATTACAAATAAAGAAAGTTTTTAGTACAGATGGATATAAGAATATAAGTATGAATTATATTGTGTCAATTTTATAACGTCTAAATGTTAATCCGTCTTTTGTTCTAAATAAAACAAAACATTGAGCAATTTGGAGCAGCCGTTCAATGACCACACATTTCAATTATTTGCTCATCATCGCTATTGTCCAAGCAATCTGCTGTGTTTGAATTTGACGCAATTACTACGAACAGAGGATTCGTCAGAAGCCGTGTTTGGTATATCGAATTTTATGTAGAGTCAGAATTATAATTAATTAGGTATACGTCCCGACTAATTTCTTGATATTATTTTTTGATATAATTAAAATTTATATATTAAGTCAAAGAAAAAACTTTATTTTTTATCAGTGATCCTCATATTTTTAAATTGCAAACCTCATTTTTTTGTTGTTTGTAAATACAAATTTATTTTGCACCCAGTGATTGCGCTGACTTGCCCATTAGGGCAGGCCATGGGGTCAGGCAAATTTTATTGCCGACAGTGTCAAATGACATTTACAAATAACGATTTTAGACCTTATTAACACTGTTCGTAGAGACCGAATAATGAAAGCGCATGTTTTCCCGACTGTATATCAAAGACACTCTATCACAGTAAACTAGGAAATAATAGCCCGAAACGTGAGCAAACTGTATTTATACAGATTGGATAGATAACCTGAAATGGCAGCCCCATAGCCGTAGAGTTGATAAGTGATAACCGATGGATTAAATATACTTACGTCTAATACATGTTTTGTGTATCTATCTATATCACCGTAAAATTGTAAACTTCGTCAGTTCATAATTAAACGTCAATGGATTACAATATAACCTAACCCATCGTTATTTTATAATCTCACGCGTTGTTTGGTGAACTGACAGATCTAAAATTTTTACGGTGACATAGGTATATTTATATACATACATTTGAGTGGATACCAAAGTGTAATAGGCCCTTTGTCAAGTTGAGTTATTATGATACCTACTTAAAGCTGCGGATAAAAAACTCTAAGATCTGGCCGGCCCATTGTCATTAATATAATATAAAAGTCATGAGCAATGACTAAAATACTAATTTGGTTACGAATCGTTAAGAATATATACGGACAAAATTTTGAGTAAAATTTTTCTGTTCTCATATTTAGTCTGGCTGGCTATAATATTCTTGCACAACCGTACTAAATAAAATTAACAATACACATAACTTAATTAAGAAAAAATATTTCTATATGAATTAGTTTACGCACTGCTAGAGACTCGATAGAGATCTGCAAGACAGACGATCGGGCTTAGTGACATTCGTCGTGACAAGTGTGGGATGAATATGATGATGTTTCTGCCGTAAACTGTACCTTACCCGCAGACACCCGATCACGGCAAACTAGGAAATAATAGCCTAAAACGTGACCGAACTTTATTTATAGATCGGATCGATTACTTCCTATGTAGTTTAAAGAGAGCATTGTGCTTGATTGGACATTTCTAGCTCTTGTTTGTGGACGATTATCTAAGAAACAAAATCTTCGGCTACGTTCTCTACCTATAGAGTCAATAATTGAGATAATCAGTAACATTGGTGACTGAACGGACACAATTAAAAATTAATTACATTTGTACAAAGGTATATTAACAGACTATAAACACTATCTATCATTAACAAGTTATGTATTACAAATTATCAATGTACCAAACGTTGCTCGCTGTCGTTCGCCGCTGTTCGCCGATCCCTCGCCATATTCATCTTTCAGCCATAACCTCTGTATCTACATGCAAATGCCTTTTATTACAACCACAATATTAATTTACCATGTTTTATGTTTTGGTAGTAGGTACTAAATTATGATAATTATACCAAATCATATGAATATAAATGTTACGAGGCGATGACTGATGATGATTCATATTAAGACCTTATTTATTAGCTCCAAGATTAAGTGACAAATCTGAGTGGCAACTCAGATAATTATTAAATAACAGTTCCAATTTAAGACTGGTGTAACTAAGTGCATGTAACGGAACACGTATCGTTGCATTTGCATTTTAGTGAAGCTCATTGTTCTGTTCTAAAAACATCTGAAGAATAACCAGCCCGTCTCATTACTGCGAGGCGATCAAATTCATAAATCGAATTAGTGTAAGTTTTCCCAGTGTCGTGGGAAGCGTTCACAATGGGGAGATCGGGAGAACCTAGAAACCGTGGGATCGAGTGGTGAATGACGCCCTCTATATGCGAACGCTTTTTTGTTTATTAAACGCTGATAAATGCTGTCATATTGATATTGTCACCTGTCCTAGATGCAGTGGAAGTTGAACGTTAAAAGTGTGTGTTTTAATTGATTTTGAATGTTATCTGCTAATAGGTTATTTTCTGGTTTATATTTAGGTAGACCGATTCATACCTAAACTTAAAGGTTAAGGCAAAATATCAAGTGTTTTAAAACAACATTCTAAATTAACCCTACTCTAAAATAAGCATATTCCTTGAATTAAAACAATACATACAAACTTACAATTGGTATTGCGTTCGTGATTCTAGCCAAATGGGTCAGATTTGGTATGTCATTCGACGTGTTAATGGATTTTATGAAGAACTTTGCGGACACATAGAATAAATTACTTATGCTTAGAAGTGCTATGTATGGTAATAAGCACTTGCAGTACTTTTGCAAGTTGCCTCATTCCTAGAAGCAAAGACAAGAAAACTAAAAGAGAGACGGTATACTTAAAATATCCTAAACAGTACGGGACTTCTGAATAACTTCATTGTAACAATGTAAATATTGTTATTTTACATAATAAAAATAGTGTAGTAAATTTTATAATGTAAATTGTGTAATTTGTGGACTTCTACACTAATAAAATAAAGATGAAAGATTTATACGTTTGTTTGTTTATAAAATCATACAATTAGGAATAGAGCTCAAGTCTCGGGAAAGGTTATTAGTTGTTTTTTGTCTCAGAAATCATCCTTAAAAGAGGTTGAAAGGTTGATCACTATGGAGACTGATAAGTATAATCGGGAAAGCAATAGAGGCGATTCCCACGCCTTATGCATTACTTGTATTTATTGAGTCTCTGTTTGAGTGCGTGAAGAAGAGTCAACAGAGTGAATTTGGACTAAGCAAAAAAATTGCCAAAAAGAAAGAGTTCTAGAAATATTGGATGCTTACATTCAAAATATAATAATCTCTGTCCAACACATTCTATACCAAAAGGCAGAACGTGTACGTTCATAGATTTATCTACGACACTACATCCTACATACATGCATTAGCATAAAGACTACGCGCGACCGTGAACTTATGTGTGAACGAACTCATTTAGGTATTCGAAGTCTCGATCCGCTTGTTATGTCTCGAATCGTCTCTCGATTCTATCGAGACGTGCTGGAATCGCCGCTGATATTGACCTCTATGACCTATGTGATAAGAAATGGGGAAAGAACAGCGTATTTTAACCCTGTCGTATCTTCGCCCGACAACACTCGTACATCAGAGCTGGCCCGCTCGGTCACGAAGGGATCCTAGACTTGGCACGCACTAACCTCCTTGGGAAAGCCCGCTGAATAATGTAACTGTCAAATAAAACATTAAGGTCCCGCGAGTTTACTCATGTTAACAAACGATTACAAATTGTTAACTAATATCTTTGTGAAAATAACTGTATTGTCTGTTCGCGTTGGTCCGTGAGGTTGTTATGCACGTTTTATCTCCTCAAATTGTGCTTCGTGCATCGTTTCCGTTTTAACGACACAGATGAGCAATACAATTATCGAGATTGAATTAAATTAAATTTGCAAAACGGCAAAATTAGAATACTTTATCTATGAGATTTGAGTTCCAGAAATGGGTCTCTTGATAGGGAATAGATGGCAAGAACTTAGAATAGAAAACATCCTACACTGTATTTGCTTCCTACTCAGAGTAGAAGGCATAAGACGTCCATATTTATACGGATATATCATATATAACAATATGTTTAATTAGAGTATGTCGTGATTATAGGAATAGCACCGGGGCGGTGCTATTATTACTGTTCTCTCTCTTTTTCTTATGGGTGTCGTAAAAGGCTACTAAAGGAGTACTACCAGAACAAAACAGACTGTGCCAAGCGTGGTTATTACGCCATAATCCTGCTTCAGAGAGACCCGTGCCCAGTTTTGGACTTATAACGGCGAGGTTAAATGGACGCATTCAGGTGTCTACTTTATGCAGACTTTACAGCTCAAGTTGGATACGAGCGAATTCTTTGAAACCTCATCAAACATGCAACAAGTGTCGAAAGAACCGTTCCACGTAGAACGCCCCCGGCTAATTCCAGTTTCGTGGTTAGCATTTACGATTTTGCCCGGCCGTTTCGTCGAATGGCGCACAAAATTCGAATTCCCGCTCTAATCATTCATCTTTTCGTACATTTCCCATGGCGTTGCAACATTAGCTGGCCATAAAATATAGACCAGCCGAGTTGAGCCGCGCTGTGACCGCGTTCACACGGTTGAAGATTACCCCGCGGTTTCACGCGGTGTGATTGATCGCCGACGTATGCACTTCTGAACGGACGGATTAGGCTTTGTCTATGACATGGATTATATTAGCTGTGGCGTGACTTTTGGCGGGAGAAATTAGATCACAAGCTTGTTAACGCAAAGGCATTGATTGTTATACGAACAATCTTTTGATTGTACCATCATTAAATGTTTTTGGGATGTTCTAGTTCTTAATTGCACCCAACAATAGGAAATATCAACGTCAAGACTAATTAAAAGTTAGGCATTCTTTATTAGTTAAATCATTTTCTTATAATCGAAAGCAAGCAAAGCTAAAAGCAGATTTGTTGCATTCGTCGATTTTGGTTGAATTAATTAGCTGCTTGATTACCTATGTATACTTAAAAAGTGCAAGAATGCGTTCTTTTTCTAAATTGAATACATTTTCTTATGATCAATTGCTATTTAATAAGACCATGTCTTTATTTTGAAGAAATTGCTTATAAATTTAAAAAAAAATGTTTCTAATCACGTTAATTATTTCAAATGTGTATTAAACTCGTTTTCGATGGTAATTAAAACATTCCGTGTACTATCAGTATATAAACTTGAAAAATTATGTCTCAGGCGGGACTCGAACCCGCATCCCCTCGCATGCTGGGCGGGCTGATATTATAATTGCAATCCGTGTACTATCAACGCCCACATGGTTTTTTTTTTTAATTGCGCTCTAAATGTAGTTACTATGACGCATGCACAAAAAAGTAAATCTAATGATCATGACATGACATCTATATTTTTTTAAGAACTGCAGCCGCTGTTCGAAGAGTGTTCGAACCAAAACGAGACACGTCTTGAGAGATTGTCGTTTCCCATAAAATTAAACTAACTATAGATAATCCACCTTCAAAAGACTAGAACTCAAAACAATCAAAACAGATATAAATTGAAACACAGCTTATATGTGTGTACACTGTTAAACATTCATGGTACGAATACTTTAGCTAGAATATTGAAAACGTAATTAAAAATGACAAAAATTTTAGTTGAACACAAAGTAAGTATGAGTCTTTGGTTTTAATTATGCTATTCCAAAGGCAATATTTCTGGTTATTAGAAATTCTCAAAACGTACTAAAAGTTGATAGGTACTTAAATATTACAAAACATTAGTCCATAAACGTTGATAACTGTTATTAAATTATTAAATTCGAAAACCCCATAAACCACAGCGGATGTTTACGTAAATTGAAAAATTTAACACGAGCCGGTCGTTCATGGAAAACATTATTATTTTATCACCGTTTAGACAAGAATATTCACAAACAAACGCGCAGATAACTTACTCCTTCTAAGGCGTATGACCACTAAATTCAATGTTACTCTTAAGCTGTAGGGGTGACAACTACTAGAATATTTATCGATATCATCAGACAAAACTTTAGTTTTAGCTATGATCAAACCTACGTTTCCTTCCTTAATACGTAGTGTGGTTAGGTGACGAACTTTATGTTGTTAACAGTATTTACCAAATTGTCTGATACCTACTGATATCGCTATAAGTCAGGCTAAATGTATCTTTCTATCTGTTTTGAACTTCCGATACCAGTCCAGGATATCTTAGTATATTTTGAGCAAGTAAATCTAATAACTGTATCAGATTATAAAACAACCTAAAAACTTTATTTTAAAGATCGCCTCTGTGCGATTTGTCGTCACCCTCACCCTTCTAAGTAAGTGTCACTGGTGTCACGCAAACCTTCAATAATTTATTAGTAACAAGTGATTAGCACTTATACGATAATTTAATTAGCAGACGTAGGTACGGTAATTAAATACTGGTTTATAATTATAGCAAACAATATTATGTATTGATATCATTCGTTTCCGTATCTCTCTAAGCTGTTAAAGTTACCATAAGTGTAAACTTTTTAATGGCCATCTTAAAAGTGAAGAAACTGTCGAGATTTTAGCGTAGGGCCTCTTTTGTACGGTTGCAAAATCTGTTGACAATATTATTTCTTTAATTACATTTTCTAAAGTAAGTAGTTACAGATTTAAACTTCCATGGTCACTATTACTAGAGTTGATTGATACGGGGTTTATACCATGTACCTTAGTTTTTATGAGTTCCCGATATTTCGGCACTGTTGCAAGCGCCATGATCACGGGAGGATTGACATGGTATAAACCCCGTATCAATCAACTCTAGTAAGTAGTTACAGTTTTATGTCATAGGTGAGTGAGTGAGTACCTCTAGTGCTTTTTGGTGGAGCACCATTTTTTAGTTCTACTCTGATAATCAACTTATTTAAGAAAAGAAAGCATGTACCTCTCAAAAGATATGTGTTTACTTTATCTCTTAATGTAATTCATGACATACAAAATTAACAAAACATACCATTATAATTTCATCGACAGTTTATCGAAACAATCAGTGTCTTTTCACTGTTATCTAGATCCGAAATTAATTGGTTCGGATCAACCTGAGTGATTGGACGGAGTCCGAAAATTCCTCGCGTCCCAAAACCAAGTGGCGGGCTTATCGATAATATTTAACTAATAAAAGTAATTGGCATATAGGTACCGCTAACTTGTGGAGTGGAGAATGTGCCACCTATTTGTGAGTTTCAAGTAATGAATTTTTAATAGTGACCTCCAATTACCATCATTGTACTAGCCGACTAGTCCTAAAAACCGAAATGACTTGTGTTTGGTTGTAGTAGTTAAGATATACTTTTTTTAACAATTAATTGGACTGTCAAATAGTTCATAACGTATAATGTAAATTAAAAATTTCATTAAATAATGGGTATTTAAAATAAGAAACATTGGGTTTGTATTAATGAAAGCAAATTGTGAACTTCTTCAGTCAAACGTGTCGATCCACATACCGGTTATTTACAATCTAACCCGTTGCATTGTCGACTGGCGAATCTCAGATGTCAAATTAGACTTACAACTACTTTTTCAGATACTAAACTATAATCTAGTCACTCTTACTATAGTTCGCAGTTATGTGTTTTTGTTTGGTTACAAGTACGTGTATTACCAAAATAATAACCACTTAACAAACGTACTGCTTTGCATCGAAAATTCGTTTTAATAGCTGTTTACTAGCTTCAATAAATCAGTCATGCCCATTTTTGGCTTGCAATACACTCTTTTGTTACATTTGAGCATATTGCTTATCAGTTTCGTAATAGGGTTTAATCGCATGAATAAAATATTCATAGAATCAAAGTTTTCGTCTTATATGACTCGAGTTAATAGAGTTCTTGAGGCTTATGGGTATGGAACCATATTGCTTAACTTCACACGGTAATATTAAAATAGCGAAATGACCTCGCTATGTTTGAAGTCGATGATTAAGTAGAAAGTCTAACACTAATGTGCGGACCTGAGGCATTGAAGATTCATATTGATGACTCTAACTTTCTGTAAGGCTTCGTCATAAAACTGTCCATTCAATCAAATTTCCCTTCCAACGAGCTTAGAATTAGACATCACGACTTATTTCATCAAACGGAAGGCAGTCATTTTGTTTTTTAAACACGTAACTGTTACTCTGCCACACAAAAAATGGTTAGGAATTCTCAAACACGATTGTTCAACATTCAAACTTATACGGTACAGTAGAAAAGTGTAAAAAAAGCTTGAGTTCACGACCTGTGCATTTCGAAGCGTGTACACTCAACATAAAAAATATTCGTCACACGAAGTTATTTTTAACAAGTACAAAGACGGTAGGTCACTTAAATTAGGTGATTTTTACATGAATTTTGAATTCCTTCATTTGAAAAATAAATATGATTATATTCTTATTCATCTAATGTGTATAATAATCGTTATGAAAAATAAAGTTATTTTTCCTAAAATGAGTAAAGAAAATCTAAAATGTTCCAAATGATATTTGATGCCTTAGGTTGCAAAGAAAACTCAAATATATCATCAAAATAGTGCATTTCCAGCATACATTGTTTCAGTGCAAGTTTTGGAGGCCGACTGTAGACGCACCTTACACGTGGGAAATCGTAGGAGCGTTACACATAATGTCGTGTTGTTCTTGGAAACATGCTACTGTGTGTGCCCGCCGCCATTTTGACTCACAGTAAAAGATGAACCAATGAATTTAATGACGGTATTAGGTATATATTTTAAATAGGGGAATTAAAATGTGAATTGATAAATGCTACCTTTTTAGGGGAGCGTACAATGAAAATGCTACTTACTATTGTTGAATCGTAGCAGACATGAAATCATACCGATTTTTAAGTTGTGGAGTGGCGTACACACCGGTTTTCAAGGAGTTTCTGCGAGGTCCCAGGTTCGTGTATCGGACGGGTCATTGTGGTAAAAAGCTTTTGCTTTGCTGGCTTACTGTTAGTAAATATTAATACATTATTTTGATTAATAACTTATTTATTTGGATTAAGATTATTTGATTTCCATTAAAAGGTTTTAGTAAGTCAAGAAAGATGCCGCTCTGGTTTTTTGTTATGACAACTTTTTCAATTCGGACCACTAGTTACTGAGATAAGCGCATTCAATCAACCAACCTACAAACAAACTATTCAGCTTTGCAATATTAGTTTAGATGTAGGTACTTATTAGATAACATTTTATGTCTTACGGTTATTTTACAGTATTTTTACACAAAAAATACTTAATAAAAAAAACAGTATTATATTGCCTAAGATCCGTTATTAGGAGCCATGACGCATCAGAATCCCTTTTAATTTTTGTATTCGATGTCAGCATAATTACATTGTCAGTGTGTAGGTTGAAATCGTTGTACCCACGTGATTTTTGACCCTTGCTTTTGGAGGAGATTGAAAAATAATGGTATTTGTCAATAAGACATGACTTTTTGTGAACGTAGCGGAGGCGTTATTGTATATCGTTTGTCAATCAACTGTACAGTCATGACGGAATTAATGATCAACTTTAATTGTTAAACTTGTTCATAATGAAAACTACAAATGTTGTTCGCTTATCAACTGCCACCATCATTGTCAATTCTCTAATAATTTTTCAACGGCTTCTGGTGCCTTACAGTATTGACACATTCGATTATGACGCAGGTTCTATTTCTCTCAAGACCAAGTTGGTGGGTAATGGTGCAGAATGCTCGCATACTACGAAAGGGTTTTTCGATCCAACTCGGCTAATTAACAAAACGATTTTCTAAACTGACTTGGGCCTGAAAATTGCTATAGAAAGAAAGATAAGATGTTTGTCCCGGCTTCTGTTGCAAGGAGTTGTAAAAACAAGTCCCGTCGATGTCCTGAAATAGACAGGTTGGAAAACTCCAGACAATTCTTGAGGATTAGAAGGTCTTATAAGACTTTGCACTTAAGACAGTCGAATTACTGTATAAGTTGTTTTTATGATAGTAGATTTATGATTGCTACTGCAGCTAAAATCTTTATTATAAAGTTTAATTTAAAGCTTTCTGTTAAGTCGTCCATGTACATTTAACTCACCGCGCATTCGTCTTTCCTTTTGCTTGAACTGATTTAAATCCATGATAAATCTAAAAGCAGTTCAGAATACTTTATCAGAGAGAGTTCATGCAAAACTCACTTGCAATAATCACTTGGACACTTATCTCGAAACTGGGTATCGAGTATCGATTACAAAACGAGTTGTGGATGTTCAAAATTGGTTATTCCGTTCAAAACCACTCGTACTGGTGCTACGAGTTTGCGCACGCGACTCGCCTTGTTCGTGTAAATTGACACTTAAAATGATAAGGGTAGAGTTGGAGATTGATTGGAGGGTATATGATAAGGCGTACACAGGTTTCGTCAAGTTCACCGTTTCCGGACGGATGCGGGCTTTCTTTGCGGGTTGCGCACGCCCATATGTTGAAATTTTGAGTTTTTGTACGGAATATTTAAGTAATATTTCATTGTTTTAATTTCACTGTCCAAAGTTAATACAGCACTGTCAGGCATTGGTTTTATACTGTAATATACAGTTGATTCTTTACACATAATAGTAGGTCTGTAATTTTTAAATGCTATTGCAAAAACATATTTTCACTTATTACTCGTATTTAGCGCATCATTTTCTATACGAAATCGTAGTTTGTATATTGTAGAGAGTGGCCCCTTTTGGTATGGCGGTACTCATTTAGTCGCTTCTTACGACACCTATTAGGGAAAGAAGAGGTGGTGGTAGTATATTGATGCCATTCGGTGCCGGCAACAGCACCACCTCTAAAACCACACTAGACTCTACTTAAAGATTGTTATTATAATAAAATAAAATAAAATCATTTATTTTCTCTCTCAAAAAACTTAAAACTAGGATACAGGATTTTTTAGAAAATGCCAGTAGATGTTTAGCTTTGTGAGGGACTGGAGCCTGTGTTAGGTACGCTTAAAAGCGAACCTGTATTACGAGTCACCAGTGCCCTCCCTCTGAATATGTTACATATGAAGCCAACTTTACTTGACAGACAAAAGAAACAAAATACCTAGTTCCGGATGGGCGACAAAATGCCCAGTGCATTAGGTTTACATAGTTTTATTATTAAAACTATGTAAACTTATACTATTAAGTAACTTATATTATTAAGTAACCTATAATCATCCAACTGCAGGGAATTAGGACTCCATCATTAAATTCAGTTACAGTATACAGTTGCCATGGGAATAATGGTTACTGGCATAATCAGCACGCTTGCCAAATGCGGGTTGGTGATAACAAAACCGCTGTTTGAAAATTCGAAACTTTTAGTATCCTGGTCCGGGGTTCGAACCCGGCACCCCTAGATATTGGCCCGGTATTCACTAGATCAACGGGTGTTATTAAAATGGCTGACAATATAAAAAATGTTATTATAGGAATATATTACGTGAGTCTATGACGCACCGCCCACGTGGCTATATCACATGACAAAACTCTCCTCACGATTATTGACTGCGTCAGAAATATACTGACGCAAAAGTGACCCCTGACCCGACTAACATGTATGGTACAGACGGAAACATACAAAATGGGTTTATTATAGAGAACAGTTAAGAATAAAATAATATTGTTTTTTAAATGCCTCAATAATTGCCTCAGATGCTTTGATATATTTTATTTATTAGAATACTCTACATAATCAACGTAATGACCATAATTTATTACACAAAAATTAGTCCTTTTACTAAAAAAATGTTTTTTTTTCTGTCAGACGTTGAAAGACGACCACTTTATACTTATAAAAGTAACGTGCTTTACCTTATCATATTACTGCATGGTAAAGGCCTTCTGCATCATTAAATTCAAGTGAACCACAGCAATGTTGGGTAATGTACAAGTAACCAATTTTAAATTAAGTGTCAATGTATTATTAATACTTTAATTTAATGACGCTAACTGGCTTAAACCGAACCCAAATATTCATAACATCATTTTATATTCCAAATGACATTATAGATGTTTTTTTTCCATGTGGCTGTACTTCTAAAAGAAATTACATTGCCGTTCAGTGAAAGATTCCTGATTGTACTCGTAAGGGTTAGCCTTGACTTTGTACTAACATGAAGCAACAAATTTATTCGAATATAACTCACTATTTTAAAGTTTTAATTTGTAGGATTTACATACAAACGTCAGTTACGCCGTCAAATTAACAGCATATAGTAAAATTTGAATTAATAATTAAAAAAAAGGAAAAGCAAAACTTTCATCCACGCTATAAATTGCATTAAGAGGCAACCCTATATTTACTCTAAAAAAGCCATAGAATAAGATATGCAAATATGTATTTATTACATCATGTAGAAAATCGTGATACGTTATTCAGAGGTAAGCAAATCATTTATTCTAATAAATAGCTCCTCATGACGTTACTGAAAGTCTGCAACCAATGAAATAAAGGATAAACTCAACCAAAAAATAATACTCTGACAGTTAACAATTAGCTCAATAGTCTCTGCCACATACCATGCAGCCACTACGATCAATAAGGAAAAAAAGGCCTCTACATAAGTAAACAAGGATGTATTATTCTGTAAAAGTACTTCATAATAAAATCATACTGACAATTCATTTTATTAGGAGCAGATTTAAAATATTTATAAATTTTACCGTCTTGTATAAGTATTGTAATAACAAAAACACTTATTCAATTAAGTAAATGTCGCTAAAAAACCAAAAAGTTCTTTACAGAACCTTAATTCAATCTGAATAGGGTTTTATTTTGAATGGATTACTTGCTGATTCTACAGGTTATCTACGTCAAATATAACCACCGGGGGCCGTTATCAGTTTAATTACACCCATCGCTAATTACCCGTCCCGCGGGGACAATTTATGAAATCGCGTTTGCAGAGATAAAGATCGAATGAGCGACTTTGCTTTGTTAGGCTGAGGTTCCGTAGAAGCTACCTTTTTAAATTCAAAAAAAGAAGAATACATCTAACCGTAAAGAAATGGTACTTACAGGACATTTTTTTTTATATTTCTTATTGATCAGTCTGTCGATAGGACGTCAAACTTTTTTGAATATTCAATCCAATAATAAAAAGTATTCATGTTCAATTTCAATTGAAATAATTTTCCGGTTTTTGAATAGGTACCTAGATAGATAATAAATAGTAATTATTAATTAGATTGTCAAAACAAGTGACTACATTAAGAGCAAACTGAAACAAATAAAATTAAGGTTTGGTCATAATACCCAAAAAAATAAAACAAAAGACGCTTATAGTAACCACAAAAATCGTTAGAATTTGATTTTAACAATAAAATAGGAATCTTTCATTGATAAAATAAAAGGGAACATTTTATTTCAAACTCTAAAATTATATTGTCAATAAAATCAGTAACCAGATGCTTTAACTTGAACATTATCTCATTAGCCTCTGGGTAACTTCGCATCGGCTTCCAGTAGTTAAACATTTATGTTCTATCTTTATGTTATTTAACCCAATCGAGAACGCGTAAAACTAAATTTATTCTTGTTCTAGTGATAAAATTTTTAACGTTTATTGTAATCGCTACTATGTTTTTCTAATACAAATTAGCTATTTTTGGGAAAATCAATATTAAAAAAGCGATTTAGTAAATGGTAATATCAGACATGGTTTACCATAAATATTACTTGTCTTCGCTAAAGGCGGGCGTTAATAATTATGTGGCTAATGTGGCGATGTTAAAAAGAAATGTTTGCAATCGCTATTTGTTATTGTCTCTATCAAATTAAGAGAGTATTAATTCACCACCAATCTTTTCTCTTTATCATCCGTGTTGTTGTGTGTTACTTACTGACAACTGATGGAAAGCATATTTGAGCAAAGCAAGATTTATAAAGGTTTTAGTTTTTTTGTGATGTCATGTCTGATGGTTGGACTTTTTTTTAAGTGTACATCAGACAACACAACAAATCAACATTATGAACAATTAGTGAAGAGTTGTTACGATAACAAAATGGCTCGCGATCGCAGTATGCCGTGTCGATACTCTCGATTGCCTTATACAGGGTGAAATTTTAACCAACTTCCAAATTTTAATATAATAGGGGTTAAAGTATGAAATTGCCGATTATTTTGCCACTTTTTATTTTGTTTATAGCTCTTAAGTATAGTCATATTATTGCGTAATTCTTTTTGTATTGTATCAAAAACTAAATAAAGTAACTTTTGACTAAAAAAAAAAATGCAATACTAGTGCCTATTACTTCAAAGGAAGTCGTTGAAAAGACCCCTTACAATGTGTCAGCTGACCTTCTTGCTTCAATTAAATATATTTGTATTATATACTTTAATTTTCAGAAATTTAAATACTTAATGCGTAGCTTTATAACCATCTAACTTTCACCTTTAATTGCATCGAAAACGGTTCAAGCGTTTTTTAAAAAACTAAAAAAATTGTTAGTGTGGAAAAATGACTTTTCTCGATTTCGTCCATACAAAACGGCAATTTCATACTTTAACCCCTAATATCAATCTATGAGACAAAAAACAAATGACGTATTTTTTCTTTTGTAGTACAAAAATGCCAAGATAAAGCACTTAGAAAATGTCCGACCAAAATCTAAAATTTTTAATTAGGCTGCCTAGCAACACTTTTTACACGTCGCGCATCTCATTCATTCATTACGATACTATTCATATGTTTTTGATTTTTTCCTTTATACTTTCAGGTCTAGGACCGTAAAAATTGAAAACTATATCGCGAAAAATATTTTCGGGTGACAACTTGATTTACATTTTTAACTTCATAAATGAGCTCTAAACACGATACTGAACGCCTATAAAAATTTTGGAAAGTGGTTAAAATTTCATCCTGTATTTATTACCGATTGAAAAACACAAATATTTTAAAAATGGAACACATCTTTTTAAGAGTTGTTTTGTTGTGTCGATTAGTATTTAGTAAAGGATTTGCCATAACACGTTATAAGGTACGGGACCCCACAGACTCGTTTCCCGTCTCGAGGGAAACGAACTCGAATAACCTGTCACGTTGAATTATAGCCGCAGCCCTGACGGACCTGCTAGACCCTCCGAATTGAATGTAGACAGAATTTTCTTTAATTTGTCAACTGAAGAAAATACGAGGTAATATACAAAAAATACACAGGATGACTTAGAGTTAGGGATAAATAATACAGATCATTTGCATTATTTTTTGTATATGGACATAATATGTATGTTTAAACGAACGATTGCTAAGATGTTTTTACTTTATAGGTTTCAAAATATATTAAAAAACGAGAAGATTCGAAATTTGACGCGTACCTATGCATTATTATTATACCAGATATACGAGTAACAGTCATATCAGTCGCCTGGAAACTGTTAGTTCGTGTCTCATCTAAGCCAGTCGAATTATTTTTAGTAATAATTGTATTTTCAATTATTAACAATAGCAATTGCTTCAAAAACAGTTTAAAACCAATGTTGTCATAGTGTGTGTAATAATCAGAGATCGGATAATCGGAGGCATAATTACTTAAAAATAGTTTTAGACATTATTTTCAAGCCTATTATACTCGTAATTAGGTTTAGTTTTAGGCTCCAGTCTCTCACATAACTTCTTTTGTAACTTTTAAGTTAAGAACAAGTTTGTGTGATTGAAAAATAAACTTTTTTATTTTTATTATGGAAGCGGATTTTTTTATTATCTTAAAACATGTAGGTATATCGATCCCAAAATCCCGGGTTGTTTTTGACACAAAAGGCTTCAACTTTAGGCAAATATGCATCCGAGTATCTGATCTCTAGTAATAATTCAACATTACCACAGAAATAGGAGGTGTGTATAGGCGTGACTATGTTAAGCCATGTGCTCGTGACTCATGCTTGTTTCGCATAAACCGGTCCGAATGCGGGCTCGGAACAGGGTTGTCGCTTATTGACGTTTTTTTTTTATTTTTTTCCTACATCTAGTGGCCTTTAAAACGATTATAGCGATGCACACGAAAACAGGTACTAAGAATAGATCTAGCTGTATCTACGAGTGATATACTTAACATGATTTCACAAATCCTTTATTTAGTCTGTCGACTTTTATTATTATGCTACGTGATACTTATAATTTGACCAAAGAGTATGTATATTGTATACATTTAGGGTGTCAAATCTCTTAACTAATATGTTACTAACCTTGAAGTATTTAACTAATATGTTACAAATCTTGAATTATTTACCTAATAAGATAAATAAAAAAAAATAAAAAAAAAATTGATAGAATAAAGCAAACCTAACTGTAAGGAAAGTAAATAGATAAGATTTTGAGTTTTCTGAAATTCGCGGCGTTTTAAAAGGTTTTTTCTGATTTATGCACATTTTATGTTGCTTTTTCATAGACACAATTAATAAGACAAAACGTAGTAGAACATTGAATACTTGTTTGTGTATTGTTTTAAACTTCCCCTTTTGTCAACCCTAATTTGTATGAAGTACAGTGTTATCGCGCGAATTGACAAATGTTTTTTTAACGAATTTGTCACACTGCCGTTTAATTTCCGACACATGGAAATTGGACATCGTGCATCGTTTAGTTAGTATTTTGTTGACTTTTTGGGTGTGAAGTTTGCTATAACATTTTGATCAGAAACAGTTCATTTGAGCAAGTGACTGCATGTATAACTGCTATTATAAAGCCTAAGCACTGAACATATAATATACCATAAAATACTATTCAGCCATCAAAAAAAAAATTAGATTTGCCTGCAATAGTTAATATATCACAGCAAAATGGAAGTCTTGGGAATGTATTTACTTATTCAGTTGTTATCAGTTTTCGAGATAGGCTATAGGTACTACCGTTAAAAGGCAAAAATAACTGTTGTGCCTAAAATAATGTAGTTGATAATAAATATTTTCTTTTTCCTATGTATGTAACGAATATAAAATAAAATAAACAGTACGCACCATCTTTTTGCGGTCAGTTTTAAAAGAACTTGCAGTCAGCATGCACGTCTCTAGTAAAAACCATTCTGCCAATACACCTCTCGATTTGAATTGAAAGGTAACGTACATACGACAGCAGATCAACCTAAACTATGAGTGTCTTATGTAGTTGAAATAGGTGTGGTATTTCAATGAAATTTTAATGCACTTATAGCCCTATGCGAAGGCTACTGTATCTATATAAAATATTACATTATATTCAACACTTGCATAAAATATTTCTATTAGAAAGGCGAACATGAATTTATGGCAATGCGCTCTTTCTCATTAATAAGATATGAACTTGCGTCGAGTTATAAATAAAACTGAGGACATACCTGTGGTTTCCATAAATGACTTCAGGACTTTTTTTAATTTTGGATTTTCAAACTGCCTAGTTGTGACTTTTTATTGATTTTGATCTCAGAAACCATTTTGTATAATTTTTTTATTATATTTATTACAAAGGCTGATTTTGACTTGTAAAATTTACATTTACCGAGCATAGTGTGTATATTAGATTTTGCTAACCAAATAAAATTGATTTAGTTTTAAAAACCCTTACTGGTGATATGTTTAATTTTAATTACATGTAGTTTGAATTAGAAACAACAATGTCGTGTGATGGGTCTTATTTTAAAATATTTCAATTACTGCTCGGATGTGAGGACACCATTTCTGCCTAAATATTCTCAATCTATACTAATATTATAAAGCTGAAGAGTTTGTTTGTTTGTTTGTTTGTTTGAAGGCGCTAATCTCAGGAAGTACTGGTCCGATTTGAAAAATTCTTTTTGTGTTGGATAGTCCATTTATCAAGGAAGGCTTTAGGCTATATAACATCACGCTGCGACTAATAGGAGCGAAGCATGAGTGAAAAATGTTGCAAAAATAATCGCGATCATAATAACAGAAATTGACGCGGACGAAGTCGCGGGCAACAGCTAGTATCAAATAACTAGGAATACTAGAGACACCCCGGTCTTACCATGTAAACACTTTCAAATATACACAACAACATAAACAACTTTACAACAAGTTTACAACACCCTTATCTATTTCTGTCTACCATATTGAATGCGCATTATTAAGAACTTACTCAAATGCAAATTGGCCGGGCGACTATCGACGGCCGTAAACTCGAATTGTATCGGCATTCGGCACGATGTGGTGGGCTTTAAGAGGAAACACTACGGGCGAGAGAATTGAAAAATAGGTATTTGTAAAATCTATTGCTGTCGTGCAGTGCCAAACGCCTTCACCGCAGAGTGTGATAGAGACAACTGCTTGTTGGACCGAAAATACCTACTAAAAGCACACCGAATCAACGTTTCGTAGTCCCCCGATTACTTTTCCAAAACAAGACCGATTTAAATACTTTTTTCATTAAAAATTAAAGAAAGGGTTTGGCCGTGCTCGTATGTTTTCCTATTTTTCTAAAATTCAGCCAAATTTGTTTTCTGGATGTTTGATCACAGCGGAAAATCTGGCGAATTTTTTCGATTTTTGAGGGCTCATTATCTTTTTTATTAATTAATTTATGAAAAAACAGAAAACATAGAAACATGCTAATAGTGGCCATAGATTTTTGTAATAAAAATTATTGCTCTACTGGCTTTATCCAGGGAGGAAACAGGGGACTACGTTTGTATGGAAAAACGGCCGTGGTGTTTCCTCTTAAGCAGATACTATAAATCTGTTCGGCTCATTATGTCATCGGCACGGTGTCGCGGGCGGGGCACTACTCTATGAATATTGAAACCCGTCTCGCAACCTGTGGAACTCGTCTTTCGGCCCGGCTGGGCATTGTGCACACGAGCGATTCGGCTTTCTTTGCTTTCTCCTTCGATGTATTGGGGCTTTACCAACACTGTTCTCAAAGGCAGCACTTAGGTTTTTATATCTATACTATTGTGGCTATTTAAGCATATATTATTAATTGGTATAAAAAAATTACGTTATGGCAAAAATATAATAAAAAAATTAAAGTAGAGTCATTATTGAGATACGAATGTTATAAATCTTCAGGCTTCAAACATGTTTGTTTGAAATAATATTATTTATTTGGTTGTATCTGAAATTGGCCCTTTTAGCTCCAATGGATATTATGGAGGACACCATTTTTTTTTCAAGAAGCTCGAAGTCATAGCTTATAAATTTTTATTACTCATAAGCGATGGTGTTTTGTTTAGTGGGCCGGGTCTAAAAGTAAAAAACCGGTTATTATGTCTAACCTTACAACAATAAATATTGAATTCATGGACCTTTGCCCACGTGTGTGTACTACGCCTAACGTTTCTGTGCACGCGCCTACAATAGCCGGCGATTTGTTGGACCGGCCATAAACTTACAAACGGTTACAGCATTGGATATGTTCATTTGAGTAAATCATCTAAAGAAGCATGTTCTATAGCTACAAATAAGGAATATGGTACAAACAATGTTACCATTGTCACAAGGAACGTTATAAATTAATCAGAAAGAAAAGCATTTATTTGGTCCTTAAGCATGGTCAGTGGGCTTCATCATCATCACATCGGTTCACAGCTGGACATGAGCCTCTTTGAGAAGTGGATTCTGCTATAAACGTCACGATTGGCTGAATGATCTCAGGTTGAACCATGACGGTGGCAGTTTAGCCCATGCTAAAGAAAATACGCTGCTGCCCATCTTTGGCATTACCTACTCCTTTACTCGCCTCTTACGACACCTGTCGGACGAAAAGAGATGGTGGTACATCCATCCACTTCACAGCATTCGTTTAAAACGGCTTGATATCTCACAGTAACGACAGTGATTTGCCTTTTGTCTAAGAGGAGCATTCTCCCAATTTGCACTCACTGGATCTAAAGAAGTAGATATTCCTGACTAAAATCCTCAACTGAGCTGAGTGCGGACATATGCAAGCCCTGTATTAGAACGTACATGGATTACTTTACCGTTTTTCTATTAACCTTATGCTTTATTCGCTCAGTAAATATGGTCTTCGTGAGTGATCACCAGACAACAATTCTCCTTTAAAATGAATATTCAATTTTGCACTCCAATAAAACAACGCGCTGTCAAAGCCCACATTTGGAATTGCGGAAAAATGCTCTACTACAAAAGCATTACTTTTTCACGGACCGCACCCTGATAAGGCATTTTTTAAATAACTCAATGTAAATATAAACGGCGAGCAACAGTTTACTAGAAAACCGATCCGCAAGAACTAAATAGTTCGGTTGAATACGAACTGCGGGATCTAAACATCATGCATTGGATTTAATTAAAGTGCTTTTTGCTTAATTTAGGTTCCACGGTGGTAGACATCGCGATTAGGGATGCACCAAATCGAACCTTATCCGAAAAAGAAAAAAAAACTACAAAGACCAAATTTGATTTACGCGTTTCTTGAATTTTCGCGAACACTTTACTTACATGAAGTAACAGACACGGTTACGGATGTGATTTGGGTTTATTAAGGCTTAACATAATGTTTTGGTTTATCCCCAAACATTTCGAACACTTTACAGTTATAAATACCTCGTGGTTATGGGTTTTATTTGTACTTATTATACTTTATTTATTTAGCTTCGATAAATAAGATATTATCATGAAAAATACTAAAAAAACACAATCAATGCTAGAATTTACCTGTCAATATTCGGAAAGTGAGAGCAATATAATAAAAATATAAGTATTCATGTAAAATGAGATGATAGGTAGATTTGCGTTTTACGTGTATTAATCTTTAAATTAACCAAATCGTTTTCATTCAGTTCGATTTTAGAGCAATCGTATAGAAATTGGATCAGACTTGGAACACAGGGCACATCCCTAATTCGGAATTGCCTTTAGAGTCACGCTCCGACCAAAACAGTATATAAATGTTGGTTCACGACGTTAAGAATGCTGGGTAAGCGGTGCTCTAGCTTCCAATGTGCTGCTCTGGTATATAATAGAATAAATTTTCATGTTATTACCAGCAAAAATGTAGACGGAATATTACATTTGGCGTACATTTTCCATAAACGGAATCTAATATGATAAGCTGAAGTTTGATCAAATTTGTTTTTAAAGAAGCTTCAAAATGCATATTATTTATTTAGTTAATATCTTAAAACTAATATGAATATTTGATTACTGGACGATACATTGTGTAATGTTTGTGTTATATCATCACATCAAACATTTCTTCTTATTACTACATTTTAAAATAAAAAATAAGCAAATCTGTCCAGACGTTCATAGGTACTACTTATATGTCATCCAATTATTTTCAAGATGAATATTCAATTGAATTCAAATCACAATCAAATCACACAAACCATTCAGCCAGGCTAATGGCATTCAACCGATGTTGATAGAAATTAATTGATACGAGTATACTCCGCGGTACCATCGCGATAGTATCAGCGCGGTCTATGAATAAGTCCGAGGAAGCTATTACGAGCTATGACGGTATTTATGACTGAGTTCAGTGTCTTACGTAGAGAAAATTTATTTTTATTTTCATTTTATTCGGTGAGCAAACAATTTTACTTATTTTGGAATGTCAGATGAATTAAAAAACTATAAGTACAACATTGATTTTATTTAACTTAATGCACATACTTTTATTATCTATTCCTTGTGATTTATGTTCTAAATTGTTTAGTGCTACTTTGAAAATTAAAAAAATAATATTGTTATTTAAAGGTTTTATACCTAGGTTTATCAACTTTACTGTCTTCAAATTTATTATCAGTATTTAAACAAATTCAAAAGCTTACAAAATATTAAATAAAAATTATGTTATTAGTGTTTCTTATATTTATAACTTCTTTTATTATATAAATAAACACATTTATAACTTACCTGATAGCAGCCTACCTAGTATCGTTACCACCATGTTATTCATTTAGTTTTAAACTTAAGGGGACTACTAGAGCTAAGTGTAAACAAAAGCAATTCTTAAAAAACTAGAACAGTATCATTTTAGCAAATGACCTCTAGTATTCATTGAATTACAGTGAACTTTTTATTTAGTTGTTTATAAAGTCGAATTTGTCGCTAATGCCAAAAGCGGCCGCTTTTAGCAGTAATGTGCACTACGAAAGAATGCCAGAATGAAAAGCAGCAGCAAGACAAATTCGACTTTGTATACAACTAAATGAAAAGTTTACTGTGATTCAATAAATACTAGAGGTAATTTGCTAAAATTATACTGTTCTAGTTTTTTGAGAATTGATTTTGTTTAGAAGTAATAAAATTAAATCTATTAGGGGCAGCACATAGCTCTAGTAGTCGCCTTAACCAAAGTTTTTATAAGATATTTTTTTTATGCACATATTAAACTGTTGTATGAAAATCTATTTACTAGTATTACCCTTAAATGAAGAAATTTATTGTTTTTGCTAACCGCAATACGCCGGTGATATTTTTCAATCAGCGCTCGTAAGTATTAACCCGTTGACAGTCAACAAAACATAAACCTGAATAGACAGAGGCCTAGTTTTAATTTATGTGAACGTATAAATCGATTTTATCGCCTGTATATGGACAATCAAATAAAGTTTAACGCATATTCATCGACTTGTATCTGGAAATCGGGGCTATTAATGTGGCGTTAATAGTGCGAATTCAATAAATAGTGCATACAAGTTTAATCTTAGGCAATTCTAAATACTTTACAGAGGCCATGCAATTGATTTTATTGCTTTTTAACATTCTTTAACCGACAGTTTTTAGGTTTTATAATGTAAAAAATGTAATGTATTGTCCAAACAATTATAAGAAATTAACCTCTATTAATCTTTGCTAATGGGGGCTATCGCTAGTGAATTTGCCACTAGAGGCGCTAGTGTCGCGTGAGGTCCAATATCATTCACTTTGTACTGGTTTTAGCGGAATTTGTTGCATAAATGATAATTTCTTTAATTTACCTGCTGGAAAGTGATCTCCTTCGTAAAATATCGCAAATATGGATTATTTGGCGATAAATGTAAACGCTTTAAAGCGGAATTAAGAAAAAGCTCAAAAATAGGCGGCCTCAAGAGCAACTATTTCAGAAGTTAGTTTGTTGATATCAAGATAGTTATTTATAAACAATATAACCTTAATTAGATTCAAGATATAACCCTTTGTTTCGGCGCTAATCGCCTTTGATAGCTATACCTCCGGACCTCAGTCTACAGTGGCGCCAACTGGTGAGCAAAGAAACGGTAGTCCCCAATGGGTTAATTATTCAATGGCAATTTGTATAATCTTAGTGATGGAGTCAATTTATGGGTAAATAAGACCAAATCCATTAGCGAAGATAAGATCTTGATATCATTTGATGTTACGGGTCAGTTTGTTAGATAGCTATGATCTTTGGGTCACATAATTGCGAATGAGGCGTATTATATTTGGTTATGTTAAGTGTAACCGATTCATATGCAAACATTGTGTATTTAATACTTTGACTGATCTTTAAACTACTTTTTACTACGAGATATTTGGGTGCCAAGTTTACATGGATAAGGGCCCATAATATATAGTGCTATAAAAATGTATCAAAAGTCGGTCATTCCACATAAAATTTATCATTTCTCACACATGCAAAACTATTTACATAATATGACGTAGGTATTTTCCAAGTGCCAGAATATATGTATATTATGGAGAGATTATTGTCATCTTATAACATTATGCTGCTGCTAAACAAAGTATTTGTTGGTTTTTAAACTTTCTTGATGCATTGTTACACATAAAACTTATCACTGAACCGGGATTTACAATGCAATGTTATAATTTATAGGTAAATACGACCGCCCGCGACCATGATTCGTGCAATCGGATCGAAACGTCGGGAAGGTAAATACGATTTTACCTATAAATTATAACATTGCATTGTAAATCCCGGTTCAGTGATAAGTTTTAAAGTATTTGTTAACATGAATTAAAAAACAGATTAAGAAAATTGAATTATTGTTTTAAAAAGGTATTACTTATGTATCTTTTTTCTCAAATGTTATGAATACGAATGTTGCTTATTCAATTGAATCAGGGAAAGTTTTGCATTTACGAAGTTCACTTTCTCGACTTCAAAAAAGCTCAGTAAGTACTTGATTTCAATAAAGGTCAGAGTTACAATGAGCTGAAACGGTCAAAGAAAGTTACCATTTTTAAATATTTGTATGGATAATATATTAAAGTATTACACTAAAACGATTACTTAATCGTGCGTTTTTAATGGTTGTTTATTATTTAAATAGACTCGTATATTAATAAATATTTTTATTGTTTCAGATCAAACTACTCTTTGGAATTAAAGGTGTTAATAAAGTCGGTGAGTTAAAAACAAACTGTGGAAGGTACGGGAATAAAAAAAGTAAAATTACCATAAATATTGCTTGTAAAAAAGTTGTCACTATGATAGGTAAGACAGAGTATGAAGTTATCTTATATGGTACAGACTCTAATTTTAGATCTGAGCGTCTGATTGAACGGACGAAATTATTACGGAGTGGATGTCGCTCGTTGCACGTTCGCCCGCGGTGGACACGCATTCCGCGCGCAACTGCATACGAGTCCCTTCTAGTTAAAATGAAATTTAGTCAGATATCCAGGAATTTCATACAATACAAGTAAGACTACCTATGGCAATAGGCAATCTTAAATAACGTTTTTATTTAGTAAATCTCCCTCAAAGATGGGGAGTACTAATGCAAATACCAAATTTTATCTCTATAATAACATTTCAGCGCAATGATGCCTAAAATAACCGTTGTTTTTAGTTAGGTTTATAAATGTCACTAGTAACCAAATAAACGCCCAAAAATCTAGTAAAATTTCTTTACTTATTTGTTTAGAATGAAATTTTAGATGTTTTTAATTTGTTTTAGTGAGTTCTGAACGTACTTTTGCGTAAGATCTGTCTACAGCTTAATTTCGTTATTAAGAACCTAATACGACACAGTTGTTAACGGGCTTAATTAAAGTTTAATTTACTTAACAACTCTATAGGAAACTGTGGCTAGAACTTTCCACAATTGACCTGCTAGGGAATGTGTGAAGTTATTTAGATTCTACATTGCTTTCTCTCTTAGATTTAAGGCCCTGCGGCTATTATTTTTCGCCTTCTAAGTATAATTTTCTTATACTCAAACGACAGTATAGATATTTTTTAGAAAGAGAGTAACTACCATACATATACAAGTAGTGATAAGTTGATAGATTCCAATATCAAATCCTATGTACCATTCTTAAAACGGGAATGACAAATATAACTGTAGCGAGATACAAACAACGTGGTAGCCAAGTTGATGGATTCCATCTAAAATACTGCGATTTAAGAGAACGACTTTTTATGATATAGTCTTATAATTAAAGTACGCTAGACTATGGCCACGCCCTATTCGCTTAAACTAACATTAGCTTAGTAACACACATTCCATTGCTTCTGAATTCCGTCGAATAAGCTGCCTACAATTGGTATTCAAGTAAAAAAAATATGCCGTATTTCCTCCAAGTACAAGTAATCCAAGTGACATAAGTACGCGAAATGATCGGTACAGGTTCGGTCTCGCATTTAAATTCCGAGTAATTACACTAATATATATATAGCATAGGGTTGATACTTCAATGTTTTTGGGAATGATAACGTAATAATTAAGTATTTTATTAGTCATTGTCATCACTAGAATAAATCAGTCCACTGCTTGACATAGGAAGGAACACTCCAAAAGGAAGAATTTGCCTTGATGGCTACCGCTTGGAAGTCGATTATATTTTTTTAATTTATTTTTTATTTTATTTTATTTATTGTAGGGAAACAAACAGTACATAGTTACATATCAATTAGAACATAAATTTAGATCATAAACCAATAAAGTCTCCACTGATGACAATATCATATTCAATACAGTACGAGCAGCTGATATGTTTAAAATTTAAATATACAAAAAATTAAAAAAAAAGAAATTTTATAATACCTAATACAAAAACTTACAAAAGAGACAAAAACCAAAACCAATTTTAACAATAATGCCTTAAGGGCGACTGCTAGTTTCATCACCTCTGATATATTTTTTGTAGCTTTTGAGAGAACCATCAAACAAATCAAATTCAAGAAATTGTTGATTGTAAACTCTGCAATTATGGCAAAGATGCGGCTGTCCGTCTTTTCCTGGGAGTACTTCTTTAGTCGCCTCTTACGACACCCATAGAAAGAGAAGGAGTAGTGCTATTATTCAGGAATTTTATGTAGTATATTCAACAACCACTAAAAGTACATTTTATGGACATATATCCACAAAATCGGATTTTGAGTTTAAAACGATTGGAGGAAATTTGATGTACTAAGCTGTGTATTGACAGCATGTATAAAACACATTTTAGGCGGCTGAAGGTTAGCGAACGTGTATCAGATTAGAGAAAGCAATCTACATAAAGATAAATTCAAGCGGCTTTTGTTTTATTCAAGATAGCTGTTGCCCGCGACTTCGTTCGCGTCAAATGATATGAATAAGTTTCCCCGTTTTTGCAACATTTCTCACTGATGTTTCACTCCTATTGGTCGCAGCGAGATGTAGCCTAAAGCCTTTCTCAATAAATGGACTATCCAACATAAAAATAATTTTTCAAATCGGACCAGTACTTCCTGAGATTAGCGCGTACAAACAAACAAACAAACAAACAAACAAACTCTTATATTAGTATAGATTCTCCAAACATCTGTTTTCTTTTTCCAAAGACTTGAAGTTGCGAATCAGTAGCAACCCTGTATAACGTTGGAGACCAGTAGCAGTTGGTAGCGGATGAGTAATACCCCTCGGACAGACCATCAACACCGCCTCAGTGGAACATTAGTCACAGCCGCAGACCGAGGTACGGTTAGACAGGGCGATTATCGTGAGATTACGTTTTGCAGATCGCGCGAGATTATTACTCGCAATAATGCAAATGGACTGAAAATTTAAAACTTAGAAAAATAAGAAATGTTTAAACTGAAGAAATTTTTGAAGTTCATGTCTTAAGTGAGACTTAATATTTGTTCATCCTTTTGCAGCCAAAAACAATAAAAAAAAGTAAGTGTGAAGCTTCAAAGTGTGAAGATTATAAGAGAATAAACGCAAAACTATGAATCTCCTCTATTTCTGTAAGTTGAACAGTTACCTTTGAAAAAAAATCTGTCTTATGTTGGTAGCCACTATGTTTAAATTGTACTATAATACATTAAACATATATTTTTTTTATTTTTACGTTTCCCGTCGTTTTATTGTAATTGTGACTGTAGCAAAAAGTAATGTCAAGCTCTGAGAAAATATTTTCGAGCATTTTTATTAGTTTCTGATTTTCTTTGATTCTCAAATTAGATATCAAAATAATCTCGTCTCAATGTTGTTATTACAATTTGTGATATATCATTAATAACTTGCGTTAGCTTCCATCTGTGCTATCGAGTTTGTATCTCGACTAGTTCATATCTATTTTATTATCTAGTCTACCGACTCAGGTGTCCCTGCCGCGGGCGACCATTTGCGTTTAGCTACGGAATTAAATCCACTTATTATCGCTTTGTTTCTGCCAAGCCGGCCATTCCGGATGAGATATTTGCAAGTACTACGTAGGTACACTCAAAGGAAAAGACAAAGACTAGTATCATTTCATTCGGCTTGAAGACTTAAGGCAAGATTTCACAAGCATTTTATGCGAATGACTGTACAACGTAATTGCGGTAGCGCAATTTGGTGCGTGTCATGATTATTTCAAGACAAATGTTGTTTTTAAGAAAAAAATTGAGGTTTTTGGAAATGAGATTATCTCGTCGTCTGCTTGCCGAGATGTATTTAGTGGATGTTGTATTAAAATTAACATAAAGTACAATACGCAGGGCTAGCCATAGGTAGCAATGATTTTTTTAAATTGTAATAGGTGTTTGATATTGTGTAATTTGGTAATGATGAGAATTAACACAAAATACATATTGCGCCCCGTTGGTCTAGTGGTTTAAATACCAGACCAAGATCTCGGGTTCGATCCCCGGGTCGGGCAACCAAAACTTTCGAATTTTCGAACATTGCTCGGGTTTGTGATCACCAACCTGCATTTGGCAAGCGTGGTGATTATGCCTGTACCCATCATTGCTATTGGATTCAATGATGGAGGCCTTTTCCTTGCAGTGGGATGATTATAGTCTGTTACTTACTTTTTGTCCAGCTAGATACCAAATGATTTATCTTACAATTATCGATTAAATTTGACGCATAATTCTTTTCATCAACTATGTTAAATCTAAAAGAAGTTTTGCTAAGTTTACCCACTTAACTTAACTCAACTCTTTAGTCAACTCTTCAGTTAATTATTTTGTTGCCATGTTTTTTGACAGTTTGCAATATTTGGGCAATAAAATAGTGCCAAAATAGATCGCCATGATCTCCGAGGAAAAGAATAAATCATCGAAAAAAAACATTAATAACAAGTTTCTTGTAAACTTTAACTGTTTTAATACTCTGACAAAGTCGTAAGCCCTAATCGTTAATGCGTTCTATGTAATTTTAGAACAGAAGCTAGCATTATCACGGCCATCATAAAAACCCTAATATACGTTGGAAATTAACCCCGAGATCGTTAACGTCTCGAACTCTCACTTAGTCCAACATTAAACTTAATTTAATATGTAAATACCATGCCCTGCGCCACTTCGACAGCTAATTTTATTAAAGCGACTTTAAATTGTTGCTGCAAAAATGTACATTTCCAATTTTACGATATGTTGCTCTGACAGTGTCGCTCCGAACACTAAACTCGCAGGAGCTCATTTGCAGGTGCGAATGGTTCCAATAAGCATTATCACTTCAACTCAGTAAAACTTTTCATATTTTAAGGGAACGGTCAAATATTGGCACAAAAATACAATTTGACATGCGATAATGATCCATAAAACCCTTACTGTAAAGTTCATTAAAACATGCGCACACGCAGTATCCCGCGGCGCGTGCGCACAATTTCGCCTCAAGTTTATTGGCGGGCGCGTGTATAATTCCAGAGATATCAGGAAACAAGGTTGTTTACGCACCGAGTATTTTACAACTGTGACAAGCCGTCGGGAACAGTTAAGCACGTAATGAGATACACGGATCTAGCGTTGGGGAGAGGATTTATGTAGAGATTCGCCGAAACTGTTATGCAGACGTTGATTGGCTATCCAGTTAATGAAGTGTTTGGAGTCTCTATCATTTAGCGGACTTATTATTCCCCTTTTGAATCCCATCTCTTTAAATTTATTACAGCAAAAAAAATTTTTCTCTGGTTCCTCAGAAAGTTGTTTAGGTTAGTGTTGTGCAGACTTACTATGTACGGTAACTACGATTCTTAGCGATTCAACCAAACTATCAACCACGTAAGTATTACGTAACGATTTAAACTCATGAATTTGTTTTTGTAACTAATTCCCTTTACTTTATCCAAATAGACTTAACAAGTCTAGAACATATCTAATAAATAAATAGCTGGCAAGTACAGTAGCTGAATGCGGTCTAAGTGACATTTCTTACAAGCTAATTCAACCGCTATAAATTTCAATCGTGTAAGAAATCATTAATGATATTCATTATGAATGATAGGTGTACTCGAATAAACATTATCAGATACCCTTAGATTTATCACCGTTCGTTTAGATAGGGATCTAGTACAATTATTTATTGCAGAGCGAGATCTATTTATTAGGATCTTAGACCGGACAATGCAAATTCGTTATCAAGATAGTTTTTCAAGTTGTTTCAGTTCAGTATAATGGAAATTTTAATTGCAAATTGTCCATGCGTGAATATATTACTCTGGCGAAATAAATTCGTTTCCCTTTGTAGTCATCAAATAATATTTCTTAGTAACAGTGACCGTAATACCTTAAACATTACCGAAAGCTCAAAATCTGATTTCTTTTCCTCCACAACCACCTCTCCGCCTCCTCCTATTGCTTTGTATCGTAGGTATGCGACCATTTTTTAGTAATTAGCCTTTATTGCCGCATTTTAATATTTGATCACCTTCTGTTTATCTGATTTCCTTAACCCGTCATAACATGTTGACGATGTTGAACATCGTATAAAAGATGTACTTCCATGCTTCTTGAATGTGTATGTATCTTTCTGATGATTATCCAGATAACACTATAGAAAAACTAAAAAAATTATAGAAATATATAGAAAACTAAACAATATTTCTAGAAATGGAAACCTATTTCTACTGTTTTGTAGATACAACAAGTTTATTTCGGGGAGTTTTTTCATAATAATTCTCCGCTTCAGTATCAATTACAAACTTCTTTCTAGAACCTTTTTGACAGAATGAAACTCGAATTACTGTTATAATTGGTTATTGGTTAACCCAGTTCAGGCAAAACGTCAAAATATATATAATATATTATCATGATGATCATGATATCTGTAGCCTAGTTAGGATATAAACCGGAGTGCATCTATTTAATAGAATGTATATTGGAGGTCCCAGCCAATGGGTGGGAATGTATTTTTCCCACCGTTCGTTAGCGGGCCGGGCTGTGATTTGAGATTCTCCGTCTGTTATGTTCTGAATAGACTAGGAGATGGAACTAAACTGTTTACAGAATATGACAATAACACTTATTTTCTTATGACAACACACCTTTGAAAATTGTCATGGCTCTTGACATTGGATGAGCCAAACTCTAAATCACAGAATCAAAGTGATTAACATAAGTAAATTTTAATATACAACTGTGAAACTGAGCGCTGCTTCACCGATCGATTTGTCTTGTCTACCTAAATTGAATTAGTTAGACCGGGGCTTGAACTTTGACCAATCTGATTTGCCTTACTTAACTTTAGACGGTGTGGGTTTCAATTGATGTAACTTTCAGATCACAATAAGTACTAATACTAATGGACCTCAGACGATGGCTTATCAGTCAACTTTAGTCTGAGTTTCTGTCCTGAAAAGAATCAGTTCAAATCATTGTCGCTTGAATTATGACTTATTACATGTCTTGTCTTGCCTTTGCCGAAATAAAATTCCATTCAATCCCCTTACTTAACAGTTTTCATTTATCCAAAGGTTTTCTGAAAGATATCGCTTTTAGCGATAAGACTGACATTGTTCATCGTTCTGTTTACATCGTCTTGTTTGATGTGCACTGAAAAATATTCATTTATTCATTACTATTTGTGTCAACTTCCCTCCTTATCCCCTGGCTTGTAACGCAGAGCGTCGTGCTATATAACTAAACTATAGCCAGGTCGTGAGTCAGTTCTAAGCAGAGCATTAAATCTCAGCATGACTGGTTGCGAAACTATCGACTGGAGCCGGGACTATTCCCATCGCACTCATTTGAATGTAGTGATGCGAATAGATGAAACGGAACAATCGATAAAAGTTTAGAAAGGAACCGTATCTCAAAAAATATGCACTTTGTAACTTAAAAATCAGTGGCTTTTAGCAATGGTTGTTTTGGGTGTCCCAAAACAGGAAATTAAAGTAAAGTAACAGCCTATAATCATCCCACTGCAGGAAAAACGCCTCAATAATTAAATTCAAGTTACCACAGCAATGATGGGTAGGTACTGGCATAATCACCACGCTTGCCGAACACTACGAACCCGAGAAATGTTCGAAAATTCGAAACTATCCATAAACGGCCGATAAATTTGTTAACGCCACTACACAACCGTCTTTTTCGCCCACCTGAAGAAGAAAATCTGGGATACCTAAGGCAAGATACGTGCGTAGTGGCCAGTAGTAAATAAATAAAACCAGCAAAAGAAAACAATAAAATTAGTCGATACTCAGTACAGCTCTATTTGAGTGCCCATAAACAACAATGTCCGCTTTAATTGGGACTATGAATTTTAGATTAATGAGTGCTTGAAATCAATTTCGTATGTGTTTTATAGCGGCTCTATAATGATTTAATGTGTCGAGCTGTTTGTTTTATTGTAATTAATGCGTTATATCATAATTTAATTGGCGTTAGCGTTTATTTAAGTATTTTCGTAATTATAGGCTCATTTCTGTATTTTCGAATTGTCCATGCTTCCAGAACTCGACTAAACTTATAAAATTAAATAATTTATTATTGTGTATCTGTTAATTAGGAAAAAAACTATAATTTTTCTCTCGATAAACAATATAAAAAGCGAACTAAAAATATTAAGGTATATAATTTCATACAAAATTAGTTTTTTAACTATAAGAAGCGCTAATTATACTTCGGAATCATAATGCTTGTAGTGTTTTTAGATTTAAGAAAAAAAATGTTGGTTGTCATGACCGAATTCGGTTTGATGAGTTACTCAGCACTTATGTGTTTGCTGTATGTTAGATCCGCAATTATTCTAAATACTGTAATTGTTTATAACTATTATGTTCTTCTTTGCTTCGTCTTCTTCTCATTTCGCTACGTCATTTGATGTGGCCAGAGGAAACCCGGACTGTTATTAAAATAAACAGACGCCAGACCCAATTACAGGCCAAGGAGATGAGCTATAGATAGTAGAGTCTAGATGTTACTTTATTCAGATTCAGATTCGTCTGATAGTTAGGAGTTTCCCGACTGTTAGTTAGATTTATAGCGGTATAATTACTAGATCAATTTTAATAAAAATAAAATGTTTTCTCAAAATTAGTTAGGCTATTGTTCTATGCAACCGAAATATGCTTGAAAATATTTTGGTAAAGCCAGCAAAAGCCTGAGTATTTTTTTTTAATTTTTCATACAATTGCTCAGCAATGGATAATTAATAAAAACATATCCGAAACCTGAATCAACACGACATTTATACTCAGTAATAATCACACATTCGTGTTTTGGCATAATATAGGTAACACACTTCTTAAGAAGTGAAAGAAAATAAACTTAACTTTCTTAAATACAATTTCAAAACATTTACTTCAGAGGAAATTCTACTTTAAATATAGTATACGAAAAGTTAGTTATTGTTTTGTTTTGATTTAAAACAATAAGTATCCTTATTCATCTCATTTAAAGTTACTAATTAAGTAATCACATAAAATTATTGTTAGCACGGACTTAGTTTCACCGTAATATTAGGGGTTAAAGTATGAAATTGCCGTTTTGTATGGACGAAATCGAGAAAAGTCATTTTTCCATACTAACAATTTTTTAGTTTTTTTAAAAACGCCTGAACCGTTTTCGATGCAATTAAAGGTGAAAGTTAGATGGTTATAAAGCTACGCATTATAGTATTTAAATTTCTGAAAATCAAAGTATATAATACAAAAATACTTAATTGAAGCAAGAAGGTCAGCTGACACATTGTAAGGGGTCTTTTCAACGACTTCCTTTGAAGTAATAGGCACTAGTATTGCATTTTTTTTTAGTCAAACTTTACTTTATTTAGTTTTTGATACAATACAAAAAGAATTACGTAATAATACGACTATACTTAAGAGCTATAAACAAAATAAAAATGGGAAAATAATCGGCAATTTCATACTTTAACCCCTATTATTATAACATTAGTCATAAACATTGTTATTCTTTCTTAATTTTCTCTTACAATCTAGCATGTTGTGCACAGCTGAAAGTTTATACGTTATAAATATCTGATATTGTCAGATTAATCGAGTACAATATTTCAGAGAGCGATGCTAACTTCGCGTGACGGCACTAAGTGGAGATTCTATCGCGATCAGGATATTAAGACTAGACGGGTATTTATTCGATGATTTCTGTTCGTATTCTATTAAACATGTTTAATATAGTTAAATACTTGTGCAGTTATAGCAGTGAATTCTTTACAGGCTAAGTTAAAAAAATATCAATTCAGTTAGTCCTTAAAGCCATTCAATAAACAATATACCTAATTATGTCACACGACACGTCTAGAGGTTTCGTTCGTCGGGCGAAGTTTGCAGACTTAACAATATTATCCTCCTACGATTTCTTCAATTAAAAAGACAGGATGACAAAATGTTTCATTGATGCAATTGTACAAGACTCAAATAAAAATTATTAGCATTAGGTACTTATTATTACTTACGTGAAACTACAAAACTAATGTTAAATATTGCATGCCCGTTATGGGTACACTGTTGTTACCTCTAACCTGTATTTCCAACTGCACATTGTACATAGTTTGAGCAATAAATTCTATTCTATTCTAATGATAACATTATTTTTTTTTTGTGAGAATTCTTTAGTTTGTTACTTAGTGAACATTAATGTGTGGTGCTGGCCTAAAATAGAATAGCTTCACCTTTTCTCGTCATAGGTATCGTAAGAAGCGATAACTGCCAAAAGTAGACGGGCTGCAGCGTCTTTTATCCATTACTTATTGGCTAAATTGCTTAGCGATTCCACTTACGAAGCATGCTAAATCCTCCTTTGGAGAGGCATGACCAACAGTGGACTGATGTGGGATGGTGATGATATTGTACCCTATAGTCCTTAAAATATAGCTTGATTAGAATGACAGTTCTCACTGAAAGAGACGACGTAACTTTGTAGCAGCGTCACACAAGTGCACACGAAAAAATATTGGTAACTGGCATGTTAAGAATATTTTTTATACATTGCTGTACATATTAACCAATTTAATTATATGAAATAGATATTTAAAGTTAAAACATTAAAATAATCCAGTCACAAAAATTACACCTAACTTGAAAAGACGTCTTTACAAGGCTTCGTCATTTTTCATAATCGCTAGTGATGAGGTGAAATGGACAAATCGAAATCGACAGAGTAACAGTATTTCAAAATCGAAGTAATGTAACATAAATGTTAAAAATGATTAATGAGCATTGGTTGATGCTAAGAACATCAAATTGCAATTATTAAAAGAATACGAAAATTTTTCACATTTATTAGATTCTATAAGCGATGAAAAAAATATAATTGATTTTCATGATTGTTACAACTATTCTCATAATGATCACGGCACTGACTTACTGTGAAATCTTAATATATCTGATTTTCATTTTATTTTATTCGTCATAACTGTTTTTTTTCTTTTGATCAGTCGAGTCAGTCCCATTACTAGACACCTCAGTTTGACAGGTGTCATTCTAATCAAGCTATATTTTAAGGACTATAGGTACATATAACTAAGTTTAATTTCCTAACAAATAATAGACAGCGCATAAAGGAATTTAACACTATTTTTTGCATTTACTACGACGTCTATATTTCTTAACGTTGCACCTGCAAATACTTCTGATAGTACAAACTCTGATTTATTATAGCAATTAAAATTGCCTTTGTACTAACAAGCCCGCTATCGTAAGTGTACGTTTGCTTAATCTGTACGACTTCTGATCATTTGCACGCGCTAATCTTAACACCTGCTTTTAAAAGTAACACATACTTCTTGACTACTATATACAGGGTGTACTTCAACCAGAAACAAGCCTGTATTAACTTCAGCATGTAAATACTAAGGCTTAGTCTAAAGTTGATATTATTAATTTGAAAATCCTATCATAAAATTTATACAAGTATTTTTTTGGATTTCAGCCATGTTATTTTTATGAATTTAATAGTTATGTTACCTGGTGACGTACCTATGTAATTTGGTTATAGCTTGTAACACAATTGATCTTACACCCTGTATAAATTGAAGTCAATCGCCAATCGCCATGCGTGTCGGTCGTCCAGTTTGTCAATCGGTACAGGATAATCTCTCAAGGTGTATATAATTAATTGCGATGTTTTTGATCGTAATTATGCTTCTTATACAACTGAAAGTTACAAAATTAAAAACAAAATTGTGCTAGTAAGTTTGTAGGTGTACTTACTTAGAGTAATCAACGGAGTATCTCCCCGTGACCATGAACGCTGAACGTCGCGGGATAATCCAAAATATAGGTAGATAATGTTAGTCCTAATCAACGATTTAAATGTATCTTTATTTCAGTTATTGTCTTATTGTAGATATAAAAACACAACTTTAAAAGTACATTATGCCAAACCGACATAGGGTAAAGTATTTTTAATAATATACTCAATATTATATACGACTAATATCATGTTTTTTGAATCTGTATAACTATTAAACAATGTGATATTTTCCGAAACCACTTCCATGAAATTAATTAACCATAGCAACATCTGAATTTCAGGTAAATAAGGCCCTGATTAACCGATCAAGTCACTACATTCACTGCACATAACGTAGCGGGGTCCGCGCGCGCACCATTCATTATTTTTAATTGCGCTCTGCGCATCGATAGCCATCTAATGGAAGCGCAGGTGAGCGCACACTAGTTCTGCGCGCGCGCCGGTGCGCTCGCTCGTACGGAAGGCTGAGAACGCGTGGTGTAATTTCTTTTAGTGACACGATCGTGTTTGATTTCTTTCTTGTAGTTTATTGTGAAGTGAATTGTGAGAGGAGCTCTTGGAAACTGCTTGTAAGGTTTTCTGGTTTTAAATTTTTGATTCCATTTAATCAATTGTTTTTAAGTAATTATAAATTTAAATGGTTATTTATTTGGTTATTCAAAATAATGGTAATTTCGAAAACACGTCTTCTTTTTAGCTTTGGTTGTCCTGAAAATGATACTTTAATCTTAATTGATTTAGTAATAAGACATTGGTAGGTATTAAATGTGTTTTGGCATTTGTAAAATTTTATATTTTATATAGGTGTATATGAAATATTTTATTTAATGGTAAAAGAAAATGATGTGTTTTATTAGGATCGTGTCGGTCTAGAATAAATGTTTTAAAAAATATATTTTTATTATTATTGCTTATCTATTCCGAAAGGTTTATTACCTAACTTTATGTGATATCTAAGTGTTATCGATAAGGTAGGTATACTAACAGCAAAACCCATAGCTCATATAAGAACTACGAATATCAACTTATTGAAGAGAGAAGTATCATGATAAAAGAAGACTTTTTAAGAAGATCAAGAGAAAAAAAAAGATAACGCACCATGCACATGCAATGGCACTGGAAGAATTCACGGGTTTAATTATGTAGTCCCGTGGTCTCTTAGTGGCATCACTCGTGCTGGGCTGTCCAACGTTGTAGCTTCTATGCTAATTAATGTATTGAAGACTGAAGAAGAGAAAATGCAAGAAACTAATGTTCGAAGATTATGATGGAAGAACTAATGAAACGTTTTTGATATTTTGCTTTAGCTACTTATACGAGTACACTACACTAATATAAAAAGGGTAAGTAGGTATTGTATTTTTGTATAAGCGAATAAGCTCATAAAATAGCCAATCAATTTAGATGAAATATGATATAAAAATAGTTTAGATTCCGGGAAAGTGTATGAATAGTTTTAAACCCAGAACTCATCTTTCAAGAGGGTGAAAAGAGGGTGGAAGTTTGTATGAGGAATAAACAATTCCATAATCAATTTAAATTTGATTTGTTTTTTCTGTTTATTGGGGTCTCGGTCGCAAAGCGATCACGTCGCCTCGTTGTGTAAAACAATACATAATTATAAGTAAGGAAATAAATAACAAAATAAGAGAAAGAAAATAAGGATTTAACAATAACGCAACTGGAGTTTAAATCCCTGAAACTACTACTAAAGGATAATTTTTGGCCTTGTAATAATTTTTAATTTCTTAAAGAGTGTACTTTAGTAGATTTAAAATGCAAAAATATTAAGTCATTTCAAAGGAGAGCTATATAATCGGAAACGTGATATACCTAACCAAGACAGAGTCGCAAGCTAAGCTTCGGTATTGATTGTCTTAAACAGTAAGTAATTAAAAAGTAGTATCATTAAAGTGCTATTGAACAAACATTACAATAGCATAATTTAACAAACAAATAATACAATATTTTCCATAGTAAATAACAGTAACAGAAAATCCAGTTGACTCAAAATTTACTGTCTTAGGAGATATTACTACCCGCCGTACAAGGTAGGTATGTCCCTCTGCACATCCTCTTGTATTTTGTTATATGTATACAGGGTGGTCCAAACGGTGACGTCCAAAATTTTTTTTGGATTTCTTGCATCCAAATATACCTACCCTATATATGTTACCCGATTTTTCTTAGTTTTCGAGATATAATTTTTTTTCTTAAATTTTCAGAATTTTCGGTGTGATCAGTTTTAAACAATGGTTTCTCCACTTTTATAATGTTATGTCAGATTATTTTTGCAGTTTGATCCTTATAAATAACTTACTTATATAAAATTATCAGCTAGCCTAACCAAAGTTTCCGAAAAATTTACCAAAAGTCAATAGTTTCCGTTCAAGCTAGTCAGAGCTTAATTTTGAACTGTGAATTAAAAAAAAAAGTGGTTTCACAGTTACTTAGATCATTTCAAACCCTTTTTTTTTGGTTAGCCCTGGATGTAAGGAATCCATAAAAAATTTTGGACGTCACCGTTTGGACTACCCTGTATAGTAATTAATAATTTGTAATAGTATCAGCCTACATACTTGCACGAGTACGACAATCGAACGATGATATATACAAACAAGAACCCACCTAATTTCGCAAATAATATGTACATTTGTGTTATTGCTTTGATTCTAGTAATTTCTATTTTACAGTTGAATGCATGCAACAAACGATGCCTGCATGCCCCAAGCGATAAGCTTAGAAACACTTTTGACATATTCCTATCTAAAGAACTATTAATTTAACCAAATCTTTGTAAAGATAATTGGAGCGAGACCCTTTTGGTACCATGTCTACACATTCAAAGGCATCAGAAAAATCTGGTTTCAGTACAATGTTTTTCCCTCAGCGAGTAAGTTTACAACACAAATTTGGCAATAAAAATAGTCTAAAATAATTTTGAAGGGTAAAGCAAAACACGTGACACTAATACAAATCTTTTTTTAGTATATTGCATAGGTAAACTATCTACGAAAACAGATTTTTTTTGTTATTTGCTATTTTTAAATTAATACTAAGACGCTTCAACTATTACGTAAAGCAAATTACACAATTTTATCCATCACTGTACAAACCTACGCCATTGATCACGAAATACAAAGATGTACAAAGACCACCAACCCTTTTAGCATTCACATTGAATTCCATCTATCGCAGCGAAATCACGTAGTTCGGCCTAACGGAAACTAAATTGGTTTTGTATCTTCAATGAGTAATAGAAGAAATCATTACTTCTGCCCACAGTATGAATATTAGGTTTATATCTAGGTGATTCTTTGTTTATAAATTATTTGTGTATTTTAACCGACTTAAAAAAGAAGGAACTTATGTTTTACGTCTCTGAACTGTCGATAAAACTGGAAGAAACGGCTTTAAGTTGTGTATATTTATATATGTAAGACGACCAATTTGAATTCTATGATTGACCGTTATAATATGTATTACATACTTGAAACTTTATTTCTCATTAGCAGTATTGTAATTATATAATCTAAGGCTCAAATTCATTTTTTATAGTTAAAAATTTGTTTATTTATTTTAGCTTTTTTGGGCATAACAGGCCATATCATTCTTTAAAGTTAACTTAGAATTATGATTTATTTACAGCTTTAAAGGACTGTTGGTCTGAGTAACTATATGAGTTTTTGATGTACAAATTTTTTCTTATGAAAGCAGTTATTATTACCAAAAAACTTATATTAAATCATGTGTCGTTGATAAATATGTATATTATAGAAAAGTAAACAGTCGAAATAGGAAGTGGTCTTCTCAATTTTTACCGGCCTTTTATTATTTCCCTAATATAAATTTAATTTAGCTGTACCATTGTACAGTTGCACCTATATTGGTCAAAATACGAGTATGCCTATGTCGTGTAGGTAATATTGCATTTGGTCCCACCAGGCGTTTTATTTTCCGTTAGCTTAAAAAGCCGAAACATTTAAATGCATAATGCCTATCACTTGGACCACTCCCCGCTGCGGTGCAGAGAGATTTCTTCAATTATATGCCTACAGCTACGTGCCAGTTACAGCGACTTAGAAATCCGGTTACATGCGCACGCGTTTTTTACCATAACATACATTTTATTGTTGCTTTTTAGGGTTCCGTACCCAAAGGGTAAAAACGGGACCCTATTACTAAGACTTCGCTGTCTGTCCGTCTGTCCGTCTGTCCGTCGCCCTGTCACCAGGCTGTATCGCAAGAGCCGCTATAGCTAGACAGTTGAAATTTTCACAAATTATGTAGTTCTGTTACCGCTATAACAACAAATACTAAAAACAAAATAAAATAAATATTTGAGGGGGCTCTTTTTTGCTCGAAATTTGTGTGCCTTCTGTTTTTTACCTAGTCAATGGTACGGAACCCTTCGTGCGCGAGTCCGTCTCGCACTTGACCGGTTTTATGTTAGTATACTTGGAAGAAATAAATTTTAAATTTGGAATTTTTTAAAGACTTCATAATGAAATGACAGAGAAACGGTTATTTTTTTTTTAGAAAAGTTTAGGTATCTTTAATAGGCTACATTCCCCTTTTTTTCTAATTTACTACAAAATGTAGCCTAGTATGAATATGGTTTTTATGATTTCGGTGGCAAAAGTTCTTTATTAACACCTGTGTAACATTTTGTTTGATAAAGTATATAAATAAATAAATAAATAGCTTTAACTATATTTTGATTCGAAAATTTTAAAAAGTAAAATAATTGGGTCTTAAAAAAATATATCTGTGGTAAATTATTACATAAGCCATCAGTTTTATTAGTCGATGCTAAATAATAAATAAATCGCCGACAGTCACTATGTACCGAGTCAAAATTACGCTAATTTAATACTTTTGGTTTTGGTCGGTTATATTTTTTCCATTATAGGTTTATATTTTATTTCATTATAGTCGTCCTAGTTCTAATGAAGTATTGTAATTGGAGTGAAACCAAATTTCTTTACCATAATCTAGTTGCAACTATTTACTAAATTGGTGCAAGAAACGGGCAATTCGGTTTATCGATTAATCGATTTCTCTGCACTCAATTGTTTTTTTCGTGTTTTCCGTCGTTCTAAAACGTACCGTTAGTTTTTCTTTATAGCTCTTACTTTTTAAATCGATTATTTTTTGTCATCAAATTATTCCGATGATTCAGTGACACGTCTTATTTAGGGTCATCACTAACTTCATTTTCGGCTAATAATTATTATTATTTATTTCATCAAATCAGACAACGCAGGTCCATTTTATTAGTAAAATCTTATAAGCTACATTAGTAACAACAAAAACACAAAACAATAAAACAGATAGAACTATAGATGGCAGCGGCGGGTCAGTCAGTGTTCCTCTTGACCAGCACCCTGGCAAGATGGCGAGTTATAAGAGAGTCATATCTCCCCGCTATGGTCTTCAGAATGGAGTTAGAGCTGGCCCGTACCCTGCGGAGCAACGACGCTGCTTTTTTACGCATGATAGCATAGAAATCGTCAGTGCGTGCTTCAACGAACATCCCCGAGGCACTGCAAAATCGAGGCAGCCCCAACAACATTCTGAAGCCATTGTTATATTGGACACGTAGAGCATCGACGGTTTTCTGCGTGAAGCAATGCTAAGCAATGAATTTCATGTTTGTTATTTGGTTAATTTCAAACTTCAAAAAGTTGCATGCCTATAAGCAAACATTTTACTATAGCTAATATGCAGCCAAAAGATACGATTTTTACATAGATAAATATAACTAGATACACAGAAAAGTGTTGTTCTTAACATTTTCCTGTCAATCGTTTTAACTTTCTATTGAACTTTTCTTGTGGGCCGCATTAGTCGACCCAATTCCAAATTTTGCACTGAGCAGCACATTCTTTCTGAGCAGAGATTCTTTTGTTTAAATTAGTTAAAAAAATACTTGTAACATTCTACTGTAACTTATTGTATCTGACGTAAAACAACACCAGTGGGCAGCCCTATTTGACTTAGAGACCGTTATAATTTCATCGGACGGTGCGCTCTTTGCCATTGGTTAACCACAATACTTACGTTATTATTCCAGATAGTGCCTTAAATGCGCTCGTGGATATCTATTATATGTACGTGATGGTGGCGGCACAAGAATACAGTCAGTATCATAAGCATGTAAATTTTTTTGTCATTTCACCAATTTTATTCATTGACAACATTCCTAAGTGCATAGTATAAATATTTATTCGCTATTAGTGGCATTTGGTCTAGTTGTTTAAAAAACGGGGCACAATGCGGGGTCCGAGTGCGATCGGGTGCGATTCAAACATTGCTCGTGTCAGTGATCACCAAACCACATTTGGCAAGAGTGGTGATTGTTCTTGTACCCATCGTTGCTGTGATAACTTGAATTCAATAATGGAGGCCTTTGTCCTGCAGTGGGATTATTATAAAGAAAAAAAATCTTTTGTATCAGGCCGATTATAGGCCGTCTAGTAGCCGCAGAAAGTGGTTTACTCTCTATATTCATAACTTCTTAAGCTATCTCCTACCAAATTCGTAGAAATATTTTTTTTCGTTTCAATTATATTTTCAATTAATTTAAAATTATTTTCATTTTACTTTATATACATATACCTATTTTGAAGCTGACTATACTCTGCAGTCAACAGATGTAATCATGATCGTGTTGGTTTTTTGACTCGCACGATGTACTTACAAGTGTAATTATAGTGGCGATATGTGATAATGTTAACGGCTTCGAATCTTTCTTAGATAGTTTAGAAAGGTTCCAGATGCCTTGCTTCGCTGGAAAGCAGATGCGATAAATCGTATAACAGTATTTATCAAAAAAATATATTCCTGTATCTACTGACTTGTACATTATAGTCACAGTAGGTATATTCGTAATAAATTTACACTAACCAATTTGGTTACAGTGCCATATTTTGATCGCAGCCAGATAGTTTAGGAAGGTTGTTATTTCTTTGCCTATGATGTCACAGGTTACCATTATGGTAACAGTTGACCTTTAATGTAACTGACATCTGTTACATTTACAGAGTTCACTAACATGTTCGTATATTTTATTTTTCAAAACTGATGGCATCATGTTTCTGACTACAACATAGTATTTATATACATACATATGTTAACATGTGCTAGCTTTGCTTTTGTTTCACCATTTACTTAATTATAAATAAATAAATAATAAATATTTAAGACATGCCTCACTGGGCCACACAGAGCCATCTAGTCCCAAATTAAGGTACTATTAAGTACCCTGTCGTATGGGGTACTAGACAACCGATAAACTTACTTATATACTTTTTTTTTTTTGTAAATGCATACTTATAATACATAGAAAACACCCAGACCAGTACAAACAGACATGTTCATGCACACAAATATTTGTACTGTGCGGGGATCGAACCCGCGACCCACGGCTCAGAAGCAGCGTTTACTACCGCTGATCCAAATGGTCGTCAAAATTGTTGTAATTGTTTTACCATTTACTTAATTGTTTCACCATTTACTTAACACCCTGTATAGCTGTCAGTTTGTATAGCACAAACACATATGTGTGTATAATGTATATGCATAACATAAATTACTTTGTTCAGGGATTTACTTGGCAAACTGTACCTCTTATCAAGTGTCAATTTTTAGGGTTCCGTACCCAAAGGGTAAAAACGGGACCCTATTACTAAGACTTCGCTGTCTGTCCGTCTGTCCGTCGCTCTGTCACCAGGCTGTATCTCAAGAACCGCGATAGCTAGACAGTTTAAATTTTCACAAATTATGTATTTCTGTTATCGCAATAACAACAAATACTAAAAACATAATAAAATAAATATTTAAGGGGGGCCACCCATACAACAAACCCGTTTTTTTGGCCATTTTGGTACGGAAACCTTCGTGCGTGAGTCCGACTCGCACATGGCCGGTTTTATTGTTGAAGTTATATGTCTCCTTCTTGCACTCTTCCATCAAAACTATAAATACTATAAATAATTACGTAAAAAATTCGCAGAAGTTGCATAGACAATGAAAGTAAAGGAAATTTATCAGAGTTACGTAGAGTTTGCAGGTTATAGAGTTATCGACTATCTAATAAAATATACCTACTTAAAAAAATAAAGAAAGTTATTTTTTTTTTAGTTATAATAATTTAATGATGGAATATTAATTTAATGAAAGAACCATGAGCATGTATTATACAACAACAAAATGAAATACTATTTTACAATGAAACTTAACACTATGTGTGTGTGTGTGTGTGTGTGTGTTTATTATTTTATCTACAAAAGACAGTTTACAATTTATCATTTAAACGAAAAAAAATAATTAATTTGTGCGTTGACTATACTCGTAGCTACTGTTTAATTCAGACCAGTGTTTAGTTCACCCGTCAATTTATTTACGTTTAATCAACAATTTCAGACGGAGGGCTATCTTGTTTTATTAGAAAATCCATTAGTTAGACCCTAATAAGACTAGTATCGATTATCATTGACATTCAGATGCATTAGCGAGGAGCGGAGGACAATTACTCCCATCCGAATCTATGGGAGGAGATAGAAAGCAGTAGCGCGCTTTCGCGTCGATTCGATGCGATCGTTAACGATATCGGTTCTAAAACTTTTAAGTTAGATAGACCTTTAATATAGATATGCATTATTATAAAGACCCTTTTTTATAAATGACTAGATGACCCGGTGTACTTCGTATCACTTATCCTAACAACATTTAAACTGACCCTTCGCTAAAATGATTGTAAAATTTGATGTAGAACATTTTATATGGGAATATGAAATTTACGTTTTTATTATCTTCCTATCAATTTTTCCATATTTTCTCATCGTTTAAACCTTCCCTGGACTATCACAAACATTTCAAGACCAATATTAGCCAAATTGGTCCAGCCGTTCTCGAGTTTTAGCGAGACTAACGAACAGCAATTCATTTTTATATGTATAGATAAAACTTTACAAATCAGTTCACTGTTCATTGATACTGGCTTTTATTGTATTAGGTTTAGGCTTTTAATGTATTATGATACAGTATCTGTAACTCAAAATTACAATAAAAGAATTCCAGAAATTCAGCGGAATGAAATTTTAGGTTATCTGTAAAATTAAAATAATCCAGCTATGTATGAAAAATTGGCAAACCATGAAATGTAAGATTGCAACTCCAAATTGGCTTTAAAATAATGAAACAATGTGTGTTTAAGTTGTTTTTGTAATCGGAATATTGTGACAAGTTTGATGCTTGTGTTTCCATACCAAATAAAACCTTTACATTGTTTTTCTGAAAGTGAATAAGTATTGACCAGCGTCAGTATTCCATTATTAACAGATTCGTCTACTTTTTTGTTAAATTCTTTATTCTATTATTTATTATGCATTGGTATTAATCACTACTGTATGTGGATCATAATACTATAAATGACCCTTACTCTTTGAGTGCGTTGTTCTACAATAGTTTTTGTCAACGTTGTTGTCAAATTCCATATTAATTTAATTTTAATTGTGTCTAGTTTCGTTAAAGACTTAAAAATCCGGCTTGGGGAGCTGAATACAGCCGGGTTGGGAATCACTGACCTAACAGCTTATACACGTGTTAACAAGTGGGTATACGCGATAAGGTGTTATTTATCGTCGACTGCCACTAAAACACCAGCTTTGCGATTTGTCACGGTATACACTCACTGCAGGGATCGTCGATCATACCAGCTACTTACTTATTGTTTCGAAAGCGTGCAGTTGTTGATTTTTGCTAATTAAACTGGTTGTTGGAGATTGTTGTCTGAACAGTGAACGGCTATTAGATGATCGAGCTGTCAAATGCCATGTTAGTTTGTTGGGTTGAATAACGAATGTTGTAGCTGAAGATGAGAGATGTGAACATCGTAAATAATGATGAAACCTCAGCTTTGATACCTTTTGTTTTATATTAATCTAATCCATCATTAACACTTCATTTCAAACTGAATGCTTTAGCATCAATGAGTTTGAAAACTTTCGGGTGATCAGTCCAATCGTATGACAAAACATTTTTACTAAAGTATTCCCTATCTCTAAAAATCTAATCTTACAGCAATAGGTACCAAACAATCTTGAAATCTTTTAAGTCAGACATCTATACATCATAAAAAAAAATACTACTCTGTTTGGAACAAAAGCTATTTAAAACATCCATATGTTCAACTAGATACTTAATAAAAATATTTTTCTTTAACAACAATATAATCGTGTGTTTATGATATTAATAAAAAATCTACGTAAGTTTATTGTAAAACTGTGTGATATGTTCAAAGAATGTAACCATCTTATGATAGCCTAAATTTAAATAAATTAGTTACGTAGATAATAATCTAGTAGGTAGTGCTTTGTTAGCACTACCTTTATGGAATATTTTATAAAAAAAACTAGCTGTTTGCCGTCATAGTTTGTAACTAACTAATACAAAGCAAAGTAATTTATGGTAAAATATCTAAAATAATTAGTTTGTTAAAGGAAGGTTTTCGTTTTATAAAAGAATAAGACCTCTAATGGAAACGTTATAAAAGAACAAAACAAAATAATGTAAGTACTCGTATTTATACGTCATTTATGTTCTCCACTAAAACGCATCTGATATAGATTCATTCTTTTGACAACCTATGTGTCAAAATCAGTCATGTTTAGACTTGGCGAGTGAAGGTCAGACAAAAAAGAGTTTGAAGGCCACAACTTTTTTATTGCAATAGATGAATGATTCTGACTGAATGAACGATTGAGACTTTACAAGTTGATGAAAGATAAGTAAATGAACGACAGCAGTAATGGTTTTTCGAAGCTGTTTCAAAGTATTACTTGCTAAGAATGTGCGTAACATAACAGATAAACTGAATAACCAATCACTAAGATAAGATTAAAATACTATATCATCATTCTCAGTCACCACATCGATCTACACCCGAGGCCTTACTCCGCAACACAATATCCGCATATTCGAATCCATCTGTCCCTATCACTCATGCCGATGTCTTAAAGTATCTGAAAGAGAAAGATATATCCGTAAATACGAGCTTCGTATTGCAGAGTAAGGCATCTGATCTCTCTGAATCTGAAAAAGAAGATTTCGCTACCAGTCCTTGGTGATCACAAGTAGCTATGGTGAAGAGAAAACCCTGGTTGCCGTTCTCTTCTGGCAGTACGACCTGGTTTAGCCGTCTCAGACGATACCCAAAAGGTGAACAAGAATATTCTTTGAAGTAGGTAGTAATTTGGGTGGAAGATGGTAACTTAGGCCGGTTTTAAATACGTTCCTTTCAATTAATTCATAAATCGAATACAATTATAAACTTTCATTTCCAAATCAGAGCATCCCTATAAGTATTTCCTTTCGTCCCGTATCGTCCCAGCGGTGGGACCCATGGGATGACCGGCAAACATTCACTACTAATACGGCACAATGAATGGACGCCCTGCGCCCACGCATGCACGTATCAACGCGTCGCATGAATGAAGTATAACCCTTACTGTGACAAAGAGAAACTAACGAAGCGGCTTCTCTGGCTAATATTATTACTATGAATGCGGGAATTTGCATGAATGTATGTTACCGACCGTCGACCTGTCAAAAAAGTCAGTCAGTAACTAAGACCCGAGTTCACTAATTCTTAAACAGCCGGTAAACATAGATTGACGATTAATTTGACACAATTCCAATACAATGGTGTGAAAGAAGATGTTGTCACACGGATTGAGAAAGGGATGCATAGATGGTTTGGGCATGTAGAGAGGATGAATGAGAGAAGAATGACTAAACAGATCTATAAGACGAGTGTGAACGTTCCCTACGTTGGAAGAGGAAGGCCTAGACGAACTTATCATAACTACTTTTAAACTTTCGCGTTGCATAATTATTTGAAACGATAACGGGAATTAAACGCGATCATACCTTACGCAACTTATCATGATCAAATCGGGGATGTTCTGAAGAAAGGTCAGGTCAAGAGTACTCTAAACCGACGAGCATGCATGAAATGATTGATGAATGTGGAAGACGCGAAAGATGTATGCTAGGATCGTAGTAAGTGAAAGGCCTTGGTCTGTGCCTACCCCGTTGGGAAGGAGGCGTGATAATATGTATGTATGTCATTCCAATACAAAATATGTCAAATAATATTTTAAACGCTGTTTAAAACTTAAACGTCTGTTGGTGAACTCTACCCTAAGTGCTTTACGCAGAACAGCTGACACCAACACCTCGATACTGGCTTTCACATAGGAAATGTCAAAAGTTATTCATAAATATTACTAGGGGACTCCGCGAACCTCGTATTGCCTCAGAACAGTATTTGATTTTGTCGTCCTAAATGTCGTTGTCTTCAAATATGGCGTAGTTTGCAATATCTATGAAAAATAAAATTTTTAACGTAACATTTCAATATATTTAATAATTATTATCCTTTTCCCGACGAATACAAATTCAAAAACACAAAAATCATAAAAATCGGTCCAGCTTTTAATAAGTGGTGTAACTAACGCGACTTTCTTTTATATAATAAGATGACCATAAAATTAACTAAAGCAACACACATTCAAATTAGATTTATAATTTAGTTTAGCTTCAGACGATATGATTACTGATGATTTTTATTCACAATAGAAAAAATGACTCGTGCGTTTAACCTTGGATTACAGTATACTGTTATGTGTAAAATTATATTAGAATGCACAGTGTCTACCAATAATAAACAATATTTACTGATCTGGGTGATGGATCGAGAATTGAAAGTGCTAAAGAACGTTGGAGAGCTTATTGAGAATGATAAAATTAAATTGCAGTCGAATTTTCTAACAAAAATTCTTTACAAAGTGGAGTCTTCGTTGAATGAGGTGGAAACTTGGCTTTCTGACCCTGGGGCCATTTCTACGGACATATCAAAGAACATATTTGTCACCGGTGTAGAACATTTACAGAAAATGTCTCTAAAAGTGCCAGAATGTTTTCGCAATACAAATGGCTATTGTGTAAGCTACATAAAAGTAAAAAAAAAGTTTAAAATTAAATAAGCAACACTTGAACTACCATGGTAAAGAATTCCTAATTGCTGTACTTAGGAATACAGGTTTTGTAACACTCCGAAACATAGACATTAGATAATTATAGTGAAATTTTATGTATACGGTAGCAAGTCAATGACCAATCATAACGTTAGTGGGTTTTTCTCAGTATGGAGTTTGGTTTGTGTTCTTATGATTAGAGCAAAGAATCTATAATAATAATGTCGTAACTGTTCTCAGGGTTATGTATAGTTAAAAAATATATTTGTGTAGCAAATTCAGGACGCTTTTAGTATATTAAAAAACTGATGGATCTGGAAAAAATAATATTGAAAAATCTGCGAAAAAAATAATTAAATTCGACTATTCCTCAATAACACAGTGACGGTTACGAAACCAACTACAATTTAAAATACAATTCTTTGAATACAATATTTTTCCTCTGCCTAAGATGGGTCTCGAACCCACAACCTTTTGCTAACCGGGCGAATGCTCTAACCATTGAGTATTTTGTGTGTTAACAAATTTATTCAAGGCTTGGGCGCATTTACGTAGTAAGCTGGCTACCGGCGCAGATCTGCCAGCGTAGGCAGTCTCTATACTTTTGAGCCGAACCAGAAGTTCAGAAGTATAGAGACTATTATCATAATTTCCATTTTTATTCAAGGAAAAAAGTATGTTTTAAGTAACTTGATTTACCGGTACCTACTGACAGATTTTTGCGTAAATTTCACTGCGTAATGTAAGCGTCAGAAAATTTTATATGCGTATAAAATAACGGATGGCTTAATTACTATGGGACTTAAGCAATTAACCGTATAGCCTATAAAATTCCTATAATTACTGTCAATTAAACTCAAACGAACTTAGTAAGAGCACTAATTAGGTAGGACATAAACGAAATTTAGAACCTTTTTACTGCGACCATTACTTTCCAAAATGGTGTTTGTTTTTTTACTTCTGCTCGTGGCTTCAGTTCAGTGTGGATATCCCAATACCTCATCCACGTTTCCAGAGATGGAAAGTCGAATTTATAAGGGTTATGACGTTACAATTGATCAATATCCGCATGCGACATTTTTACTCTTCGAGGCAACCTCACCGTCTTCTTGCGGAGGATCGTTAATAAGCGCACAAGCGGTCCTCACAGCAGGGCATTGCGTGGACGAACTTCGATGTAAAAGAGGCAAGATGTACGCATACTTCGGTGCTACCATACCGAAAAAGTCTACGGTAGTGCGACAAGTCATAGACTACGCAATTAACCCTTCCTACAATGAGAAAAATGGGAAAAACAACATTGCAGTGGGCTATCTGAAGAAGCAAGTCCCTCTTCAACATGCTATCAAAAAGATACCGTTAGCAGTGAAAGGTCTTGGGGAAGATGAAATTGTTTTTTCAGTAGGCTGGGGTAAACAACAGGTATAAAATAATGAGTTCTCTCTTAAGAGGAAACACAAGGGCCGTTTTTCCATACAAACGTAGTCCCCTGTTTCCTCCCTGGATAAAGAAAGTAGAGCAATAATTTTTATTACAAAAATCTATGGCCACTATTAGCATGTTTCTATGTTTTCTGTTTTTTCGTAAATTAATTAATAAAAAAGATATGAGCCCTCAAAAATAAAAATAAATCACCAGATTTTCCGCTGTGTTCAAACATCCAGAAAACAAATTAGGCTAAATTTTAGCAAAAAAAGAAAACATACGAACACGGCCAAAGCCTTTCTTTAATTTGTAATGAAAAAAGTATTTAAATCGGTCTAGTTTTGGAAAAGTAATCGGGGGACTACGAAACGTTGATTTGGTGTTCTTTTAGTAGGTATTTTCGGTCCAAGAAGCAGTTGTCTTTATCACACTCTGCGGTGAAGGCGTTTGGCACTGCGCGACAGCAATATATTTTACAAATACCTATTTTTCAATTCTCTCGCCCTTAGTGTTTCCTCTTAAAGTCTTGGATTAGTAATTAAGAGCGTTACTCTTTTCTGTCGGTTTCTGAATTGTTAACGACAGCTTCTTTCTTTTATATATAAATATATAAATAATCGGCTTGCTCTTGACTACATACTTAACTATACGGTTAAGAAGAAACCTAAGATGGAGCGAGCTTACCCAGAGGTACTGGTTCTTCCACCCACCAGCGGAACACAGAAAAACTGTTTGGCGCTGGACTCCGGCAGGAGGGTGGTAGCATCCAGGCGGCCTCTTACGAAGCCTACCACCGCAGAGGGATCTGTTAGCCGTCATCATTGGTTAAAAACCCATCTTTAGCTCCGTTGCCCAGGGTGGACCACTAGGACGTAAATCCCACCACCCCAACGTTTTTTCTACGCCTGACGTGAATTCATTTGGATATTTATGCCAAGACATGGCCAAGGTAAATAGTTTTTTATTTTTGGACAATAGTAAGTTGTGTATCCTGTGTTCAGCTTTATCACAACATACCTATGTTTGAATGCCCATACCTGCCATGGTTTTTTAGGTCTTCTTTCTTAAACGAATGTCGAAGGTACTACGATCGCAACAAATAGAGTCAGCAAGTTACTCAGGCAGTGAAGGCGAACGCTGATGAGTCAGAAAGAATGGTCCTCCTAATTCTACACCTAAGGCCGTTCTACCACTACTATTAATGATTATACAGAATGATTTTTTCATCATCGTATTTAGAGCCCATTTATGAAGAAAAAAATGTAGGTCGATTTTTCACCCGAAAATATTTTTCCCTGTAGCCTGCGAAGGTATGAAGGGATAATCAACAACTTATGAATAGTATCGTAATGAATTTGTGAGATGCGCATCGCGTTAAAAAAGTGTAGCGGGGAGGCCGTATCAAGATTTTATGATTGTTGACGGACATTTTCTCGATGCTTTATCTTGACATTTTGATACTGGAGTATACCAAAAATAAAATACGTCATATGTTTATTTTTGTCTCGTACATTTTTATACTAAAATTTGGAAGGTGGTTTTTCATTCTGTATATAAATGATAGTAAAGTAACAACACATTTAGAAAGAAGAAAGAAAGAAAGAAACATTTAATTGGCCACAAGCACATTACTATAGACTAAATTACAGGTAAACAGTAAAACAAATGACACAAAACAAAAAACAGAAAAACAAATTAACAGGTAAAATGGCCAATTAGGTCCCACCTCAGCATGTGCTGCAACGAACCAAGGGCCGCTGAAGCGCTGGTATTCTGGTGGAACCCAAAGAGTGACACGACAGACGCATAATGTGGAACAAAAAAAAGAAAAAGGAAAAAAGAGAACATTAATAGTGCATTAATAACGTTAGCATAAAATAATAATAATAATATTAAACGTTATTACATAAATACCGTTATTATTACATGTGGCAAAATTTTGAAAAAATTTACGCTCACTGTTGAGCACGGGTCTCTCTCCTTTACAAGGAGAGGGGTTAAGGCCTTAGTTCCACCACGCTGGCCTAGTGCGGGTTGGTGGACGGCGAGGGCGACGCTGGGGCAATATCACCCCGCCGTTGTTTTTCAAGACGCCCGAAGGCCTCCAACAGGGCTTAACGAACAGCCCTGTTGGAACGACTGTTATCTTGTGACAACAGCCGTGTAAATCATAGAAATGTATGTTATTAAATTGTCCTAGCTACTAGGTATAGCTATTGTACTATTTACCGTTTGTAAGCATAATTGTTTTAAAAAATGTTGAAAATAATGAAAGAGTTTTTTGCGCTGCTGCTTCTCATCACTTGCTCACTGTAATTGTCCCGATGCAGTGGTAGGTAAAATATTGGGATGTCTAGTGTCCTAATTGCAAATACTGATTTTAATATATTTTACGCAAAAAGATCTCCTAAAAATGGGTTCATCTCTGTCACATAATTTAAGACTTTTAACCAGAGTCGAACATACAACCAGAAGTATTGTAAAACGTAACGGCCTATAAAACTGCAGGGAAAAGGCCTCCAACATTGAAATCAAGTTACCATAGCAATCATGGTTTCAGGCATAATCACCATGCTTGCCGAATCCGGGCTGGTGGTCTCAAACCCGAGCAATGTTCGAAAATTCGAAACTCTCATTGCTCGACCCGGGGATCGAACCCGGGACTCATGGCACTAGACCAACAGGGCCTTATATTTTTAAGGCAAGTAATAAAGTAAAGATGTAATAAGCAAGCCACTCAATGTCAAATAAAACGATTTCTGATATTTTCTGATATTCTATGTGATGATTTAATTTCAGATTAATAGACCATTCAAACTTCCGGATATCGCTAAATCGCGATCATTAAAAAGCACAAAACAGAGAGTTAAAGCTTCTGCACGCAAATGTTCAGAATTGGCCGGTTTCAAAGTTTCGGGGTCAGTTTTATGCACTGTGCCGGAAATTGGTCATTTTTACACGTAAGAATATATGGATAGTGTCTGTTTGTATTATGGAAGTAAAAAGGAAAATGCCTAACTATTTCGTTTAAACTGCTGGACATTGGCCTTCCCTGAGGATCTCCACAACGATTGGTACCGCACCACCCGCATGCAGCTTACCACGACCTTAGTTGGATTGCCGGTCCACATGGTGGGGGGGCTTACCCAGAGATCATCATCCGGTGCGCGGCCTCGATTCCAGAATCTTTCCGCCCTAACGGCCATCGGTTCTTCTCATTATGTATTCTGCCCTCTGGCACTTTAGCTCCACAACTTTTCGAGGGATGATGGTTATATCAGATCTGCTACAAACTTTTTCGTTCGTAATATTACTATGGATATTTTATTAGTAGTAAATATACAGGTGAAATTTTAACCAATTTCCAAAATTTTTATAGGCGTTCAGTATCGTATTTAGAGCCCATTTATGAAGTAAAAAATGTAAAACAAGTTTTCACCCGAAAATATTTTTAGCAATATAGTTTTAAATTTTTACAGTTTTAGGCCTGTTTAGGTATACCTAAAGGGAAAATCAAAAACTTATGATTAGTATCGTATTGAATGAATGTGATGTGCATTGTGTAAAAAAAGTGTTGCTAGGCGGCCGTATCAAAAATTTTAGATTTTTGGCGGACTTTTTCCAAGTGCTTTATCTCGACATTTTTGTACTGGGCTATACCAAAAGAAAAAATACGTCATTTATTTTTTGTCTCGTAGATTGATATATTAAAATTTGGAAGGTGGTTAAAACTTCACCCTGTATACAAGGTGTCCAGTAAGTACTACGACAAACTTAAGGAGAAGCAAGGTGTAAGGGTCAGCTACCATACAAAAAAAGTGTCTGTTTTCGAGATACTGTTTTTTTTAGTTTTGTATTATTGTTGGCCAAGCATCATAAAAAATGTCTGAAGCTAATAATAATCTTTTGCTCTATTATTATTTATTAACCACTACCTTTGACAGTAATAACCGCAGTTTTATTTAAAATCGTTACTATGAATTTAGTGAATCTGATCCCCTTAAGAAAACAGCCACAACTTTTTTTTTATTGTTTAAAATAAAATGATGTGATACCATTTTGAAATTCCAATAAAACAAGCAAATTTAAAGGGCTATGTGCAGCGTATAGTTCAATATTTTTTTGTTTCACCACAGTAGGTCAAAGTTGAGGATAATCAGTATCTCGAAAACGATGACACTTTTATCGGGGTAATTGTTTTTATGATAGCTGACCCTTGCACCTTGCTTCTCCTTAAGTTTATCGTGGTACTTACTGCACACCCTGTATAGTAATAATGTTTCGATTACAATCTCTGTATATTTCAGTGATGACTCTGGGAACGGATTGGTGGGGAAGAAACCTGTGATGACTCTAGTTGGGGTGTTTTCGTTCGTGTCTAACGGTGCCAGCATCCACACCAGCGTTGCAAGCTTCCGTGACTGGATCATCAAAGCGTGCCGTACTCTGCGAGATCGTAATTGTAAATAATAGACAAATAAAATCTAATAAAAACAATTTCATGTCGCAGTGTTTGCTATAGAATACCTTTGAAACTACTACACGGAAACCGTATTTTTTTGTCTGAGAGAATAGGTAGTTGATTCTCGAAAAGAAAATTGTCCAAAGTCTAACTTTCACATTAATTGTTTAGCGTCAATTCATACAAATTACCAGTGTATTGTTGAACTCCGTGTACACAAACTTAAATCTTATGTTAAAGTAATTTTATTAAAAAAGGGGGATAACACTATAAAGGGGATTATAAGAGATATGTGCTGCCTTCAATTGTTTTAATTGAATCGCTGTTAACTGCTTTTCATTCTGGCATTCTTTGGTATTGTACCTACATTATTGCTAAAAGCGGCCGCTTTTGGCGTTTGCGACAAATTCGACTTTATAAACAACTAAATGAAAATTTTACTGTGATTTAATAAATACTAGAAGTAATTTACTAACATGATACTGTTCTAGTTTTTTGAGAATTGATTTTGTATAGAAGTAATAAAATTAAATCAATTGGGGGCAGCACTTAGCTCTAGTATTCGCCAGGGCCGATTTTACAAACGTCAGATAAAACTTATCAGACTGAATAAATATAAAACGACCGATTTTAAAATGTCATTTACATAAATGATTGCTGACAAAAAGGAGACGTTTTCAAATTAGCCATATTGTATTTTATTCGACGAATATTTCTTATCTGGCTATTAAAAAATCAGGCCCCCAATTCCGCTAATTTACAAATGGCTCAATAGCATCGCAATTGTATATTTTGACACATTTAATTAATATGGAAGTAATGTCAAAATATACGATTGCGATGCTATTGAGCCGTTTGTAAATTAGCAGAATTGGGGCCCAGGCCTTAATGATTATTTTTTATAAATAAATAATAAATATTTTTAAGACATGCCTCACTGGGTCACACTGAGCCATCTAGTCCCAAATTAAGGTACTATTAAGTACCCTGTCGTATGGGGTACTAGACAACCGATAAACTTACTTATATTTACTTTTTTTTTTTTGTAAATTTATACTTATAATACAAAGAAAACACCCAGACCAGTACAAACAGACATGTTCATGCACACAAATATTTGTACTGTGCGGGGATCGAACCCGCGACCCATGGCTCAGAAGCAGCTTTAACTACCGCTGATCCAAATGGTCGTCTATTTAAATGATAGTAACGTATGGCATTAAATTGTTCTATCTCGTACGTTCATAAACAGTCTGTATATAAATATTTCAAAAGGACGTAGTGACCGAACTGACCGAGTTTCTTGCGCTGCTTCTTCTCGGACAAGAACACAGGGTCTACTTTATTTAATTAATCAGATAATTTGATCCCTATGTGAGTAATAGTTTTCAAACCTATGTCAGTAGGTAATACACGGCAAAACGTAAAATGCGACCGTCAAACAAATAACATACTTATATTTTTATCAAGTAGGTAGTCGACTTGACCTCTTATATTTGGGTTCGTCAGTAAACAATGAAATAATTTGTGTATTAAAAAATATATTCTTTTAGATAATTTATGATCTAGTTTAACCCCCTTCCTGTATTGCGCTTGACAGGGACACTGCATAAGGCTGTATCTAATTTCTACTGATATTTTTGTATGGCAGTTTGAAGGGTAATACAAAATTATTGCCAATATCCAATATTGGCACATAGCTCAAGCTGTCAATCTGTTTTTTTTTTTGGATACCAATCCTTATCTGTTACTTGGTTACTTATTAGGATGTTCTTTGGTAACAAATACCGATAAATGTTAGTCAGCTCTAGACGGGAATGCGTATTCCTTTTGAAGCTGCCCGCAGTGGTTGCACACCTGGGCGATGACGTCATACGGAAGCGTAAGCGACGTTAGATATGTCAAAGAATCGATATCGATGGAGTCATGCTACACTTATAGTCAACAACACGTAATACCAATAAACGTGATTTTGTCATTCGATTTTTAACCTCAAGACCAAACAATTAAGTTGAACTCTATGTTTTTATATTTAACATTTATTATCTAATTTCCGGAAAATGGCCTCCTACAAACTATTCTCTTCTCTTGCTATTCTAACCAAATCAGCACACTATCTCTTCTTTCTGATATTTTTGGTACCTAAGTATTACAGTTAATTTTCAATTATGTGATGATATATTTTTCGTAAACCTATAGTGATATTTTGAGTAAAGTGGTCAAGAGGGATAATATTTTTTATGTATTATCAAATATCAGGGAAGTTACTAAAATAGCCACAATTTAATCAGTAATTTGTTCAGTAATTAGCAGCAGTTGCTGTGGATACATCCTTTTTATAACGAGCTTATCGTATCATATAAGAGCCATAAAGTCCAGGAAATATATTCAGTGCTGTAAATTACAGCTTCATTATCACTAAAACCTATAGCTTCCGGGTTGCCTTTGGTAAAGGACAATAAAAGACATGATTAAGGCGTATAAATTCAAGTATAGAAGTAAAGAAATAACATTATCACAATAAATTTCATGATTATCACAGAGTTTTTCTACAAAACTACATTGAAATTAAATTTTATAAATATTGTAAGTAATCGATTTTATTGATATGTCGATAAGTGTTTTTGAGCAACACTATCGTGCATCGCGTGGTAGCTTCAGCATGTCCCGAGGCAAACCTCCAGTGTTTACGACGTTGCTTATCTGCTGTTTGTAGCTGAACAGATAAGGTGGTCCTATAAGTTCTTGAGGGCACACCTGTATGTTTCGAATCAAATCTGCTTCGAAACAGCTAAGAGGAATTAAAATAACATTTTTTCTTACTAAAAATATTAATTTTTAAATGTTTCCCACGGGATCCGCACTTTTTTGCGGAATAAAAATAGTGCTATTCTCCCCTATAGTTTATCTCCGTGCTAAAATCACCTAGATCCATAATAACTCTGGTGTAATAGAGCAACATAGGTACATCTAAACAAACTTTCACATTTATAATATTAATAAGAAGTAAGATTAGTAAGAGATCAAACAGTTAAAGCTGGTTCAACTTAAAAATTTGGATTTGATAAAGTTAGTTTTGCTGAAAAAAGGTGTGTGTCTTATGCCGAGGTGCCGCCAAAAAGTTTTCGACCTGCAAAAATGTGAAGCATCCAACATTCTCGACGAGAAATGTCGGCAGCTTTGGTGTGCAAAGCTTAATATTTACTTGAGATGGCCATCGCAGACGTTATAAGATACGATAAAAAATATGGTCATATACTTTATACTTTTATTCGATTTTGATGTTTCACTACAATATCATATATGTAATCATACAGGTTCCAATTTCTCCAGTTCCTAGATTTTGGAAATTTCTCTCAAACTACTATTTTTGGCACTCCACTCATGCCAAATAAGTAATTGACGATTGCGATACGTACAAATGAATGTAGTTTGTAGTTAATCATTTAGTGAAATCGCCAAATAACTGTTTTTTAGGGTTCCGTATCCAATGGGTAAAAACGGGACCCTATTACTAAGATTTCGCTGTTTGACCGTCTGTCCGTCTGTCAGTCTGTCCGTCGCTCTGCTACCGAACACTGTCGAAATTTTCACTCCTGCCTGTATTCTTCTGGCAGTACTACTCTTTAAGTCGCCTCTTAATATACCGACACCACACTACACTTTAATTTTTTTAGGGGTTTTTAAATATTCAATGTAAAAAATAGTAAAAGCTTGTCATTATATTTTTGCAGTACATCGACTGGGCGTGGAACTTGATCCAATCGTAGTAGTATCCGACATCAGTATAGACGGGGATGCTGGTGCTGTTGGGGTTCTTGTATGATACTATACCGATCTGGATATAGTTTCTTATCACCAAAGCGCTGCCCGAGTCTCCTCTGTAAAAAAAGACGTTGCGTTTTCTGTAATTCCAATTTCACTAAATTTATACAAACGGAAAAAAAAACGTAATTAGATTCAGAAGTGGAATAGTCTTGATCACCATCATCAGCTCACATAAGTCAACAACTGGGCGTAGGACTCTGCAAAAGAAAAACTGTGCTCATTCTAGCAAGTAAGTTGGCGTTGCCCATGATAACGAGAACCTTGCAGATGTTTTACCGACAGTACATCTTAAGTCGGATTCTACAACACCCATTGGATGAGAATAGGAACCAACAACACAAACCACATTGAGATTGATGATTAAGATCTGACTAAAGACTATATAGCGGTAAACGTACTATTAAAATGACATACGTTGCAACATAGCTTTCTATTCTCATAGCCAGCGCAGAAGGTACCCTTAGATAAATGTTTCAAGATTTTGATGCATATCTCCTTGGACAACAGTGGCTGCTTCAACCCTTTCAAACAGTTGGTTGTAGTTTTCTAGACATCCTTGAACAAAAACAGCCAACACTGTACATTGGTCGGAAATTGAATATGTAGTGCGACAGCAAGTAACTTTTTTATACCATACAGCTAAGCAGGTTTTGTATGTTTACTAAAAGCCGTAGTGCTAACCAATATAGGGAACATTGGTACTGATATTATTACGGTATTGGCAGAAGCACAATCAATACAAATACAAACATCTTTATTGATACCAAAGGTACATTTTAAAAGTGAAGACTCTGATCCCCAGACTAGACAAATATGTATCGCAGGAATCAGTCCCCTCTCCCAGAAATGTGACAGTAATAACTGTTATCTTTTTAAACAAATATATACAGTTTGTGGAAACATAACAATTACCGAAACTTATAACAAATATATACTTTATGGAAATGATAAACCAATTTAGCTAAATTGGTAAATGCATGAAGATGTGGGTTTGAGTCCCGTCTGAGACATAATTTTTCAAGTTTAATGCTGATATTATAATTGCAATTAAGTTGCTAAAATATCATAAAGAAAACAATATAGGTAACTTATATAACTAGTAATTATCAGCGAATAATTGGGTGAGGTTCTAATTTTCAGTATGATTCCTTGTAGATACTAGATCGTCACCCTAAATGAATAATAAGACCTAAGCCGCTAAATCATTGCGTTAAATCTTCAAGACTCATATCCAGTTTTGGATTCAGAAACTAGTAAAAACGATTGTACTTACGTCTATAGCCCCATCCTGCGATATATCCAAATATTTCAGTATCTGGAGTTTGATAGAGTTTCAGCAATGCCACTCTCTGGACTTTGGAATTCAGTTTAAGAGGTGTTTTGAGTTGAACCAGAGCAATATCCGTTTTAAACATATGCTTTTGATATTTCTCGTGGATTTTAAAGGACTTGGCAGAGGACTTTAACCCTCTCCTATTCTGTTTGTGTCCTACGACAATAGTTACATAACTTTCTTACATACTACAGCCGTCCACGCAGTGGGCTGCTGTCATAGTAAAATGTTGATTTATGATCGAGGAACCACATATACTATCATAGAAAGAATAAGATTAGGAAAATGATATCTGTAAGAATGCCGAATGTGGATATTGTTATATTTCCAATGAGTCCCCCTAACCACAAAACCTTCCATTTCACTTCTGATTCTTTAGAATAATTGATTGAAAGTATGACCAACATGTATGGACTGAACCACTGAGAACACATGACAGTTACTTCAAAAAGTAATTGGTTTAATTGCAATTACAATTTAGAAGTTTAGTAATTCTATAAAGTGAAAGAAGGAATTTCAGACCAAAACTGTTGTCTTTTCATACTTAAACTATTTTCTATTCGAACAGTTCAGGATTATTACCTAGTCCAGCCACAAATTCTGTTACAAATGAAAATGTATTTTTTTAAATTTATAGCCACATATTTATTAAAGTTTCAGCAAAAAATATCAATATATTCTATGCGTTTAGAGCAGGCTATGTCCTCTAAAACTGACCATTATTTGAAGTCTAAAGGGTTAGATGAGGGCCAGTCTTCAGCTCGTATAAAGTTTGGAACGTTGGTTTCAATCCAGGCTTGGGTAGTTCGTGCCTTGTAACCAGGTGCAGAGTCCTGTTAGAAAGTCCATGGTATACTTATAAAAAGTGGAATGCTGAGAGGTTTCACAACATGATCCAAGACTGTATCTTGATACACTATGGCTGAAGTTTTTACTCCTTTTTCACACAAATGTAGTTTTGCGACTCCTTGATAAGACACGCCCCACCAAAACAAGCCTGACGCAGGATGATGACCACGTTATACATTTCCGACCACTTTTGCAGCTTCTCTAAAACTGTGAGCGTACACTTTATCATTTTGTTTATTGTAGTGTTAGATAGATAGATAGATAGGTACTCTTTATTGCACACCATACAAAAATAATGTTTAACTTAAAAAATACATTAAGGACTGTACAATTCAAGTGTTCTTCGATCATAAAAATTTTTTCATCGCTAAAGAGGATATTTCTGTGCCCTTCACCTGCGTATCGCGATAACAGGTGATTTGATGGATCCACTCTCTTTAATTGTAAAGATTGATTTAGGACATGTCCTGTATATCGACGATAAGCACCGAGCTTCTGGTCTTGTTTTATAATACGCGACCGAGTCCTATAGTCTTTAAAATATAGCTTGATTAGAATGAAACTGGGGAGACTAGTGCTGGTGGAACTGACTTGACTGATCAAACAAAAAAACCAGTTCTGGCGAATAAAATAATACGAAAATTAGGTAAATTAAAATTTAAAAATAAGTCAGTTTCGTGATCATCATCAGAACCACTAGAACAATCACGAAGATCAACTAGAAATTCTTCATCGCATATAGAATCTAATAACTATAAACGTTTTTCGTAAACTAATAATAATTGCAATTTAATGTCCCTGAGTGCTTCATCAACCGAAGGATTTGTAACATTTCTGTTACTTTTCTCGATTTTGAAATATATTTAAAGTCTATCGATTTCGATTTGTTTTGACGTCATCATTACTAGCGATTATAAATTACCGGCCAAGTGCGAGTCGGACTCGCGCACGAAGGGTTCCGTACCAAAAAGGCCAAAAAATCGGGTTTGTTGTATGGGAGCCCCCTTTAAATATTTTTTTTATTTTGTTTTTAGTATTTGTTGTTATTGCGGCAACAGAAATACATAATTTGTGAAAATTTCAACAGTCTAGCTATCGCGGCTCTTGAGATACAGCCTGGTGACAGAGCGACGGACAGACGGACAGACGGACAGAGGGACAGACAGCGAAGTCTTAGTAATAGGGTCCCGTTTTTATCTTTTGGGTACGGAACCCTAAAAAATGACGTAACCTCGTAAAAAATCCTTTTATAGATAAGTATAGTTTTTTGTGACTGGATTATTATGATGTTTTTTACTTTTAATGTCCATTTTACATAATTTTTATGATTAATATGTGCAGCAATGTATAAATAAAACCGGCCAAGTGCTAGTCGGACTCGCGCACGAAGGGTTCCGTACCAAAACGGCAAAAAAACTGGTTTTTTGTATGGAAGCCCCCCTTTAATATTTATTTTATTTTGTTTTTAGTATTTGTTGTTATTGCGGTAACCGAAATACATAATTTGTGAAAATTTCAACTGTCTAGCTATCGCGGCCCTTGAGATACAGCCTGGTGGCAGAGCGACGGACAGACGGACCGACGAACAGACGGACAGGTCCCGTTTTTACCCTTTGGGTACGGAACCCTAATAAACATTCTTAACAAGCCAGATACCAATATTTTTTCGTGTGCAAATGTGTTTCACTTGTGTGAAGTTGGTATATAGTATTTTGTGCGCGATAAAGAATATATATTTTTACTTCCTAATGTGGTTTCGACGTATTCTGGCTTTAACAGCATTAACAGCCTATGTAGCTCTAACAGCACGCGGCCTCTCCGATCTTTTCTGGTCTTCGACAGAGGAAGTGTAGTTGTATCTGTTGATAGTACGATATACGAACATACGGTTGATACCAAGCTTTTAAAGTGACTGAAATATGACCGTCGGCTCCATTGATACCCACTTTGTGCAAGGCGACCACTGCAATTCTATTTGCTTTAACACCCTATTCCATATTATTATTTGATATTGAACACGAAAAATTATGTGAAAAACAATAAAAATTAGAGGTAATTTGCTAAAATAATGATACTGTTCTAGTTTTTTGAGATTTGATTTTGATTAAAAGTAATAAAATTAAATCAACTGGTTGAATAAAAGGCATGAAGAATATATTGTCTAGACTATAGAGTTAATTATTAACCTTCTCTTTTAATTCAAGTGATTTTAAGGTGTACAGTAGTAAAAACAAACACATGTGAAAATGGCTAGAGGCGAATATTGTAGTATGGATTGTATTTTTAATTTAATGGTTTTAACCCTACATCATTACCATCTCAGCTAAATGACATCCACGACTGGACGTAGGCCTCTCCTAAGGATCTCCACGCCATATTTCGGCCCCGGGCCTAACACTTTCAGCGAATTTCTGCGTCCTTCACCAGATCTTCGGTCCACCGAGTGAGGGACCTAGTCACAGATCGTCGTCTTGTGCGCGACCGTCATTCCAAAGGGCCGGGCATTTATTGTACGGATCAGAGTATCTTAGTTCTCTTACGGATTGCCGCAATTCTGATTCTTTCGCATAGGGAAATACAACACAAGCATCGCTCGATTGCCATTTTTTTATGTAATCACTAAATGTCGCATTTATGAGCTGTCTTAGTGATTAAAGTTAACTCAATTTACGTAGTTCCTAAAAATGGTAGTATGTGTGCGTCGCCTACAATAAGTTAGAGGTTAGTTTGTTTACTTCAAGACCTATTTTTTTTCACTTGTCCGTCACCAGCTCTCCCAAGTCCAGTGCTGGATAGGGCCTCTCCAAGAGTTGGATTTCTATAATTCTATCAATTAACACCACGCTTGGCGGTTAGCGGTCACAGATTGGCCAATGGTGCAGCGAAGGCAATGCTGCATGTCTCTTGTGGTACTCTTTTAGCTGCCTCCTACGACACTCATAGGACCTCAAGTGATGACGCTGTTCTGGTTTAGACTGGCACAAGGATATTATACTTAATATTTTTCAGTATCTTATTTTCTTTGTAACATTTTTAAAGTACATAAATTTATTTATTAGGTATAGTTGACTTCACTATGATCGTAATAAGAATAGTTTGCTTCAGTATGATCGTATTTCTGTTCATACACTTCCGTCGTAGTCGTATTATGATCGTTTTGTTCGTTAGTACTATAGTTTTGTGTTGTACAGTATGATCGTTTAGCGTGAGCCTTGATCCAATCGTGGTAGTATCCGACGTCGGTGTAAATGATGAGGCTTTTGCTCTTTGACGGGTTCTTGTACGAGACTATTCCAATCTGCATGTAGTTCTTAATTATCAATGCACTACCCGAGTCTCCCCTGTAAATTAAAAAAACTATGTTTTTTCTAATTTATGCTTTTAAACCCATTTACATAACACTATTTTAACAAGAATAGTTAGAATGAAATCAAAAAAGAGTAGCTGACTTCTTGCCCCGGATTCAGTCAGAACCATAATATTATTTCTTAACCATACTTACGGTGCAGCATAATTATTTCCTTTCTTATATCCAGCGCAGAGACAACCTGCAGGTAGATTCCTTAAGAACTTGGTGCAGCTTTCCCTTGACCACACAGGCTGTCTCAAGTGTTTCAAATGCTCTGTTCCAATGTGATTGTTGTCCTACAATAAAACAGAAGAAAAAAAGGTTTTTTAACCCAAGCGATAGTTCAGATTGAGATCGAATGTTCTTGTAATTTTTAGTTAGTAATAATAAAATTTATCGCACCCAGCTACATCTTTGCCACTGGCAAGTTGTGTGGTATAGTTAATATTGGAAGTATACAGGATGAAATTTGAACCAACTTTCAAATTTTAATAAAGCAATCTACGAGACAAAAAACAAATAACGTATTTTTTTCTTTTGGTATAGCCCAATATAAAAATGTCAAGATTAGACACTTAGAAAATGTCCGTCAAGAATCTAAAATTTTTGATACGGCCTCCTAGCAACACTTTTTTTAATCGCATTACATTCACTCATTTCGAAACTATTCATAAGTTTCTGATTTTCCGTTCATACCTTAACAGGCTTAGGACCGTAAAAATTTAAAACTAAGTTTCGAAAAATATTTTCGGGTGAAAACTTAATTACATTTTTTACTTCATAAAAGGGCTCTATAACTCAATGCTGAACGCCTATTCAAAAATTTCAGATGATGAAAAAGTCATTCTGTATTACCAAAACAATAAATGATACTCCTCTAGCTTACAGTATAAATTAATTTGACGTCGACTTAAAAAATGCTCTTCTCAAACTTGGTAGCGGAATTGGTTAGCGCAGTTGCCCCGTATATCGCTTACGGGGCAACTGCTCTAACCAATTCATCAGGTTGTGGCTACAAGTCTCACTTAGTTGAAAGATATTATTCTAAAAAATCGTCACTGAAGTTCTTACGAGTACACCACGTTATTCATTTTTTAGCGGTTTTGACATGTTGATGCCATTCGCTAGTAAATCGAAAGAGGCTTTGAAATTACGGAAATGGAACAGCACGGAAGTCACTGTCCTGTGTAAACAGTACATAAGTCCACAGCCCAGTTCCATACATTGAGCGGTCCTGTCAGCTGCGGTTGGAAATTATTCAAAAAAGTTTTTTGTTTCTCCTGAGAAGTTTCTAAAAATGACTTACGTGGTTACTTCAGTGACGAAATTTATTTTCAATTAATGTCTTCAATTCTAATCTGCATCAGGTTTTAAAAGCTATTCTTGGATTAATTGCTTAATTTTTGCAGTCCGTAGTCAACCAATTCATCTGGCATGTTTTTTACAAAACAATTATTCTGATGAGACCGCAAGTGATCATTAAGTGGATGAATAACATCCTAAAATTGAGCCTCTTTCTGTCACTAATTCACCCATACTACAGTGCTTTAGGGCAGATCACTAGGTCCAGTAGACGACGATGATGATATAATTTTAGTAATATGGCAATGACTATACTCACGTCAACCAGACCCCACCCTGCTACATAACCAATCTGATCTTCAAATGAGATTTGACTTGACGATAACAACGCCACTCTCTTTACTCTAGAATTCAGCCCTAAAGGTGTCTTGAGTTGAATGAGCGCAATGTCTGAAGTCAATGGATGATAGTTAAACTCATTGTGGACTATGAACGTCCTGGCAGAAGACTTAACTCCTTTATTCCTATGTTCATGCCCCACCACTACAGCAACATGGCTTCTATTATTATTGCAATCGGCCACGCAGTGAGCTGCTGTTAATGTAAAATCCTGATTGATGATCGAAGAGCCGCATCTGTAACTCTCCATCAGTCGGTCCATGTCATCTTTGTTACACGATATTTCCAACAATGCAGAATGTGGGTATTGCTCGATTTCCACGTGATCTCCTCCAACTACGTAGCCTTCCATTTCTCCGACTGCCTTTCTCAAATAATGGATTATAAGTATGACAATAGTGTATTTTTCTAAGCTAATAGAATCCATATCTCACTGATTCTGTTCTTAAAACTTTTATGGGTTAAACGGAATCACTTAATCAACTGTCGTCATGCTTGGAAAAGATTTATTGGAGCTTGTTTTAACGTTAATTAAGCACAATTTTTTATTTGCTCTGGATTATTACGAAACGGATGTTTACAAAACAGTGCCCGTAGACAAGTGGCTTTCGTATATTATTTACGCTAGACGAATAGATAACAAATGTATGAAAATGACATTAACAAACGATCGAACGATCGTAAGGTTATATCATTTTCATATATATGACATCTATTCTTCTAGTGTTAACTTATAAACGATATTAGAAAGCCACTTGTCTAAGGGCGCAGAATCGATGTCAGAGATGACAAAAGAACGTGTGTCAAAACAAGTAGGGATCTTCTTTCACCACTGTCCAAACTGCTGTCGCCAACCCACCTGCCTTGGCAAAATGCTTCTTTTAAAAGCCTACGTTCAGAGTGGAGATATTGTGATGGGTTTGAGTTGGGCGCCGGTTCATGTCAGACAAGCTCACTATGGACTCGCACACGAAGGGTTCAGTACCATTGACTAGGTAAACAACAGTATCCCATTCTAGGATCTATAAGTTCCTTGAAAAGAATAATATTCTAGTTAATGATCAGATTCTAGATTTCGTAAAGGCAAATCTATCACTCTTGCAAAATTTAACTTGATAATTTTTTTAGAATGCTGTTGTGACTCCCCCGTCAAACCCCCCGCAACCTGCCTTCAGTGATGCCACTTTTTTCAGAATCACGGCATGAAAACCGTCTGTTCGACTCAAAGTAAACATGTTGGAAGCACTAAGCTTCCTTTAAATATTTTTACAAATAAATTATTTTACTGGCTAGGGGACAAATGTTTTTATTCAGTCGAAGAATTCCTTTCGTGCAAAATTGACATTAATAATATTATGTACTGAGTAACTTGACAATGATTTGGATTTGTATTGTATTTGTAGGTTGATTGTATTGGACTTCTAAGTGTATTGATTAATTGAATGTACCCATTTTAAATACGCATGCTATAATAGATGGATAGATATTTTAATGTACCATATTTAATGCAAACAAATGAATCTTGAATCTTGAAAGAAATGAATCTTGAATCTTTACAATATTTTCATCCACAATACATATGCTTCATAGTTTCAGATATCCAGTCATAGTAATAGGACACGTCGGTGTATATAACCAAGCTTTTAGAGATATAAGGATTTTTATATGAAACAATCCCAATTTGTATGTAGCCACGGATAATTAGCGCGCTGCCCGAATCACCACTGGAACAAATATAAATACTTTAAACCCTTTATAAGGTAGTGGTAAGTACATTGCCACCATAATTTAAATGCCGTTACGATACAGTCCAAAACCAATTAATTTTAAAATTGACTATACCAGTCAAAGTAGAGATGTAAAGAACTCGAGTCTTTGAGTCCTAATTCTATAGACTCGGCTCAATTTTACACGACTCAGTGAACTAACTAAACTCGGGAGTCTTGAGTCGAACCGAGCTTCAGTCTTTTCACAAAGACTTGAGTGCTAAAATAGGACTCGAGCTCGTAAAAAGAGCTCGAGTCTTAAAAATAGCTCGAGTCTTACATAGAGCTCGAGTCTTAAAAAAGCTCGAGTCTCAAAAGAGCTTGAGTCTTACTCCTTGAGCGTATTAAGGTTTAATATGAGCGTATTAAGGTTTAATAATGTTAATAGTTGCAAATTATTTTGGCCTTTATACATACTTATATCGCTGGTCCCTATTAAGAAAGTCGGATCTGCAAAAATACAACTTTACAGGAGAGCAACTTAAAGTTGGTTTTGGTGATAAAATTTTATCCCTTTAAGCCTGGCGCTTAAAATTTGGACAACATGTAAATCAAAGTCATGTTTTTATGTTGCCTTATTGTATTTTTTATTTTTTCATGCTTATGATGAGTAAAGGCATATATGACATTTTTTAACGTAGTTAATTGGTGTTAAACTGTCACATGTGCCACATCCGACTTTATTATACGTTTTACGTACACAAGTTTTTGTACGAAGTGGGATATCCTACATTTTTAAGTGGACTTAACATTCGTTTTTAATGTCCTATATTAATTTATGTATACATTTTTTATTAAAAGTAGGTGAAATAAACAATATAATGATAGGGAAATTATTATAAGGAGATAAGTTTCAATAGCCTCATTTTATTATGAGGCCTAATCAGTTTTTTTATTTCAGTAATAATACTAATCATTAGGAGAATCACAGTTAGAACATCTCTTTGTATTGTTATTAATATAAGTAACTTATCATAACTAATATCGGTTTAAATAAATTTATTTCTCATAAAAAAACATTACAGTTTCACTTTAAATGAGATTAGGTTAATAATGTTTTACATAAAATGTTATATCTTATACCTCTGGTGCCTTATTAATCAACTAACGAAAAGTTGTCTACAGCGTGCAAACATATTTTTTTAGTTTATATTTGAACAAAGAGACAAAATCACATTCTTTAATATCATTCGGCAAGTTATTGTATAGCTTTTTTTTTAGTTAAGGCACATAAAGTATAGTTCGAACATCTTTTTTATTTAAATGGTAATCTCAATAAACAGTAAATGAGGTTTATTACGTTGCCTTGCCTCGGTCCTGTTTGTATGTTTTTTCGAAAGATCTTTCTAGAAGTTGTAGTTCCGTTTGTAAAAGTTGCCGTGACACTTGAAGGTGTAGGAAGATCAATACCATATAATTAATCGTTAGCAACGATTTTCTCTACACAGAGAAACAAAAAAAGATTCTCCACATGGGAATGAGCTGGAGATGATATTAGCGTCGATGGATTATCTGTGTTATCAATCAATAATGACTCTGAAGAGTTATTTCAGTGGATGTAGAAGAGGGCTGGTTGGCTAAGAAAAACACTGCAGCTTTAGTCAACTTTAGTTAATTATATTATTGAGAACACAGAGATACAGCTTATTCGCAAGCACCACAGATTGAAAAGAGAATGAAGTATGTCACATTCCATCTGAAGTTTTACATTTTTTGGTTGGTGTTGCCAACATGCTGGGGGCCCAGTCTAAAATGCCAGAGGCACATAGGTATCTAATAAAAAGGTAAGTATTACTAGTTCAAAATTAACTTATATAGAAATTATCTACAAATCAGCATAAAATATTGGTATTACAATATGAGAAATACATTTTATCAAAAGAAATAAAATATTCTAAATTAAAGAAAATGTTTTTCATTTACCTACTGAAATTATAAACGTAAAACAGTTCCTACTTTGAAATAGTAGCACAATTTAAACCACATTGTTTTCAGTACAATGTTTGGACTGGTGATTGTGCTGGTGTTAAATCTTTTGGATTTCCCACTGAATCGTGTTAAGTTGTGGCAACATCAAAATTATATAAAATTGTTGGCGGAGCAGGTTTGTCTAAGTTATTATTGATAAATTGTTCGACTGGTCTTGAATCAGTAATATTGTCATCAAAGATATCATCTCCCAGTAAACCTTTTAATTGAACTAACTTTTCCGGTATTGGTGAGCTACCTCGATCTGAAATAAAACAAAAACAACATTTATGTAAAAAAAACTCCTTACAGAATCAATCTGCTGAAGCACCCAGATGTAAGCTAAAACACATTATTTGCCACTCAAATTAAATATCTTACGATTAAAAATGACAATTGTGTTACATCCGACAAAACAGCCTACTATGGATAGCAATTAAAAATATCAGTAGTGGAATATTCGACACACATAACATACTCAGACACGTTAATTAAAGTCGGTTGTGGCACATCTGACAAAATTTATGTAATAAAATCCATTTGACAATGTCGGTTGTGGCATTACTGACATAAATTAATTAACTGTATCGATTAAAAATGTCGGATCTACCTTAACCAACAGTTTTAATCGCACCGAAACATAATCACCAGATAAAGGTATATAATAAACTAAAAGTAAGGTAATCAAATAAAAACTTATATTATGTTACTCGCTTAAAGAGTGTGTTACAACTTTATAATAATAATAATATAATTCTTACCTGAATGAGTTGAAATATTATGATTCACTTCACGTCTTCGTTTCTTTGGAGGGACAGACCTAGCCGAAGCTGTAGTTATTAGGTCTATAAGTAGTTTAAAACGATCAGACATTATAATTAGTCACTAAAATGAGTACTAGCTATAGTAAAATACATCGATCAATCCGAAAACACCACGCGAGCGCTTCTCCCGCTAACAAAGCTGCGACTGGCAGATCCGCGCTCGCTCGGTGCAGTCCTCGCCCCGCTAAAAACGTCGCGTGGTTATTTCCTACGTTTTTAATCGGACGTTTAAGATAAACCGACTTTTTTAGCTTGGGTAATTTTGTTAAAATAAATACTAGATTTTTTTTTATCACGGATTACTATAAATCTTGGTATTTAGAGTACAAAAAATGAAAAAAGTGAAAATCGACCAAAACGTACTACCGACATTCTTAATAGGGACCAGCGATATGTGCGTCATCAGATCAATTTTCATTGCTTGTGATTGTATTTAACTTACGTATTTTCTTCTGCGGCTTACCTATTATTGGAATAAAAATAATAGAAACTAATAATAATCTAAATATGAGTCATGTGTGGATTAATGATTAAAATAATTTTTCATGATGATTAACATGATTTTTCCTATTAATTAATGCTTTTATTTTTTCAATATAGACTTCTTATTACGAATATATCCCACAAAAGTAATATTTTATTTCTTGACTTAAAAAGGAACTCCAAACGGAAAACGACTCGAGCGCGACTCGCCCCGTAAAAAAGACTCGAGCGCTAAAAAAGACTCGAGTTCCATGTTGCGCTCAAGAGCTCACATAGACTTAAGTTTTCTAGTCTTGGGAGTTTTATTGTAATGAGTCGAGTCGTGCAATTTGTTAGTCGCGCTCAAAATTTAGGACTCTAAAGACTCGAGTTCTTTACATCTCTAAGTCAAAGGGTATAATAACTGCAACCCGACTACAAAAATGCATTGATTTCAAAGACAACCTGTTTATTTTTTGTATTGTAACATTTTTGTACTAAGAATTTTGTCTTCTTTAATTGGATACCCTACACGTTATGACCTTTATTATATATTACAAAAACGTATTGTTTTAGCATTCGTCATGTAGCTTTTGTTTATCAAAAGGTAGCATGTGTTACCCGGACTATAAAGAATCGATTGATACCTCATTCACCAAAAACGCAAATGTGGAACCAACATCATACATACATACATAGACTGCTAAAATTATTACCCTTCCTGTTGGCTTTGCCGTAGTCGAGTAGAAATGAAAATTAGTAATATTCTAACTTGTCATCAAAAATATCAATTTTTTAGACGGTTACTCGCTGAATTTTTGCTTCCTTAACAGCAAGATAATAAGTTTATTAAAAAAACAAATCAGGAAAAAAATTACGCAAACAATGTATTTAATAAATTAGTTAAGCCAATTTTAAAGTAATATGGAATGAGCTTAATTTGTTAAATTGGAAAAAAAGTAAAGATTAGTAGATGCATAGTTTTTGAGCAGGCCTGTGTCCAGCAAAAGTTCTGGATACAGGCCTGCTCAAAAAGTAGATTTTGCGTTATTCTCACGGTTAGCAGGTGGATTGGCGATCGCTGTTTGGTGAATGGTAAAGAAAAGAAGCTTCTGCCCGTCTTCTACAAAACCTAGAAGTATAGAAAAGCAGTAACATTTTTCATTTCTTTCTGAATCAACCACTTACCTTGATGCATAGCCGGTCCCTGATATAGGGCCAGCACATATGCTGCCTTTTGGCATGCGCTCATTAAATTTTTTGCACATTTCATTAGACCAAAGGGTTTGACTCGTGTGCTTCAGCCAATTTGTCGATGTCCGTTTATCTTCCTTCAAATAAATAAGGGAATTTAACCTTTTTGCATGTCTCAATCGGATTTTAAATACACTTTATGAATAAATAGAAAGAAAGAAAGAAAGAAAGAATTATTTATTTGACACAATTATTACAAGGAACACAGACAGAAAATTGCTTAAAAACTTAAAGGTAGGTATATAAAAATAAAATAAAAATGTGTCAAAAAGGTCCCCGCTCAGCATTAGTCGTGACAGCCGCAGCCATCACGACGCTGATTTTCAGCGGGACCCCGACGCCGGGTGCGTGCGACGCGACAAGGGCCAACAAAACCCACCTGGCACGCCGAATCCCCCCATATACTCTAGGACTTCGGTAGAAGCCGGAGAGATCTGGCAGCCAGAATAACCAGCTAACATGTACATTTACAAAGATGGACATTGTTATTATTAGGTTGCTTAAAAACTACACCCAAGGCTGACACTGCTAAGTCCCGAAGGCAAGTCAAATCAAAAAGATTAATACAATTCTTAAATTAATAATAGTGAAAAAAAAATCAAAATAAACAAAAATAGTTACATTAAAATTAATATTCCAAAGCATAAAAGAAAATAATCAATTTTGTAGAGGAATAATGTGACTCATGGATACGTGTCTGTTCAATGAGACTCGTCACCGAAGACCCAAAACACCACAAAGAGCGAAGAGCCCCGCATGCATGACGTGACACCTCGATAGTAAACTATAATACTTAAGATTCATTCATTTCTGCAGGTTTAGTAAGTAGTTCTTAAAATATGTTTTAAATGTTTGCTTAACTTGTAGGGCACGCACGGGCGGTGGCAGATCGTTCCAGCAACGTGTAGCAGCAAACTTGAAAGAACTTCTAAAGGCCACGCTGCGGTGCCTTGGAGTAACAAAAATATGAGTGCATTTTCTCTTGGGGTATCTGTTGAGATCGCGCGTCCACTCAAGTTTGCTGAAGAGATAGTTTGGTCTTTCAGTGCTGATGATGCCAAACAACATGGTCGCTAAATGCAATTTCCTACAAGCCTCCATCTTGAGGAGATTAGCCGCATTAAGGAAAGGAGTAATATGTGACCGTGGCGGGACATGAAAACAAAAACGAGCACATGCATTTTGTACACGCTGGAGAAGCTTAGCTGATCTCCCCAACAGACATGGGCCATAAACGGTATCACAGTAATTTAGTTTAGACAGGACTATGGACTCACAAATTTGTATTCTTAATTGCTCGTTTAAATATGGTCTTATTTTGTATAAAAGCTTTAACCTATAAAAACAGTTTCTTGCACATTCCATGACGTGTCCTTCGAATTTAAGGTGGCTATCAAAAACTATACCTAAATTTCGGGCTATATTGACTCTTTCAATGGGCTCTCCACACAACACGACATTAAGAGCGGCATCATCCAGCTTAGCAATACTTTTATATGTTCCAGTAATCATCAATTTTGTTTTTTTAGGATTGAGAACCAGACAGTTTAAATTGCACCATTCAGCCAAGCTTTGCAAGTCCTCGTTCATTTTAGTGACAGCAGTGGGAAGCTCAGCTGGGGTAAACGGCACATACAGCTGCAAATCATCCGCATACATATGATACTGGCAATGCTTTACTCGATCCACTATGTCAGCACTATACAGGATGTATAAAATAGATCCCAAGATAGATCCCTGCGGGACTCCACGAGACAGAGCACACACTTGAGATTGTGAGACTGTACCATCGTTCAGCTTTAGCTCTACATACTGCTGTCTATATGACAAGTAGCTATGAAACCACTTCACTGCAATAGGGTCTAATCCATAGTAACACAGCTTTGCCAGGAGTAATGGTATGTTGATAGAGTCAAAAGCACGCGAAAAATCTAGCAGTAGCAGCAAAGTAGCTCTTCCCTGATCTTGTGCATGCAGCAGGTCATCAACCACATCTGCAAGGGCTGTTGCTGTACCATAGCCCTTACGAAAGCCGGATTGATAATGAGGCAAGATGTTATACTTTTCAAGATAATGTGTTATTTGGTTGCAGACAATTCTCTCCAAGACCTTGGAGAGAATTGGAAGGAGGCTTATTGGTCTTAGGTCCTGCACTGTACAGGGCTGATTAATCTTAGGAAGTGGTTTGACCACAGCCACCTTCCAGTCTGATGGGAACACGCCTTGCTGAATAGACCCATTCACTATCCTAGTAATTGCTTCTAGCGAAAAAGGGAGTGTCAAAAGTAACATATCCAGTGAAATCCCATCATTTCCTTGTGCATTTGACTTTAACCCTTGGATAGTCTTTAGTACAACATCTTTAGACACTGTTTTAAGGGAAAAACAGATAGACTCACTATGCCTGTTATGTACATAATAGGTGAGCTGAGATATTTTAACATTGTTCTCACCTGGTATATTCAAAAAATGTGCATTTATCGAGTCTGGATTGGTGAGACATGGAGGCAGATCAGTTTGCGCTTTTTTATTGGGTAAGACGGTGTTTTTAAGATTTTTCCATAATCTTTTGGGGTTGTTTAAGTTAGCATTTATATTTTTGTTAAAAAAGCACGATTTCTCCCTTTCAATGGCATTCCTGACGATGTTCTTCATGAATATATAACTATTTTTGGAAGCTGGAGTCTTTTTTTTCTTAAATTTATCATGATATCTATTTCGAATGCGCATCATATCTTTTATAGTGTCAGTCATCCAGGGATGTGGTAAATACTTTCTAATATTCTTGTCTTCTATCAGGGGTCGGGGTTTTCCAAGCTACTTATTATAGGCCTTTAACTAGACTTGTTTTTACGAATTCTTATGTCAGAAAACGGTACCAACAGCTGAACGTTCCAGATATAAGCAAATTTTAGATAATATAATTTTCCTAAATTAACTTCATCGGGAATCATGCGTAGAAAGTATAAAGTTGCACCATTTTGATTAATCTTAAAAATAATAAAAACATACTCACATCAACTATTCCCCAACCGGCAACATACGCTATCTTTACTTGGGGAGGATTTCTCATTATTGCTACCCGCTGAATTTTGGGTCCTAACTTAAACGGTGTCTTCATCATCACTAAAGCAATGTCCGCCCTAATTTTATCTTTGTTATATTTGCTGTGGGCTATGTACTTGTCCGCAGATGATATAACGCCCTTATTAATATGTTCATGCCCAACTGTCAACGAAATGCGGCCATATATCTCACAACCTATTACACAATGAGCCGCTGTCAGTGTAAAACGCTGACTTAGGATTGATGCTCCGCATTGCCAGCTTGACCCAATCATTGATAAGCACGAAACGACCAAAAAGGCTGAATGAGGGTATTGTTCTATTTCAACAAATTTTCCTCCAACAATATGTCCTTCCATTTCTGCTAGTGCATTGTTAATAAAAATAAAAACTAATGTCACAAGAAGTTTCTGTAATACCATTGCTAGTTGCTTGGTAGTTAGAAAATTAAGATTACCTTCACTGATTAGTTCGACTTATGACTTTTTGCTTTGGTTGTTAAGATTTTAATGAGGAATAAAAAGTCGTAAGTTTTCCTAAATTGACCAAATGCCTGCATACTAGAAATTTTTGTTGCAAAATAGCATCTATTACATCTACATAATCACAACTACTTCTAAATAATAATCTATCTATGCTATCGTCTGTGCAAAGGGAGGAAGGATCTTTATTGAAATTATAATTTTTCAAATTTTGTTTTGTAAAATTACAACTAAGTGTTTTGTGAATATTTCATGCGTCTGTTTTCATTATTGATATCGATCAAAATGGGGCAAAAAAGGGCGTTTGTTGTATGGGAGACTGGGAGTCCTCTTTCAATATTTATTTTATTTTATTTTTAGTAAGTGTTGCTATTGCCGCATCAGAAATAAATAATTTGTGATAATATCAACTGTCTAGCTATCGCGGCTCTTAAGATACAGCCTGGTGACAGACAGACGGACAGACAGCGAAGTCTTAGTAATAGAGTTTTTACCCTTTGGATGCGGAACCCTATAAAGACTTATTTTAAAGGATTAGGAAAGTTTTCTAGTAGGAACGTTAAAATCAGTAAAATCAGTTTTATTTCTGCAATCGTCCTAATATTTAAACCTACCACTGCTTCGAGATAAATGTGGGCTAGTGCCGAGAAGAAGCAGCGCAAGAAACTCGGTCACTATTGTCAGCCCCTTTAAAATAAATATGTTTACATAAGATATATGCCAGTGCGAGCTAGGATAATTTAAAGTTACACGTTCCTATCATTTTTAAAATCATTAATATATAACATAATATTAATGATTTTAAAAATGATATAGCCCTTTTTCATTAAAATTACTTTGATATATAATTTGAGTTTATGTACTGGGAGTTCAGCAATTGACAGTGGAAATATAGTACGAATACAATTTCCCATGAACGAACGTTAACGTACATAATGTTTTCGAAAATGTATTGAGATGCAACTGTAAGTATGTTGATCTCTTTGAATAGCTCTCTCTCATAGCACAGCACGGTTTTGCAGTATTAAAATAGACTCAATATCTGCCGCTGAGCCCCATAAAAGAATTCCGTTTGATATTATACTGTGAAAGTAGCTAAAATATACTAATTTTGCCGTTCCAACAACAGTCAATTGTCTTATCTTCCGCACATCATAAGCAGCAGAACTAAGTCTTCCAGACAGAGACCTAATATGAGCACCCCATTGCAGTCCAGAGTCAACAGTGTCTAATGGCTCATCTTCTACAATAACATTTGTGGCGGAAAACCTTACATTAGGCAAAGTAAATTTAATACATTTTTTTTTGCATTGAGCAAAAGATTATTTGTATCAAACCAATGCAAAAATTTAGAGAGAGTATTGTTAACATCGTCAAATGAAGATTTGACCTCTGTTGTGCAGTAGATATAGTTAGTGACATTCGAGGGCAACAGGAGCTCACAGAAGTATTGAGTAGGTATTCCACACTTGTATTCATAAACATTTATTTGCAAGATTACATTTGAGATTGATGGTGTTTGGTGTATTTAACATGATTTAACTAGACATCGTATTCAGTCTGTAAACAGACTTGCAAATTATCTTAAGAACTAGTTACTTTAATGTATACTAAACTCTACTTTTAAGTTAATAGTTAACACAGGCCATGAATGTACTTATTAACACTGTGTAAGAATTTTTCAGCTAACCTTTTCGACAAAGTGAACTCAAATATGCCCCTCCAATATTTTATTATTTAGATTCAGGCAGTTTAGCAGCACAAAATAAGATGCACATGAGTTATAGGTAGGTACACATTTTGTTTGTATGAAAATAAGAGTAATAATAATAAACTTTAAGGAAGTTCTCGTATATGTGCCGTCAAAATATGCAGAAATTTCCCCTTTTTTATCTACAGTGCATTTTTCTCGTTGTGTCAGTGATCCAATCCACGTAGTAACTGACATTTGTGTAGACGATGATGGTAGATAAATCAGGATCTTTGTAGGAAACCAGGCCAATTTGAACGACAAACTTCATGTCTGAATGGTCGTAGTTGGTAACCAGAGCGCTGCCGGAGTCACCTCTACAAATAAAATTATAACTATATAGACATTTTCACTGAGATTGCGCGTGCATGCTTAAGTTTATTCAACTCTACAGTGTGAGCACGCTTTCTGTAAGCGCATTTGAAATTATTATTTACTGTAAAATTTCAGATGTTTTCGGCAACCAAACTTTCAAATCACTAAGTCGTGAATTGCTATATATGTAGTAGTTTTTGGTTTAATTGGTAGGTATAAAACAAATCAGGTTGATGACTCTACAGAAGTGAATTAACGATAATTCTATTTTTCTTTGTAATACTTTTACAAAACAAACAGTATTATTTTTAGTAAAAGTTTAACACCGACGCATTTTCACTTGCTTGCTACAAGATGGTTTGCAAAAAAAGTGTCATTAACAATTCTACTTTTTAGTTCTTTATACTCTTCTAAACTAAAAACCATTCACCGTGCAAAGTTTAATAGCGTTAAACTGGTATTTTACTTACGCCGATGCATAACCATTTTCTCTTGCAGCACAAAAAGCGGTATTTGGTATTTTACTTATTATTTTTGTACATTTCGTCCTACACCACACCTTTTGCCGTGCAAACCTTAGTTGCATTGATTTAATCCTTTGGATTTCCTGCAAAAAAATAGCAGGACATTTAAATTTCCATGTATACAACATTGGAAGTACATCAAGTTATCTTTTAACTGACATCGACCAATCCCCATCCTGCGACAAACGCATTTTCTGAATAGGGTGGATTCTTCATCAGAATTACTCTCTGAACCTTGGAGTCAAAAGTTATCGAGGTTTGGAGTAGCACTAAAGCTATATCCGCCTCCATGGTCATGTCATCGTAGCTTTCATGTATCTTGAATTTATATGCAGATGACTTGACTCCTTTAAGTCTATGCTCTTGTCCAACCACAACTGATATATAATCTGAATTTGAGCAGTCCGCCAAACAATGGGCTGCAGTGAGAACGAATAACTGGTTAATGATTGATGATCCACAAATATGGCTTTTGTGCGGAAGATTTTCGCAAGATATGCCTAGGAAAGCTGAATGAGGGAAGTCTTTGATTGTTGCAATTTCTCCTTCAACGATGAATGCTTCCATTTCTTAGGACAAAGTAAATTAAGTGACTAATTAAAAACTATTTGAGTAAGTCTTCATAGCTAGAAGGAGATTAATGAGGAGTCGGTTGAAAGCTAATGTTAATTAATTGCTTTATCGCCATTTGTTATGGTTTATAGTAATTATGCCGTGAAGTTAGTAACAAATTAACCGATTTTAAAGTAAAATGTTACTAGCTAAACTTGTAAAATAACTTGCAAATCTGAGCAGTCTATTAATTTTGATGTTGTCATACTCGACCTTAAAGAATATTAACAGTAGGTACTCCATTAAGACAAGCTTGACATTATCTGATTTAGATTTGCTTAAAATCATCTTTCTTCTTTTAATTCAATTGCAATTCGTCCTGATCGTAACTGAAGAACAACCAAGTATACACCGTGAAATTTTAGTGGTTGTTTTCCCGCAGTAAAATGATTCTATCTTAATAGTACAATAGATGTGTGCAGTTTTTTTTATTCAAATAAAAAAATAGCAGTTTCACGATTGTAATAAACGAAACTCGAAAGCAACCTCGAACCAATGGTACCAGCCGCGCCGCAGCCGGTCACCGGCCGGGGTCATTGCCCCTCGCGCGGTGCAGTTTATGATGTATTACTTAGTGCGTAGAGCTTCTTTTGCTTTGAACATTGATTTCGTGCGGCAAGCAGTACCCAAACACGTCACATTTTGTAAAGATACTATCGTATCTCACGCTTTTGAGTTGATGATTATTTTTTTGATTAGTTGAGAACAACGATATCTTTATTTTCAAAAAATAACTCGCACGATTCGATGGTGCCACTAAAGGTAAATCGTTCTGTTGCGGGAAAACAACCACTAAAATTTCACGGTGTATATACAATATAACTGCTAACAATTTTAAAGTTGCTTTAAATGTTAAAATTATTACATTGACAGATAGCTACTTAATGTACCACATCTAACTAATTATCCCTAATTCGAATTGATACAAAAGTGGACTTGGGTACGATTTTTTTGATATTGAATGGCTTTTATGTATAGGTATATAAATACTGATACTGCGGACTGAACATGGCGGTGGGTTTTGCGTTTACTCCAGTTTAATATGTCGAATGGATGGACAGGTGGATTGATATAATGTTTACTGCACAAACTCTGCATAGTTCTAGGGTTAGGTAAAAAAAAAACTTTCTAGAAAGGTAAAGTGTAGATTGATAAAAATGAATCATCGAAATGTATGTACGCGGTCGGAAGCAATGCACTTTCGATATTCTGCATTAAATTGTATTTTTTTTTTAATTCTGTTTGTTATTGTTAGGACAAGATTTTTATGGAAGAAAATGTTTGACAATAGTATGAGAACAAAAATATTTTAGAAATACCTACATAAAAGCGTGTGAGGGTCTTTAAAAAATCAGTTAAAATCAGTTAAATCAGTTTTTATTTCTGCAAATAGGCCCCAGGAGGCGCTTTTACACGTCCCAATTTAAACCTACCACTGCTTCGGGACAAGTCTGGGCTAGTATATGGTCTGTAATAGTCCATTAGCTTGCATAATCTTGATTGGTGAACCCATGCTCAATCGAGACGTAAAGGCTAGTACCTATTCAATAAAATAATATCAACTTCTAAGGTTATTATTTATTTATTTACATATTACACGTCTTTCTTTTCATTTATTTCATCTTTTGGTGTATATTAGAGATGCGCCGAGTAGCACTTTTGCCGAGTACCGAGTTTTACTCGGTTCAATTTTTTCCAACCGAGTACTCGGCCGAGTAACTCGGTTCAAGCAAATGCCTCTTTTCACGATGATCCCAAAAGCCCCATTACTTTAGAATTGGATTGCTAGTTAAAAGAAAAAATATTGGCAAAAGGCAAGAGTTCTTTCGAGTGGTGAGCATGGCACCAACCAAGGTATCCTGAGCTAGTTTAGCATTAGTGTTTCTTTGTGCACCTGCAAGCACCGTGTACAGCGAGCGATTATTTTCGGAGACTGGAAACGGTTACGAAGAAAAAACGAATAGGCTGTTACCAGAACGTGCAGAAAGCCTTGTGTTCCTGCTTCACAATTTACCTTTATTAATTAATTAATTATTTTTTTAAATATTGATGTTTTTCATTAACATTCTCTTAATTTTGTCTACTGATTAATTATCATAATTTATTGAGATTATCAAAGATCTCCTAAATAAGTAATAGGTAAATACGTTTTGATTAATACTGTTGTTTTAATTATATTTTCTACCTAAATTTATTGCTTTGCTTAAACCGAGTATACTCGGCATCAAAACCGAGTTACTCTGCCGATTTCGAGTATCAAAATACCCGCCGAGTATGCCGAGTACCGAGTATTAACCGAGTACTCGGCCCATCTCTGCTATTAATAACACTTACACCCGTATTTATAAACAAGTAAAAGAAATTACTTGACTAAAAGTAATTAATTAGGTGACAATTGGTAGTCCTTAATCTAGTTATTACTAAAAGATAGAACTATGAAAAGTTTGCATTCTCAACCAAATAATATGTCAATGAATGGTGATTGGTGACCCATTTCCTTCACTTAAGCACTAGGTAGTAAGTAACATATTAAGTTATGACTTTCTTATATGTTTTCTATTATGTTTATAAATACGGGTGTGGGATACGTCAATTTACAATTTCAAATAGGTACACATATTTTTAATAATTAATCGCTGTTAGCCGCAGTACATTTGTCTTGCGTTATTCCGAATCCAATTGTAGTGGTAGGAGACGTTAGTGTAAACAACCAGGCTGTAGTGGTCTACCTTGTATGATACCAGGCCGATTTGTATGAAGTGCCTCATGATCAATGCGCTGCCAGAGTCACCCCTGCGAAAAATAAATCGCTTAGGATAGAATTGCAGTGTTTGCACCTACTAGGGGAGGGAGGGAGAGAGAGAGGAAAAGTCATTAGCATTACCAGTCTACGTCAGTCCACTGTTGGACACAGGCCACTGCATAAAAGGTTTTGACGATAATCGCCCCGCTTGGCAAGCGGGTTGGCGATCGCAGTTTGGCCAATGTTGGGAAGACGTTCGCCTCGCTCGCCATAGTCGCCTCTTACGATATCCATAGGAAAGGAAGGGGCGCACTCTTTTAGACCGACACCCCATAAAAAATCTGTGGGAAACTATTTGAGCACGTACGAAGCTTGGAAATCTATCTATACTAATATTATAAAGCTGAAGAGTTTGTTTGTTTGTTTGTTTGTTTGTTTGTTTGTTTGAACGCGCTAATCTTTGGAAGTACTGGTTCGAATTGAAAAATTATTTTTGTGTTGGATAGTCCATGCCTCGAGGAAGGCTTTAGGCTATATAACATCACGCTGCGACCAGTAGGAGCGAAGCATCAGTGAAAAATGTTGAAAAAATAATTGCGATCTTAAAAACTGAAATTGACGCGTACGAAGTCGCGGGGAACAGCTAGTTATGAATAAAGAAAAGTGCACGTTGTTGAAGTTGCAATTTTACTGAGCGAACCACAATATGTTATGAAAGGTCCTATCCAGAATCATAACCCTTTCTGTTGGCTTACCATAGGCAGGTAAAAAGGACGAAGAGCAGCATTTTATCTCCACCATTTGCAATCTGCAATCGTCAATCTGTCTGGTAATCGTAAAGTTTAAGGAAAAAAATCTCTTTTGGAGGGGTTTATGTTCAGCAAAGGGCTGATATGACGCAGAAAATAATAGCTGTACATAAATATTCTTTGTGTATACAATATGAGTACAATTAATACATGATTTTGTTATTTAGAAACTTTGTACCCAACTAAAATCCTGATCGAAACAATTCTAGAACGAGCTAGAAATTTTGCAAGCTCAGGACCTTACCGATCTGGAGCTCCTGGACCATTGATGGGCCCTGCACAGAACGAGCCCCGCGGCAGGGTTCCCAACAAGCTGCAAACTTTCGGGGGCTGCATCTCTTGCGCAGCATCTAGGAGTGTGAGGGCTATCTCATTATTGTGCTGTAAAAGATACAATAACTTGTTAGCGTTTAATCCCTCAACCCCCAGGAGGCACTCGGATGTCACGATAACAATTGATTTCAAATTGTGTCTGGAATAACTCACGATCGAGACACAATTGAAATCAATTGTTATCGTGGCACCCGAGTGCCTCCTGGGGTTTGAGGGATCAAACTCCATAGTGGCATAAACACCGGTTTTTCATGGACTCGCCAGCTTGTTCTGGGTTATTGGTCTTCGTGGCGAATTGTTTTATCATTGTTTCGGATTTAAACAAAATTAAGCGTTTTATGAACTACTTTTCTAAGAACTGTTTTTTTAGGGTTTGGGTCTTCGTGGCGAATTTGATGTATCATTGTTCCGGATTTAAACAAAGTTAAGAGGAAACACAAGGGCCGTTTTTCCATACAAACGTAGTCCCCTGTTTCCTCCCTGGATAAAGTCAGTAGAGCAATAATTTTTATTACAAAAATCTATGGCCACTTAATAGTGATGTTTAACATGCTAATTCATGTTTCTAGGTTTTTTGGTTTTTCATAAATTAATTAATAAAAAAAGATGTGAGCCCTCAAAATCGAAAAAATTCGCCAGATTTTCAGCTGTGTTCAAACATCCAGAAAACAAAATTGGCTAAATTTTAGAAAAAAAGGAAAATATACGAACACGGCCAAAGCCTTTCTTTAATTTTTAATGAAAAAAGTATTTAAATCGGTCTAGTTTTGGAAAAGTAATCAAGGGACTACAAATCGTTGATTTGGTGTGGTTTTAGTAGGTATTTTCGGTCCAAGAAGCAGTTGTCTCTATCACACTCTGCAGTGAAAGCGTTTGGCACTGCGCGACAGCAATAGATTTTACAAATACCTATTTTTCAATTCTCTCGCCCGTAGTGTTTCCTCTTAAGTGTTTTAATAGCTATTTACTAGGGATAATAACAATGCATGTGATGTTATTAGACGCGTAGTTTTTAATCTTTCCTTCCTTCCTCCGGAATAAACACCTGAGGAAGTGCTCAGAAAATGATAATAAACAATTTAGGGTAAATCTTTAAGAATCATTCTAGGTTAAAAACAAATGCACGTTCTAATAGCCTCATTCGTTTTCTGGACGGGTCAATGTATAAAAAGGGTTCTTCTACATTTTCTCGGGTCTGGGTGTTTTTGGTACCTTCGTTGTTTTTGGTTTCCAAAATACTAGTGCTTTAAATATTTATTCAAATTGAAATCAGAACAATGTTTGTGATCAATTGTGATGTATTAATTCCTTACGTTCATGACTCCCCAGCCGGCCATATAAGCCAGCCGGTTCTTCGGTGGTGTCCTAAACAGTGCAACTCTCTTTGCCACGCGCCCCAGCGGCAGAGACCGCCTCCCTGCCACCAACGCAATGTCGTTCTCAAGCAACACACCATCGTACCCTTCATGAATCTTAAACTCTCTCATCCGCACATAGTTCATCAGAGACGGGATCTCATGACCGTATTTCAAATAAACTTCGCTATTTGACTTCCCCAGGCAGTCTTCCAAGCAATGGCCGGCCGTCAACATGACTTGCTGATTTAGTATCGATCCACCGCAAATAAACGTTACTTTAGTACAAATAATGTTTAAATATATTGAATGTGGATATTTATTTATTTGTGTCTTGGTACCGTGTATCACAAAACCCTCCATTGCACTTTGTGCTGTATGTACTGACATAATTAACTGTAGAAACGGCAAAATCATTATTGCACGTTTTTGTACGCGACTTTTGATAGCAAATGATTTAATGATACTTTACGGTGCTGTTTCATGGCTTTGTTCGTTACTGCCATTAATTGCTTGCAGTAACTTACTGATGATTAGAATTTGGAACATGAAACATACTTCTTTGGAATTATAGATGAGGAATGGAAGTCAAATTAAAATTGCATGGTTCCTGAAGAATTCAGACAAAACAATTGGAAATTCATACGTAAAACCTTTTTAGTCAGTACATTTCTATGTCTCTTAGGTATTGTTATTAAAAAAAAAATTTAGTATTCCTACTTAAACTACTTAAAATGTTCTAGTCCTTCCAAAGAAAGTTACTGGAACGGGTTGTCGATAGAAGTTTGGCCAGTGTTTCGTTCCCGTATTTTTTCACATACAGACAAGGGGTGGCGCTACACTATTTCAAGGTACCTCCATAATGGATCTAATTCTCAATTACCGTGTTATTGTGGCCATAAACTAACTATAAAGAACAGATCGTCTAACGGTGTTCCGGTAGTCAAGAGCGGTTACCGAAGATTTTATGATACTACTTGATTTATAGGGTCGATTCGATCACCCGAAGCCATACACTTAAGTACGCTACTTAAAGCAAACATAGGTTTAATGACTTAATTCCATGTTAGCTGTATTTATTGTTGTATGGTGCATATTTGTGATAAAGATAGAAATAACAATTTTGTGGTATAAATATTTTACATGTAAGGGACAAAAGTGACACAAAAGACAATTATTTCTTCAGTAACTTTGGAACGTCTTTATGTGTATTTTTTTTTTGTTTACATGTAATCAGCCCATACTTTCTTTCAAAGCCTCAGCTGATTTTTGCTCTGGTACCGCAATACCGCTTTTGCCTATAAAATAGAAGCAAGATAATTGGTCACCATTGTAAATATGTGTATAAATGTTTTATGTGGTACCTTCGTTGTTTCTGGTTTCCAAAATACGAGTGCTTTAAATAGTTATTCAAGTTAGGATCAGAACAATGTAAATGATGTTGTCTACGTTTATTTAAAGAAAAATTTCTACGCGTAAGAAGCAACTAAAGGAGTACCTACTCCTAGAAAAAACGGGTAGGATTAAACGTCTTCTCTCCATCATAAGCGAAATTGCGATCGCCAACCCGCGTGCCAAGCTTGGCTTAGGCAAAATCCTTCTTTTAGGAAGGGTCGAGACCAACAGTGGACTAATAGACTGGTGATGATGATAATGATGAATTTAAAGTCAAGTAACTATTAAAAACTTCACAATTTTTTTTCAATTTATAATTAATGAAAAAATTTACTGAGTAAAGCCTCACCATAATCCTCTTTTAAACTTAGATCGTGTACTAAGCTACGCAGCAACCAACGCTTGCAACGGAACACGGAGAAAAAATTGGTACAGTCACCTAAGAAAAACATACACATAAGATATAGATTTTTTTTTGTAAACTCGATGTAAAAACAGTTTTCAAAATAAGAATACTGCGCATATACAGGTTTGTAAGGACGCAAATTCTACGCAAGCTATTTTTTTTTGCAGCTTTAATAACATTGTAATTGATTGGGTTTTTCGAACGCCTAGCGACATCTATTGATGGTTCTTGGTATCGTCGCTACGGCGCCGTATTGTGATTTAGGTCACATTGTTCCTTTTTTCCCAATTTCAAGTTTGGAATATCTATTTAATATAATAATTTTCTTTCTGGTTCGTTTCTAATAAAGGAAATAAGGGCTATTTCTTCATTTATTAAGATTCCTTCCATTTAAGTGTCATTTGTATGATCGATTACTTTAGTGAATCGAAACGCGTAACAGAACGTCATAACAGGAAGGATTAGGTTTTCTTTGGGACACTTGACCTGGGATCGCCGACCCAAATGGCGGATATATTTTTATAGTTAATAACAATCCAAAGATGTCAAGGGCATCTGATACAACTTATAATATCAGTATATAAACTTGAAAAATTTTGTCTCAGGCGGGACTCGAACCCGCATCTCCTCGTTCGAGTCCCGCCTGAGACAAAATTTTTCAAGTTTATATACTGATATTATAAGTGCAATTAAGTTGCTAAAATATCAAATAAAGTGATACAACTTATATTTAAAAGTCTTATAGCAAAACAACATGAGGTAAAATATATTGAAATATTGATTTATTTTTCACCGGTTGACAAATTTCTCGTATGACGTGGTTGTAAAATCGTATATATTTGTTACAGAGGAATTAAATAAATTATAGTTGGTGGACGAGAGATATGTTTTCTGAATCTTATATTCTTCAGTAAACGTAAGTATTTCCTTGGAAAAGTGTGTTTCCATACCTCATGTTTTGTATCAAAAGACAGGTGATTAATTTGATGAATTTCTTTTCAGATGGGTTTATAAATTCTATATTTTTTATATTTATAGTTTATACTTTAATTTGCATTCTTTCATATTCATCTAAATCTATCTGGATTAGATTGTTATTCCTTATCAACATTTAACTTGAGGTTCTGTTCCTGATGATGAACATGGTATTTGTATGGAACGACTTGTGAAGTCGATATAGTTTTGGGTTTTCAACGTTGGGTTGTTCTTGGGAACTGACATTGACTTCCATCCGGGAGCTTAGTAGCCACAAGAAGGCTCAGGACCTAACCAGGGATTCCAAGGGATGTTCTGAAGTGAGGCACTGACCGATCCGGATGAGTATTCAACGTCTAAAGGTACCATCTTCTTTCTTTTCCTGTGAGGGCAGCTACTTGAAACCATAGTTCTATTTTAATGTTAACATATTGTAAAGTCGAGTCTTTATATCTGAGCTATTTAGATTATGCAGAACGGATAGCACTATTTTCAATCCCGAACCATTACACACACCCTGAATTAATTATGTTGAGAGTCATATCTCTAGTACTAATTGGTTAAAATATTATATCTTTAGCTACGTGGATTGTCTAGTTAATAGTAGTATATCTATTAAGATTAATTACTCATAATGTGATAACAGTTGGCCATCAACTTAATAAATATATTTAGTAAATACTACTGATTGTTATTATTCTACATCCCGTAGCCAGTCGACAAGGTTCTTTATAAAGGAGATGTCCCATAATAGGCCCAGACATAGTACACCATTTCCAAAAATCAAGAATAAAATACTGTTTCTGGGAAAAATACATATAAATTTATTTAACGTATAATTTAGTGGTTCAAAAAGAAATAAGATCGAATAATTTATCAAACTCCATTAGGCATTACAAGATGGCGTCAATCTAAAAAAACTTTAAATGTCAGTAGCTGTCAGATACCCCTTGTCACTTTGGCATAATCATTCACTTCAAGTTTTTGTTTTGCTTGTCGCGTTTTAATTGTAGTTTATTATAACGACCTCTTTTTTGTTTACTGGATTTGGTATTGATCGACACATTACTTTCATAATGATTGTTGTTACCACAGTAAGCGATGGCACTCGACTCCTAGATACGCGATTTTGAAACTGACATACGTCTTCAAAATGTCATCTTCCGCCATGATGGTTTTGTTGTTTTGTATTGCTATTTTCTTACTTATCTCTTTATTTGAACCACTTAACGAAGCCATTTTAAAAGAATTGGATAAGAACAAAATCTTGTAGGTGTATTGGTCTATCTTTAGGTGGGGTGTACAGGTTCTGGGCCTGGCCTCCATACAATTTGGGACATCTCCTTTCTGCAAGCCGGGCATAGACTTAACCTACCTTTTAGTCTTGTACTATGTGTTCTACAACACCTAAAGAGCACCCACAAAAACCATTATCTTGCAGGTTGTACACTGAATATGATTTTAAACTATCCTTTTGCATTATTACACATTCGAGTAAAACTTTACTACTTCGTATGTTGGAATTGTAAAAGTGTATTGCAAACTTGACCTAATCGCATTTGAAGAGCACATTTTATTATTACATCCATGCAACATTTTTCAAACTAGATCGTAAAAGATTAGCAAAGTGTGTAAGGCTCAGTCAGCGTGCGTCAGTTTTAGTTAAAACACCCCATTAAGTGAGTACAAAAGAGACCGGGCACATTTGTATGGGAAGTGGTCCACGAACCAATACCGATACTGTTATGGTATTCATGTACCTCAACATCAACTACATCCACGTGCGAAGGGGCATCAAAATCTGACCCGGTAGATTTGTGAAAAAAAAATTACAGAATATTAAATTTTTGGTTGAGAAACTTATTGTCGGCTATTTATGAATGAATTAGACTTCAGTGATATTTTTTTCTTTTAGATATTTTATCTTTTAGAAGTCACTTATTCCATAAGAAAGGCAACTTCTGCTCACAGTAAATCACTAAAATAAATAAAAGGGCAGTAAAACAACTTTTTTATTTTTTATTCATCTATATTATAAGAGTCTGAAAATTAAGCAGAACGTAGTTAATATAGTTTCTTCAAACCTAAACTTGTGTAAACTGAAACTCTTTTTGAAATAAAAAAATCCAGCACTTTAGTATATGCACGTATCTGCCGTCACAGATTTTTATAGCTTTTCCTAATTCAGGTTCAGCATCTGGATTTCCAAATGAATAATCGGTTAGAGTGAGATTTCTCCGAACAACTTCTCTGGTTATAATGGTCCCACCCTAAGTGAATAAGAGAACAAAATCGTGCGTCAGAGCATTTCACGCAGCCTTCGTGGAACGTTCCAGCTTACGAAAGCTCACGTGAAACATCAGACTCAGCCTCTCATTAGAATCTCCAGTTCTAAACTTTTTCAAGTGTATTTTCTAGTAAAGAAATACGCTTAAATGTTAATGACTTAAAAGTTTTTCAAACGAAAACTGCGGCAAACCATATTTATTCTATTTTTTTTTCTCAAAACTGCCGTGTCAGATTTCGATGCAACTTTGCAAATGGATGTAGCTAAGGTATCCTCACATAAATACCACAACAGTATCGGTATTGATACATGGACCACTTTCGTTCAGTCTCCTTTGTGGCGATGTACAGAATATTTCTTACACACAGTATGTAATAGGTATGTATTGTATAATAATATGTGACGATAAAACAAATTAATCTTCCTGAGTTACTAAATGAAAATAGTTTAAAATAGTAGCTTTTGCATTTGTTAGAGTTTAATTTGATACATACTTGGTTGCTTATATATACTTTTTAATGTTATTATGTGTGAAAGCTACTTAAAAAATATTTTGACTTGTAGTTTATGAGCCTCGCCCACCGAAAGTTAAACTAATATTGAACCTAACAGTGCGCATTAAACACATATTACTTTATCTCCATCGTCCCAGTGTGTGATGTTAAAAAGCAAAATTGAATATTTTGTAAAAAAAACATGGATATGTACACACCCATTCAAAAGGATCGTGCCAGCTTAACTTTAGTTACGAGTATCACTAGTGCAAATGCTACAAGCAGCTAGAGAATAAAAAACGCACTGTTTATTAATTTTGAATGCGAAGTATACCCGCGAATACACCGTTATCTGCACAGAAGAGCGCATAACTGTCGAGTTCCGGTTCCGAGCTTCGGCGGCTAATCTCTGCCGCGATTATGTTCGTTGGAACAATAATAATAGCATTGTACAACGGCCTGCACATCGAACTATACATTTTTGTTCCAAAATAGCACTTCAAATAACTAACATAAAATGCCCCAGTGTTTTTTTTTGTTGCCTGCCAGTGTGCTGTCTGCTGTAAGAAGACGTTCAGTTAATGTAGGTTGAAAATATTTTGGTAAATCAAAACAGGGTTCAAGTAACATTGCGCAATGTAAAAACAAAACTATGACTTTCCAAATCTGAAAATGATCTGATTGATTTAGGGAATAGTGTTCATTCTGTTTTACTGTAAAATATAGATCCTCTGGTATTATTTTATGTATAAATGTGTGTAAGAATGTAGTATATCGGTTAGTTTTTTATCGTAGAATTTATTTTTGTCGAAGTCCTCAGAAATAATGAGTATACAATGTGCTAAAAAACATTCAAAAGCCTGCTTTCAATATTTACCTTTCTTCTTTTTTTAAAAAAAATATTTGATACAAACACTTTCAATTGGACCATCATTAAAACTATTATCAAATCTTTTTATGCAGATATTTAAAAAACCCTGGCCCGGACTACTAATAATCGGGAATTGTGGACTACAAACCCAAAACTGTCTAGGGACTGTTAATAACTTTTAGTTAATTAAAAGAGGTGCTTCTACAATAAAAGTTGTAACTTATAGGTACCATTAGACACTGTTAAGTTTTTCAACTTGAAAAATTATGTCTCAGGCGGGGCGCTTTACGCATGAATATGCGGGTTCGAGTCCCGCCTGAGACATATTTTTCAGGTTTAAATATTAGTATAATTTTAATTAGGAAAAATAAAAAGTACAAACTCTGTTAACTTCGTAACAGTCCTCAATGCCTACGCTTTTTTTATTGCCAGGTTCAAATGGTCCAAGTCCAGTTGGATCTTACCCGGTAATTGTTTGCACTCCATGCCTTGCCTTTGCCATAACCACTATGTCAACAGCGAGGCTGGCTGGGCACTAGGAGTCTTTTCGTGATTGCATATCGTCGATTATTGCATTTTTCCTTCAGATTTTGATTATTTTAATAAGTGGCAATATCTGAATGCTTATACAGGGTGAAATTTTAACCACCTTCCAAATTTTAATATATCAATCCACGAGACAAAAAACAAATGACGTATTTTTTCTTTTGGTATAGCCCAGTACAAAAATGCTAAGATAAAGCACTTAGAAAATGTCCACCAAAAATCTAAAATTTTTGATACGGCCGCTTAGCAACACTTTTTTTACGCGTCGCGCATCTCATTCATTTATTGCGATACTATTCATATGTTTTTGATTTTTTCCTTTATACTTTAACAGGTCTAGGACCGTAAAAATTGAAAACTATGTATATCGTGAAAAATATTTTCGGGTGACAACTTGATTTACATTTTTAACTTCATAAATAGGCTTTAAACACGATACTGAACGTCTATAAAAATTTTGGAAAGTGGTTAAAATTTCATCGTATTATGACAGAAATCTTTTCAGTGACTCTACCTTACTTTAAAGTTATCATAACATACAAAATGTCTAATATTGACGATAGCGTTTTTTAACAACCGCCAATTACCATTACTATGTTTGAGGCCTCCTATCAAGGTGAATTTTATTCTCCATTGCACTTCTTTCCATACATTACACACAGAATATTCTCAGGTAAGTTTCTATATTGCTCAAGCACACTTCTCAATGTTGCTAACAAGAACGTTTTAGTTCGCATCTGTTTCACTTAGTCGTTCCTCATGGCAATTTATAGTAATACCTCGACAGGTTCTCATCATAAATCGGCGCAATTTTTAAAAAGTCGGTGACGCAGTTGCGATGGCTGTGAGTTGTGTTGCCTCATTCCTTTGTTAAACCTTCCCTTCATGACCTCCTTTTAGGTGGAATTGGCTGGGATGTAGGAAGAAGACAACATTCCGTTGAACTTAGTTTCAGTTCGATTTTTAAAAAATGCTGGTAACATTTCAGGTCAGAACATAGATCTATGTTCTGACCTGAAATGTTAACAGCGTACCTGTACGCCATTCTAAATATGAAGTAACATTTCGTTATTCGAATAGAATAACAAAACTTTATTTTATCGACCATTTTGTTCTGTACTTTTATCATGGTTGTTTTTTCATGCATTAGTTGTAAATTTGCTTTTTCTTTATGTTTTTGTTAGTACAGTGAGTACACACTGATTTTCAGCTGTCATTCAGATGACATCAGCTGAAAATCAGGGTTCCGCCAGGGTTTTTAAATTGTCTTGCTAATATTAGGGGTTAAAGTATGAAATTGCCGTTTTGTATGGACAAAATCGAGAAAAGTCATTTTTCCATACTAACAATTTTTTAGTTTTTTTAAAAACGCCTGAACCGTTTTCGATGCAATTAATGGTGAAAGTTAGATGGTTATAAAGCTACGCATTATAGTATTTAAATTTCTGAAAATCAAAGTATATAATACAAATATACTTAATTGAAGCAAGAAGGTCAGCTGACACATTGTAAGGGGTCTTTTCAACGACTTCCTTTGAAGTAATAGGCACTAGTATTACCTTTTTTTTTTAGTCAAAAGTTACTTTATTTAGTTTGTGATACAATACAAAAAGAATTACGCAATAATATGACTATACTTAAGAGCTATAAACAAAATAAAAAGTGGGAAAATAATCGGCAATTTCATACTTTAACCCCTATTAATATATTGTGTTATAAGTGGAAAAAAGTCTTTCTATTTAATTTTATTAAAGTTAAAGTTTAAAATAACAATCTTGATTTGGTAGTTAATCTATTAATGTTATATAAAATCTATATTACGATCTCTATTTATGACTTTTGTAAAATGCGAATATGATATATCTAACGCTAGAAAAACACAGGCTGTAGCGTCTTCTCTCCATAATTTGCTTAACTCCATCTCAAGCGATTACAACAACATCGTCTTCTTAGAGAAGCCTGCGTCCAGAAGTGGCATGAGGCGCTCTGACTTTGATGGATGATGATAATGATACTCAGATAAACAGCATAGAGAGTAAAGATTGAAATTCGAATGTGGCCAATCACAAGCACGAGAAAAACAAATGCATTTAGAAATTGGAAAGAGTGATGAGTTGCATCGCATAACCCGTTTCCTGGCTCTGCTGCATTGTGTAAGTTAGCGATCGGGGCGATCCTCTCAGTGATTTGTGTTGCCAGCCTTGCCACGCGGGCTTCGCTACTTTCTCGAACCATCAGCTATACGTATTTGCGGGATATAGCCAGACTATTGCGGCTTATGTTCTATTAAATGCAGTCAGTTTATTGCCGTTCTTGCAACGTAGGGAAAAGGATACAAAACATTAGATATTTGAAATGACTTATGTCCAATTAAGAGTGTAATAAGATGCCTTTGAGAGAGTAACAGTGTCTGTTAACATTTGGCTTGATTAAGATGGTTTTTGGAATACAAGCTTTTTGCACGCTGCTCTGGTCGCGTGAACTATACGTTAGGCCTACCTTACGATATACCTATAAAAGTGTTCCTTTTGATATCCCATAACTCTAGAGTATTAAACAGACCATGGCAAAGAATCAAATTGCATATGAATTATTTTTCAATTATTAATTTTTTTTGTTTAATTTTTTCATACAAAATAATTCTAAAAAGTCACGACTGTTTATGTAAAACACCCTTACCTTATTATGAATAAACTTTTGAATGAAAACGATTTACTCGTTCCTACTTATCAATGAAACACCCACACACGAGAATGTTTTTTACAAGTTACGCTCTCCCGCTACTTTACTACCTACTACACTTAAGTGTAAGTTTGCCAACGTCTCGCAAAACTAAGGATACGCCATACTGGTTACATTTTTTTAATAAATTTAACTAAAATTTATGTTATATTCGAAACCATTGATTTTTGGACCACATGTTCTAGAGCGTTTTATATTATTTTTACCTATAGAACATAACCTTAGAGTTATGGGATATCAAAAGGAACACGTTGCATATCGCGTGGGCAAAAACTTTTGTCAGCAATGCGGGCAAAAACTTCCAGATACATTTGAAAATATGTGCAAAAAGTTTCATGGTGAGTAGTTTTTTGTGTAAAAGCGTAACAAACAAACTCACATTCTTATAATTAAAATGTTTATTAAGGATTGTCTATAGCATGTTTTTTCCTTCTGAAACTATAGTAATTTATATCGGAATTTCGGCAGTCAATAAATGAATATTATTATGTAGCTTTAATTTCGCTAAATATATATCTCCTTTATTTGTTTTAAAGACTCGCAGGTATTGAAACTTTATAATGCAGGATATAGAGATGCATTCCTTTTCAAATTTAAGGGGAACTTTAACAAAGTGCAAGACTTCTATTGATTCCCAGTATTTGCATGAAAGTTTTTGAATGGACAGTATTTATTAGTTTTCTGCATCTTAAAACATCGTGTCCCAAACTCCCAGCCTGATAACTAACTAGCTTATTATAGTTCAGCCATGCCGGTTTTTTGGTGATGTCATGTCTAAATACGTAATGTGCTACTACTCTTGCACCCACAAAGAGTAACTCGACTTATGTATAATATTATTATATCTTACTTATATCTATCAGTTTACACGAACAATTTAACTGGCAATAGTTTTAAAACATTTTCTCTATTATACTGATTAAAACTTCCATGGTCACTATCACTAGAGTTAATTGATACGTGGTTTATACCATGTACCTTAGTTTTTATCAGTTTCCGATATTTCGGAACTGTTGCAAGCGCCATGGTTACGGGAGAATTTTCTCTATTCACACAAAAAATCGCAATGAATTAATTTAGATTAATTTTGTTTTATAGGATATTACAATTCAGCTACCCTTTTAATAATATCTGCAAGGGGGTGATTTCACTCTCCACTCCAGCCAGCCAAGTGATTAACTAGTGAATCAGTAAAAAATACTCATTTTACAATCAAATAAGTTGTAACAAATTTTCGTACTAACAGTAACATTGATAAAATACACACAACAGTTACAGCCAACGCGCTATTAATATGGCTCATCAACGTTCTGCCGATCACAAAGCTCGTGGATCCGATTTACATAAGGTGCGCGCGCGCAAGACCGCTGGGCGCCTGCGTCGCGACAGATTTATCGCCGGTATCTCAATGGGCCGCCATGTTGTCTCACTAAGTTAGACATAGCAAGCCCTCATCGGCTGTACGCACTAGTTCTCATACTCTGTATGGTACAGTTATAGAAACTGATGGAGCTTTACAAAAATTTGTTAGATTATCAGCCTTTTGTTAATGTGTTTAAGAATGTTACAATATAATAAATGTAAGTAGACAACATCACCCACATTATTTTGATTTCAAAGTAAGTAAGAAACTATTTAAATTTTGTTTTTTGTGAAAATCAAAGACAACGACGGTACCAGATACGAATTTATATCAGTGAAAGGCGTTGTTTTGGCCATTAGGATTAGGAAAACTTAATACCCGCACTATACATTAATAAAATAGTTTAAATTAAGTGTTTAAGATTATCGAATTATCGATAAAAACGACATAACTTTTAAACAAAAAATAGCTTACAGAAATCGTAGCTTCGGTGTGGTAAATTAAGAGGAAACACTACGGCGAGAGAATTGAAAAATAGGTGTTTGTAAAATCTATTGCTGTCGCGCAATGCCAAACGCATTCACCGCAGAGTGTGATAGAGACAACTGCTTCTTAAACCGAAAATACCTACTAAAAGCACACCAAATCAACGTTTCGTAGTCCCCCAATTACTTTTCCAAAACTAGACCGATTTAAATACTTTTTTCATTAAAAATTAAAGAAAGGCTTTGGCCGTGTTCGTATGTTTTCCTTTTTTCTTAAACTTAGCCAATTTTGTTTTCTGGATGTTTGAACACAGCGGAAAATCTGGCGAATTTTTTTGATTTTTGAGGGCTCATATCTTTTTTATTAATTAATTTCTGAAAAAACAAAAAACATAGAAACATGCTAATAGTGGCCATAGATTTTTATAATAAAAGTTATTGCTCTACTAGCATTATCCAGGGAGGAAACAGGGGACTACGTTTGTATGGAAAAACGGCCGTTGTATTTCCTCTTAAGTAAGTATTAATTGAAGTATAACTGTACATATTGTGGCACACCCAATGGTTCATCGGTTTCCTAGTGTTAAAACACTATAAAGACATGTAGTTTTACTCATCAATAACATGCATAGAAACATGTAATTTTTCGAGTTGCATAATTAATTAGATCACAGTCAACGCTTTCTACTCGATAAATAATTATTGTAAGTAAACCAATAATTATTTCCCCATATTTTAATGAAACTTCGCATAATAATTGCGTTGGCAAAGTTTAATTATACGAGTATTACCAATAGTAATAGCATTAAAAGCAAAATTTTACTACTTAAGTAATCATTTACGTTAATATGTACAGTCAAAGAATTTTATTTAAAGTAGATTTATGAAAATTTGTTTTTTTCCGGGTCATGATAAATAATACGAGTTATGACAAGCAACTGATCAATCAAATGATGCATCAAACAACATTAGTTCTTAAGAGGAAACACTACGGGCGAGAGAATTGAAAAATAGGTATTTGTAAAATCTATTGCTGTCGCGCAGTGCCAAACGCATTCACTTCACCGCAGAGTGTGATAGAGACAACTGCTTCTTGGACCGAAAATACCTACTAAAAGCACACCAAATCAACGTTTCGTAGTCCCCCGATTACTTTTCCAAAACTAGACCGATTTAAATACTTTTTTCAGTTAAATTTTGGCCGTGTTCGTATGTTTTCCTTTTTTTTTATAAAATTTAGCCAAATTTGTTTTCTGGATGTTTGAACACAGCGAAAAATATAGTGATTTTTTTCGATTTTTGAGGGTTCATATCTTTTTTCTTAATTAATTTATGAAAAAACAGAAAACATAAAAACATGCTAATAGTGGCCATAGATTTTTATAATCAAAATTATTGCTCTACTGGTATTATCCAGGGTGGAAACAGGGGACTAAGTAAGTACGTTTGTATGGAAAAACGGCCGTAGTATTTCCTCTTAATTTCGGTAAAAAGGGGGAGACTAGCATCTGCTAAACAATTTCTCTGGTTGCTACAGACGTGTCGTGTTAATACATAAACATCCCCAATAAGCAAAATACTAAACGAGTATAATGTACAGACAACAGCACGTCAACCTACAACAAAACGTAAAATTTTCTCAATTGATATTGATCTCTACTTGTTAGACTTAAAGTTGAAAATCAATTCAATGACCTTTAACTTTTTGGGTAGGTTGACCTGCCGTTGTTTGTACTACAGAGCAAAATGCCAGACCTGGATATATTCAATGACAGTCACGCTTAATTAAAAAAAATACTTGAATACCTTTGTTTTAAGTAACAAAATATTGTTCCTTGATTTAAATTTATTTCAATAATTTAATTTAACTAGTTTAACTTTAGTAATAGTCTTGTAATTATAGGAATGTTGTGCTCACCTGTAAGTGTAAGTGACATACAGGAAATTGAAATTTTAACCACTTTCCAAAATTTTTATAGGCGTTCAGTATCGTATTTAGAGCCCATTAATGAAGTAATAAATTTAAATCAAGCTTTCACCCGAAAATATTTTTCGCAATATAGTTTTCAATTTTTACGGTCCTAGGCCTGATAAGGTATAAAGGGAAAATCAAAAACTTATGAATAGTATCGTAATACATGAATAAGTTGCGAATCGCGTAAAAAATGTGTTGCTAGGCAGCCGTATCAAAAATTTTAGATTTTTTGCGGATATTTTCTAAGTGCTTTATCTTGACATTTTTGTACTGGGCTATACCAAGAGAAAAAATACGTCATTTATTTTTTTGTCTCGTAGATTCATATATTAAAATTTGGAAAGTGGTTAAAATTTCACCCTGTATATATCAGAACTGACTTTAAGAATGTGTTATAAAAATAGTGTTTAATATATTATGTTGTTGGTGTGCCTTATTAAATAAATAAATAAATAAATAAAAGATGACTTATTATTATAGAATAGCGACAAAAGTAATTTTGCCAGAAAAAGTCTAGCAGCTGAGTTTTTCCGCTGACCAAACTGTAAATTTTTCTCTTTCCTCAACTTAAATTGTTAAGCACCAATCCGTCTGTCAACCATCACGATTATAGGGAATTCCTTCCTCGCGTTTAAAGCAAAGGTTCTTTTCACTCTTTTTCCTCGAGCTTCAAAGCTTCAAAGAGCTTCAAAGGGAAATGGTCTTGTTTAAATCCACGAAAGCTATGAATCATTCATACAGACATCAATACTTTGTTGCAACCACAACAGAAAGACGTAGAGTTTTTTTTATAAGAAATTTAAAAAAAATGTTAACTTCTATTGAGGGAAAGTGGTTTGATCATGAGTTGAGTTGACTGTACTAAACCTAATAAAAAACGTTTAAGATTTTTCCTATTATTTCATTTATATTAAAACAAATCGACTAGATAGTTAAGAAATAGATTACATTATATTATGACACACCTACCTACTATATTCTGTTTAATAGTCTTAATTATGAAACAATACTAAATTAATGTTATTATTTATAGATGTTGGTCTATAAAGACTTAAAAATAAGATTCCATAAAAAACGCTTAATTTAACTTTTATTGTCACTACCTTAAGAGTCAATACAAGGTACATGCAGGAGCCCCAAAACCAATGTATGTGTCAGAAAAGACACAAAACACTGTCGGTCACCCATCCTTTCACGACCGTAACGTAAGTTTCCTAACTCTGGTAACTATTAAAACATTAATTTAATTAAAATGTTATCCAAAGACCACCCTAAATTAACTATTACTACGCCCGGTGGTCTGATTACAGTTAATAAGTACGGAGTTAAAACGCGACCAGTGAACGAACAGTTCAGTGTAACGTACCACCACAAGCTCTAGTGGCGAATAGCGTAGGCGATATGTAGTGTAATTGGATGGAACTAAAGTTTCTAAGATAAGGAATCATATACAGCATTTAAGTAATCAAAACAAATTTTATCAAGTGCTGCCGATATTCTTCTTTGAAAAATAAGATTTGTCTAAAAGATAAAATTGTCTGTTTCGGGTCTTGCAATACCTACTTAAGTATATTATTTGAATCTTGGAGCATATCAGCTGTCTAACTTTTAAATGTTTCTTTACTGCGTTCTCGATTCCATATTATACAGGTGAAATTTAAACCACTTTTCAAAATTTTTGTAGGCGTTCAGTATCGTATTTAGATCCCATTTATGAAGTAAAAAATGTAAATCAAGTTTTCACCCGAAAATATTTTTAGCAATATAGTTTTAAATTTTTACAGTTTTAGGCCTAGGTGTAAAGGGAAAATCAAAAACTTATGCTTAGTATCGTAATGAATGAATGTGATGTGCATTGCGTAAAAAAAGTGTTGCTAGGCGGCCGTATCAAAAATTTTAGATTTTTGGCGGACATTTTCTAAGTGCTTTATCTTGACATTTTTGTACAGGGCTATACCAAAAGAAAAAATACGTCATTTGTTTTTCGTCTCGTAGATTGATATATTAAAATTTCGAAGGTGGTTAAAATTTCACCCTGTATACCCACTTAAAGTAATTTTTTACATTATTTCAGGTTAATACTTAATTATAAAGGCAATATCGGTTGGATAACATAGATTATATACTGGCTAATCTTGTTTACTTATCACATTAAACATTATTTATAAGAAATTGTTTATACATTAAAACTCCACAAACTGTGCGCTAAACTAATAAAAACCTGTCAGTTTTCACTTCGCGACTTTTTTCGATTCCGGAGAAAATCGTCGTTTATGAGGTTTCCGCGCAAAAACGTCGTATGTAAATACGTAGCCATTAATTTCACCATCATAGCCGAGCGGTGTAAATTACCCCCCGACTCGATCTGTGGTATCGGGATGTTTCTCTAGGGCTGTCTTTAGATTTAAAAAGGCGCGAATGGGTGTTACACCCAGTACCACAACTACAGTAGTTAATATTAAAGTATGCCAAATTAATTTTAGTTAGTTCGTCACACTTGAAGGTTATCCTTATTATTATTATTTAGTTATAAATGTGACGTTAAGTTTGTTTCTTACGCTTTCACGCGAAAACTACTTAACCGATCATCATGGAACTTTTGTACACATATTTTAGAGGTATTCGAAGTAACGTTGGCTGTTTGGTATCGCACTGTTAGGCGAAAACTTCCGCAAGCGCCATAATAGAAAGTGTAGTCCACGCAGGCAGATCCTCGGGCAAAAAGCTAGTAGAACTAAAATAAAAAAGACATGTGCGAGTCGAACTCGCCCTCCAAAAATTCCGTATAATTATGTAGGTACAAATTTATTACGACCGCGCATACCGCTGCTAAACCTCGACGATTGATTACCTATGATAATAAAAGACTTAATTCTAAAGTATGGATTGTACTTTGCGCTCATTGTATGTCATTCTACTGTGTAAATCGAATTGTCAGATATACTGGATACTCAATAGGGTGAAGTAACTTTTAAAGCCTGTGCATCAAAGAGAAACATAAGTATACTTAATATTAAACAAATAAATAAATATTTTCAGACATGCCACACTAGGCCACACAGAGCCATCTAGTCCCAAACTAAGCTACTACTACGAAGCTCGTCGTATTGGCTACTAGACAACCGATAAACATAATATTATATATATTTTTTGTGAATATATACTTATAATACATAAAAAAACACCCAGACCAGTACAAACAGACATGTTCATGCACACAAATATTTGTACTATGCGAGGATCGAAGTTCGAATCCGCGACCCATGGCTCAGAAGCAGCGTTTACTACCACTGCTCCAAATGGTCCTCAATTTAGTAAATCATTGTCAAATAAAAACGACAACCCTATTGGAGTGACCTCGTAAATACAGGCGCTCATTATGCCGCCTAACGAGCGGGCGCGGGCGCAGGCGCACGTGCCGCGATATATTAACACGAGCCACGTTCACACCGAAGCGTAATGCATGTTTCTTGTGTCTCACAAGTTCGTCAACACATACTCGTATTTCAGGACTTTATTTGGAGGACCCCGAAGAAGTCACCTAAAGCATAAGGTGAGTTCAAACCCCACTTTAGGATAAAACTGTTTTTTTTTTCACGTAAATATTTTATAGTCATATGTTTTAATTATTATTTTTAAATTTTAACCATCACTTTATTAAGTTCCAAACTATGATAACTAAATAACGTAAAGAAACGCTTCATGCGTCCGTTATCCATACATGACACAAATACAACGCTCATTTGCCTGATACCAGATTATATCCTAACCACTGACTTTGTAGACAGAAGCGGGAACCGATGCAGCGGTGTCATATCCGAGTACAGACTGTAAAACTGTTCCTATAGATCCTAAAAATTTTCGTTCTTAAAGATAGCAGGAGAAGAATAAAACTTGCGATCCATGTCCGAGTTTAATTAATATAATCTTCTTTTTTTATACCGTATACCTCACAGGAACAAATAATAAATATTTAAGACATGCCTCACTGGGCCACACAGAGCCATCTAGTCCCAAATTAAGGTACTATTAAGTACCCTGTCGTATGGGGTACTAGACAACCGATAAACTTACTTATATACTTTTTTTTTGTAAATACATAGAAAACACCCAGACCAGTACAAACAGACATGTTCATGCACACAAATATTTGTACTGTGCGGGGATCGACCCCGCGACCCATTGCTCAGAAGCAGCGTTTACTACCGCTGATCCAAATGGTCGTCAAAGTCCCTTTAAGTGAAGTAGTAGTTGCTTGTATTAAAAAAATGTTAGAGATTTGTATCAGTAGTTCCGATTGTTTACTTCAAAAAATATTCATTATAATAGGGGTTAAAGTATGAAATTGCCGATTATTTTCCAACTTTTTATTTTGTTTATAGCTCTTAAGTATAGTCATATTATTGCGTAATTCTTTTTGTATTGTATCAAAAACTAAATAAAAGTAACTTTTGACTAAAAAAAAATGCAATACTAGTGCCTATTACTTCAAAGGAAGTCGTTGAAAAGACCCCTTACAATGTGTCAGCTGACCTTCTTGCTTCAATTAAGTATATTTATATTGTATACTTTGATTTTCAGAAATTTAAATACTATAATGCGTAGCTTTATAACCATCTAACTTTCACCTTTCATTGTATCGAAAACGGTTCAAGTGTTTTTTAAAAAAACTAAAAAATTGTTAGTATGGAAAAATTACTTTTCTCGATTTCGTCCATACAAAACGGCAATTTCATATTTTAACCCCTAATAGTATGCTTGTAGCAAAGTCCTCTGGCAAAAACTTGACCCTGCTCGGACTATACCACTGTGTAAATGAGGACCCATACGAACGCCCCCTGTCGATACTTTACATGCGATTGTGGATAGTTGCGGTAATTATTGATTTTCTTATGGGAAATAGTAAACACTAATGGGAAAATGTTTTGATCTTCCTCATTAACTACATGTTTACTTTGGCGGACCAAGAGGTACCGAAGTTTGTTTTATAGCCAGAGGTCCTACTAAGCAACGCTATGACCGTTAGGGATCGATCTGTCTCATTCACTTAGATTCTTTAAGACATTGGCATGAGCAAGAGAGAGGAATGGAGTCCATTTACGGACATTGTGTAGAGTAAGCCTCTGACTAGAGCTCCCCCAGCGGCTTCCTTTATGTGGAATTAATATCAGGTTCTGGTTATTTCACGTTCCCTAACATCATTGTCATTATCACCCTAGTCAACAGGCACAGGACAAGTTTGAAGGTTTCATTACAGGGCATTATAACACGAGCCAACTTTCTTCTTTTAATGGAAACATTAAAAACTGTTAAAACTCCAACCTAAAATTTTGTCATCATCGTCACAGCGGAACTACAGCTCAGCAATGGCTACTTCAAAATAGGATTTTGCCAGAATCGCCACACGTAGATCGCAGTTTAAACCATGTGGTGTGGTGAATATTATTTATAAAGTTTCCGAAAGATACATTTTAGAGTTATTTAGTTTTTTAGTTCGTTAGTTTTCATCTAGGGTCTCCGATGTATAATTGTCTATGTCATTATGTCAAGTGTGCATTACTATTAATACTACATGCATCAAAATTTCAATGACTTGGTGGGCAGTGGTTACTCAACGGTGGTCATCACACCCACCCACACAAGGACCATTTGGCCCCATCTGACTATGCATCATCCTACATATGATATCGTTTATGTTCATCTTATGGCTTGCATCAAACTGGCGAGTACAAGTTTTAGGTGGATTTAATTAGTGCTTTGTAGTGTGCATTTTATAGGTGATAGATTTGCACTTACTTTTTTCCGTGGTGGTTAAATGTAAACCATTTTTGTGTTTTTCAACTGTTTCGTGTATATTGTATTTTAATTAGGTATCACTTTAAGTTGCATTCTTTTTTTTCTATCATGTCACTTGCGAAAAACCGTAATTTGTTGTGAATGATTTAATTCATTATGTGTTTACTTACTTATTTATTATCTGTTTATTAAATTGATTTTCTCCCGCGAAATAGCAGCGTCGTGGCAAACCATAAGCTGCCACGTTAAATGCTAAGCAGGAGACCTTTTTGACCATTTCTCTGGTACATTTAAAAATTCGTCATTATAAAAAAGCAAAAGTTGTAAAAGTAGTAAAAAATGCAGCAGAATGAAGACGCTGCTGCCACCCCCCCCTCCCTCCCTTTTTTCACAGTACTCCTTAAGTCCCTTATTACGATAGCCATAGGAAGAAAAGGGGTGGCGATACCCTTTTAATGTGCTGTCACCAGTGTCACCACACGACGCGAATCTATGATGACTTAAATTGACCATCTTCACCGGTCATCGCAGGACATTATCAATTCGGAGGCAGCTGCCTTGCAAATTGTGATCCTAAAGGGCACTCTTGCGTCGTTCCTGTCAAATGAATATCTCGTCCAATTAACAGGGAGCATTATTTTATTGTTGGTACGGCACCTGCTATGAGAGAGTGGCATGCTCCGCTAAGCGCGACGCGTGCGCAACCGACCGTGCAGTAAGAAGCCGTTAAAAATAAAACCGACTTGAAATCGGAACGCGTTCTGATTTTAAGTTTTTAGTCTAAATTCATTTTGGCCAGAATGTTTTTGTACGTGTTTTGTACTTTCCAAATTCATTGTGATATAAAGTGGTACGAATTTGTAAAGTTGACTTTCTAACAGAGTTTTTTAACTGAAATAACTTTTTTTGTTGCAGATATTCAATGCTTGTATATATTTTGAAATTTGGTTTGATGATCATTGATGCATCAATGCCTCTTTCAATGACTGATATAATTTTTTAACTACTGCCAGCCAGCAGCTCTACACGTGATATCGCTACTTCTACTTCTTTGAGACGAAAGCGATGTGATCTCCACTCAAGAATACGTATAGGTACGAGTATGTATACCCTCTAGTTTCACCGCCAATATTGGTCCATTTAAGATTATCTCGCTTCTGGACCCAGAGTGTTTTCGTTTTTCCATAATCCACAAATAACTTTTATTAATGTAATAGTCATACATTGGTTCTATCGAGTTGATACATTTTATATTTATTCATAACTCTGCCCTTTATCAATTAAGATTTGTCCTGAGTATAATTTAAATAAATGAAAAAAAACCCTATATGTACTTATTATAGTACCTATTAGGGTTTACACATTGTCCTATCGATTATCCCACCGATAGTTTCGCAACACTATTACCTACCAGTAATTCCTTTGTTCCTATTCCTCAAGATACAGCTACATTACATTACATATAAAGCACATCCTTACTACAACTTCCCACCGATACGTCTTATCTCGCAAATTATGTTACGATAGGAGCCTACTTGCACAACGATCCGTCCCTAAATCGTCATCAGGGCAATATTGTTCACGCTGGCCCGCCTAACTAGCCGCCAGCCTGAGGTACTGCGACATTGCCATAATAGGCTATATTTCAGACCAATTATGCTATCGTTTTACTGCTTAAATCGTCTTTATGTGCCTTTAATTTGTTTAAACGGGCTTATTTGTTGCCGATACTGTTGTACTAAAGTGGAGGACAGTGGCTCTCAACATACGGATAATTTACCCTTTACTCTGCGCATAGGTGTAGAATATTCTTTACGGAGTAATTGCAGTAGTGGCAGCAACGTTTCGGTAGTACCTAGTTGAAGAATTTAGACTACCTATAAAGTCAACCCATCATAGGCGAAAGATTTGTTCCTTAAGGCTTTAATTCGCAAAACCTTTCATAGCTCTACCTATCTTTATAATTTATTTAAAGTGATATATGACAGTGGCCTCTAATAAGCGGCTTGGAAAACTGATACGGTATCAGTGATACCAGATCCTTGTAAGATATAAACTTGAAAAATACCATTAGGCGCCATACCATTAGGCCATTGTCTCGGTGGCCTAATGGTATGGCGCCCGCCCGGCATGCGAGGAGATGCGGGTTCGAGTCCCGCCTGAGACAAAATTTTTCAAGTTTGAGTACTGATATTATAAGTGCAATTAAGTTGCTAAAATATCAAATAAAGTATCCTTGTAAGATATTTACACGACAATAATAAGAAGTTTTTAAAGATGAATGGGTAAGGAATTTTCATTTTGTTCTTTTGAGAAAATAAAGAAGTAACCCATCCTACAAAAACAAGGAAAATAGAAATATCTGCGTATGTTTTAACGGTTTTCATAAAAGTAAAATGTTCCATACAAAAATGTATAAGACTAGATAAATATCCGTTTGTAATAATCACTTACAGTATCGTGCTAAACTAAAAGATTTGACTTGCACTGTGATGCATACGACATCATACATCGGGCTTACATTCACTCATATCACATAAAAATAGTATTTTTGAACAGGCCACAAATACTGATTATCTGATTCTAATATCAAGTTTTTAAAGTTAAAACTCTTTTTACAAAAACAACCTGTAGTTCTTTTACGATGATATTTCTTATAAAGACAATAAATGTAAAGGTAAGTAACAACCCATTTTCGCCCACTGTTGAGCACGGGTCTCCCTCCTTTTTAAGGAGAGGGGTTAAGGCCTTAGTTCCACCAGGCTGGCCTAGTGCGGGTTGGTGGACGGCGCGGGCGATGTTGAGGCAACATCACCTCGCCGTTGAACGAGTCTCAAGCCGCCCGAAGGCCTCCAACAGGGCTTATCTCATGATAACAGCCGGGACCGACGGCTTAACGTGCCTCCGAAGCACGGAAGCGCTCAAGGTACGATGCCCCACACGGTCACACATCCAATTAGTGACCACTCCCATCGTTGCTTAACATTCGTGACAGAAACTGATCACGAAGAAACATTGGGCTATGAGCGCTTATTTATGATTGATAAGACAAATGTATTAATTTAAAAGCAATACTTTGTATTCATTCTTATTTCTTAAGAACTAAACCTACTTCACTCGTCGTTTGGGAAGCAATGACCTGATACACTCGATTTCAGTTGCGTAGTTCACCACAATGATAACCGAGTGGATTTGTATGCCTAAACTGTTGTTTACAATGATGATTTCAAAATGCTGATAAAGTACAGACCGCAACATTTCAACCTAACACAAAACGTCAAATTTTCTCAATTGATATTGATCTCTACTTGTTGGACTTAAAGTTGAAAATCAATTCAATGACTTTTTGGGTAGGTTGACCTGCCGTTGTCTGTACAAAGCCGTTACTAACATAATTGCAACTTATTTATTTTGTCTATTTTATTAGGCAAAGTTATTCCAGGTAAAAGTCTTAGTAGTGATGGCCAATAATCATTCGAGACTTTTTGTTACCCGACCCGGGGCACAAACCTGGGACCCCAAGATCTTGGCCCAGTATTAAAACCACTAGACCAACGGGGCGTTAAGGTTTAGTGGCGACCACGTATTGGACGCACCGTTTGTAAATAAAAAATAAAGCAACTTACTTTATTTTAAATTCGACAAAACGATCGTAACAAGCATCAGGCTTTTATAACATTAAAGGCTTTCTAGATAGTTTTACTACTCATTTATTTTTGAGCAAACTAAGTAGGTACTTAATCATTCATTCTTATGGAGCTAACACAAAAGTTTGCATTCTGAACAAAAAAATAAAGTAAATCAGTCTTAAATCATAACCCGTGTAGCATTAAAAAAACACATCGAATACAAACCTTTATTTTCGAATTTAGTTAAAAAGCCTGCAACATATTTTGTATCTTCTAAATAAGTTTACCAGCGTGCAGCGCTTCTACCGGGGGATTCAAGCCTTCATTATTATTATGACTGCAACGGCGATGGCTATTTCAACGGAGTTCTATAATATTTAAGGGTATGGATACAATTTTCTTAAGTATCTACATTAAAAACCAAACGCTAATCTTTTACGAAGGTAAGAATTAAAATTTTCAAGATTCTAATCAAAGCGAGCTCTGAGCAAATCCAAGTTTGTTGACTGCATAGGCAGCGGACCGCGACGAACAGCAATATTAACAAGTTGTGCTATCTCTTTCTACAGCATGATGGGGAAGAGGAATGAAACATTATATTTCTTGTATGAAATAATTGGTTTAATGTATTTTTAGTCGCCTTTAAGCATCGTTGTTACACCGTGGAAATAAAGAAAGGCTTCAACGTAATAAAAGGAACGGGTATAATGGCATCATTTGAATGAAACTCTGCTATTTGATGCGTGTTGTGGGATGCCAGGAAATAAATATAATTCTAAATAAAAAAAAGAAGACTTCTTACGAAACCCATAGATGAGAAGAACTTCCCTTCTCCTCCAGAGTGTCGTAAGTGGCGACTAACGAAGTGGATGGCGTAGGTACTGCCAAAAAAAAACGGTCATTTAGGCATTACTAATTTTTATGAAAGACAAGTTTTATTTTTATACCAGCAATGTGATTCGCTTACGGCCATTTCCAATAACCTATCTATCTTCAGTTTTGGCATATCGGAGATAGGAAACAGTTTCTATCTCTGTTTTTGCCGTCCAGAGAAACAAAGACAGAAGTTGTTTTCTATCTCCGATATGCCAAAACTGAAGATAGATAGGTTATTTGAAATGGCCGTTAGTGCAAATGTTATTTGGTAACAGTTGCTGTAACAGCAATGAACGCACGATTGGTGCCTAATTGCATATTAACGCTGATCAACCTATAGATCCGCATGGCTATCAAACAAGAAGCCGTGACAACAGCCGTCAACGTGACGGCTGAGACATTCCGTGATGAGCCACAAGCGCAGCGACGAATCGTATCAAAATTAAGAGAATGCAAGGGCTGTCCAATAAATATTTCTAAATGTGTATCAGAGCGTTAATGTTGCATGGCTTTTCATACAAAACCTCAATAATATTGGAAACTAACAAACCGAATGTAACACGATCTGCCATGGAATGGAACAGAAGATTTTCCAAAAAGTCTAACAAAAATGTAATTAGATATTGGAGTTTTATGTTTAGTGTGAAAACTCAAAACTTGTTCATTCGCAATCAATCAACTGTAAGTTTATTAGCGAAAAATCATCCTTTTAAATAAATATAAGATCCAACAAAATATAAGATTTGCTATTTTAAAATATTTTTGACCTGAAAGTTTGCATAAAAATCTATGCGATATTTATATGCGCAACAGCTCCTAGCTCATAAAAGTAGGGGCCTATAATCATCTTATATAGGTTTAAATCATTGAATTCAAGTTACCACACCAATAACGGGTAATACTAGGGTTTAATATCTTTAAAAAAAAACTGATTTTCCTAATCTCTAAACAGGTGACCATTATTTTTGACCCATAAGTTCAAGTGTCCACCCGCCAAGTAAACCGTGTGCCTTCAATAATTAAATAGCCATTTCTAGCATATCCACAGTCTGTTTATCAGTTCTTACCGACACTGATTATGGCTGCTTGCAAGGTGGGTGACCGGCCGGCAGCAGAGCGCGGCGGAGGGCGTCACGCCTCGCCGGATCTACCGGGTAACGACACCGTCTTACCGAAGTCATATCTCACTGTTCTTTTAATTACTCATAATAAGGCTTTGGAAAAATTTATTCTAGAAACTTCTTAACCTGATCCTACAACTATCGAGGAAAGTCTGGTGACAGAGATTTTAATGCCGCCCTTTGCAGACCTTTGGGGTGAGATGTTGTTACGACTTTCGTCTTGCGTCTCGTAAAAAGAGCTTTACTTCTCCGAAACACGTCTATAATCCCCCAAATCCTTCTAGACTTAAAACAATTTTGAAAAGATATGGATATTGGAGGTATATAGCCTAGCCAAAAGAAACTCCACTGGCACTACAGCGTAAAGCCTTGAATGAATTCTTGCACACAAACAATGTCCAACTGGTTAGAAAAGTCGCCCGGTAAGTGGAAACCTGTGCGTTCAAACCCCACCTGAGACAATCGAAAATTTATTAATGGAATTGTATTTTCAACTTTGAAAAGATCGCGACCCTTGAGTAGTTGCCACCACTACAAAGGTGCCTTTTGCACCCCACACCGGCCTGATCTCGCCCTATAGTATGGGCCCCGCTGGTGCAGCGGACCTAGGCTAAGCGCCCTCAACGCTCGCGGATATCTGAACGGTTAAACTGAATAAAGCCTTCCTATAAGGCTTCACTGATAGGTCCGTCCATAAAGCACCACTATACCAATCGAGTCAAGAAATTTCTAAAGGCAGGATGAAAAGTCTTTAAGCACTTGATATATTGCTCTTCTTCTTGTCTGGTCATCGTTATCAGACCACTATAGAACTTCGATGACACGACCGTATTAGTAAAATGTGATGATAAAGATACCTTTGAAGACATTATAAACAATACACTAAAATAAATAATTGACTGGTTAAAATCATATGACTAACAAATAAATTTTAATAAAACGAAAGTACTGACATTTCAATCATACAATTCTTATGCAAATAAATTAAAAATTCATTATAATAATCAATTAGAGGAAGTTGACACAATAAAATTTTTAGGTATCGTTATTGACAAACATTTGAACTGGAAGGAACATGTGATCTAATCAGTAAAAAACTCGGTCGCTTTGTCTTCGAGACAAACAGTTTCCTTAGAAGCAGCTCTATCAGCCTACTTTAGCTACGTTTCGTCTATACTTACAAGTAGCTATGATCTTATTTTATGGGGAAATTGCGTGGAAGTAGATAAAGCATTCAAATTGCAGAAAAAGTGCATACGTTTTATTTGCAGTGCATGGTATTTAGACAGTTGTGTACCCCTATTTAAAAAACTTAATATACTCCCGCTACCATGCTTATATACCTACATAAAAGAAGCGTGTTGCTTCGTAAAACAGCATCCTGAGTATTTTAAACTTTTTGCTGATATTTCTAAGAAACCCGTTAGAGCTCATTATGCGTTTAACTTATATCAACCATCCAGTCGCAAAGATATTTATAAAACAAAATGTATTTAATATGTGCATAAAAATGTAAAACAAGCTACCTGTAAACTTAAAAACCCTGAATGGAAATATTTTTAAAATAAAATTGAACGATATGGCTACGTGAAAAATGTTTTTATAGTTTGAATGAGTACATGGACTTTGAGGGATATTGGACTTTATAATGATTATTGTGTATGTCTAATGTTTACAATTTGTGCTTTGTTTTAATCCGTTTTAATTTGTTTGACATTTTTTACTTAATTTGACTGTGGTATGTGATGACAAATTGTATCACGTACTTATGGGACGTGATATTGAGTTAAAACAATAACTTCTTTGAAGATAGTCACGCTTGCCTCTCTTGTCACGTATTGTTATATAGTATATAAGACGAACCATCATTGGTGAATAAAGGAAAGAATAAAACCAATCCATTACATGACATTTAATTTAGAATAGGTATTCAATGATTAGAAATTGTGCAACATTTATTCCATTTGACATAAAATATTTTAATTTGTTATTTAATAGCTTCCAATGACGAACATTTGCACGCCTGCCAGCAGGTTAAATACAGTGACTAAGAAAATATTTTGTAACATCTTTGTAATATGTATTTATGCAAATAAAATGATTGATTAATTCATTGATTGATTGATCAGCCCAAACTCAAAGTGAAAGATTTTCCCATTACGACTCCTGGTGCGCAGTTAAACCAAATATCACGAAGCAGTACAATATGTCACATCGCATCCTGGGATTTGCAGGAATAAAAATAATATAACTAAGTGGCGATAGCAGTTTGGACAAAAACAGAGGAAAGACGCTTCTGGCCGTTTTATTCTGCCTGTACCCAATATAGGTAGTTCCTCTTACGACAAGAAGGAAAGGTGCAATTTTAATTAGGTAGATATGCCTGCTCCAAGTCTACTTAGCTTAGCTACGTAATTTCAGAAGACGTAGAGTTAATCATTAAGGTCTTTTTGTACAATAATAATGTTTTTTTTTATTATAAGCATTTATGTAAGTCTCATCAAATTGTTTATTTGCCAGAATAAAACATGATTACAGCACGCTTGTGTACAAGCATGCAAAATACAACAACTACATAAAATTAAATTACATGGCCAGATCATGTAATTTAATTATTTTATTATTATCAATTATGTATAGTACCTATGACCTATGTACATGGTAACCATCAGACCATCCACTTGGTAGTAGCGTAGTTTGGGACTAGCTAGGCTCTGTGTTGCCCAGTGTAGCATGTTTGGAAATATAACTTTTTTTAATCTCAGCTTAAAGGCCTTACCCATTAATTAAAGAAAAAAGTTGTCAATGTTTTTCTTTTCTAGCCTTCTTGATGATCTTCATTTCAAAAAACAGTTTTCAGAAAGACATTCTAAAGATTAACAATATTATCTTCTTACTTTGAGTAGGCACAGAGTAGGTTTTTACTCTAGGCTGTAACGAAAAAGGAAAATCCCTTTCAATTAAAAGCGTTATTATCTATACTGAATAAATAAATTGTTACACATCAATACACGACTTTCTCCTAATACAAAACAAGTGAACCATCACCAATGTGACCACAAACGTTTGTCAAGTAGCAACCAATAGACATGTTTAGTAAATTCGGTTTCCAAATGAACTGGAAGCGTCGTGTAGGTACCAGAGCATGACTAGAGGGTACACGGTCTAATGCGCGTGCGCACACTTCATTCAAAACATGAATTATAACCAGCCATCAACGTTGGAGCTCTAGTTTGATTTACAAAGTTATGTTAGAGTTTTAATTTGATTGATCTATATTAACGCTGGTTTAGGTCATCGGTATCCTTTGGCTTTTTTATGTTTGACAGTTAAGATTGTTCCCAAATACAAGTTCTTCCTAAATGAAGGACTGACCCGAATTCGAGTCGTTGCCCGACAATATTCATATAAAATGAACAATCCAGAAGCATCTTTTTAGAAGGTTTTTACAATCTTTGTGAATTTAAGACCCTTCTTTAACTAGGCTGAAATGTGCCGGCGCCTAATTTTGCTCATGTATCTTACTTGAGTGAGAAGTAGGCATCCTCTATAATCACATATGATTTTTCCTCTAACCGTTAAAATCTTTGCAAGTTCATCTTGAAAGAATAAAAAAATATTTATTTTATATTTATCTTTACAACTGACTGACCTCAGCCTCTATTTTTGACCAACTTTATCCATTTCATCGGATCATATTTTTTTGTGCAATTTATTATTTCTATGACACTAGTTGTCACAATTTGGTGAACTATAAAAACTTGGCAGATATGTGACCACGACAATTTGAACCAGCCATTAATCTATTTTACATTACGCTTGATAAGGTATCCATTATATGGATGTAGGTATTTATTGCATATTAAGTAATCATTTATGCTCCAAAATTATTTGGCTAATTTTGAACGTATCACCAACATTGGATCACATACCTACTTCGACTAACCCACACGGCCCACCTTAAGTCATTGAACCATGGCAGGTTGTGATAATTAATTCACTTGATCTCAAGATCCTGGTATTGTCTTGTCGCGCATGTTAGACAACGTCTATGTCACTATATCGAGTTAAGAAAATGAGGAAGCGACAATTGAATTAGCTGATGACCATTGCTATGTTTAGGGATGTCAATCACCAACTATATATGTCTTTCTGTAGTTTAAATCGACGTTGCAGCCTAAGGATATTCAATTTTTCTTAAATTTTTGTAAAAAATCTTATATCAGTACTAATTTCAATTTAATAGTTCTTTGTTTGATGACGGTTTTTCATTAGTTTGTTAGTGGTCGAAAACTGCTTTATTTTTTTAGCGACAACCCTAAAACCATATCATTGTCAATAGAACAAATGTGTGTCACATCACTGAGGGACGTTTAATCTCGACGGTGACTCTACGATCGCCGCACGCGCTGTTTCAGTCATAACTCATTTAAATTATAAACTTTTGTCAACCGCGATTCGACCTTTTTTAGCTGTCAGTCTGGCTGGTGCAGTGCATCGAACCATCATTGAAAAAAAAAGTTTTAAAAAGTTAGCGTGAATGTGGCAGTTTTTGGCGCGAAACAAACACGTCGCTGCGATGCTGGGTGTCCTGGGCGTGGCGGCTGTGGTGGTAATCGTTCTTAGCACAAAGGGAGGTAGCCATTACGTGGTGGAAAGTCGACCTGAAGAAACTGAGGATGTCAGCAGCGATCCTCGTATCTTTTCAACATACACGTAAGTAGATTTTTCTTAAGTAAGTTCTACTCGAAATTGTTTTAGGTAGATTTTTGAACAACAGTGGAATACTACGAGGTTTGTCAATGACAAAAACTTTAACTAAGTAGGTAGGCAATGTTTGCTCCAATTCTTTAATGAACTATTGTGTTGTCATTTCTGTAAGTTCATTCACTTGTATTAAGTTATCATTGTTACATTATACTTATCGCTAATTATATGCAATAACAACATTACCATAACTAAGTAAAGAATACAAACTTATTCAATTATCTGCATGTGTGCTCATTAATGAAATGCTCTTTGCTATATTAAATAAATAAATATTTCAGACATGCCACACTGGGCCACACAAAGCCATCTAGTCCCAAATTAAGCTACTATTAAGTACCCTGTCGTATGGGGTACTAGACAACCGATAAACTTACTTATATACTTTTTTTTTGTAAATAAATACTTATAATACATAGAAAACACCCAGACCAGTACAAACAGACATGTTCATGCACACAAATATTTGTACTGTGCTGGGATCGAACCCGCGACCCATGGCTCAGAAGCAGTGTTTACTACCGCTGATCCAAATGGTCGTCTAAATTCTAATATTATCTATCTAATATTATCACTATTGTACTTGCTAAGATGATGAACTTTATATATTTGCTTATAGACAAATTGCCAAGCGAAAAATGATGGAAAATATAATTTACTATTGAAAACATTTTCACAAAAATTTTGAAATTATGGGGATTATCATATGAAATAGTGTTGTGTTCTATGTGAAGAAACACAGAACTTAGTCCTTATCTGGAAAAGATTGCAACCTGATACCTATTTTATTTCATAAAAGCCAGATAGGTAATCTGACCTTTGAAGTAACTTACTTACTATTCTTGCTCTCACAGTTTTCGTGAATTATGTGTTCAGTCATATTATATATATACAGGATGAAATTTTAACCGCTTTCCAAAATGTTTATAGGCGTTTAGTATTGTATTTAAAGCCCATTTATGAAGTAAAAAATGTAAATCAAGTTATCACCGAAAATATTTTTTGCAACAGTGTTCAATTTTTACGGTCCTAAGCCTAAGCCTGTTAAGGTATGAAGGGAAAACCAAAAACTTATGAATAATATCGTAATAAACGAATGAGATGCGCATAGCGCATAAAAAGGGTTGCTAGGAGGCCGTATCAAAAATTAGAGATTTTTGGCGGACATTTTTTAAGTGCTTTATCTTGACATTTTTTGTACTGAGCTATACCAAAAGTTAAAATACGTAATTTGTTTTTTGTCTCGTAGATTGTTATAATATTAAAATTTGGAAAGTGGTTAAAATTTCATTCTGTATAGGTATATATGTATTCTTTTACGTTTATGTATTTGCTGATTATTTTTGTGTTTGCTAGTACTAAATTTTATATAGGTAGGTACAGGTTGACTTATTCATCATCTTAAATTTTTTTTATAGGCGTTCAGTATCGTATTTAGAGCTTATTTATGAAGTAAAAAATGTAAATCAATTTTTATTTGAACATATTTTTCGCAACATAGTTTTTAAATTTTACGCTCTAAGCCTGTTAAGGTATGAAGGGAAAATCAAAAACTTATGAATAGTATCGTAATGAATGAATGAGATGCGCATCGCGTAAAAAAAGTGTTGCAGGAGGTGTATCAAAAATCTAAAAGAAAAAATACGTCATTTTTTTGTCTGCTATATATTTGGAATGTGGTTAAAATTTCTGTGTGTGTTTCTGTATATTTATGAATATATTATTTGATTTTTTCTTTGCATCACCTGTACTTATCATCTCTACTTAATTCCATGGTTGAATGGTAGAGTTACAGTAGAGTACAATTTGGCATTAAGCCTTTTCTACTAGTTTTATTGGTGCAATATTATGAAAATAAATAAATAAGATACAATTATCCGTACCACATAACATCAAAGTAGATATAAATACCGAAAGACTTTGCATGTATTAATCATACAGATATGGATACTATTCGTACCTACAGTGTGTGTATGAGTTTTACTGCAATTGCACTCGACCTTGTTAGAGAATTGAACTTACGACCTCGCTCACCGACCAATCAGGTTTAGTGGAGTAATTAGAGGTCTAAAAGCGACTAGTATCTGTATATCTGAGAAACATTTTAATCGTTTTAATGACGTCATCATCATCATCATCACTAAGTCATGCCACTGCTGGACACTGGCCTTTCCTAAAAGAGAATTGGCGATCGAAGTTTGGCCAATACTGGAACTTCCACTATTGGCTGTGGTAACATAACATAAAATGATCAGTAACAAGCTACGTTACTGTTAAAATTCTGTCATAGGCGTCATAACATAGTCATATTTTCTGAATTCCTAATTTATTTACTTTTGCAAATTGAAAAGCATGATAAGTAGGTACTACTGATTTTCGTAAGGCCTTAGCCTCGAATTTCGCGGGCAGCGGGGCGGCAGCGTCGCGGGCACTGCAAACGTAGGGCCCGCCGCTCGTCCGCGCGACTTGTCATACATTTGCAGCGCCGCGCCGCTGCCCGCGAAATTCGAGGCTGAGGCCTAACACTCAACTCATGTCGTTATTTCATACTATGCTAGATATGTCTAGATATATAATCTTCTAAAATATGATGAATGCAAATGTGTGGATGAGTATTTGTTAGTCACTCACGCTTGATAGGCTGAACGGATCTTGAGAAATTAAGCACGGAGGTAATCTATATGATTAAAAGCTACTTTAAATCAGAGAAAAAAATATTAGTAAGAATCGTATAAGCATATTAAAATGTCATGTAGTTTTTCTCTTCCTGAGGGTGCCGTAAGAGGCGACTAAAAGAAAACTGCCAGAAGGACACTGCCTATTGCCTATTTAAAAGATAAATATTTAGATTAGCAGAGGCCGTTTTGCAGTAGTAGATAACAGCCTATAATCATCCCACTACAGGGAAAAGGTCTCCATCATTGAATTCAAGTTACCACAGCAATAATGGGTACTCCATAACCACCACGCTTGCCAAATGCGAAATGTGATCACAAAGCCGAGCAATTTCCTAAAATTCGAAACTTTTTGTTGATTGAACTGGAGATCGAACCCGGGACCCCGAGATCTTGGTCCGGTATTTAAAACACTAGCTAGACCAACATGAGGCATCACAAAAATCATAAATATATGGGCAGATTAATAAGGTCGTAAGTCGTAAGTAACTTTGCATGATAAATAGTTGGTGATTAGGACGTCAACCAATTACCTAGTCGTTATTTCGCTGGCTTTCTAAATGCGACAACCGTGCGGTTAAAACAGATGTAACTTACTCCTGATTTGACATTTACATTTATATTTCTCAAACAGTTTTATAGTAGATAAGTACGTACCGTTTATTTTCTACAGTAATAAAATACCACCCATACTCCAGAAAGCACGTAATTGGATCGGTTAGGTATTGCTGATAGTAATGAAAACTACGGAAGCGCCTACACATAAATTTATAGCAAACACCCACAACGTTAAAATTAAGTTCCAAAGGAAACTGTTTTAATTAGGTTCGAGATTAGAATTAATTAACTCAGCTGCGTTCATTAGGGTACCAATCCGAAAGGTTCATTTTGCAGTAAATGTAATTTGAAGCAATAAACTAGTAATTACTTTAATATTAGGTCACGTTCGTCACTTAGTATTATGTTTATGTATAAGTAATTCAGTGTCAGTAACAATAACTTTTATGCAAAGTTAGTAATCATCGGTGTTAAGGAATACTATGTACTTAGTTTAACCAAAACTATTTCAGATTACCAGCAGAAGATCGCTTCATGCCATCCATAGGAAATGGACATGTAGCAACCAACATCTTCAGCGATACTGTCTACATGAACGGCTTATACAATGGCCGAAAAGGTGTAAGCCGCCGAGCAAGGATACCTGGCTACGCTAACATTCGCCTAAACTCAACACTGACGCATTACCCTTTTAAACCAGTTTATAGCTTAGACACAAAAGATGGCGCTTTCAAAGTGCGTGTAGACAGAGACAGATCTATCGTCACTCAGAGAATTTACGCGCACAGGTTTTATACAAGAACTATCGTTAATCAAATTCAAGTAGTCTCCAAGCCTCATGTTGGTAAGTATCAAGTATCAATTGATTCACAGTTAAGTTACATTGCCTTTATATTTCACAAGGCGCTTATGATTTTCAGATCCAAACTTCATGCACCATGAGATTTGGATAGCCGTAAAACTAATGCCAGGGCCTGAAAGTGATGACATTAATTTTGAGGAACCGGTACCCGAAATTGACGACGGAAGAACTATTTGGAGTTCCTGTGGACAAACGAAGGAGACGGAGGACCCTACATACCAGCCTCTGCCAGTAGATGTTTGTGTTTATTGGACATCTGTGCCTGATCATTTGGTAGTCCCGCAGCATGGTTCGAGAGTATTTACGTTCGCAATGACGGTTGATAATAATAAGACGGTAGCTAGAGAAGAGCTTCTAAAAGGTTGGTGGTGTCCTATCTAAAGTATTGTGAAGCATGTTTGATAAGGTTCAATATTCAAATAAATTAAATGGTTATCATACAACCCTGTTATCCAGACTGCCTGACGAGTCAAAAACATGTTAGGTTTGGTTTGTGAAATACGACAAATCAATTGCATTGGAGCGATTACCATAAGATTTTCGTTACTCATAATAAACAGGGAAATCGCACCTCAATACTCTTTGAAATTCATGTGCATTTCCGTGAGCCATGGTAACATTTCTTTAAGATGTTTCTACACACCTTAGCACGAGGTATGAATTCGTTGATAGGTGTGGCCCACAGAACATGGAAAAAGGTGTGGCCTAACACACAACATACGTATGAGTGACATTAGGCAATCCTATCGCTTATAATAACAAATTGTGACGTAAAATACATGTGTGAACAGTATTGCAGGAGGATGGGGAAGAGCTATACGAGAAACACGTGGAATCTTGGCATAAGCTATACCAACAATCTGGACTTGACATCGAGGGAAATTTGAATCTGGTAATAAGCGTGTCTAGATTAAATCATAAGTAGTGTTACAAGGCCATGTTAATATGACCCTATAATACATTCTGAATTTTTGTCAATTGTTTCAGTCTAAAATAGTAAATGGCATCTGGTACTATTACCTAAGCTCGCTGCCTTCGGAGAAATCTTATCATCCATTGAATCGATTTTTCGGTTTAAGTCCAACAGGACTTGCAAGAGGAGGCACTTTTGAAGACTATGAAGGTAGGCATCGTAAATAACCTTACTTTTTTAAAGAATAGCGAAGGAACTGTTAAAAATTCCAGATTAAATCTTAGGTAGAATTACAATCTATTTATATAGCGGGTATAGCGCCCGCCTGGCATGCGAGGAGATGCGGGTTCGAGTCCCGCCTGAGACATAATTTTTCAAGTTTATATACTGATATTATAATTGTAATTTAATTGCTAAAATACCAAATAAAGTATACAATCTATTTATCTAGAGCTCTTTGACGTGTTTTTTCTCCTTAAGTAGGTACTAGGTATTGCCTGTGGCGAGATGGAGTCGCGTCAAAAACGGTCAAGGTGTAGCTGTGAGCTATACTGTAGCCTGGTTATTTACAGGTCACAACTTCTGGGATACTGAAATGTGGATGTTTCCATCGATTCTACTGCTTTATCCTCAATACGCTAAGATACTGCTGCAATACCGGCTGGACAATGCGTACGTGGCTTCACAACTCGCTAAACAGACGGGGAACAAAGGTTACAGGTACTTTAGCTAAACTTACTGACTTGTTTTCTATCTAACTTTCATGTCCGATGCAATTTATATTTGAAAAGGCTAAGTTTTAATCGAAGTTTTTTTGGAGAGAAACTTGTAAGAATTGTAAGTTATATCAATCAATATACAAGTTGCATTTATAATCTGAAGGTCTTCAATAACTATGGTATAACCTTTACTGGAACCATACAAATTTGAAATACCTAGCTAAATTACAAAAACTGATTATTTTTGGGGCAGAAATATTTTTCATAGGGGATCCAGAATTGGAAAAGCATCTTGCTTAGACGGCCGCTTTCAAACTTATAGTTTAAAAGAGACCTTTCAACGCAAGAAGATGATTACTCGTAGTAAGGTTTGCGGAAATCCATTGAATGCAACGAGAGCATAAAGAATATAATGTGACGTATAATCTACCAATCAACATAAATTTATTTTGATTTGGCAGATTCCCTTGGGAAAGCGCGTACACTGGAGTAGAAGTGACTCAACCATGTTGCCCAGAAGTCGCGGATTTTCAGCAGCACATAACAGGATGCATATCTTTTGCTGCCAGACAATATTTGTCTACAACAAGAGATGAGGACTGGTTGAAGGTAATAATATACTATACAGCTTCGGTGGTCGGTAAACTTTTTTTATTAGGGGACGTAGGTACACCCTAAGTACACGCTCAAGGCAATCCAAGATAATTCTCTGACTTGATTAGTTAGCATCGATCCTAGGAACCCTTTAGTTTAAGGTAAAACGCCAAAGATTTCGTACATTTAAGTAAATAGAGTTAATGACACAAAATAATTTTAATTTTAAGCATGGCGGCTGCTCAATAGTGACCAACATCGCTGATTTCTGGGCATCACGAGCTGTGATCAACTACAACACAGGACTTTATGACATTGAAAGTGAGTTAATAAGACTGCCTACTAAGACTGACTAAATCTAGAATTACAGTCAAGCATCAACTAAGGTCCAAAATGGCGTTCTAATGTTGTACAAACAAGGTATTTCTAATTGTAATGTGTTCATTTTCAGATGTGATGGGCCCAGACGAAGATCACAGCAATATTACCAATTCAGCATTCACAAACGTAGTTGCTGGATATTCACTGTATTTGGCACAGTAAGTCCATCATTTACCTTTTTTTTAGATTTAAAAGGGTTTTGTGTGGTGCCAGCTCGTTTAAAGAATATCACAACCTCTTATCTTCTTGTGGGTGCCGTAAGAGGTGAATAAAGGAGTACTGCCAGAAGAAGATGGGCAGAAGCGTCTTCCCATTGGCCAAACTGCTATCGCCAACCCGCATGCCAAGCGTGGCCTTTTGGAGAGACCTGTGGCCAGCAGTGGACTGAAATAGGCTGGTGATGATGCAGTTTCAAAACTGTTTTATAAGCAGCTAAATATAGCTAATTATCTACCAAGACAGACATAACACCTAAGCTTAGCATCCAACCTGTTCTTTGATTCAAGCTTGTGACGATTCTAAACTAGGATTGTATTTCATTTTCTGTTGCTTAGATACGTATCCTGCCTCTGTAAGTCTTACTACATGGCGAAGGACCCTGATCACTGGGCAGACATTGCGTGGAGTCTTGCATTGCCGTACAATAAAGATTTGGACTACCACCCGCAGTTCTCAGGGTATCGCAGAGGGGAGGGCATAAAGCAGGCAGATGTGGTGCTTCTAGGATTCCCTCTGCAGTATCCGATGAATACGTAAGAGCCCTTCTTAAATTAACGATTTGTCTAAAAGTTCTTTTTTTATGGATATACAATTTGATTGCTTGAAATGATATTGACCTTTATTTGTAAAATGTTAAGATGAAAGTCGATTGGAGAAATGTCTTTAGCATTTGGTCTGGCAACCCAAAACTAATAGTTTATAAGAATCATATAACATTGTATCGTAGCTAACATTATTTGATGGCGCAAGCTGCAAGCGCAAGAGCATCATCACGTTATGATTATTTTTAAAATCACAAAGAGGCTACTAAAACTGCCAGAAAAAGAAGAGCAGCAGCTTCGTCTCTTCACTATTGCAAAAAAATCAGTAACCAATCCGCTTGGCGCTTATCGCAAAATCATCTGTTTGGGGAGGCCCATGTTGAGCAGTAGACTGAATGAAGAAGGTCATGATGAAGGCATAATTTAAAAAGAGAACCGAAATCGTATCGGTATCTCTTGAATCTTGACTTGTAATGATTGTTGGGTCCCAAACATAATTTCCAGGAGTACCAGAAACAACGATCTCTCGTACTACGAGTCGGTGACCCGAGGGAGTGGACCTGCAATGACTTGGAGCATGCACACCATTGGACATTTAGACTTGGAAGACAATCTGAGAGCATCTGAGCTGTTTAATAAAAGCTACTTAGGCTACGTCAGGGAACCATTCAAGGTGAGATGGGTGTTAAATATCTGAACTTTCAGTCACCATTGTCAACCGTCAAGGTCGTGTGGTACGAGCATAAACTAGAATAGCATCACAAATCTCGTCCTTTGGGTGTCTTGTGAGACGCTTAAAGGAATATAGCCATAAAATGGGACTTCTCTTCACCACTGCACAAACTGCGATCGCCAATCCACCTGCCAAGGATTTTTATGGAAGAGTCTTCCTTTGGAAAGGCCTATCTCCAGAAGTGGATTGAAGTAGGTGATGATGATGATATTATTTTGTTATCCTCACTCAGGTCAATTTCGAAAGAAAATATTTGATTTGGGATTAAGAGGAAGTAGAGACGCCCTTAACAAAATTATTGTATTTGAGACTTGGATGCACGTTGTTCTTTGAAGTTATTTAGTAAATTTTATTACTTATAATGTGATGAAGGAGCCAAATCATTACTCTTACTTAATTATTCTTCGAGTCCTGAAATATCTTCTATAAATTTTTGTAATTGGTAATTTTCACAATTCATATGCGTGACTTGACGAGAAATTCTTGTTGATAATACCCATTACTTAGGTATTTTTTGTAAAGTCTGCAAAATGCTTACCTACATGAAACCGGATACTAGAGACCTCTTGCTCCAGTTGTTGAGTTGATTTCTTGTTTCCTTACTTAGGCGTCACCAAACATTTAGATACTTTTATCATACATCCTTAAGGCATTTGATTCCATCTAACTTACTTGGTAACAGGTGTGGAGTGAACTCCGCAGGCCCAAGGTCGGGGCTGTTAACTTCTTCACTGGCATGGGAGGTTTCTTGCAAACCCTTGTATTTGGATACGCAGGGGTCAGGGTTCATCTAGATCGACTGGAAATCACCAGGCCACAACTGCCGCCTGAAGCTACGAGGTTTAGGATTAAAGGTAGGCATTTTATCAATAAGGAGATTTGTTTGTAAGTTTTGAATTTTGCATTTGCATTAGGGTTACACGTGGTGTGCTGGAAAACTAATAGTTTTTAAACTGCCTGACGAGAGTTTGATAATGAAGATGGAATGTGTTTCAAATATTATCTTGCAATTGCTTGCAAATTTAATAATAATTTTATATTTAAGACATGCCGCACTGGGCCACACAGAGTCATCTATTCCCAAATTAAGCTACTATTAAGTACCCTGTCGTATGGGGTACTAGACAACCGATAAACTTACTTATATACTTTTTTTGTATATATATACTTATAATACATAGCAAACACCCAGACCAGTACAAACAGATATGTTCATGCACACAAATATTTGTACTGTGCGGGGATCGAACCCGCGACCCCTGGCTCAAAAGCAGCACTTACTACCGCTGATCGATATACAGGATGAAATTTTAACCATCTTCCAAATTTTAATATATCAATCTACGAGACAAAAAACAAATGATATATTTTTTTCTTTTGGTATAGCCCAGTACAAAAATGTCATGATAAAGCCCTTAGAAAATGTCCGCAAAAAATCAAAATTTTTGATCCTAGCAAGCAACACTTTTTTTTTTACGCAATTCGCATCTTATTTATTCATTACGATACTATTCATACGTTTTTGATTATCCCTTTATGCCTTATCAGGCCTAGGACCGTAAAAATTGAAAACTATATTGCGAAAAATATTTTCGGGTGAAAGCTTGATTAAGATTTTTTACTTCATAAATGGGCTCTAAATACGATACCGAAAGCCTATAAAAATTAAGGAAAGTGGTTAAAATTTCACCCTGTAGGTATAGTGAGGAGCACTGAGACCACCATTATGGTGAAAAGACCGCCATTAAGGTGGAACTTCACTACGTTTCCCAAATTCAAATTCAAATTTATTTATTTCGGATAACTTTAGATCCATAGTGTTAGTAACATAGTTCTTACGTCTAGTATTCGTAAAATTGCGTTTCAAATAATTACATAATAATAATAAATAAACCAATTAAATTCAATTTAAAATTAATTAATTTGCATAATATATTTGCTCCGACTTTGGGTTAATTAGGGCAGTGATCCAGTGCTTCATTAGGGCACTATCCCATCTCCCCGCCAAAACCTTTAAAATACTGTTGGGACTACCGAGCAATCTTTTTCCGCATTAAAGCATGAAAGCAGTCTACGTGAGCGTCGGCAAACATGCCAGACGCGCTGCAAAACCTGTTGAAAAATTTGAATTTGAGTACTCTCACATTTTCTTTATGTAGACCCTATGGTCTAGTGGTTTAAATACCGGGCCAAGATCTCGGGGTTCCGGGTTCGATCCTCCGGTCAGGCAACAAAAAGTTAAGAATTTTCAAACATTGCTCGTTTTTGTGAGCACCAACCCGCATTTGGCAAGCTTGGTGATTATGTCAACACCCATCATTGCTGTGGTAACTTGAATTCAATGATGGAGGCTTTTTCCCTGCATTATAGGCTGTTACTTTACTTAGACCCTCTGGTAATATATTATCAATTTCATCGAAAGGTATAAAATATCTGGGTGCAAACCTCTCGCTAGACATCGCGGTGAAGAACACAGAACTGACGGTGCACTCATTGGACGAGAGATCCACATTGGTATTTTATAACGGACAGTACAACGTCACGCTGGTACCTGAAATATCAGGTAAGAAAATAACAAATATTAGGAATAAAAAATTTACATTACAAAAACGAAGATAACAGAAGAAACAAATAGGTAAAATGAGTTTACCTTGATTGCGCTTTTGTCACATAAGTATTATTATAAAACTGTCAAAAGTCTTTATACTTGCAGTTCAGCAGTTTACTGATTTAAGCTGAGTATTATAAAGATGAATTATTCGAAATAGGTCATCGTCTGTAATCATTTTGCCAGAAACAGTCATGTTTTACAATAAATTACTATAAATCAAACTAAGTATCAAATTAAACTTACCTTAAGCTTCCTTTAATAATCGGATATCATTTATGAATTAGTCGAAACTACAGAAGTGATGGAATATGGTCTTTAATCGGTTTTTAAAACCGATTGTTAATAACAATCCCACAATTGATCCGTTGAATAGCATAGTTTAGTTTTGTTCAACCTTACACTTAAATATCAGCAAACTCAACAGCTGGTAAAAGTTTGCATTGATATTTCCGTCAGGCGTTTTAATGTTTTTTATCTCTTTTTCCAGTGACACTAACTGGTAAGGGACCGTTCACAATACGCGCGTCCCATTGGAAAGACTGCAAGCTCCCGGACGACACTATAGGACATAACTACTTACGACCCTTTGATTCGTAGTGTATGAAGGTAGCTGTAGAAAATTTAAGTATTGTTAAAATAGTAACAATAGGTTTTATGTAAAATTTTTATGACAAAAGTTACCGTTTAGCGACAAAATGAATAAAATCCATCCAAAGAGGAATTTATTTTGCCAAAGTGAGATTAAATATGTAGGAGAAAATAACATAAAACCCCTTGTATGTAGGTAAAGCCAGACACAATAGAAATAAATTCTCATATAGCTCGGATCCGTGACTAAGCAGCCGACCGCTGAAAAGCTGGTTTGATACGAGCTCAAGACAAAAGACAAACTACGTATCTACAAATGGAGGCTGGAAAGAAATCCACCTCAATACTTTAACAAAAAAAATTGATTCATGACTATTTTTTTATTTTTCTGACATCATTCAATATTTTTGAGAGTTGAGGCGGTGGTCATTCACAGCACCTTTCATCTCTTTATCTGTATAAAACCTGCGACCTCTCAATTTTTTATTTATATATTTGTAACGGGTCACATTTGCAGTGTTTCATGTATGTGACTATTTTTATTCCAAAGTACAATATAAGCATCCACCTATGTATATTTTAGTATCCCTGTACTTTTTACTATTATTTAAGTAAATTATTTTCAACCACTGATAGGTTCACCGTGTCATACAAACTTCATGCTTTTAACGCTGTTAAAATCTAGTCTAAATTTTATTTATCTATACTAATATTATAAAGCTGAAGAGTTTGTTTGTTTGTTTGTTTGTTTGAACGCGCTAATCTCAGGAAGTACTGGTCTAATTTGAAAAATTCTTTTTGTGTTGGATAGTCCATTTATCGACGAAGGCTTTAAGCTATAAAACATCACGCTGCAACCAGTAGGAGCAAAGCATGAGTGAAAAATGTTGCAAAAATAATCGCGATCATAATAACGGAAATTGACGCGGACAAAGTCGCGGGGAACAGCTAGTTTTCTATAAAGGAAAAATAATAAGTTCGGTATATGTTTATAAGTAAATATAATTATGAAAGTATTTACAATAAATAAGTACAAAAATATATAGGTATTATCATTATTTTATTTTGAGGAAATTCAACAATAATATCCCACACTATGATGCTTTCAGACCAGAGGCCTTTCGCGGGATCACAATTTCCGTTTTTTCGAATTAATCTGTCTCCTTTGATCATGGCAATGTCTTGAAGTATGTGACAGAGACAGATATTATGTAATTACAGATGATTTACAGACATACGGTAGTAGGGCCTCAGAACATTTTTGTTCGGCGACATTTGGTAACGTTACATTGTTTTTTACCTTCGTTCCCAAACCACAAAATTAGAAATTATGCTTAACACGTAAATAGTTGCTTCAATAAAAATTATTGTACTTTTTTGTCTTGAGAGTCGATATCTGGATGTGTTTATTTGAATACAAAACTTACCTAACTTTTTTACAGATCCTTTACCCAAAATGTGATAAAGATGAATAAAAAATATATTTTCAGATTGCTGTTTCATTCATTTGCTTTCAAATGCAACCAAACAATATAATAGTACCAAATAAAATTAACTACAATTTCCCTGAATTTTATTACAAATATTAAACCATTCAAAAACAATAATATTATGTTTGTGTGTTTAAAAGCGCAATTTACTACAAAAAGTCTACTTAAAAAATAATTTTAACCAAACCAACACTAAAAGGATAACAAGTTAATCGAGTGGCGCTGGCAAAAAATAATAGCACCACTCCTCCTCTTTCTATGGGTGTCGTTAGTAACGACTAAAGGAGTAGGTACAGCTGAATAATGTAGGCAACAGCGTGTTCACTATTGGCAAGTCGGTTAGGGCCCAGTAGTTCGTGATTTATGGATCGATCGATATCCATCGATCGCCTATTACGGAGCGTCTATGAGCACCGTAAGTGCCAGCGCGCGACAGTACGAACCTGACGAGCCGCCGCGCTCACGTATTTTGTCGTTATTTAAAAACATAGTAATTAAGTATATCATTTGATGAATTCAAATTTCAAACTCAGCGATATGTCTATCAATATTTAGTAGCTTTACACTAGCTAGCTTAAAAAAAAGATTTATAATGTCCGTAGTTTAGTCGTCAAATTGAAAAAACATTTCAAAGAGATGTAGGTTTGTGATTTTTTTCTATCAAGCCAAGTTTATCAAATCGTGTAACCGTCAGCGACTGTGACTAGACTAGACGACATATATTTGCTTAACTAACACATAGAGGTATTTTTTTCAGACTTAAAAACGCTGTTTACTAGTTTTCAGATAGGTTTTAAAAACTCAAAAACGCTGCATCTTGGAACTACACCGCCTTAAGATCCTTTTCACTTTCTGCGCCTACAGAGTGGCCTGTATCAATTACTGTTGCATCAGACTACACATTTCTATTGCAAAATTGCACCTAATCAACTACATAAAGTACCCCAGGTATTAATAGTCTGTGTGCTGCCGAATGTAAAATATCTATCGTCTGTACAATATCTGAATATATTGATAACAGTGCAGAATCAGACGAAACACTTGTTTTAATGCACGCGCTACTTATGAGGCAAATTTTATATTATTACATCACAGCGAATCTGCAGTCAAACAAGTGGATTACGAAATTAGGCGAAAACGTGCGATTATCTTGACCAATGCTGCGTAAGGGTTTTTTCATTCATAGTAATTGATTCATTTTCGTAAGATTGAAGTCATCAGAACAGAAATAACTAATATGGATTTCACCACGCAAGTACAGTACTGTCAGCACTTACAGGTGCTGATTGATTTTTAATTATATCACATAATATTAGCTTCTCGACCGTTTTTTTTTTAAATATAATCAATGGGCTTGCTCTTGACTACACATTTAACTTAAAGGTTAAGAAGAAGCCTAAGATGGGGCGAGCTTACCCAGAGGTACTGGTTCTCCCACACACCAGCGGAACACAGAAAAACTGTTTGGCACTGGACTCCGGCAGGAGGGTGGTAGCATCCAGGCAGCGTTTAAGAGGCTACCTGGGTAAGCTAATTACCTGGGTAGGCTAATTTCAGCATTTACGTTTTGTTTTTAGCATGGTGTAAGTACAACATAAGATACGAATAAATTTCATTCATTAATCTTTAACAGGCTTTGAAATCAACATCGAATATTCTTCAAACAATATGGAAATATGAGACGTGTTTCCAAAGAATAAATAATCGTTAGATGTAGGCAGGCCTAAAAACCCAAAACAATCTGGCACTGCTGTTAATTAGAAACATCGTATTCAAAACCAGTATTAATCCCTCAATCGTGAGTTATTCCAGACACAATTAAAATCAATTGTTATCGCGACAACCGGTTGTCGCTTGGGGTTTGAATCCTCGGCATATTTTGCGAGATATTATTTTCTTAGGCAAAATGAGCGGATGAAAGAGACCTTGCCATTATACAATGTCGCCCACACACAAACATTTTTTTTATTCGTTTTCAGTTTATTTACTTCTATAGTATACGAATCGAGACGGCTACCTTAGCTTATACATACTAATTGAAAAAGCTGTCATTTGCTTTGAGATACTTAATTAAAAAAAAAGTGTCTAAATAAACATATAAAATCTTTCTATGAAACCTTAACGATGCGTAACCAGTAAGGTTTAACGTCAAACTACCCGATTATAACTAATTAAAGTCTCTATAATACTTACTGATTGAAATCTGCTCTACAACTATCTTTTACAAAATCAAATAGGTACTAGCACTGCAGCGCTTTTGCAAGATTTCACGAAAGGCTTAGTTAGGAAACAACGTCAAAGAGCAAACTAGGTTTCCTATTCATCTTTCATCAAGACGCTTCTCATGGATTAAACAATGAATTTTTAATTGTTGGCAAGTCAGAGGCTGACTTTTAACTTCTTTAATAAATACCAATGGAGCCTTGTCTTCGCTTCGCATTGTGGAAAAATCACATTGCACCGCAATTTGCAGATATTTTATAACGGTCGTAGTTTACCAACCGTAAGAGGATCTGTTAGCCGTCATCATTGGTTAGAAAACCAAAGATACCGTTGCCCAGGGCGAACTACTAGGAGGTAGATCCCACCACCCTGACTCTGCCCATGTGAAGTAGTCTTTATATCGTGCGAGCAGAAACCTGTTCCAAGCATTGGGATACAAAATAGAGTATGTCCTTACTCAGGACTTAATCTACCTTTGTTCAAAATATCATTAAAATTTGATCAGGCCCCTAATTCGCGTAACTGAATCGTATCACAATCGTAATTGAACGACAGGTTTTTGACATTTCTAGTATGGGCTAAATGTCAAAATCGTCCAATTCAATCACGATCGAACTGCAATGGGGGCTATCGCTAGTGAATTTGCCACTAGAGGCGCTAGTGTCGCGTGAGGTCCAATATCATTCACTTTGTACTGGTTTTAGCGGAATCTGTTGCATAAATTATAATTTCTTTAATTTACCTGCTGGAAAGTGATCTCCTTCGTAAAATATCGCAAATATGGATTATTTGGCGATTAATGTGAACGCTTTAAAAGCGGAATTAAGAAAAAGCGCAAAAATAGGCGGCCTCAAGAGTAACTATTTCAGAAGTTAGTTTGTTGATATCAAGATAGTTATTTATAAACAATATAACCTTAAAAGATTCAAGATATAACACTTTGATTCGGCGCTAATCGCCTTTGACAGCTATACCTCCGGACCTCAGTCTACAGTGGCGCCAACTGGTGAGCAAAGAAACGGTAGTCCCCATTGAAATAGCTGAATAAGGCCCCAGTAGTTTTATTGTGAAGCGTAACGTACAGAAAAGCAGAGTTATTTACGCATTTATAATATTAGTCAAGATTTAATTGTATAACCTTAGCGATCGGTAACTCGGATACATATTCGCCTAAAGTTAAAATGTTGATTATTATGGAATGCACTTTTGTACCAAAAACATCCAGGGGTTTTGGTATCGACATGTTTTAAGTAGCCGCTTCTATAATATCCCAGCCAAAAACAAAGTTTAGGTAAATATGAATTCGATTATCCGATCTTAGAATTTTACCATAGATTTGAGCATAACATGAGCGCTAACAAATTATTTCTGGGGCCTTATTCAGCTATTACAATCGCAGTTCGATCGTGATTGAATTGGACGATTTTGACATTTAGCCCATACTAGAACCACACTCTATGAAACATACAGTCGTTCGACGAAGACGTCTAGACAGGGCAATTGTGCGGGGTGTGAGGGGCGAGACGCGGGAAGGCCGAGCCCGAACTGCGAACAAAACGATGTTAGCAGTTCGGGACACAGCATTCAGGGCTAACAAATGTTTGTGTTTTAAATTATTTTATATTTGTTTGCTGGAATTTATTGGAATGCTGATATCGAATGATTCGAGATGGTGAACATATTGGGGTGCCGATCACGAAAATGCCATCCTTTTTAAAATCCAAGATGGCGGACGATTTTTTATAATTTGATATGGGTGTCAATTTTGAGGTTCATAGGGGTGCCGATTACCAAAATGCCATCATTTTTAAAATCCAAGATGGCGGACGTATTGTTTTATAATTTGATATGGGTTTCAATTTTGAGATTCATTAGGGTACTGATTACGAAAATGCCATCCTATTTTAAATCCAAGATGGCGGACGTAATTTTTTATAACTTGACATGGGTGTCAATTTTAAGGTTCATTAGGGTGCTGATGAACGCCCCGTTGGTCTAGTGGTTTAAATACCGGGCCAAGATCTTGGGGTCCCAGGTTCGAATCCCGGGTCGGGCAACAAAAAGTTTCGAAATTTCGAATGTTGCTCGGGTTTGTGATCACCAACCCGCATTTGGTAAGCGTGGTGATTATGCCAGTACACCCATCATTGCTGTGGTAACTTGAATTTAATGATGGAGGCCTTTTCCCTGCAGTGGGATGATTATAGGCTGTTACTTTACTTTTAGGGTGCTGATTACCATTATGCCATCCTTTTTAAAATCTAAGATGGCGGACGTATTTTTTTATAATTTGATACGTGTGTCACTTTTGAGGTTCATTGGGGTGCTGATTACGAGTGTTTATCTGCAATAAATACATATTTTTATATGTATATTGTTTACTTTTGACAACCCTGGCCGTCACGATACTGTTTAGACGTAGTCAGCATTTTCCATAAGATCAAAGGCGTGGAACGACTGTATGGTTCATAGACTGTGCTAGAACTGTCAAAAACCTGCAATTCAATTACGATTGTGATACGATTTGGTCACGCGAATTAGGAGACTGTGCTCTTTCAACTTAGCAGATTTCAGCCATTTATGACATCTGATATTTAACACCTGTTTTGTAATCTATAGATACCACTGATAAAGCTATAAAACACATCGCGAACGATTATTCGGAATGTAGGGCAATAAAACGAATTGTGCTTAGTACATTTTTAAAACGATGACTTTAAAAAACTTAACGAATCGCCTTGGTTTGTTTGGGCCCTCTGGGGCGACTTGTACTACCAAATTTGCAGTTTGATGACTGCGAAAGTCTCGTATTTGTCAAGATTGCGTCTTTTTTCATGATATTAATTTGTTTTTACGTGAATTTGCACCTGAGTCTAGTCAATCTCTTAAGTCTAATATCAAATTAAAAATCAAAATAAAGTTCCATTTCATTGAAGATTTTTTTTATTCCAGATTTTCTGAATATTGTACATTGTATTTTAACCATGCCTCAGGAGGTATTAGAGCCCACAATTTTCAAAGATAAATATGCTAACGCGTAACATAATTAATGCGGTAAAGTCAGAATTAATGAGAACATTGTTTCATGAATTTAAAAACAATAAAGCACTTGTAGTTTTTTATGAAATGTCATATTTCATACCTAAATGAAAACGGTTGTAATTCAAAAATGTATTTTTAGACACTTCAAGAATAATACTCTTTTCCCAACTATCTGCTCAGAAGAATAACCGTATTTTTGACCAAACAACAAGAAAAAAGAAATGTATTTTTGTGGTCTTTGACTCGTGGTTCTTCAGGATATTTTTTTACCATCTTAAGCGTGAAACATAAACATGACTTTAGACTTAAGTTAGCATTTTTGAGTTACATCTGTTCTAATCAGGTGTTATAGGAAGAATACAATCCAAAACACGTAGATATGGGCTCTATCTAAATACACAAACAGTGAAAATTTATAGCTTATTAAAACTGTGCTTATCATAACAAGCTTTAGGGATTTATCAGAGCGTTAATAAATAATTACATTTTTAATGAACTGATACATGCATCAACAATGATATACAAAAACTGGTATTTTAATGAACTACCTAAAATACCTAATAATGCATTTGCTAAATTGTAACCTCAACATTTCTATTGTTTTTAAAATGGGTAATTAATTTTTCCAAATACATTCCTTGATACATTATTTCTGAACAAAAAATTTGCTATCATGGCGACTGTTATTCTGAATTAAAGAATTTGTTTTAAATACTTTACACTGTAGGCGAGCCTAGTTAATTATTGGCCTTGAACATTATAATAAATTGCTAATAACAGTTTTTAACATTTTTTTTATACTTTATCAACTTATTTCAGAGATGTCTCTGTCGCACAATTCTCATTATTTATGGGTACAATTAAACCCTAAAGAATATACACATAAATATCTGATAACAGTTGATCTAGCATATTTAATACAAGAAAGTGTTTTTTTTTTTTGTTAAAGCATATTATTCATCCTAATAAAACAGGTATAATAATATGTTCTTACCCACTTACTTAACCACAATTCTTTCTACAAATACAAAATTATATAACAAGACCCAGATCTATACGAGTATCCTAGCACTGAGACTAGCTTTAAGAGATTACTCCTCTGATATTATTTTAATCGATGTACAGTCAACAAATTAACGATAATTCAATTTTGTCGGGTTACAAGAGATCGTTCGACGAATGCTAAGCAAATAACACGAACGACTTATTTTATAACTCGGCGAAATTAAAGCGATTTGACAATTCTATTAATAATTATAGATAATTAACAATGTACTTAATAACGCAACATGAGTATGTACTAGCATAACTCAAACTATTTCCCAGAAACTTTTCAATACGATGAGCAAAAAAGTTCTAGAAAAAAAATTATATATTTTTACTGACATAAACCAGAGAGATACAATATAAAAAAAAATAGATAGTTATATGAGTACGTCAAAAGTGTAACTCACCAAATAGATACAAAAATAAATATCAGAATATTTTAACTGATTACTAGAGTGTGTATACAGACAAAATGATTTTTTTTATTGTTATACCAAGCAAAAGCCTGTGCGGTCCAGCAGTGTGAGGTCCGCTGTTTTAAACAATAACTATGTACACTCTACAGCACATCAAGTTAAACAGTTGAACTGCGATAACAGCTTATATTACGTAGGGCATAAAGGCGGTCTCAAGGTCAACATGTATAGTCTGATGTGCCGCCGTGTGTACCATAATTATAGGCTGCATTTTTTTTATTAAATCAATGTATTTTCGGTATGCATGTAGGTACTGTAGGTAGTTTCTTTTTATTATTCTAACATAATTCAGCAACATCTCTTAATATACGAGTTATGCCAAAGGAAGAAGGTTTTTAACGTTCGACCTTTTTGAGGACAAACATGTTTCCAACTTGACTATAACTGTTTCAAATTACAGCAGACCGGTGCTTTATTCGCTGACGGCACAAAAACTAAGCTGTTTTGTGGCAATAAACTCTACACATTATTAACATATGACGTAAGATTTGTTTTATAGATGCCACTATATATAATGTATTAATATATTATGCATCATTTCAATTCGAATGCTACGCAAATAATAACAAAATTGTACTTAGGTATTTTGTTAAATTACTTACCTACTTATTGAACTTTTACCAAGAATATCAATACAGCGATCGTACATCAGTAAATGTATGACATTTTGTACATATGTAACATCATACATAAATCACAAACAATACCTAATATTTACTGCTTATAATGTAGTAAGACACTCAATACATCAGACCGGTCAGCCAAACGGGCCGTTTACACTATGCAATTTGTAAATAATCTAAGAGACAGAACCACAAGGAACCTAAATTATTGTCTATCTAGTGTTACAATTTACGTTCCTCGTTTACAACTACACTAACGGCCGGTTCCAATAACCTATCTATCTTCAGTTTTGGCATATCGGAGATAGGAAACAGTTTCTATCTCTGTTTTTGCCGTCCAGAGAAACAAAGACAGAAGTTGTTTTCTATCTCCGATATGCCAAAACTGAAGTTAAATAGGTTATTGGAAATGGCCGTAAATCGTATCGTAATCGTAAATATTTCGATCACTGGCTCCTGATTTATAAAACAACGTTAAATGAGGAGGTTTCTTTTCGTTATATGATATGAGGAGGTAACCAAGATCGTAGACAATTTATAAAAAGAACGGTTGGACCGCCAATTTTAACTAAATCGGATCCAATCTGTTCTTAGAGGACATGTTCCGATTACTGAATTAGATTTTCTACAAATTACACAGTACTGGAATTCTATTAAAGATACATAATATCATTCCTGAAATTCATATTCTCGATACTGTGATTTCACTTTTGAAGAATATTAGTGTTACGAAAATCTTCCCTAAAGATTAGATGCAGAACTTTCTTATAATCTAGATTTAAGTTGAAACAAGATTAAAACAACGCTGTTGACGAAACCCAAAGTTTCAAGTCAAGATACAGGAAGGTTTTGCAAGTGGACCTTATAAAACGAGATTCATTCACACCCATTTAAGGCACTGGTTTCAGAGACTAAGTCGCGATTAACTAGTCGTTTTACAAAAATGTATTATTCTTAATGAAATTCAAAAACTATTATCCTAAATCAAACCCCACTATATTGTCCAAATCGTAGTTAAATATGGCGTAGTCATGCCAATACAGCTTGTATAGTTTTCTTATCAGGGGCAGTTCCAGTTGAGAGAAATACCTGTGTAGTTTGTCGGCAGTTCCCGATGTGCGCGTGAGTCTCGGGAATTGTATATGGGACGCGTTGATCGTGTGCAGCGTGAGGAGAGAGTCTTCTAGAAGAGTTTCGTATTTACCTGAAATATTAAGAGGAAGAGATGTCAAAAATTGAAATAACACGCTTGTCTGATGTGATTACGCCGTCTAAATTTATAGATTTTGCATCCTATTCTTAATGGCTAAATGGGCAAAACATAAATTTAAATGTAAGACCTTCAGTGTACCCCATTTGAACGCAAATAAACTATTATATTCTATCTAAGAGAGCTATTCAAAGAGATAAACATACAGTTCATCTCAATACATTTTCGAAAACATTATGTACGTCCGTAAAAGCTAGAGTTTTTTTGTCAAAAATAGTGACGTACACAATTTCAATACCCGAAATAAAGATAAACTTGTCGTTCCAGGATTCAGACTGCGAAAAGTGGGTAATTCGTTCTTGGGAAATTGTATTTGTATTTTCAACAAATTACCACTGTCAATTGCTGAACTCCCTGTACATAAACTCATATCATATATCAAAGTTGTTTTAATGAAAAACGGCTACTATACTATTAATGATTATATAAATGATAGGAACGTTTGGCTTCAAATTGTACCAGCTCGCACTGGCATATATCTTATGTAAACATGTTTATTCAAAAAGAGGCTGACAATAGTGACAGAGTTTCTTGCGCTGCTTCTTCTCGGCACTAGCCCACACTTGTCTCGATCAGTGGTAGGTTTAAATATTGGGACGTGTAAAAGCGCCTCCAGGGGCCTATTTGCAGAAATAAAACTGTATTTAATTGATTTTCCGTGACGCCTCTTTGCTATTAAGAAAGAAACTAAATTAAGTTAGGGAATTGAAGTGAACGATATGTTTACTGATTTAACTTGTGCTACATGTAGACAAACTCATGACCATAATCGCTGTGAAGTGTTCGAAATAAAACAAAAAAAAAGCGAGTTAGACCAGTTTACACAGGTGAAATTTTAACCACCTTCCAAATTTTAATATATCAATCTACAAGACAAAAAACAAATGACGTATTTTTTCTTTTGGTATAGCCCAGTACAAAAATGTCAAGATAAAGCACTTCGAAAATGTCCGCCAAAAATCTAAAATTTTTGATACGGCCGCCTAGCAACCCTTTTTTACGCGATGCGGACTCACTTATTCATTACGATACTAAGCATAAGTTTTTGATTTTCCCTTTATGCCTTAAGACGCTGACTGCAGCCGATGACCTTGAGCAATAAATACGCCCACAAATTTATTCGCCTTTGAATTTCTTTGCAACGCGCGGCAGCTATCACTGTCGATTCCCGTAGGATTGACAGAGAAAAAGCGCATGGAATTCTATTCCATGCGCTTTTTCTAAGGCTAAGGGCCTAAGGGCCTAAGTGCCAAACAACAAAATTCGTTGTGCAATTAAAAATTGCCTTTTTATTAAAAATCTAAATCAGCCATTTGCTTAAAAAACATGTAATATACAATATAGCAAAATTTTATTATCATTGTTATCGGTCTGCTGTGAAAAATGGTAATTTATGTATTTTCAGAGACTACTTTGAGATTATTTTCTATCGAGAAAAGTTTTTAGAATCGTGTTTTGGAAACAACCACCTAGTCAAAAATATGATCAATTACAACTACATAGAATTTGGCAACAATGCGAGCCATAGGCTTTTTAAAGCACTCAGGTATGTGGTGCCGATAATAGTGGATGGGTCTCGGAACTTAAATAGAAATCTTCTCACTGAAATTTACGTCTCGTTGGCTCAATCAATCATACTTTATTGTATTACGGTCTGGGGAGGTGCTTCAAAATCCCGTTTTATTGAAGTAGAACGAGCCCAACGCAGCTTGATAAAGGTCATGCACTTTAAAAATATGCGCTTCTCAACTGAATGCCTTTATCAAATGAGTGGCCTTTCATCAGTAAGGAAGCTATACATAATGCAACTAATACTAAAAAAACACAAATCTTTACCTTATTACCCTGACAATAAAAACAGAAGAAGGAAAGACATTGCTGCACAATCCTTTAAAACTAACACTATATTTGCCAAGAAAAATTATGCTAAACGGTCAGTTCATCTTTACAATATAGCAAATAGGGAAATTAATATATATAGTAAACAGCACTATGAGTGTAAAAAAATACTGGCAAAATGGTTAGAACCAAAGAACTATGACGAAATTGAGGCACTATTGGAATAACACACACCATACAAACTTCTCACACGCACGCACGCGCCCACACACACACATACACACACACTCACACACACACACACACACACACACACACACACACACAATATATATATATAGGCTTAATTTTAAATATATGAATAACAATTTCAACCTACCTGTACCTACTATCTTTTTAAGGGAGAGCAGTATCTCCTGGCACAGGCTTTAATTATTAAGTTTAAAAGGAGATACTGGTCACTATTAGTTTAAGATAAAAATCTTGTTACAGACAATAAACATTTTATTTTATTTTATTTTTTTTTTTTTTTTTTTTATTTTATATTTGTTCGCGTAAATTAAAGTAACTAAAAGTTCAAAAATTCGTTTGGTAAAGTTTTTAGTAAGGAAAATATTTTTTTTAATCACGGAATTGCTAATCAATGCATGTACAAGTATACGCAGATGCCGACAAAAATGTTTCAATATGTAGTTCGTGGAAAATTTTGTTTAAGATTCAGTACAAATCCTAACCAAAATATTTAGCGAATTTGTAAGATCCTCTAGCTACCTAATAATAACAACAGTTGAGATGTAAACACGGTCTGATGCAATTCCTTGAGGCTGAAGATGTTAAACACGTGCCGATGTTATGGTTATCAAAATGAGCCGACAATATTTAAGACAATATTTAAAATATGATTTTTACCCGACGACGACGATAGACTCTGCCGTTTTCATTGAACTTGACAATTTTTTTGTTTATTCATAAAACTACCCTTAATGATTGTCGATTGTTTTCAAAATCACCATGTAGTTTATTTTTCCTACTGCATTACGAAAGGAGGCTGGAGGAAATAGTTCTTTTTGAATAAAAATCCTAAACGTAAGTTTCTAGCACGAAAAATTGAGTTTTAGAGTATTTCTACTTCAAAAATTATGTCTCATATTAAATTTTAGCAATTAAGTTCATAAAAAGTGAGTTTCAGATATTAAAACTACGCAGCCTACAGCCTAAATAAAAACCTACTCCCGTTTCTTTTACAAACATTAAACATAAATTTTGGGTGCACGTATTCAACGAATAAAGAGATGTAAGATGCTAATTTGAATCACAAAGAAAAAGTGCAAAACTCTTTTTCTAGCATTACTCCTTTAGTCTCCTCTTACAACACCTACAGGAAGAGAAGATATGGTGCTAGGAAGAAAAAATAACGAAAGATCTCTTGGATGGAAGTATGTTTATAAGATGCTATCATTACGTGGAAGTAACTACCGGGTTCTAATAGTAACAAGGTAAGGTCGCTACTTCCCCTTACATATTTCAAAGTCAAGTAAGAGAGGCGTAGTCGTAGGCGAAGCGTAAGAAAATCGCAACTTTTAGTCATTTAATTTTTTTTTTTTTCAAAAACATAAATTTATCGGAAATATCATAATAAGCTAATAAGTAGCAAAGACAATCATAGGATGAGACGGGTGATATTCAATATTAAGCCAGCGCATCGCCCAACTTCAAGCATATAGGAAGTTGATATTAATATAAATAAATTCGCATACATTAATTAATATTGATATGTTAATAAATAATCCTATTACGCATTATTGAATTGAAAATCGTTTTAGATTTATCGTTTTTTCCGCAATTAAACTGGCCTGATCAACGTCATGTACTTATGACAGTAGATATGTAGGTGAAATTTTAGCCACTTTCCAAAATTTTTATAGGCATTCAGTATCGTATTTAGAGGCTATCTATGATGTAAAAATGTAAATCAAGTTGTCACCCGAAAATATTTTTCGCGATATAGTTTTCAATTTTTACGGTCCTAGACCTGTTAAGGTATAAAGAGAAAATCAAAAACCTTTGAATAGTATCCTAATGAATGAATGAGATGCGCAACGCGTAAAAAAAATGTACCTAGGCGGCTGTTTTAAAAATTTTAGATTTTTGGCGTACATTTGTACTGGGCTATACCAAAAGTAAAAATACGTCATTTGTTTTTTGTCTCGTACATTGATATACTAAAATTTGGAAGGTGGTTAAGATTTCATCTTTTATTTAGACAAATACAAAGGTCTTATCCCTCTTTATACCAAATTAACACAAAATCTGTTAAGTGGTATAAGAAGCGTAAAAGTGTAGACAGATAGATACATTCGCTTTTATAATATTAGCAAGGATATAAGAATATCAACTGAAAAACTTAATTCTTAATTAAAATAACACCGTTCAGATTTGGTGAATTCTTCTATAGCAATTTATCTAAGAGAGATAAATATGAAAAAGTCAATCCGTGATCACGGCCGTTTCTGATAAACCGGTTATTCTTGAAAATAAATGATGTCAACAAAACGTATCGAGTCCGTGTTGAGTAATAATTAAAATCTCGTGATGTAAGAACACTGACGATGTCAATAACAGGTTAGGAAGCGATGATTAGTCTATGGCGTGATTTTTAAATACTTAGTGACGTAAGACGGATACATGGCATATTTTTGTTTTAACTTTACTAATATGTATTATAAAAAAAAGTAACTGTGTAGGTATGTATGTTTTGACATTGTAAGTAAGTAAGTAAGTAAGTAACAGCCTATAACCATCCCACTGCAGGGAAAAGGCCTCCATCATTGAATTCAAGTTACCTCAGCAATGATGGGTACTGGCATAATCACCACGCTTGCCAAATGCAGGTTGGTGATCACAAACCCGAGCAATGTTCGAAAATTCGAAACTTTTTGTTGCCCGACCCGGGGATCGAACCAGGGACCCCCAGATCTTGGTCCGGTATATAAACATTGTAACAGCTAAAAAAATATTATCTTATCAAATTTCATTTTGATCGGTTCAGTAGTTACTGCGTGAAATCGTAACATACAAATGAAAATAATTCGTAGGCAGTGTTGGCATTAATCGATTATTTTTTCAATCGATTAGTTAATTTGATTGACTTTAATCGATAAAAATTAATCGCGATTAATATTGTAATCGTAATCGTGATTAGAAGAAATAATCATTAATCGTTAATCGTTAATTTGATTAAAGCTGCATGATTAAGGTTTGTTCAATAAACAGATATTAAGTTTATTTAGATTAAATTAAATACGTTTTTAGATGAAATTCATCCACGGTATCGCTAACAGGGCTACTAGGGCAGCGTAATTGGCAGCTTTCATGTTTTTCAATAATTTTAGTCCTATCATATTATTATGTCATTAGCTGTTGCCCGTGACTATACTACTTATACGTTTTGAAATAAAACTATGTATTAAAATTATCCCACGGGAACCGTACCTTTTCCCACACCTTTTCACCCAATACATGTTGCTCGCGGCTTCGTACGCTTGAAAATTTCAATTTTAAATTTTTGTATTAAAAGTACCCCAAGGGAACCGTACCTTCTCCCGGTATAAAAATTAGCTGTTTTTCCAGCCAGTAAACTAACGCCGTGTTAAATTTCAGTTTGATTTGTTTAATATAAACTATGTATTAAAATCATCCCACGGGAACCGTACCTTTTCCGGGGAAAAAAATCGTATATGCAATTCCAGCCAAATGTGACAAATATCATTCAGGTCCGATGAGACTTTTTTGTGTGAAACAAACATCCAGTCATCCACACTCGCAAACTTTCATGTTCATAATATTAGTAAGACTTACAATTTATAACACATAGATTTCATTTTCAAAGGTTTTGGGTTTCTTTGTGTCTATAGCTGCCATTTTAAATTATAGTAATAGGGGTTTGACTTCTATGTGCAAAGCCACATAACCATTGTCGTTGTTTTTTGTTTGTTGAACTGTTACAAACAACATTAGTCATATATTTTTAATCGTGATTAACGATTAATGATTACGATTAACAATCGTAATCGTCTAGATTCGATTATGATTAATTAACTTTCATCGTTAATCAAATTAACTTTTTGCCAACACTATCGTAGGTCGCGATTTGTTTGGGTCACTAAAATCGTGACAACTTGCAACAACAAACCGAGAAATACCCCTCATTCTATAAATAATTACATATTACTTTAGTATTATCTTATCTGTGATATTACTAACAACTTCCATCGTCGGTGGAAATGACGTAAGTCGCCGACAAAAAAATGTTTGCAGCAAAATTATTTTACTGGTTCTCTGAAGCCTTTGTCGGGACGACGACGATTAGCGGCGTGGCTTGACTTCTAATTCAAACATGTGCCCGTTAGGGAATTCGCCATAGCGTTCAGACAAAAAAGAAGCACAATGAATCTGGTCCCAGAGACAACAATAAAACTAAGGTGTAGGGTCAGTCACCAAAAAGGTTTGATACTTCGTCGTACCTGAACCGTAGCAACAAGTACAAAAACATGGCGTGAGTTCATTGCTGAGTATTAGACGATACAAACACAACCTTAGTTTTAATAAATGTAACTTCCATTATAAAGTAAATAAAATACGAGTATACAAAGCAGCAGTCAACTTTCATCACTCTCTGAGCCTAAAGGATTCTCTGTCAAGATATATCTCTATAAAGTTAAATTTATAATCAAAAATGTCGCATACGTCTTTACAGGTAATTATATCTTGCGATAGGAAGACAACATCGTTATCATGGCCGAAACGATTTAAAAGCCACAACAAATGCTAGACGGTTTACTTAAATGTTAACGCATCGGTCTCCGGTTGAACTGTAGCAAAACCAAGATTATCTTAATAACATGCTACTTTGGGAGCAGTAGCTGCTATCGGAGTTAATTTCAAAGTTGTTCAATACGTTTAGGTACCACTTCTCTTAATCGAGTAACTTTTTTTGTATGACTAATTAGCTTTCGGGAACTGAGGGGTTAACTAAAAACCAACTGTAGAGATGTCTAGTCTGCAATTTCTTAAGACCGTAACTTTTATAATATACAAAGTTCGATCCGATTGATTGATTCATAATTGTTAATAAATAAAACCGGCCAAGTGCGAGTCGGACTCGCGCACGAAGGGTTCCGTACCAAAACGGCAAAAAAACGGGTTTGTTGTATGGGAGCCCCCCTTAAATATTTATTTTATTTGGTTTTTAGTATTTGTTGTTATTTCGGTAACGGAAATATATAATCTGTGAAAATTTCAACTGCCTAGCTATCGCGGCTCTTGAGATACAGCCTGGTGACAGAGCGACGGACACACGGACAGACAGCGAAGTCTTAGTAATAGGGTCCCGTTTTTACCCTTTGGGTACGGAACCCTAAAAAATGCTAAAATATCTGACGTAAAGCTCACAGATTAAATATTTTATGCGCAACCATTTGGCGTGGAATTTTATTTTTAACTTTGAATTTACCAAAGTTTTATGTGAAATTCATCATGGTGAAATTCAGACTCGACCGTCGTCCCATCTTTTGACGAATGTTGAAAATTACTTACTAAGTTGTTAGTTACTGCAGATGCGTTAAGAGATTAGGTAGAGCCGCAGATGTGTGGCGAATCTTCCGCTTAGACCACGCAAATCGTTAAAGAAGTTTAGCAATTAACAGCGCCAGTGTACTTTTTCAATTAAATAATGAAACGGTAATTACTTTAGCAAAGTGCACGTCTTGTAATAAAGACAGACACAGATGTAAGAAGTATGGCCTCAGAAAATTGTCTACTATATATCAGACCAAATTACAAATTTGGTGCCAAAAATGTGGTATATAGTCCTCAAAACATTTCGGAAACTGGTTTGTTCGGGAGGTTGGAAGTCATCAAACTTGCAAGCGAGACGATTCGTGCCAATTCTCGAAACAACTTATAGATCTGGCAGTGACTCTACTAACTTTAAGATAAAGAAACAATGTCCTTTGTAAAAACAATGAAAACGTTTAAATCTTAACTCAACAACATCTTTGACATCATTATTATTATTATACATAATACATTAATGTCTTTGTCGTAGGAGTATTTTAAACATATTTTTACCGATGCTATTTCATTAACGCTACAGTTTTAGTACAATAAAATTCTAAATAATTGCGGGTTAGCCCTTTTACGGACTCGTCAAATGAACTATACATTGAGAAAATTAAATGGATCTTTATGTAGTCCAACAATGTGTCAGAAAATTGTATTTAGTCAAATTAAACATCTCTCTGAACTCCTAAACAATACTATTCAAATATAAATAGGGCCGGGCCAGTTTTTCTGTTACGCCCCAATTATTAAGTTTAACAACAAACAGAACGAAACTGACAATAAGAAGACACTTGATCTGTAACTAACTAAAATTAAAACACTAAAGTACCAACTGGGCCATCGCGTATTTTTATTTTATATACCGGGCCTACAGGGTCCTAAGTTCGACCCCTTGGGAAATAATAGTTTCAAATTTTCGAACGTTGCTCTGGTTTGTGATCACCAACCCGCATTTAGCAAACATGGTGGTTATGCCAGTACCCATACCATTGCCATGGTAACTAAACTCAATGATGGAGGTCTATGCCCTGCAGTGGGATGATTATAGGCCGTACCACAGAACATGGAATATGTTCTGTGGGCCGTACTTTACTAAAGTTTAGTTAGGTATCATGCGCTAGACAATGAAGATTGCGAAATTTTAAATCCACATGCCGTGACTTTTTAAACGCTTGACATTGACAAAACCAGTGTCAGCTATACGTGAGATAAAGTAATAAAAAAGTTTATGAACCCGTACTACAATTTTGAACATTTAAAATGTTTATTGCCTTTTGCACATTCAAAAGAAGAATCTAAAGTCAAAGGCCACTAATCAAAAAAATTCACAAAAAAAAAGTTTAATTACTTATTTGAATTTCTCTTATGCGCCTATTATCGAATAGCCCTAAACGATCAAAATTTTGTAATGGACTTTTTAAATACAGTCAAACAATTTAGTGTGACGATGTGAAATAAATTAAATGAAAGTAAAATGAAATGACAGTTTCAACATTTTAAAACTACCAATTTTTTTTCATAATGGACACTTTTAGGAGCATAGATATTTTTATAAAAACTAATTATTGTAAGAGTGTAATGTTTTGGAAAATGTAGGTAGGTAAATTTTACCGGCAGTGTTGTTGATAAAAGTAGAGGACACTTAAATAACTTGAAAACAAGTAATTAAAATTAAATGTTTCATTTACATAAACATTTCAATTATAAGATAAAAAATGATAATATGTTTGCGCCACAATAGAAACAACTAACTTTGTGAACTAAATGTAAAAATTACTTTCTTTACATAATTTTTAAATAGGTACATAATACATGATGAAATTTTAACCACTTTCCAAAATTTTTATAGGCTTTCAGTATCGTACTTAGAGCACATTTATGAAGTTAAAAATGTAAATCAAGCTTTCACCCGAAAATATTTTTCGATTTTTACGGTCCTAGGCCTGATAAGGTATGAAGGGAAAATCAAAAACTTTTAAATAGTATCGTAATGAATAAATGAGATGCGAATCGCGTAAAAAAAGTGTTGCTAGGCGGCCGTATCAAAAATTTTAGACTTTATGCGGACATTTTCTAAGTGCTTTATCTTGACATTTTTGTACTGGGCTATACCAAAAGAAAAGATACGTCATTTGTTTTTTGTCTCGTAAATTGATATATTAAAATTTGGAAGGTGGTTAAAATTTCACCCATAATTATAAAAGGGAACTAATTTTTTGAACATTTATTTAAATATTCGAGATGTTATTATGATCAGTTGGAAAACATATTGAGCAGTTATTTAATTTAATGGCGGTTGATTAATTATTGCGACAGTAAAACATGGACAGTAATAAAAAAACAATTGGTCGGTTATTCTATCACACGATTTCAATTCTAAAAATAATTGAGCAGTCCAATAACTGATTGAGCGGTAAAAATGATGGAATGAGCGGTTCGATAAATAGTTCGGCAGATCATATATATAGCCTTTGGACTGCCTTTTTTGGTGCCTGCCTCCTGGGTAGAGATTGGCAGTGGAAAAAAACCCAACGGGAATAAACCCAGGTTTTTTCCCATTTGGGAAAAAACCGGGTATTTATGTGGGAAGAAACCCAATAGACGGGTATTTTCATTATTTAACGTAATTATAAGGATCTTAAAAAAAATAACATAACAAACAAACAATAACTTTGCGATGCGCACATACTTTGCTCCAGCATATATAGGGCACAAGCTGTTGCCTGTTGTTCGAAACGTTAAAACGTGTAGCCTGATTCAGGAACTAAAATAAAACCAGCAGTTTATTATAACAACTTAATTGCAGAATGAACGTCTATTGAAACTTTTAAGAATCTTTGACCAAAAAAAAAAACACCACGAGAGATACTTACTAACAATTATTTATTACACTTTATAAAAGTTACAAAAGTTTTTTTTTACAATTGAAAATGTTTAGTCACTGTCATGATAATTAACGTTAAATTCGGGATGCTCGGCATATATTCGCGTCCGAAATACCTCAGTGTCTTAAGACAAAAAGCTTTGTCCAGTGTGTGTTGCCAGTAATGACCTATGGGAGTGAGACGTGGTCGTTTACTATGGGTTTCATAAGATGGCTCAAGATCACCCAGCGAGCAATGGAGAGAGAATGCTTGGTATTTCCCTACTCGATCGAATCAGAAATGATGAGATCCGCAGGAGAACTAAAACAACCGACATCGCTCGAAGGACTGCATCGTTGAAGTGGCAATGGGCGGGACACATAGCGCGGAGAACCGATGGCCGTTGGGGTGGAAAGGTTCTCGAATGGCGACCGCGTACCGGACGACGTTCCGTGGGCAGGCCCCCTACAAGGTGAACCGACGATCTGGTCAAGGTCGCAGGAAGCCGCTGGATGCGGACAGCACAGGACCGATCGTTGTAGAGATCCTTGGCCTTTGCCCAGCAGTGGGCGTCGTTCGGCTGATATGATGATGATGATGATAATTAAATATATTATTAATATTGCAAAATTCTATCTCTTGTGTATTTTCACGAGATGTTGAAGGTCATTCTTCATTTATTGGACTATCCAACGGACTTGACAATTGCCTAGGTGAAGATAACAGCTCGTCATAATTTTTTTATTTGATTTTATTTTGTTTGAAATAGTGGCATTTTCGCGAACAGCTAATGCCTGTAACGCAACTTTGGATTTTTTTTAAACTTTTTAACGCAGTGCAGTAACTGCCCTAGCTGGTTTTCCCTGGCAATATTAATGTTTCACCTGAACCTTTTTCAAACCAACAAATTAACACAAGTGCGCACAGTATGAAGCCAAAACAACGTGTGAGATAGATAGATCACCAACGCGTACGCCACTGCTACTACCTGCTTCCCCGCCCCCCTACCCGCGTACGTAGTTTCGGGTTACTTGTCGCTAAGAGCGGATAACACACACAAACATACAGGTTTTCTATTTCATTTCATATTATTTCATTAGATAGCATGGAGTATATAACGTATTTATTGAATTATAAAAAAATTCATATTATTGTACAAAAAGCGTGGGGTGCTTGTTATGATATCCACAGATATAGTAAATTATTGATAAAATATTTACAACAATCTAAATCAAGCCCCCACGCTTTTTGTACAATAATATGAATTTTTCAATTGATTACTACAGTTTTATTTTTAATTTTTTAGTTCAATCTGTTTTAAAAGCGTGGTTTTTTAGTTTTTTAAACTATAATTTATTTTTTACTTTTTAGTTTAGTTTATAAGATTTGATTCCTTCTTTACCGACTGTAAGTCCAAACCTATGCAGGAAACATAATTGATACAGATCGCGCGCTAGCTCTATCTCTTTTACTCCCTCTTACAGAGGAAAACTGGGAAAACTGTTATTAAATTATTGCATTGTCATCGGCCCTTGATACGTGTGCAAAGTTTCAAATTAATCAAACTTCTGGAAATCGGTCAAATTTATGCTCAAAGATTCCATTACATAGATACAACCCAAGCTAATAAAAGCGTGGTAAAAATAAACAAAGTTAGATTAGCACTAACTAGTAGTAATTGTACTTAAATAGTACCATAGGGAAAGAAATTTCCCTATGATAGTACGTACTATTTGATATATGCATGTATCTACACATTACCTAGATGTTACATAATATGCTCAATATGAAAAAACCCGAATATTATCCCATTCGGTAATTTTCCCCGGGTTTTTTCCCACATTAGGGTTTTTTCCGGGTAAAATCCCATCTCACTCTTGGGTGCGAAAGTCGATTCGTCAGTTAGTATTAATCAAGTATAGTCTGGTAAAATCAGTAAAATTAGTAAAATCGGTTTTATTTCTGCAAATAGGCCCCTGGAGGCGCTTTTACACGTCCCAATACTTAAACCTACCACTACTTCGGAACAAATGTGGGTTAGTGTCGAGAAGAAGCAGCGCAAGAAACTCGGTCACTACTCGTATTGTCAGCCTCTTCTTAAATAAATATGTTTACATAATTAAGACATATGCCAGTCGAGCTGGGAAAATTTAAAGTTTTTTAGTTTTCCTAACTGCTTATTACGGGCCACATAAGAGACATGTTTTTACGACTTTCATATTGGAAAACAAGCCGGGACCAACGGCTAAAGACTAAATCCCGGACCATACCGTTGTTTCCTCATCGTCATCAGCTGATATTAGTCTACTCTCTGTCCAAAATGTGGGTTTTGCCTTCTCATTCCGGCGGGTTTTCTTGAGTCGTCTCTTACGACATCCATAGAAAGAGAAGTGGTACTGCGATTCTTTAGACATGCCCGGCACCACACAACACCGTTGTTTTATTGCTAATTTAAAATGTTACCTAGATCGATTTCTCATCATAAATTCTGATGTGCCTGTACCTAATAAAAAAATAAAAAAAATAAAAAAGGCAATAAACTTTCTGTCATTTTGGAAAGGACGATGCAATATTATCAGACGTTACCTCTTTTTAATAATACATCCCGAAATATGAAGCAATTGATTCGCAAATTAAAGTGACATGGATGTGCTAGCTGAATTATTACCAGCAATCAAAATTAATAAGCACTTGCACTGTCAGTAATGGCTCTATGAACGAGGCCCGAATATGTTGACTATTGCGGAGGTTAAATTTATTTTATTGTATCGTCCTCGCTTTTATATTGCTCAATGTCTCTGCATTTCCGGATTTTGTAGTAAATTAAATGTATTGTTTTGTGTTAAATATAATTGAAATAAAAATTTAATACAGACGCTTTTTAAGTATATCCACAAAACAATAAGTCCGGTTTCTGCTTGTATAAGCTGAACCCAGACCTTGTTATACCTACCTAATAATATGTGGATGAATCAGAATAAAATGAAATAAAATTTTAATGGCAATGTATACCTACAGTGGGCTCCATTTCCATTTATTTACAAATCGCACATTTGAATTGTTATGGAATCTCAATGTCAAATTTTGACACATTTGGTTATCTGCTACTAAAATTGGCACCAATGGTTTCCGACAGACACTCGACTGACCTGTCATTGGTCTGTTGGTAGTCTGCTAACTCAAAATCGAGCCACAGTTGTACTGACAACAGCAGGTCAACCTACCCAAAAAGTTAAAGGTCATTGAATTGATTTTCAACTTTAAGTCTTAACAATATCAGTTGACAAAATTTGACGTTCTGTGGTAGGTTGACGTGCTGTAGACTGTACTTCGATTGTAAACATAGTGGTGGTAGGTCATTTTGCAATGTTAATTATATTTAAAATACGTTTATGTTAATCTATAAATAAATAATTAAAAGATCGCAGACGTTACATACGTCAAAAGTCTTTAACAAGTTGAACAAGAAGGTTATTTTGCATTATTTACTATATTTATTTATTTATTTTTACACTTTATTGCACAATTAAAAAACTAAAGTACAAAAGGCGGACTTAATGCTAAAAGCATTCTCTACCAGTCAACCTTGGGGTCAAGCAGAGATGACACAGGCGGTGCAAGAAGAGAAAAAAAAATCAAATTAAATTATTTAAGCAAGCATGCAACTACTAACAATATACGATTATGTTAATCTTTATTACTTAGAAGGGAATACGACATAATTTCTTAACTATAATCAGAAGATCGCAGACCTAGACTATTTTTGAATTGAACCGACAAAGCGGCTTTAGGAAAAAGAAACAAACACAAATATTCTCGGAACACAGTCTCGAGTTCAGACGCCATTTACAGTCTTTTTTCAAACCTATACTTTTCAGCAGAGGTAACTTAGCATATAGACACCGCAACACTAATAAAGGAGCTCATGACTTCATGACGTAAGCTATTATATACCGAATAAACTTATTTGAACCTACTAATAACCTTACTCCGTACCACAACGTTCGTGTTTTCTACGTCATCGGTCTCTTTTGCTCTTGTCCATGTCTTAAAATATGTGAAAGAGACAAGTTTTTAAATGTCGTTGAAACGAAGTAAAACACAAAATAGAACCCGAAGTGGGCGGGGACAAAATAGGGACATCGCGGCGCTCCAATCGCGCGAAGATGTCACTTTGATCTACCAATAGCGTGCGAGTTTTAAATAACATAGTATTGTTTCTTTGTAATTACTGTTAGTATGCGTAAGTGCAACTAAAATGAAAGCTGTCATCTTTAGAGAGTAACAGTTCTAAACAAATAGTATTTAATTATTAATCACTACATAGTATAAAACAAAGTCGCTTTTTCTTTCCCCATGTCCCTTTGTATGCTTAAATCTTCAAAACTACGCAACGGATTTTGATACGGTTTTTTTAAATAGATAGAGTGATTCAAGAGGAAGGTTTATATGTACAATAACATCCATTAAATAGTGGAGAAATACTGTTATTTTTGAGGTTTCTAATATGATGTCGTAAATATTCACCTTTTTTTTCGCTAACATTGCAAACGCAGGCTAAACCCTACGAAATTTATCAAAATAATGTACTAAGTATTGTACATATTGAAAAGGTCTACAGAAAACTCCGCTATGGTGTATGTCTATCTGTTATGGATATCCCACAATAATATTTTTTTGTCATTTACTTTTTACGACATATAATGGCTAATTTTCGAAGCGATTTTAACCAATACAGCATTAATCCTTATCCAATTAAATACTTTAAATACATTGTTGATTTAATATTGATCTATATGGCCCTTTACAGAATATGATTTAAATTAATATTTTCGAAGATTTTACAGATTTAAAAATTACGGGACGTAGCGTTTGCGGCGGTAGGCCGGCCAGGGCGGCGCGGAATTTAGATATTCCAAAGACAGCAGGAAATCTTCATGGTATTAGGGAAAGGGGAATTGTTTTACTCCAAATTTAACAGGTGTGGGCCACGGGCAGTAATGAATAAATCAAAACTACTGGATCGATTTTAATCATTTTTTCAGTGACATATTTCATACCCGTGCGAAGCCAGAGCGGGCCACTATGTTTTTTTACCACGCTTTTATTAGCTTGGGTTGTATCTATGTATGTATGTATGTATGTATGTAATGGAATCTTTGAGCTTAATTTTCACCAATTTCCAGAAGTTTGATTAATTTGAAACTTTGCACACGTATCAAGGGCCGATGACAATGCAATAATTTAATAACAGTTTTCCCAGTTTTCCTCTGTAAGAGGGAGTAAAAGAGATAGAGCTAACGCGCGATCTGTATCAATTATGAATCAAATCTTATAAACTAAACTAAAAAGTAAAAAATAAATTATAGTTTAAAAACCAAAAAAAACACGCTTTTAAAACAGATTGAACTAAAAAATTAAAAAAAACTGTAGTAATCAATTGAAAAATTCATATTATTGTACAAAAAGCGTGGTTAGCGTGGTAGTTAGGTTAAAAATTCATATTATTGTACAAAAAGCTTGATTTAGATTGTTGTAAATATTTTATCAATAATTTACTATATCTGTGGATATCATAACAAGCACCCCACGCTTTTTGTACAATAATATTTTATATACAACGTTCACAGTTTTTTTGTAGTGTATTTAGTATCAGCATTGCACCCGTGCGAAGCCGGGGCGGGTCGCTAGTTAGGTTATAATCCATTGATATAATAAGTAATAAGAACTAGATACAAAGTCCAATACAAAAAATGACGCTAGAAACTGTCCAAGATTGATTGATTGACGTTCTCATTTTATTCAGTGTCAACTTTATAACCCGATCAAATTATGTCGACATACAGTAGTATGAATATTTTATGTCATCTTGTTGTATCTATTCGATTGATGTAGGTTGTGCTAAAAGTGCATCCTGAGGTCAAATGTGCGCACTATAGTAGGGAAACTTGACTCAGATTGTGAATGTATGTAGTTTTTTATACACGGTGCATTTTCAACCACCTGTAAAACGAAGTCCATGTTATGTAACCATTATTTATAACGTCTTGGCAGTGTTATTTTAATTTTTTTACCAAATTTTTTTTGAAGTGAAACTTTATTATGGGCGTTGGAAAAAATTTACCGTCACGTTTTGCGTCACATTGACGCGTCAGATTTTTCGGTTACGCGCCATCTTTTTCTTGCCCCTACCACGGTTGGTTCAGACGATAGCAAAAAGGTAAAGTGAAATAATATTTAACCAATTTAACCAATTGGATATTTAACCAATTTAACCAATTTAACTAATTTATCCAATTTATCCAATTTAACCAATTTAACCAATTTAACCAATTTAACCAATTTAACCAATTTCTGGAAAGTTGCATGTAGATCATTTTTAGAAAAATAAGGCTATAAAGAAGTTTCACTTCTTACGTGTGTACACTAGTACACGCACAACTTTTTTTTTAATAAAAATATCAAATACTTAATGGTTTTGCTATTTATTTTGAAACACGCTGTGACGCGCAGACATGTAGCTGTGTAAGGTCCATTCAACCGAGACCCTGCCGTAGCAAAATAATTTGTCTGTGCGCTTCACAGCGTGTTACAAAATTAAAAGTCTGAATCAAAATTTAATATTTTTCAATAAAATTTTTTAATCAAAAATAAATAACACTGTCATGATGTTATACATAATGGTCCAATAACGTGGGCTTCGATTTCCAGGTGGTTCAAAAAGCACGGTGTATCACATCAAGGGTTATGATATACCTCAGTTGTCTGCATAAATGATTTGATAAAACTATGACAACAGGCGACTAATAGCATTGTTCCAATGTCCTTGTTGAAGAACAATTAACTAACTTAATTGTAAAGTCACATGAACCTATTGTTGTATTTACGTTTCGCTCTGTCTGTAATAATAACGTTTGGCAGTCCATAACTTGCCTTATCAATACAAAAATATCTCACTTATCGCGCGTAAGTTCATACAATTCATGTGAGTAAGTTTTAATGTGTGAATTTTGAGTGACATAACATTTTAGGCGAAAGGTCATTGTGAATAACAGACAATATTCAATGCTGATTTGTGTATTGGCATGATATCAAACCTGGTTTCCTTTACATTCAAGGCATATGCATCTTCTTATTCTTTGCAATATAGTTATAAATGATTAGACTCAGGTATGTTTTATTAAGGACCTGGGTGTTGTTTTATACTTAACTAGATTTGACCGCGGCTTTGCTCACGTTAAATTCCGTAACACGGTTTCTTTCCTGATTTTCCATCCCATAGTTTAAGGGCTGGAGGAAGATTGCAAAAAAATAAGACAGGTATTTTTTGTTGGAAACAATGAATCTGTGTACCGATTTTCTAGCTTCCTACCTTAAAAACAGCGAAAATCCCTTAGCGGATTCCAAAAAAACAATTATGCACGATGTTCTTGTTAGCTGTGACTAACAATAGTCCGCATACTAATTTTAGGCCCTCTACCTTGAAAATTGCGGTATGTTCCATACAAACGTCGACCCCCCATTTTAGGAAAGTGGGGGGTCAGAAAGAGACAAAAAGTAGACTATGTAACACTCTATACCTTTTATCTCCACTTAAAAAATTACGACAGCTAATCATTCCGTTTTGCCTTGAAAGACGGACAAACAAACAGACACACACACTTTCCCATTTATGATTCCCATTTATGATATTTATATATTACTAGCGGACCCGACAGACGTTGTCCTGTCTTAACTATGAATATTGATTTCAATTTGGTATAAAAAATAAAAAATATTTCAGATACAAATTTATTTATTGACATTGCAAATGCTCACCGTACTGGAAATAAATTGTAACCAATGATATTAGACAGGAAATATCATTGATTGTAACCATTTGCAGCACGCATTCAGTCAATGTTATGTCACACGCCATAATGTTACTTTAAAAAAGTTTAAATTGTCAAAAGCGCTAAGGTTTCATTACAAATAATTTAGTATGGTGATTAAGTTTTCTTAAACATTCTAATTTTCCACGAATTTTTCTTAATATTTTCTTTCATAAGAACATTCTCCTGACAATAACAAACAAAACAAAAAAATAACTAGTGAAATCGGTCCAGCCGTTCACGCGTGATGCGATGACCAAGGGAAATAGGGAGTTATTTTTATATATATATATATATATATATATATATATATATATATACACCGTGAAATTTTAGTGGTTGTTTTCCCGCAACAGAACGAATCGTGCGAGTTATTTTTTGAAAATAAAGATATCGTTGTTCTCAATTAATCAAAAAAATAATCATCAACTCAAAAGCGTGAGATACGATAGTATCTTTACAAAATGTGACGTATTTGGGTACTGCTTGCCGCACGAAATCAATGTTCAAAGCAAAAGAAGCTCTACGTACTAAGTAATACAGCATAAACTGCACCGCGCGAGGGGCAATGACCCCGGCCGGTGACCGGCTGCGGCGCGGCTAGTACCATTGGTTCGAGGTTGCTTTCGAGTTTCGTTTATCACAATCGTGAAACTGCTATATTGTATTTAAATAAAAAAAACTGCACAAATCTATTGTACTACTAAGATAGAATAATTTTACTGCGGGAAAACAACCACTAAAATTTCACGGTATATATATATATATAGATAATAGTATGGATTGTCTGACAAAGTCGCTAAATAAGCTGGTGTACGAGTAGCACCCTAATGTTAAATATCGCAAAAAATCATCAAGTAGAAGACATACAATTTGAGTAGTTCAGCAAAATGATAGTCTGCTTCTTTAACTACAGGTCACAGTAACAGCTACAACTTTAGCTCACGGCTAGTGTTGCCAGGTGTCCCGATTTGCGCGGGACGTCCCGATTTTCAGGGGTCTGGCGACGCGTCCCGATTTGCACCTGATCGGGACACTAAATGTCCCGATAAATTAACAACTTTATAAAAATTATTACATACATTATTAATATTAATTAAATGACACATGACATCATGAAGCGAAAAAGCGCTTAAAATAGCAAGCATCACACACATGTCTTTTTTTATAAATAATGGGCTTGCTCTTGACAACATACTTAACTATACGGTTATGAAGAAGCCTAAGATTGAGCGAGATTACCCAGAGGTCTGTCTCGCGCGAATGACTATAGCGGTAGTTGCGGTATAGCAAGGGTACATATAGCTTCCAAAGACGCTTTGTTTTGTTCTTTGGCCCAGAGACGCGACCGCTTCGCAATGGTGCTTCACTCAATCAGTAGATCAGTCACTTGTAAAAGATTAAATTCAAAGTTACTAGGAATATTAGTGGCAAAAGGCAATAAATCTACGTCAATTTATAAAAAAATGTTTTTTTACTGTCCCGATCTACAACCATAAATCCCGATTTGTTTTACCGTCTGCCCCGATTTAAAACAATTCGGATCTGGCAACACTACTCACGGCAGATATCTTTCAGTTTGTTGACAGTGTTTTACCACCAATTTAGTAACAAGGCCCCTTTTTATGTTTAGTAATACATTTTAAAAGATAAACATATTTTCATTGATTGGTCAATTTGGTCAGAAAATCGTCTGAAAAGCGTACAAGAATATTACTTTCATGTTACTGAAAATTAATTTAAGTAAAACAAAATTACTATCTTCAAAATTTGATTCTATAGAGGTATATTTTAAAAACTCTAAAGAATTTCAACGAATTCAAACCAATACCGTAAACAGATACCTATATAGGTACCTCAGTAAAGAGTTTATCTTCGTCTAACAACAATAATTATATTGATATAATGGATATGAGCTGATACTGCACGGCAAAGGTTATGACAATTATGAGTAATTAGTGTCATTACTTACAAACATATTTATACTATCTTAAGACCATCAATCATTGCATCGTATAGGTACTATTAAACGGATAAGTCTGCTAATACTGTCAGAATCTTTCTACTGAGCCCCGGTTTAAGTAAGCAATTTGATAACAATTTGACAGCTAGTAAGTTGGCTTGAACCATAGCGATGATAAAACATTAGTCAAAGACGTGTGTTATCCATTTCTATAATAGGATTCCCAATCGGGAAACATGAGGTGTGTATTTTAAACAACACATTACAATACGCAAATACCTACGAAATGGCAATATTCGTTTGAGAATCGACAAATTCATGTTATTTGGGAACAAAAGAAAAACTGCACTGTACAAAATTTAATCCGAACAAAAGTGTAAATTATGCTACAAAATTTGAGTTCTCGCATGATGAGATAAAAGTCGGTATTTTCTTGTTTTGCAACGAAGGAAATTTGTCGTTTAATGCCATACTTATCTTCGGTGATTTTATAAAGAAAAGTTCTATTTTTGCTGTCAAGTCTTTACTTCTCGTATACCCTAAAAAAACACATTAGAGTCGGTCAACCCCTGATAAAAATATATGGTGATATATAAAAAATAAATTGTATGTAAGCAATGCTTTAAATTGGGGTTTCCGCCCACGCCACATAATTTAAAGTTGCGATGTAAGTAATACTATAATCAAATGAATCAAGTGTAAGCTTATAGGTACCATCGTCTGATTAAAAACAAAATGTTAATCCAAGAGCGTCAATCAGAATAATGATTTGCTGCTGACATTAAAATAAACTAAACAAGATCATCCAAGAAATGATTTGTAAATGTTTCAGTTTAGAAATCGGATGGAACACACGCTTTAAATCATCAACACACACATCATGATATGGATCTAATAAAATAAAAGCAGAACACTTTCCCCTTGTAAAACACTTTTACTTGGACAACGTTAATTGTACTTTTCTAATTACTTTCGAGTGAATCTGGCATAAAATAATAACGTATATGACGACTTATTCTAAATTTAAAACAAGTGTTTTCCGTCTGTGTTTTGTTTAATTGTATCACTACACTACTATACTAAGACTCTAAGGAAGTCATGACATGGTTTGATAACGATGGACAACGATGTTCACAGAACACTATAACCTGTTACACATAATCACAAATATTTTATATGGTACCAGCTGTTGCCGGCGACTTCGTCCACTTGGAATTTTGAATTTAAAACTATGTATTAAAATTAACCCACAGACTATTAATGGTGATCCATTTCTTTCACTTAGACCCGAGTTCACCAACACTTAAACAGCCGGTAAACAAAGAGTGACGATTAATTTGACACAATTCCCATACAACATATGTCAAATAATATTTTAAACGCTGTTTAAATGCTGTTTAAACTTAAACGTCTGTTGGTGAACTCGGGCCCTAGGTAAGCACTAGGTATGAACACTTTAAGTTATGACTTTCTTTATAAATACGGGCGTAAGACATGTTAATACTACCTATAAATCTGAGAATAAAATCGGCCAAGTGCGAGTCGGACTCGCGCACGAAGGGTTCCGTACCAAAAAGGCCAAAAAAACGAGTTTGTTGTAGGTATGGGAGCCCCCCTTAACTATTTATTTTATTTTGTTTTTAGTATATGTTGTTATTGCGGTAACAGAAATACATAATTTGTAAAAATTTCAACTGTCTAGCTATCGCGGCTCTTGAGATACAGCCTGGTGACAGAGCGACGGACAGACGGACAAACGGACAGACGGTCAGACAGCGAAGTCTTAGTAATAGGGTCCCGTTTTTACCCTTTGGGTACGGAACCCTAACAACCTAGTTCTAGCTCAGTTACGTTTTCCTGATTTTGTTCATTCTTGTACACATCACAGCGATTTATTCTGAGTTTTATCTCAACTCACCTGTCAACAATGATGAATTGAGAAGTACGTACTAGTTACACTATTAAAATCAAGGATAATCATGCTAATTGATCATTTCAAGGTAAGCAAACTCAGTTGTTCATCTTTTTATAAACTTCAGCAGAATTTTTAACTGTGGACGTTAATGTATGATTTATGGAAATGGTTGCACTTGCAAGCGTTGGGCTAGCTTGTTAAACAGGACCAGTCCCCTAATTCGCGTAACCAAATCGTATCACAATCGTAATTTAATTGCAGGTTTTTGACAGTTCTAGTAGGTATGGGCTAAATGTCAAAATCGTCCAATTCAATCACGATCGAACTGCGATTGAAATAGATGAATAAGGCCCCAGGACTAAAACTAAATCACATATGTGCTATCGGCTATCGTACTTGAATTTTAGAAATGATTGTTAGTTAATAATATACAGGAAAGCCCAGTTCGAGGAGACTGAAGTTACTATTCATCATCAAACCACATCAATTCTCGTAAGTCTCAAAAGAATAATTACTGCTATACTGCCATAATCACCACGCTAGACAGTCTGGTTGGTGATTGCTATTTTTGGCAATGGTTGAATGAAGATGCTGCTGCCCTTCTCCTTCTGGCAGAACTCCTTCCATTTAAGCACCATATATTACGGATATTAATTGACGTACCTGGATGACCGAGCTTTTACCATATTCTTTTGGTTATTCGATACGAATTGCATACTTAAAAAAAGGGACAAAATAATCATATGGACTCGAACGGGGGTATATAAACATGAAAAATTATGTCTCAGGCGGGACTCGAACCCGCATCTCCTCGCATCGGCGGACGAGATTCGGGTTCGAGTCCCACCTGAGACATAATTTTTCAAGTTGATATACTGATATTATAATTGCAACTAAGTTGCTGAAATATCAAATAAAGTCGAACGGGGGTCTTTTGGTTTCAGACCCTCCAGCTGAAGTATTATATAACCTTGTAGATGATGGCAAAATTCGTATTCTAATGATTTCTTCATTGACTGAAACATGGATGAAATGTCATTTTCTAAAAATCAACCCTTGCTAGACCGATTTATCACCCCCTAAAACCGCTGCATACTAAATTCCATGAAAATCATTTGAGCCGTTTTCGAGATAATAATATTTAATTGCCCGAAAACGCGGACAAAACGACGTTTTCTAAAAATCAACCCTAGAGACCGATTTATCGCCCCCCAAACCCGCTGCATACTAAAATCCATGAAAATCGTTGAAGCCGTTTTCGAGAAAATTATAATTAATAAATTGAACAGTTGAACACAAGAATTGCTCGTGAAAAGGTATTAGATTTGAAAAACTCACCAACTAAGCTGTACTTGATAAGGCAGGGATGGCACAAGCTCGCGATCGGCTGCCAGTGCTCGTTGTTAGCTACATCAGCTAATTCTTCAGACTTATTCGTCAGGAACAACGCAAACTCCCTAAAAGTGACATCGTGGCCAAACTCCAACGATTCGTTTGAGGGGTTTTCGCGGAACGCCTTGATTATTCGTCTGCCTACTCGATCCTGGAAATTGAGCAGTTGGGTTAAACTTTATAGGCCTCCTATTGAGTTATCGCCTATATCCTTTTATCCAATATTTTTATTGGACAGATTATGATATGTTTTGTAAAAGACACATTCGAAACTTTATAGTAAACATCTGTGATCTGTTTTAGACGCCCAGCGCCCTTTCGTAGGGGTTCGCCCTGGGCTCGAATTAGAGGCGTAATTTTTATAAATTTACATAATCAACTCAACTTTGTAAAACAACCAATCGTATAAAATTAATTGAAATCGGTAAAAAGTTAGGCGTGTTCTGATCGATCATAAAAAACCGGCCAAGTGCGAGTCGGACTCGCGTACGAAGGGTTCCGTACCATTTACTAGGTAGGTAATTGAGTTATTGTAGTGCCTACCTGTTACCATTATTGATATCGAGCAAAAAAGGGCAAAAAATCGCGTTTGTTGTACGGGAGCCCCCCTTAAATATTTATTTTATTTTGTTTTTAATATTTTTTGTTATTGCGGCAACAGAAATACATAATTTGTTAAAATTTCAACTGTCTAGCTATCGCGGCTCTTGAGATACAGCCTGGTGACAGGCAGACGGACAGACGAACAGACGGACAGACAGCGAATTCTTAGTAATAGGGTCCCGTTTTTACCCTTTGGGTACGGAACCCTAAAAACGGTAAAAAAATATATTGATTAACTACATTATCTCTTTTGTCACTTCTTATCCATTTTCTCAGTTTAAAACAGAGTATCAAGGTAAAAGTAATTAAGATAGTTAGTGCTATCAATGCTTTACTCTCCATTATTTAATGTCGATAACAAAATATTAGGCACATATGAAAATATAATTCCTTTAATAAAATGGGTGCACAAGAAAAATAAATTATTGCCGGCCTATCATTATGATGAGAGTTGTATTTTGTATAAGTTTAAGTTATCATTTAGTTTCAGTGATATATTGTGAATTCACATAACAGTGGTTGCATGAATCTGTCATATTATGTATAACAAAAAGAGATCAAGAGTGACAGTGTAGTTTATAAAAATTATAGTTTAAAAAAAAACTAAAAAACCACGCTTTTAAAACAGATTGAACTAAAAAATTAAAAATAAAACTGTAGTAATCAATTGAAAAATTCATATTATTGTACAAAAAGCGTGGGGGGCTTGATTTAGATTGTTGTAAATATTTTATCAATAATTTACTATATCTGTGGATATCATAACAAGCATAAGGATATTATAAGTGCAATTAAGTTGCTAAAATATCAAATAAAGTAAGAATTAAATAATTAAATTATAATAATTACCTGAAAGTATTTAGCACTAGGCATATCTCCTTCTAATTTATTCCTGTACGCTGACAACAGCCGTTCAAATGGATTACGGACAATTATCATCTTGTGGTAATTATCCAGCATGTAGTCACGTTCCGGCTTTGATACACTGCTCAGGTTCCGGAACATTCCCGGGGAGTGAGCGAGGTATGCAGGTATGGACAGGACATCGGTGTCATTCCATTTTCCTGTTAGTATCATCAATATTCTCTTCCAGTTTGTACATGCCACCTGTTACAGGGTAGTTCAATATGATTGGCCAGTTAACAAAACATTGTATTATTTATTTATTTATTTAAGCAAACAAATTTGCAGGCTTACAGAGTGATTCAATTTTAATATGCAAGACTGTGTTAACCTTATCCAGTAGAGTGCAAGTAAAACTTAAAATAAGAGCATTCAAGAATGAAGAACTTTACTCTAGGAGTGGTACATTTCTTGAATTACTTATTACCTACCTACTTATTATTAGGGATGTTGTAGCTTGAAGCTTTAAATAGAGCTTTAAGATAGCACTAAATAGGGATTAATCAAATCAAATCATTGTCATTAATAAATAAATTGGCTTTTAAAATGTTTAAGCAATATTTGTTGTGCATAACTTCACTACAACTTAACTTATATTCCCGCCTACACATTACTAATATATTTTGTAACTATAATTATAGTTGTACCATGAAAGTTATAATATGTCATAAAATATATAGGTATTTAGATCTAATAAACACCCACAACAAAGGTGGACCTAAGTATATATGTAATTAAGTAATTACAAACTCTTTAGGCTGGTCACAATATGAATTTAAAATTGAATTACCTATGAAATGCACACATGATCTGTGTCATGGGCATTGAATAATCACATCATAAAACTATCAACACATTAGTTCATAAACTAATTTTACTTAATCCAAAACCTGGTTCGCCTTGACCCTTACCTTAGGCACATAACAATAGAGGAGCTTGTGTGTCTCGTCCACTAAAATGTGCTCGAACTGATTATCCGGTAGATTTTCTAGAGTCCATTTCGGGGTAAACCGGTGACACGATTCTTGTATTAACTCCTGACGGGCCAAGTTCGTGGACTGGGTCAACTCCAACGAGTGTTCAACAGTCAAGTCATTGTCGTTTATTTGGCTTATTTCACTCACAATATATCCCCGAACGCACAACAGAATACTAAACAGCACTAGATTAACATCCGAACTGCGCATCTTTCACCACAAACCAACATCACACACTGAATAAAAGAAAAGAAAACAGAAAACTTTCTTGCGTCTAATTCGGACTTAACTTTTTATGTAGGGCATCCAGTTTAAACAGTATGGTGCTATCATTTACATAGGACAGGATTGTTTATTTTATAACATGTAGAGCTTATGTGATGCGATGCGGTTTTATTAACCCCAGTGTATAATAAAAAAATAAACTTTAACGTAATTATTATTCACGCAGTCACACGCGTCCACCTCAAACAAAGTTGACAGAACAACTGAATGAATGAAATGATAAATTGACATGAATGAATGACTGACAGATGTGTTGAGTGAGTGAACGTCTGTTAAGTCCGAATACCGAATGTTTTCATTCACCAGCAATGGCAAGAGTTCCCAACATACTACAATAATCCCATAATCGATTTTAAACTTAGTTGTTTATAAATTAAAGTTCATTGCCAATTGAGAAGTTCTGACGTTTTGTGTAAGTAGGTAGTAGTGAAGACGACTGACGTCGCTTGAATGAATGAGCATATTTTTTATTAGGGTCTAACCACAAAACACAACGCCGTTATCATTTTGCTAATTATTACTAGACATCAAAAAAGAGAGGTTAATTTATTTTAGGTGTTTCATAATAATAATGTGAGTAAAAATTACTAAACAGGTCGACAGATTATTATGACCGAATCATTTTAAATTACAATTATTTTATAACGAATCTCAATATTATTCCAAAATACATAAAGAGGCATCTAGGAAATAATTTAACTATTATTAACACTTTATATGATTTTTTTATCAATTTAATTGCAATTATAATGTCAGTATTTAAACTTGAAAAATTATGTCTCAGGCTCTTCTAATACTGATATTATTAATCAAATCTTTTTCAGCGATTTCAATTATACATCTTCAAATAACAATCCGTGGTAGGGTGAGCTTAGTCGTGCGTGAGCTTATATTCGCCATGGGTGTTTTTTTTAAAGAGCAACAGTATTTTTGATGGAAAAAGGGAAAAGAAAAAAGTAATAAATTCAAAGTATACTAACATGGCGCATTCAACATTATTTATTACTTAGAAACGCTCATGCAGATATTGACTAGATATCAAGATTATGTTACTAAATAGCACTGAAATTTGTACTAATTTGCTCTGATCCCATCACTCGCAGGCAACTTTTCAGGTATATTGGTCTGAAATAAATAAAATAACATTCTCAACCCGCTTATAATAAGAAGTTAACTTTATTATATTGTGTATTAAATTTTAGAGTATATTAGTTTGTTATATTTTTTGTATATTCCAATATCATTAAAATAGGAACGATTTAAGCCTTTTTCACAATTGTTAACTATTTTTCACAACTTAATAAAATTTCAAAAAAGTAAATTCCTAAACCATGTTTTTTTTTTCTCGTGGTAAGTTGCCCAAGATACTGGCAGCTTTATCACGCTGGATCGCGAAGCTCAGTGGCTGTGAAAGGTAACTGCCAGCTCTTGGGTCACCGTTGAGCTCAAATCTATAGACATTTATCGTCTACTTACCCTGAGTTGTTGTATGTAGCAGACTTGGTGGTACTGATGTATCAGAGCGAAAGCCTCCTCTGCTACTACAAGTTGATTCTGTTGCCATGCTAACACCGCTAAACATGCCCATAGTGTTTCGTCTTCGACAGTCCGACATAGCTGCATACATCAATAAAGTTATTAGAGTTATTTAAACTGTTATTTAAGCAAGTGAATTACTATATAGTCTATAATAAAAATACAATCTTTTGAATAAAAATTTCAATTGCCTGAGATGGGATGGGACTCGAACCCACACGAGAACTTACCACCCTTAGCGGAAGGTTGTGGGTGGGTCGAGTAGGTACCACCGATTTTTTTTTCAAGGATTTTTATTTTAAACTTTTGATCAAAGTTAGTTGAGATGAGTTACAGTAGTAATCATTCAACAGTGGGCTATTACATTAATTGCCATCTAATTCTTTGATTGAATTCTGCCATCCTGTTTTAAGAACGATATCGTAGCATTAGCTGATAATGTTCTATTCTTACATTCTAATGAGGAATATGATTGCTCCATATTCTCCAATTATACGCTTAGAATCATATAGGCAAGATAGGCATCTTGCTTTTCTATTTCCTCTTTTGAAGACAAAAATAAATAATAATCAATTGCACCCGCCCGAATAGCACCTCCGCGAATAGCACCTGTCCACGAATAGCACGTACAGCGCCGGCTGCTGTGTTGTAATATTGATAGGTGCTCTTCGTGAACTAGGCCAGGTACTATTCGCGCAGTTGCTATTTGGGTGGGTGCTCTAAGTGGAATACGTCCAATACATTCCCTTCAACGTACAGCGTGGCCTACTACATCAAGCGATACATTTTTGTTGCAAACTCGAACCTAAGTCAACAATGTTAAGATATATTAATGTATAGCCAAATGTGCTGTCGTCTGTATATTGACAATTCTTAATAACCTGCAAAGCAGCCTGCCACATGTTAGTAGCAACATGTTTGAGCAGTTTCTCTGGGAATGCTGCAAGTGAAACGTGCAAGATGGACCCGTTGCCGCGGCAAATCCTTGCTACACCCTCTTCAACGCTTACGATCGTCGGGTTCCGTCCTAGATCGCTGCAATTGAAACAAACTGTTGGAATACCAATAATCATGCATCAGCATGTGACTGGGCATGTCATAAGATCAACTTTCCTATGACAAAATTGTAAGTGAATAATCTGATTAAGCTGTCTTGGAAACTATTTTTTAAATAAGTAAACAAGGAAAAAAACATTGTAACCTGATGCAGTAATTCTTTTTTATTGGTATTGTAAATATTTTTAGTAAAAGCATATTATTATAATAAAATATTAAATTATAAATTACTCAGTAGAATTATACATAGGGCATTATTAGCCAACTTGGGTATTATAGGTCATTAAAATCGTCAACTGTACCTACTTAAGTATATTGTTTCATTAGTCTTATTTAAATTAGAATAATAAATGAAAGTAATCGCTTGAACTTGTTCTGGCTTCATATTTATTCAAATTATTATTAAGTCAACTCATTAGATAACAATACAATATTGTTTATTTACTTAAATAGACCCATTAGACAATTAGGTACTAATGCTTGCTTACAAACAAATTATTATAAATATACAGAAATTAAATACAAATCATTTAGTTAATTATCTTCTTCCTGCAAATATGTAACTTTGAGGAAGATTAGAAGACAGAACCAGACCTAACAACACACTGATAATATTGAAAAGGATTATTTCTATGATAAATTTAGTTCACCTGATCTCCTTGGTGACTGTGGTGAGAGCAAGCCAATCGGGCTGAGTTGCCGCCCGCGGGCAACACCACGCTACCGCTGAGTTAGCGCGTAGACCGACCAGCAACTCCGTTTCAGCACTCCAAGCTATACTCAGGATTTGTGATCCTGACGAAGATTTTAACTTATTTATAGATTTCCGAATTTAGTTCAGGGTTTTATAAATCAACTTGATTGGTTTAGATTATTTTTCTCTTGAGTCATAGTATCACTAGATTACTATTTAAAGCTCCTCTTGTTTCGTGGATATTGGAAACAACAAAGGTACTACTAACACCTAAAATATATTTTTTTAAATTGCCTCGTCCAGACGTCGAACCCGGGACCGCGGAGCAGGCGAAACCTTGAAAACTGGTGTGCACGCCACCTTGATAAATCTTTCTATCTTTCCTTCTTTTCTTTTGATATCAATATCATTGCGGTATAACAACCCTATCCATAATTACAGACTTAATACCAATTTAATAAAGCAACTAGAGACAAGTTGCTTGATTGGGTAATCTTTCGATAAATTAAACAGATGCATTTTTATTTTATTTTTAAAAGGTTAATATACCTACATTGTACTTTATTTGATATTTTAGCAATTAAATTGCAATTACCTATAATATCTTTAAAAAAATTTCGTACAACTTACCCAACTTCACAAACTTAGGCTTGGTATCCTTTACAGTGACGACATATAAATCTCTGTTATAGTCAAGCAAAGCCAGCTGTCTTTCGTTAATTGGTCCCGTCTGGCTTAAAGCTATAGTGGACACTGTCATCTTGTGATTTAGCTTTGTTACAGCGTTATCTGCTGAGCTACGGACCACCAGTCCAGTAGGTAGATCGAATACATAAATTACTGTAATACAAAAAAAAATTAAGCCCCTCCTCAATATTACACTTCACCAACATAGACTAAGCATAGTTTGGATCTTAAAAGTTTTTCGTCAGACTGATCGTAGCTAGTATGTATGTACTATAATAATGGTAATTTTAATTTACTTGCCTTCAACTTTACGTTCATGAATGTAAGGTTAAACTTCGATTAAGGCAGGCTATAAAACATGACAACAGCTACGTACCTAGATTCAACCGCAGAAATTTAGATGTCGTATTTTTGTATGAAACATTTCATATTCATGAATAGTCAAACCACATGTCAGTCGTACAAAGATTCCTCAAACTTTTTAATATTGACCTACTTAAACCATTAGGTCTTTTAGAGGCAAAACACGGCTATCAAAATAATGAATAAAAATACTATGGTAGCATTAACGAATTCAGGCGTCATATACACGTGATGACATCCTGCTTGAAAAATGTAGCATACGCATATACTGTGTTCAGAATTTGCTGATTTGTGATTGCAAAAAATATTACTGGTGACTAAACGATCGCAGCAAAAAAAATATAAAAAAGAATATCAAGACGTCTTACGCTTTTTATCCGTCTGATCTATAGCCGCAAGAGCATCAGCGCCTAGAGACACAGCCGCCCTGCCCAAGGTCTCAGGACGAGCTCCCCAGCGAGGACTTGCCAGTAGTCTACCCATGTAACTGTACACTGAGAGTCCAGCTCGTTCAACTATGCAGAGACATCTGAAAAGGTCCAAACCAATTAAATGTCTGTATACCTACTTGTGTTTAAATTGTTTTTTTTTTGTCTCAGGCGGGAACACAGAAATATACCTTTTCTTATAGTTTAAGTACTGATATTATAATTGCAATTACATAGCTAAAAATATCATATATCAAATATCAATATCATATAAAGTATCTACTTGCTACTTACCTTTCTGCCAATAGTAGCATACTTATCGTGCCTTCCTTAAGATCGAATGTCACTGGAGTGTTCCAAGATGTCAACTTGTGTATGAAGCACTGTTTCACCGTTGCAATTACCAGGTGGTTAAATCCTAAAGCCATCTGTATCACTCTGTCTGGATAGTCCAGTTGATCACTTTGGTCAGTAATGATATCTTTTATAGATATCACTTTCCGGCCGACTTGTGTGCATGCGTAATTTTTCCATGTGTATTCTCTAGAAGAAAGAGTAAGTTTCCTTTCAGTCTCTAGAAAAACGTCCAGCCTTGAAGACTGTTCTGTAAGTGGAACTGGTTTATAATAATAAATTGGAGTCATCAAATGCATTCTAATTGTCTATGAAAACCGTTAAAAAGATGTCCTCACAAGTCGGTTATTGTAAACTTTTCTGAATCGGTATTCATTTGTTTTTTGTATTACAATTTTGAGCCAGAGCCGATCTGCGTCTACTAGCAAAGGTTTATCAGCATAGGGATTAGGTATTACCTGTCAATTACATGTGCAAATAGTACATGGCCGTTAGCACAAGCTGCAGCCAGCTGGGTTCCATCTGAAGACCAGGCAAGGCTGTAGATGCTACCCGTCAAGGGTCTGTCAAGGCAGTGAGACCACTGTGGTGGAGAAAGAGATTTTATTGATATTTTAACAATTATAATTTTAGGGCCACACCACACTAATACGTTTTAGAATGCGTACCTACTATAATGCGCTTACGCATTTTTTGTTACGAAGTGTTGTCTGATTTTTATTATTTTAATATGTAAAATAATTATTAGATTAATGAATGTGGATGAAGCGAAAGTAGTCTGTAAGGATCGTAGCAAGTGGAAAGATGTGGTCTCTGCCTACCTCTCCGGGAAAAAGGCGTGAGTGTATGTATGTATGTAAAATAATAAAATTCAGACAACACTTCGTTAACGAGAAAAGTTATAAGTTTTGTGTAGTAGTGACCTGCACATAATATTTTTTTGTTGCCATATCGCGCTTAATACTTACAATTAAGTAAGATAAGTCTTATTGGTTAGCCTAATAATGCAGAATATGTTTTATACCTTTTGCATAATAAGTTCACCAATTTACCATGCCTAAAACCTTCGCACACCCAGTTCTGTAGGTATTTTTAATTTACACATATTGGGTAAATTTTGTCAAAATTTACAGAATTGGAACACAAGGATGCTAAGTTTTCACTTCGAGAATCGAGACCATGACATTTTGGTGTGTTGTCTAGCGCATATTTATTTATATTTTCGCAGAATAAGCAATTCGCTAATAAATATTTAGTCATTCAGATGTCACCGAATGAATGATGCAACACACAGTAAGGTCGTAGATCGAATGACGTCTGACCACATCCGGTAAGTTCTTTTTTTTTTGTTAGGTCCTACCTACTTACCTAAACATTTTTCTTCCCTTCCTGTCCATACCTTCCTGGGAATTGCTCTTGGAATCTTAAACTATTAATAAAATGTTTGTAACTCTGTCACGCCAGAAAGACTGCATGCATTTCGATGTAAAATGGCAAGGATATTCATAGATTAGCTGAAAAGCATCTTTTAATCCTCACAAAATTCCCGTAAGATAGGTACTACCTACTTAGATTACCTACGTACTACGCGTTCCTTCCTACTAAGTCGCGAGCGTTAGCTATTCTATTACTTTTTTTTTATCATCTCATTAAACATATTGAAAATATTTTTTTCATTAATTTGTGAGGCGTAAAATCAAGGTGAGATTTAAAATACGCCCCTGGCGGTCTATCATCTCGGAATGAATAATTTTACAAGGGACAAAACAAAGAAAACCAGTAGGAATAATTTTACAATGTAACAACAAGGTTTTACTTACCCCATTAGCATTGCACAGTCTTATTAGGTTGTAGCTGCCTATGACAAACAAATCTCCGGCGGGTGACCAGCTGACGCTCGTGATTGGCTGGTCGTGTTTCACGCTCACTGATATTTGTTGGCCAAATGTGTCCCAGATCTACAATACATGACGTGTATATTTAATAAGATAGGTAGGTACTTACAGTTCCCTGAAAATTAGATATTATTGTTGCAAAATCGCACCTATTTGAACTACATAAGATGCTACAATGTTTAGCTAGATGTGCTGTCGTCAGTACCAAATCAATTCAAAAAAGGAAATTGTTATTGTTTTATTTTGTTTATTAGCCGACACTAACCTGAATAAAACCGGCCAAGTGCGAGTCGGACTCGCGCACGAAGGGTTCCGTACCAAAAAGGCAAAAAAAAAACGGGTTTGTTGTATGGAGCCCCCGTCTGTCCGTCTGTCCATCGCTCTGTCACCAGGCTGTATCTCAAGAGCCGCGATAGCTAGACAGTTGAAATTTACACAAATTATGTATTTCTGTTACCGCAATAACAACAAATACTAAAAACATAAAAAAATAAAATAATTAGGTACATAAAACATAAATAATAAAATAAAATTATGTTTTTGGTATAAATTTGTTGTTATTGCGGTAACAGAAATACATAATTTGTGTAAATTTCAACTGTCTAGCTATCGCGGCTCTTGAGATACAGCCTGGTGACAGAGCGACGGACAGACGGACAGACGGACAAACAGACAGCAAAGTCTTAGTAATAGCATAGGGTAATAGGGTCCCGTTTTTACCCTTTGGGTACGGAACCCTAAAAATGGGTAGGTACCTACCTACCTACTTAAATACCGTACGAGAGCATTGGTGGACCGTTAAAATTCGAATATTAAAACATTTCGCTAATTTATTAAATGAACCTACATTCCCAAGGTAGGATACTGGTATTGTATTATTAGCATTAATTACGATTTTTATAATTTATTTCTATATATGTATTTGGTAGGTTTGAGAGTGAAAATAGCTTGTAGCTAATTTTATGTCCCTAAAAAAAACCCTTCCCGTAGGAGTTTCAAATTCCGCACGTATGATATCGCAGGCGGGCTATAGCTAAATATTCGTTTAAAAGATAGAGTGGTAGGTATAATTATTAAAAATACTCTTTATTGAGTCAGGGCTACTAAAATTGTTAATCTAACCTTAGTAAGGCCATCTTCGGAGCCAGATATGATCAAATTGTTGTTAGCGTTCCACGCTACACACAATATCAAACCTTCATGAGCCTTCCACTGTAAATAAAAACACAAAGTAAATACATAGTGAAGATGATTTAAAACATTAAATTGAGAGTAGGTAATTCATGAAGTGAATATAATATAAAATAGCAGCCTTTATTGTCGGTTTTAAATATGGTGTCGACTTAATAAAAAAAATAGCACCGCGCCTTCTCTTTCTATGGGAGTCGTACGTAAGAGGCGCCTAAAGGAGCACAGCCAGAAGAAGACAGGCAGCGTCTTTTCTCTATCATTACATTAGTCAAAGTGCGTTTGCCAACCCGTCTGCCAAGCGTGCCAATACTGCCAATATTTCACAACTTATTGGCTACTTAACTAAACCTGTTTAATACCTGCTTTAACCGTTTCAGTATTTTTTGTCATTATAAAACACTCCAATTATTAAAGAAAAAATTAGAAGGAAAATAAAGAGGTGGCTGCAAAGGAGTTACAATATTATACGGTGTTTCCGTAAAGGTAATAATAATAATATAATAATATTTTTAGGACATTTCTCACTGGGCCACACAGAGCCATCTAGTCCCAAATTAAGCTACTATTAAGTACCCTGTCGTATGAGGTACTAGACAACCGATAAACTTACTTATATACTTTTTTTTTGTAAATACATTTCTACTTATAATATATAGAAAACACCCAGACCAGTGCAAACAGACATGTTCATGCACACAAATATTTGTACTGTGCGGGGATCGAACCCGCGACCCGTGGCTCAGAAGCAGCTTTTACTACCGCTGATCCAAATGGTAGTAGGTAAATAACTATACGTCTTTATGTTTGTAGCCCACGTATTACCTAACATAGGCTGTGAGAAACACACTTCACAGTGTTTTTTCTAACGTTTATAAACATAAACAAGCGTTACTAATAACACTTCTACACACTACACAAATCTCACAAATTAATTTCTTACTCATAAAATGTAGGGGGGATTGACCTTAGGAATCATTGAAAAATACCTTGTCGAATCGTTATTTAATAACAAGGTACGAAAGATACGGCTCGTACATCATAGAGGACCATCATTACAGTTATCGTAAATTACGATAACTGTAGTACTGCAGTAGGTAAGTGCTATAACAGTAAGACGCAGAGATTCGCAGAGGCTAACATGAAGGTGATTAACCAAATTCACATAACAGTCCCAAACTTTCACATTTGCACACATTATATGAAAACTTGTGAACCTAGTACCCAACTCAAAAATATTTGTGACTCAAAAATACTAGTGTTTTTTTTTAATACCTAATCAATGGGCTTGCTCTTGACTACATACTTAACTTAACGGTTAAGAAAAAGCCTAAGATGGAGCGAGCTCACCTGAGCTGACCTGTTAGCTAGCCGTCATCATTGGTTAGAAAACCAAAGATGCCGTTGCCCAGGAGTGACCACTAGGAGGTAGATCCCACCACCCCAAAAATTTGCAGGCAATGTTCCTAGCCAAGCACTTTGTTCACAACATTTCATTAAATAGTAATTATCATGTCATATTTTTTCCGTTTGGTTTTAGGAACGCAATACTTAGATTCTTACAATTCTATACAGTTACTTTGAGTAACATCACTATCTCTAACATACTTACTTTAGTAATCTTATTACTGGAATTCAACTGCTTTATGACAAGAAATGTTCCCTTAGTGTAAAGTATGGCGCTGCTGTCCGGGCTCCATACAGCATTGTAGCAAGGTACGTCTGACTGAACGATTGTAGATCGAAGCAGACCATTTCTGGACCAGACTTTTACAAATCCATCTTCACCAGCTAGAAAACCGAATTACAACATACATACCTACCTACATACATATTATTATATAACATTGTCGCAAAACTGGTGATGGTGAGTTTCGTCATGCTGTGATCATTAAATCATTTCAACATGATGTGGCGAGATATTAATATTAGATCACTGCGACTTCACCCGTGCAAAATGCCTTACCTTCATAATCAAAGTTCACGCTTTTAAAACTGTATTATTTAAAATCGTAAGACGAATCACGATCCACGGACTATCTATTAATTAGTAACTGTAATTTAAAACATTATTTTTTTTTTGTATTCAAGGAACAAACAATTACTCCAAAAATGAAGTGGTGGTGGACCAACAATCAAACTTATTCATTCAGAGACACAAAGAAAATTTATTAGTGCCGATTCACATGCCGAGAAAGATACTTGACAGTCAACAACTTAGGTCTTGCGACTCATCGCTGACATACAACTTTGCGATCCCGTATAAGTTTGCGCTGGCTGTCGCAGTAGGCGTGCTTAGGCCTTACCCAATTAAAAAAAAACACTTTGCGGCCCAGGCGCTGGTTTAGGGAGAGCCAGGCCAGTCTCCTCGCACGCGTCAAAGCTACTGATTTCAACACCCTGTATAATCGCGTAGAAAGAAACATCAATTCCTATATACATATTACCTGTTAGAAGGCCAGCCCCATCTGGACTCCACTGGGCAGTCAAACAAGCTCCTTGATGAGCGTTTACAGTTTTCTCTATTCGTCCGTTGTGATTGACTATGTTAAATCTGTAATGATACTGGCATAAAATCATCGAGTTTTTTCCTTTATTACTGTCGTATCTTCATGGAAATCAGCTTTGTCCATATTTAAATTATTATGAGTTAATTTATTTAGAAATAGTTTCGTGCTTTATCTAATATGAAGACTTTGATTTATGATGATGACAAACTTTATTAAAGTTCTTTTGTTTATTATTTCAATTTTGGTTTTAAATTGACAGCCTTTTCTTGCATCAACTTACCATCAAAGGTTCTGCCGATAAATGCTTGTTTGAGGGATGATAAATTTAACTTCCAAAAAAGGTACCTACATAATGAAACTCACCTTCCGTCAGCAGAAGATATAAGGATAACATCGTGTTGATGTTTGTTGCTACCGACGCTGACCTTTGGAAACAGGTGCATACCAGTAGGATAGAAGTCATCGGCAAATGTCGTAATAGTCATGTTTTCGCTGTTTACGAGGTTCCATTTTAGGAGTTTATGGTCATCTCTGAAAATTTTTAGAATGACCTATATAAAACTTAAATAATCATAATAATTTAAATTAGTAGGTACCTACCTAGGTTCTAACATCAACTATAGCCTCATCGTGTGAATATTAATGCGAAGATCTATTACGATTTAGCCATAGAATATCACTGTGACCAATTTATAGTGCCTCTGAAATAATTTGATTATTGATTTCACTTACCCACAAGAAAAAACGTCTTCTGTGTTATTCCAACTTACACAAACAACGACCCCAACATGTTTGGGTTCTTTGAAAGAAGATATTTTTAATTTCATTTCGCAATATAACTACCTATTCGCTATCAATTCAGATTTGTTTTGTTTACGTGTTGTGTTTTTGCACAGTAACGTCAGTGGCTTACCATGGTTACGATTTTCCCGCCGTACAAACAAACTAGTCATTGAATGCGCGGCAAACGTAAGCTTAGAAAAAGTCAATAATTATACACAGAAATGAAAAAGGTAAATATATGACAAAATACGGAAACATGTTTTAATATATTTTATATAAAAATAATTAACAATGGTTCACCTATCAAAATATTCTTTTACAGCTACTTGAGCTTATTAAATTTCTAAACGTAAGACAAAGGTAACCTATGTCACTTTTGACATTGACATATTTGCTTTCGACAAACAAAGTGTCAAATTCTCACATGTTCGCATTTGCAAAAGTTTGCAAGTTTTGTGTTAACCCGATAGAATAACCATGTCCGATGTACCAGACCTTAGCAGTGATGATGAGAACTACGAGGATGATGACTGGCAGGAAATGGAGACGAGTAACACATCGGTAACGTGTCTTTTTTGTACCGAAGTTCTACAATCAGTGGAAGAAGGCTTAAGCCATTGTGACACAGTACACAGCTTTGTTCTCAACGATTTGAAGCTCAAATTCAGCATGGACTGCTACTCGTACATCAAAATGATCAATTACATCAAGACCCACAAACCTAAACCTGATGTAATCACCAACGCAACCGAATCACTTTGGGAAGACGAAAAGTATTTGAAACCTGTGGACAATGATGAATGGTTGATGTTCGACTTTGATTCGCTGACGGAGAAACCGAGTTCGCCTAAATCTTATCACGCGAATGTTGAGAATGGGCTTGTAACCTTATCACAAAGTCATTTCATTGAACTACAAAGGACAATACAAACTTTAACAGCTCAGTTCAACGAAAGCCAGACGCATTTACAAATGGCAAAAGAGGATATCAAAAAGATGCAAGATTCAATGAAGACCATTGTGGATGCTGGACATTCAAACGGGAACAGTGATGAGAAAAGTATGATTGTGAATTGTGTGTCGAAAGTTCCATTAGAAGATGACGAAGGCTACTTCAACACTTATGCCCATTTCGGTATTCACTATGAAATGCTCTCTGACAAGGTTCGAACAGAAAGCTATAGAGATGCTATTATGAATAACAAAGAAACATTAAAAGATAAAGTTGTCTTAGATTTGGGATGTGGCACAGGAATTTTATCAATGTTCTCAGCGACAGCTGGTGCTAAAAAAGTATTCGCTTTGGACCAGTCAGAAATTATTTATCATGCAATAGATATAATTACAGAGAACAATCTGCAACATGTGATCAAAACAATTAAAGGCCGACTTGAAAATACGAATTTGGATGAGAAAGTAGACATAATTGTGTCAGAATGGATGGGATACTTTTTACTATTTGAAGGTATGCTCGACAGTGTAATATATGCTAGGGATAACTGCCTTAAACCCGGTGGGCTTCTGTTACCAAACAGGTGTAACATAAGTCTCGTTGCAAACGGAGACATTGAGTCACACAATAAACTTATCAACTTCTGGTCAGATGTGTACGGGTATAAAATGAACTGTATGAAATCAGAAGTGGTTAGAGAAGCAAGCGTTGAAATTATTGGATCGAAACATATAATATCAGAACCGTATGTTATTAAGGAAGTTGACATGACAGTATGTGATACGAATACAATGGATTTTACGTCGGATTTTAAGCTGCCAATCACAAGAGATGGTCATTTGACATCACTTGTAGGATACTTTGATACATTTTTTGATCTACCACATAAAGTATCTTTTTCAACCGGCCCTGAGAAGACACCGACACATTGGAAACAAACCGTGTTTTATTTCCGTGACTGTAAAGAGGTCAAGCAAGGGGATGTAATTGAGGGGTCAATAATCTGTAATAGACTCAAGAGTAATGTCAGAGGATTATCTGTTCAAATCAATATATTTGATAAAAGTCATAAATATTTACTAAGTTAATGTTTTACAGGTTCAGACTTGCGATTAATGTGAAATGATAATAATCTTAAGATTGCTACAGTGAATTAATTGCAATTAATTTTGCATTTAAAATGTTCCTATGCAGTATGCATATAGCGTTTGAAACTTTCTTGTTAATATTTTAACTAAAACAACTCAAAAGTCAAAATATAATATTTCATGCAAACAAAATTACATAAAGCAAAAGTAAACTCTTTTGTTTAGTGTTCTCATGGTTTCAAATTTGCATATATGCTGCATGCAATTCTATATTTTGTATTGTGTGTACTGGATAACATATTATCTGTATGCATTTAATGTTGTTAAATTCCAAATATTTCTAAAATTGTCTTAGATCTGTTACATTCTCTAAGCCATCAACATTATACTAGACGCTTTTTCTGTGATTTAGATAACTATAAATACCAATTAACTGATTTATTAAAATTATCACTCTTAAAAAAATGAATGAAATCTCTGTAAAATGTTTCTTAAGTACTGTTTATTAGAGATCAGTCTCACTGTTATTGAAAAGTTTTAAGTTCAAATCCCATTATGCATTCTATTTTTTTCCAACCTACCCAAAAAGTTAAAGTTCATTGAATTGATTTTCAACTTTAATTCCAACGAGTAGAGATCAATATCAATTGAGATAATTTGACGTTTTGTGGTAGGTTGACGTGCTGTTGTCTGTACAATTAGGTACTACCTTTTTAACTTGGCTAACATTTTTTCCATCACAAAAGTTTTGTTCCCCAATGAACTAAGTACCTATACACCACTACTTTTTAAGTATATCTAAAAAAAAAAATGGGGCTATCAGAACACGTTACTGAACATATCTGTGCAGTTTAAAGTTTAAAAAAAAATGTCCTAAAATTGTCTTTGAAATCTTATGATTATTACCTAAGTAATATTATTTTAACTATTGTTGGCGGGGCAAGGGTGTGAGCGAGAGAGCATGTATGTACGCTATCGCGGTGATTTTACGCGAGACTAATGAATGAGATTCAAATCAAACACACAGTATAAAATTTTGTCCAAAGTATGGGACACAAATAAACTTTAATAACTTAATTACATATGTAAATTTTTAACTTTTAACTGCACATATATAGTTAGTTAAGGGTAGAGATACGCCCTTTACTTTTTTAGATATAGTTAAAAAGTAGTGGTGTATAAAGTCTGTGCCAAGTTGTATTCTAATTGCACATTCATTTCACACTACTACTACTAAGTACTACTAGTACATAAATAGTAGTTTTTTGTCAACTAAGTCATAGAAAATTTTATAGGTAGTTTCTTCAATTAGCCTCAGTTGATTCATACCTCAGATATTTATTGGTACATTCTGTATAGCTGTTCTAAGTTCTGACCGTTTATCGTCAATTGTAAACATTTAAATATGAGTAAGTTGTTTCGCGTTATTTAGTTTCGCAGTCTTTTATTGTACTGGACGGAGGGTAGATATTTTTACAAGCTAGAAATCAGAAATGAGTTCTTTCGTGATCACTGTGCCAAAATATCGGAAACTCATAAAAACAGGACACTATGTCTTCTTTGAACCCCACGCGGTAACCGGGTACCGCGATAACAATTGATTTCAATTGTGTCTGGAATAACCCACGATCGAGGGATTATTGAAATCACGAAACAACTAACTCATATGATTGTGACCATGAAAATTTAACTCAATATAATAATATAAAAAAATAATTCTGGTTTTATAAAATGCGTAATCAAATAAAAGCCAATTTCTACGAAAATCTTTATTTTATTTTACATATAATTTACACATATCTAAAGGTGTTGTAATTTTTATTTACACAACGTAGAAAATGAATCTTAAGTTTAAATAAATCACCACATGACTTGAAATTTTAAGTTAATAATACAATAAAAATAGTGAGAAATGCTTTGTATCGCTTAGTGTAGGTACATTTTCATTACTGTTATTAAATGCATTACAATAGGTGAGGTGCTATATAAAAACCTCAGTGTCAAGTGCTGTAAGTGGTAATTAGGTACTTATTTCTTACGTAGGAAGGTATTTTTTTTGTAATAATATTGAGTCTTTATCAAGGCTTCGGAATGTAAGTAGGCATATTTTATTTAAAAGCAAACATTTATGTTATAAGAAAAATATGCAGACGATATTAGGACCCTAGACCCTAGAAAGGTACCGCTGCAAGCTATTTTACCGATACAACAAAGTCCATAAGGCTCAGTATGATAGTTCTACACTTTTATAAAGCTATATCCCCCAATTAGAATGGCTTCAATTAACTACACTCTAGTTTATACTGATTTCTTAATATTTATCTCAGTAAATACACTAAATGCACAATATACAGAATTCATCAATAAATCTATTAGGTATAAGTAATTCAAGTAGATGATAAATATATATTTATATAAAAAGATCTATTGTTATTTTTTTCTACTAAGCGTCACCATGTTGGATTAAATCTATTCCTAAACCCCTGAAGTAATAAAGTAGGGACCTAACATTAGTATGATTATGGATTTTTAGATTTGATATCAAATGAGAATGGTCCCCTGTTCCTATCAGGAAAACTAGGCCTCTGATAATATTAGGTAATGTTTCTGAAATGTTATTGATTGATGCGTGGGACATGGCACTATATGGATAATATTAGCTTCCTTTGCCTTAATTTACACTGTTTATTCCTTTGCCAATAATCTTTAAGAAGGACGGTACATTTACGTTGGGTCCTCCTTACCTCACAGAAAAGTTACCCTTTTCACCATGTGCATATGTAATTTTTGCCAACATTAGAAAACTACAATTCCATGGAACTATTGCTGTCAATACTAGGGTTATTTTGCCCATTTGCCTTTTTTAAACTACATTAAAATACGTTTTAGTTGAAATGCTCTAAGGTTTTAGAGAAAGTCAAAATCTTGGAATAGAGATCTATAAACTGCCAGATATAAAAAAGGTTAAATTAAAATGTAAACTACTATATGGCATTCTTGGCCTGTCAAACAGATCGGAGACGTTATTTCCTTCGTTTTCCCTCGTACACGTTTGAAATTTAAAATCTGAGTCATTAATTGCGATTAATAAATTTTAGGTAATCCTAAAATGGCGGAGTATGAAACGTATGGACGTGTCGTTCTGAAGTTCCAGCTCAAATAAATCAAGACTTAGAGTTATTTCTATATTGTAAGCAAAAAAAGAGTTGCAAACACTCCGCAAGCTTTATTTGTTCCTTTTCCATACAATTCCCTCGAGTTTCTCCCTCAGTCTACTACTTTGAGCGCAATGTACGAGTAATTTTGAAGCAACTGCGTCTTTTATGAAACTAGATTTCAGCTAAGGTTCATACTTAGGTTTAATATGGATAACCCAGAGTATGTTAGTCAATTATTAATACATATTTGTTTTTACATGAAGATTTTACTAACTAGCTATAGGTATTTACTATCGACCTATACTTAAATTTTGAAATTGCAATTATAATAGAAAATGATTTCATATTAAATAACATTTGGTCAGGAATATCAAGATCTCCAATTGAATCGGAAATATTAAAATTAATAAGCGTATTTTTCATATGGGTTAAATTTAACACTAATTACGCTACTTTCATTATACTATTAATAATATTACATACATTTTTACTATAATAAAGTGTTTCATTCATTGAAGAAAAGTGCACATGACTTTAATGATATAATTGGCTCCATCACCAGCATTTTTGATATATAATATTTTATAGTATTTAGCTCATAATATCTATTTTCGAAATAAGTTCAGTACAATTTGTATAAGTATCAATAAGCTACATAATAAGTACCTAAGTACTATTGAAACGTAAAACATACTTCAACTGCAGCGATTTTCTACCGGAAAACTTATACTTATACTGGGACTTACACATATAAGTAGAATCCTTGGCAAAGATTCGGATACACAGTTGGGGCTTCCCAAATAATCTTAAATAGCGAATTACAATACATCTTAATCTACTGGCGTACCGCTCAGCGGATAACCGCCATTTTGACATTGGCTCACTATGGTGTCTTCCACATAGAGAATTATACATAGAGGCTTTGCCACAGTAGATATAAATACAGTAGACTAATTACACGATTGCGATGTCGGAAATCACCCGGCTATTGAACGATCATTAGCAAGGTTTAATTTAAAGTTGCTTATCAGGGTAGTTCATCGCTAAATAAAATTACTATTGAGATTCTGGCACCAACGGCTGTAGCTTAATTCCTGACATTGTTGTCTGTACATGACAATTTATAGGTTTACTACTAGTACCAAACAGTATCAATAATCAGAAACCACATCGTTGCATTTCCCCTATCTTACATACAGTTGACATCAAATCTACCCACCATTCACGAAATAGATTGATTTTCCGTCCAATGCAAAAAAGTTAGTTAGGTATCTATTGCTAATAAGTTTCTATTCACGTGTCATAAACAATATTGTCTCAAAGGTGAAAAGGCATTGGAACTCACTAAGGTATCTGCTATTTATAACTTATCTAAGTACCTACACATTTAGGAATAACATTTTGGCGATACCTTGGCCGCCATAAATTATAGTCATATAAACATTAAAATAAAGAAGATCTAATAATATTTATTTACAATCAGACAAGAGAAATTAGGTCTTTGCTAACATGACTTAATAATAAATTTTGATCTGACCAAATGTTTCAACTTTTTCTTGTAGACAACGACATGCCACACACACTATGCGTAGCGACGCCATTGCGGCAGCGTAGTGTATTATTTGAACAATCTAACCGTTTTAGATCGTAGTAGGTAATCATTCTGAGTGTCATACTCACACTGGTAAGTGCGGACTGTGGTTTACCACTAGTGTAGGTACTGACATCAGCTGTACTGCCGTCAAGAATCTACCCGATTCTTACAATAAAGATGTCTACGTAAATGTCTATAAGTGCGTGTCTTATGCGATCGGAGTACTGTATCTATTTAAACTGTGGCTTCGCGTTGTGCTTAGAACTCATTTGTGCGTGCACACATTGCAACAAATAGAAGCACCGCACACTTAAACATTTAGCTTTTCTTAAACAGAGATTTAAATACGCCGTAACAACTAGTTTTAACACTATTTACAAATGTGGCCAAATATTATTCTTCTGTAGGAGGTTGAGGGTTGTTGCTCTCCTCCTCCTGCTTAGCTCTGGCCTCTGCATCTGGAATTATATTTCATTAAATACATTTATTTCAATCGCCCTGGTACTACTTGGCCTATTGTCAAGGAATTCAATCATTACGAGTAAGGGGTCATCCATAAATAACGTCACACGATTTTTGAGATCTTCAGAAGCCCCCTCCTCCCTTGTCTCACATTTTTACGAAAATTACCATACTATTTTGCCCAATGTCACAAAAGGTAAGACCTCTTTTATCCAAGAATATCTCAACCGTTTTTATTTAAACGATTAGATCTATCATATCGACAGATCTAATAAATAAAAAATAAAACATAGTAACAACATAAAGTACCTTTCGCTGCCTGTTCCTTCCAAATTTTCTTATTGTCACTCAAGCAAGCTATCCACGGCTTCCGAATCTTGAACTTCGGGCTAGGTTCGATTCCTAAAACAGAAAAATAATTTCTATAAAAACATCAACAAGAATTATTTTAAAGTGTTTCTTAACTCTAACAAATGAAAATTAACTTAAAAAAAAACTTGGAATTCTTTGTGATATGCGTTTTTTTTCTTCTTTAGACTTTTTCTTTTCTTTTGGCGGATATATCTATGCCAAATTATGTATAAGTCCTATTGATTTTTAGAAGGTGCCACAGCAATGATAGGTGTAGGCATAATCACCATGTTTGCCAAGTGGGTCAAATCACAAACTCGGACAATGTTCGAAGATTCAAAACTCTTGCCTGACTTAGGGATCATTCTAGGATCCCTAGATCTTGGCCAGGTCTTGACCTATAGAGCATTATTACTTATGATATTGAGTAAAACACCTTTATAGTACCTAGGTACTAAGAGTCAGACAGACAAGGCCAAAGACCAAAGTATAAGGGTCTTACCTCCACATCATGTTCCTTACATCATGAGAACCAAAAATGACAGTGCTCTATTTGTTAAAGTGCAAACATGTACATACCTTTACCAGCATTCTCTTCATTGATGGGCTCATGGCTGGTGCTGGTTGAATTCTTAGTGTTTGAATGCAGTGGGCCCAGGACGCACTCTAGCATGTCAGCGCAAACTCCCATACTGGGTTCCACGATGAATTCTATGAAGCCGATCTGCGACTCCGCTACCAAGGTGTTGTTCCTGTCGCAAAGGGGGCTGAAGGGCAAGCCCAGGTCTCGCTCCTTGTCTCCTTGCAAGAAGAACTCGTCGAGGAGACTCATAGTCCATCGATGGTGGAGGTCCCATCTCTGAAATTATGAATAGGTTTTGTTATGTACTTATATGTAGTACTAACGCATTCATTGCATTTTTTAATCAGATAGAAAAATAAGTTTGCCTTCATTTTTAAGTCTTTTTTTTATTGATTCGCTCAAATTTAGTCGCGTTTAAATTTTCTTGACAACGACAATCTTTGAAAGAACTTCGTTTTCCTAAGTGAGACGTGTAGGTTATGAAAGTGTAGATACACTCTGAACTGAGACACGCTACCAATAGGCCCATTAAACAACCTAAAATAACGTCGAAAACATCATACATGACACCGAATGATTATTTGTCACCTCAGATCATATAAAGAAATAGATATGAAATGGGGGCGTGCCTGGCCCGATCACGCCCGCTAGTATGGGCCCCGGTGCGAGCGAGCCTGAGGCTTCGCTGAGCGAAGCCTCACCCTCGGCCGCACCGGAGTACCGCTAGCGTGGCGGACCTAGGCTGAGCGCCTTCAGCGCTCGCCACACTCTGCCCGGTTTAACTGATTAAAGCCTCCCATATGGGGTTTCAGTGATAGATCCGTCAAATAAAAAAATAAAAAAATGGGGGCGTGGCGCGAGCGAATCCAATATGGGCAAACATAACTATTGCACACCGCGGCGAATTATTTAATGAAAACATCCATGTAACGATAATTGTATCAGCACAATATACATTATAGGCTTAATACTAATTAGCTGTGTTGTGAGTACTATGCGACTGCGCAATGTATCGACGTTCAATCAAAGCGTTCACTGCCCGACGTGTGCGTCGCGACCACACTTTGTAGCGAAACACTAATTTGCACACACCACATGACACATTGTTTAAGTGAGTAAGTGGTAGCCGCTGTGATTGGGTCCAAGTTTGTGTGCGCACCAATGAGCGTTGTAAATTGATATAGTGTGATCCTTATGCTTACAACATTGTTATTGTAGTTGCGTTGCACACATAAATAATTCGAAGACACGGGTTCGCTAAGGATTTACGAGTCATTTCATATCTCCTTCTTTATATGATCTGAGTTTGCAACCGACCTAAAATTTGTTACTTGGTTTATGATTTCATTGTCGTATTGGTTTGTCATTAGTTTTTTTTGTTTAAGGATATGCTTCGTGACCTTTTGTTCTCTCATCTGCATATAGGATAAATGGTGGTGCCAGTCCCATTCAGGATGGTCCCAGAAAATACATTTAAAAAAAATATTTTTTATTACCTGTCGCCCGCGCGTGGAATTTTGAATTTGATACTATCTTTTGGAACAAGTATATTTTTCGGGGATGAAAAATAGTCTACGACCTATTTCTAAATTTGAATATACACATAAAATCATACAACTCGTTTCAGCCATTTTGGAGAATTTCGACCACAAACACATACGAAAGAAATACATACCTAAATAGTTTTATTATTAGAAAGAAAATAATATTAGCAATATATATTTTTTTCTAATAAATTTAGAAAGAAAATAATATACCTAAGCAATATATTATTTTCTTTCTAGTTATAGCTTACCTTCGCAGGATGTGATATATCACAGCAATGCAACACCAGGGATGCGGCTTTAGACTTATCGACGGTTGGTTCTGCCAGCGTGAGCAGTGACCTCATGTTTTTCAGCTGTTGGAAGTGAAAGGACATGTCTGTGGCCAGCACCATATCGATGACCAGCGTACGGAACTCGCGGAACTCATCCCTGGATAGATTCTGGAGTATGTTGCAGTCTTCATCGCGTATTAGCCTGAAATATACAGTTACAGATTTTAAGGTTTTAGGTATATTAAATACTAGCGGACCCGACAGACGTTGTCCTGTCTTAACTATAAATATTGATTACGAAATGGTTTAATAAAAAAAATGTTACCCATTGTTTATTATTATTATGCTTTATGATATACAACATTCTTTATTGTTTTTTTTTTATTCTGGCGGGTATATAAATAGTTTTGTTGGTATTTCGACACGGTGACATGCGACATAATTATTACTGGCCATGTGTTTGCACATTGTGTATTCAGTTTTTTTACCCTCTATTTGCAGATATTAGCAACACGCATTCTGTCAAAGTTATGTCAAACGCCGTTCATTAAAAAATTTGAATTGTCAAAAGCGATAAGGTTACATAACAAATAATTTAGTTTGGTGATTGTTTTCTTATATTTTCTAACTTTTCGCGCAATTTTCTTATTTTTTTCTTTCATAAGAACATTCTCCTGACAATAACAAACAAAACAAAAAAAGAATTAGCGAAATCTGTCCAGTCGTTCACGCGTGATGCGATGACCAAGGGAAATAGGGATTCATTTTTATATTCCCCGTGAAATTTTAGTGGTTGTTTTCCCGCAACAGAACGATTTACCTTTAGAAGCACCATCGAATCGTGCAAGTTATTTTTTGAAAATAAAGATATCGTTGTTCTCAACTAATCAAAAAAATAATCATCAACTCGAAAGCGTGAGATACGATAGTATCTTTACAAAATGTGACGTGTTTGGGTACTGCTTGCCGCACGAAATCAATGTTCAAAGCAAAGGAAGCTCTACACACTAAGTAATACAGCATAAACTGCACCGCGCGAGGGGCAATGACCCCGGCCGGTGACCGGCTGCGGCGCGGCTGGTACCATTGGTTCGAGGTTGCTTTTAAATTTCGTTTATCACAATCGTGAAACTGCTATTTTTTCATTTGAATAAAAAAAAACTGCACAAATCTATTGTACTACTAACATAGAATCATTTTACTGCGGGAAAACAACCACTAAAATTTCACGGTGTATATAGACTAGCTGACCCGGCAAACGTTGTTTTGCCATAAAAATGATTAAATTACTAATATGGCTAACAAAAAATAGGGGTTGGTGGTAAAAGGGTAAAAATTTAGGGTTGTATATATTTTATAATATTTTAATATTTTACTACCCTACCCCTACCCTAACATTATCCCCGACAAAATTGTGAATCTAAACCATTCCCAGATCCCCTTGAACACTCACAAAAAATTTCATCAAAATCGGTCCAGTCGTTTGAGAGAAGTTCAGTGACATACACACTCACAGAAGAATTATATATATAAAGATAAAATATAAGATACACAACTTTCTGATGTAAAATTGTTTTTTAGGGTTCCGTACCTCAAAGGAAAAAACGGAACCCTTATAGGATCACTTTGTTGTCCGTCTGTCCGTCCGTCCGTCCGTCTGTCAAGACCCTTTTTCTCAGGAACGGGTGGAGGTATGAAGCTGAAATTTATATCAATTACTCAGGTCTACTGTCCCTTGAAGCTGTGAAAAAATCAAACTTCTAAGCCAACGCAATCAAAAGATACAGCCGTTTATGCCGCAAATTTTCGACACTTGCAAGGGAATCAAAATCTACAGGGTGCTTCCCGTGAACTCAGAATCTTGAAATTTGGTACGAAGCAACGTCTTATAGCATAGATAAAGGAAAAATTACGAAAACCATACATTTTTAGTTACATCATATAATATATATATTTTTAATAATTTTAAACTTACTACCCATTTCCTCATAAACGCGTAGAGGTATTAAATTGAAATTCATACCAAATACTCAGGTCTATAATACCTTTAAGCTGTAACAAAATCAAACTTCTATGTCAACGCAATCAAAAGAAACAGCAATTTAAGCTGCATATTTTGAAACTCGCAAGTACTCGCAAGGGAATCAAAACCTAAAGGGTACTTCCAGTCGACCTAGAATCTTGAAATTTGGCATGAAGCAACGTTTTATAGCATACATAAAGGAAAAATTCCGAAAACCTTAAATTTATGAACGAACTTTGTAAACCTTGCAGGTTTGTACGGAACCCTCGGTGCGCGAGTCCGACTCGCACTTGGCCGGTTTTTTATCATATGTAACAAAAATGCCGGCACTCTACAAGTGAATCACTTGAATGTGGCAGATGAATTGAACTGAAACTGAAATTGAACAAAGTATAAGCCACCAGTTCAGAAATCTTGGAACACTGCAATAATGTCGGATCAACTTTAACTTGTAACGATATAGTTATTTTGGGACTTGGTGGTCACGATAAGGACATCAATAAGCTTCACTCAAATATATGTATCGCTATTAACAAACTTAATAAGCCCTTTGTATTTTTAGTACCTGTAGTAGAGTCTCCTTACCTCAATGAAAAAATGTTAAACAGTAGCATGAAATTATGGACGAAACATTTTATTAATTGTAATATTGTTGACACGAGTGCATTTGGTAATAACAATAATTATGACATGAATTACATTGCAACTTTATGCTCAAAGATTAATTTACTGATCGATTATCGCCAATATAAACAACAATTTTTGTCAATGAGCAGCTTAAAAAATCATCTGAAAATCACTTCAACACTTAAACGAATAAAAAATTACTCTGCTGTCATTCCCAGAAAGAATAAAATTACGCATTACTTTAAACCTGTCGCAAAAAATATTGAAAAAACGAATAAAGTCGATTCTAATCAAGAAAATATTAGTCCTCCAAACAACTTGTTTTTTCGTGAGTAATGCTTTTATAATATTTCATCAAAATATACATGGTCTATGGTCAAAAAAAGAACTAATTGAAGTAACTTTAAATGAATTCGATAAATGTAATAACCCGGATGTTTTGTGTTTTACTGAAACATTTATCAAATTCGGAGAAGAAAAAAATATTGGTATAAATAACTTCGAATTTGCCGCAAATTATTCAAGACCAAAAAAAAAGGGGGGGTTCATGCATATTGGTACGGAGAGGAATCGATTTCAAAAAAATTACTTGTTTTGAAAAACTTGCTGCTATGTTCCACTTCGAAAGCTGCGCTGTTAACTTAGTCTCTAATAACATAATTATAATTTGTATATATAGGACCCCATCTAAAAAACTAAGACATGTCACATATTTTTTAGAGAAATTAGACCTCTTATTATACACATGTTTTGAAAAATATTCTAATAAAAAAATTATTATCACTGGTGACATAAATATTAACTTACTTAATAATAAGTGTAAACAAACAATGCAACTAAAAGATATTATTAATAAATACAATCTCAATATACATATAAATACTCCCACTCGACGTGACTCATGTCTAGATCTCATAATAAGTAATATTGACAACGCTTCAGGTTTTGTTTTACCACTATGGCTCTCTGACCACGATACAGCTCAAATATTGAAATTTCAAGTTGAGCAGAAAAGGCAATACCCTAAAAGTATATTTTTAAATAAAAGAAATTATTCAGAAGAAAACACAAATTTATTTAAATGCCACCTACGTAGTCTGTTGTTGGGAGACATGTTTGAATGCCATGATCTAAACACCGCATTCAATGATTTTCATAATACTTTTTGTTTGTTGTATAAACTTTGTTTTCCCATTGCCAAAATCAGAAGATTCTTATCCAATAAACCCCGTTGGATTACAAAAGGAATACAAAAAAGTTGCGCAACGAAACGAATATTACGGCACGCCTACTACACGAAGAGGACAGATAATGATCGGAAAAAATATATACAATATAACAAATTACTTAAGAAATGCGTGCACCATTCGAAGGTGATCACAAATAACAGATATGTAACAAATAGCAAAAACATAGCAAAAGCTACTTGGAATATAATAAAAAATGAATCAAGCAATATAGAAGCAAGGAAGTTTATTACTAAAATAGTGATTGATGATAGAGAGATACATGACCCGATAGAAATAGCTTTAAATTTTAATAGATTCTTTGTTGACGTAAATAAAATAGACACAGACACTATATATTCATGCAAATCAAATAAATTGAATAATTCGATTTTTTTGACCCCAGTTAATACACATTATATTGACAAAACAATTTTGACGTTAAATAATACCCAGTCCGAAGGATATGATTCAGTTTGCACAAAAATAATAAAATTGTGTAAAGACGAACTAAGCCCTATTCTCACACATCTAGTCAATTTATCTTTGGAATCCGGGTCCTTTCCGGAAAAATTAAAACTAGCTATAGTCAAACCTTTGCACAAAAAAGGTGATATCACAAAAATTGACAATTATAGACCTGTGACCCTGTTATCAGTGTTTTCAAAAATTTTTGAAAAAGTGTTACATCAGCAAATCTCTTCCTTTTTCAATAAATTTAATATAATAAGTCCAAATCAATATGGTTTCCAGAAAAACAAATCAACAACACAAGCAATATTTGGATTGGTTAATGATATCTTAAAAAACGTTAACGAAAAAAGGTACACAACAGTAATCTTTCTCGATATGACCAAAGCATTTGATCGAGTATCACACAAACAGCTACTCGAAAAATTAGAAATTAACGGTATAAGAGGACCTGCCCATAATTGGTTAAAATCATTCTTGGAGAATAGGACACAATGCGTCGAAATAGAACAACTAGACTCACACCACACCATACAGAAATATAGATCCAAGTATGAAAGCAACGAAAACGGTGTACCACAAGGCAGTATCCTTGGTCCGCTATTGTTTCTGTTATATATAAATGATATAACTGCGATATCAAACCATAAATTCACATTATTTGCTGACGACATATCAATATTAGTATCGAGTAATAAAAATTGTACTATAGAACATCATGAAATTGACATTATGAATACATTGACATCCGTAATTGACTGGTTAAACAAAAATAATCTTCAAATTAATTTAAATAAAACTAATATAATGAATTTTAACAATTTTAAAAATAAATCAATTAACATTAATATTAAAGGACAAAATATAAAATGTGATACCAGTGTTAAGTTCTTAGGACTCATTATAGACACAAAATTTACGTGGAAAGAACAAATAGAAAAAGTGTTCCAAAAAATTAATAGGTTTGCTTTCGCTTTATATAGACTCGCAAAAATATCAAATAAAAAGACGGCTATTATGGCCTACTTTGCACATGTAGAATCCATAATACGATACGGCCTTGTTAGCTGGGGAAATGGCACTAACATAAATAAGGTTTTTATTTCCCAAAAGAGATGTGTTCGAGCAATATGCAACATCGCACCAGATGTTTCGTGTAGACCATTTTTTAAATTATTAAATATACTTCCACTCCCATGTATATACATATTGGAAATGGCGAAGTTTGTGAAGCAAAACAAACACCTTTATGTAGAAAAAAAGGACACGAACGCAACAGGCAGAAGTTTGCGATACCCAAACAAACTAACTCTAAACTGTCTCCCAAAAACACGAAGATTTAATAATAATGGATACGTGATGGCCATTAAAATATTTAATAAAATTCCTGAAGAATTTAAGCAGCTCCCTTTTAATAGATTTAAAATCACATTAAGTAAATGGCTGATGGAAAAAAGATTCTACTCAATCGACGAATTCTTTGAGCATAAAACAAATTAATTTAATAATAATGACCAATGTTATAATTTATTAATGTATACTGACTTTACGAAAATCTTATTGTTTTATTTACGGAATTGAATGATGGTAATAAATTGAATTATAATAATAATGGATCTATGTTAATTGTATTAGTAAATCATTTTAATAAATGTAATTATTTGCATGTTATGAATCTGCATAGCTAAATAGGCTTAAGATGCTTACTGTTCAATTGACCATCCACATATTTTTGTAACTACCCTATTTAAAAGCAAATAAATATTTTGAATTTGAATTTGAATTTTAATTAGTGGTCTTAAAATAAAGCTAGTTATACTTATTAAAACCGCCAGCGCTTCCAAACTTTCAAACCAGATGTTTTTATTGAAGTTAAAGTAAGAGTCTTCTAAAGCGAAACAAAATCGTAATAACATACTTAACACATTCTCATCAGTAGATAGGTAACAATGGATCCGGATTTGAAATAGCGGTATCGAAAGGCCTGTTTAGGTCGGTACACTAAAAAAAACTATGCAAATGAAAAAATCTCTATTGTTATTGAAACAATATTTCTCTCCAAATATTATTGAAACAATATTTTAAAACAAATTTGTGTAGCTCGGCTGATATAAAAAGGATTAGCGGCAAGTTTGTAGGCTTGACGAATCCGTTCGCTAAGGCGTTCAGCAACTGAATGAGGTTTACACAAGTCGCTAAATTTATCTTCTTCTTCTTTCTTTATAGTCGCTAAAAATCTTTGAATTCAGTTTTTAAAAAACAACTTTTTGCGATGTGTTATAACTTTTTGTGTTTATGAAATACTGGTTATAATATATTATTATTTATCTCGTTTGTACAATTTTCTTCAGATAAGCTTTTTTTTTTCAGTTAGCTTCAGTATATCAGCCGTGTTGCCCTCTGGAACGGTAACTAAATTGGTACTCAGTAAACCTGTGATCATTGCAACACATAAACGATAAAAATGTTGCGTGTTCTACTACTACTATCCACTTGTTAAATTATAGCTAACGCTGCAATATTAGTGTTAACCGAATGAAAATTTCAACCTTTACAGTCACTTAGTTATTGGTCAAAATCAGTTGAGATGTCACTTACATTGGGTGGTAAGAGGAGGAGGCGTGTGAAATTTATATTATAATGTGGGTCCGTACCTATCTCAACCAGATTGATGAATGGGCCAGGCCAAGGCGGACGATTATTGGACCAAACGTTGCGAAAAGGGTTATAGATTTTTCCGAAGCCCAATTGAGCGGTAACATGTTGAAAGGAAAATAGCTTAATTTTCCTAGATGTATAACGAAAGTTAATGAAATTTTATGGATATTAAGTGTCAGTGAAATAGCTTTTGAAATCTGTGTTAGTTGAATGTAGTTGACGGTGTTGTGCTAATTTACAATTGCGTAATAAATATATGGAATTGGTTCGTTGAAATTAACGTTTTGATTTTGTAGACAAATTATTTACTTTTGGCTTAGAGCTAAGAGCTAAGAGCATCATAATTATTTAATTCGAGTCCGTATGGTAAGACATCTTGAAATCAGCTCTCAACCTAACTCGTCAAACTAAACGCGGCTTTATCTTGCTCCGCTTCTGCTCTGCCTTTGGTATGCTCAGATCTAAGTTCTGTTATGGATGAGTTATGTACTGTATTGTTCTTACAAAGGTTTACAAGGGAAAAGGAAACCTGAGTTTTTTAGTGAAGCTTCTTGTTACTAGCAAACATGAGTTTGTAAAGCCATGGTACTCATGGTAGGATAGCAAAGTTTTTGTTATGTGTATAAGTTCGTAAGAACTAACATCTATACCCCATTTTAACACATTATAACGCCTCATAATAACGCAGAATTGTTAAAAGACGACAAAAATGTGAAATTTAATTAAAATTCACATTTTTGTCAAACTTTATAAAACATATTTTATAATTATTTTCTTCATCATTGTCTCAAGCATTTGTGATGTATAACTTATGAATTTTGAAGCAAAAGTAGGGAAAATTAATACTGTTACAAAACGAATTTCCTGCGTCGCCGTGGTAGGCACTTTTATTTAAACTGTTTTAAGAAATTTAATTTATTAAAAACAATTAAAAAAATAATAAACAAATCCAGTTACGGTAGTGTAACGGTTTTTGTATTAACTCCCTAATTGAAGTAGAATTTGCCTCCTGCTCTCCACATATCGCGTTCCACAAGAAATTCACAAATAATCCAAATTTCTAGCCATACAGTGATAATATACTCATAATAATTGCACGTCAGAGAAAAATTCTAAAACCTTAACGGTTGATAAATTAATTTATATTTCATTGCAACACAAATTTGTGACCATTACAGATAGATCGAATCAATTTTTGTCTAGATCAAAGTACTTAATACCATATCTGGTGTTCTTAGTTCATTGACGTAAAAGGGTATACTATTTCAACAGATTTCTCTTGTCGCCATATGGTGTCAAGTAACAGACGTACATTATTTGGTCAATGTCTTATCTATGACCTCGTGTAGTAATAAAACTGCAATTCCTTTTTATTTATCCCAATCCGCACTAGAGTAAGACTGCCTCTATTATAATCTTTTCGGATAGTAAGAGTTGGTTGTTTCACGGTTTCTGGCATGTGACTTGATTTTTAACCGAAGATAAGGTTATCCAAAAATTTAAAGGCAAAATAAGCTAGCAATATTGAGTCGGTGCTAAACAAAAATATCCACAATTATCTTGCACCTACTAAAAATTGGTGGACTATTTCACGATTATTGTACAGAGTTTTATTAAATTAGAAGATAGTGAAAACGACGAAATATCTCGATCATGCTTGAACTTATTACATGGCAACGTTCTACATAAATTGTTCACCCAATAACATTTTCCTTCTGATTTTAAGTCTAATAATATACTGACTGGATATTTACATACCTATAATAATGCCCCTTACAATTAAATAAAAATGCATCAACGTAAACGTTAAGAGAGAGTTTTCGATCTTTTCTGTTACATTCTTTTGTGAAGATAGGTATCTCAGAGTGGTTAATTTAAAAAAAGGAGGCTTTTGAATTTTCTTGAGACAAGTTCTCTTAACATATAACTTTGCCCAAAACTCAGAAATTAACATGGAAGAGTCTCCATTTCTTTGATCAGTCCTTCTGCAGAATTGAATTCTCTTGGAATAAGATGGAAATTAGTTCTTTCTGTTTATGATTTCAATCAATATTATACAATGGATGTAAAGTTTGAATACTTTTTAGAAAAAGTCAACTAAGTACTGACGTCTAAATGTTCGTGTAATATTTTTTGAACTTGACTCCTACCAATGTCCAGGGGAGTCCCATTGGTACAAGGACTACTGGTTGTGGCGAGGGGCCAGTTTAAGCCCTCGTCATCTGAATATGTCGTCTTTACGTCGTCATGTAAAGGATTATTATAAAAGGAATGCCTAGGCTTGCCCATATCTGCTGATAGGTCACTCTCTTATCTTTCTCTATCATGCGTCGCACAGCACTGATGTTATCCTCAGTAGTCGCTGTTAAAGGATGTCCCTCATTCAGATTGCTACGTCCACGCCTTAACTCGTTAAACCAATTGTAAGTAGTGGCACGAAATGGGGCTTCATTAAGAATAATGCTAATTGCAGCCTATCATAGCATTGTTGTTGAGTAAGCCCACAACGGAATTCATGATGAATCATTGACCGAAAATTTTCTCGCGTTAGGTTCATTTTCACGTGTAACAAGAGTTTTAGATTTGCCGCCAATTCTCAAAAACAAATGACAAATGAATGCAAATACTACATTAGGTTACCAAAGAGTTCTAAATACGAAATTCAAAAAAAGTTTTCATTAACAATGTTTCTAACTGGCCAGTTCTAAACATTTTCAGTGTTAGCCACGTATCATGTTTCTTTAATAGTTGCTTTACTTGGGTTAGCACGCAATAATGCTCTTCAACTGCTGCATTTATTGTGTCATTTCCATGAATTACCTAAAAATAGACAATATGGTGTATCAAAGAACCATCTGAACTTTTACGACTATCCAATCATTGCTGCATTTCTTTTCTCTTCAAGTCTAGACGGGTTTTATGCTCAAGAAATAGTTTGTAATCGCCCATAAGTGATCAATAAAATTTACAGCATGTTATAAATAATCTGCCAATCATGTGTAGTGTTCACACGGGATCTGAAAGCGTGAAAGCATGATCCCTTTCCCTTGGGAAATTATATCGTATTATAACGTTCGTATCCTTGCTTCTTTTCATTCATTTTTTCTTTATCATTTTTCCTTTTAAGTTATCGACTGTGGAGTTTTTTCGCGAAATTGGCTGAATCGTTCTTAGGACGCATGTTTTGAAGTACAAAAGGTGAAATGGTCTTTGAAGAACGTCTAAAATTATCCCCAATTGTAATGCTTGGGAATAATCTAAATGTCACAAAAGACTTTTAAAGAGAACCTTGTCTAGGCGGGAATATTAGAAATCCTAAAACGAATTGAAAACAGTAATCAGACGAGAAGTTTGTGGTGGAACCATAGTTTGAAGGTTTTTAATTTTCCTTTCGATGGAAAGAGTGAATTAATCTTTAATCAAATTTTAATACAAATGGAATTTATAATACAATGCATTAATTTATTGGATATGGAGACGAAAATTATTTGAATGAACTTATTTTCTTATGATTAAATTTTTGATCATTATGATTTTTGCCATTATAGTGACTGAATAAAAATCTCCTGTGTGTATTCATCCTTAGTAATCAACATAAATTCACATTATATAGACACAGTTTTTACCACTCTTGCCACGATTGTCAGACAGATGGGTTGGCGATTGCAGTACGCATAACTAGGTGGAGAGAAAACGCATCTGTCAGAATTCTTTTTGAGGTACTCTTTCGGTTGCTTCTAACAACAACACCCATAGAAAGAGAAGAGGTGATAATTTGTGTGCCATCACTATAATAATGAAATTGGTCTGTTTGACAAGTAATTAAATTGCGTAAACGTTTCGATGATGTTACGTTTTCTTTTATTGAGATTACAAACTTGTTTTTACAAGAATATTCAATTTAACCATCAGAATTCTTAACTGAACCTCCGTTATTCCACCAAAATGTTCCTTTTCGTTTTATCATAAAGCTTCAGAGACAGTTCAGCGTGGAGCACGTGCATCGTTCTAGACAATTTGCATTTTAATCAAACCCGTCAGTGACCGAAGCTGACGTTGTCACGTCATATTGGGATCGGAAAATATTATCCTCGCTCCGGGAAAAAGTTAGCTGGTGTTAATGTGTGTATGGCGGCAAATTGAGTTAACGGCGGCAAAAGAACGGTGTATTTACCGGTTTATCGCAATTTTATCATCGTTAAAACCGGTAACAGTTTTATTTCAGAAAGGTTGTTTGTTTGGCTAACTAGACAGTAATTTTATGTGATGATTTTAAAATGAATGTCATCAACACGTCAATACGGTTAATACCAGTGACCCCAAACAAAATATTTTCTATTATGCGTTGCATCTGTTCTGTGGTGCGTTGTTTCTTGACAGTCAAAGACTTAGCTTTTGTGACTTCTCAAATAGGTACTTATGTTATTTTTTGACCGAATTTACGTTTGTTAATGCTAGCTTATTGAAAGACACTATAAATATTGGAATACTCCTATGACAACATTTTTATGTTTTGTAAAAAGATAAAGTATAATTCTGAAAATATTAACCTAAGTATAGCTATTTAATTATATCGATGTAAAGTTAAATCAAGCATGTAAAAAGAACAAAAAGGAAAGGAGGGCAGGAATCGATAATAACTTACTCATTAAATGACTCTTTACTAATTTGGGAAAGGTGCTTACCTTATGTAAGATACGGGTAATTTGTTCGTGTTTAAGGATTGAAAACCTCGAAATTATGTATAGTTTAATGTTATTACGATTTATATCTTTTATCAACCATAAAATACAGAGCTTTTGAATCTTATCGCCATTGGATAAGGGGTTGATTAATTATCCGTTAATTATTCATTGCGACTCGGTTGGCGTAGTGGTTTGGTGTTTTGCCTACTAAAAAACGCTGGGCCACAAAGAGCCATCTAGTCCCAAATTAAGCTACTATTAAGTAGCTTGGCGTAGACAACCGATAAAACTTACTTATGTACTTTTTTTTTGGTATATATTAGGTCCTTACATATGAATTTGGCGTTTGGTATGGGAGGAACATAAAGTCAAATATTTTTTTATATACTAATATATTTATTTAATCAAAGTATGTCCCATTGTTATCTATGCATTTTTGCCATCTCATGGGTAGTTCATTGATCCCTTTACTAAAAAAACATTCGGACGGCAATCAATAAAATCTTTGAAGGCGGTTGGTTTGTACTGCTTCATTGGAGTTGAATTTTTTCCTTTGCAAGAAATTATCCAAATTTCGAAAAAAATGGTAATCAATTGGAGCAAGGTCCGGGGAGTACGCTGAATGTCTTAGGCATTCCAATTGGAGCTCCTCTAATTTGGTAGCCGTCTGTTGTGCAGTGTGTGGTCTAGCGTTTTCGTGAAGCAGTAGTGGCGTAGAACGATTGACCAGCCTCGGTTGTTTAGCAGCTAGCTTTTCCAGCATGGTTTGCAATTGCTGGCAATAGACATCTGTCGTAATCGTCTGACCAGATTTGAGAAAGCTGTAATTAACGCTCACAAGTAACTTTTTTGGGTCAATTTTCGTTTGGGGCAGGATTTGGCTGGTTCGCTAGGGTTCAGCCATTGCGATGAACTATAGTCATTTTTCGGAAAGCACGTTAAGTTCTTGGTCCCGGTTTTCGCAAGGTGGATGTAAGAACATGTTACGTCAAAGGCCTGGTATAGGCCGACTTGGAAAACTTTAACACCACATCACCCACTTGGCTTGAAAAATACTTAGTCATGACGCCGACTGTTGTCACAGCGATTATCAGCGAATGGCAAGTATTACCGACATACCTAAAAACTGTCACAGCTATTATCATAGATTGAATTGATAGTATACCGACATACCTGAAAGCAGCACTGATGTGGTGGTTCTCCAGCACAGCTCGGTCGTTGTACAGCAACGCAGTGTCCGAACCAGACATGACGTGGAAGTTGTTCGTGGTTCCGGTATGCTCAAAATCGTGGACCACCGCTGCCACGAGAGTCGCAAAGATCTCTAGATCTGACAGCCAGTTCTGCAAGAAAAAAGGTTTATGTGATATTACCTGTATATTTTATAAGTACTGAACATACTCCATCAGGCTCTATGCAGTTATTAGGCTTTAACTGTAGTGGTGATTAGAAAACACAAATGTTTTTTTACAATCTCGGCACAAAATTATCATCAGGCCCTATTAGTCCACTAATGGACGTAGGCCTCTTCAAGCACGGCTGGCAAGGGGGTTGGCAGTCGCTGTTATGATTAATCAGATCTAACCAGACAGAAGACGAATCATCTTCTACTGACAGTTCTTTGTTAGTTGCCTCTCACCCTTTTTCGAACAAGAAGTTTTTAAATGTCTAGCTTCAGGCGGAATACGTATCTAAGGGCATGATTATAAATGAGGAGATTCTGGGAGTCCTACTTCAAGAGGCATAAAAGAAGGCTATTGACTTGAGATCATTAGTATATCATACAGATTTTGGGCTGGCTTAGAACTGTGGTATGGTTTAAATAATAGCTCAAACCTGGCATGTAACAGTAGACGTACCGTTATTCTTTTAATGGTGTTACATCAAATGCAGGCTGTATTTTTTTATAATAACGTCTATAAAGTCACGTATCGTCGGTGCGCCTGCCAAACCTTACATGTGATTTTTTTTATTTTTTTTTTATTCGCTAGATGTCACTAGTTTTCAAACGCCGAACTGATGCAAAAACCCGTTTGTGCATATTCCGTATAGAAACAGCGTTGCCAAATTACTTAAGTACACTTTAATCTAACGACAGTTACTTTAAAATTTGGTATGTGTAGTAAAGTCACATATCAGTTTTTAAAAGTATGTCCAGTGACACATGTCAGATTAAATTTTTCGAATCCCTTTTATTTTTTAATCTGTGTGTAGCACATAGCAGGATTTTTGAAGTTGGGTCGGGGGGTCAACGCTCGCATTGCACAGCTTGCCAGACTGGGGGTGATTCCTGGTGTACAGGATCACCCATACTTTATGCCTGAGCGGGCCTCAGGCATGAAGTATGGGCATAGGCCGTACGTAGGCGGTGCATGGAGGGCATCCTAAGGGAAACCCATACACTGCCAACATACGTCGCAAGGTACACCGCAGGTCTTTGTAGTGGGTATGCTTGTTGACCGGCAAGAGAGTCCCACATAACTGCTGCCCCTGAAGCAGTAGGTATGCGAAATGCATTTTTTCCGGCGTAAACAAAAAAAATTAAAGGGAGAGTGTGGTGCAAGCAGTGCTAATTTAGCCAAAACCGTAGATAGTTCTACTGTACTTGACTTCGCGAACAACGAGGTTTTAAGCCCTGCTGCGAGCGTGTTAAGTTGGCGCAATGAGTCTCACATGGACGGTGGCGAGCGTAACTGCAAAATTTTGCAAGAGGGATCTGTGTTAGACGTGGGCAGCATGTCTGACGCGTCTTGCTCCACAACTCGATCTAGGTCTGACTCGTAAGGGATCGTAAAACGCTAGGAGAGATTCGGCAGAATCTGTAGGTGCGCCTAAAAACCTACTCCCAAGAACTACATTATAGGGAAACGCGGAAGTGGCAGGCCATCTACCAGAGGGACCAACGCTTAGAAAATGGATGCAAGAGAACTACTAAAAACGAGTCTAAGAAGGAGCAAAAAGATGAGGTGGAGGAGGAGGCCATGGTGTGGACTGTGGTCCCGCAAACTTCACCAAATAAAGGAGAGGGCTAAGCTTCAATCTCAAGAGCTAACAGTGCAAGAGCTGGTGCGAGCTATCCGCACCAGCACTGATAACATTATTCACTGCGCTAGGCGAAGTGGGATAGTCTCAGGAGTGTTCGAGAGGAACTTTAAGGATGCTGCAGCTGTTGTCACGGCATTTGTTGAAATACTGGTGGCGAGATCAAAAGATGAGGAAATCCAACGCCTCAACGCTGCTAACACGAGGTTAACAGAGGAGCTCCAAGAGCTAAAGTAACAAATGGAAATCCTTTAACAGCAACAGCAAAATTGACGAACCCATGCTTCCTACTCCTTCCTTGGCGTTGGCACAGGCCCTATCAGAACGCGAAGAAATAGAGCGCCAAGCTTAAAGGCCAAATGTGGTGCCATGATGAATGCTCAGTTCTGCGGTATTAACGATCGGCTCCTACCGGCTAAACGGCTTATCCCATTAGCCATTGGCCGCAAACGAGATGAAGAATTGGCAGGTGCAACAACACTACCATCTACGGCAGAAGCACTGTCCTCCGCGCCAAACAAGACGGTAGCTTCCCCTAAACCGACTACTTCGAAAGATAGTACAAAATCGATCCAGAAAGCAGGGCCGACGCCGAAAGCAACTAAGGCTATCGATGCTCAGCCAATAGCCACGACATCACTGACAAACAGAGGGAGCCACGGAGCCAAGGCTCCAACGACGAAAGTTCCGATACCTCCACCAGGCAGGGCTCGAAGCAGACAGCGACGAGTGCCTAGTGTGCCTACTGAATTCGAGCTCGACCCGCTTCCAGCACCACTTCCACCCATGGATGAAGGGTAGACTACGGTGTTCAAGCGGGGATCATCATATCAGCCGAACGACGCCCACTGCTGGGCATAGGCCTCCCTCAAGGATCTCCACAACGATCGGTCCTGTGCTGTCCGCATCCAGCGGCTTCCCGCGACCTTGACCAGATCGTCGGTCCACCTTGTAGGGGGCCTGCCCACGGAACGTCGTCCGGTACGCGGTCGCCATTCGAGAACCTTTCCGCCCCAACGGCCATCTGTTCTCCGCGCTATGTGTCCCGCCCACTGCCACTTCAACGATGCAATCCTTCGAGCGATGTCGGTTGTTTTAGTTCTCCTGCGGATCTCATCATTTCTGATTCGATCGAGTAGGGAAATACCAAGCATCGCTCTCTCCATTGCTCGCTGGGTGATCTTGAGCCTTCTTATGAGACCCATAGTAATCGACCACGTCTCACTCCCATAGGTCATTACTGGCAACACACACTGGTCAAAGACTTTCGTCTTGAGACACTGAGGTATTTCGGACGCGAACATATGCCGGAGCTTCCCGAACGCTGCCCATCCGAGCTGGATTCGACGAGAGATCTCTTTCTCGAAGTTGGACTTACCTAACTGGACTATCTGTCCCAGGTAAACATAGTGGTCATCAACCTCGAGTGCAAAGTTCCCAACGTTAACTGAAGCGGGTGCAACATGGGCATTTAACATGATTTTCGTCTTGTCCATGTTCATCCTAAGACCCACTCTTTGAGAAGCATTACCGAGATCTTCGAGCATAATGTTCAGGTCTTCCAAGGTCTCAGCCATAAGAACTACATCATCGGCAAATCGCAGGTGTGTTAAGTATTCGCCATTGATGTTGATGCCGCGTCCTTTCCAGTCCAGAAGCTTGAAAATATCCTCCAACGCAGCTGTGAACAGTTTCGGAGAAATAACGTCTCCCTGTCTCACACCTCGCTGTAGTTGGATCGGATTAGAGCTCTGGTTCTGTAATCGGACCGACATGGTGGCGTTTTGGTATAAGTACTTTAGTACCTCGATGTACCTGTAGTCTATTTGGCACCTTTGGAGTGACTGCAGCACTGCCCAGGTCTCAATCGAGTCAAAGGCTTTCTCATAGTCCACGAACGCTAAGCAAAGTGGCAAGTTATACTCTTCGGTCTTTGCAGCGTATGAATGTGGTCTATGGTACTATAGCCTTTTCGGAACCCGGCTTATTCGGGAGGTTGGAAGTCGTCGAACCTGCGAATGAGACGATTCGTAATGACTCTCGAAAACCACTTATAGATATGGCTCAGAAGCGAGATGGGTCTGTAGTTCTTCAAGAGAGTTTTGTCACCCTTCTTGAAGAACAGCATCACATCGCCTCTGCCCCATGCCTTTGGCGTTTTGCCCTCGAGGATGACAGAATAAAAGAGCTTCTGGAGGACCTTAAGTATCGGCTTACCACCCGCTCTAAGGAGCTCTGTTGTGATTCCGTCATCACCCGCCGCCTTGTTGTTTTTAAATTGCTTGAGAGCCATTCTAATCTCGCACAGGCTGACGTCCGGGATATCTTCAAAATAGTGTCGGGTAAGCTTGGCTCTAGGGTCTTTAGCCTTGCTTTCAACAGGTGTTTTCGTGGAATATAACTGTCCATAGAAACTCTCAATCTCCCTCAGGATTTCAGGTGTTGACGCAATGATGCTACCTGTCTCAGTTTTCAGCCTCGTTATTGGCTTTGCCCAATAGACAGATCTCTGGCGAACACTTTAGAAGGTCGCTCTTCAAAGACTTAGATATCTGTCTATTGAGTTGCCGATAGCGATGGGCATCCGCTGAGTTCTGTAGCCTCATTTCGTTTCTCTGATCCATGAGTAGGAGAGTCTGACTGGAGAGTTTCTTTGATTTGGGACGGCGGGTTTTAAAGTACTTAGACCCTACCGTACGAACAGTATCCACCACCATGTTGTATAGATCGTCCACATCGAAGCGGGGATCAAACAGACATAAAAAGAGCGAAGCCACCCCATCTAAGGCAAATGCTAAACATCTAAACCTTCAGTTAGAAAACCCGCCACCCCAAAACTTCGCCCGCCCAGATCGTCAGCCATCATACTGACCCTGCTGCCAGGGGCACTAGAAAAGGGGATGACATACGAATCAGCCGATAAATATTCAAGAGCTGGGCATCAGCGGGATGCTATTCACAAAGGCGAAAACTGGGGGTAAATTACTTGAGATACCCGGTGCCACAAGTGGTGAGAAGACAGACTGCCTAGCCAGAAGACTGCAGGAAGACCTCCTGCCGTCAGATTTAGTAAAGGCTGTCAGACCAATATAGACCACTGATGTGCGGCTTACAGGCTTAGATGACTCTGTCTCAAAAGAAGAGGTGGCCGAAGCAGTGGCAAAAATTGGTGGTTGTGCTACCGATATTTTTAAGGTCGGCGAGATAAGGCAATTCTATACTGGATCCGGATTTGTTGTGGTTAAGGTGCCAGTTGCTGTTGCCAAGAAGTTGTCGCAAGGAAGGCTATTAGTAGGTTGGGTGTCAGCACCGGCTCAGGTGTTAGAGGCTAAGGTCCTGCGATGCTACCGGTGCCTAGATACAGGTCATGTCCAGGCCCAGTGTAAAACCAGTGCCCCGTGTCCCAGGTTAAGGATGATGAAAAAATATATGAAAAAATGGTGTTTAAAATATTATAATAATTATTCCGGTTTTTCTGTGGTACATAAGGTAGGAATATGTAAAAGTTACCTTATTTAATAAGGAGAGCGCCATGTAGCATTAAACAAACTAATAAAAATATTTAAAATTGCTTTAGTGTTTTCCTAACTTGGTATCTTAGGGATGAATATTTATAACTGAATAATACAGTTGGATTATTGTGTCTTTGCACATTTTATTAATGTTAATTTTATATTTAAGCACATAACTGCAGTGGAAATTAAAAAACTGAACCATTACAATACTTCTATGTGATACATTTTGCACATACGCTAATATGCAGGAACAAACTTTAGGCACACCAAATATGATATGTGCACAAAAATGGAAAAAAAAATATAGAGACTAAAGCTTTGTTTCGTAGTTAATAAATGGTACACTCTCTAAAGCGTTGTATTTTTCTCTATCATATAACATATTTATAATTTTAAAAATCAAAACAGTTCACGAGAAAAACAGTTTTTTGTTCCTCCTGAAAAGTTGTCATTTTGCACATACCAGGATTGGCAGGCGCACCGACGGTATACTGTTCTGATCCTAAAATTGTTTAATTGGATCAAAAACAAAAAAGGCCAGTGCCTTTGTTATGTCTTTTGTTTTAGCAGTCTACAGCTAATATCCAGACCCAAGATAATAAACTTTTCTACATTGAATTGTTCGGGAATCGAATAGGACATCTTGAAAACTGATTTCCAAGCCACTAAGATCACAAAAGTCGTCAATGGGGGCTATCCCTAGTGAATTTGCCACTAGAGGCGCTTCTGTCGCGTGAGGTCCAATACCCATTCACTTTTTACTGGTTTTAGCGGGCTTCGTGACATAAATTATACTATTTTTAAATTTACCTACTGGAAAGTGATCTCCTTTGTAAAATTATCGCAAATATGGATTATTTGGCGATGAATATAAACGCTTTGAAAGCGGAACTAAGAAAAAGCGCAAAAATAGGCGGCTTCAAAGAGCAACTATTTCAGAAGATAGTTTGTAGATATGAAGATAGTTATTTATAAATAATAAACATATTTAGAAAGTCTATAAAGTCGCTTTTGACAGCTATACCTCTGGACCTCAGTCTACAGTGTCGCCAACTGGTGAGCAAAGAAACTGTAGTCCCCATTACCAGAAAATACTTACTTAACGACCCATTGGTCTAGTGGTTTAAGTACCAGGCTAAGATCTCGATCATCCTGGGTTTGATTCCCAGGTCGGACAAAGAGAGTTTCAAATTTCCGAAGACTGCTTGGGTTTGTGATCACCAACCCGCATTTGAGCGTAGTGATTATGCCTGTACCCATAATTGCTGTGGTGAATTTAATGAGACCTTTACCCTGCAGTGGGATGATTATTGGTTGTTCTTTCCTTTAACTGTACTCACCATAAGTCCAGTTTGGCACAGCATATAATGCACAGTCTGAGCCACGTCAGCAGCGTGAAGGTTATTGTGGTAAGGGTTGTGGAACTTGCAGTAGCCTTCTTCTATTCGACTGAGAAAATTCTCCAGGATCGTAGGAGGTACCTGTTGAGGATAAAACAATTATGTATTAGTAAGTTGATAAGAACACTTTGAATATTTTTTGGTTCACCAACCAAAAAGGTATATGTAACGTCAATAAACCTAGGTTAGAGAAAACTATTTTTTGAATGAAAATTTCGACTGCATAAGGGTTTGAAGCCATTACTTTCCGTATTGTTTGTGGTGACGATTCAAGGGTTTATGCTTTAAGCGCAGTTTCATAATTTTAAATCACTTAAGATGATACAGCTTTCAAAATGTTATGAAACTGTTTTTTAATCAATCGAATTTGCTATTGTATGTTGAAAATTTAATATGTTTCAGTTAACATTATGATGGCTATGGAATACATAACATGTAAAAAAAAACTCTGTCTTCCTAACGATTCACGAGACAGACCGTCTGTCTGCAGTAAGTAATATACTTTCCTGGTAGTATTTCATGTAAAGAATATAACTTTTCCTATGGTGATATGATCCCGTTGGTTTCATTTGGGTTCAGAACTCTGTAATAAGGTTAAAGGTGTGAAAAGCAAAGTAATTTTTTTTCGGTTATTAAACTATAAAATTTTAATACGTTTTAGTTATACCGATACCGAAAACTCATAAAAAAGAAGACATGTTCGAAACAATTAACTTGTATATGATAATTAAGTAAGTCATATGTTTTGTTGATTTTGTCTTAACGCCAAAATGTTACTTGTGTTTAAAAACCCACAGCAACAAATATTTCGTTAAAAATTCACGAGAGAAACCTATAACTTCTGAGTTATGAGGCTATTAAAACTTTTGCATCGACTTGCGAGCGTTGATGAAATTTTTTCCGAAATCATGCCTTTAATATAACGGAGCCTGAAGTGTACAGTCAGCTGCACAAGTACCTATGTACATCCTTCTGACTACTGTTGACTCTTAATCTATACTCTATACTAATATTATAAAGCTGAAGAGTTTGTTTGTTTGTTTGTTTGAACGCGCTAATCTCAGGAAGTACTGGTTCGAATTGAAAAATTCTTTTTGTGTTGGATAGTCCATTTATCGAGGAAGGCTTTAGGCTATATGACATCACGCTGCAACCAATAGGAGCAAAGCATCAGTGAAAAATGTTGCAAAAATAATCGCGATCATAATAACAGAAGTTGACGCGTACGAAGTCGCGGGCAACAGCTAGTACAATGATATAAGGTTGGTAATACGAAACATTGTTGTACAAAGTAAAAAAACTTTATTTATTTATTATACTAGCGGACCTGGCAAATGTTGTATTGTCGTATCGTTCCTGGTAGAAGAGTGATTTATTATTATGATAAATGTCACATTTTTGTTACTTATTCTCCTATTCCAGTTGAAGTCTAAATAAAAAATCCAAAAATCATAAACCTTGGTTCCAGTCGTTCTTGTGTTATAAATAGTGAACAACACGACTTTGTTTCACATATAAATATAATGTATATTATTAAAAAAAAGTAGATTTTCAACAGGCATCTGTATGTCGGAAATTATTCAGTTTAAAGAAATTTTATTCTCAGAAAAGACATACATGTCACTTACTTGAGAACTAAAAAAGATAAATACAGTCATACATCACGGATTGATACAAAATAAAAAATAAAAACAGACAAAAGAATACAAGTCGTTACCACTGTAGCAAATTATGGTCGGAGAGAACATGCTCACATAATCTGGCTTTAAACGCTTCCAGGGTGTCGGCAGCTTTAATATTGGGTGGAAGTTTGTTGTAAAGCTGTGCTCCCTCAAAGACAATGGTCTTTTTGCCATAATTAGTGCGTACTTTCGGTAAAACAAGAAAACTGGGTCTTCGTGTCCTGTGTTTAAGTATGTATTTTTTTTTAATAAATGTGATGTTTGTACTTAATAGATTTTTATTTATTTTGTGAACTAATAAACAAGTACAGTAATGATATAGTTATTTTATATTCATAAGTTCGGTGTCTTTGTAAAGTTCTTCTGAGCGTGTTAAATATGGGTAATGAAATAACATTTTTACTATTTTACGAGTATTTTGAGCTATTTGGAGTTTTTTTGACGTGATAACATCTTTAAAATCGTTTTAGTCGGGTGACATGTTCAGAAACTTGTGTCACACCAAAACCTCACGAGCGCGATCGCAGGTATAACGAGAGAGAGAGACGGACCGATCTCCCGTCTCATCTCGAGCGCTGCCAGTCATTCCGTGAAACTTGTCACGCGGAATCCTCACGAGCGGAGGCTGGCATAGCGTTCGAGTGAGTGGACCGATCTTCCGTCTCTCTCACTCTAGCGGCATACAAACGAATGGAGATTTTCTCGTTATCACGTAAACATCTCGATCGTAAACCTACTTTACAAACAACCAATTTTTTTTTAATTTGGTTTTACATGCAGTACCCTATACTTCAACAAGGTATAAGAGATGTGAATTATAGAATTTCATATCAACTGAATAGAACGAATCTTAAAATTTACAAGACAGATCATAATCAGGACGATCACGAACAAAGTTAGATAGGTACGTCTTGTAGGAAGCCTGTTAATGGAATTTTGCATCATCGTTTAGGAAACTGCTTTGTGACATAATAAATGTTTAATTAGGCAATTAATTGTCACTTTCGTTATAAATTCGAGTTGTATAAAATAATATCAATTCAATACCCGAAATAAAGATAAACTTGCCGTTCCAGGATTCAGACTGCGAAAAGTGGGTAATTCGTTCATGGGAAATTGTATTCGTATTTTCAACAAATTACCACTGTCAATTGCTGACCTCCCTGTACATAAATTCAAATCATATATCAAAGTTGTTTAAATGAAAAAGGGCTATTATACTATTAATGATTATATAAATGATAGGAACGTTTTGCTTTAAATTGTACCAGCTCGCACTGGCATATATCATGTAAACATGTTTATTTAAAAAGAGGCTAACAATAGTGACCGAGTTTCTTGCGCTGCTTCTTCTCGGCACTAGCCCACATTTGTCCCGAAGCAGTGGTAGGTTAAATATTGGGACGTGTAAAAGCGCCTCCAGGGGCCTATTTGCAGAAATTAAACTGATTTTAACTGATTTTATCACAAGTCATTGGATTTTAAGTTGAATATGTGATAGCAAGAATAAAACCGAAAATACCACACAATGGCAGTCGTCCTTCGTGAGACTTTGACGATTCTTTTATTCTCTTATAAGTAATCGTTAAGGAAACTACTTGAGCTATGTGCTGCTCCCAATTGATTTAATTTTATTACTTCTAAACAAATCAATTCTTAAAAAACTAGAACAGTATAATTTAATTAAATTACCTCTGGTATTTATTGAATCACTGTTAATTGCTTTTCATTCTGGCATTCTTTCGTATTGTACATTATTGCTAATAAGCGGCCGCTTTTGGCGTTAGCGACTAATTCGACTTTATAAACAACTAAATGAAAAGTTTGCTTAAATGATACTGTTCTAGTTTTTTGAGAATTGATTTTGTTTAGAAGTAATAAAATTAAATCAATTGGGGGCAGCACGTCTAAAATATTTTACCTGTGACAATTATTGCAATAAAAATGTTTAGCCTATCACGTGATTCCGTTAATTTTTTTTTGTATTAGTATATTCAATGATTTAGTAAGATTATTATCACGGACGAATTCAGTTGGTGAGGACGCTCCTTAATACCAAGATTTGCAGATAAGTAAAAGGTTCCATTTAGCCGGCATTAATCCAATTTGTCGGCTTGTTACTTCCAGGAAAGTTTGCGTTTCTTTCATTTACTTTACGTTTAAACTAAAGAAATCGACGAGAGATTAGCTACGCGGTATTTTATTTAAAACCCTATAGAAATTTTGTGAAACTTTTGAAGCCTGTTTTTGAAAAAGGTAGAAAAAATCTTTTTATCACGCTTTTATTAGCTTGGGTTGTATCTATGTATGTATGTATGTACTCGTATGTATGTATGTAATGGAATCTTTGAGCTTAATTTTAACCGATTTTCAGAAGTTTGATTAATTTGAAACTTTGCACACGTATCAAGGGCCGATGACAATGCAATAATTTAATAACAGTTTTCCCAGTTTTCCTCTGTAAGAGGGAGTAAAAGAGATAGAGCTAGCGCGCGATCTGTATTAATTATGTTTCCTGCATAGGTTTGGACTTACAGTCGGTAAAAAAGGAATCAAATCTTATAAACTAAACTAAAAAGTAAAAAATAAATTATAGTTTAAAAAACTAAAAAACCACGCTTTTAAAACAGATTGAACTAAAAAATTAAAAATTAAACTACAGTAATCAATTGAAAAATTCATATTATTGTACAAAAAGCGTGGGGGGCTTGATTTAGATTGTTGTAAATATTTTATCAATAATTTACTATATCTGTGGATATCATAACAAGCACCCCACGCTTTAGTTTTCTCTCTATAGTTTTCTCTGTTAATTTTGGTATTATACGAGTAGGTAGGTACTCTACTCGCACTGCCTACAATTTTTGTTTTGTTTAGCCCAAATGTTAAATGGGAGGGAATGCCATATGGTATAAAGTCCAACTTTTGTACAGACAACGGCAGGTCAACTTACCCAAAAAGTTAAAGGTCATTGAATTGATTTTCAACTTTAAGTCCAGCAAGTAGGGATCAATATCAATTGAGAAAATTTGACGTTTTGTGGTAGGTTGACGTGCTGTTGTCTTTACATCTGTTTACTTATTTGTGCAATAAAGCTTACATAATTTTTTTTTTGTGCATTTGTCTTACACATTTTTGTTGTAAACTCGCACTTATGTCGGCTACGTTAAGGTACCCCAGTATATAGCCTAATGTGCTGTCGTCCGTACTTATCGTATGACGGAATGTGTAAAATCAAGTAGGTAGGTACTTTTGTGTACCTACTCTATTATTATTTTGTGGAATAACTAGTATTAGCGATGATAATCATGAAATAAGGATTATACAGGGTGAAATTTTAACCACCTTCCAAATTTTAATATATCAATCTACGAGATAAAAACAAATGACGTATTTTTTCTTTTGGTATAGCCCAGTACAAAAAGTCAAGATAAAGCAATTAGAAAATGTCCGCCAAAATTCTAAAATTTTTAATACGGCCGCCTAGCAACACTTTTTTTACGCAATGCACATCACATTCATTTATTACGATACTAATAATAAGTTTTTAACTTTCCCTTTAAACCTAAACAGGCCTAAAACTGTAAAAATTTAAAACTATATTGCGAAAAATATTTTTGGGTGAAAACTTGTTTTACATTTTTTACTTCATAAATGGGCTCTAAATACGATACTGAATGCCCACAAAAATTTTGGAAAGTGGTTAAAATTTCATCCTGTACAGTTACAGAAGACGTAAACTTTTGGGTGCTAAATATTTATGATTGTGTGTACTTATTGTATAATTTATACATATTTGTCGGAAATAGCAGGAATATGCTCGCTGACATAAGAAGAGCATAAGCTAAACATAAAAGTCATAATTATGATTGTTAACTGCGTTATATTTAACTCTAGTAATTCGCACGCGTTTAACGTATCCTTTAGATAGATAGATAGATAGATAATTCTTTTATTGCACAAAACAAAGGTAACATAAATTACAATGTGACACATATGTACAATAAGGCGGTCTTATTGCTAAAAGCAATCTCTACCAGACAACCTTTGGGTAGAAAAGGATAATTACGTCTCAGTGGAGTAGGGGTGACGTGGTGCAAAGTAATAAGTGTGTATCTACGAGTAACTTATTAAATATAAATAAACTGAAAATAAAAATACATACGACCATACATATAAATCATACATAAATAAATACATATATAATTTAAAAAAACATACATATTTATACAGGTACACACATAAACACACACATACATAAACAAAATACAGTTATAATATCAATATTTATTTACGCAATCCTGACCCGATGCACACCATCAGCGCGACAAAAAAAGTGCCTTGACTCTAGTCTTGAAAGCAGAAATGGATTCTGATTCTCTTACAGTTTGTGGTAAAGAGTTCCACAGACGGACAGATCCTTTATTATCATAGACGTGAAAGTTTTTGAGTATGTCTGAATGTCTGTTGATCTAAATGCAATTTGGTACGGTGTTAGTTTATTAGCTGCAATAACATGTAGGCCACTTTTTATCCCGGAAAAGGTACGGCTCCCGTGGGATAATTTTGATACATAGTTTTCAATTCGAATTCCACGCGTATGAAGCGCGGGCAAGAGCTACTATTGTATGAAATGAAAGAGATACGATAACGAAAGATGCTCACCTTAAACTTATGAATCATTCCGTATCTGTTGAGTAGTTCGTACCCGAGGTACTTGACGGGGGCTCCGCATGACGCTTCATGTAACGCAAACACGTCAAACGACCACTCGTCCAGGGTCTGTAACAAAACGAAAGACAATTATTTTTTCTAGAAGGAAAATATTATGAATAAAAGTACATTTTTTTAAGCTATTGCATAGCTTCTATCGCGGGCCTGGAGCGTGAAGACCGAATCCAGAAATTCCGTAACAAAAATAACCTAACCTAACACTCGGGGCGAGGCATCGAACAATATTGAATTTCCGAAATTTAAAAGAATTTAGAAGAAAATAAGGATTTTGACAGTACGGTTGCCTATGGTAACCATATCTGCCAAAATAACAAAAAAAAATAATTACAAAAGTCAAAATTAGAAAATACATAAAATTATAAAATTAATCTATTGCATAGCTTCTATCGCGGGCCTTGAGCGTGGAGACCGAATCCAGAAATTCCTTAACGAAAATAACCTAACACCCCCCACACCGACCGGCACAGCGGTGATACTTTTTAGTTTTATAATTGCATAAGTTGATAAAAAATGCTATGCAATAGCTTTACCGCGGCAGTCTCCGAGTGCCACACGTCTTTTTTTTCATAATCACAATAGAACCCCCCCAAATATAATCATTTGTGGCATTGGTGCGTAAGAGTCATCATATCATTAACCTCGTGAGACTGTGGTTTTTAACAGCATTATTCAGATCTGCCGGATGTGCTATACCAAGCTAGTATTATATTATCTGTGACCAAGCGCAAACTAAATAGTGTCTTGGACCGAGATATAAAATCGGTTCAGCGTTATTAATATTCCAAAGCTTAAAAAGAAGTTTTACTTGGTTAGGCTTTTATGATTTCATTTCAAACACCTGATTCACCATTTGATGAGAGTTGGTATAAAACCCTAAAAACCTGTGGTGTCCTAACACTCCCATTTCACTGTTTGAAAAAGTCATTTCAAACGAAATTTCAAGGTTTACTGCTCAAAATGAATCCTTACATTGAGTGGCACACGCAAACTGAGAGAAATTATAATTACATTAATCGCTGAGGGCAATCAAACAGAGGAGTTGTCGAACAAAGAGCGGAGGGAACGACGGAGGGTGAGGAGCGATTTAAATTATTACCAAAGGAAAAATTTAGGTACAGACAGCATAAAAAGGAGTAAAAGTAAAATACTTTATTATGTATTTATTTTAAAAGTTAATCCTATTGCGATACTATTTTATGTATGAGGGGCTTTCTTTTAACAAATTGTTTATCTCTTTGTGGTTTAGCTAAAAATCTTAATTTATGTTTGCCTTGCAAGTTTCTAGATAGAAAAAAGACAAGTCACAAATATGAAATATGAAATCAAGTTATAAATCTATCACGATTAATATGAGATTTAAAATATTTTAGCAATGCCGTGAAATAATTTTATTTAGGTGCTCTTTTGTTTTTTTACCGAAAATAGTATTTTTTTTATTAAAAAAAATATATGTTACGATGTACACTAGCCATCTGATTGCTAAAACTTTTAATCAGTTAAAAATCTTCAAATATAATTCTTCCGCATGTTAATGAAACATCGCTGGCATACAGTGGAAAGCTTAACAAATTAGTCGACACAAATAAAGTCTTTATAGCTCAATGCTTAGAACAGTCGTTTCGTAAGCGGGAGGTTGCGAGTTTTTATGTACCACCAGTCAAAATTTTTATTCTAGAACTGTTTTTTGGCTTTCAGTCTGCGGTTAATCTCAGAGAAAGTACTAGAATCCTGCAATCTGATGAATTTTATGAAATAATCATGCTGTCAAAGGAAAAAAATTAAGACGGAAAAATAATAATCAAGGTATATTCATACATACTAATGTAAGGGATGAAAAAAAAAATTGGAGTGGCTACCCTTTTTCGATCCCATATGTGTTAACTTTTAAAATAGAAAATTTTGTTAGAATCAACTGTCCGAAGAGCTATTCTGCCAAATAAAACAAAAAATCGCAACAGTAGCTTATACGCGATAAGATAAATGTACTAAAAGAGAATAGATAAATAGATAGAAAGATAGATACTCTTTATTGCACACCATACAAAAATAAAGTTTAAATAAAAAAAAAATACATTAAGGACTGTACAATTCAGGCGGTCTTATCGCTGTTAGCGATCTCTCCCAGACAACCTTCAGGTAGAGAATACTTGAAAATAGATAGAGTGGGGAAGGTGGCAAAGAATTTCAGAAATGTAAACATTACAATATAAAAGATTAACCGTATGGACGAACATTAACACTAAAATAAAAGTATAAATAAATAGTAAAAAATTTTTTTATATATAATAATAATAAAAAAACATAAAAATAATAATGATAAAAAAAACATAAAGTACATATTATTACTTACTTTAATAAATATACATACATATACATATTGTACATTAATAAACATACCCTAAAATATTATTATGAAGGATCCAATGACTCTGCTACCCCTGAGTACCTTCGCTCCCGCTTCCAACTTTTACCTCCTGATCCCCGCTCTAGGCGCGATTGCATCACTACGATGTTAGAGTGTCCTAGAGCAAACACTAAATTCTTTTTAAACTCCTTCTCTTTCCAAGCTGTGCGACTATGGAACAAACTTCCCAAGGCTATACAAAGCAGCCCTTCTATAACATCGTTCAAGATCCGTTTAAAAGAGTGCTCTTTTAATACTTATCTCAATCATTACAATGTATTTAGTTTATGCAGGTATATGTATGTGTTGTATGTATTTTATATGTAGGTTTATCATTTTTTTTGATAATGTAATTTGAAGTATATTAGAGTGTAGTTTAAGTAGGTATATTTATCCATGGTATTTTATGCTATTCTATTTTCTTTATTTAATTTTTTCGTAAATTTTTCTTTTATCTTCTATATGCACATTACTGCGCCCGTTTAAATGCTTTTTTTTCACACCAGTAAGGTTGGCTGGAGATCTCTTAAAGAGATAAGCTCACCTTTGTAAACTGTTTTACTGTAACAACTTTTATGTTTTTATTTTGTGCGCAATAAAGAATATATAATGACCAAATACCATAGATAGATAGAAGGAAAACAATAAATTATAATACAATAATGATAATCAAAGAGAGCTAAAGTGAGAGAAAGATATGTTTTGAGTCTGCTTTTAAAAGACAAAAGTGATTCAGACAAGGCCCCTAATTCGCGTAAACGAATCGTATCACAATCGTAATTGAACGACAGGTTTTTGACAGTTCTAGGTAGTTCTAGTATGGGCTAATTGTCAAAATCGTCCAATTCAATCACGATCGAACTGCGATTCGGTTACGCGAATTAGGTCAGACTGTCTAATAAACAATGGCAGCGAGTTCCATAAGCGGATGATTTTAAAGTAAAGGACTGTAAGTAGGAGTGGGATGAATAATGGGGGAATGTGAGAAGGAGTTTATTGGAAGACCGCATTTCATGACCCAGGTCAGATTGCAAGAATTAGAAACGCTCTTTTAGATGGTGATTTAAGATTGAAAAGTATAGAAGAATATAATTCCATAGAAAATTAGTTCCACAAAGTTCAAAGTTACGCAATATTGTTATCGAATAAACATTTATGTACCATCTAAAAATAATGATCTACAAAATCATGTCTGCATTCGAAACCATAAAGTGCGTGTGGGCCGGTTTTCATCGCTGTAATATTAATCAAGCAAACGTTCTCTTGACAAACAGTCACATTTCAGGTCAACCTAATTCAAACATTAAACTTTATACTGCTGACCTTACTTTATAATGCTGTAGGTATATTTGAGGTTTAAAATGGCTGTGTGTTGAGTTACCACTGAATGGCACTGTCAACATGCTACACGGGCAACGAAGTGGCTTCCAGTGGGACGCTTATATAAAACGTCTGAAAACTTTGTTATTTACAACTTTGTATTTAGCGAAACGCTTTTCTGTGAGAGTGAAACAATAGAGCATTTTTAGTTTTTGAACGGTACTTAGTTTTAATACGAGTACATAAGGGTTAAAATCTATATGATTCTTCTGCTCGTACTTGTGTTTGCCTATAATCATCCTCCTGCGGGGCAAAGCCCTCCATCATTGAATTCATGTTACCACAACAGTGATGGGGTTCAGGCATAATCATTATGCTTGCCAAATGCCAAAAACCCGAGCAATGTTCTAAAATTAGATTTTTTTAAAGCTAGAGAGAGCTGGATAAGCTCACTCCATCTTAGGCTTCTTCTTAACCGTAGAGTTGTGTATGTAGTCAAGAGCAAGCCCATTGAATATAAAAAAAAAAATTGAAACTTATGTTGCCCGACCGCGGATCGAACCCCGTAAATTATCAAAACGTAAACGCAACAATTGACGAAACGCAACTAAATGTCAACTTCGGTTGTCACACAAGACTGTATTCTACCATCTGTGATTCTACTAACCATTATATCTAAACGAAATCTAAACGTAAGTATCGATCCAACAAAAGTAGCCTTTTACTAGCGTATGCTCGACCGGTTATTTTGACAGTTGGAAAGTCGATCTTCGGCTGCGCGCTCTTCGACTGGCAGCGACGTCAAAACACTAGTGGAATATGAATTCAGGAAATCGTTCAACTTAGTTTCGATCGATCGATAAGGTGAGCTGAAACGCTACCGATATTGCTAATAGAATACAAAATTTGACGTTAGTTGCGTATACGTGTTGATAATTTACGATAGTAGCTTGGTCTCCAGGGAAGATTTTGGGCCTGGTACTTCAACCTCTAGACCAATGTAATTGCGTAAATATTTTCCAGTATTCTTCAAAAAACCTTTTTATGAATGCCAAAACCAATCCTAATTTTCCTAGGAAACTTTATTAAAATCCTACTCTTGTATCTAGTACTTGACAAAAGTATTGTTTACTTCTAATTGTAACATGTGTAGCAAAAAATTTAATATCGGGGCAAATTTAAACCATCTTGCTTTAATGGTAGGGGTCCATTAAATTACCTTGTAATGTTGTCAAAAATGAACGTGGGCTTAATTAAAAAAGGGACAAGCTTTTTAGTTCTACGAGGCCACTGAATGAATTAATAGACATAAAACCTTATACTCATTGTTGTATAATTTTACCATAATGCTAATAATTGTATAGATAATTTTCACAAGATTGAATAAGGCTTTACATTGGTGTATAACAAATTTCTAGTTAACTTAAAGTATTACCCAGGTTGTAGAAACATAGAACTTTTTTTTTTTGTAAAAAAGAATAGAAAACTTATTTTTATTTATATTTTTGATAATTTATATATAGATTACACATTTTCACACTGTTTTAGAACGCAAGTAAATAAGATTACCAAAAAATATGCCAGTATGTACCCGACTAGGGCGTAATCAAAAGAAGGGTTCTGATTTTAGCAATGTATGTATTATACATACATACATTTCTTTTTATTTATGTGCCCTGTTGGTGTAGTGGTTTGAATACAAGATCTCGGGGTCTCGGGTTTGATCCCCGGGCCGGGCAACAAAAGTTTCGAATTTTCGAACATTGCTCGGGTTTGTGATCACCAACCTGCATATGTGCAATCGTGGTGATTATGCCTATGGTACCTTGATCATTGCTATGGTAACTTGATTTCATCATTTTATCATCATCATCATTCATCATTTCGACCCTAGCTCGAAGAATAAATAGCTGAGCTGAAGTGCTAGTGTGCGAGGTACATAGTAAGAAGAACTGATAGCCGTTGGGGGGGGGAAGTGTTTTGGTGTGTCGATAGTGCGCTTGACGAATATCTGTAAGTAGGCCCTAGGGCTTGATGGACTGCCGATCTGTTGAAGGACATGGGAAGCCGCTGAGTGGCGTGGGGCCAATTGGCGTAGAGATTAGAAGGGAGGTCCAAGTCTAGCATTGTACTCCATTTGGCTGATACGATGATGATAATTATAGGCTACATCCTAACCGACTTCAACGATAGGATGAGTCATTTTGTTTTCCATGACCGGTTTACAGATTTTTTAACTTTTCACTTCTTCGGACGTACAATAACGGAGATGACCGATTTAACTAACTATAAACATTGTGCTCCTATTCTAAAATAACAACCATTCCAAGTTATTCGTCAGTATTCTTTTATTGTTAAAAAGTAATGGCTTTACCAAAGAATATATCCGTTACAGTTTCAAAACGCATGCAAAACGGAAATAACTACACGCCTGCTAATTGGACAGGCCCAGTGCACACGATGCGTTCGTTTGTAATTGAACGACGGGCATGTGCCGCATACAAAGCCTCTGACCGTTACACGTTGAGGTAAATGACGTAGGCTCTTTTGTCAACTAGGCACAGCTGGTGCGTTGCGTTAAGAGACCTCATAAAAAGCTACACTAGCGCCACTTCTTTAAAATAAAATATCTTTTGACTTATATATCTTAGACTCGGAATTATGAGACAGGGCTCAAACAGGACCCTTGGCAAGTATGTGGAATTTTCTAAGAGCTAATAAGAGCTTTTTGTGCTCATGTTTTCATTTGGTTTGTAACCAGAAGACCATTTAAAGACTGTATAATCTGATAAAATCATTCTAAATCTTACCTTGAGAACTCTGACGACGTCTTGAGGGAACTGCATAAGAGCCGTACTTGTGACCCTCCTGTAGATTCTGTCCACGAAGATCCCCGCTCTGATCGCGTGCGCCACCGACCGGAACTTGGGTTTCTCATCGGACTTTCTCTTTGCCGTCGCCAGCTGCCTCGTGAAGGTAGATGCAAGCCACTCCCGCACCTCAGGAGGGACTGCGTCGGGCTGCACTTCCGATAACTCGTCATCTTCGTCCGCCAATCGCCTGCACACAGTCCGACAAACATATTAGAATTGAACTATATCCAGATTTGTGTGCCTTGACATAAGCGGCAAGCTATCTTTAAAACGATTAGGTTCGTACCACTGTTACTAATCAGCCCACTCACGAATAGTCTCAAATTGTATTATTAGTTCCATTGAAAGCTGCAAAGCTACAAAATTATTATAACACATACAATAATATTTAGTTTTATAAATCGTTGTTGATGACCGACCTCGCTGGACTGTAAAAGGTACGTTACTACCTAAATTATTATTTTCAATCAGATTGGATCAATTATTGAGAAGTTCTAAAATATTCTGTTATCGTAACTCTGAATTTGAAATCTAGTTACATTCAACTAAACCTGTTTTTTACTTAAGTTATGTTCTAACACTAATCAATTAGTGTTTTTATTAGTAAATGTTAAATAAGTCTAAAAACTATCACTAATAATGCTATTGAGTTACTTAAATACTGTGAAACGGTGAGTATATTTAAAAAAAGACTATTTCTATTACAAGTTTAAGTTTACTTCGATAAGCTGAAATAAATGTTTCGTTAGGAAAATTTTACAAAATAAGTATAGTAAAATACCAAGACTCACTAAGTGGATTGAAATTTGTTTAAAATATTAATTTATAAACAATGTTCGTCTAGCTTTTCAATCAACTAAGTGATGCTTTAGAAAAGGGTATTACATTATTATTATAAAAGCCTGCCATTAATAAATCACAATGTTATAATTGGTTCAATTCTAGAAAATATTAATGTAAAAACGTTTTAATATTTTGTAGTAATAAGTCACTGATATGATCATTAGCCTTTTAAAACAGGCGATGAAAAGGTGTAAGTAGGAATAAGATGAGAACATGCGATATTACACACACTAGCCTAGACGTATGGGGTACTTACATGCAGCGTGCTAAAGAAGTATCCGATTCTGTTCATAAATACATTGCTTTCTATGGAGCGATAGATATTATAACACTGATATTAAAAAAAATGAAATTATCCGCACTGTGCGAAACATTTGTAAAGTGCAATGATACGCACAGATTTTGGTAATTTGACTCAATAATACCTAGGCTTATCTATAATTTGAACAACACATAATTTTTGTAATCACAAATTGTGTAATAGACGTGCGCAATCATGTTTTTTGTATGTTGCAACTCAGATATAATATCATGTTGCCAGAAGGGTATCATCATGAGTGTCAGTTTAATATTTTAACTGGGTCTTGTTTGAGGTAGATACATAAATAGAAAGCAATGTTTAATTCTAAACCAAACACATGACAAATTAATCAAGCAGGTATTAGAGATGCTCAAGGTTAGGGCCGTTTGTATCTATTACTACTTGAATAGGACAAATTGTAAAGATGAACTGATGTGAAAAAGTTGATATCGAAAGTGCCTTAAGATTATCGCCTACTTTATGAAATACCTTGCAGAGCGTCTATTTAATTTAACCAAAGAAACGAACTGGTGTCCCCAGTCTTGGTAACTACAGCGATGGCCTTTTGAGGACTAATAACTTCATTTTGTTAATCTTATTTCGAGCTCCATGAATAACTAATACTACTCTAGTAACCTATAGTGGACTAGGCGATAACCTTTATTCAAGTAGCAATAGAGTCTACATTAACTGGCAACATCGACACACCTAAACACCAGGGTAGGGGCTGACTGCTGGCGCGCCACTGCTGGTCTAAAATAAAAGACGACGTCATTGGGACACAGAATGGGATTTTTTGGGAACTTGGAAGGTCAAGACAAACAACATTTATTTGGATGACCGGCTAGTATTTTCAAATAATTTTCAGTTACATCAAAATAGTTAAAAGCTACAGAAAATTATTTTAATGATGATACTATCCGGGTTTAGATTGATTTATGTGGGCGGTAACAATAATATTAAGATAATAAAACGTAACAATAAAAATAATTTTAATTGCAACTTTAAATTATTTTAGTGAAGAATCTAAATAAGATGTGTAGTTAATATTTGAAAACGCCAAAACTAGATAGCAAATAAATCATCAAAGTTAAAGTGATAAAATAAAAGTATAATAATATAAACATACTACTAAATTTGATGATAAAAATATCGTATCATTAAAACTGGATAAAATAAAGTTTGCAAACAACACTCACTGAAAAGAAAAAAACAATCAAGCTTTTATAAAAAAGATGACCTAAAGAGTTGTAATATTTACACATGCCGAGGACTGGTTTAGATTGTAAAACGAAGACAGGGGACGAATACAGGTCACAGGGTTCAAAACGACACACGGGGAAAGTTGAAAACTAGTCTAAACAAATAGCAAAATATTATTCTACTTGAGAACAAGTAACGCAATAATCAATTTTCACATCTGAATTTGAGTTTTTATTTAAATGTAACTTGTTCTCATAACGGTACGTAAAGAAAAATAATCGACTGAAACAAAATAAATCAAGATGCTCTATCAGTTTTGAGTACAACTTCAAACTGATAAAACCTCCACAGACATTCAGGAAGAGATAGTGTCTAAACTACCAGGAGAACAGGAAACTGAGACAGTTGATGAAGCTTCAACAGAACAGAAAGACCTAGCACAGAGTGGACAGAAGGGAGGCGCAACTACTTGGCCATTGTCGGCGTTGTTGTAACGGTATTAACTTTGCTTCGTTCGGTTTCTCTACTGAGCATCTCGCCCAGCAAGGGGTGCGTAGGCGCCGCATGTGGAGCGTAGTCTGCTGCGCGCGCGGCTGCCCATCGTCACGCCTATCCCTGCATTAGACATAATCACTGGCGGCGCGAGGTGCGTCCACTGCTCGCAACACACACCCTAAAACTCGCATGGCATGCTAAGAATTCAATGGAAGAAACAATAAGGAATACAATATCAATGTCGGAGAATTTGCTTGCATAAAAAAATATGTTTTTTAAATTTAAATACAAGTGGTTGCTATACGAAAGAATTGGGATCTTATGACTTGTATATTACTTAAATAGATCACAAAGCGAAACAAATTCACTATTAATAAAAATGAATGGAGTAATTCAGATCTGTAAAGTAAAGAGTATACTATCAGCCGTTTGTCTCTCACTAAAATTGTTGTGAGATATCGAAAGATGTCTCTACAAAATGCCTTAGATATCGCCAAATCAATTCGTTGCATTGTAATAGCGATTTTTATGATGAATGGTGTCAACATGCCTCTGATTTCTATTATAAATGGACTGTCAATTTATATTGTAATGATCTCATACCCGTAAAGTTAGGATATGAGTCTTACTGAGAAGGTATAGATAGATATGAAATGTTCTTTATAATTCTAGTCGCTAATTGGAACTTATGTAATAGATAATTTACCCTACTTCAACGTTAATGTGTATTTCATGAAATTAATAAATGACACATTTCATGGGCTTCAACTGAAAGCTCAGTAATTAAATTTGCAGTGAGAACTTCAAAGATATTGAAACCCTTGAAGATATAAATACGTATTGATTTCTTGCTTTTATAACCAGAAGATGTATACGTCATAATCTACAGGGTGACCCCGAAAACAATCGACAAACTTTAAGGGTAGGTTGTATTACGGATATATATGCATTCTGTGAAATCAAATGAAAAATCGTAAGTGTTGAACTGTCATCGTGTTTTCGTACTAGGCCAGACTTAAAGTCCATAAATAAGCATAATACAAATTAAAAACAACCAAATTCAAGCTTACAAAGTAACACTCATAAAATATTACATTAAACGTGCTAAGCACTTTTGTTCACAAGAGTCGCATTGCAATAAATGGCATGTTTATAATAACAATATCTCTATGAAGCGCGTCGCCAAACGTGTAGGTACGGATAGTGCTAAGAAAATATAATCTTTATCTCAATCGCATAAAGCGTACGATGCGCAAGATTCGCCCCACCCACACGCTAGCTCTTTGATTGAACCCGCCGCGCCGCCGCGCGCCCCGGGCGTGCCCCGTAAACAGAAAAAATCCGTTCAGTTACCGCGCGACCGTGACCTAATTAGGCGAATTTGCGATAAGTTTGTTAAGATCGCAGTGACATTCGTTGGATTGCAGTGAAGTGATAGTGCATGGTTCGTGATTATGTCGTACTCTAACCGCAAGCTTTTTTTTATGGTTAGTGTGTACTCGCAGACAAATAACCTCCGAGAAACGCAGAGACGTTTTCGTCAGATGTATCCAGCCACTCAACTCCCATCCCTGGAACGAATATTAAGTGCTACGCAGAACTTACTGGATTTTGGCCAATTTAACGTACCTGCGCATGCACAGGCTAGGGGTTTAGGGCCAGTTTACCCACAGCACCTTTATCGACAGATACGGCTTTTTTTTTCGGACGAATCCACAAGCCAGCACAAGGCAAGCTGCCCGGCGATTCCGTGTTAGCCAGCACTATGTCTGGAAATTACTGAATGCATCTGGCCAGTACCCGTACCATTTCCAGTCCGTGCAGGAGCTGGTTCTCGCTGACTATCGGCCAAGGCGCCAATTTTCCGAATGGCTACTGCAAAATTTGAATTTAAATATTCTGTGGACTGACGAAGCAAGTTTTACGCGAATAGGACTGTTTAACGTGCATAACGAACATTGGTGGTGTCGTCGGGGTCAAAACCCGAAAAAAACACGAACAGACGCTTTTAATGTGCGTTTCAGTGTAAATGTTTGGGCGGGGATAATTATTGACTGTGTTGTAGGACCTTATTTTATCGAAGAAAGATTAACGGGACAACATTATCTCCGCCTGATCAGTGAGTTCTTGCCACAAATGCTGGAAGACGTGCCCTTGGCGTATTTGCAAAATCTGCATTACCAACACGATGGGGCTCCGGCACACTTCCAACGAGATGTTCGCGCGTATTTGGACCGGGAGTTCAGTGGCAGGTGGATTGGTCGCAGCGGCCCAATCAGCTGGCAAGCGCGATCCCCTGATCTCACGCCTTTGGATTTTTATTTGTGGGGTGAAATTAAAACCATGGTGTACGCAAGTGAATGTGCCACAGTGGTTCAGCTCAGGGAAAGGATTGTTAGTGCATTTGACGTTGTAAAATCTCGAAGGGAAGTTTTACAATCCTTAAAAGACAACCATTGCCGTCGTGCTCGGTTGTGCATTCAAAGGGAAGGTGGTCACTTTGAACAATTATTAAAATACACGTAGCTCTGGTAAGTTAATTTTGATAGATGTTTTTGTTTTTCTTTTCATAATACACGTTGTAAAAAAGCCCGCGTAGGTAATAAGAATACCTACGGGGCGTAATGCTGTAGGTACGCATCGTCTCTGGGCCGCAACTCGCGGCTTTCTGTCTGTACAGTTGCGTACAAAACGTGTTGGCCAAAATGTATAATAGCATATTTTTTTTGTTTTAATGTACTGCTCCGTTCACACTAATATTTTTATTTCTTTATCAGTACTATTGATGAAACATCCTCTTAAGTTTTGTCGACTGATTTCAAATTCACCCTGTAGTTAAGATTTAATTTAATTAGGAAATTTCCATGATGTAATAAATAAATAATTGATATAAAAAAACTGCTGAACGTCAATAATTTGGGGTTTGTATGTATGTACACATGTACAATAATATATTACTTATTAGCGAAGACTCCCTGGAAGCGGTGTATTATTTTTAATGAAGTACGAACACGAGTACATAAAATAACTCTATAACATGTTTTAATTCTAAAATAATACTTTTAATTATTGCTCCAAAATAATAGGTTCACAGACGAATTTCAATAGAGACTTTATGGTTTCTTTATGTGAAACAAACGATTTCCTTTGTTTCGTTGTTTCCTTTCGAGGTTGACAACCTACAACAAAAAGTATTTTTTCTCAATGACTTTGAACTTTGAAAATACGATTCCCTGTTTGAAAGTGCCATTTACCTTAGGTGGGATTTAATCTTAATCGATTGTAAAATGTTTGGAAAATGTTGACAAAACCTGGTAGTATTATATTATCTGTGACAAAACTAAGCTGAACTTAAAGTTGAAAGATATAGTACGAAATTCAAATAATAGAAATCGCATTCGCCTTTTCAACTAATTACTACACTTAATTGCTGAACGGACTGAACAGTCGCATGTAAAAGTGATTTTATTTAAAAAACTAAAAAGTTAATATAGAACATAGGTCATACTCGTAATCTGAATGTATGGAACTAATATGTTTACACCGGCTTGTATTTGCTTTCTTATCATTTAAAAATAGACTGACAATAGTGACCGACATTCTTGCGCTTTTTCTAACGGACACATTCCACAACTGTCCTGAAGCAGTGTTAGCATACAATATTGGGATAAACGCATCCTTATCTCTATTTGCAGAGTAAAAAGTAAAGTTACTGATTTCACTTCCTCTTACCTATTATGTTGATACCGTAAAACTCAGTTTAACAATATCCCTATTGTATATTACCTACATAACGATCGGCCCGAAACAAAAACATCAGACGATGAAATGTTTTGTTCCCCTGACGTCGATCGAGAGATAATACGTTACACGGGACTAACAAAGGTATGACTCCTGTCAGACATAATTCATTCAGTATTTCCTAGGGATGTAACAGAGATGATTTTATAGAAACCTATATCCGAAGCAGAGTTTATAAAGAGTTATCGGAATCAGAGGAAGATGGAGTAAAAATAATACACACAATTTAAGATCAAAATATTTAAACTTTATTTGAATACGCATAAAATAAGGAACAAAATGCATTCACCCAAAACTGTCATAAGTTAAATTTTAGCGCAAATAGAAAACAAAACAAAAGGTCGTGAAAAGACAAGTGATAGAGTAATCGGCAGATCTATGATCGACACAAAGAATACGGAAAGTGGCTGAGGCGCCACAAGCATTTAACTAGTTCCAGCGCGCTGTCTTTTGACCTACGATGCAAAAGTATGGAAGCCGAATTTGGAACTTTGAAAATCCATTTATTGCATGGCACATGCTACAATAGATCATATCTATGAATATATCACAATATATGCAATTTCTCCACACTGGATTTAATATCAATCGGAAATTTCAACTTTTATGACTCAGAGTCGTATATCTTACATCCCTAGTATTTACAAAAGGGTCGTTTTGTTAAAATAAAGAGTGTCAGATAGAAAGGGAAAATGAGCTGTTTTGAATCAGGCTTGTTATATCTTCAGCGAATAAAGTTTAATTATATTCTAATCTAATTATAATCCCTTAAACGCTGTTCGGAAAATACTTCTTGGTTAAAGCTCTTTGAATGATTGAATAAATATAAGAGAAACTTTGATCATTGTGTTGTGAATAATACAGTCACTTAAGTAGATGTTTGTTATCAATGACAATCTTAATACTGGCCACAAACTCGCAACGAAAAACATTGGAAATAATCCTTCGAGCCGATTGTATTCAAAATCTTTAATAAACTCCCAGCGTCAATAAAAATAATTTTTGTTATGAAAACACTATTAGGTATACAATAAGCGAATATCTAAGAGATAATAATTTATAATACAATAATAATAAAAATAATACATGAATAATTGCCAAATTCGGGAAAACGCTCCTCCCCTCTCCTTATTGCCGTGCCCTACAGGGCCCATTATGTTATTCATTATTGTGTTACATTAAGGAAGCAATAAATAATTAAGGATTGAATTGAGAATATGCGCCGAAAATGACTTGAAAGATTGTCGATACATGCGTAATGTCTCGGTACGATTGGCTACGCTAGGTGAAACTTAACTTAAACCCTTCAAGTGAGTCGACATCCTATTTCGTGGTTTTTAATTTTTTTTATTCAACCAAATCCAAATGATCTCACTGCTATGTCAAGGTCAATTTATTATATCAATTTGATCGCTGATTAATATAAAACTGTTATAAAAATAATGCATGTCAGTTTCATTTGAACCGCTTGTATTATATTGTATACCAAAATTTTTTCCAATACCTATTCAATTTGGAAAAATATCTTTTTCTGAGACACTTCACCTAAAATATTGTTGAAACTGGACTTGAAGGCTACAGTTTATAATCTTCAACAAATTCGTTAAAACACGAATAATGTCTTGGCATCTAAATGGTCAAAGCAGTCAACCCAACCGTAAGCGGAAGGTTGTGAGGCCGAGTCTCCCCCCCAAAGAAAGTCAATAATTTTATTAAATATTTCGTAAATTCAATTTAGCAGTTTAATTACTTAAAAAAAGGGTAGTAATTAAAACGCCTTCTTTTAAATAGCATTATGTGCTTTAAAAAATCTGCATTGCATTCTAAATTACTAAGCCAGCCGCTATTAATGCGCGTCTGAATAATACTGTCTCGATCACTAGGTATCTTCTATGAGAGCCACTATAAACCTAACTCATCATGGTGGTTATTATTTAGCATCTAAATTTGTAACACACATTCAAATAGTAAACTTCTAAAATATTTATTATATGGCACCAAAATAATAACTCTATTAGCTTCTAACTTAATAACTCAGTGCGTTTAAAATATAACTCGTCATACATTAATTAAACGTCAAAAATATCTAAACATTACCATCAAATACTATACTATGAAAGCAACTAATATTAGTTAGGAACTATTAAGGACGAACAAAATAAAAAACCTTATTTAAATAAATCAACTTTTTACTAAGACATTTCTAATGAATACTTATGTAATTTAAAGATAAGAAAAATAATAAACCATTATTGGATTATTAAAGCTGCTCGCGCTTTCGTTGGCCTTCCACGCTTTCTTTTTAGTCCAAGCGGTTGCGCTTTTGCCTCTGATAGTGGGGTCGCGTATTTCAGTCTGATTGCAAGACCTATCACATGCTTGCAGATGTACTTGCGATAAAAGTCTAGGCAATCACAGGAACTAGTAATCCAGTCGCTCTGAAAGTTTGGCAGTGTGTAACGTTCCAAGATGAAAAAAAAAACTTTTTTGTATTCGTCAAATTGCTTTATTATTTTCTCAGCTTGGTTATTTTTGGAGTATTTGCATGGAATCAAATAGGTGTTGCTGCCTGGTGTCGATTGTACAAGTTTAATTTTTTGGTATCAGTTTTAGCCCATTGATTTCCAGTTGTCCAATCAGACAACTGCAATTCAGGTTGTATCGCGAAGGGCTGTTCTGTTGCTTGTTGTGACAGGTTGGTAGCTCGTCGGTTCCCTAATGATGATTGGTGCAAATGGCCGCTCGCTGTCGTATCGCGCACTCGCGCCAAATTTAAAAGAGGCTATTTTCACGATTTTAGAATTATAATGTATCATTTTACATGCTAAATTATAATATATGATTTATGATTTATGAAGCTTTAAATTATAGTTTTTGAGGAGCTTGCGTCGATGCTGTAAAACTTAAAATGGTGTTAAGTTGTAAAATCCGTGGCTGAATTAGTAAAATAAGTGTCAAGTCATTAATCAGAAGGACAAGTTTAAATAATTGTTGATCTTTACATGCCGCTTTGTTTAAAATATTTTGTGGGCGTTGTAAAAAAGATGAATTAGTTTATTAGGGGCTAATATATTTTAAGGTGGCTTGGTTATAAAAAAAGAAGTTTAATTAGGTGGCCAATTAAAAATTCTGTGGCTGTACTTATAATTTCTCCTTAAAAAACACTTCTATTTCAGTCGGGTGGATATAATCGTCAAAAATGTTTTGTCAATGACAATTTAACATTATAATAAATTTACAAAAGATATATTTTCGATATACCAACAAAAGGTACTGCCGGGGAGTGTAATTATTACACTCGATAGTGGTAGAAGTAGTCAATTATAATGGATAAAATAATACACTGTTCTAACATAAAAATGCAAAGCAACAGAAAATACGTTCGCACTCTATCAGCTAAAAACATAATACTACAAAAATGATTCATTTACAGTAAAAGAAGATGAGACAGTCGTAACAGCCTGTATTTCTAAAAAGTAATTTTTCTTCGGACAAGGGAAGTCTGAAACTAAACATAATAATATTTTGTAGGACTTTGATGAAATACAAAAACACTAGTGTCTTGACAGTGTGCCGAAATAGGCATATTCTGAAGGGAGTATTTGCTCCATTTAGTACAGCTGGATTCTCAAAGCAAACATTCCGTCGAAATTCGCCGGAATTTCCCGAATCGCGGTACATGTTTACCCAATTCTGGGCAGTACTGACTTTATGCATTCTAAAGACCGAACACAACCACTTTCTGTTTTTTGTTGTTGTTAAAGAGTCGTATCCATCCCAGTTTTGCACGGGTTTATTAATGAATAAAATGGTTTATTTATGACTACGTTGTTTACCCTATACCTACACAATACTCACATGAATATTTGTAAAGCGGTTTTTTTTGGCAAACAATTGTAAAGCAATTTCTTTCAAGCAAACCTTCTCCTGACTATTACAAACAGTTATAACAAAAAAAAATATATCCAATTTGGTGCAATCGATCGTGTGTAGATACATTTCGGAGATTGATTCTTATTCTAAAGAAGATAGAAGAAGAAGATATATAGATAAGAAATGAGATATTGAGATATTGTTATCTTATCTTATCTTATCTTATTGAATGGATGTTTGGTACTCAATGACGCCAGAACGGATGTAAATGAAGTTTTGTTTTAGATTATAGGCTGGAAGAGCACATAGGCTACATATTCTTGCGCAAAACGTATGGTTCCCGTTGATTAATTTTTTACGCGTATGTAGCCGTGGAAAATAGCTAGAATGTTATAAATATTCCAATGTTTTGATGGACGATTGTCACTCGATTGCGTCAGAACTACTGAAAACGTATTGGAATAAAATTTGTGACGGAGGTAAAATAGGCTACTTTGTATTCAGAAAAAAACATTCGGCTTTAGTTCAAACTTTAAATAGTAAACGAGACATTACTTTTTAGGGTTCCGTACCCAAAGGGTAAAAACGGGACCCTCCCTATTACTAAGACTTCGCTGTCTGTCCGTCTGTCCGTCTGTCCATCGCTCTGTCACCAGGCTGTATCTCAGGAGCCGCGATAGCTAGACAGGTGAAATTTTCACAAATTATGTATTTCTGTTACCGCAATAACAACAAATACTAAAAACAAAATAAAATAAATATAAGGGGTGCTCCTATACAACAAACCCGTTTTTTTGGCCTTTTTGGTACGGAACCCTTCGTGCGCGAGTCCGAGTCGCACTTGGCCGGTTTTTTTAAATATTGGTTAATAGCTTCATAATTTTCATTTATTTTTTAGGACGCATTTCAGTGGAACATTGTTATATTAAAGCTGAAATGGGAATATGAGTGTCTTATATTATTATGTAGCATGTGATTTTTTTTCTAACAAAATCTAAATAACTGTATCTGTTTCATTGTATGAAATATAGGGAATTACTCTACTTAGTTAACTGACATAATAAATCAAAATACGACGGTAACATTTCAAAGGTAACCTACCCAATATGCACGGTATTCACCTATGTAGAAAACCAAACTGTTTATACAAAATTAGGTTAATCATTTGTGATTCTGATGTCTTGAATATTTTACTATCGGCGGCAGCCCAAGAATCGGTCCAAAGGCCCTACTGCTCAACGCAAAGCCCGTACTGATCTACTTATCTCTTTCATACATTCTAAGACATTGGCATGAGTAAAAGGGACATCAATATTCGAGGAGTCGTAGATGCGGAAACTGTTTAACGGAGGAATGCCTCAGATCCAATTAATCTCAGGCAGCTCATTGAATATCAATTGCTATCGTTTCCCGAGACAAGTCATTGTTTTTTAATTCTTCTTTTTCTTGTCGTTACTTACTTGAATGGTTTTTATCATTCTTTATCTTTTCAATTTACTAAAAATCTAAAGCAAGTAAATCATTGAGTACCCCTTACTCAATGATGTATTAGTTAAGTATGATTTGAACATACCTAATGGAATTCTTTCAGTTTCTTAGACTGCGTGTAATTAGGTTTTTAGCTATGAAAGTGATTGATTACCATTAACCATTCATATCTTATGCAATTTTAATTCTGTATCAATCTTGAAATGTAATTGAAAGAAACTAATCACTATGGCATACGTATTATGACGACCATTTGGATCAGCGGTAGTAAACCCTGCTTCTGAGCCATGGGTCGCGGGTTCGATCCCCGCACAGTACAAATATTTGTGTGCATGAACATGTCTGTTTGTACTGGTCTGGGTGTTTTCTATGTATTATAAGTATGTATTTACAACAAAAAAGTTTATAAATAAGTTTATCGGTTGTCTAGTACCCCATACGACAGGGTACAGTACTTAATAGTAGCTTAATTTGGGACTAGGGCTTTGTGTGGCCCAGTGAGGCATGTCTAAAATATTTATTATTATTTATATATCACTATTTACAACAGATACTTAAAAAGTCGTAAATCGTATCTTTTTTTAAAAGACATGGCTGAATCTGAGTGAAGCCTAGAAAACCTTGCCTTTGTCAAAATCTTTCCTTACTGTATGGTGTATATTTGTATATTGTCTATTGTGACAAGTGTCTACGTATTAAATAACTTTCAACAATGAAGAAAACACTGTCTTTAATCCATTGAATACAAAATTTTTCAAAGATTTAAATTGCATGCCAAATTGCGATCTACCAAATGTTTCAAGGCTAGCCTTTCTAATTAAAGCAGCCAAGTAATTGGCTTACCTTTTCGGTACTCTGGAGTCGAGACGCCATTCGTTTGACGAGGTTCCTCTTTGAATACAACAATTTGCTATTTGAAATTCTGTTATTTACGTATATCAAAGGTGAGCATTTGTCGAGTCGTCGCACTTATGAATTGGTACATTGAAAGCATAACTTGACTGCCCCATCAGTGCATTCTCTTCAAATAGTATATTCCGAAAATCTCCAGAAATTGTTTTGAAGCAAATAAATCGCAGGTGTAATTGGAAAATTTAAAATATGAAAATTCGGCTATCAAATGTGGGACTTGAAACCTTCCGCTAACCGGGCGATTGCTCTAACTAATTCAGCTATCATACATTGTTTGCGACGACAAATTTGTTTGAGCGAGCCAGCGCAGTTGATGATTTGGTTATGTTCCTCCAACATGCAAAATAATATTTTTGCAAATATTTTACAATCGGTGAATATGAAAAAAACATAAATTTAGAGTTATTTAATTCGTGGTTTATACCATGTACCTTATTTATTATGAGTTTCCGATATTTCGGCACTGTTGCAAGCGCCATGATCACGGGAGAACTGTTGTATCTGCGGGTGGGTAGATGTTAAGATTTGCGGTAACCGAAACCGAAAAAAAACCAAAAAATACTGTGTCACGATCGGATACTGTAAGTGTTGTGTATAGAGAACAAAAGTGTAAAAATAGTGAGTTGTCAAACAGTGGTACCAGTGTCGTGTGTAATAAAAGACTACGACGGAGGGTAGATCGATTTGTTTGCTCTTAACAGCTACCCACCCGCAGATACAACAGTTCTCCCGTGATTATGGCGCTTGCAACAGTGCCGAAATATCGGAAACTCATAATAAATAAGGTACATGGTATAAACCCCGAATTAAATAGCTCTAGTGATAGTGACCATGAAAGTTTAAATCAGTAAACATAAAGTTTGAAAATTTTTTGAATATTTTAGCAATTAAATTGCTGGTGTAAATTTAAAATGCAATCTTTGATATTTTTGGGATTGTGTGTTCAAGTCCCTACATCCAAAACTTTTATTCATAGAATTGCATTCTAAGAATCGTTCGGGAAAATAGCACTGGTCAACAATGATTTTGTTGCCCCAGATATTAATGTGGTTTCCAACAATTTTATGCCTACAATTTATGAAAATATTAATGATTTTGGCATATTGGCTCTAGTTTTATTTTAAATCTTGGGTTTCTTATTACTCCACATATTAAGTATGCAGTAGCTAGTACATAATTATAAAATTTTAGTATATTTTTTTTATTACAAAGTGTTACAAATTGTTACGATACGATCTTAAATAATGTAAATAGAAATAGAAAAAGTAAACAATATTTAAAACTTATATTTTATTTTGGAGAAACACCTTTTTTCTTTAGCTTTTTTTGGGGGAAATCTCGTTTTAAGGACTAGGAGTAATCTGCCATCATGTGATGATCTCATTTACCCTGGTATTGTTTTTCCATCATTTCAGGGCTTTGTGGAAGCGCTTTCCCTGTTCCTCACTATAATTTTCAAGATTATCTTGAAATGTATGTATCCAGGTGACTGTGACGAAAATGTAACTTTATGTTCATACTAGTTCCTAAAATCTTGAAGTTTTTCAACATCTGTTGCACAATCTCTATATAATCTAGTGCTTTATTGTAACCTAATATTAATAAAATTTTCATCTTTTAACAACGTGCCAATTTTAGGACTGTTAAATATTCCAGCGTTTAACTTTTCCATGCCGAGCTTAGGCAATGTTTTACAAATATATTATATCATTCTCCTGCCTTCTCCAACGCTTTGACGAACTGTTTTATCATACCTAACTTTATATGTATATATGATTTTTCTCTACTTAAAAACTTTCTCAAATGCATGGCACGCGTTCTTCAATGTTGATCAACAGTCAAGATTTTCTCAAAATAATAACTGATTTCTCGGACAGTAACATGGTGAGGGATGTGTGGGGTCTCGTGAAGTACGTGTATGTGCGAAATATTTTAGTTAAATGCAAATTTCAGCACTTGTGTTATAAGAAGCCGACCTCTGTTTATTAGTTAAAACTTATGATAAGCCAAATTATAAAGAAAACTAGAGTCAATTAAATATTTTTACAAATATATTCGCATATTTTGGTTATTGAAATATGTAAATCTGTAGAGATATCCAGGGCAACATACAAAAAATGTTTTTTTGTTGAGCTGTGTAGTATTTTAGTTTTTAATCTATTGTTTTCCATTTAGTCATGGTATTACCCATCAAGGATATTTGATTGCAGAGGTTTTCAAGCCCTATTTTACAGGCTTGTGACTTAATTTGTTTTTATGACTTCAATCTTGCGACAGAAGAGAAGCCTAACGACTCTGTAAGGTTTTCGAAGCTCGTTAAAACCTATGCGCACTTTCTAAATCCTCGTCAATTAAGCAAAAGGCTCTTTTAAATTCACTTTGTTGGGAATGAAACTCAGATTAAAAATATTACCGACTTCATAGACTTCCTGTTCATAAAGTATGTCAAAATCATTTTTGTTGACTGGGAAGCCATTGCTATTTTATCCTGTTAGATCCCTAATTTGTTATCTACCTAATTACCCGACCTTAATGGAAGCTTCTCAGCATTTTGCCCACCTTTTCGTTCCTCGACCGAAGTGAGATGCCACTCATTACTGTTTGACGAGGTTTCCCTTTGAGTAATCAAACCGAAAAACTGCTTGAGTCGTTACGCAAATTGTTTAAGATTTAACTAAAGTAGATTTATACAGTTGACCTCAAAATTTATTTAGGAATAATATAGCTGTGCACTTGACTTTGTTGCGTGGACTATAGGATGTAGAAATGGCATGGTAAAAGTTTAATTGTCTAAATTAAACTTTTACCATGGCATCCTATTCTAGCAGATTCAGCTCACCAGTATTGTTTTTGAAAATAAGGTCCATTATCAGCTATTAAAAATGAATATGATATCAATGATTTCTTTGAATAAATTCAATATATACCTCAAATCCTCGCACCCTATTGGTAGATACTGCATACTACAAAGTCACAATAGAGGGCTGATAACTAATCAGATAAATATCGGACGTATATGAGTACGTGTAAAAATCTAGATCGATTAAAATACCACATTGGATATCAATCATCGGTATTCCTTTGAGGTCATATTTATTTTGTATTCCAAACAGATTGTTTTCCGCGGACCAAATAATACCGAAACACAACCATCCCACATTCAATACATTATGTGATATTAGATTGGAATGTATCATGACCTAGATCTATTTGAAAGGGTTGTCATTCAGCTACGTGCGAGTTGTATTATAATGTGCTTTCCCGTTGAAAGAAAGGTTAATAACAACACATCAAGTACCCATTCGGTAAAATTGTTCATAGTCGTACGTATATTTTTATATTTTATTTCATTCAATAGATTCGTCAAAAATTGTAATATCATTTGATTAGGGCAGTTTAAATATTATATAAGGTAATAATGTATAGCTTTCTAATGTTACGTTACTATAGTAACAATTTATTTGCCGTTACTTTTTTACAAAACACAAATTTAATAATGGTAGTACTTAAATAAAAAAATCTTTTTGGCATTACATTTTGACATTGTAAATATTTGCAAAGTGAAAAATGTGCGATATCTGTATTGTTTCAAACCATTACTTCAAAATATTACTTTTGTAATTGTTTATTAAACGATTTTTTTTAAGACGTAACTTATAAATGAACATAAATCATTAGTTTTTTGTCCAAAATTACTGAATTAGTTATGTGATCGTGTAAATTCGAGTAACTAACACAAAGCTTACGACAAAAGCAAAATCTTCTGACTTTAAGAATCTATGCCTAATGAAATGGTGTACATAGATTGTAGAAAATTTATAGGACGTTAACAAACAACGAAATGTACAAAAATCTCCGACATTGATCCCAAAGGAACGAAAGCGGAAATAAATATCGGTTTAAGCCACTAGAAGGGTTTAGAAAGTGTTGAAGTAGAAACGAAATATCGAGTTAGTGGAATCGAATAGAATTTATGTCGACGACGTAAACCGTTTTGGAGACGGATACGATCTGAAACATAAATGTAATGAGAGGTTTTCTCGATTCATCAAAACGTTCAACTCGATTACGCTTTACAAATCGATTTTATTGTCCAAGGAACGAAATACTGGTAGGCTGTTTATAGGTTTTAGATTTTATGTTATCTACCCAAAGAAATATTCTAATGTCATAACTTGGGTTAAAGTGTTTTGTCAAGATATATTGCTAGGACTAAAATTAACATAAGAGTTATAGGTATTTTTGTGGTTGACTAACAGACAGATATATATTTATCAGTAAATTCGTATTAAAAGGAGCAATATATCAAAGTTACTGGACTGACACAGCAAAGTAAGTGAGCGTTTTACAGTTGGATATAAGTGACATTTCCAGGCTGACAATGCATTTGATAGCATTTTAAACGATGCTTGCGGAAACCTTAAAACTCAAATAAATAGTTTTAACATGTTTAACATAACATTTATGTGTACTTACGGCCTTTTGTTGTATTAATAATAATACGACTCTAGTTGCTGTTTTATTGTGCTTGCTAAAATCATGATTAATGATTTACTAGCAAAGACCACATAGAAATATATAAAGAAATTTTTGTTTGACATAAATGATAAAACGTACACTTATTCTTGTAATAAGTAAAAAGCTGATTTGCAAAGTGTCCCCAACGCTGCAGCATATGACAAACAGAACCATCAGAAAATACCAAATCCCCCAACTAACTGATGTCCGTAAGGGCTCAAATCTTATCTGTTGAAACCCGATAGCTCCTATCGCTAAGTTGCACAGCTTATATGTATATCTTAGAAGTTGGCACTGAGCATAAAATGCATTTGGTGAATTTGTGCCATAATTTTTGATTGGACAAATCAAAAAATAGTCTAACTTCATAAGCAGCTAGCCATAAAAACTTTAGTTTCGGTTTTGACCAAACTGATTTTCTAATTTATATTAAACAGATTATTAATTCTGCAGTTGTCTGCAGTCCCAGTAAGTACAAACTTTATATTATGTTAATATTGAAAGCATCAAAGTTAACATAAAAAATATTTTCATAAAAAAAACAACGACACGACCATTATCACGGAAGAAATCCAACATCAAACAATGTTCAAATGTCTCAGATTAGGTGCCTAAATATTGCGTTCCCATGATACTAGAGGGTCTTTGTAAAGCGTAATCTCACTTCAATAACGAAACCACTTTGTCATCAAAGGACTGAGCAACAAAGATATAGATTATACATACTTGGTCTCATCTATGTAGACTGCCTCGAGAACTTTTGCTGCGTACTGTAGGTTCTTTTGTAGTGTCTCCGCTGATATTTCACCTCTATTTAATTGTCTTAGGAGATAGCGTAATCTGTGAACAAAGAGACGAATTAATTAGTTCATGTTTAACTAATGATGTAATTTGATAATTATAATCAGGACTTATGAATGAACCTCCTTGGATTACTAACTCTTAGGTTTTCATTTGGTAATGATTGTCAAAAGGTGTAAAAATACTGGCAAAATTTATTAGCTGTACCTAAACACAAGATAGATAGCATACCATTCAAGATAACAGAAAATGCACTTTAGTGCTGCAGAACTTAGGCGGCCTTATTGTATTGGGCAATTTTTTTCCGATTTATTACTCTAAATGCGAAATTTATTCGGTTGTCTGTCTGTTATGCAGGTACGCCTTAAACATATTAATGAATTTTAGTGTACAGATATATTTTCGTGTTACTTATTATTATAGTATTCTAGATCTCGGGGATATGTATACTAGGCTACTTTTTTAAAGAAATGTTATTGATGTCGAAATTGGACAAAAAGTATGAAACTGTGATAATGAAACATCTGTCATAATGAAAATATAAAATAATACCTAAAATTATTTGGGATAGCAAAAAACATCAAGCCTTGAATTTTATTTTTTTACCTTATAAACATAAAGTCATAGCAGGCAATTACTAAATTAGACTCTTTTCCAAAAACTTAATCCTAGATTAATAAAAACGCCAAGAATAGCGTGTCTCCAAGAACTCAAGTCTGCGTAAATGAGTTTGCAAAACCGATTCAGGAAACTTTACAAAGGTAACATTCTTAGAAAATTTTCTTAGAACGATCACTTAAATTATAAATAAATGCTAAATAGTATTACCATAATAGTGGATGGGCAGGCTATGCAATATGTTGACGAGTACATTTACTTGGGCCAGATAGTTTCCTTCGAAAACAGGCAAGACAAAGAAATTGAGCGCCGCATCGAAAAAGCTTCTGGTCCATGAAAACTTACATAAAGGGAAATCTCCCAATTTCATTAAAACGAACGCTCTTCGACACTTGCATCCTGCCCATTCTTACATACGGGGCGCAGACCTAGTCATTGACTAAAAGGCAGAAGTCCAAACTTAAGGTCTGCCAAAGGGCTATGGAGCGAAGCATATTAGGTGTTAAAATAATGGATAGAATACGGAACACTACAATTCGCTCAAAAACCGGGGTCGCAGATGTTGGTGAAAAAATAGCGAAGCTAAAATGGGAGTGAGAGGGGCATGTCTGTAGAATGCACCCTGATAGGTGGGCCCAAATTGCAACACGATGGGTACCTGAGAATGGTTACCGCCGAAGAGGTAGACCCAAGAAACGGTGGTGTGACGATTTAGTCCAGCTTACGGGGGAATGGGAGTCGTTGGCAATGGATAGAGACCAGTGGCAGAGTTTGGGGGAGACCTTTGCCCAGCAGTGGGATGCTATAGGTTGATTAAAAAAATAAAATAGTATTCATACTATATCCAACCAGTTAAGTGAAGAAACTATGAACCCGAAACACTGTTTTGTTTTTAAAGGTACCTTCCGAACGGAATAAAAGCTTCTATAAACAGAATCCCAAAATATTTTTATTGCAAATCATAAACGGGCACATTAATTTTATTAATTAGTATAAATGAATGGCAGCGTGTGGTTGATGCAGAAATTACAATCATGTTTTGAATGGATTAATAATTTTGTGCCGTGTTTCAGCAATTTAGACATTTGATCTAAATGAAAATGAAACTAGCTTAACGCAAATAACAAACCACAAATAATTTGCGAATCGCATACATTTCGAACAATTCACGGCATAGACCATAATGCGATGTGAAATATTATTCCAGTAAAATTTCAGTTTGGATTTGCAGAATATTGCACTAAATTTCAAATTGCAAACGGACGAAAAAAGCTTACTATATATTTTTTTAAGTAGTGATATAATGCATTAGATTGTTAGATTTGACGTTTATGACGTTTAGAAACGACACAGTCATCTTAATATGGCGAGTACATCTAATATTTGTGGAGAACATCGTCATCGTCCCTCGATCGTGAGTTATTCCAGACACAATTAAAATCAATTGTTATCGAGACAACCGGTTGTCTCATGGGGCTTGAAGCGTTAACTATGATGGCGATATCTACAATATATGTACTGACTTACAACGATCTGGTGAAGGTGGCCGATCATTGTAAAGATCCTTAAGAGGAAACACTACGGTCGGGAGAATTGAAAAATAGGTATTTCTAAAATCTATTGCTGTCACGCAGTCCCGAACGCCTCCACCGCAGAGCGCGATAGAGACAACTGCATTTTGGACCGAAAATACCTACTAAAACCACAAAAAATCAACGTTTCGTAGTCCCCCGATTACTTTTCCAAAACTAGACCGATTTAAATACTTTTTTCATTAAAAATTAAAGAAAGGCTTTGGCCTTGTTCGTATATTTTGCTTTTTTTCTAAAATTTAGCCAAATTTGTTTTTTGGGTGTTTGAGCACAGCGGAAAATTGGCGAATTTTTCAGATTTTTGGAATAAAAATTATTGCTCTGCTGGCATTATCCAGGGAGGAAACAGGGGACTACGTTTGTATGGAAAAACGGCCCTTGCGTTTCCTCTTAAAGGAGACGTATGTTCACCAGTGGACGTCTTTTGGGCCAAACGAAAATGAATCAACTCAGCCAAAAGGTTTGGTTGAGATGATGAATATATAATGATAAATATTAAAGCTGATTCATCTCAACGCACCTATCTCCGCTCATTCGGAGATAGGAAATTTTGTCGTGTCTAGTCGTCGTCATGTTTAAGAAGGGATTACTAATGTTTGGCCAAAAAACGTTTCCCAAAATATCACATCGCAAACTATTTTACGCAAATTTTCATTAGGCAAAAAAACATAATTTGTCAAAACAACTTAACGCAAATTTTTAATTAGCAAATCTCATTTATGGCAAATTATTGTTTAACAAATAATTGTTTGGTCATGTTTCATTTTACCAAATATAATTTCATCAAATATTTCATTCGGCAAAACATACTCTTCCCAAAATATTGTGTATATATCAGAATAATGTTTGAATCTAACCAAAATACATATACATTAACGATAGAGGCAATCTGGCGCTCGGCGGCCGCTGCCGCGGCACGCTCACTACGCCCGCTTCGCTCGCTCCGATCGCTCGCCTTCGCGCGTTTATGGTCACTGTTCTAACCTAACCTAACCTAGAGGATTTTACTGAGATGCACTTTTTGTTTTAGGAAAATTCAAGCCCTAAAATTTCTGTATTCCTATATCAGCAAAAGGTTTAAGTAAGTATACGAAGGGATAATTTGACTAAAGTTTTTTTTGGAATATAAAATTTGCCAAAATAAATCATTTGCTATATTAACATATCTTTAAATAAAACTTGTCGAAGTAAGATTTAGCCAAATAATAATTTGAAAAAATGAATGAAGTGCGAAATGAACATTTGCTAAAGATTCATTTGGGAAATGAATCTTGGGCGACAAATTTTTTGGGAAGTGAAATTTGACAAAAAATAGTTTGGCCAAACGGAGGGCTCCCTTAAGAAGTCTAATCGAGAGTCTATGAAAAATAAGTCTCCTCTTTTTCTCCCCAAAGATCGGTAATGAAAGATAAGGGAACATTTAGTATGTTACCAGAGGATATTATTTTGTGTTTTATACGACAAGATAGACAGACGTTACAAATCCCAACCCTGCCTCCTAGACTTAAATCGTTTCCAAAAAAGAATTTACATAAAAAAAGGAACAGTCTCTTTAACCAATAATAATAAATCTGAATATAATTTTTGGTTTATCATCATCATACTTAACGGCCTATAGGAGTCTCTCTCTTCTCTTTTTGGATTCTCTCCTTCAGTTCCTGCCTATGACCTATCACAAATAACGCGGAGAACCGATGGCTGTTGGGGCGGAAAGGTTCTCGAATGGCGACCGCGTACCGGACGACGTTCCGTGGGCAGGCCCTCTACAAGGTGGACCGACGATCTGGTCAAGGTCGCGGGAAGCCGCTGGATGCGGACAGCAGAGGACCGATCGTTGTGGAGATCCTTGGGGGAGGCCTGTGCCCAGCATGATGATGATATTTTATATAAACAGACATACTCTTAATCATCCTTTTCATCCTAATAATTATTCAGTCTTCTAAAGGTGGACTTTGCCTTATTTGCTACTTTCTTGTCTGGCACCAAATCAAGGCTTATGGCTTATTCACGCATTTTGTCGATTAAGGTTTTTAATTTTATGATTTTTGACGCCTTTAAACTCTATTATCCTATCCTTCTAGTGTCTTTTTTTCAAATTTAAATTAGACCAACTTTGAGCTATAGACTATCAATCAATCAATAATCTAAGTTGAAAAAGTTAAACATGAAATAAAAATGGTTGCCTGTAAAGTCGGTTTTACGGGCGAAGATTTTACGTGACAACGTCTTTTTCTCGGTAGAATATTTATTGATATGAATATAATTAAATTGCACAATAGGAACAAGGAATTGAATGAAAATAAGAATTGCACAAATTTTAACTATAGAAATATATTTTGTTTACTAAAACATTGTACATGTAAACTTAAACTTAACTAATTCCTATTTGAGTGATTTTGTTGAGGATAGGACGATGACGTCATCGTAACGTTACCGAGCGTTACACTTTTTCATAAGTGACTCCCAGCCGCAACCTAATTTAAGACGTTGTCACGTCAATAATTACGCGTTAAATTAAACACTCCCTCTTTTTTAGTGGGTTGTTTAAGCCAGTGGCGAACAGATTTGCTTTTACGATATCGCTATACCTAGGGTACAAAAATGGGTTAGCCACGCCCCCCATTAAGTTTCTTTTGGTTCTGTAGAGATAGGAAGAATTCCTATAGCGATACAATGTGTTAAAGTTTGACAATGAAAACACAATTAAGGATGGCCAATTACAGAATTCCTTGAAATTACAAGATGAAAAACGTTTTTAAAATTTAAACATAAAAATTTTAATTATTTGAGTAAAGATTATAACACACATTTATAGTGCAACGAGAAATAAACACTCTATAGACAAATTAAACATCATTGACATAGACTAATAAGAAATCAATAATTATTAGTTCAAGCTGTTTACTGCATTATCTGATAAAATCAATCAATATAATCGACTTTTTTCCTAATAAGATGGATATTTGAGAAAATATTGAACCGGAGGGTTTCTTACGATGAACAAAATTGAACGATATTGTGTCGTTATAAGATTCTGATGATATTTCAACATCGACACAATCTTTCAAAGGAATCTTATAATTACATTGCAGACAGTCAGAAAAATGTGTGCCCACATTTCCATAGCTATGATCGGGAATTTGTCACATAGCATTAAATGTCATGATAGAATAACATTTGTGCATCAAATTTTAATGTTATGTAAATCATTTATGAAATGAAAATCTTTATTATAAATAATGTTGAATTAGAATTAATCAGAACCAAACCGGCTAGCATTAACAAATTATTCACATTTGAGTTTTTTTGCTCTCATTCCAAAAGCGCTACAAATATTTAATTACTTTCTTTTACTATTTGTTTTTTGGGGGACTGGGTAAAGGTCGATAGTGTAAAAATATGATCAACTTTCATTGGTCGGTGCATTTCTATGGTTGTCAATATGGTTTCAATGTTATGATTTGTGGTCTATTTCTTCTTAATTTTCACATGCGAATACCTATAAATAGCTATGTAGATATAATTTATGTAATCTATTATTTGTTTGATGTTGCTGTTGGTGTCCCGAATAAAATAAAATAAAATAAACCTAGTAAGATATTCATTTGTAATATTAGTAATAGTTCTGGTGTTTCCTTTGTCAGTCAAATACAGCTGTGCAATCAAAATTATTATCTTAATCGACCAATAGAGTTCAGCGGTGGACGTCAATTAAGTTGAAACTAGAATGATCAATGGCAGTCTCATCTAAGTGACAGTATTAGGTACTGACCTGGTGTATCGGATGATATTATTATAGTCATTGAAACTGAAAAATGATGAAGATCAACAAATCAAGCTAAACACCTATCTATCTTCTATATAGGTGTATATAAATGTTATATTGGTTTGTGTACGATTCAAAAACTCAAAAAGTTCTGCACCGATCAAGCTGAAATTTTAGCATGATATATATGATCCGCATCAAGGATTGTTTTTATCTATTCATCCGTGACCGGGAAAAGAAGAACATTAAAAACAATAAAAAACAAAAACCATTCAATCAAAATGTGCCACAGCGAAGCGTGGCAGGGAACAGCTAGTTGTATACAGGATGAAATTTTAACCACTTTCCAAATTTTTTATAGGCGTTCAGTATCGTGTATGGAGCCTATTTATGGAGTAAAAAATTTAAATCAAGTTATCACCCGAAAATATTTTTTCGCGATATAGTTTTCAATTTTTACGGTCCTATACCTGTTAAGGTATAAAGGGAAAATAAAAAACTTATGAATATTATCGTAATGAATGAATGAATTGCGCAACGCGTAAAAAAGTGTTGCTAGGCAGCCGTATCAAAAATTTCAGATTTTTGGCGGACATTTTCTAAGTGCTTTATCCTGACATTTTTGTACTGAGCTATACCAAAAGAAAAAATACGTCATTTGTTTTTTGTCTCATAGATTGTTATATTAAAATTTGGAAGGTGGTTAAAATTTCATCCTGTATAAATCCTAAACAATAATAATGATGAAGATCAAAACTTTATTAATAATCACAAATTTCAAAATTCGGATTATTATAATTCCACATGTTTTGCAATATAACTAATCTTTATATTTAATAACCTAAATTTCAAATTTCCTAATGTATATGATGTAGAGGCGTGATTGTCAGTTGCCAAATTTTAAAATACCGAATCATCGAGATACCTACCATAAATATAATTTCAAAATGTCAAAAATCCGAGAAATCATTGAGTATGAGAAACAAACAACTTACTCGAGCAAATAGATTGCTATATCAGTATAACTTTTTGGGCTTAAACGTATTGTTAATGTTGTCAATATAAAGTATTTAAAAAAATTCTCAGTCCTAATGAAAATAAAAAATATTCAAAATACAGACTTGAGAATTTCGGAAACGGGAAACTTTGAGTTATAAGATAGTCGAAAATTTGTTTTAGAGAAATTGTAATATTCAGATTTTTGAATATCTAATTACCTTTTATAGCTTATTCGGATACCTACATGTTTCGGAATTATCTTTATATATTGCCTTTTCTTTATAATCATAGTAAATACTGTCTTACCTAAAGTTTTTATGGAGATAAAATTGTTATTTTAAATTATTGTTATTACCTACTTCAGTTTTATTTAGTTTTGTCGGTCCTACTAAACCTTTCTGCTTATATAGCCCAATGGTCAACTGCTTGAGAATGCCACATGGCATTAAGTGCACCAATTGTACATTTATATTTCATATGTGCAATTATCGTTCTACTAGCTGTTGCCCGCGACTTCGTCCGCGTCAATTTCTGTTTATATGATCGCGATTAACATCAATAATTTTTCCCGTTTTTGCAACATTTTCCACTGATGCTTCGCTCTTATTGGTTGCAGCGTGATGTTATATAGCCTAAAGCGTTCTTCAATTAATGGACTATCTAACACAAAAATAATTTTTAAATTCGAACCAGCATTTCCGAAGATTAGCGCGTTCAAACAAACAAACAAACTCTTCAGCTTTATAATATTAGTATAGATTATATTTCATTCGTGCAACAAAGTTTAAATATTATATAAAATAAAAAATCTGATGTCTTACCTAAGGGCGGCCTTATCGCAGGCGTCGGGCGTGTCGACGGCGGGCAAGTGCTCTGTATCCAGGTCGAGCTGGTCGAGCTGTTCGTCTGTTGGAGTCGAACAGCTCTCGGTCTTGCTTCGACTTGACGAACGGCGGACTATCGTCAGCGCGCCTTGTTCTGCGGACAAAGATTGGAATGTTAGGAAAATTGTAGATTTATTATAACAAGTTGTCTAAACTTTCAAGGACCATAAGAGTTGATTGTTTCTGCCGTGATTATGGCGTTTGTAACAACGACGAAATATAATTTATGAGACTCTTGAACAAGGTAACTCCTGAACAAGGTCTCTTGAATAATAGATCTTAAAACAGTTAACTCTTATGCTAAAAGTTCCAATACTAAAGTATTGTAGAGAACCAGTTTACAAATAACTAAATGCAACAAGTAAATGCACATATACTTAAAAAACAATGAATTTTATAAAATCATAAAGCGTTTTTATTCATGCTAGTGAATTTTATATGTACTAATCATAGAAAACTACAAAGTAAAAATTTTCATTTTGACGACCTCTAAATAATTTTCATTTTGACGACCACCGCGCACACACCGGTTTTCGATGTGTCGCCTGCACTGAGGTTACGGGTTCGATTCCCGGACGGGTCAATGTGGAAAAAAAGTATTTTAAATTTTTTCGGGTCTGGGTGTATGTGGAACCTTCGCAAAAATACGAGTGCTTTTAATAGTTATTCAAATTGGGATCAGAACAATAAGTGATGCTGTCCATTTATTATTGAATTTTTGTTAAAACACTGTTAAGCACAGAACATGAAAAAGAGGTTTCTATGTTCTGTGGTTAAACGTCTAGAACTTGTCAATAGGGAGAAACGTCACGGCGTGGCGCTAGCGTGCAATCTGGCGCAACCAATCACTCTGTGACTCTTCAGATAAAAATGTTTGTCAAAAAAAGTATACTAGATAGATCAAAATTATAAATACCTATCATAGTGTAGACTAATGTATATAGAATAAGATTATGTAAAAATATATGCATCTAACCCAGATTTAAATACTTAAAACAAATGAAGAACTGCCATACTACTACACAAAATACTCGACCTACCTCTTCTAAGTAATAGACCATGTTTTAATTATGACTCAAATGAAACTATGTTTTTTTATACTTTACGGACACGGCAAATCTTACAAAAATATTGATATATTACGCTTTAAGATTTTGTTGGGAGAGCACCTAGGTATTTTAAGAATATTAAAGCGTTATAAACTCAAATTAAGGACACTCATACATTAAGGATCGAGAGGGCCAAGTCCTTACTGTCCGTCAACTTTTCATAGTGTCTACTATCCTTCGTAAACATTCACAACTTGGATATGACTCTAAATTAATCAAATCCAAACGTAGACATGATCTGGTATGTATAAACTAAAATGTGTCAAGTTCTTGCGAACACTATCATACGATGACACTAAACAGCTGCTTACGTTTGCCTCATAACATTAAAATAAAAAACTTTACTATCTTTCTCTCCTACACACGCTCAAACTCTCACGCACGCACGTGCGCCCACAAACACATACACGCACGCACGCACGCACGCACGCACGAACGCACGCACGCACGCACGCACACACACACACACACACACACACACACACACACACACACACACACACACAACTTTTTGGGTTTTATGTTACACTAAATTAAAAATAAGATCAACTTTGTACTTTTTATTGAAACTTTGTTAATATTATTAGGAGGAGGGCGTTGTTGTCTGCAACACAGTTTATACTTTCGCAGATAACATCGTTTTTACTTTTGTAATGTTTATCCTGTTACTGTTTCAAATAAAAGAATTATTAAAAAAAAAAATTCTTCCTAAAAGCTGCAAAAGCTCTGAAGATTTGAAACTTAGGACCTACACATCAAATGTATCTTCAATACACAGTCATGGTGCTAGTATTAAACTGAAAGTTAAGTAGATACATTTTCGGTAAACATTTAGCCATACCTTACGAAAATACGAGAATTACAAAAGATCCGTAAAAATTGTACACACACGATATTTTGGCGGAGAAACAATATTTGTCTACGTTGCTGTTGGGAAAATATTTGGCGAGAATTTCAGGTCACTGTCACTATTATTTTATTTTATTCCAGTTATCGTTACTATGAACTCAATCAATTTAATTAATTGTGAACCTTATGAGCTTTAGTCATAAACATGAAAAGTATTTCTGTATCCAATGTTAGTTCAGTTATTCATCTTTCCTTTTTCCATTTTTCTTTAGAGTCGCAAATAGCGTGCATGTTTCGCTGACTTTTTGCTCCGGACGGCCATTTTAATGCACGTATCCGAATACAGGCAGTAACGTGTTATAACGGCATGGGTATTGGAAAACTGTAAAGAAGAGTTTTCCAAACTAAAAGCTGTGGTTTTAGTGTTAGTTTGAGTAATGTAACGTCGGAAAAATTAGAGAATTATAGTTAGTTTTCACTAAATATATCAGTATCAGAGGTGTAAAAGTAACGAAATATTGCGTACCCGTATGAACTCGTTACTTTGACAAAGAGTACTCGTTACTTTCGTATCGTTACGTTACTCGTTACTTTTTTGCGGACAACACAGTGCGGAACAACAAAACGAGTAGTATTCCGTACGAGATATCATACATAAAGTATGATATCACGGAGTCACATCAATCGTAATATGTAGATAAAATACATCTAAATTACAAAATTAAGGTGCATTTTGTCTTGTTTTTTTTTCAAATAACCGAATTAGGCACGAGTTCATAAAACATACGATCAGCAAACGTTACAACACACGCATCAATGATACTTTTGCGACCTAATACGGAAAATGCGCGTAACGAAATGCATTCTTGAGTAACGATTCGTTACTCAGTACTACACGGAGTACCCGTTACTCAGTACCGAATACATACGGTTTGTTACAGCTCTAATTAGTATTTAGGAATTTTCAGCTATACATGGTGTAAAAAAACTAAACGCCGACCCTAAAGCTACTCATTCTGAACATCAAACCAAGTCATTACATGATAACTGTGGAAAACTTTAATACTTTATTCCAATAACAAGGTACACGGAGAAAAAGGTCTAGTTTTACTAACCAGAATTTTGAGGAAGTTATCTAGAACGCATAGTGCTATACGTGACAACTATACATTTTGTAAATGATATTTTAAAAATCTAGTTTTTAGTAACGTGATTTTTCTGGTACATTGAACACATTTTTTGGTACACTTTACCATCAAATTTGTACTGCTAGCAATACTTAAACATAGTTGTGCCCATCACTAACTCATTATTTTGATCTTTACAAAGAAAGTAGTAACTGATACCTACTATTTGAAATGTTTTTCCATCACTTAACTTATTTACCAGATTTTTTAGTATTTGCAATTAAGCGACTATTTATCCTTAAAACTAATTCTGATAGCACTCGCAGTTTTTTTGTTAACTTTTAATAGATTTGTTCTTACAAGTCGTTCTGGTAGTATTGTAAAATATGTTTTTCTCCGTGTAAGTATACTAATAACGCACTTTTGATATCAGAAACAACGAAGGTACATACAACAAATCCCCTGACCTGTCCATATAAAAATAAAGTTTTACTATCTACATTGACCAGTCTGGAAATCGAATTCCAAACTTCGGAAGTGAAAAGCGGTGTGTACGCTACTCACCCCCGACAGTCTTCACCATTACTACTTAAGACGCTGACTGCAGCCGATGACCTTGAGCAATGAACACGCCCACAAATTAATTCGTCTTTGAATTTCTTTGGAACGCGCCACAGCTGTCACTGTCGATTCTCATAGGAGTGACAGAGAAAAAGCGCATGGAATAGAAGGGCCTAAGTGCCAAACAACAAAATTCGTTATGCAATTTAAAATTGCCATTTTATTAAAAATCTAAATCAGCCATTTGCTTAAGCAACATGTAATATACAATATAGCAAAATTTTATTATCATTGTTATACGGACTGCTGAGAAAAATGGTAATTTATGTATTTTCAGAGGCTACTTTGAGATTTTTTTCTATCGAGAAAAGTTTTTAGTATCGTGTTTTGGAAACAGCCACCTGGTCAAAAATATGATCAATTACAACTACATAGAATTTGGCAACAATACGAGCCATAGGCTTAAAGCAAAACAATCTTCATTGAGCTCAATTTGGCTCATGTCAGCGTCTTAAGCTGTATCACTAAAATCGGAAAAGCGCTGAGTTATAGTTATTAACACAAATAACCAAAACTGTTACTGAAAACTAAATTCGAGCATTGGCGGTTTAAATCCTGTACGCACACATTCAAAGTAAACGGTATGGCCCTTCACTCGTTGCCATGGCAACGGGACAAAGTCAACAGAAAGTAGCAAACATCGGAAATGCTTCGCCGCAGATTGCGGGAAACGAGTCAGACTAGGAAATACTATTTTAACTGTCACATTTTGGGGTGGTGGGATCTACCTCCTAGTGGTCCACCCTGGGCAACGGCATCTTTGGTTTTCTAACCAATGATGACGGCTAACAGATCCCTCTGCGGTAGTAGGCTTCGTAAGAGGCTGCCTGGACGCTACCACACTCCTGCCGGAGTCCAGCGCCAAACAGTTTTTCTGTGTTCCGCTGGTGTGTGGGAGAACCAGTACCTCTGGGTAAGCTCGCTCCATCTTAGGCTTCTTCTTAACCGTTTAGTTAAGTATGTAGTCAAGAGCAAGCCTATTATTTATATAATAAAAAAAAACTTTATTATCAGGAAATATATAAAAATACCTACGAAGGGATTACAGCCTAATATAAAATAGCACCACCCCCTTTCGTCGCTTTTCGGCGTTAAATTAAATACACTTAGTTGTTCCCTGGGAAAATGCAATCTAGGAATCAAGGTAAAAAAAGTACATTTCTTAAAGATGAATGAAAGTAGAAGCCTGCTGTGTACAACAGCACAAACATTCTAGGAAAAAATAGCTTATTTCCTTATAGTTAAACGCCCCGTTGGTCTAGTGGTTTAAATACCGGGCCAAGATCTTGGGGTCCCAGGTTCGAATCCTGGGTCGGGCAACAAAAAGTTTTGAATTTTCGTAAGTTGCTCGGGTTTGTGATCACCAACACGCATTTGGCAAGCGTGGTGATTATGCCAGTTCACCCATCATTGCTGTGGTAACTTGAATTCAATGATGGAGGCCTTTTCCCTGCAGTGGGATGATTTAGGCTGTTACTACTACTTATAGTTAAAACAACTGTGGTTGGTGGAAGCCATTTATGTCGGACAGACAATTTTATTTTCCCATTTTCATTAAGACGGAGACTTAAAATTTAAATTACTTTTTTATGTTCAGATTTCCAAATCGTTTGGACTGATGACGTTCGGAATATTTAAAATCCGTGATGTTGTTTATTGGAATACTTAATTCCATTTTGTATTTATGTATTGAACCCACAAAACATGGAAAAAGATTAGATAGGCTGTCATGCGCCATTTGTATGAGAACCAATTTTTATGTGAACGCCAATCAAGCGAATTCTTTTGGCGTCACCCGACCAATAGGGTGGCGTGACGTTAAAAGAAACCAACGGGGGCGGGCTATCGTTAGTGAATTTGCCACTAGAGGCGCTTGTGTCGCGTGAGGTCCAATAACATTCACTTTACACTGGTTTTAGCGGGCTTCGTTAGTATAATAGATAAATTATAATTTCTTTAATTTACCTGCTGGAAATCTCCTTCGTAAAATTATCGCAAATATGGATTATTTGGCGATTAATGTGAACGCTTTGAAAGCGGAATTAAGAAAAAGCGCAAAAATAGGCGGCCTCAAATAGCAACTATTTCAGAAGTAAGTTTGTTGATATCAAGATAGTTATTTATAATTAGTTAACTTTAATTAGATTCAAGATTAACATTTTGTTTCGGCGCCGATCGCCTTTGACAGCTATACCTCCGGACCTCAGTCTACAGTGGCGCCAACTGGTGAGCAAGAAACGGTAGTCCCCATTACATCGCTTACTTACATTCTTTATTTGATATTTTAGCAACTTAATTGCACTTATAATATCAGTATATAAACTTGAAAAATTTTGTCTTGAAAAATTTTGTCCCGCCTGAGACAAAATTTTTCAAGTTTATATGCTTACTTACATTATTGTTTGGCCATAAGTATGAGCATTTGCTCATAACCTCGCCTTTCTAACCATTTTTCCGTGTTCTGTGATTGTACCGATCTACGATAGATCTTAGAGACTATTTAAAAGAGCCTATTTCCAGTATTTTAAATGTTGTAAAGCGGCTATAAACTAACAGCTGTTCATTAACGGCCAGTTCCAATAACCTGTCTATCTTCAGTTTTGGCATATCGGAGATAGAAAACAACTTCTGTCTTTGTTTCTCTGGACGGCAAAAACAGAGAAACTGTTTCCTATCTCTGATATGCCAAAACTGAAGATAGATAGGTTATTGGTACCGGCCGTAAGTCTAGCAAGGCAAAAATAGCCCATCTTCTACTATTTAGATGTTTAGATATCAGTGGCCATCACAATGCTTAGCATTCAAAACGATTGTTTGTAGTTATGCAACAAAAGTATTTTTAGTTGGGCCTCAATAAACAATGAATAGAGATCAGGGTAATTTGAATTTTGCCTGAATAGTCAATCTCATTATCGGAACAAAGAGGAATTGGAGTTTTATTCGGACACTGAAGTGAGCTGTAGCCACTCTCAATCGAATCGTCAATAAAATAAACCGTAATTATTCTAACGAAATCCTATTGATCGTCTGAAGTACGAAATTAACGATACCATTTGCGATATTGCTATTGGTTCGGTACTTTGAATGCGTCAGATTTGACGGTTCAAATTCAAACGCCTGATAATCCAGCAAAATATTTCAGTTTTAACTAACCTCTAGATATTTTTTTATGTAATACTCAATGGGTTTACCACGCATATCTTTGTGGAAGGTGGATCCATTTCGATATTGTTTTCAGTATGGGAGAAAAAATTAACCTAAAGCAAATTTTACTTAATATATTTATCTAAGCTAGGATGATAAATTATAGTAGGGGGAGGCTTTTTTTGCCTAAACTAGTTTAGACTTGTAATATTGCTTACCTAACGTCTTGTATACAAAAACAAACTAGTCAACTTGGGAAACCTATTTTTTCTGATAAATAATCCAAAGTGAAATCCTATGTTACAAGAAATCTCAAAGAAGTTTAGTACTGTTTTGCTACTATCATAGCGACAGGCGTCGTGTATCAATCACGCTTGGCACGTCCTTATCAGGGGCAGCACGCACGTGACGTCACGTCACAGTAGCTAGCTTTGTTTATTACATCCACCCTTATCATTTGTACCTTTTACCTGTTACCTGAGAGACTATAAGAAGATGGATGAAGATGGGAAAAGTTTTCTTAGATGCACCTAATATCTTATAGTATATAAAATTCTCGTGTCACAATGTTAGTTACCTTACTCCTCCGAAACGGCTTTACTGATTTTTACCAAATTTTATATGCAAATTCAGTAGGTTTGAGAATCGGCTAATATCTATTTTTCATTCCCCTAAGTGATAAGGGTTGTTCACCCTTAACATTTTCATTTAATTTTGTACAATTTTTTTTGTTTTTATTTTTCTCTAATGTGACATTAAAAAATACATACAACCCTAAATTTTTACCCTTTTATCACCAACCCCTATTTATTAATAGCCATTTCAGTAATTTAATCATTTTTATGGCAAAACAACGTTTGCCGGGTCAGCTAGTATTTATATATTTTTTGTTTTTTTATTTCAAGACATGACTCATGCTGAGCCATATACACCGTGCTATTTGAACCACCTGGAAAGCGAAGCCCACATTATTGGACCATTATTTAAAACATCATGGCAGTATTATTTATTTTTTTAACAAAAAAATAATTTCCTAATTTTGTTTCAGACTTTTGATTTTGTAACACGCTGTGACGCGCGCAAATAAATTATTTTGCTGCGGTGGGGTCTCGGTTGAATGGACCTTACACAGCTAAATATTCTATGCGCCTCATATCGCGTTATCAAAATAAATAATATAGCAATATTTAATAATTTTATTTAAAAAAAATGGTAAAAAAACACATAGATACGAGTATATAAATAAAATAACATTGAGTTACAAGAAAAATCTAACTTAGTCGAGATGGGATCATTTAAGCGTAATGAAGGTCTATTATAGGTAAACTTTTTATCGGGACTTTTGCTACTACACAATAAACAGGGTGAAATTTTAACCACTTTCCAAAATTTTTATAGGCGTTCGGTATCGTATTTAGAGCCCATTTATAAAGTAAAAACTGTAAATCAAGCTTTTACCCGAAAATATTTTTCGTAATATAGTTTTCAATTTTTACGGTCCTAGGCCTGATAAGGTAAAAAGGGATAATCAAAAACGTATGAATAGTATCGTAATGAATAAATGAGATGCAAATCGCGTAAAAAAAGTGTTGCTAGGCGGCCGTATCAAAAATTTTAGATTTTTTGCGGACATTTTCTAAGTGCTTTATCTTGACATATTTGTACTGGGCTATACCAAAAGAAAAAATACGTCATTTGTTTTTTGTCTCGTAGATTGATATATTAAAATTTGGAAAGTGGAAAGTGGTTGGAAATTAAAATTTGGAAAAATTTGGAAAGCTACTAATGTAGAGTCGGCTTGATGTTTGTCGGTGATCTCTTGTTTGTCACCTACTCATTTTGTCGATTCACACACATATTGGAACAGGTGTAACAATCCAGTATTTAAACTTGAAAATGTGTGTCTCAGACAGGATTTGAACCCATGCAAACCGGGCACGGTGCTTTGTCCGTTAAGCTAAGAGTTTGATACCGCTTGAGAATTTTTTTTAAGTTTAAATATTGATATTATAACTATATTATAATTATAAATATTATGTAAAGTATATTAATAGTCTCTAGTAATCTACTTTTTACGTTGACTTAATTTTTTTGTGAATATAGGTACCTAGTTTTAATATTGGGCGCAAATAACTATGTTTTGCGTTCTGTTTGTAATGCCTTGGCTTTGTTCTTACTGTCCCATGTAGTGGCTATGCCTTATGTGTGCAATTTCCCGAAACGATTTTGAACTTAAAAAATAGCGCGTAAAGATCAGTTTCTATTGTGAGAGTTTGACCTTTTGTGGTAGCTTGATCTGTGTCGTGTGGTTGAACTTGCTTCCCCCATTCATATCACGTTTTTCAAGATAAGGTTTTTACACGCCGGTTGTAAAATGTTTATTTCGGTGACAAAATAAATCTGACATGTTATCCAACCGTGAAATGCTTCATTCCGATTTTATTTGTTTTGTGAATGACCATATAGATACAATGTATAATAATATGTAAAATGAGTTTACAAACGTAGTCCCCTGTTTCCTCCCTGGATAATGCCAGTAGAGCAATAATTTTTATCACAAAAATCTGTGGCCACTATTAGCATGTTTCTATGTTTTCTGTTTTTTCATATATTTATTCATAAAAAGATATGAGCCCTCAAAATTCGCCAGATTTTCCGCTGTGTTCAAACATCCAGAAAACAAATTTGGCAAAATTTTAGAAAAAAAGGAAAACATACGAACACGGCCAAAGCCTTTCTTTAATTTTTAATGAAAAAGTATTTAAATCGGTCTAGTTGTGGAAAGTAATCGGGGGACTACGAAACGTTGATTTGGTGTGTTTTTAGTAGGTATTTTCCGTCCAAAAAGCAGTTGTCTCTATCTCACTCTGCGGTGAATGCGTTTGGCACTGCGCGACAGCAATAGATTTTACAAATACCTATTTTTCAATTCTCTCGTCCGTAGTGTTTCCTCTTAATTAGAATTTATCTTGTTAGTAAATCGATCTATTGTAGCGTAAAAAAAACAGGAAAGTACGTTCATTCGTCGTGTGTCACTTTAAAAAAACGGTAATTTATTTATACAATAATACGAACCTGTGACAAACAAACAGTTTTCTGTTGTTATGAAAAATGAAGGTGACATAATACCAATTGTATGCGTACGTCGATAACGGATATTATTGAGATTCATAAAAGCAACGAAGTCTATTTATTATTTTATATTTCTCTATAACCTTTTAGTGATGGGTGGATTAACTGTTAACAGGTTAAGGACCGAAGCGGTCCCTGTGGGTGGATACCATTACTTTGCCAAAACAAAATTAGCGGTCCCTTGGGACTGCCGCGACTCACCTGCCTAGAATAGCCCTGACCGCCAGTTGTCTATTGAATATGTAAGAAACGCGGACCGCCCGCGCTTCTTAGTAGTATAACATATTGAAAGAAGACTTGGAAACTCTAAAAAAATATGTTTTTATTAAACAATGTTGTGCTATCTTGTTTAATCCCTTATTTAATAATCATCGCCCATAATTATTCCGATTATATAATACTATTTAAGAATATTTCAAAAAACATAATTCATATTATTATTACCTACTGGCATAATCACCACACATGCCAAATGAGGATTGGTGATTACAAACTGACCTGGTGATCGAACCCATCGAATCTTGAGCCACTAGAAAATTATACATATATTACTCGTATTTGAGAAAGACTTATAAAACATCTCTCATTATTGACCAAATTTCAAAGATTTTAGACTCTGAATCTTAAATATAATTTATATGCTTAAGGGTAGGATAATAACAAGAAAACGTACCAGATATAAGATAGAATATAAGGGACTAAGACGTGATGTCACGTCCGTGCGTCAGCTATCAAACGCAAGACACGTCGATACATCACATTATACTCGTAATATATCGCTGTTGAGCAGCTGCGGATAGGAAAACTTACATTTACACACCCTATACAGGATGAAATATTAACCACTTTCCAAAATTTTTATAGGCGTCCTGTATCGTGTTTAGAGCCCATTTATGAAGTAAAAAAATTAAATCAAGTTTTCAACCGATACTATTTTTCGCAATATTGTTTTCAATTTATACGGTCTAGAACCGTATAAATTGAAAACAATTGCCTGTTAAGGTATAAAGGAAAAATCAAATACTTATGAATAGTATTGTAATGAATGAATGAGATGCGCATCGCATAAAAAAATGTTGCTAGGCGGCCGTATCAAAAATTATTGATTTTTGGCGGACATTTTCTGAGTACTTTATCTTGACATTTTTGTACTGGGCTATACCAAAAGAAAAAAATACGTCATTTGTTTTTTGTCTCGTAGATTGATATATAAAAATTTGGAAGGTGTTTAAAATTTCATCCTGTATAAGGTACCGGACATATAGCCCAGCTTTATAGCCTAGCAAGGTAAGTCCAATTTTGACAAAGAGATTTCTCATCAAATACAACACGGATCGTTCGGGAAGCTACGCAAAATCTTCGCGTATAAATTACCTTTGTATCGACAAAAGTCTTTGACCACTGTGTGTTGCCAGTGACGACTTATGGAATTAAGACGTGGTCTTTTAATATTAGTCTCAGCCCAAAGAAGGCTCAAGGTGCACAGCGGGCAATAAGACAATATTGCTTGGTATTTCCCTGTGTGGCAGAAATATAAATGAGGAAATCCGTAGGCAAACTAAGATAAGCTGAAGCGGCAGTGGGCGGGGTTCTGGATGAGTGACCACTCGTTGGTCGACGACCTGTGCTGTGGACGTACCAGGTGGGCCAACAATCAGGCGAAGGTCGCGGGAAGCTGATTGATGCGGATGGCGTGGGGCTGATCGGTGGGAAGATCCTTAGAAGAGTTCTATGCTGAGCAGCGTCGTTTGGCAGAGTTGATGGTGAAAAAAAATTAATTGATTGGCGTACAAAGTTGCTATCCTCTTTTGACCCCTTTTTACTATTTTGTTTTATCTAACTAACTTTCACTATTTCATATAAGACAATATCCAATTAATGTTTACAAGTAAAGCAATCGTTAATTAAATAAATAACAGCGTAACGTAATGTTTTTTTATCTTGAATTTTCCAAGAAAACTGTAGTTATTTAAGACAGTCACGTGAACAAAAAGGTCAACACCCTCGTAATAAAGAAAGAGGCGTTGGAGCTATTATTTAAGGACTGGTTTTGACAGCCAGTATCACTGAACAAATAATCACTACGTGTCAGTATCATAGTCTTTAATAGAATAAAGGCCGTGTTTTTAGACCTAACAAAATAAAAGCATTTTTAAAAATACACATATTTCCATTGCAAAACGAGAGCTTTGTTACGGTCGAATTGTGTTTTGTAGGTCAATTTGAAACGTTCCGGTTAGGACATTTGTAACCGCTTCAAAATACCATCTAAAAAGAGGTTAGAAATTGAAAAACAAATGCGCGATATGTGAACAATGTGGACAACATCACATACATTGTTCTGATCCCAGAGTGAGTAACTTTAAAGCACCGTATTGTGAAAATCAAAATTTACTTACCACAAACACCCAGACACGAGGAAAACTAGAAACACACTTTCTACCTAAGGGTTGCCAGTTCGCTTTCTTGTTTGGCACCTACTCATATCGACGACTCACACACAAATGGGAACAGGTATAACAATCCAGTATTTAAACTTGAAAATGTTTTTCTCAGACAGGAATCGAACCTGCATCCCCATGCAAACCGGGCGTGGTGCTTTCTCCGTTAAGCTAAGAGTGTCCAACCTGTGACCAACCTGTTTGGCCTGACATTTGGGTAGACAGGCCGGACATTCTACATTACTGAGGACTTTGTGTCTCAGTATTAATAGGTACGAGAAAATTAAGCTTTTTTGATTATTATCATAAATTCGCTCGCTCGTTTGCGAAATGTAAAAAGCCTAATAAAAGCTGGACAAGCCGGACACCGTTTAGTTTGGCCGGACACGATATCAAAAAGCCTACCTATGTCCGGCTTTATCCGGACGCCTGGCAACGCTATTCCTAAGTACTGTTCTTTCTTTAACAAGTCAGGTCTGGATTCTAGACAAGATCATATTTTATTCGCAAGGAGCGTAGATGCCCCACTTACATAATTGGTTTTGGTCATGATGTAGGGTGTAAGGTAAAAAGGTCAGCAAACTTCGTTTCTCGGGTTTATTGAATATATATTTTTTTCTTTTTATTGAATTTTTAGGAACTGTACTTTGAAATATCACAATGTTACTATTATAATAAATCTTCCAAATTTTAATATATCAATCTACGAGACAAAATACAATAGACTTTTTTTTTCGTATAGCCCAGTACAAAAATGTCAAGATAAAGCACTTGGAAAATGTACGAATAAAATCTAAAATTTTTGATACGGCTGCCTAGCAACACTTTTTTCGCGATGCGCATTTCATTCATTCATTACGATACTAATCATAAGTTTTTTATTTTTCCTTTAGACCCTAAAAGGTCTAGGACCGAAAAAATTGAAAACTATATTGCGAAAAATATGTTCGGGTGAAAACTTGATTTACAGTTTTTACTTTTAAAATTTTGGAAAGTAGTTAAAATTTCATCTTGTATATTGTGTTAGTATCTTGTACACCATGTCCGTCCAAGTACAGAATCAGCAAACAAAACCTATACCGTTGCATCGAGGAGTAAGACAAGGGGACGTCATTTCCCCGAAATTGTTCACAAATGCAATGGAGGATATGTTCAAGACGCTGCACTGGAAAGGACGAGGCATCAACATCAATGGCGAATACATCTCCCACTTGTGATTTGCAGACGACATCGTCATTATGGCAGAAACGCTGCAGGACCTACAACAGATCCTGAATGACCTGGCTGACTCTTCTGTATGCATCGGCTTGCGGATGAACCTGGATAAAACCAAGGTTATGTTCAATGAACACGTACTACCGCAACCGATTGCGATCCACGGTGCCGTCCTCGAAGTTGTTCAGAAATATGTGTACCTTGGGCAGATACTGCAGTTAGGTAAAAACAACTTTGAGGATGAGGTGAACAGAAGAATTCAGTTGGGTTGGGCAGCATTTGGGAAACTACGTCGAGTCTTCTCATCGTCGATCCTACAATGCCTCAAGACGAAAGTCTTCAATCAGTGCGACCTAACCGTCATGACATACGGAGCCGAAATGTGGACACAGATATGCTCGGGAGTTTCTCTTAGGGATAAAATCAGAAATGAGGTGATCCGGCAGAGAACTAAAGTTACCATCATAGCCCACCGGATTAGCAAGCTGAAGTGGCAGTTGGCTGGCCATATTAGCCGCAGAACCGACAACCGATAAGGTAAATGAGTTCTTGAGTGGAGACCGCGTCTCTGCAAACGCAATGTAGGACGCCCTCAGGCCAGATGGAGTGATGAATTGCGCAAGGTGGCTGGCAGGAGCTGAATGCGAGAAGCCGAGGATCGACCTAAGTGGCGTGCATTTGGAGAGGCCTATGTCTAGCAGTGGACTGCAATAGGCTGATGATGATGATGATGATTATGTTTAAGTTTTCTAGCTATCCATTACAGACCTAAATCTGTGACCGGGCGACCACCACACAACTACACCAACCGGGTTCTCGTTTATGTACTATTAACTCTACTACTAAAGGGCCATGAAGATTTATTATAATAGTAACATTGTGATATTACAAAGTTCAGTTCCTAAAAATTCTATAAAAAGATAAAAATATTATATTCAATAAACCCGAGAAACGAAGTTTGCTGACGTTTTACTGGGCTATACAAAAAAAAAGTCTATTGTTTTTTGTTTCGTAGATTGATATATTAAAATTTGGAAGTTGGTTAAAATTTCATCCTGTATACCTACTATCCTTGAAGAGTAAGGAGAAAAATACATAATTATGATATTTGCAGAGCGATAATATACGAGTATAGAGTACATTGAAATTACTATAAAGATAGCAAATGAAATAACTTTTCAATGACGTATCTCGTCAGCGTTAATATTTATTATACAGTGGGAAATTGTTTGGTAAACCTGAGTTCACTTACAATATAAAACATAATACAAGTACATAACAACAGAGTATTTACGTATGAGTGGTGGTTTATTATAATTAGTCAGTTAGTTAATTTTTATAACATCTATATCATGTATCGTGTACTAATCTATCTAATCTGATCTAATCTAATCAAGACCTGTAGCCTCATTTATTTTCTTGCATGTTCTGCTTTTGTAGTTCAAAAAACGACGACGGCAATTTTGCTGTATATTTCTACTAAACTAAAAATATTGACATCAAAAGGATACTTTAAAAAAGGCAAGTGTAATAAAAATTAAAAAAAAACAGCGTTTGAGAGACGCAAAATATAACGACAATAGAGTAGAAACGCTACAATAGGATGTGAACGTGCAAGTGCGAGGTGCGCAAGATTCGACAATAATCATATTGGAAACGTGCACTGTTGGCTACGTGGCTGCTGCGATGATTTGCTATTGGTCAATTTGAGGGTATTAAATAACGAACTAATTTAATTGGTTTTCAAAAATGGCGGAACAGATCTATGGTTTAAATTTCATTTTAGAAAAACGCCGATTAATATTAAATATTTACCGTTTTACAAAGTACACAGCATGTTTTGACATTAATATAAAACTTTATAACGTAAATTAGTACCTACGTAGTTCAAACGGAGAGGACATAATATTTTTTAATTTATTGCGTAAGGAGCAATATATCTTGATTTTTAACTGATGTCAAAATACTTCCTCTGAAGTCAAGGCTTAGCATTAAAGAACTGATATCCTTCTGGAGGTAATCTACGAGATAATGGACATTCCTATACATATTTATGGAATATCCTTACGTGTAGGTACATAATAACGAAAAACTTTACATTCTGCTAATTTGGCTTTTAGACTTTTTTTTTAGCACAGACAGCCATTACAAAACATTAAAAAATGCTTATCAGTTTTTTTAACAAGAACTGTATATTAATTTTTTAAGAATTGTAGCTTTTGAGTTATTCAAAACAAATTTATGGATTCATTTCCAAAACAAATAATTTGATTTGAATCAAAATCAATAGAAATCTTTTCAGTATTTTATCAATTAAGAAAACCTCTATTTTTAGAATTTTTTTTTTAGCTAAATCTTTTAGATTCTTATTGTATCATCATTGCAACAGCCTCGCCTGCGCCGTGCTTACTGGGCGTGCCGTTGCGGGGTGCGGGGGGCGGCGGGCGGGGCGCCTCCTCCCGCGGTGCGCCCGCGCCGCCCGGCGGACTCGCCACTGGAACACCAACCATCAGCTTATTATATATACCTACCGACAATACGAGAACAGTACTTTAGTTTCGTAGTAATTAGGTGCCCAATAAAAAAAAAGAATAAGTGGATGCCATCACATTACATTGTTCTGATCCCAAAGTGAGTAACTACAAGCACTCGTATTGCGGAAATCAGAAACAATGAAGATACCATAAATAAGCAGACCCGAGAAAATGTAGAAAAACACTTTTCTTCTACTATGACCCGTCCGGGAATCGAACCCGGGAACTCGGAGCAGGCGACACCTTGAAAACCGGTGTGTACACCACTCTACCATGGAGGTAGTCATTCTGATTTTAATATAAGAGTCAAAAAAGTGTCCCATCTAAATATGGCATTTCGTCACTGAAGTTCTAACATCACATAAGTCATTTTTAAGAACTTCTCAGGAGAGCTAAACAACCTTTTTGAATAATTCCCAACCGCAGCTGACAGGACCGCTCAATGTATGGAACTGCGCTGGACTTACGTACTGTTTCCACAGGACAGTGACTTCCGTGCTGTTCCTTTTCCGTGATTTCTATGGTTTTTATTGGTCGTATCTTAATTTTGATTAGGCGAAAAGACGCGTCTTTCGATTCACTAGCGAATGGCATCAAAATGTCAAAACCGCCAAAAAATTACTTTTGTTAGAACTTCAGTGACGATTTGCATATTAAGGGTGCACTTTTAGTGCAATCTAATTAATTGAATAGAAACAACATGACACAAACATCAATACTATTCCATGTCGACATAATTCGGCCGTGTTATTAAGTTGACACTGACAGGATCAGCGTCAATGATTCAATTAGTTGATATTATACAGGGTGTTAGGTAAACGGTATAAAAAGCCAATACCAGCCTATGTTAACATGTGCATATAGATACTATGGAGAAGTCAGAGATTTGATATAATTATTAGTTTTATTTTTATAAAAACCAAAATTTTGAGATTCCGATTTGTAGGAATATGTTTAAAAAATTACCGGCCAAGTGCGAGTCGGACTCGCGCACGAATGGTTCCGTACCAAAAAGGCCAAAAAAACGGGTTTGTTGTATGGGAACCCCCTTTAAATATTTATTTTACTTTGTTTTTAGTATTTGTTGTTATTGCGGCAACAGAAATACACAATTTGTAAAAATTTCAACTGTCTAGCTATTGCGGCTCTTGAGATACAGCCTGGTGACAGAGCGACGGACAGACCGACAGACGGACAGACGGACAGACGGACAGACGGACAGACAGACGGACAGATGGACAGACAGCGAAGTCTTAGTAATAGGGTCCCCTTTGGGTACGGAACCCTAAAAAGATGATATCAAATTCCTGACTTCGCTGTATATGGATGATCTAATGTTATAAGTATAATAAAAAAATCATTTTGTGCCTAAACAAAAATAGAATAGCATCACGTCTCTGCCTATGTCTGTAACAGGAGTACCTACCAACGTCTTTTCTCTCATTTGCTAACAGACTGCATTCTCCACCCCGCAAGAAGTGGTAAGCAAAATACTCCTTTTGGAGAGTTCGGAGTCCAGCAGTAGATTATTACCATTGCTATATTTTTGTGTCTTTGTTTACATATTAGAGTTCTTATCCATTTCATATTAACGTAGTATTGTTTTATTACGGTAATGTTTTTTTTAAAACCATAGCTTCAGGCAAATTGCTGTCGAGAAAAACTAATACAAAAGAAATTATACGATAGAAAATGTCTCATTTTTTCAAAAAATTTGGTACTTTGAATTAGGCAAAGAAAAATTTTAAACAATAAAACAATGCAAATACTTGTTTTGCATAACATTGTAGATTTGAATAACATAGTGTTTCCTAATGAAATAACTGAATAAACTACCGCTTACATTAAACTGGAAACAATGGCGCTGTGAAAAGCTTTATTACATTTTACATTTGTATGAGCTTTATGGAAATTTATTAATATCCTAGAGAATGGTGCTTTCCAGTGTTAGACGAAGGATGCAATTCATGATTATTATTTCTCACACTAACTTAATGTATAAGTTACTTTGTCATCATCAGTGCACTACTGGACAAAGGCTTCTCTGAAGGAGTCAAAAATTAAAATGAAGCAACAGTCATTAATCATCCCATTCAGGGCAAAAGCCTCCAACATTGAATTAAAGTTACCACAGTGATGGGTGCGGGTATAATCACCACGCTTGCCAAATGGTTGATGATCTCGAGTGATGTGAGAATAAATAATCGGCCAAGTGCGAGTCGGACTCGCGCACGAAGGGTTCCGTACCAAAAAAGGCAAGAAAAACGGGTTTGTTATATGGGAGCCCCTCTTTAATAATTATTTTATTTTGTTTTTAGTATTTGTTGTTATTGCGACAACAGAAATATCCAATTTGTGAAAATTTCAACTGTCTAGCTATTGCGGCTCTTGAGATACAGCCTGGTGACAGAGCGACGGACAGACGGACAGATAGCGAAGTCTTAGTAATAGGGTCCCGTTTCTTACACTTTGGGTACGGAACACTTAAAAAAGAGTACCTGATGTTCGAAAATTCAAAACTCTTGTTGTCTGACCCGGGGATATATTTATTTTTATTTATTTATTTATTCATTTAAGTCAGGCAACAGATATGAAATACAGGCCCATAAAATAAATACCTTACAAACTAACATACATAAAAATAACACATATAAATTACACTAAGTATTAATACACACTATTTTGACGGCGTTGTGTTTCGCAACTTGGTGTCAAGTAACCGTCCACGAAATCGACGATATACAACACCCTTCGGCCAAAATTCTGCCTGCATGAAGGTCGACAGCTGTTCAGTCGGAACCCTCACCACAAACGAATTAAAGTTCGTGTTGTGTCGAGACTCCAACCGTTCGACCCTCAGTGTATATCTGGTCTTCACTCGGATGTACTCTACAATCTCTTCGACCTTTGTAGAGTAATGGAGCCGGGACACGTATAGCAGTGTCACTGGAACTGCGGGCCGAAGTAGGTGGTTCGGTCCAGTCGGTGCGTTGCCGCACTGGTTGCGAGTGGAGGGCTTCCTTTTCTTCTTCTCGACCTTTGTAAAGCCCTCCTCATCACACTGATCTGCCTGTGATACCAGCGTCTTCGGAGCCGCCATGCAACTGCTTTTCCTAGCGGCTGCTGCAGCATACGCACGCGTCGGGGTTGACGTCAACACGCACGTTGTTTCCTGCGGTGCTGCGGGGCGCGCGGCGGGGCGCGCAGTAGCCGTGACGATGTCGTTGCTCGCGACGGGTGACGCATCAGTGCGCACCGACCCGAAACTGCAGACCGATGCATTCTGCGCCCCGCGACGTGTGTTGACATTGCAGGCCTCAGGTGACCTACTAACCGGAGCAGTGTTGCTTAATAGCAACACTTTGGCACGCAAGTCACCTATGGTGTTCTCTGAGGCCTCCAATTTTTCGTGTACTTCGGCCAGACTTGCTTTTAGGAACGTTATGTCCTTCAACAGCCTGGTGACGTCGACATGATCGAACGTGACAGGAGGCAGCTTGTGTAGCTCCTTTGCCACGAACGCAGGCACTTCGTCAGGATCGGTCTCCTTCAGCAAGGTAATGATATCCTGCACACTTCTTTCACCCCCGTCCCTCCGGCGAGACGGCATCTGGGCACTCTTCCCGAGCGTCTGGAACAGGAGCGCCTTGCCACTGCAAATCTCTTCTGCCTTGAAATTGGATTTGCAGATCTGCATGATGCTTACCTCGTCTATAGTGTCGATGGCGTGCTGTATAAACGCCAACAATTCGTTAGCAATGAGTTTTTGCGTATTCATTGCTGATTGACGGCGCGCGATGCGCTAGTCGTGAATTAAATAATTCTGCTATGCAACGGACACGTCCGCTTCCGATCGCGCATAACGGCGGACTGTAACATATAACCTCAGAACACGGATAAAGGTTAGAAAGGCTGTCATGCGCCATTAGTATGAAAACCGATGTCGCCATTACACATGAACAAGTTCAAAGAACGCCAATAAAGCGAATTCTTTTGACGTTGATCGACCCTATTGGTTGAATCCAATCACAGCGCTCACTTTGGGCAGAAGTATAATAAGCCTTTGCTCATAACCTCTGTGGTTCGCCTGGCCCACCTTTATTGCCTTTCTAGCTTTTTTCCATGTTTTGTGGATAGAACCCAGCACCTCGAGATCTTGGTCCGATAAGTACTTAAACTACTAGGACAAAGGGACGTTAGTCGTCTAAAAAATACTCCATTTTGCAATTAGCACCACACTTGGACGTCTTGGTACGCCGGTCGGCGATCTCAGTTTGGCCAGTGGTGGAAGGAGAAGCTGCTTCCATCTTGATCTGAGAGGACTCCTCTTGTCGCCAATAATAATAAAAAGAGGTGGTAACATTCTTGTTTTAGGTCGAGACCGCATAATAATATCACTTGCTTATAGTCTGGCTAATGTAAGCTGAACCCAGGGTTTTTTGAAATAGCAACATTAACTTTTATGACATTATGACAATGTCATTCAAACTGTTGTTTGTTGAGGATTGATTGATGCTGATACTTGATTTCAGGGGGAACGTTTAAATCTACTATTAAAAAAAAGCATGTAGACTACAATGAACTTATCCTAATTTAACCGTGTAAGTGTGCGTGTAAAAAATTAAAAGTCAACAAACTCTATATAAAAAGCCAAAAGGCTTAATATTGAAATTAGTTAACATTTACCAAAAACAAGAAAACAGGAAATGTATCAAAATTGTTTATTCCAAATATAGTAGGTGATGCCATATTTAGATTTTTTGTGATTCCCGCCTTTTGCTAGGTTCAGTTTTCGTTGGCCAAACATATATGTAAATTAATCATGATGATTTGACCCCAAAGAATCTTTTAACCTCTGTTACTAATGTTCAATTATCAAAATTTCAAATAAACTATCTACTTTGCAATAAAATCCTAACAATTCTCATATCCTGGTAACCATTGCGCTAAGTTCCCGTGTTATCTGATGTATTTCATATTTCGTTCACAATTCCTGGAAGCTCGCCTGAACAATCCTATCGACCGCGAATGCTCATGAATGTGGTTCGTATTATTTTACAATACATAACTGAACACAGAAGAGTTAGACGCAGAAGATTCAATTTATAAAACTTTGAAAAGCTTAAAGTAAAGCCGGTCCCAAATTAATTTAAATAAATTAAAAAATGTTCTTTAAAAAAAAAAAATGACCTAAATCTGTACCATTAAATGGCCTGAAGAAACTTTGACACGAAATAAAATTTGTCTGTCGGTGCGTGATGATTGTTACTTTTTAGTTATTTGGTACCGACTTGAAGCTGGTGGTTATTTCACGCTTTAAGTAAGTAGGTACACTATTTTTTCAAAAAATACCTTAAGAAATTTAAAAGTTAATATTGTATAAACCAGTAACTTATAGTGGGTATATACTCTTTAGGTTTCTGAGTATTTGTGTATTGAGCTTGTGGAATCGACATTTCATTACACGAATAATAAATTGACGCTATCAAATAACTTGTAAATATCTATAAATCAATCATTTATTGTTCGATTTAGTAGTTACTTAATACAAACGAATTACAACAAAACACTTTTTATAGATGGTCTAACCCAAGTTAACCTTACAAAAAAAAAAGAGATACAATGATATTTACATTCGTGATCAAAGCCAGTTTATTTGTGTATCCTACAATTCTGAAACCAATGATCTTACTGTGCCTATCGCTGTTATAAGAGGGTCCGGCCACAATGGGCGGGGTTCACCACCATTTCTACCTCTTCTGTCCAAACATTCACCCTCTGATACCAATATACAAGCTGGACAGGTCACTGATAAGGCGATATATTTCGATTTAAATAATAATAAAATATAAATGTGAACATTAACCACATACCAACTCAAGAAAACAGTATGTCTTAATATATTAATATTATTATTATTTGTTATTTATCGCACAATTTAATACATCGCTCCATAAAAGCCATGCTCCAAAGTTATTGTAATTGTTCAATTTAGGTAACATAAATCCTACATATTTATTTTCATACTTAATTGAAAACAGTCTAATATAGCCATAACCTTGTCTGAAGTTGTCTGACATGAGTTCGGTTAGTATGCTGTCAGTTAAAAACAATTACTTCTCATACTATCAATATATGAACAGTTAATCGGTCCACTGCTGGATGTAGGCCTCCTTCATACGCCTAAATCTCGATTTTCAAATCATGCATTAGCTATATGCCATCTATGCTGTTACCCTCGTACACACTCCACCAGGTTGTGGTAAATCATCTAAACTGAGTATTGTTTTGAAATTCTTAGATTTTCAATTATTATTTGACCAATGTAATGATAAATGTATCATATAGCTATCTGTACGTCCACAATCAGGTGGAATGACAATCTTGTAGAGGTAGCACTAAGTCACGGAGGTAAAGTGGGTCGAAACATCATGGAGATCCTTGGGAGAGGAGGCCTATGCCCAGCAGTAGGCGTCATTCGCTCGAGATAATGATGAATTCGATTATATTAATATGTTTTAGCAATAACATGTTCGTCTTAATCATAGCTGAGTACTCAGACATAACTAATATGGTATATCCACGAGAATTCCTTCCATAACTCTTTATTAAAGTTCGTACAACATTCTCGACTGTTGAAGAGCAATATCTGCAACATGATATACGGGGAATGTTTATTCCCGTCTGTGCACTAGATTGCGGGAATCTATTATATATTCCCATGATATAGCATAGGTAGAACTAGGTTCTTATAGTCCATATGACTATGCCTAGATTAGGCCAAACGGTGTGTTAGTCACAGCTGCTCTGTCTATGATTGTGGGTATGAGCTGTGTTCTCAAACATTAAGGCAATGGCAGTTTCGGATGTTAGTCTATCTTTGCACTTAGGTATTTGGTAACGGCAAAATGTGTCAACCTTTTAAGGTTGTCTCTTGCAGGCCTCTAGAAATGCAATTATAATATCACCACCCTATTGATGTTGTGATAGGCGACTAAAGGAGTGCTACAGAGAAAAATGGGAATCAGCGTATTCTTTCCTTAATTAGTCAAACAGTGATTGGTAACTCGCCAAGTTTGGCGTTTATGACGTTTTTGTAGAGGCCCGTGTCTGGCAAGGTTCCCTCTAGCAGTGAACTGTAGAGGATGTTAGTAATAACGAATTGTGTTTAACGATATTGCTGAACTTTAAAGCCATGAAGCAAATGTCTATAATGATAGAAGAGATTAAATCATGATTTGAAAATTGATGTGCAAATCCCATTATTAGTTAGTAAATTCATAAATTGAATAGCAACACATCCAAATCTACTAAATTCTGATGTTTCTTTTTTTAATTGTCTATTGCATCGTTTTTATTTGCGAAAAGTTAATTATTGTACTTCAGTGTCTTGTGGTGTCAATATATTGAAATGAACAGCGCTAGCACTTCTCTTCCTACGGGTGTCGTAAGAGGCGTCTAAAAGAGTACTGCCAGAAAAAGATGGGGAGCAGCATCTTTTCTATACTATTGTGATGACTAACCCGCCTGCTAAGCGTGGCTAGCCGGTTAATAACAGCCTTTAACCATCCCACTGCAGGGAAAAGGCCTCCATTGAATTCAAGTTACCACATCAATGATGGGTACTGGCATAATCACCAAGCTATCCGAATGCGGGTTGGTGAGCACGAACCCGAGCATTGTTTGAAAAATCGAAACTTTTTGTTTCCCGACCCGGGGATCGAACACGGGACCCAAGATCTGGGTCCGGTATTTAGACCACTAGACCAACGGGGCGTGGCTATTATAGAAAAATCCGTCTTTTGAAGAGGTCCGTGTGAAGCAGTGGACTAATATAGGCTAGTTATAATATGATGATAAGATACAGTTTAAGAAGTACTTCAGTCAACCCTAAAATAACCCATTTTGCGGTCTCTTAACAAACGAAAACTATCTATACTAAATCCATACAACGATTGTCCAAGGACATCACTAAACCTCATTTTTATTACAAATATGAATAATTCAGACGCCATAAAAATCCCGTTGAGATTGTGAAAACGCCTTTTAACCCGATATTGAGCCATTCTTCGTTAAACTGGAGCAGAGGCTGGAACTGGAAACCTATGAAATATTAAGCCCCTTGACTCGACTCGTAAATTTTCTCGTATTATTAATGCAATAACATCTCAGTGTGGAAGGAATGATGGATTTAATGCGCTATAGTCCGGAATAGTGGAGGAAACGGGATAGATCTTTGTTTATTATGTTTCTATCACAGTAGTTTTATTTCTTAAATGATAAAAGAAGAGATTGAAATTCGAACTCATAAAAAACTTTCAGTTTTACGATATTATTGTTTTTTTTAGATATAGTATAATTTAGTATTGTCTAATTATTTTTTAAATTCTATCTTTTATAATAATTGACGTAATAATCTGAGGAACCGACGTTTGATAATAAAATTGTTAGTACCTAGCTTATTGTTTGGCACTACCTTAAAATTGGTAGATTATTTTACGTCTTTAGTAGATACAATTTTAGTGTCTTTTAAATATTTTTTTTAACACAATGGGGTTTACCGGTAACCTCCAAACAATAAAATTTCAATTGTGTGTTTCCAAAGTTTTAAAGCTTTTATTACATTTTACATTTTATCAACTGACATGTTGAAAAGTTTAAGCGAGGGCTTAGGCCTATTTGTTATTGCCGTACTATAGCGGAGATGCAGCCCTTCTTCTTGTCGGTACATCACCCTGGGAGCTCGACGCCATGGTACTCGCGTCTTCCAGTGGCGAGTAGGTCAAAATCCCGAGACGCGTCCTGCGCCACGAGAAATACAGGCGGAGCGTGAAAAGCTTGACGGGATCTCTCTGAAAAGCTGGCAGCGCCGCCTGGCCAACTGGCCAATGGCACGGTCGGACCACGAACGTCCATGGATATATCTCCAATAATGGAGATTTGGATACGAAGTGGGCAAGGTCGCCTGACCTACTGGGCGACCCAAGTATTTTCGACCATGGCTGCTATGGTGATTACCTCTGTCGCATCGGCCAAGAAAAAATCTGTCAAATGCCATCACTGCCCAGGCGCCGAAGACACTGCGAAACACACCTTCGTGATATGCCCGGTCTGGGCATGCGAGCGCAGTTTCTTAGTCTCCGTGATTGGTCAGGATCTTTCTCTGGGGGCAGTTATAGCCCAGATGGTTGAGAGCGAGGAAACAAATAAGTAAATATATTCAAATTAATAAATAAAGTAAATTTTACGACATGTTATCGAGTAGCGAGTATTGCGATCAAAAATGTTGATAGCAACTTGGCATCTGATCGTTCGATGTCTACTTGGTCAAGCTAAAAGCGCCATTTGTTGTACCAATGCGTGAAAGCCCTAACAAATCAAATGCAGTGCTGTTGGTAGTACTCTGGTGTCCTGTGGAAATGCATTAATTTCATGTATACCGCCGTTTGTCACGTCCAATAGAGACAGACAACCGGAAAAATGCAGGTGGCATTTGCTGACGTTGCGGATATTAATTATCTCTCTATTTTTTTTAATACGCTTTGGTCTTGATGACGCGTCCTTTATTTTAGTTTTTATGGTTCTGTTTTGATATTGAGACAATAGATAGTTGATAAGAAGTTTTTGAAATGAAATGAAATGAAATTAATTTATTTGCGTTTGGTTAAGGTAAACTGAAGATGGTCATAACAATTAAACATCCGCTTAATCAGCCATTGTTAATGACATGCAAATACAAAAACTATAAAATAATATTTAAGACAAAATGTCAACAATATCCAATACATAGGTAATTTCTGATTAATTAATAAAGATTTTACAATTGGTCCTATAAATTTGTATCAGTCTCGTTACTAATGTGACGTCATCTATCGTAGTTCAAATATTCCTGTATAGTGTAAAATGCCCTTTTACTGAGCCAGCCGTACAATTCTCTTTTAAATTTAACTAAGGGTAGATCTTTAATTATTTTGTAAAATGTACTGCCTAAAGCGAAAGAAGTTTTTGCGTGAAATAGAGATAGATAAACTGATAAGCAAATTAAGTGTGATTTAAATCATTATTCTTAAGTCTAAAAATACTTACTTTTTGTCGTCTTTAAACAATTTTGAGTTATCTGTCCAAAGATTACTTTAGCTATCAGTTTAAGGAGAGGGAACTAGGTAATCCTACCACTACCTACTGTATACCAACCATAAGATTTCACGTAAAGCTTTATTAAGTAACTAGCTGTTCCCCGCGACTTCGTCCGCGTCAATTTCTGTTTTTATGATCGCGATTATTTTTGCCTAACATTTTTCACTGATGCTTCGCTCCTATTGGTCGCAGCGTGATGTTATATAGCCTTAAGCCTTCCTCAATACATGGACTATCCAACACAAAAATATTTTTTCAAATCGAACCAGTACTTCCAGAGATTAGCGCGTTCAAACAAACAAACAAACAAACTCTTCAGCTTTATAATATTAGTATAGATAAAGTAGCTAAACTTACTTAATTTGTAACTTACAAACTAAGAATGAGCCGCAAGATCCTTACCTGAAACAAAATAAAAATAAATCAGCACCACACTAAGAATATTCCACTTAAAATATGTAAGTCATATCGTTAAAGATGTATGTTTCTCCATTAGTATCCAGGAAACAAGAAGGCTGGCATCTCTGTATAAGTTATATATTCATATAGAGTATGCCAGCCTTTTTTGACCCAAGAAATAAATAGAAAATAAAAGCTTTGATATATATTACAGAACCTAGAAAACTTTTGTGAAGTGGCATCGTATCATAAACGAGTCTTGAAGTTATTAAATGTTTTGAAGGACCTCTCGTGCAAGTGTCACTTCAGATATTTTCTTCGAAATGTCATCAGTTATTGAAAATTTCATTTTAGAATCAACATTGCTAATGTAAAAAGTTTTTCTTCTTTAATATTCAATGTTATATCCTCACAGTTTGATGTGTGCTGCACAGTTTGAGCCTTACAGCATTGGGTAACAAAAAAAAAAGTTTCGGCTGAGCGATGCCTTCATCATTGAATTCAAGTTTCCATAGAAATGATGGGTATAGGCATAATCACAACGCTTGCCGAATGCGGGTTGATCACAAGCTCGAGCAACTCGAAAATTCGAAACTTTGTTGCCCGACTCCGAGATCTTGATTCGGTATTTAAATCACTCGACCAACGGGTCGTTATATTTCTATGCATATAAAAATGTTATGTTGGTTTGTGTACGCTACAAAAACTCAAAAAATTCCGCACCGATCGAGCTGAAATTTTAGCATGATATATAATCCGCATCAAGTATTTAAAAACCGCGACCGCGAAAAAAAAACAATAAAAAACAAAAACCATTCAATCACAATATACCACAGCGAGTGGCAGTGGCAGGGAACAGCTAGTATCTTTTAAAACAATAAAATGGACAACATCACATACCTACATTGTTCTGATCCCAAAGTAAGTAACTATAAAGTTCCTGTTTCGTGGAAATCAGAAACAACGAAGCTACCACAAACACCCAGACATCAAGACCACCATAATTATATTAATTACATTGACCCATCCAAGAATCAAGCTCGGGGCTTCAAAGCAGGTGATTCCTTAAAAGCCGGTGTGTACTGCCGCTTCGACGCGGAGGTCATCAAAAAGTAGTTTACTAGCTTTCCCATTTGATGGCGATAAGGATGGAATGTATCTAGTTTATTTTGTTTTTGGATAATGATAATGATAAATCTTTATTTGCATAAGAACACGGTATTAATAGATGTTATAAATAATAAAGTGTGCACATACATGTCTTGCCAAATTTTTAGCATGCAAATATTATTAGAAGTGTAAAATTAAATAGATATCATGTCAAAACAATATGTCATGGTAGAATAATTCATAATAATGATCTTACAAATGGCCAATTCAATAATTAATTACTAAAGTCACAATCATCATATTTTACAGTCAAATAATTCTTTTATGCCATAGATATTGTTGTCAATAAGCCACTTACGTAACCTAGTTTTAAATGCGTTAAGAGTCAGAATTCTAATGTCATGAGGAACTTTATTGTATATTCGGATACACATGGACATACAATTCCTTTTGTATTTATCCGATTTATGATCAGTCTTTCTGGGTCTCTTTTAAGTCGAGTGTTTATATCCCTGGCTTTCATAAACAATTTATTATTTTTCTTTACGAAACAACAAATCTCGTATATATACAGAGCAGGTAATGGTAGCAGACCAAGGTTCATTAAAGCTTGTCTACAAGAATTCATTCATAGATATCTTCCATAATTTATGGTCTGAATTTTATATTTAGATAGGTACTATTACTGTGTATATTTAATTACTAGCTGACCCGGATAAAGTTGTTTTGTCGTATATTTGAGAGGTTGGTGATAGAAAAGCGTTTTTTGGATTCATTAATGTCTCATATTTAAAACATAATATCTTATTCCTGATGATGACAAATCCAAAAATCCAAAAACAATCAAAATTGTTTCAGACGTTCTTGTGTTACGACGATTTAAATAACATGACTTAGTTTTATAATATATAGTGATAATGCAATCGAATAAAGGTATTCTGTAGAATTATTTGTATCAAATCATCGTCTAATTAATCGAATTAGACACGCACCAATCCGTTTGCATAGAGCGTTCAATCTCTGATACTATGCAATGTATTCTACGGTCCAATCTGTATTCAGCATATGCCGTTATTGTATTCGCCCATCAAACCATTTTGCATACAGTTACATACGTAACATCGTATTGAAACCGATATTAGTCATGTAAGCATGACGTGTGCAAGAAGAAAGCAGTATACGAGCTTAAATTAACACTATAAAAGCTTTGAAAGCTCTACGGTTTGACAAATGTTATTTAAAGACAGTCAAATTCACACAAACAGCTAGGCTATCACGTTATAATATTGTTAGAATTAAAAAAAAACACTTATAGTAATAGTTTTCATACTAAACAATGACGACCTCCGTGGCAGAATGGCGTACACACCGGTTTTCAGGGTGTCGCCTGCTCCAAACTCCCGGGTTCGATTACCAGACGAGTCAATGTAGGGAAAAGAGCTTCACATATATTGTTCTGACACAAAAGTGAGTAACTATTTAAAGCGCTCGTATTATGGAAATCAGAAACAACGAAGGTACCACAGACGGTTGTCTGTCAGACCCGAGAAAATGTAGAAAAACATTGACCCGTCGCGGATCTAAATTTACACCATAAACTATCACGTCATTAAACCTTATATTGTGGCGTATCCACCGGCCTTCAAATTGCCGCCAGCTCCAAGGACCCAAGTTCAATTCTCGACTGATTAATGTAGAAAAATAATAATATAATCGGTTCTAAAAATTTTGTAGTTTACAATGGGATCAGAACAATGTAGTTATTTGATTTTGTTCCTATTTTCTTAATTATCTATCTATAATGTTTGGTCAAGATTAAAAATAATCAACTTGACATCACAACACTACAAGAACACTATCAACAAACATTAACCGCAATAATGAACATCATGTTCCTCAGCCAGATGGAGCTAAATCCTAGTTTACGCGGCGCGCGTGATTGCCCCGTGGCTATAAAAATGCCAATAAAACCTATATGTGTGGCTTAAGTATAAAAAGACACACTATTTTGGTGTTGCAACACTATACGTACAACATTTAAGGTCAATAAACTGAATTTTGCGGAGCAACTTTGGATCTTATGCTTCAGACAATTTTGCTTTTCGGTCTCCACATGCTTTGCCGTAAGCGTTTGTTTAAGCACAGATCTCAGCCATACTATCATAACTGGTTTCTATTCTCTTCTATTCTCAGTAAGTATACGCTTAGGAATGGCCTTAAGAATGACAGAAAACATTTATAGCTGTTAAAATACATTTTTTGTTAGACTTTTAAGCATGTTTTAGTTATTTCAATAATAACAGCGACAGCAATTACTCAATCACACTAAAATGTCTGAACAGACCTGGAATTTTGATACGAATGTAGATTTATAGGCTGGATTAGCTCATAGGCTACAATAAAGTAAGATTCCCGTGTTATAGTATCAAATTGCTAATTATATTCTATTTTAATAATTTATTGTGGTTGTCTTCTAGGAATGCGTGTCTTAAGAATTCAAATAAAAAATACCTAAAACACAGGATCGAATTTGCTGGCAACAGCTAATTCTTTAAGAAATCTAAAGTATATTTTTTCGAATATAAAATATTGGTCTTAGAATAATAACGCTATTATTATTCTAAGTATGTGGTATTTAATATACAAGCTGAATGAAACTCTTTCATCTCTTTGGTTAAAATCTAGTATGTACATGTTTATTAAAAAGGAAAAATAAATGTAAAAATATTTATCTAAGTATACTATATTTTTCAACAGAAGCTGATAAGATTCGAGACCAAAATAGACTATTTTGTAATATCTTATATCCTTTAAGCTAGCACGTTCGTAAAAGATGACTTCATAACGAATTTCGGTGGCGAATCTCTTTCTTTTTAGGTGGTATCAAAAATTTTCATTAAGAAACAAATTTTCCTAACTCTACATATTTTTATAAGAAATCGTAAGTGTGCCAGCTAAGAGATCATGCATCAATTTTTCAAAAAATACCTTATTTTGCCTTTCCTTTTCTATATTCGGGAATCTAGGCGCACTGCGGGTATTATCCCTTCCTGGTTGATATACCGCGATTGCGTACCAAGTGCTCTTCCTCTTCTTTTGTGATGCGCACCGCCAAGGAATGGAATGCCCTGCCAGCGTCTGTTTTCCCGAAAAATTATAATCCTAAAATTTTTAAAGCAGGAGTGAGTAGGCTGCTTCTGGGTAAGCTCGCTCCATCTTAGGCTCCTTCTTAACGGTAGAGTTAAGTCAAGGGCAAGACCATTGAGTATAAAAAAAAAGTTCTCCCTTAGTCGCTTCTTACGACATGATAACTCAACACTTTATCTCTAAAAGAACCATTACTTATTCAGTAAAGTTGGTATGTACATGTTTTAAAATTGTACTGATGGAAAGCACCAAATACGAGTACACTATTTTTGAGTTGGTGCATTAAGATTATCGATTAGTGGTCTTGTTCAGCATGAGCTTAATACTTTTAAAATTGAATCTGAGCTATCGAACTGTATCTTAGATCTATATATCATATAAACCCGTAAAAAATATATCTTCCGTTTATTTTTAGGTGAAAAATGTTCCGATCCAACAACTTTTGAATTTGCTTCACCTTGTTCAATACAATGGCACTAGAACCAATACCCGCTCAATCTTATAACTTACATAAATACATGGTGTTTGAAGTTCGAAGCGATCCCTCGGGCTTTCATCGAGCCTGAGATATGTTCAAAAGAAATCTGATGTTTTTTTTGCAAAATGTGTCTTGCATTCGAATAAGCTTTGTCCTACGATTTCGAAGTTGCCTTAGGATTTACTGCCAAGAAATTATCAAAAATGTTTAAGATATATTAAGATATGTTCTTGTAAGTAATAAATAACACATCATCATCACCATCTGCCCACTTAAGTCCAATGCTAGAAATATGTCTCTGCAGAAGGAGAGTTAGGACTTTTTCAGACTTAAGTCAATTTAGAAAATATTGTTTCCTAATTTGACCCGATCCAGAATCGAGTGTAAAACCTTTACATGGTAGTCGGAACACCGTACTACTACACCAACCGGGTCGTTGATGACAAAGATGTATGTTTGCAGTCGATAACTTCGAGTAGAAGAATGTCGTAGTCTCGTGGTATTGGCTCATCAAGTACTTAAGCCATGTAGTGTTAATTTTAATTGTATTAAGCTCTTGTTGTTAGGTAAAGTAAAGGACTATAATCATCCCACTGCAGACCGAAGGCATCCATAATTGAAATCAAGTTACCATAGCAATGATGTGTATAATAGGCATAATCACCACGCTTGTCAAATGCGGTTTGCGATCACAAACATGTTCGAAAATTCGAAAGTTTTGTTGTCCGACCCGGGAATCGAACCTGTGATCCCGAGATCTTGGCCCGGTCTTTAAACTGGACCTTTGTTATCCGTATTACAACTAAATAAATAAAATGACTTACAATACCCGCTCTATTCTGTAACTTAGGAAAATCTACCGACTGTTTGAAGTGCCAAGCGCCCCTAAGGCCCAAGGGACTGAGTTATGGCTGGAGATTTATGTAAAAGTAGTAAATATTCAGGAGGTTCGAAGCCTTTAGCTTTCATTAGGCTGTTTGATCTACTCGATGTTGTATCGGTCCATTTGAAAACTTAGACACATCGCGTGCAAGTAAAATAGTTTTCCCTTAGAGTTAATAGGGATAGGATTATTGAAAAGTAGCATTTTAATTGCTAAAAGAATACTTTTAGTTTTATGCACATTTTTTAAAGTGCTTACATTAGTACAATCGCGAGTCTGTGATGATATTTTAATGGTAAATGGTAACATATATTTTTTATAAAAAGATAATATATTTTTAAAATTTTTCGGTTAAAAATTTAAAACATAATCAGTGGCAGAAAAAAAACTCATAAAATGAACAAACATTTAAGCGTACGCATGCATGCTACAATTTCCCAAAACATTAAGTCATTTAGGTAAGGCTGAACTAAGCCTGACAATAGCTGGTTACATTTAATTGTATACGTTTTAAAGTTCCATTTTTAGGGTTCCGTACCCAAAGGGTTAAAACGGGACCCTATTACTAAGACTTCTCTATCTGTCCGTCTGTCCGTCTGTCCATCGCTCTGTCACCAGGCTGTATCTCAAGAGCCGCGATAGCTAGACAGTTGAAATTTTCACAAATTATGTATTTCTGTTACCGCAATAAAAACAAATACTAAAAACAAAATAAAATAAATATTTAAGGGCGGCTCCCATACAACAAACCCGTTTTTTGGCCGTTTTGGTACGGAACCGTTCATGCGCGAGTCCGACTCGCACTTGGCCGGTTTTATTAGATATGACTAGGCTGTGTTTGGTAAACAATATTTTAATTTAAAATAAATTAAAAATATGTTAAGATAAAATTTTTCAAGTTTATATACTGATATTATATTATTATGTTAACATAACAGCAAATCTATACAGGAGATAAATAAATCACTTAGAAAATGTCGGCCAAAAATCTAAAATTTTTGATACTGCCTTCCGCCTAGCAATATCTTTTTTTACGCGTTGCGCATCTCATTCATTCATTACGAAACTATTCATAAGTTTTTGATTTGCCCTTTATACCTTAACAGGTCTAGGATCGTAAAAATTGAAAACTACATCGCGAAAAATATCTTCGGGTGACTACTTGATTTCATGTTTTACTTCATAAATACGCTCTAAATAAGATACTTAACGCCTATAAAAATTTTGGAAAGTGATTAAAATTTCATCCTGTATAAACATATTAATTAAGTAAAATTATAACTCAAGAACGACTAGATAAATTTTTATGATGTTTGAGATTTTTATGATTTTAGATTTTTCTTTGTCCGAAATAGGAATACTTGTATTAGATTAAGATATTCATCGATAAAAACATCACTCTTTAGCTAGTGATAAAGAATATCATTTGAGTTGTTAGGAAAACAGTTTATATTTCACAAATAATCTTGTATACTACTCTTAAGTTTCAATTTTTATGATGTTTGAGATTTTTATGATTATGGGTTTGTCTTTGCCCGGAATAGGAATACTTGTATCAGAATATGATATTCATCAAACGTTAGCTAGTGATAAAGAATATCATTTGATTTGTTAGCAAAACAGTTTATATTTCACAAATAATCTTGTATACTATAACTAACAGTATTCATATTCAAATCTGTATCCTTGTTATCTTCAAAAACATCTGGTCGTATTATTGTAACGGCATGTTGTGTAAAAGAGCCCACCATTAGGCACGTTTATGGTAATTCCTTACACTAATGTAGCTTAGCGTACCCACATTGAGCCTCCTTCACACAGTTCCAAATGAATCATGGCCGTGTCTGTCACACACAGCCTAAGGATTATTACTATTATTAATAGCTTACACTAGGCCTTGAGAAACGCTAGACTTACAACTACTAGCTAAAACGATTTCATTATAACCCTGGAGATTTGTATTAGCATTATGCTTTATGACTGTCATTCATCAACTGTTGCAATTTATACTTTTGCTTCAACAAAATTTACACGACCAATTTCTGAACTATCTATGCAGCAAAGCACGTTTTAGCTATTTTTATAATGTCGATGTTTTATACTGGCCACTTACAAATACCAATCAATGTTTTAAAAAGTTGTTCAGTGGCTGGATACAATATGAGGCGCAGAATACTGTCTAAAAAACTCAATGCTCATACTTATACATTTTTCACGTATTAATCTATAAAGCCGTTCACACATTATTGGCCGGCCAGTGATTGGCTTTTATTGCTCTATCAAGAGTAGCTGTCACTGCCACGATATTTCAAGAGCACTTTGGCGCAGAGTCCGTTAGTAGAAAGGGGTTACCACTTTACCAGTCTGTTATATAAGAACCGCAATAAATAAATGGGTTGCTGTTGAGAAAGTTGTATCGATGAGATGTACATTATTGTAAAACTTTTTTGAGTTGCGGCAAATATGGTTTTAACATTGGTCCCATCCTAACTAAAAAAAAAAAACATTTAGGTACATTTAATGTCGCACGGAGTCGGAACGTTAGGCTTAAACAAAATATAATGTAAAATTATATTATAATATAATTTGAAGGGTTTTAAGTTATATTTTGGTTTTTCCTAACGTTAGGTAACTCAATTCGCCGCGCGTTGACGCGAGTCAAATCCGTAAATTTATTTTTTGTTCTAATGTTTTTATTTGTTGGCCACTATTATTTTCGTATTATATTTATAGTTTCACTGGTTGTATCATTTTAACTCTTAAGTTTTCAGTAGTTTCCAAAACTTAATGCATAAAAATTGAGTAGATTTAAAAATTCCAAAGCCACCTCTTCCTTTTGTCGCCGTTATTGGAGTGCAGATTACCCGAGATTTATTACAGACAGTAAAAATAAAATCCGTAGTTAGCGCTTCAACATCCCGCTCCTGGTGAAGACTGCGCAATAAAACGGTCGGATATTTTTACTGTAGAGATAAATTAACATTGTTATATTAGCTTTCGATTTTGAATAAAGAACAAACGAACTGTCCATTTTACAAAATCAAAAACCACTGATACAGTAAAAAACCGGATCAGTACGATTTGGGCTCGCCCACATCGGTACAAAGGAAAACATTCAGGCTCCATACATTTTTGGAACTTTTTTTAAACAAAAACATAATAATACATACGTTTGTTTTAGAACTAGTAACTAGTTACACAGTAAACTTTTCATTAAATTTTTTATAATGTCGAATTTGTCGCTAACGGCAAAAGCGGCCGCATTCAGCATTAATGTACAATATGAAAGAATGCCGGAACGTAAAGCAGTTAACAGTGATTCAATAAATACTAGAGGCAATTTCCTAAAATGATACTGTACTAGTTATTTGAGAATTGATTTTGTTTAGAAGTAATAAAACTAAATCAATTGGGGGCAGCACTTATCTCTAATAGTCCCCTTGAATACTTGAAAAAAAGATTATACTTTCATGATTTAATAATAGGGGTTAAAGTATGAAATTGCCGTTTTGTATGGACGAAATCGAGAAAAGTCATTTTTCCATACTAACAATTTTTTAGTTTTTTTAAAAACGCCTGATCCGTTTTCGATTCAATTAAAGGTGAAAGTTAGATGGTTATAAAGCTACGCATTATAGTATTTAAATTTCTGAAAATCAAAGTATATAATATAAATATACTTAATTGAAGCAAGAAGGTCAGCTGACACATTGTAAGGGGTCTTTTCAACGACTTCCTTTGAAGTAATAGGCACTAGTATTGCATTTTTTTTTAGTCAAAAGTTACTTTATTTAGTTTTTGATACAATACAAAAAGAATTACGCAATAATATGAGTATACTTAAGAGCTATAAACAAAATAAAAAGTGGGAAAATAATCGGCAATTTCATACTTTAACCCCTATTACAAATGTACAGTTTTCAGATATTTCCTGTACTTGTGGTAGCTATTATAAGACGGTTTTTATTGCCAAGTTTTATAATTCGTTCGAGTTCAACGGAAAATACCATAAAAACTCGCAAAGTTAAGTACTTTCGCGTAAATACAGTTTTAGCTTACATTTGAATCTTTAACTTCAAACGAATACTTACCTAATCCTGTGAACATACTTAGTCATTGCAACGGGATTTAATGTTGAAAATATGTTATACAAAAAGTTTTAATAACTTGAAGTTTTGTATTTTAACGTTGCCCGCGACTTCGTCCCTGCCAATTTCTGTTAACAGATCCCGATTAATATAAATTATTTTTCCCGTTTTTGCAACATTTTTTACTGCTGCTTCGCTCCTATTGGTCGCAGCGTGATGTTATATAGCCTAAAGCCTTCCTCGATATATTGACAATCCAACACAAAAATATTTTTTCAATTCGAACCAGTACTTCCTGAGATTAGCGCGTTCAAACAAACAAATAAACAAACAAACTCTTCAGCTTTATAATATTACGAGTAGTATAGAAAACCAAGTCGTGTTTGTTGGGTCACTTACATGTTATGAATAATTATACTGATCTTATTAGTCTAGGATTTGTTGATTACTACGTTCCAGCATAGTATCTATTAAAATATAGAAGGAAAAATAGTACTAACACTAATGAATAATTTTAAAAATAATAATATACATACATAAATATATCTTCTCATAAATTTTCATAAGACACGCCATCTTTGATGACTTGACTCTCTGGCACTATTCCGAACGCACTTTTGCTTGGTTTAATCAAAAGAAAGTTAAGCGTTTTGTTTTGGTTGTATTCTATTCTGCCTAAAGGCATGAAAATGTTGCCTTTCTTTGAATTTATTTATTACTTTTATTAATGAATTAGGGTCACACATTTAAAATTAAAATTTTTGACTCTAATTAACTAGCATCTTTGATAGTTTATCTGATAAATATTAAATAAAACCAGACACAAAACTCGCGTCTCCGCTGCTATCAGTGTATTAGCAAAGCGTGAAATTCCACACTCTAGCATGAAATAGCTGAAGTGGATTACTTGGTTGCCATGACGACGGCACTTTTGGGATCTAATGAACGGCTAGGGTGTCATCGCAAGCGAGACAAACAAAATGTATAGCTATGTATATAAGCGTAAAGTATAAAATCACCTACGACAGTCTCGTGGTTGTAGTCATAATATTGGATCATTTAGTTTAAAAAAAAAGTCTGTGTACTCGTAGAATAATAAAAGTATTTAATTTCAATGATCAGCCGAATGCCATATCATCAGATTTAAGCTCTGATATTATTTTTTTCACGCTGATTTACTTTTTTATTCTTTAGAGAAGTTATGAAAGTTCTTCTGTCAGCACGTCACTGATCAGATTTACTTTATTTTTTATTATTGATACACACAACAAATTACAATCTTAAAATGTTTCAATCAAAAATTTACAATCAAGATATAAAAAAGACCGTAATCCTTAAATGTGTGTACACATTCACAACCATATAACTCAAAAAAATGCAAAATGAAGGAGAATTAACATATACCTAGTCAGGTCATAAGTTCTGTCACACAATAAAAAAAATAAAAAACTTTGTTTTCCTTTCACAATCTGGAATAACAACATTGGTATAAAACATATTAAAATGCGTAGCTATTTACAATAGGTTGTGAGAGGACTGGAGTCTGAACTAGGCAAAAGCCTGGCATACAGGGCTCCAGTATGTGTAATATGAAATAATTTAGACATGTTTATTATTTATGTAACCATTTATATTATGAACTTAATTAAACATAGAGAAATTCAAAATGAACTTAATTAAACATAGATTCATATGGTAATAAAGTTTATTCAAAATGACCCCCGTGATTTTGAATACAGGCCTTCAATCTGCGCGGCCAGTCGTCTATCGCAGCACGAACGAGGTCCATATCAATATAGGCGGCTGCCTCAATCAAGGATGCCTTGAGTGACTCCAAATCAGGATGAGGCTTTGAGCAGGCCTTTTCCTCCAAGTGTTGCCATATCTTGTAATCTAACGGACTCAAATCTGGACTGGAGGAGGGCCAGTCTTCGTGCCGGATGAAGTCGATTTCACGCGCCGCCAGCCAGTCTTGTGTGCTTTTCGCTCTATGAGCTGGCGCAGAATCTTGTTGGAATACCCAGTGCCTGTTATTGAACATGGTATGAGAAACAGGTTCCACAAGGTTCTTGAGTAACACAACTGCATTCGTTTTTACGCCTTTCTCACAAAAATGTACCTCAGTTAAGTCCCAATAAGAGACTTCCAACCAAACCATGAGCGAGGATGGAAAATGACCTCGTTGGACACGCGGAATACGGTTGCTCGCTTCTTCACTGCTGTGTGCGTACACTTTATCATTTTGTTTGTTGTGGCTCTCTTCCATGGTGAAAATTTTTTCATCCGAAATATAATTTTCCGATGCTTTTTTCCCGCGTACAGCTTCAACAAAGCGCGGCATCTCTTCAGTCTCAGGTCCATTAAACGAGCGTCCAAACGATGTCCTGTGTTTCTTCGATATGCCCTAAGCCCTAAGTCTTCATTTAACACCCTTTTCACCGTGGTCCTGCTTAACCCCATTTTAAGGGCCAACAGTTTCTGCTTACGTATGGGATTTCTTTGAATTCGCGCCTTCACAGCTTTTATCACTGCTGGAGTCCTAACAGAGGGAGGGCGACCACCTTGACCTGTCATCTACACAAGAGTCTTCATTGTATCGTTTTATGGTACGATAAACGAATCTTTTGGTTATATTCAAATTTTTTCAGTAAGTCGAAAATCTGAATTGGCGCGTAACCGCAACGATGCAACGCAATAACCGCGACACGGTCTTCTTTAAGTGTCCACTCATTATTTAAAAATGAGGAAAATTCTAAAGAGTACATATTTTTATTTTCGTGAAAAATTCGAAATTCGAATTCAATAAACTTTTTTGTGGCTAGCATTCTAAATTTAAAAGTTTTTATTGTGTGACAGAACTTATGACCTGACTATGTATATATAGGTATATACAAGGAATAAAACAAATCATTAAAAGAGAATATAACAACTACATAAAGAAAAAAAAACTAAACTTTGTTTTAGCTATGAACAGTGAAACGGAATTGTTGCTATAGTTTTTAATTTTAACCTTGAGTTATTCAATTTCGCTATTTCAGTTTGTACTTATTAATAATTTGAGCAGACTACGCAAGTCTGAAGCAAAGTTTCGTAGCTCGTAGCAATACTGTCGTAGTCCGTAGCAGTGTTCGTAGCACTGTCTTTTATGTGATTGGAATACAAGAATAACTTCAGGCAACTTTTGACCCTTTCAGCCATGTGTTTAGATACTTACACACTACCAGTTTCATGAGTCTTATAAGATTATTTACTAAATAGCTTTTGCCTGCGGCTTCGCTCGCGTTTGTTGTATGTGAGCCCCCCTAAAATAATAATATTTATTTTATTTTGTTTTTAGTATTTGTTGTTATTGCGGCAACAGAAATACACAATCTGTGAAAATTTCAACTGTCTGGCTATCGCGGCTCTTGAATACAGCCTGGTGACAGAGCGACGGACAGACGGACAGACAGCGAAGTCTTAGTAATACGGTCCCGTTTTTACCCTTGGGTACGGAACCCTAAAATACTGATAAACAGTTAACTATTAAGGTACCGTTGTCTTTTTAAGCACGTACATATTTCTGAAAACCTTAAGATATAGATATGGTGGTTAGTGGCTTACTCTGAAGTCCCAGGTTCGAATCCCGGCGGAGAAAAAAATGGAGTATTTTCCTATATTTGCTTGGGTTTGGGTTTGTGGCACCTTAATTTTTTCTGTGCAGAACAAGTTCTCTAAATAGTTATTTACTTTAAATTATGTGTGTAAAGTTGTCTTCATTTTTTATTTACTATACTTCATTTTCTATATAAAGTTTCAAAACAAGCATAATTGCAATCAATTAGTTTTCTCATCAGCCAACTGAATGTGAATGTTCTAATCAATTGGATTCGCTTACTTGTTACCAACTTGATTAAGTACAGTTTTCAGTCCAAGCCAAATACTGTATCTTATGCAGTTTGCATTAGGGGTGAATATGCAACAAAAATTGATCTCCGTGGCTGCCGTACAATTGTTCAGGTGTTGACACTGACAGCCGTAATAGTCGATGTGACTGCGGTTTCTGTCCAAATAATAGTCCATTTCACCTCTAATTCTAAAAGGCATTGTTGGAATAACGTATCACGAAATTGGTGGGTTGTGGCGTTTGAAAAAATACCGTAACCCCAAAATAATTAATTTTTTACAATTACAAAACGAAAAAAGGGTAAAATAAGTTTTTAAGTATTCCAGGCTTCTGACGTTTGTTTTTATGACAGAATCCGGGACCAAAAAGTGCTTAACAGAACTGGTTTAGTTAAAAGTGACGGCAGTTAAAAAAATCGCTTATAATATGTATATGTACTTACAGGATCAACTTTTACTTTTTTAATACAACGATCTACGACACAAAAACAAATGAAGTACTTTTCTTTCAGTATAACCCAGTACAAAAAATTTAATGTCCGCCAAAAATCTAAAACTTTAGTTATGGCCTCCTCGCAACACACTTTTTACGCGATGCGCTACTCATTCATTCATTACGATACTATTCATAAGTTGTTGCTTTTCCTTCATACCAACTTTCACAGGCTAAGGACTGTAGAAATTTAAAAATATGTTGCAAAAATATTTTCGGGTGAAAACTCGACCTGCAAGTCTGTTTGTAACGTCCACAATAATTTATCCAAGAACCATTGATGGGATTGTCTCAATAATAGAAACAAACTCTTTGCAAAGCTATATTGCACTCATCATTGTATACATCCTTAATACATATGCGTATACCATCGTCGCTAATTTACCTCCTATTGGCGCCGGGCTGACCCACTTCGAGGCACATCTCTGCGATCAAGCAGCTCTTATTACGAACCCTCTGCCTTAAGATAAAGTAGCCAATCCTCTGGGTACCGCAGAATTTACGGTCTCAACACGTTATACTGAAACGGGCTCAGATAATAATGTAGTGATGTTGAACAATTGAGGTTACTTTCGATATTTTAAATTTAACTATCACTAACTTAGGTTCTAACATTTGTCGATGTTCTGATAGTTGAACTCACATTGCAACATTTGGATTTTCAAGTGAATGCTTTGCTTATTGATCTTACGATTGAAACTTTTGTGTAGCGTCATAATCTATTATTATGGTCGCTTAAAATTAATACATACCTACTATTGACTTTAGTTGTTTAACAGTTTGAGAAACAAAAATAGGAGAAATACAAGGACTTTTTACTCAGGAAAAGAACAAACTGTTTAAGCACAGAAAAATAATTTTCCTACTGTTATAAGACTGGGTTTTTAATTTTGTCATAGTTGCAACCGACAAAATCCAGCTTTCATAGTCACCAGATAATATACGTATGAAGTATCAGAAAATGTATTCTTTCCATGGTGCAAGTCCCCAAGAACTCAAAAAGCGAATTATCAAAAATATTCGTTAAAAATATTTAAGTAAAAATAGATGCAATTGTCAGCTCATCTTACGTTTTATCGACAATGACCGATTGAAAAACTGAGGCATCACTAATTAATTTTGCTTTGAGCATTTATAACGTGATGAAGTCCGAAACCGACCAGAATTTATTCCAGCTTTACCTAACTGTGGGAAAAGGCTGGTTTGGGATAATTACTGCAAACGTGCTCTCGCCTGAATACAGTAATTATTCATTTCGCCGGGTCCATTTACATAGTACGTAACGTAAATTTCAATTTGTCATTGTAATTTCTAGCGTCACATGGTTAATCGTTTGTAATTTAAGCACGAATGATAGCTGACATAATATTGATGAATGAAATATAAAAATAAACTACCATTTTAGTGGGAATTGTGCTATTGTGATTATAGATTTTGACAGACGCGTAGGTTAAGGTTTGGAGTCAAGTTTTAGTATGTTAAAGCAAAAGTTTATAGATGTTTGAAGCTGGGTATCTCAATTTCCAAGATATTTACCTTATTTTGACTAAGATGACTGAACTATTATTGCACAAGTAATTTCAAAGCGTTCAATCGTCAAGAACTTTCAATTCAGTTAAACATATTTGACTGCGTAAAAACACTGGGACAAAACTTTTACATCAGAAAATCTGTATAAGATGTTATTATAGCTAAGAGCGATCAAAATCTTGGATGTACCAAAAATAAACAATTTCTCGAAATTGTTTAATGTTGATTCTAAAATTGAAGGGAACAAATTAAAAGGAACTTTCAGAAGTTCAAAATGAAGAACCAAATACATAAACAAGTTCACTATTATACTTAGAAGTCTTGTCTGGCTTTAACAGAATAAATACCTAACACATTTTAATTGAACAATTTCTGTGGTGATACGGTTGGTGTAGTGGTGCGGCGGCCTGCCTACTACATAAAAGTCCCAGGTTCGATTCCCGGTCTGGTCAATTTAGGAAAGGATCTTTTTTAAACTTTTCGGGTCTGGAAGGAGTGAGTGAGTTATAGTCACGCTTTTCCGCTTCCGTCCTATGATAAAAGATAGAAAACGTAAGGACAAGTCATGTCAAAGACATGATATAGGCGACTTTGAAAACTGACACTAGGCTTACAATGAATAAAACCATACAAGAAATAAATAAAAAAAGAAACAGTAAAATTAGTAAAATCAGTTTTATTTCTGCAAATAGGCCCCAGGAGAGGCTTTTACACGTTCCAATATTTAAACCTACCACTGCTTCGGGACAAGTCTTGGCTAGTGCCAAGAAGAAGCAGCGCAAGAAAGTCGGTCACCATAATTGTCAGCCTCTTTTTAAACAAAATGCAAAAGGTTTAAGCTAGTACGAGCTAGGACAATTTAATGTCATACGTTCCTATCATTTAAATAAGCATTGATAGTTTTATAGCCCTTTTTCATTAAAATTACTTTGACATACGATTTAAGTTGATGTACAACAATACCCTGAAGATAAGAAGGTTTATGCAAGAACCGTTTGTATCTAATTCCAAATTCAAACCAAGACTAACCGTATTCTATTCTTAGCTACGAGTACATCCGGGACACATCCGCAATTCTGTTCATCCGTTTGTCTGCTATTTCCACCTTGCTTGAACATTTGCAATTAATCATTCAACAGATTTGAATTAAATTGCCGTCTGTTCGTGTTTTTTCTTTAAATTTATTTTTTATTTTATCAATAAGGTTCATCAGTGTTTGTTTGCACTAATCACAATAATCTATACTTATATTATAAAGCTGAAGTTTGTTTGTTTTTTTGAACGCGTGAATCTCAGGAAGTTTTGGTTCGAATTGAAAAATTATTTTTGTTTTGGATAGTTCATTTATCGAGGAAGGCTTTAGGCTATATAACATCACGCTGCGACCAATAAGAGCAAAGCATCAGTGAAAAATGTTTCAAAATAATCGCGATCATAATAACAGAAATTGACGCGTACAAAGTCACGGGCAACAGCTAGTTAAATAAAAAACCATAAATAAATAAATCAGCTTAGTGTAAAAATCGTTTAAGGTAAACACCGCTTGCATTTAAAAACTAAATAAAAGATAGAACTAACTCCAAAAAATAATAACCGGCCAAGTGCGAGTCGGACTCGTGCAGGAAGGGTTCCGTACCAAAAAGGCCAAAAAAAACGGGTTTGTTGTATGGGAATAAATAAATATTTATTTTATTTTGTTTTTAGTATTTGTTGTTATTGCGGCAACAGAAATACACAATTTGTGAAAATTTCAACTGTCTAGCTATTGCGGCTCTTGAGATACAGCCTGGTGACAGAGCGACGGACAGACGGACAGACGGACAGACAGCAAAGTCTTAGTAATAGGGTCCCGTTTTTACCCTTTGGGTACGGAACTCTAAAAAGCAAAAAATATAAATTGAAATTTGACAATAGTTTGATCAATAACAATAGCAATATTAACTACAATTTAATAGTATTGTGTGTATTTCGAGCAAATTAGCAGCAAATATTTTGTAGTTTGAAAACTAATAAGAAAATTGCTTCTATTTATTGTTTCTTGAAAAATAATGCATGTTTACTAGTATTAAAAAAAATACAAATTAGTAATATTTAGCTTTATTAATATTTTTTAAATATTTTAATTGGGTATTCTTTTTTATTATTAAGGATATGGTCAGCAGCATTTTCTTTATACCACTGGCTAAACTAGCGATCGCCAATACGCCTGCCAAGCGTGGCGAATATGGCAATTTCGCAGAACCAAAATTGTCCAAGTTACACTGTACGAGGATTGTCAAAGAAAAAAAAGTCGAACTCATTCGAAATCAATGTTGCAATTTTAAAAAGTAGGTAATTCATAGCCGACTTAATTTCCCTAAAAGCAACTAATTGGCCATTCCCTGATACTTTTACGTTTATTACTCACACGGGACTATTATTTATAATTGATTGAAATGTTGTGTTTGCATGATTTTAATTACACATAAATGGAATACTTTTTGGTGTTCCAAATTATGAGACGTCCATTAAACGTGCAATGTCTATGAACTCCGGTCATTGGCCTTTTTATTAAAAGAAAATCTTTTAAACTATTTTATTTCAGGTAAGAATAGTTTAGGAATTGTTAGAAAGTGGCAGATAATGGTCGTCGGTGATCGCTTGTTAGGCACTCACTCTTATTTGATTAGGATTTTTGTTTGTGTTAAAATATAAAGTTTTTAGTAATTTCAACTATTGTTTCATGGAACCAGACAAAAAACTTCGATCTGTAGTCTTTACTTTTGTAGACCTCCTCTTTCGAGCCTTAAAGTAGAAAATAGGGACGATTTTTCAACCATAAACAGGCAGTTTAAAACAATTTTAAGGTGTTCTTCATGAGAGAAAAATAACGAGTAACTTTTTAAAATGTTCTGCTTAAAAAAAATCAAAAGATAATCTCGTCTTTCGGGGTGTGGAACTTTCTTCCAATATTTATTATAGCACAAACGGTATTTGCTCTTATCTAAACATGTCATTAACTAATTGACAGTCTAATGAATGTAGGTAATCAGAGTAATGAACCGTCATAATATCATCAGGTTTACCTTGTATATAAGGGAATTTAAGTTAATTCGCTTTTAATTTAGAAAATCATTTAGCTTAATTCATATACTTTTAGACGACCATTTGGATCAGCGGTAGTAAACGCTGCTTCTGAGTCATGGGTCGCGGGTTCGATCCCCACACAGTACAAATATTTGTGTGCATGAACATGTCTGTTTGCACTGGTCTGGGTGTTTTCTATATATTATAAGTATATATTTACAAAAAAAAGTATATAAGTAAGTTTATCGGTTGTCTAGTACCCCATAAGACAGGGTACTTAATAGTAGCTTAATTTGGGACTAGATGGCTCTGTGTGGCCCAGTGAGGCATGCCTTAAAATATTTATATTTATATTTATAAGAAGTTCTAGAGTTTGAACCTAAAAACATTTAAGGAATGAAAAATCCATTAAGTTACCACGCTGGTTCTTGTCAGCCATTTCTATTATTTTATTTCCTTTACGTAATTGTCGTTCTATTGTTTCCTTGCGAAATTTTCCTCTTGGATACAGTCCAAAAGAAAAGTGTTAAGGCAAATTAATTTTAATTATAGTACCTACATTACTAAGTGAACGGCACAGGAAGTATTTTTCTCTTTACAATTTTATGTGACTAAGAAACCAATTAGAAATGTGCTGAAGAGAAAATGGTGCTTTTTATAAACAGTGGCCTAACTCCACAACACTATGTTAGTATGTTCGAATCAATCTGTCCCTATCACTCATACCGATGTCTTAAAGTATCTGAAAAAGACAGATATATTCGTAGATACAAGCTACGTGCTGCAGAGTTAGGCATCAGAATTGCATGACGGTATTACGACAATGTAGTAAGTGCTCATAGCTACAAGTGTAATTTTGGTCTTTTGTAACAAAAAATCTTAAGCGTTGGACGAGTATCATCCCATATCAGTCCTTCACTTCACTAAAGGTTGCAGTTTGGGTAAGGATAGAGAGAGGTCGCTGCTGTCCATCTTCTGGGAGTACTTTTCTACATTTTTACACGCCGCCTCTTAGGACACACGTAGGATAAGGAAAGTTGCTGCTATTTCATTCTTGCTTGGCACTACAGCGCTTACTTATAACGTGTTTTTTAATTTATATTATAATTTTTATGATAGTTTATGTGTCTCTAAACTCTGTGAATTCAGATCATAAAAATAAGCAGATTTTATGCAATGCAAACTTTTCTAACCTTTTCCTTTTTTTTTACCTAGACACTATTTTGTCCACGACTGTATTCACGTGCATAGCCGCACCCGTGATGTCCGCTGATAAGATGGGAGTGTCGGCGTGTTATTACAACCGCCATTGCTTGCTATAGACAACACTTTATACTGTATGAGGATGATGGATTACTTTTTCGCTGACGGTTCTTCGGGTTTGACCTTTGGCATTATCGAATAAAAGAAAGATAAGCTATCACAAATTCAATAAAGGTCCGGAATACTACTGTAGTATTTGTTGTACCTAGTATTTCTATTGAGCTAGTATTTTGTGATGGTGTTTTTAGCTGCTACGCAATAACAAGTTGTTAGTGCTACAAGAGAACTTTGATTTAGTGATTTTCTTACTTAATAATTATCTGTTCAGTAGACAATAATAGTCCAAGTTTTAAAAGTGAATTTTATCAAACAGAGGTTGCTTTTTAATCTAGTAGTGTTATAGTTAGTTACAAAAGCACAATCATACTTTGTGCTGATGGTTTTTAATATAGCCCACCCCTCCTCATCCTGTATGTGTCATAAGAGATAGCTAAAGGAAAGATGAAAGAAGATGAGAAGCAGCATAATCAGTTTTAACTCTTCGGTGGGTAGAAGCATCTTCTCTCCACCACTGGTCAAACTGGGCTCTTCAGCGTACCTTAGACGTGGCGATTAAAGTAAAAATCCTGCGTCTGGCGAGGCTATGTCCAGCATTGGACCGAGGTAGGCTGATGACGAGGATGATAAGTGATACAAAATTTGTTTATACAGTGTTAGTTTACAAAATTTATTTCAATTTAGAAAAAAAAAAAAATTAAAATAAAGAAATATTAATTAGAAATACATGTCATAAAAAAATTTAACTAGTCCCTGACTTCTGTGCTAGATTAAATCTTTTACAGAAATAGAAATAGTTGTAGCATCTAGAATCTCGCGGTCTGTGTTGATATGGACATTTTCAACACGTCTGCCTCAAGGGTGGAACTGTCAACGTATAGCTACGTCCGTAATTGCTTGTAGCCCCCTAGTGATTAGCGCTAGGCTTGCTCACTTTTGTTTCGATGGTCTAAGAGTTGCGTATTACGGTGTGTGACTTTTCATTTAGGTTAGTGAAGGTACAATATTTTCCTAAACTAAAAACATTATCATCATTATTTGAAAGTTAGAAACGGAAAACATAGAAAGCTATTTATCTATACTTAATATTATAAAGCTGAAGGGTTTGTTTGTTTGTTTGTTTGAACGCGCTAATCTCAGGAAGTACTGGTCCAATTTGAAAAAAAATTTTGTGTTGGATAGTCCATTTATCGAGGAAGGCTTTAGGCTATATGTATAACATCACGCTGCGACCAATAGGAGCGAAGCATGAGTGAAAAATGTTGCAATAATAATCGCGATCATTGACGCGGACGAAGTCACGGGGAACAGCTAGTCGACTATATAAATAAAAGGTTAGTGTCAAAAAAACAGAAAACGAAAGGGAACAATCAATTTCATATTTATTTATCTGACGCATTTGTTTTGCTGCAGGACGTATACACATAATTTCTATCAAAAATGTAATAATTTATTACCCTAGCATACGAAACATAAAACGAGGTCAGATGAGCATTGGATTGTCACGTAAAGTTACGTATATGTAAAGAAATTGGAAAATCTCTGGAAGATCGATTTAAAAAGCCAATCATGATTGAGATAGCAATTTTCACACTAGTTAATGTCTCCTTGCGGATCTCAAATGGCTAGCTTCTCCAATAATCTTATTTCCTTCATGTGCTCGCGTAGCACAGTATAAACTAAGAAAGAAGACCAAGTTCGCATAAATATCACGAAAAAGAACTGCAGATGTTTCAAGCTATATGTAGGATTCAATTTCTATATAGTATTACTTGTCATTTCTACACTTTTAAAATCCCTAAAATATGAGTACATATAGATTTGTTAAAATCTGACATTTAAGAGAGTACCTCTACCGTATAAACCTTCAGTCAGATGGACAAACCAAAATTATAGTAACGGTAATTGTAGTAACGGATTTTTTATTAATGCAATCTTATAGTTTAATCTGTGTTTTAATAAGGTAAGTCAATCTTAACATTCTGCATCTTTCGAGCAGGGTTTCTATGCCAATTTGTACTGTGTTCCTTCAGAGAAATAATGTGTCCAGGAAACCCAGCGATAAGTTAGTACAAATTGAACCTGTTGACCCACTTCGTTTAATTGCTTTAAAACTCATTATCGTACTCCTGGAAGCAGTCGGGTAATAGGAGTGCAAAAGGATAATCTGATCGGGACTTTGATGGATCAATGATGTAACCTAATTGAAAATAGGAAGTTAGGGGAAGGTTAAGAGAATGATTAGCATGTAGGTTTCATTTACCTGTAGACAGGTTTGAATAGTTTTGAGTGTTATGATCGGAAACCCATCACTTAATCGCAATTTTCTTCAACGATTTTCATTCCCCATAAAACAATTCGCAGATGTTTCTAAACGATATTCAACATATTCTAGAATCATGTTACATCACCATTTCATTTGGTCGAATGCTTATTATCTGCAAACTTACTTCATCGTTACTTCTTTTCACATATTATGTACTAGCTGTTTCCCGCGACTTCGTTCGTGTCAATTTCTGTTATTATGATCGTGACTATTTTTGCAACATTTTTCACTCATGCTTCGCTCCTATTGGTTGCAGCGTAATGTTCTATAGCCTAAAGCCTTCCTTGATAAATGGACTATCCAACACAAAAAGAATTTTTCCAATCGGACCAGTACTTCATGAGATTAGCGCGTTCAAACAAACAAACAAACAAACAAACAAACTCTTCAGCTTTATATATTAGTATAGATATAGATTTTATCGAAGTAATGTTAGTTTACTATTTTGTTACCCATAATTTTATTTCCACGTAAGTTTCAATATGCAGAATTGTTGAAACATCCAATTTTACTTCACTAAAGTCCGTATTGCCAAACGATTTTTGTTACTTATATTATATTGCATACTTTATTAATAGACAATTTAAAGCACAACTGATATAAATATTATGCAATAAATATTGATATAATAAATAAACTGCGTTAATCCCGACTCGCCGTGGTACTAGTCTGCCCGATACTAGAGTGTAATTCAGAGAGAGAGAGAGCAGCCTCCTCCCGCTGTAACAAGGCGCAGGCACCTTGTTACGCAAGGGCGGCGAGGCTGCTATTCCCGCAGCGCCGGAGACGAGGAAATCGTAATGCATGCTGCTTGTTTGCATGCCTGCTTGCTTGCTGCATGCATGCCTGCTTGCTTGTTTGCATGCATTAATGCATGCATGCATGTGCTTACTTGCATGCATGAATGCATGCGTACATGAGCGTATGCCTGTTTTCTTTCATGCATGCATTAATGCATGCCTGCTTGCTTGCTTGCATGCATTAATGCATGCATGCATGCGTGTGCATGCATGCATGCATGCATGAATGCATGCGTACCTGCTGCATGCCTGCTTGCTTTCATGCATGCATTAATTCATGCTATGGGAAAAATGCTATGGGAACCGTTACACAGTGAAACATGTTATTATGAATGGTTATATCGATAACTTAATAATTATATGAAACATTAGTGTGATATTTCGTTATTCTGCTTAACAAAACAATTGCGAAACATTTTTTTTGTGAAATGTTATTAGCTGTTATGAAACGGCGATTATTAAATAATCGATAAATCAAGAAAAAAAATATTAACATTCAGAGAATATAGTTTTCTGTGAAATGAAATTCGGTATCAAAAAAGTTTGTGTTTTGATAGATACCCGTTATAATTAATTTTAGTGATGGGACTCGAATCGAAAAAAGTTACTCGAATCAATTTGAATCATTCATGAGGTAACTCGAATCGCCATTCGAATCAGTGACAATTAGAATCAATAATTCTGATTCGAATAAAAATTTTGATTCGAATTGGCTCAAATCAAAATAAATTGTGAAATAAGTAAGAAAGATAAAAGTGAGCCATTTATTTATGAATTGTTTTACTTTTTCGTAGAGATGAAATGATTTAGACACATCTGACATCACATTCGACGTGGGGTCGACTGTACATAGTAATTTTAACAAAATTAAAAATCTATATAATAAACACCAAAAATCAAATATTTTAGTAAACAAAAGAAATTGTGCTCTTTCTTATCAAATCTTATATTGAAAATACGAGTAAAAAAAGAACAAAAATTATGAAAAACACTAGCAACCTCACTTTCAATTTCTATTTAGGATTAAAAATATATATTTTTTATGATTAATTGGTTTGCTCTTGACTACATACTTAACTCTACGGTTAAGCAGAAGTCTAAGATAGAGCGAGCTTACCCAGAAAGTGGTACTGGTTCTCCCACCCACCAGCGGAACACAGAAAAACTGTTTGGCGCTGGACTCCGGCAGGAGGGTGGTAGCATCCAGGTGGCCTCTTACGAAGCCTACCACCGCAGAGGGATCTGTTAACTGTCACCATTGGTTAGAAAACCAAAGATGCCGTTGCCCAGGGTGGACCACTAGGAGGTAGATCCCACCACCTCCTCCACCTTCCACCACCTTTTACCCTCAAGACAGAAAAAGATATTTAAGGACAATTTGTTTTGTTTAAAACGAAAATTATGTTAGACGAGGTTTAAATTACGATTTTTTTCTCAATCATTTTAACAACCTTTCGCTATCTGGACAAATACTACTAAAAAACGCACTAGAAGCAGTCGAAAATAATGTTTATGCAACAGATCATAATATTGAAGTTCACTTTTCACGATATAATTTGTCGTGTATACGGTCTTACATGTAATTACTAAGTCCTACTAGGTATATTGTGCGTTCAAGTAATTCAAATTTGGCCCTTATCTTTACATCACAAACCTACTCATATAATACAGAACAACCCATCACGACCTAAAAGACATATATTGTATAATACCATTAACTCCGTGGTTTGTATTGTCCCCACATAAATGTTTTAATGAAATCGTTGGTCCTATAGGGATGCTCTTAGTTTTATCTGACTTGGAATAATGATGTTTCTATTAAGTTACATGTCTTTTTTATGTGACATACTTATCCGCGAACGTTCGACACTATAATTGACATATTTTACATGTTAATAGGGATGTTCTTTGTTTATCTGTCACTAACTTTTCGCCCGCGGCTCTGCCCGCGTGAACGACGTATTCCACTTAGAGCACCCGCCCGAATAGAACCTGCGCAAATAGCACCTGGCCTAGTCCACGAAGAGCACCTATTAATATTTGGTGCTCTTCGTGGATTCAAGTTTCTTTTTACATTTTTGTCCACGAACAGCCTATACAATGCTTTAGCTTAACATTTTTGTACTGGGCTATACATTTGTCTCATAGATTGATAGATTATAATTTTGAAGGTGGTTAAAATTTCATCCTGTATAATATAATAATCTTCAAAGGATAGTTTGATGTCACAGATTTCAGACCGCCTATTTATCAGATCTTTAACATGAATGATTTAACGTCTTTAATCTTCTTTATAAAGGAAAGTCATGTTACTAATGTCGAACTGAGTCAAGAAATGTTTGACAATATCATTTTTGAACAACCTAATTTGTTTTCACAATATAACTTTTTTTAAATTATTGCGGAGAATAAACGTCGTATAACAACGTCATTGTGGAAGAACATTTAGGATCTTTTAAATTGGATGTTGTTTTATTTTGTAAATTTTGGTCGTATGATAAATCGGATTGCATTTTTCGTTTTGTTTTATTGAGGGCGCCATAATTGGTAACATTTCCATTGTGCTAAGTGTTTAATATTTATTTAGTATTAACATTTGTATGTACGCTTGGCACATGAGTAATCGACATGTACGAACGAGGCCCCTAATTTTACCAATTAACTACATACTAAATACTGAAAATAAATTTAACTAGTAATCATTATGTACTGGAGTATTTCTAAATCGTACATCACTATTTCCCGTGTCGCCCGCAAGCGCACGTACTGCGACCATTACGTGTCCGAGTGGATCTTTTATTACTTTTAATATTTTTTTTATTAGGAAAGTAAACGGCGACTAGAGTGTCGCTTTACGATTCTGCACGTTTGCTCCCATTTTGCTAAAGGAAAATGTTCCCCGTTTTTATTTTACCCATTTCGTGTGCGGAGTTTTCATGGCGTAAATCAAATGTGATTGAACGAATCATAGTGGCGAATACAATATGTATTTCTAAAAGCAAAATGGATGTTTGTTTTTGGCACTGTGAATTTTTTGATGGAGCGATTTTTTTAGTTTGCAGGTAACTAGTGCGTTTGCGAATACGTCCGCGTGGGTATTGGCTATTTTACAGCATATCTGTTATTTTCAAAATTTCTACCTATACCAAGCTAAGAAAATATTAACCTATTCTATTTTTCCCGGTTTTCACCCCTTTAAGGGCTGAACTCTGCAACGAAAATCTGGCAGGAACCATCCCAGTGAAATACTCTTAAGTCTCTAGCTATCTTTTCATTAAAAAATAATCATGTTAATCGTCGATTTAAGGCGTGCAGAGGTCACAAATATGAAGACTGATAGAAAGACAAACAGAAAGTTAGACCGACAGACCGACTGACATACAGATATTTTCGTATTTATAATATAAGTGTGGATTTGATAAACAACTCTTGTTTAATTTTATTATAATTATGCTTCAGAAATGAAATCATTGATGTAATAATGTATAGATGCATGAAAAAAAAAACACAGATGATAACAAATTTCTAAGTTACCTTTTTTGACTAAATCTTATTCCATCACAATAAGAATGTCTTGCATAGTCTTCTTACAAGTTTAATACCATTTTGTAAATAATACTTAATATGCTACATAGAAAACATACCACAACGTAATATATTGTATTACGTTATATGACGCAGGTACGAAACCTTAATTTTATTCATATTTTTAAAGTGATCCCTACGCCCGGAGCTAGTAAACTTTATAGTATCAAAGTTTGACAACTTGTTATCCCGTGTCTAACTGTCGGCTTGCTCATTATAATAATCGACGTCTCAACTGACTAAAGTATCGGATTAACCGGGTTCAGGAACTATGGAGTGCTGCAGAATGTTGCAATTTGTATTGTATTGTTTATTGCAATAAAGGTTAGATGATACAGTTACAAGGAGTTTTAGTTACAAGAAACTTTTTAATGATGACAAGAACGCTGCTATTTACATGTCGTGATATAGCCGAATCGGAGGAATGATCCAAAGTTATTACTTTAAATATCGCGTTCCCGATTTTATCGCTCACCTTAGAGATTACCATAATTTTTTTAATTGGTTTCAGGTATTTACTACCTAATTAAGTATATATTGTTATCATTTAATACACAATTTCATTGAACAAGGTGAAATGGATTCTTTAAGGAATGATAAGTATCTTGGGGTTATGGTGGACCAGAGACTCTCTTGGCACACACAGATCGAATATGTAAATAAAAGAATAATAAAACTTATATGGATCTTTAAAATTCTTAGACATATTACCACAGAAAAGTTGAGGAATCAAATTTATATTGCATTAGCACAGTCAGTAATAACATATTGTATTTCCATATGGGGTGGGGCCTCAAAGTCAAAGTTCTTGGAGGTTGAAAGAGCACAGCGATGTTTGATCAAGGTGATATTTTTTAAACGACTTAGATTTCCAACGATTGAGCTTTACAATCTTAGTAACCTGTTGTCAGTTAGGAAACTTTATATACGAGTACTAACAACAATTCTTAAAGTACATAAAACAGTCCAGGTTTACTCGGAGAAACCGTCAAAAAGAAGAAAGAAAGCTATTAGTGAACAAGTAACTAGAACTATATTTGCTAAACGTCAATTTTATGCACTCTCGGTACGTATCTACAACACACTAAATTCAAGATTTGATATAAAAATGTTTAATATGTTTAATTGTAAGAAAAATGTGGCAAAAATTTTGAACACGTATGATTAGGAAAGCACTGAATTAATAATATCTAGCTAACACGATAATGCCATTCCACACACATACACACACACACACACTCACACACACACACACACACACTACGTACAACCAGCTTTCTTAAAACATAAATTTTCATCTCTTATTTTTATTATAATTTTTGTCTATCAAACTTGTATTAAGTAAGATATAGAAGAGCGGAACCTCCTGCTACAGAAGTTATTATTAACTTCTACTAGGATGGCTCCAACTACTAATTGTAAAAATAATGATAGAACGAAATAAATGAATTTTGAATTTTGAATTTGAATTTTTGAATTTTGAATGATTCAAATAAATCATTGCTTAGGGCATCAAGTAGTCTTAGTAATCCGGCATTGAGTACAAAATAAAAGATCGTATTAAACATGCTGGTGTCTTAAAAATATTCAACAATAAGAGATTCAAATTTCAAATTCATCAAACTTAAAAATGGTAACCAGCAAACATAATTTTTAGTGTTTATATCAACGTTTATCTTAAAAAAAGACGTGTGGCACTCGGAGACTGCCGCGGTAAAGCTATTGCATAGCATTTTTTATCAACTTATGCAATTATAAAACTAAAAAGCTTAGAATAAAAGTATCACCGCTGTGCCGGTCGGAGTGGAGTGAGTCGGAGTGTTAGGTTATTTTCGTTACGGAATTTCTGGATTCGGTTTCCACGCTCAAGGCCCGCGATAGAAGCTATGCAATAGCTTAATTTTATAATTTTATGTATTTTCTAATTTTGACTTTTGTAATTAATTTTTTCTGTTATTTTAGCAGATATGGTTACCATAGGCAACCATACTGTCAAAATCCTTATTTTCTTCTAAATTCTTTTAAATTTCGGAAATTCAAAATCGGTAGATCGTGCCTCGCCCCGAGTGTAAGGTTAGGTTATTTTCGTTACGGAATTTCTGGATTCGGTCTCCACGCTCAAGGCCCGCGATAGAAGCTATGCAATAGCTTAATAATGATTTGATGTTGAAATAAGAAACTGTTACAAAAGTTGTAACAGCACTTAATATTGAAATGGGCGCTCATTTGGTGAGAAGGTGTATCTGTCACTTATTCTGTATTTAATTTACTTTTCATTTCTATTTTGTTATATCTTGTATTGAAATGTACTTATTACATATTACAAATAGTGTAAGTGTCATGTAAGATGCTTATTTCTTCTCCTAGAATATCTGTGAAGTCTCTATCTACAAAGAATTGTAATTGAAACTTTTCGTTGTCCTATTTCGCCTTTCCATCATGGCCGATATTGAGATTGTCAAATTGCGTGCCACACGGCCGGTTTTGCGTTAAAATCAAATTTCCTCTGTGCCATTGCGCTACCCTCAGGCGTGGCTTTGAGTTAAGCGGAAACATTAACACGGGTAAATGTTTTAGGGTCATGCTTACAGGAACACTGGTTCACAATATTTTGATGGGTGCGTCTCATGTTATATAAAATCATTTGATATAATCAAACTTTAATAACGATCACTTTACATAATAATCATTTGTTACAACAACACATTATATAATTTTTTTTGACATAACGTTTACTTTACATAACATACAGTTTATTTAATACTATTTAGTATAACATTCATAACAAATAAAATCGTTTGAAATGAAACTTATTTTATATATCGTTCATTTCACTTTTGTGACAAGGTGTTTTAAATGCCAACAATACGGGCACGCGGCGAAGACATGTCGCGAAGAGAAAAATACTTGTGGTCATTGCGGTGAAGTAGGTCACCTCATGAAGGACTGCCATAAGAAAGCGAAACCTCTGAAATGTGCTACGTATCTATATTACAAAAAACCGTGCAACCACAAAACTGAGGATCCAGAGTGCCCTGCTAAGTTAATGGCCAAAAAAAGGTACATTAACTCTATAGACTATGAAGGCGCCTAAGAGCGCCGCTCTCAGTTTAGTTTTAGGACTCTATATTTTAACACCTTTTTTATTTGCCCTTCTACCGCAACATTATAATTATTTACAATATGACAGACACAATAGTTATAATATGCTTACGCGACCAAATATTGTAACTCCGAGCGAGTAAAAATGCTTATGCGTCTCATAGTTTAAAGTAGGTTACTAACACGACCTGAGTTATTTTTAACTTTACGTAATTAATTATTTTGTGTTTAGTTAATTTTATTTAAAAATAGTTACATAGTTAATTTAATTTATTTGGTTTACTTAATAAGAATACCTAGTTTAGCACTTGATTTGACGTTTGTTTATAATTTTTTGACTATGCCTGAAATACAGGGAATCCTAATTCAGGCACTTAGGTTATTTTTGAACATATTGTATTTGTAGATTTAAAGTACGAGTACTTGTTGACTTAAGTTTTAAATAAATAAAATTTGAATTTGAAAATATGAATTTGAAAATTTGAATTTGAAAATTTGAATTTGAATTTGAAATTTGAATTTGATATAAATTTGTTTGTTATACGCATCATTTCGTATATCTATAATTTGAGATTAAAACGTTTTAAATATTGATTAAATGAAATAACCGTACTGACATACATTGGTAAAATTAGGAATTTGTTTGAATCCCGACTCGCCGTGGTCTTTCCGCCGTGGTACTTGTCTGCCCTACACTAGAGTGCAATATAAAAGCCGGAGGCGCGGAGGGAGTGTAGTCCTCGCTCGCAGTAACGAAGCTCGGGCGCCCGGGCGAGGTGTAGCGGCTGAGGCTGGTCGCCGAAGGCGACCAGCAAGCCGAAGCTGCGGAAGCGAGTGTGGGTGCCAGAGATTTGTTACGCAAGGGCGGAAGGACTGCACTTCCCGCAGCGCCGGAGAAGAGCAAAACAAATGCATGCATGCTTGCCTGCTTGTCTATAAGCATGCTTGCTTGCCTGCATGCATGCATGCATGCTGCTTGCCTGCTCATGCATGATTGCATGCATGCTGCTTGTCTGCATGTATGCTTGCTAGCCTGCTTACGTGCATGCATACCTCTTTGCCTGCGTATTTATGGCATTTCGTACTATTAAAGATTAGGAATTTACACTATTTGGTATCTTTAAATTCTGCATTCTGACGATTTTGTATCAAAAAATCATTATCTCTTTTAAATGTTATAAAAAAGGAGTGTTATCTTTAATGAACGTTATACCAAATGTTATTATACTAAATAATTTTTATTTTTTTTAACATTATATCATGTGAATGTTATAATAAACGGTTGTTATACCAAATAATTTTATTCCAATTTTTTCTTATACGTTTTAAAATAATGTAATTTAAAATTATATCTTTCCATCATTATATTAAAAAAGTGTTATATTAAACAAAATTATATCATTTGATTGTATATGTTTTGATCATTATGCGATATGTTGTTATACTTTATATTACACACCCTATTTTGATACGGGGTAACACAACAGCGGAACTCTTTAAAAGTGATTTATATATCATCATAATATAACGTAGAGCAAGACCTTTGTGACTCTTTCAAAGAAAATCACGCAGACAGAGTCTGCAATTTGATGTCTTTAGACTTTAGTTTTGCTCTATGTCGGAAGTTTTTTTTTTGTTTTACTGACAGCAATTGTTTAAATTTACTTTTTGATTTGTACGAGAAAATGAAAACTGTTTTGTGTACTGCGAGTCTGCGAAAATGAAAACTGTTTTATCTTTGCAATTTTTACGTTTTACTCTCACTAAGAACCTTATCCAAATGCAATTAGTATCTACTGACTCATTCGCACACACGTAGATATCGGTTTGAGTGGAAGACACAGATGGAATCGAATATACGGAATTGCGACTTAGATGTAGGTTTAGGATTATTCGTAGGTACCTTCATTGCCTAAGTACCGTTATTGCCTATTTTGTACGCTGCTAATGTTATACTTTCGACATGCGTTTTAAAAATCGATCAGTTGCAGATCTTGGTAAACCAAGGTCTTGAAATAAGTTAGAAAGATATTGCTGGAATGTCTCCCATTTCCACTTAAACGCATACTTACCGCGTTTAGTTGGGGGAAAAATAAAGTCAGGTTGATAAGCTATATCAGTGATTTATGCCTAAAATGGATGGAAGAACAAGGTTCTAGGGCTAGAATCTAGGCTCTAATTTATTTGGGGTTGGCGATCCCAGTTTGGCCAATGGTGTGCTGTTTTTATCTTCCACCAGTATACCTGTTTAGTGCTATCATAATCGTTTTTTTAAGAAGCCTTTACATGAAAAGGGTAGTATGTACCATTTTTGGCCGGTCACCTTAGTTTGATAACGCCCCGTTGATTTAGTGGTTTAAATACCGGGCCAAGGTACCGGGTCCCAGGTTCGATCCCCCGGGTCGGTTAATAAAAAGTTTCGAATTTTTGAACATTGCAAAACCATCAGCAATTAGCAAGCGTAGTGATTATGCCTGTACGCATCATTGCTACGGTTATTTAAATTTAATGTTTTTTTTTTTTAAATTTTTTTTTTGTAACTTTTGACTAAAAAAAAATGCAATACTAGTGCCTATTACTTCAAAGGAAGTCGTTGAAAAGACCCCTTACAATGTGTCAGCTGACCTTCTTGCTGCAATTAAGTAATTTTGTATTATATACTTTGATTTTCAGAAATTTAAATACTATAATGCGTAGCTTTATAACCATCTAACTTTCACCTTTAATTGCATCGAAAACGGTTCAGGCGTTTTTAAAAAACTAAAAAATAGTTAGTATGGAAAAATGACTTTTCTCGATTTCGTCCATACAAAACGGCAATTTCATACTTTAACCCCTAATACATGACAATACTCGGACATTTGTGAACGTTTTAGTATTGTGTTATAATTCAACCAAAAAGAAGAAGATATGAATGAATGAAAAAGGCTATGTAGTCTAATGGTATATTTTTATTTGACCCATACTTCGTATGTGGTAGAAGATAAGTTTTTTTGCGTTAGTGTATACCTAGTCCCTAGTCATCGTGACTAAAATTTGAAGTTTACCCCGAAAGATGGTAAAACAGCGTTGACAGACTTAAAAAAATATTTTCGTGTTCCGCCGGATAAGTTTGTTCAGGAAAAAGTGTCTTTTTTTAAGTTTGACCCCTTCAAGACGCAAAACAATTTCGAAAATAGCATTTTCTAAAACCAACCGTGAAACAAACCCAGTAGGCAGACCACCACACTTTTATTCCAACCGGATGTCCCATGTAAGGCTGTCGAAATCTTACTCTAAGGTTTTGCATTTTCAAAATACGATGGAAGTCGAATTGGTTTAAAACAGGAAATCTTTATTCTGAACTACCTGTCCTGATTGTATTGCAATAAAGCCTGCAATATCTTGTTCCTAATCATTCGTATAAATTATACTACGTACTAACTTCAGACAAGCAATTTAAACTTTACGCAGAACTGATATCTTTGAGAAGAGATCTTATGGCTATTAATCGATTTGAAATGATTTATCTCGTAGAGGTTTTAATAGAAATGTTACTGTAACGTTGAAATGGACCTGCGTGTTTATGTGGCTTAGACACCAGTTTTCAAGGGCTCGCCAGGTCTGAGGTCTCAGGCTCGATTCTTAGACTGGTCAATGAAGAATACAACTTGTATTTTCTTGGGTCTGGGTGAGCAGTTCTTGACGTTTTAGTGGAGTGGAGTCTCCATTGTTACTGATTCACATTCTTATTTTTTCCCCTAAGGTGTGATAATAAGCAGCTTTCAGTGTTTATTCTATCCAACAAATAAAAACAATATCACCAAAGTTGGTCAACTCAGTAAAATGTTCGTAAAAAAATGATATTGACGCATCAGATTCAAAAACTTGTTTTTAGTTGGTTAACTAATTTTTATGATATGAATTACTGTGTAAGGTAGTTTTAGATGGACGAACGAGTGTTTAGTGTCTGCTAAGTCAAGTCAATGACGCAAAAAAAGCCTCTAACTGAAACCTTATTGAAACAATTGCCGGGTGACTTGCAATCACTTACAAAAACGAGTTCAACTTCATTTTGTTTGTCACAAATAAATGCATCTTCTATGACCGAAGTATTAGGGGTTAAAGTATGAAGTTGCCGTTTTGTATGGGCGAAATCGAGAAAAGTCATTTTTCCATACTAACAACGTTTTAGTTTTTTCAAAAACGCCCGTACCGTTTTCGATGCAATTAAAGGTGAAAGTTAGATGGTTATAAAGCTACGCATTATAGTATTTAAATTTCTGAAAATCAAAGTATATAATACAAATATACTTAATTGAAGCAAGAAGGTCAGCTGACACATTGTAAGGGGTCTGTTCAACGACTTCCTTTGAAGTAATAGGCACTAGTATTGCATTTTTTTTTTAGTCAAAAGTTACTTTATTTAGTTCTTGATACAATACAAAAAGAATTACGCAATAATACGACTATATTTAAGAGCTATAACAAAAATAAAAAGTGGGAAAATAATCGGCAATTTCATACTTCAACCCCTATTACTAATCGTTACAGAAATGTAATAATATCGATGTCCCTTAAATTAAATTAGAACTTTCTAGTTGATTTTTAGTACGGCATTTGCCTTCTAATTGTTTTAAAAATACATTCCTTAAAGTTAAACTCCCCGCTTTCTAACCCTTTGTAAAAGTTTTGTATACTTGTGAACTCCAAACTTGGTAACTCTTCGACAGCACTGATTTACCAACGGTCCGTAAGTTTAGCCAGTCCTTGGTTACTAAAATTTTAAATGTTATATAGATTAACTAATTTGAAATGTGTATGTATAACTGAAGTGAAGTAACAGCCCAAAATAAAACAACCATCGGTCGAGTGGTTTCAATATCGGATCACGATCTCGGGGTCTTGCTTGGTTTGATTTTTAAAGTTATTGTGATTGAAAGATTAAAAGTTAGTTGAAAAATGGTACGCATCGGTTCTTCTTATGTATCTTGCCCACTGCCACTTCAGAGCCGCGATTCTTCGAACGATGTCGGTTATCTTAGTTCTCTTACGGCTTTCCTTATTTCTGATTCTATCACGCAGGGAAATACGAAGCATACTCTCCCCTTCAAAGTCAGTTGAAAAAAAGTAGGCATCGGTTCTGCTTACTACGTATATAATATCTCGTCCATTGCCACTTTAGCTCGGCAATACTTCAGAGACATCGGTTATCTCAGTTCTGTTACTGATTTTGTTCTTCATGATTTTATAACGCAGGAAAATACCAAGCGTTGCTCTCTCCATCGCCCTCTGTGCTATTTTGAACCTTCATGAGACCCATATTAAGTCGACAGAGTAGGATTCTACAAAGAGGCGTTTATAGCGAATCAAATAATGCAGACACAAAACTATTTATTTCCGAAGTCCAAATTGGCAGCAAACATTTACTGAGCTGTCGTTAAGTACGCCTTCCGTCGGCGCGGGCAAGCAGCCAACTCACTCTATCACAGACTACTCCTACCACAGAAAACTTGTCACGAAAAAAAAAGTATTCAAATTAAGGTAAATGTAGGTGACCGATATACATACTTAGTGATTAATACATGTCTTAGATACACACAGTTGCTCCTGTGCGCATTTACTCTTTTTAATAAGGCAGAATCAAGAATGATTTGGAAGCGGCTTAATCATTGACGACGAGGTGTCACCTGCTCCGAGGTCCCAAGTTTGATTTCCAATGATATTATTTTATTTTTTCGACTCTGGTCTAACATTGTTCTGACCCTAGAGTAAGTAACTAATTAAATAACCTAAATAAAATAAATTAAATAAATAAATAGACGACCTCCGTGGCGGAGTGGCGTACACACCGGTTTTCAAGGTGTCGCCTGCTCCGAGGTCCCGGGTTCGATTCCCGGACGGGTCAATGTAGGAAAAATGCGTTTTTCTACATTTTCTCGGGTCTGGGTGTTTGTGGTACCTTCGTTGTTTCTGGTTTCCAAAATACGAATGCTTTAAATAGTTATTCAAATTGGGATCAGAACAATGTATGTGATGTTGTCCACATTTATTTATTTATTTATTTAAAAAAAAATAATAATAATAATAATAAAAAAAATAACGTGCTATGTTTATATCAGATACAACGACGGCACCCACAAAACTCAAACAAGTGATAATTTTGAAAAACCCAACCCAACCTAACCAAATCAGTGATAATTGAGAAAAACACATTTTTTTTCTTTATCGTCCTTCTTCGAACTGAACGTCGTCTTTATTTGTCCTTGAATTGAACGTGGTATCTCGGACCAGGTGACTTTAAGAACTGGTGTTTGAAAATTGGCCTCTCTATCACGGATGTCGTCAAAAATGATTTAATTATTCTATTCTATTATTCATGTAGCCCTTTATGCGGTAAAGTAACAACTCATTTTGGCTCTCTTTCCTTTTTATGGAGAGAGGTCAAGGCTTTAGTTCCACCACGCTGGCCTAGTGCGGGTTGGTGAACGGCGAGGGCGATGCTGTGGCGAAATCACCCCGCCGTTGGACGTTTCTCAAGCCCGAAGGTCTCCAACAGGGCTTAACGATGTTATGTCGTGACAACAGCCGGGACCGACTTAAGAGAAAACACTACGGGCGAGAGAATTGAAAAATAGGTATTTGTAAAATCTATTGCTGTCGCGCAGTGTCAAACGCCTTCACCGCAGAGTGTGATAAAGACAACTGCTTTTTGGACCGAAAATACCTACTAAAAGCACACCAAATCAACGTTTCGTAGTCACCCGATTACTTTTCCAAAACTAGACCGATTTAAATACTTTTTTCATTAAAAATTAAAGAAAGGCTTTGGCCGTGTTCGTATGTTTACCTTTGTTTCTAAAATTGAGCAAAATTTGTTTTCTGGATGTTTGAACACGGCGGAAAATCTGACGATTTTTTTCGATTTTGGAGGGCTCATATCTTTTTTTATTAATTATGTTTTGAAAAACAGAAAACATAGAAACATGCTAATAGTGGCCATAGATTTTTGTAATAAAAATTATTGCTCTACTGGCTTTATCCAGGGAGGAAACAGGGGACTACGTTTGTATGAAAAAACGGCCCTTGTGTTTCCTCTTAACGTGCCCTCCGAAGCACGGAGACGCTCAAGATATGATGCCACAAATGGTCACCCATCCAACTAATGATCGCTCCCAACGTTGCTTAACACAGTGACTGATCACTAAGAAGCATTGTGCTATGAGCGCATCCTTTATGCGGTGTCTATAAAATATTTTGTCTATGTTCTTAATGCAGATTGAACTGCGCTTATATTGCTGGCACTTCAATGCAGCTTTGGGTTTGCAATTGATTGCTATTGCAAGAATAGTAGTGAGTAGTAACTTATTACGTGTCACACGTAATTGTGACTTTTAGTAACGCATTTTTAGACGTGATAACAATAAGTATTAATATACAAGTAGTCGTAAAATCAAGATTGAAGTCGTAGGACATTGAAATGAAAGATAAATTTACGGATTTCACTTGAGTTTATTAGGATTTCTATTTTAATTGAAGTTAAACAGGACATTTCGAACAATTGACTGCATGGTCAAGGACGGGTCAAGGGACGTACCTAAAACAATTTTTAATGTCCATGATTAGTGTTTTAAAAAAATCGCGGGCAATTTATCAAAGGAAGCTGATTATGAAAATAATGAAGATGTATTTAAAATAAAATAAAATGTTTTCGGATTTATTTGACATTTAAACGAGTGGAATACTTACCTACTACACTTTTTCAGGCGCTATCCCACAGGTTTTTAAAACAAATAAGAGTTAAAACGCGTCTTTTAGAGATCTTTTTTGTGATAATGTTTTTTGATCTGTAGAAATGGTGTGGTGGTACGCCCACTATGCACAACTACGCAAGCGTCCCGGATTCGATATCCGTATTCGTATGACACAGAACACAACCTTTTCTAAATTGGTGCGGATCTAGGAAGATCTGTGGTACAGATCAGCCATCATATTGACACCTGGAACAGTATATATAACTTCGGAAAACCATGCTCCGATGCACAAGTCAATGTTGATCTAACGATTAACTTAAATCATAAATATGGTTAAGTTATGTTAAATTACATCAGCACTCAACTAATTCCGTCCTTGTTAAGTTTATATTTGAAAGCCCGCTCAACTTAAGTGTCAACATAATAATTTATACACAGCTTATCTCCGTGGCCTAATCCTGAATCAGCAAGAGACGAATATATTAATAAGCTTGAATAGGTATATGCTTGTATTATTTAATAACGTACACATGGGTATCGTACATTGAACTTTTTTTTAGACGGTTTTCTTTTACGAAATACTTTGTATGTGAGTTTGTCAGTTACTTGAGTTTGTTTCTTTCCTATGTGTATCAGTGTGCCCTTTGGTGCTAAGCGTACTTCTTATTCTATGGGTATCGTAAGATGCTACTAATGAAGAAAGCACCGCCAAACGAAGACGGGTTGCAGCGTTTTCTCTGTCAGGTCATAATGCGGCGATAATGACAGAATCTCTATTTTTGTGTATTCTTTGTAAACCCTTCTCTTTCTATGAATGTTGTAAGAGGTTCTAAAGGGTTTCCGCCAAGAAGATGATCAGAAGTGTCTTTCACCATTGGCCAAACTGCGATCGCCAAACGCGTAAATATCTTGACTTAGCTCATGAGGTTGTCGACATGTGGCCCGTTTATTCAGCTGTCGTTGTACCGATAGTCGTCTCTGCCCACGGATTGATAGCTAAGAGCCTCGATAAACACCTCAAGAGGCTCACGTTAGGCGCTTGGGTCAAGAGTAGTTTACAGAAGGCAGTACTCTTGGACACGGCCCGCATTGTGAGGAGGTTCCTGTCTTATGGAGCCTTAACCACTGTTGGCTGGGCTGATAATGACAACATGTTTTTTGACGGTTTGTTTAAAAAAGTATATATTTTTTAATCTTATTTCAGGGAAAGCTGATTAAACTGATTTTCAGAGACAGGTAGATGTAAATTCTTAAACACGCATTTAAACGCCCAACCTGGAACGGCCTTTATATCAATTATCGTGCTTAATTGTAATTTATAACCATTAGTATTAGGCCATTAAAGTGAGATTTAAATCCATTTTATAGTTAGGCATGAGCTAACACAGTTTGAATTCTAAAAGCAAAACAACTGAAGCTAGTGTCTTTCAAATACAATTGCTTTTGAATCGAAGTGAAAAGAGGAGGTTTTAAATTTGTTACGTATCTTTTACTAAGTAAAAAACTTTTATAGAATTTAGACCCACAGGTCGGTTAATCTTTATCAGTTACAATAATATTGGAACTGATATTTTTTTAAATATGTTTGGTAGTGGTCAAGTTCATCCTATTTTAACATGAAAGAAAATTCCATCCTAAAGAGTCAAACGTATTCTGACTTGTCGTGTGTTGCTGTCATATAAAAATAATTAGACAACCTCTTCTTTTTTAATTGTTGACGTCAGACACGGCCACTACCTGAAGAAGACAGACAGCAGCGTCTTATTCACCATTGTCCAAACTGCGATCACAAACCCACCTGACATGGCGACTATGTCAAAATGTTACTTTGAAGATGGTGATGAAAGGGAAATAAAAACCGGTCAAGTTCGAGTCGGACTCGCGCACTAAGTGTTCCGTACCATTGACTAGGTAAACTACAGTAGGTAGGTAAGGTAAAATTCAATGCTCCACGCGAAATTCAACAGCTAGTAATCTATATATATATATATATATATATATATATATATATATATATAAAAATGAATTCCTATTTCCCTTGGTCACGGCATCACGCGTTAACGGCTGGACCGATTTCGTTAATTCTTTTTTTGTTTTGTTTGTTAATGTCAGGAGAAGGTTCTTATGAAAGACAAAAATTAAAAAAATGCGAGGAAAATTAAAAAAAACTTAACTACCATTATCAAATTATTTCTAATGTAACCTTAGCGCTTTTGACAATTTAAACTTTTTTAATGTAGGTAACCATATATATGGCGTTTGACATAACATTGACAGTCGATAAATAAAATTATATTTGAAAAAAAAATTTATTAGGTTATAATAGGTACCTAGTTACATACTCTTTGAATATCAATCCGAAATCAATATTCATAGTTAAGACAGGACAACGTCTGTCTGGTCCAATAGTAATATTATAAATTCGAAAGTTTGGATTGATGTTTTGTTACTCAGTCAAGCCAGAATGGTTAGAAGGAGTAGGTTGAAATTTATATAATTTTATACGTTTTTTTGCAAAATGGTACGGTTTCCGTAGGATAGATACGCGTACAAAGTAGGGAGCATAAACTAGTTAATCTTAATCCCTATTTTCAAAATCCCTAAATTTCAATATTTGCATTCAAAGCCCATTAAATAAAAACATTGTTTTACAAAAGCTATATTTCAAAATAAGTAATATTGTGTTGGAACATACAAAGAATGACCATCATCATGAGCCTGACAAAATCAGTTACTTCATCTTATGTAGTGTCTTATCTAATAGAGACTGAGTTATTATTTGGTGAGCTTCCATAACGATGAGTAATGATGTGTATTACAATATAGTATATATATATAATAACAGTGTAAGATATATCACACAATCTATTCTAGTATTTATTCTTTCCAGAATATAGCAATAAAGCTTTGTGGCAAATATTTAGTAGCTGAAACTTTAGTACTATTAAAATTAAATATAATATTTACGGGCTTAACTTGCGTTTACTAGCATTTTACATTTATTTAAAACTAAAACGAGGTTTAATGCACTTTTGAATTATTAAGACCCAAGTTCACCAAGTCTTAAACAGTCGGTAAACATAGATTATCACAAAGTCTCACACAAACTCCAACTGTATCCATTATAAAATGTATCCTTACTGTTAAAATAAAGATTATATTAAATTTATTAACGATTAATTTGACACAATTCCCATACAAAATAATATGTCAAATAATATTTTAAATGCTGTTTAAAACTTAAACGTCTGTTAGTGAACTCGGGCCTTAAAGGTAAAATAGTATTTACTTTCCCAACATTACGATCCGATTGCACAAATCATGGTTGCGGGCAGACTGCATAAGTTTGTCAATGCATAAAGAAAGTATAAAAACCTCTATAAGTATTCTGGTTTATCCCCACGACTACTACCACTTCTAATTTTTATCTTCAGTTATGTTCCAATCCTTGCAATACAAGCTGACTGTGCAGTTTTGATTATGGTTTGTCATCGTTGATATAGTCCCAAGCAGCAGGTAATATTAAAACAATCGTCTATATTGAAATTTGGATGTTTTTTAATTCTATAGCTTCACGTATATTTCCAAGTATAGACAACGGCATGTCAAGCTACCTAAAAAGTTAAATTTCATTGAATTGATTTTCAACTTTAAGTCCAATAAATAGAGATCAATATCAATTGAGAAATTGACGTGCTGTAGTCTGTAAATAGCGATATTTTCTAGCTTTTACAATAAACAGTGTATCTAGAAGTCTACTCAATCAATGTTTAACGCTTCGTAATTTGTTTTTCTATAAAAGTTATTTGCGAAACAATTAACTTCGGCTGACTGAGTAACGATTGCAAATGATTGGGCTCTAATTAATTGGATGCAATAAAACTGCACTATAAAGGCAATTAATTAAGTCTTACTTCTAGACGATCAGCTTGGTTAATTAACTATATATTTACAATCGATTTAAGATGGGAATTCTACTGTATATCAATATTTTAGTAAGTAATTACAATTTTAGTAATAAAATGTATCCAACACTTAAACCCAAAATGAAGAAGGCTCATCTTGTACAGATTTAAACTCTTTTTCACTCTCACAAAGTAACGGCCTATTATCTATTCACTAATTATTTTATTTTTAGTTTGGAGCAATATAAGTAGTTTTTAAATTTGTTATATTTTTTAAAATAATACTTAGTCTTAGTCTTAGGTAATATAATTGTAGTCCACATTGCAAGCCGCTTGAAATTGAGACGGCACTTAGCTCTAAGTCTATTTATGAACTAACTCATTGCTTTTGTATTGGTGTTTGTCTTCTGGTTGTCCAAATAAATAAAATAAAAAATAAAAATATAGGCCTCCATCATAGAATTTAAGTAACCACAGCAATGATGGATACAGGCATAAGCCCCACGCCTGCCAGCAATGCGGGTTGGTGATCACAAACCTGACCAGGGGGTCGAACCGAAGACCCAAAATTCTTGGCCTGGTACTCAGTACCGGGACTGAGTACCACTAGACCAACGCACAACGGGGCGTTTCTATCACTATCATAAGAGTTCATTGATTCTGGGTTTATACGATGTCAGTTTTTTCATGATCATGGCGCTTACAACAGTGCAAAAACATAGGAAGGTCATAAAAACAAGGTAATTTGTATTAACCTCAAATCTATGAAGATTATTCTTAATGCAGAGAGATAACGAATGAATGTACTTACTTTTTTTAAATTTAAACATCCCTATCTCAAGTAAAAAATGTGCTCATCATACGAACATTTGGCAACTGTGCAAATTGAACTCGCATCCGCTGTTAAGCACCACTAAAACTTCTTTAGCTACGGACCGCGAATTTCAATTTTCAAATTTCAAATATCCCATAGGAATTTCCCTTTTATCCGGGATACAAAGTGGCATACATGCTATTCCTGGATCAAATCTATTTCCATTAGAAATATCTAGATACATTTAACACTTCTGAAGTGATTAAGTTACTAATATTTATTCAAACTGTCGCGTTTATAATATTTAGTAACATAAGACATAATTACTGTTTTCAAAATTTAAACTTTTTCTAACCAGGTCATGCTACTGGCAAACGTGAAACAGACAAACCAGTCGTCAATTGACAAATTTGGTAATGAAATATTTAATTTTTAATTTTGATTATATTCCTACAATATTTCTGTACTAATTTAAATACCTTTTTCGCTAGTTAAATAGTTATTTTTGTGTGTGACGTAATTACTATTTAAACTGCAGTGTGCGTGGGTTAGGATAGGTTAGAGTGCACCGCCTTCGCCCTAATGCAGGTGGGATTTTCAAACGTAAGCTAAATACGTTAGAATTGAATATCAATTTTTGTAGTGCTGCTTTCATATAATGTAAATATCCTATCTTGGTTCTTGTTTGTCAATACACACTAGTATCTTATTTCTTTATTTATTAAGCATAGCCCAATGGGGGCTATCGCTAGTGAATTTGCCACTAGAGGCGCTAGTGTCGCGTGAGGTCCAATATCATTCACTTTGTACTGGTTTTAGCGGAATTTGTTGCATAAATTATAATTCCTTTAATTTACCTGCTGGAAAGTGATCTCCTTCCTAAAATATCGCAAATATGGATTATTTGGCGATTAATGTGCACGCTTTAAAAGCGGAATTAAGAAAAAGCGCAAAAATAGGCGGCCTAAAGAGCAACTATTTCAGAAGTTAGTTTGTTGATATCAAAATAGTTATTTATAAACAATATAACCTTAATTAGATTCAAGATATAACACTTTGTTTCGGCGCCAATCGCCTTTGATAGCTATACCTCCGGACCTCAGTCTACAGTGGCGCCAACTGGTGAGCAAAGAAACGGTAGTCCCCATTGGCAAAGCAGTCGCCCGGATAACGAAATGGTGTATGTACTGTGAGGTCCTGACATTACAATTTCTAGTCATATTCGTAATAAGGAGTACAGACTGTCAGAAGAATTCATAAACAGCGACGTTCTTTCTACACCATTGGTTTATATGCGATTATCAATCCGCCTGCTTACTGTGGGTGGCTGTATATACTCGTACCTAGTCAGGTCATAAGTTCTGTCACATGTGTAATATGAAATAATTTAGACATGTTTATTATTTATGTAACCATTTATATAGCAAAATGAACTTAATAAAACATAGATTTATATGGTAATAAAGTTAATTCAAAATGACCCCCGCGATTTTGAATACAGGCCTTCAATCTGCGCGGCCAGTCGTCTATCGCAGCACGAACGAGGTCCATGTCAATATACGCGGCTGCCTTAATCAAGGATGCCTTGAGTGACTCCAAACCAGAATGAGGCTTTGAGCAGGCCTTTTCCTCCAAGTGTTGCCATATCTTGTAATCTAACGGACTCAAATCTGGATTGAAGGAGAGCCAGTTTTCGTGCCGGATGAAGTCGATTTCACGCGCCGCCAGCCAGTCTTGTGTGCTTTTCGCTCTATGAGCTGGCGCAGAATCTAGTTGGAATACCCAGTGCCTGTTATTAAACATGGTAAGAGAAACAGGTTCCACGAGGTTCTTGAGGACTGTATTTTGATACACAACTGCATTCGTTTTTACGCCTTTCTCACAAAAATGTACCTCAGTTAAGCCCCAATAAGAGACTCCCAACCAAACCATGAGCGAGGATGGAAAATGACCTCGTTGGTCACACGGAATACGGTTGCTCGCTTCTTCACTGCTGCGTGCGTACACCTTATCATTTTGTTTGTTGTAGCTCTCTTCCACGGTGAAAATTTTTTCAACTGAAAAAAGAATTTCCCGATGCTTTTTCCCGCGTACCGCTTTAACAAAAGGCGGCATCTCTTCAGTCTCAGGTCCATTAAAAGAGCCTCCAAACCAGGATGAGGCTTTGAGCAGGCCTTTTCCTCCAAGTGTTGCCATATCTTGTAATCTAACGGACTCAAATCTGGACTGGAGGAGGGCCAGTCTTCGTGCCGGATGAAGTCGATTTCACGCGCCGCCAGCCAGTCTTGTGTGCTTTTCGCTCTATGAGCTGGCGCAGAATCTAGTTGGAATACCCAGTGCCTGTTATTAAACATGGTATGAGAAACAGGTTCCACGAGGTTCTTGAGGACTGTATTTTGATACACAACTGCATTCGTTTTTACGCCTTTCTCACAAAAATGTACCTCAGTTAAGCCCCAATAAGAGACTCCCAACCAAACCATGAGCGAGGATGGAAAATGACCTCGTTGGACACGCGGAATACGGTTGCTCGCTTCTTCACTGCTGTGTGCGTACACCTTATCATTTTGTTTGTTGTAGCTCTCTTCCACGGTGAAAATTTTTTCATCCGAAAAAAGAATTTCCCGATGCTTTTTTCCCGCTTTAACAAAAGGCGGAATCTCTTCAGTCTCAGGTCCATTAAACGAGCGTCCAAACGATGTCCTGTTTTTCTTCGATATACCCTAAGCCCTAAGTCTTCATTTAACACCCTTTTCACCGTGGTCCTGCTTAACCCCATCTGAAGGGCCAACAGTTTCTGCATGCGTATGTGATTTCTTTGAATTCGCGCCTTCACAGCTTTTTTCACTGCTGGAATCCTAATAGAGCGAGGGCGACAATTTCTTGACCTGTCATCTACACTAGAGTCTTCATTGTATCGTTTTATGGTACGATAAACGAATCTTTTGGTTATATTCAAATTTTTCAGTAAGTCGAAAATCTGAATTGGCGCGTAACCGTAACGATGCAACGCAATAACCGCGACACGGTCTTCTTTAAGTGTCCACTCCAAATTTAAAAATGAGGAAAATTCTAAAAAGTACACATTTTTATTTTCATGAAAAATTCGAAATTCGAATTATAAAACTTTTTTGTGGCCAGCATTCTAAATTCAAAAGTTTTTATTGTGTGACAGAACTTATGACCTGACTATGTATATATAGCAAAATCCCCTTTGGTGAGACATTTATGCTGATGATGGTGATAATGATACAATATGTAACTGTGTATTACAGATTTTATTTTTAAAGTTTAACGGCCTCGGATACTTGTCCATACAGCCAATTCTTAAGTATTATTGTCTTTATTTTGCACTAAGTGTTGCCCGCGACTTCGTCCGCGTCAATTTCTGTTATTATGATCGCGATTATTTTTGCAACATTTTTCACTCATGCTTCGCTCCTATTGGTCGCAGCGTGATGTTATATAGCCTAAAGCCTTCCTCGATAAATGGACTATCCAACACAAAAAGAATTTTTTAAATCGGACCAGTTCTTCCTGAGATTAGCGCGTTCAAACAAACAAACAAACAAACAAACAAACAAACAAACTCTTCAGCTTTATAATATTAGTATAGAAATATAGATTAAAACGTTGATGTTAGACGTTTTAATTATTCGATGGAGTTTTTGAAGACAGTCGAAAGATTGAAGGAATGTAGAGAAGTCCCCAAGAAAGAGGTGAACTGTTCGCGTTCCCGCGCAAAATTCACGGTCCACTTCTCTTGGTTACGACCCATACACCATGTTATTTCACCGAATTGTATATTGTTCACTCGCACGACACTTTGTTTCGCAAAATAACACCACTTTTACGACCCAAAAACCACTATAAACAACAAAAATTCGATAAAATAAATGAACTCCAAACGTATCTCACGAACTCCCGCCAAAAAAAACCTCGTATTAAAGATAAATCTCTGTTTGAATTCTAAAACAATACCATGTAAAACTGGCCACATACGCTTACTTTTAAAAAAGTTAAAATTGGAAATGTTCTGCTTCCATTTGCTAGGTTTTTTTTTAAGTTTCAAGGATGAGCGCGCAAGGTGCTTTGCATTGAGGTCGCATACAATGACTCTCTGCTCTAGTGAGTCTAGACTTGCTTGTTAACGTAGGTGCTGAAAATTAATAAAGATTTTATGGTTTTTTGTTTTTAGGTCATTTTTTCGTTGATAAACAATTGTTAACAAGTGCTGTGGGGTTATATCAATGATGTACACATTAGTTTTCCTTTTTTTAGCACCTTATTGGTATTCATTAGTCATTTTTGCTTCCTTAATATTATTCCATATCCAGTTAAAAAAGATAACGTGGCTGATTTCACACACATTGTTATGACTCCAAAGTAAGCAGAAACAGCAAAGATAACAAAAACACCAAACATAAGCCCCTCCAAAGGGAAACAATGCTATAGTCGCCATTATAAAGAGGTGGGAACTTGGTCAGTGGAGTAAAGAAGCTGCTTCTGGCTCTCTTTATAATTATTTATTATTTCTATTTCTAGCACACGGTTGATTTTTTAGACTATTTGGATCAGTGGTAGTAAACGCTGCTTCTGAGCCATGGGTCGCGGGTTCGATCCCCGCACAGTACAAATATTTGTGTGCATGAACATGTTTGTTTGTACTGGTCTGGGTGTTTTCTATGTATGATAAGAATATATTTACAAAAAAATATATATGTAAGTAAGTTTATTGGTTGTCTAGAATCCAATACAACAAGGTTCTTAGTAGTAGTTCAGTTTGGGACTAGATGGCTCTGTGTGGCCCAGTGTGAAAATATTTATATATTTACTTTTATTTATTTGTTTTATTTCGAGTGACGATGTACCTACTCCGTGGCTTAGTAGCGTACACACCAGTTTTGATGGTGTCGCCTGCTCTGAGGTCAGTTCGATTCCCGGACGGGTCAATAGCCAAAATAGTGATGTTGTTTTATTGCAGATGTTGTTTTGTAATCTATCGATAGTAACTTAAATAACTACTTAATGACTTCCTAAGACGTACTCGTATTACCTACTTAGAAAGCCAATTTTAACAAACATTAAAATTTGTTCGATACGCCATAATTCCTTATAATGAATTTTTTTAAAAATATGTTTAATTTATATTGGAATATTACTCGTGCATTATCCTTTTTCATTTACAGCAAAATCTTTGGTCAGTTTTGGCGATTTGGGGTTGTCAAGTGATTCCTCGGATTCTGATGAAAAAAGAGGTAACTTATTATTTGTAGTTTTGAAGTTTAGATATTATACATAATAGAATTGTAAGTTCTTATATACTTTATTTGATATTTTAGCAACTTAATTGCACTTATAATATCAGTATATAAACTTGAAAAATTTTGTCTCAGGCGGGACTCGATGCGGGTTCGAGTCCCGTAAATAAAGTATATAAATAGCTGTTTCATCTTAACTGACTGTCAAACATCTGCAAAGATGTTTTTTTCTGGTGTTAAGGGTGCAAACTCCTAACATTTGATGAATAAACGCTGGCTCACAGCGTAAGAATATGCTTGAAAAATTCGCGCCGTGTCGCAGTGTCTCGGTGGCCTAATGGTATGGCGCCCGCCCGGCATGCGAGGAGATGCGGGTTCGAGTCCCGCCTGAGACAAAGTTTTTCAAGTTTATATACTGATCGTTAAACTTAGATAAAAAATAATTTGAAAGGGTTTACATGGAAGTACAAAGATGGCCAGAAAACATCAAGACTTACGTCACGACTGCACAACGGTTCACCAGAACAACGGACGTTTTTGAACTCTCTAAAGGTAGACTTCGGAGCAATGCGGCTTGCGGCTTGCGTCGTGCGTCATGCGTCACTTGCGGCCCACGCGGCCATGCGGCTTTACTTTGAATTAAAGGAGTGTATGAAACCCTTTCCGAGCGATGCGTCGCGGCCGCATGCGTCGCTCGGAAAGGGTTTCATACACTCAGGGCCGCGTGTGCCGCAAGTGACGCATGACGCACGACGCAAGCCGCAAGCCGCATTGCTCCGAAGTCTACCTTTACATGCATATAGGTAAAGAAGAGATAGTAAATTAAATATTATTACGTTGATGTCGAAGTTGAAAAATGGTTAATTTAATATAGTGGACTAATATTCATACCATTACAATAATATAAAGTTTTTTTTAAAGAATATTCAATGTGTTTTTTTTAGAAATAAAGAATTACTACAAAGAAATAGGTGAGTCAAAAGAAAAACGTGCTTTGTAAATATTATTTAGTGTTAACATTTCAGTTATCATGGTCACTGATAAGAGTTAGATGTGTACCTATTGCCTTTTTTTTATGAATTTCAATATTTTCGCATTGTTGCAAGCACCGTAATCAGGAGGTAAACTGTTATTACTCGTATTGTTGTCACCATGTCTCCATGTTTTCACTTAACATTTATTACTTATTGTTTCTTTTTCACAATACAGCGGAGTTGGAAAAGAAGTACTATGTTGAAAAATTCAGTAAGCATTTGAAAATAATTCAAATTGTTTACTTACTTTATTAGGCACAAGTAAAATTTACATATATTTTTTCTGTTTTTCAGAGAAAGAAATAAGTCAGGAAGGTAATAAATCTTTATTTTAAACGCTGACTTAATGAAACTGCAATAACTTATGTTTTTAATATTTTATATACAGAAAAGGATGAAGTCAAATTCTTTGACAATCTACTTAAAAATATAAAAGAAATTAACTCTGGGTACGTAAGAAGGTATTAATAATCTGAAACCCTATTTTATAATATTATGTATTTAATAAAACTTAATTTTGTTACAGTAAAACGAACCCCGATATTTAAAACAAAAAAGACGGCTTATTTAATAAACAGCGATAGAGTTTTGCAACGTTTTTTTACTTAGTCAACTGATTTCAATCATCCAAAACATTTTTTTTCTGACATAAAAATTTGATGTTTTACAGTTTAAACCAAATTCGACGACTTAGTACTTCAGAATGTAATTCATTTTACTTTAAACTTGCTTGAGGTATTGTATAGATTTTAAAGGTTAAGTTAATTTTCCATTTTATGCCGGATCATATATCATGCATCCAAATTCGTAATTCAATGTATACTAAGCTAGGGCGAATGCCAAAAAAATTGAAGTAGGGACCTAATTCCATTAATCAACGATTGTATTGACGCAGGCATGACTATTAAATTTGATAATGATGGGTTCCGATAAATAAAACTAAGAGTTAAAGCTTTTGACCCTACGATTTTGTTTTTAATATACTTGCAGAGCTATTTTTTAACCAATGAAACTATCAGAATAACGTAATTCCCAAGATAGTATTATTCTAATAGAACTCGCCAAACTCCCATTCTGCATTATGTACCGATCGTTGGAACGTAGCCAGCCATTCCACGAGTGCAACGTACTTTGATAGCTCATGCAGAACAGTCAGCTCAAATGAAGTCATGGTGTGCGCCTGTACAAGGTACATACCTTCTATAACATCTTACAACATCTTTAGCACATGCTATGTTATGTTTGACTTTTGCATCTTAAGTTTGACAACATTGGAAGAAATTGTAAAATGTTTCTAATCCTCTTGTATTAATTAGCTTGAATTAGAACTGGCAGATAGAACAAAGAATCAAGGTGCTAATAAAATGCTTCAAACATGCTGATAGAATTTATTCGTAATGCAACTTAAAGACTACTAAATCTTTTCAGGATCTAAAACAGACTAAATGTTGGAAGTTCTCGCGATGTAATCGATGAAAATACTAGGGTAGAGTTTACAATGTATCTTATACAATACCGTTTTTGCGTCACAAATATCCATACATCCATTCATACATCCTTATGTACTTTCTCATTTATAAGCCCACACTTGCCCCGGAGCAATATTGGAACTTTTATGCGCCTCCCAGGGCCTACTTGCAGACTAAAAACTAAAAAATGCAGAATTCATATCACAGATTTTAGTATTAATGGGAAAATTTTACATCTTTGTTATTATAGTTAGTACAATACAGTTAGTTACCGAAATCCCAAAAAAATATATGTAAAAATGCAGTAAATATGACTGTTCTGATGGGGCTGTGGTAATGCGGTTAGCGTGATTTTGGCCTTTGAGTATTAAACCGTGTTTCATTAGCATGCGTCGCCATAGCGCTGTGTTTTGTTCGGTACTGCCGTAATCTTAGACCCCGTCCCATTTCATGACTAAATTTCTTAGAGTTGGAGTGATTAACTACTTCTCTAGGAATATCCATGCTAATATTATACATGCAAAAGAGAGCCTGCCATTCTGCTATGCTCTAATGTTAAATAATAATAGGGGTTAAACTATGAAAATGCCGATTATTTTCCCACTTTTTATTTTGTTTATAGCCCTTAAGTTTAGTCATATTATTGCGTAATTCTTTTTGTATTGTATCAAAAACTAAATAAAGTAACTTTTGACTAAAAAAAAAAATGCAATACTAGTGCCTATTACTTCAAAGGAAGTCGTTGAAAAGACCCCTTACAATGTGTCAGCTGACCTTCTTGCTTCAATTAAGTATATTTGTATTATATACTTTGATTTTCAGAAATTTTAATACTATAATGCGTATAATATCAGTATATAAACTTGAAAAATTTTGTCTCAGGCGGGACTCGAACCCGCATCTCCTCGCATGCCGGGCGGGCGCCATACCATTAGGCCACCGAGACACTGCGACACGGCGCGAATTTTTCAAACATATTCTTACGCTGTGAGCCAGCGTTGTTTCATCAAATGTAATGTACTGACGTGTACTAACGTATGGTAAATTGACTTTCTCGATTTCGTCCATATAAAACGGCAATTTCATACTTTAACCCCAATAAATGTCAATGGGCAGATGTATCTAGTTAGCATTATGGCTATGGTAGAACTATTATTAGATTTTTATACCTTTACAAAATTATGTAGCGGTATCGAAACAAATGCCGTGATCGTGCGTGCTGTGGGTGTTATTTGGTAATATAATGCAGTTACCTCCCTTAGCAAAGAGAACTGGCGGATCCTGCGAAAGGCGAAAACTGCTGTCTTATTTACTTTAAAAGTAAACACAGACCTCTCATTAGACGAAAAAGGTTGGACGAAAGAAAACATAAGTAAGCTTGTGAAGGACAAATATTTCAAGAAAAAAATGTTATATTTCCTTTCAAAACACAAAAAACCTGGTTTGGTTAACGAAAAAAGCGTACAAATGAAGCGGATACCAGACTTGCACAAATAAGGACAATGGTGACCAGGAAGCTATTTAGTACTGATTCGTGGAAATGGTACGTCCGGGATTTCAATATCAATGATTTTTGTATATCTATACTAATATTATAAAGCTGAAGAGTTTGTTTGTTTGTTTGAACGTGCTAATCTCAGGAAGTACTGGTTCGATTTAAAAAAATATTTTTGTGTTGGATAGTCCATTTATCGAGGAAGGTTTTAGGCTATATAACATCACGCTGCGACTAATAGGAACGAAGCATCAGTGAAAAATGTTGCAAAAATAATCGCAATCATAACAGAAATTGACGCGGACGAAGTCGCGGGACACAGCTAGTTGTGTAATATAAGTATTAACTGAAGGATTGGAAATTACTATAACATCAATAAATCGTGTTAAATTTCAATAGTAGCCATTTTACAATATGGCGAAAAAAATTATCTCTCTCGCCCTCTTTCATAATCAATGATACTGTCATGTCACTGACTGCGCATAAAAGTACCACAAGCTCATCAACCTACAACAAAATTATATATTTAAGTTTATAGAGTTCAATATAAACTGAACAAACAATATATGTGGTGATTTGATCCAGGCCCAGATTACGATTTCAAAGGTGCTCCATAGGTAAAAATAGCTTTACAATAGAAGCTCATAAGGTGAAGGAGTTGTTTCTATGTTTATATCGTTTGCTGCCCTGTTTACTCTTTTCCCTAAAAGTACTTATAAACCCAAACACGTAGTCGATGTGACAGTAATTTACGTTCAAGACGTGTCAAACAGTGTTTATATCGGAATCAATTTGTCTTTTTTTCCTCTATAGTGGCATGATATAAAGCGGCGTAAGGCATAATGTCAACTTAACTAGGACACCATAACATTTTCTTTATTTTGACTTACGATGAGCTGTCAAGTAAGAACAAAAAAGTCAAAACAAATTGATAAAAACAAAACGACTAAAATTCAATTCAAAAAGTACCTAAAAACAATATTACTTTCTCAGCATAGGGTACCAAGCTAACCTAAAAGTTGCTTAACGGCCGGTCCCAATAACCTATCTATCTTTAGTTTTGGCATATCGGAGATAGAAAACAACTTTTGTCTTTGTTTCTCTGGACGGCAAAATCAGAGACAGAAGAATATTTCTATCTCCGATATGCCAAAACTGAAGATAGATAGATTATTGGGACCGGCCGTAAGGCGACTACTAGAGCTAAGTGCTGCCCCCAATTGATTTAATTTTATGACTTCTGAACAAAATCAATTCTCAAAAAACAAGTGCAGTATCATTTTAGCATATTACCTCTAGTATTTATTGAATCACTGTTAACTGCTTTTCATTCTGGCATTCTTTCGTACATTATTGCCAAAAGCGGCTGCTTTTGGCGTTAGCGACAAATTTGACTTTGTAAACAACTAAATAAAAAGTTTACTGTGATTCAATAACTACTAGAGGTGATTTTCTAAAATTATAGTGTTCTAGTTTTTTGAGAATAGATTTTGTTTAGAAGTAATAAAATTAAATCAATTGGGGGCAACACTTAACTCTAGTAGTCCCCTTAAACCCTTATCAGTCTATACTGTGAAGCTGTCAAAGATTTCTACCACCTGCATCTGACTTTTAAATCCTTTATAATGCCAAACAATTTCTCATATAACCTAGGCTGAAAAATATTGCGACAACTCTTTTGCCACGTTAGACCAGTTAAAATTTAAGCAACAAAATTAAGTCATGTACACACGACAGGTAGTCCTAAACTAGATATCAGATTGAAGCCATAATTAGAAAAGATACGCTTTGACCGCTATCAATAACCCGTCCAATGCAGATGATTATAATGACAGACTCAAAGCATGCCACATTTTGAAAGTCTTAGGATTCATATATAACCTTGCTTAAATCTCAGAAAGATAGGCAGAGATTGCACAATGTCAACACAAATTGAATTCTATTGAGGAAAATCATGAATTAATGAGCCACCATCTTCAAAGTGATCCAAATAATGCGTTTCATAATTTTGAATGTAACTTTTTTTTGGGGAAATTGGGGGAAAATTCTATGCATGCCAATAATTGTAAAATATGCCGTATGGTGCTGAACTTAAGTAGAATAGCACCATTTCTTGTCATTTTGTGTTATAAGATGCGACTAAAGAAATAGGTACTGACATTTATGAACGATTGGTAAAACTGCTATCGGCTACTCGCCTTGCAAGTGTGGCGATTTTAGTGAAAATCTCTTTATTGACGAGTTTTTATCCAACATTGGAGTAAGCTGAGGATTACGAGCGAACAAGTCGCTAGTACGGTTTAAAAAATTAAGTCATTCTTTTTCAATTCAAAGAATAAAACAAAGGGCTTTTCAAATGCCTTCTTGTATTACGCTCTAATTTTCATTTCTGTCTCGAGACAATGCAGTTTCCTTTGGAACGGCTTTAGTTTCATTATTCCGGGCTAAATTTGTTTCCACCGATGTAGATTCAACTACCTGGAAAATGTTAAATCCGATTTTTCTTACTTTCATTGGATTCATTTCGTTTATTTCGAACAAATTGTTACGGCAATGTTAAATGCTCCGAATAATTGAATTCATTTACTGTTGAAGCAAGATTTATGTTGTCTTTTGGGCGTTTGAATAAAAATTTTGGTAAAGGACAAAGTAACAGCAGATGCAACATTAAAAACATCGTAATCCCTTGAGTATGGGGTGTACGGACACAAAATTAAAAAAGTACTATACAATACAAAAAGTAGACAGGGTCTTTTTATTACGCTTAAATTTATAGAGAGTTTACAGATTACGATGATATTTCTTTTAAAGATGGTCGTCAATCGCTAATACTAAAATAGACACAAAAAGTACTACGAGTACAAAAAACCTAAAAAAAGGTTTTAGCATCGTCTAACTTTAAAACGGTCAATAGGAAACTTATGACATAGCTCATAGGTGCGTAATGGAGACGGGGTTTTGAAATTAACCATATTATAATTTTGAAAAGGATTTTGGGGTGGTGGGATCTACCTCCTAGTGGTTCACCCTGGGCCACGGCATCTTTGTTTTTCTAACCAATGATGACGGCTAACAGATCCCTCTGCGGTGGTAGGCTTCGTAAGAGGCCGCCTGGATGCTACCCCCTCCTGCTGGAGTCAAGCGCCAAACAGTTTTTCTGTGTTCCGCTGGTGTGTGGGAGAACCAGTACCTCGCTCCATCTTAGGCTTCTTCTTAACCGTATAGTTAAGTATGTAGTCAAGAGCAAGCTCATAATTTATTAAAAAAAAACCTTTTTTGTAGTAATTCTGATAATGTACATTCAATACATACAATACATTAAATGTAAAAAGAAAACAATAGAATAAATAGATAATAATATATTGTTACGAGACGTACGAAAAACATTTAATTTTGTTTTATTTTAAAACAATATAATAAATAGATATTATAAGACGCTTGCATGTAAGTTACTGCATCGTCTAAGTCCTAAGTGCCGGTGGGTGTAGGATATTTCATACAGGTCTCCGCAGACTTGAATACGTCGGGTATCCAGATATCTGGAAGCCCCCGGTTTAAAGTGCGGCAAGTTGTGATTTCCCGAAGGATTCGAAATGTCGGTTCACGAAAACAACATGGATTTATTAAAGCAATTTGAAAGAGTTAGACAAGTGTTTTTGAAATTTTAATAATAAAGTTTTGAATTGGTAAGTTCTTTTTATCTATTTTAGATTTTGTATTTATTGTTTTATTTATTTTTACTTATTCTTGATCTCATTTTTATGTCAAGCACTCCATAATGTAGCTATAGCATTTTCTTGGACTTTTTTTAATACCTCTTTTTAGTCAGTTGACTAATAAAAATGAGGGAGTGAAGCAGACTCTTCACATCATCATCATCATCATCAGCCTATCACAGTCCACTGCTGGATATTGGCCTCTCCAATTGCACGCCACTTAGGTCGATCCTCGGCTTCTCGCATCCAGCTCCTATCAACTCTTCACATACTACTATACGTATATACCTACACTGCTGAAATCATTACCCTTCCTACTGGCTTTGCCGTTGTCAGGTAAAAGTAGCCCTTGTGCTATTCCTGCCTATATCAATCTTACTGCCAAATATTCACTTAAATTACCGCATTTATGATATCAGTAAGATATGAATATTTATTTTTGAAGAATCTGTTTTTGTTACTGTAAATTAAACATTTTGAAAAGAGTTATCAGTAAATTTTCAAATATCATTATCAATATGAATGCATACTCGTACCTACTGAATCCACATTATTGTGTACTAAGCGTTCCGATTTGCTTCATTACTAACGGCCGGTTCCAATAACCTATCTATCTTCAGTTTTGGCAAATCGCAGATAGGAAACAGTTTCTATCTCTGTTTTTGCCGTCCAGTAAAACAAAGACAGAAGTTGTTTTCTATCTCCGATATGCCAAAACTGAAGATAGATAGGTTATTGGAAATGGCCGTAAGGGAAGTGCGACGCATCGTATGAATAAAACATTGAACATTTGAAATTTTATACCGAACTTCACTATTTTATCATTTTCCTTGCATAATATTATGAAGTTCCTTTCCTGTAACGACTTTGAAGATATTATGTCCTGTTTTGTAACCAGTTCATTTACTTGCAATTTTATAAGGGGGAATAAAAAAACTCAAAGATCTTTTTATATTTATTAAAAAAGAGACATATGAGCTTAGGTTTAATAGAAATGACATTATTGCTAATTTTATATTATGTTGTCTTGTTCTCATTCAATAATTTTATTCATCTTCTTCAAAGCTTTTCAATTGTGTTTTAATTCATTCTAGAAAATTAATAGTTTCTTGTAAGTAACGTAGTCGAAGTGGCGGAAATATCATAAAGTAAAGGACAAGTGTTAATTACAGACCAGAGCTTTGATCACACAAAGGTATGGATGAGAACCCTTTAGATAAGCCGAGTGCGAAAACAAACGCAGGTAATTGGACCACAGCTCTTTGGCTAAGTACCAATGAACTGCGGGCTTATACAAAGTTCATCTGTAGATAGCCATCGTAATTTCTTAACGAGGAAAATAAATTTAAAAAATACAATTGTAATATGCACAACATTACATACATTGTTTGGAACTCAAAATAAGTTATTTAAAGCACTCGGACATCGAAAAAAAAGTTTGATGAGGCAGACTGCTTTACATAAAAGCTAACTCTAAATAGTCAGGTAGCACCGTGTAACATGAATGCACTTAATTTAAACGTTGAAACTAGAGCTCTGTGCCACAAAATGGCAGGAGCTAAGATAAGCTGACGTTGAAACTTGAAGCGTACATTTTAGGAAGAGCAGAGAGCTTCTCGAAGTGGCGGAAATAAAATTACTTGCAACCTCCATATAGTAGTTAACAAGCTTAACCTTGGAACACATTTAGAAGTCTTCTGAAAAGGACTTACTACCTATTGAAATTTCGTAATATAAGTAAGAAAGGTTTTTCTTAAGGTGTAAGGTAATTGCATGTCTAACATTATGTTCAGTCAACCTCGCAACTTAGGCATAGTCAATAATTTTAATTTTATAGCTGGATCCTTTAATTTTATTGGGTTATACTAACACTGATGAGTATGATTCATCCGTAGTCACAAAAAAAATTGTATGTGTATAGGCATTAGCGTTTGAAACATTTTAAAAATCTAATTTATCATAACATACAAAAATAAAGAAGAATTTTAGCAACTCTTAATTTGGATTCCGTATTTAAAGAAAAACTATAGTTTAAATCTTTGTTAATTATTTTTCATTAAATACGAGTACTTACAACTAAATATTTTTCTAATCAGATCGTCAGTGTATTGTAAAAACATAGCACACGAATCGGTACTAAAGTTTAGCAAAGTAACTGACTATCACGAAGTTTATGAAGCACTCTTGATGAGTAAGACGTTTTCCCTGAGCCAGGGTCACATAGTGTTAGCAAACATGGTGCATCTTGCACTAAGCCTCGCGAGGAACAGTGCAATAAGCTGACGGATGACATTTGCATACAAACCCCTACTACGAAGTCAATATTACTACAAACAAACATTTCCCAAAGTTTTAATGGGGCAATATATGTAATTATGAGATATACGACCAAATACGAGTATGCATGTGTGTCGTGTTATACCGGCATAAGAATAGAGAAGTTTAACATTTCTCTTGATATGGCTGTTGTAATAAGGTGCGACCACAGAACATGGATAAAAGTTAAAAAGGAGATGTAGGCGCAGGCGCGCTACAGAGATTATGAGCAAATGCTTGTAAGTGAGCGCTGTGATTGGTATTTATTTTATTATTATTTATTTATTTATTTATTAGACAAACAGCGTTTTACTGTAAAATATACAGTTGTCCCACAAAACTATTTACATCACGCACATCCCTATTGGTCGTGCGACGTCAAAAGAATTCGCTTGATTGGCGTTTTTTGAACTCGTTCATGTGTAGTGGGGCACAAGCCGCGGCATCGGATCCCATACAAATGGCGTATGACAGATTTTCTAACCTTTTTCCATGTTCTTTGGGTACGACTAAGGAGTGCTCCCAAAATAATTCTTTCTACCATTGGTTGAACGGCAAATCGCTAGTGAATTTGCCACTAGAAGCGCTTGTGTCGCGTGAGGTCCAATATCATTCACTTTTCACTGGTTCTAGCGGGCTTTGTTGCATAAATTATAATTTCTTTAATTTACCTGCTGGAAAGTGATATCGCAAATATGGATTATTTGGCGATTAATGTGAACGCTTTAAAAGCGGAATTAAGAAAAAGCGCAAAAATAGGCGTACTCAAGAGCAACTATTTCAGAAGTTAGTTTGTTAATATCAAGATAGTTATTTATAAATAATAAATCTTAATTAGATTTAAGATATAACACTTTGTTTCGGCGCCTTTGACAGCTATACCTCCGGACCTCAGTCTACAGTGGCGTCAACTGGTGAGCAAAGAAACGGTAGTCCCGATTGCCAACTCGCTTAGAAACTAGAAACCAAAAAATACGCGTCAAAATTACCTCAGTGTCCAAACAGTAATGTGTTGCCAGTGATAACTTATACAGAATGAAATTTTAAACACCTTCCAAATTTTAATATAGCAATATTCCAGACAAAAAACAAATGACGTATTTTTTCTTATATAGCCCAGTACGAATATTTCTAAATAAAGCACTTAGAAAATGTCCGCCAAAATCTAAAATTTTTGATACGGCCTCCTAGCAACACTTTTTTTACGCGATGCGCATCTCAATCATTCATTACGATACTATTCATAAGTTTTTAGTTTTTCCTTTATACCTAAACAGGCCTAAAACTGTAAAAATTTAAAACTATATTGCGAAAAATATTTTTGGATGAAAACTTGAATCACATTTTTTGGGCTTTAAATGCGATACTGAACGCCTCCAAAAATTTTGAAAAGTGGTTAAAATTTCATCCTGTAGAGGCACATCGGACAATGGAGTAATTAATTCTTGGTGTTTCCTTGAGTTATAGAATCAAAAATGAGAAAATCTGTAGGAGAACCAAGATAATCGACATCGTTCCAGGTATTGCTAAGCTGAAGTTGCAGTGGCGGGACGCATAGCTAAAAGAACTGATGGCAGTTAGCATGGAATCATTTTAGAATGGCGATCTCGTACTGGACGAAGATCTGGAGAAGGTAGAGTTTAAAACAACTTGTAATGGTAAGATCTATGCCTAACTCTGTAAAATCGACAATAATCTTTTTTTTTGTATACTTATGGAACGCCTACGCCATGCCACAAACAAAACTTCAGATAAATAGAAAAAGAAGTATAACAAAGCACGAGAAGTACGTAAAACCATTTAGGTGTAATTTAGATTTGATACCTTTTAAAGTAATATCAAGTTTACGCTTAACAAAATTTTAATACTTTTAGAGCGATTGTGGGAATATTTGCATGTTGGCAGTAGTCCCTCAAGGAATCGCATTGCGGACAGGCCGGCGGCATAGCGATCGTTAAGCGTATTAAAGGATTTTGCGATTTAAAATTGAAATTTGCACGGCATCACGTTTCAAGGAAGCCCGACAATTTATGGTAATAAAAGAATACTTTCCTAAATTGAGGTTGGAACAGGTATTTTCCTGTTTTTCAGTGAGTACACCTACAAGACTTTGCTGGTATAATGTTCACATAAAATTTTGTCAAAACATGTAGAACACTTTTTTAGCCAATCGCACCTTCATTTTGATATCCATTTTAAACAGTAAAAGACTGTGTATGTGATGCGAACTGATTACTTATATGAAGATACACTGCAGTTTAACTAATTCAGCAGTGCGATTCTCTTAGTGCAAATGTCAACAGCTGCTTTTTTTTTAGTAAGTTTAACGGCCTCGGATACTTGTCCATACAGCCAATTCTTTAGTAATATTGTCTTTATTTTTGCATTAAAAGTAGTAGACGTTTTAATGCTTCGATGGAGTTTTTGGAGACAGTCGAAAGATTGAAGGATTGTAGAGAAGTCCCCAAGAAAGAGGTGAACTGTTCGCGTTCCCGCGCAAAATTCACGGTCCAATTTTTCTGGTTACGACCTATACACCATGTTATTTCACTGATCCTGTATATTGTTCACTCGCACGACACTTTGTTTCGCAAAAAACCACCACTTTTGCGACCCAAAAATCACTATAAACAATAAAAATTCGATAAAATAAACGGACTCCCATCGTATCTCACGAACTCCCGCCAAAAACTCTCAACAACTGCTGTCACAGCAATGGACGCACGATTGACATTTTCTTTTAACGCTGAGCGACACTAGCGCTGCATGGCTACCAAACAAAAAGCCTTAGCAAAAAGCCGTGACGACAGCGGTCAACGTGACGGCTGATTCAATACATCCGTGATCACAGCCTTGTGGCTGTGAATCGCATTTGAGAATGCAAGGGCTGATGGGACGGTCAATGTGACGGCTGATATACAATCGACCAAATTGAATCATGACCTACCATAAGGTCATTTTTCTACTGTCATTCTGTACAAGTAGGTTTCCTAGTAACGAACTAACTAGTCATCATTTTATTAGAAACTAACAGTCACTGACAAACCTTACTACATTTAAGAGTTTAAAGGAATGATCGGCGAAGTGGGTCATGATTCAATTTGGTCGACTGTACGTACATCCATGATCACAGCCACAAGTGCAGCGACGAATCCTAGTTAAGAGAATGCAAGGGCTGGGGGTTGATATGGATTAATGATGTCGAACTTTTTTTTATTAATTGTGCAATCTTCTAATAAAATTAGTTAGTTTTCAGGTGGGTGTTATGACAATAGACTGTTTTTAGCCTTACTCTAAAGAACCATAAGAAAATAAAGAGGGTAAATCACCAAGAAGTATCATAGTCACGGGCAGACTTACGTCATACCTAGATGATATTACATATTACATCTTTTACCGAATTAAGTTACCTTTAAAAAATCAACTGCATTAAGAAGTAAGTTTTCCAGTTACGTTTAACCCGTTGTCAGTTGACGGGTTCAGTATACACTTGCCTTAATGTCTTGTTTCATCACGGACACGTTAATAGCCGATTCATCAAACTAACCACAACTCACTAACAAGATTCTAACATCGATGACGTAGCTATAAATAGTTACGACTAGTTTAAGGTCTTCCTTTGTGATCAGAGCTTCAACACAGTTACGTATTTAAACTTATAACTCACAAATTTCAAAGTAGCTAGACTAAATCAAATAAGTAACATATGCACGCATCTCTATAAATGCGTCACGCAAAAGAAGTTTCTAAGACATAAAATTTAAAGATAAATTTGTCCAAAAAAAAATTATTTATAATCATTTATTTCAAATGAATGCATTATTTTTGTCATTGTATCAATAAAACTATGTGGAAACAGAATTGTAGTGTAGTCTTTCATCCTGTTGTCATCAACCAGAATAGGGGCACATCTGACTTGGTAACTTGTTATTTTTAACAATTATTCATAATATACTAACGGTCTGAATATCAAAACTACCAATCATCACCTTCCTTGCGAAAAGTGGGTAATTCGTTCATAGGAAATTGTATTCGTATTTTCAACAAATTACCACTGTCAATTGCTGACCTCCCTGTACATAAACTCAAATCATATATCAAAGTTGTTTTAATAAAAAAGGGCTATTATACTATTAATAATTATATAAATGATAGGAACGTTTGGCTATAAATTGTACCAGCTCGCACTGGCATATATCATGTAAACATGTTTATTCAAAAAGAGGCTGACAATAGTGACCGAGTTTCTTGCGCTGCTTCTTCTCGGCACTAGCCCACATTTGTCCCGAGGCAGTGGTAGGTTAGTTAATAGGGACGTGTAAAAGCGCCTCCAGGGGCCTATTTTGCAGAAATAAAACTGATTTAACTGATTTTAACTGATTTTTAACTGATTTTATCTGATTTTCCATTACTACAAAAAACTGTATCTACTTACGACATTATTGATACTTATTAAGACGTCCAGGATTCGACAGAATATAATATTATATTTATAAAATTAAAAGTAAAAAACCCAGAACACTTTTGATTAGGTAATATCACCAAAAATCTGTATTATATAAAACAATTATTACTTTAACAAATCTTTTTAAGGCAAAGGCCCTATCAGTTCATGAGAAACATTGAAGTGGGTTTATTATCAATTATGTAAGAACAGTAAGTGGGACCACATTAAACATTTACAATCTTAGTTTCGTTACGAATCCCAAAACAGCATTAAAAATAGACCGCAAGAGTCATTGTGCGGGACAAATTAGTCCGATAAACCTGCCAGTTCTTATTTGGACTAATTAAGACAAACAGCAAATGGGACAGAGCTATTGCAAAATAGATACAAAAATAGACGATTCGGTGTCTTTGAATTTAACAACATATAAGATGCAGCTATTTTTATTTGTATGTCACCGTAATATTAATCCTCGGCACTATTTTGTCTGTATCATAATTAAGATTATTGTACTGTATACTTACCTTTATGACTGTTTGTGAAAAAATAAAAGAAAAAAAATTATTATAAACTTCGTCAGTTCATAATTATTATTGAGAGTCGATGGATAACAATCTAACCTAACCTAACCCACCTTTAGTTTAGATTTTCACGCGTTGTTTTGTAAAATACAGATCTCACGATTTCACGCTGACATGTAGTAACCTTTACGACAAAGCCCTAAAATCACTGAATATCGTTTGTGAATTTAATTTACTACCTGTAGGTCGTAATTCGTTCCATCTAGTTAAATGTATTTTTTTTCATTAAGCTATTGCATAGCTTCTATCGCGGGCCTTGAGCGTGGAGACCGAATCCAGAAATTCCGTAACAAAAATAACCTAACACCCCCCACTCCGAACGGCACAGCGGTGATACTTTTTAGTTTTATTATTGCATATTAAGTTGATAAAAAATGAAATAGCTTTACCGCGGCAGTCACCGAGTGCCACACGTCTTTTTTCAAAATTTAATTAAAATAAAGGATAATTTGATTAAAATAAAGGATAATTATTTACTAAAAACGCGTTTGCTAGAATTTTAGCTGGTAAATTATTTAAAATATGTATATTTTTAATTACCATCTAAAGATAAATAACACCTCAGTATAGGTGTGGTGAACACGAACAAAGTGTTCGAAACATCGGGATATCTAAAAATCCTAATGAACCCGAGTAAATTCCTTAAACATAAATATCATCCATTTCTATATAAACCACAATTTACCCTCCCGAGTACAAATTGATGAACGTACAATAAATAATAATAATAAATCTTTTATTTCCATAAAAACATTACGTAACAAATGTAGGTATCCCTGGCATCTGTGAGAGGTAGGTTATTATACCTAACCTGTGTTACAGAAGCCAGTGCTTCCTCCCGAGTATCGTTGCAAACGAGTCGAGTTAATGTGGTAAATATAGTAAGATACAAATATGTCTAAGTAACATAAAAAAAATAAAAAATTAAATACTATTAAACTACAAAAGCAAGAAAGGTGGTTTGTGTGTGTGTGTGTGTGTGTGTGTGTGTGTGTGCGTGTGTGTGTGTGTGTGTGTGTGTCTGTGTGTGTGTTACTCATGTCTGTGAAAATAGTAAATTTTCTGTGTTTAGATAATCTAGTTTGTGTAACCAATCTCTAACCATACCTACCTTTAACTTTAAAACTTGGAAGTTGATGTATAACACTGTGATATTGTCATGTAAACCGTAACACACTTCATGTGCTCTTGCACCGTGATTTAATTACCCTGAAAATTGTTTACGGAGCAGCTCCGTACACCGTTAATTTGACTGTTATAAGTTGTTCTGAAGGTGAATTTGATATCTTGTAAGGCGAGCGTTTAATATTAGAGTAAACTTGTAGTGTATGATTTTGAATTGTAATTTACTTTTTAGCAGTGATGATACATTGAAAAATATCTATAACTGCCTTAATGTTTGAAATGAAATTTTTATTCAAATATCTTAAGAGTAAAAGTACTCTCGTGCCACTGAAAACATGATCGTGATAGGAGAAAATGCGTTTAGAATTGTTTTATATAGGTAATAAAGTTATTGCTAAAAAATATTAATAGCGTAAGCCACTACACATAATTTAAAAGTAATGATTCAGTAGCTAAGTTAGAATAATAACAGGTTTTATTCTGACGTAAGAAAGAATAAAACGAAAATGAATTGTTTCTGTGATTTACTGAGCGGTAAACCAGATGCGGTTAATTTATTGATTAATAAGAGAATATTATATTTCAATTATTTTACATAGTTAGAAAAAAAAATGTCGGTGTAAACTAAGAAGTTTATACCATAATGCTTAACGGATAGCGATTGCGTTTTGACCAATGTTGGATAGAAGATGCTTCTTTTCCCGTCTTCTAAGTACCAGATGTGAAAGGTGATGCTATTATATTTCAGACTAAACCGCGTCGAAATAAGAATTTTATATTAAGAATAAGAATTTTGTATTTTTTTCATGTTTTAAAAATACGAAGCAGTCTTATTTGTTGTGGCGTGTACATTTGCACGGTCGGCAAGACACGGGAAACACTCCAACAGCCGACCTTCCAGCAAATAATTTCCAGTAAAATACACACCAATAAAACGGCGCGTCTAAGAAACAAAAGGGTACGGAGTGTGATGAACAAACGGAAATATCGATAAAACCAAAACAAGTTCTTTAGGTGTGTGTCTATAAAGACAGCGGGCAAAATAAATACAAGCTGAAATTTTAACCACCTTCCAAATTTTAATATAGCAATCCACGAGACAGAAATCGGTATATTTAAATAATTTAATACAAATGAAAATGTTGAAGTAACTGATTTTACGATGTAGTGGCGGAATAGATAAGAAATAATAACTATAAGGTGATTTTAAAAACAACTAACTGTTGCCCGCGAGTTCGTCCGCGTCTTTTTCTGTTATTATGATCGCGATGATTTTTGCAACATTTTTCTCTCATGCTTCGCTCCTATTGGTCGCAGCGTGATGTTAAATGGACTATCCAATACAAAAATAATTTTTCAATTCGGACCAGTACTTCCTGAGATTAGCGCGTTCAAACAAACAAACAAACAAACAAACTCTTCAGCTTTATAATATTAATAATGAAATAAATAATAATAATAATATATTAAGTATAGATAAACGAATTATTTTATTAAATTTTCTTAGAAATAAAATAAGCTTTATTACTATTTCTCGCGTAAGCTATGGATACTAAATTGGTGGTTTATTTCACATTCTGCGGTGATTCCATAATTCAGGAAAAATTCAATTTTTTTAATGTTTTGAAATCTGTCAATCTTTCATTTAAAATTTAGGACAGACCTTGAGCTACGCTCTATCAACCAAAACAAAATTGCCTAATTAAGTTTTCCTGTAAAAATAGTATGTGTGGTCATCCCCACCGGCACGAAAACGTGCGGAATATTTGATTTATAGTCACTTGTTTTACTAATTATATGACAAACTTAGGTGCTATGCTTGAAGATGCAACTTTACTCGACAATCGTTTGTAAGCTCACGTTACCGGAGCGGCAGCGGAAAACAAAAGACGACCCAAATGTACCCCGCAATGGAGGCACCGGGACTCATACCCACTTCGCACGACGGCTATACGAGTTGATATGTTTTGTTTGGGAACTATTAAAAACAATTGCTCTTGTTGTTAGTTAACTCACTTGGGTATTCTATGGAAGTCTATAAACTAGCTTATTGTGGAAATTGTGTTTATTATGTGAGCAGAATGTCTTTGGTGTTCAAGTCACTGAGATATTTTCTCAGTTACTTTAACACAAAAGATGAAAAATATGGAAATTAAATTGAAAGACTTAAGAGGAAACACTACGGGCGAGAGAATTGAAAAATAGGTATTTGTAAAATCTATTGCTGTCGCGCAGTGCCAAATGCCTTCACCGCAGAGTGTGATAGAGAGAACTGCTTCTTGGACCGGAAATACCTACTAAAAACACACCAACTCAACGTTTCGTAGTCCCCCGATTACTTTTCCAAAACTAGACCGATTAAAATAGTTTTTTCATAAAAATTAAAGAAAGGCTTTGGCCGTGTTCGTATGTTTTCCTTTCATTTCTAAATTTAGGCCAAATTTGTTTTCTGGACGTTTGAACACAGCGGAAAATATGGCGAATTTTTTCGATTTGTGAGGGCTCATATCTTTTTATTAATAAATTTATGAAAAAACAGAAAACATAGAAACATGCTAATAGTGGCCATATACTTTTATAATAAAAATTATTGCTCTACTGGCATTATCCAGGGAGGACACAGGGGACTACGTTTGTATGGAAAAACGGCCGTAGTATTTCCTCTTAAGATTTAGCCCTAGATATAACTCTCTTTTTGGTCACGGGTAGACTAAGACGTGTTTCGTCATAAAAGACCCAGTTTGTGTAGATGAGCGGTGACCCACCTAATACTGGAGGGTCCCCAGTTCGATTCCCGAATCAAAACAAGTAGCAGTTGGACATAATGGTTAGACCAGTCGCGCGGTAATCGGTAGATTGTGGGTTCCAGTCCCGCCCTATGCAGTCGACATTTTATTCAAGGCATTGTAGTTTAAAATGATGATGCCTTAAAATATATACTACCTACTCGTGAAGTACATCAACCGCCTAACGTTATAGCCTTTAACCAATTTTCCCGCTCTAAAATAAATATTAGAAGCGTTGATAGAAGTTCAGTCGAACGCTTCAGACACTCATAAAAGGCATTATCGTCTAATACACTTTCTTCGGTCCAAAAAGATCGGCTCACATTTTTTTAAAAGGGTTGTCAGATGTAGGTCTTATGATTGATAGACACAAGAATTCTTCAAAAATTTTGCTTATTCAGTTTTTAGGTTTCCGAGTCTCAAAAGGAAGAAAATGGAATTCTTATAAGATCACTTTGCTGCCTGTCCGTCCGCCGGTTCGTCTATCTGTAAAGATTGTTTATCTCGGTAACGCGTGGAGGTATCGAGATGAAATGACAACTTTATAAGTACTTAGATCTACAGCCCATTGGTGCTGCGAAAAAAATTCTAACTTCAAGTCAAAAAAGAGGCTGTTTATGCCTCAAAAACGTACCTTTTCGACACTCCTAAGGGAAAGAGAATTTTTAAAGAGTTTTTTTGGTTATTCAAATTCAAATTCAAATTCAATATGTTTATTGCTTACTAAGTGTGTTGGTTACATTGAGAGTTATTTCAAACTATAAATTTTGGCAAGCTATATCGTCTTAGACTTATAAGTATAGGGAAAAATCAGAAAACTATATTATGTTTGTGATAATTAAATTATTAAAAGATAAAATAATAAAAAAAAGTAGGTAGTCAATCATCTAGGTTAGGAACGGAATGTGCAGTCATAAATGTACAGACAACGGCAGGTCAACGTACCCAAAAAGTTAAAGTTCATTGAATTGACTTGAAAAATTATGTCTCAGGCGGAACTCGAACCCGCATCTCCTCTCCCCGACCCGTTCGAGTAATGTTGGCAAAACTAGCAGTAAAACAGCCCCGACTCATGAATCGATCTTCTCCATGACAACGCGAGACCTCATACAGCACGAGAAACCGTTTTGACCCTTCAGAAACTGCAATTAGAAACCATTCGACATCCTCCGTATTCGCCAGACCTTGCTCCAACGGACTACCATTTTTTTTGTGATTTGGACAATTATCTACGTGACAAGAAGTTTTCTTCCCAGGAGGCAGTACAAAATGCTTTCACACAGTTTGTGCAGTCTAGATCCTCAGAGTTCTATCACAAAGGAATAAATGACCTTCCTATAAGATGGCAGCAATGTATAGATAATAATGGTAACTATTATGATTAAATAAATTTTAAAAAAATTTAAAAATAAACAATTTTGATTTTTAGTACAATCGGCAATTTCATACTTTAACCCCTATTATTAGTATAGATTTCAATGTTTAGTTTTTGCGTAAACTGAAGAAAACAGTAACTCGCTTAAAAACTTACGTGTTTGCTTTGAGAAAAAAAAAACATAATCTCAGTGGCAGCCCTACCGTCAAAGGGACGATACGTAATGCATGGCGTTAAAGTCCTCTGGGTAAAAACTCGCTAAATTTTTCGCTTTTACCAAGTTTTCGAGTACAGTCAGCCTTCCCGTGAATGTGAAACTGCTCCTACTGATTTTAAAGGAGATGTCCCAAATTGTATGGAGGCTAGGCCCAGAACCTGTACACCCCACCAAAAGATAGACCAATACACCTACAAGATTTTGTTATTATCCAATTCTTTTAAAATGGCTTCGTTTAGTGGTTCAAATAAAGAGTTAAGTAAGGAAATAGAAATACAAAACAAAACCATCATGGCGGAAGATGACATTTTGATGTCAGTTTTGGTTTCATAATTGCGCATCTAGGAGTCGAGTGCCATCGCTTGCTATAGTAACAACAAACATTATGAAAGCAATGTGTCAATCAATACCAAATCCAGAAATCGAAAATGAGGTCGTTATAATGAACTACATTTAAAACGCGACAAGCAGAACAAAAACTTGAAGTGAATGATTATGCCAAAGTGACAAGGGGTATCTGACAGCTACTGACATTTAAAGTTTTTTTAGATTGACGCCATTTTGGAATGCCTATGAAGTTTGATAAATTATTCGATCTTGTTTATTTTTGAACCAGTAAATTATATGTTATATAAATTTATACGCAGTGTCTCGGTGGCCTAATGGTATGGCGCCCGCCCGGCATGCGAGGAGATGCGGGTTCGAGTCCCGCCTGAGACAAAATTTTTCAAGTTTATATACTGATATTATAAGTGCAATTAAGTTGCTAAAATATCAAATAAAGTATATAAATAGCTGTTTCATCTTAACTGACTGTCAAACATCTGCAAAGATGTTTCTTTCGGGTGTTAAGGGTGCAAACTCCTAACATTTGATGAAACAACGCTGGCTTATAGCGTAAGAATATGCTTGAAAAATTCGCGCCGTGTCGCAGTGTCTCGGTGGCCTAATGGTATGGCGCCCGCCCGGCATGCGAGGAGATGCGGGTTCGAGTCCCGCCTGAGACAAAATTTTTCAAGTTTATATACTGATATTATAAGTGCAATTAAGTTGCTAAAATATCAAATAAAGTATATAAATAGCTGTTTCATCTTAACTGACTGTCAAACATCTGCAAAGATGTTTCTTTCGGGTGTTAAGGGTGCAAACTCCTAACATTTGATGAAACAACGCTGGCTTATAGCGTAAGAATATGCTTGAAAAATTCGCGCCGTGTCGCAGTGTCTCGGTGGCCTAATGGTATGGCGCCCGCCCGGCATGCGAGGAGATGCGGGTTCGAGTCCCGCCTGAGACAAAATTTTTCAAGTTTATATACTGATATTATAAGTGCAATTAAGTTGCTAAAATATCAAATAAAGTATATAAATAGCTGTTTCATCTTAACTGACTGTCAAACATCTGCAAAGATGTTTCTTTCGGGTGTTAAGGGTGCAAACTCCTAACATTTGATGAAACAACGCTGGCTTATAGCGTAAGAATATGCTTGAAAAATTCGCGCCGTGTCGCAGTGTCTCGGTGGCCTAATGGTATGGCGCCCGCCCGGCATGCGAGGAGATGCGGGTTCGAGTCCCGCCTGAGACAAAAATTTTTCAAGTTTATATACTGATATTATAAGTGCAATTAAGTTGCTAAAATATCAAATAAAGTATATAAATAGCTGTTTCATCTTAACTGACTGTCAAACATCTGCAAAGATGTTTCTTTCGGGTGTTAAGGGTGCAAACTCCTAACATTTGATGAAACAACGCTGGCTTATAGCGTAAGAATATGCTTGAAAAATTCGCGCCGTGTCGCAGTGTCTCGGTGGCCTAATGGTATGGCGCCCGCCCGGCATGCGAGGAGATGCGGGTTCGAGTCCCGCCTGAGACAAAATTTTTCAAGTTTATATACTGATATTATAAGTGCAATTAAGTTGCTAAAATATCAAATAAAGTATATAAATAGCTGTTTCATCTTAACTGACTGTCAAACATCTGCAAAGATGTTTCTTTCGGGTGTTAAGGGTGCAAACTCCTAACATTTGATGAAACAACGCTGGCTTATAGCGTAAGAATATGCTTGAAAAATTCGCGCCGTGTCGCAGTGTCTCGGTGGCCTAATGGTATGGCGCCCGCCCGGCATGCGAGGAGATGCGGGTTCGAGTCCCGCCTGAGACAAAATTTTTCAAGTTTATATACTGATATTATAAGTGCAATTAAGTTGCTAAAATATCAAATAAAGTATATAAATAGCTGTTTCATCTTAACTGACTGTCAAACATCTGCAAAGATGTTTCTTTCGGGTGTTAAGGGTGCAAACTCCTAACATTTGATGAAACAACGCTGGCTTATAGCGTAAGAATATGCTTGAAAAATTCGCGCCGTGTCGCAGTGTCTCGGTGGCCTAATGGTATGGCGCCCGCCCGGCATGCGAGGAGATGCGGGTTCGAGTCCCGCCTGAGACAAAAATTTTTCAAGTTTATATACTGATATTATAAGTGCAATTAAGTTGCTAAAATATCAAATAAAGTATATAAATAGCTGTTTCATCTTAACTGACTGTCAAACATCTGCAAAGATGTTTCTTTCGGGTGTTAAGGGTGCAAACTCCTAACATTTGATGAAACAACGCTGGCTTATAGCGTAAGAATATGCTTGAAAAATTCGCGCCGTGTCGCAGTGTCTCGGTGGCCTAATGGTATGGCACCCGCCCGGCATGCGAGGAGATGCGGGTTCGAGTCCCGCCTGAGACAAAATTTTTCAAGTTTATATACTTATATGTATTTTTCCCAGAATCAATAAACTTTTCTTGATTTTTGTAAATGGTGTACTATGTCTGGGTCTATTATGGGACATCTTCTTTTAAGTCAAACACCATTTTCAAATTTCAGATGATATAATAGGATAGTGAGCTGTTGCAGATATTACTGTATCCATATGTAAATATGTGTTTTTTCTTTTTTTATTATTAATAACATATTTAAAAATTATAAAAAAATTGGATTAGAGAATAAAATAAACTAAAAGATATATTAGCGTTATATGAATATTCTGAATATCCCGCTAGTCTCAAGAGAGGCTAGATTTATCTCTTTCGTGATATAAAATTTGCACGTCCTTACCGCGCCAATATCGCTTACCATCTGGTTTCAGAGGACGTTATCTCTTGGCAAACTTTCAAAGGTTTTGGAAGTTACAAGATTGTGTTGATCGGTTAAAAACTTATTTCAAAGAGAATTCTAAATAAACTGAAAACTAGAGTTTTACTTGGGTAGACTATGTTTATTTTTAAATCACGTTTAGTGGTTATTTTCAATTTAATTATTTTAACTTTCAGCATTAACAACATTTAGCTTTCACTTAACAAAGTCACTGTTAGATGAAGTTTAGAAAACTGTAAATGCTGTAACTGTTACCGTAAAGATCAAACTGCAAACCTACTGTATTTTTTTGTCTGCTTAGAAATTCGATATATTGTACTTATATACCATATCGAACAAAAAGTATCAAAATTGATTAATATTTTATAGAGTGATATGTTCACTAAAAAATACTGAAATGCGTATCCCCTTTCGTTGGTTGAAAGAGAAACAAATACATACAAAAAAAGTGGGTTTTAATAAGCTTGTAAAAACAGTATAGTCATCAAGTTTATCAGCATCGTTATAAGGGTTAATAAGGATTCAAAAGTAGGGTAATGAACTAAAACCCGACCCAAAGTCAATTAGCGGGGTATTAAGTGATTTTAATAAGCCTTAATAATTAAATGGGCCGAAGTTTGTTTTTGTCAGAACCGCGGGTGTAATATGAAGAATTAAGATGAGTTGTTGATAATGTTTGGCGTGATTGTAAGTCCTATTTATTTCATGAATTAGATAAAAATGATTCTTTTTATAAACTATGGAGGGCGCGCAAACGTTTTTGTTTTAAACAAGATAAAATTGACATAATAATTTCTTTTGAAGAAACTGGCAGCAGCGTCTGTTCTATACCACTTGTCAATCTCACTCACTGCAATTCTCAGCCCCCCGAACCTGGCCAATATGACAAACCCCTCCTTTTGCAGAGGCCCGAGTCCAGCAGTGAACTGATGGTGAACTTGATTTTGCTGTAATAGGTATCAGCTGCATCCATCTGCTACTTAACATTTAAAAACCGGCCAAGTGCGAGTCGGACTCGCGCACGAAGGGTTCCGATATTTGTTGTTATTGCGGCAACAGAAATACATAATTTGTGAAAATTTAAACTATCTAGCTATCACGGCTCTTGAGATACAGCCTGGTGACAGACAGACGGACAGACGGACAGGTCTTGGTAATAGGGTCTCGTTTTTACCCTTGGGTACGGAACCCTAAAGAGCAATCAGCTACCATTATGCAGTACAAACAAACGCTATCGTCAGCGCCGAGTGAAAGTTCATCCAGCTGAAATGCTAATTTCCCTTATTAATCCGCTGAATTTAACCTGCACTCATGCCGGGTAAAACCGTCCGGATATAGTTTGTGTAATAAGAATTAAATTTTAAGCTCGGATTAAAATATCAGCCGTCGGTGAAGTCAGCTGGCTGGCATGTATGACGTTTGTTGTTCCATTTTATTACTGGCTTTGTTGTTTTTAATGCTGTTACTCATTTGGTTGTATGGTACAAAAGTTGTGGTGTGAAAGAAGATATTGTCACACAGATTGAGAAAGGGATGCTTAGATGGTTTGGGCATGTAGAGAGGATGAATGAGAGAAGAATGACTAGACAGATCCATAAGACGAGTGTGAAAGGGAAAGTTGGAAGAGGAAGGCCTAGACAAACTTACCACGATCAAATCGGGGATGTTCTGAAGAAAGGTCAGGTCAAGAGTACTCTAAACCGACGAGCATGCATGAAGAGATTGATGAATGTGGAAGAAGCGAAAGTTGTATGCCAGGATCGTAGTAAGTGGAAGGCCTTGGTCTCTGCCTACCTCGTTGGGAAGGGGGCGTGATAATATGTATGTATGTACAAAAGAAATCGTTATATTTTCTATAATTTGGGATAGTGAGACTGTCTTATTTCAAGTTTCATGTATACTTACGAGTATTAATCTTACACTTAGTGACAATATCTATTTTATTGATAGACTTTTCAATAATATAACTATGCTCAAGTTAACCCACAATACGTCATCTATTTGGAATGCTATCTTTTATATTGCTACTAGCTTTTGCGGGGTAACTAAAAATTTCAACCCCTTTTTTAAGGGATTGGGGGTGGATTCTCAAAAAAACAGATGCACGATTTTTTTGTTAGTCATAAATATAGTCCGCATACCAATTTTTAGCTGTCTACCTTGAAAATTGCGGAATGCTCCATACAAACTTCCACCCCCCATTTTTGGGAAGTGGGGGGTTAGAAAGAAACAAAAAGCCTATGTGACTCTCCATCCCTTCAACTATCTCCACTTAAAAAATCACGTCAATTCGTCGCACCGTTGTGCCGTGAAAGACAAACAAAAAAACAGACACACACACACTTTCCCATTAACAATATTAGTACCTATGTTTATTATTATTAACAATTGACATTCCGGTACATTATTACATTGCGCACAACTTGGGGTCATCTTTACTTTAACACATAATTATATTAAATTTAAACCGAATGTATCTACCTAAATCGCCTTTCCATTATCTTGTCATATTAATGAGCATATATTTTCATACATTCTAATGTTACTTCTTAATAATAGGACAAGTAAATTATATCCTGTTTTTAAATTTCTAATTACAAGTATGAATGTGTTTAGTTTAGAAGAATTTAGTTTTTCAAGGGAAAATTTACGGTGCCATAAAAGAACCAAAACTAATATTATACTCCTATATAACCAATATACTTACAAACGCAGTTTGAAGGTTTTGAAGGTTAAAGGTTACAGGCTTGAGCTTACCTGAAACAAAAAATGTATTGTTAAAAACATTCACACACACCAAATAAAACAACGGAACTAGAAAATAGTCGTATATCCTATTTCTATAAACCTCTAAATGACAATGCTATTGGTTAAAAGTGAATTGTATGTGACAAATAACTATTTATCAAACAAAGTGATCACGTCCAAAAAAAAGAAATAAATATAAGAACTAGGTAGGTACAGATGCTGAATGACCTGGCTGACTCTTCTGTGCGCATCGGCTTGCGAATGAACCTGGATAAAACCAAGGTTATGTTCAATGAACATGTACTACCGCAACCGATTGCGATGCACGGCGCCGTCCTCGAAGTTGTTCAGAAATACGTGTACCTCGGGCAGACATTGCAGTTAGGTAGAAACAACTTTGAGGATGAGGTGAACAGAAGAATTCAGTTGGGTTGGGCAGCGTTTGGGAAACTACGTCGAGTCTTCTCATCGTCGATCCCACAATGCCTCAAGACGAAAGTCTTCAATCAGTGCGTCCTACCCGTCATGACATACGGAGCCGAAACGTGGACACTGACGGAACGGCTAGTCCACAAGTTCAAAGTCGCTCAGCGGGCTATGGAAAGAGCTATGCTCGGAGTTTCTCTTAGGGATAAAATCAGAAATGAGGTGATCAGGCAGAGAACTAAAGTTACCAACATAGCCCACTGGATTAGCAAGCTGAAGTGGCAGTGGGCTGGCCATATTAGCCGCAGAACCGACAACCGCTGGGGTAAACGAGTTCTTGAGTGGAGACCGCGTCTCGGCAAACGTAGTGTAGGACGCCCTCAGGCTAGGTGTGGAGTGATGATTTGCGCAAGGTGGCTGGCAGGAGCTGGATGCGAGAAGCCGAGGATCGACCTAAGTGGCGTGCAATTGGAGAGGCCTATGTCCAGCAGTGGACTGTGATAGGCTGATGATGATAATGATGAGGTAGGTACAGATTCCCCTACAAAAATGTCACATCGAACTTTTCAAATTTAAATACATATAAGCAGTTAATGGAAGGCATGTATCGTGCCTACTGTAATGCAAATTCAACCTTACGAACATCACTTAAAGTTAGATGAACTAATTTGAAAGAGAACCCAAACGTTTAATGAGAACTTATTCTGTCTCTGTTTTTAGGCATTATTCTGTATTCATGGTCCAAAAGGATAAAAGAGTAGGGAACAAATATTCAGTTGATACATGATCTTTGATCATCTCCATTTAAAAATTGTTTTTCGGGATTCTCTTTTTAAATGTGAAGAGTTCGATAAGTTAATGTTTCGTACATTAACTTCTCATTTGTCCAGTTTATATAATAATATTCCAGTCATTAAAATTTCGCTTAGGTAGAACTGACAACACTCCTCTCTTGACATCTTGGTTTAAAACATAAAACATGCATGATACCATAGGGAAAGAAATGATACACACTTCGTGAGATAGTGTGGAAGGATATCCTTTACATTGAAACGTGAATAGCTTCTAACCATCATTTCACAATGCACAATATCAATTCAAACACTCTGATGTCAGATAGTTTTTAAAGCTGAATGACATCACGGCGAAATTTGAATAGTGTATCAAGGAAGTGCAAAGCAATGTTTTTAAAACATTCATTGTTAGTTAGATATATAAAGGCTGGGATATATTGATACATTTTACTAGTGTATAATAGTGGGCAGAGGGATACAGGTGATTGATGCAGTTTTATTCAAATCTGATAGTGTTTCAGTTATCTAAGCTAAAAAAAACCTAACGCAATAGATATAATCACAGTAGCATACCAGATATTCGTATTAGGAATTATAGTTAGATTCCAATATTTTTTTCTCTTTCTTCCCCCGACGTAACTTCCTCTTACGACTTCTATCTTGCGACAGAAACCAGGAACAATGGTTTAACATGAATTCCAAATCACTACCACCCCCCCCCTTTTTCAGATACAAGTAAATAAAATAAATATCGTTTCGTAAAAAACGGGTCGTCATTTTTTGGCGGTTGAAAATGTTAAATAAAACCTTTCCAGAAATGTGGGAGATAATAGTGGCAAGCTTGATAGTGATAGCGGATGCGAGGTACGAGAATGTGAATATCAGGCAGGACTGGTGGGAAACCGCCGTGTTCTACCAGATCTACCCTCGGTCTTTTATGGATAGTGACGGAGATGGCGTCGGAGATATAAACGGTAAGTATCATGTGTTCATTTCAATTGCGTACTGAGACGTCCATTGACGCTCGTCGCAGAGAACTGATCCCGACAGAATAGAGAAAAATAGAGCCAATAAAGAGTTAAACCTAAAAACAATACACTTTTACGGGATTTAATGCAACCGATTCAAAGCAGTGAGAAGCAAATTATTTGTCCTGACTAGAGCTGTAACAAACCGTATGTGTTCGGTACTGAGTAACGGGTAATCTGTGTAGTACCGAGTAACGAATCGTTACTCACGAATACATTTCGTTACTCGCATTTTCCGTATTAGGTCGCAAAAGTATCATTGATGCGTGTGTTGTAACGTTTGCTGATCGTATGTTTTATGAATTCGTGCCTTATTCGGTTATTTGAAAAAAAACAAGACAAAATGCACCTTAATTTTGTAACTTAGATGTATTTTATATACATATTACGATTGATGCGACTCCGTGATATCAGACTTTATGTATGATATCTCGTACGGAATACTAGTCGATTTGTTGTTCCGCACTGTGTTATTAATGAGGTATCAAAAGTAACGAGTAACGTAACGATACGAAAGTAACGAGTACTCTTTGTCAAAGTAACGAGTTCATACGGGTACGCAATATTTCGTTACTTTTACACCTCTGGTCCTGACAAGTAATTGACATTCACGGCTTGCCGTTATTTCTTAAAAATTTGATGCTCTAGGGACTGTTTAGCGCTGACGGCTAACAATAAAAAACTAAATAGCAAATGTAATAGCCGAGGCCATGTGATGCCTGTCTGAAAAAGAATAGCACCATAATAATATTATCCTGTTCTTTGTTTGTAGTCAGAGGTGGCTGAAGTATTATTGTAAAAAGAAGACGAGCAGTAACGCCATTTTACACAATTGGTCAAACTGTAATCGCTAAGCTGCATGACAAACTTTACGCCTAGTTGAATATTTAAACTTGAAAAATTATGTCTCAGGCATGTACTGATATTAGAATAGTATAGAAGCCCGTTTAGCAGTGGTGTTTACGTCGAAGGAGAAGATAAAAGAAGACTGCTTAAAAAATGAGTAGAAAAACAGTTTGATAAAAAACTACCACTCTTCAAACTTCATTTTTGCAACTTACTTTTCTAATTCAAAGCGATTATTAAAGTACTTTATTTGATATTTTAGCAACTTAATTGCACTTATAATATCAGTATATAAACTTGAAAAATTTTGTCTCAGGCGGGACTCAAACCCGCATCTCCTCCATTTCCTCCGCATTTGATGGCTCACAGCGTAAGAATATGCTTGAAAAATTCGCGCCGTGTCGCAGTGTCTCGGTGGCCTAATGGTATGGCGCCCGCCCGGCATGCGAGGAGATGCGGGTTCGAGTCCCGCCTGAGACAAAAATTTTTCAAGTTTATATACGATTATTAAAGTGCTTCAATTAATTCCAGGAATAACGTCAAGATTAGAATACTTAAAAGAGATAGGAGTAAACGCAGCGTGGTTGTCACCCATTTACAAATCGCCGATGAATGATTTTGGGTACGACATATCGGATTATTACTCTATACAGCCAGAGTATGGGTCAATGGAGGACTTTGAGCATTTACTCAAAAAGGCTTCAGAACTTGGTAGGTAGGAAGGGAGACTGAAAATGATCTACCTAAAAATAGGAAATTAACTACATATTACTGACTAGCTGTTCCCCGCGACTTCGTACGCGTCAATTTCTGTTTTTATGATCGCGATTATTTTTGTAACATTTTTCACTGATGCTTCGCTCCTATTGGTCGCAGCGTGATGTTATATAGCCTAAAGCCTTCCTCGATACATGGACTATCCAACACTAAAAGAATTTTTCAATTCGAACCAGTACTTCCAGAGATTAGCGCGTTCAAACAAACAAACAAACAAACAAACAAACAAACTCTTTAGCTTTATAATATTAGTATAGATTTAATTTAATTTTTCTTGGTAATCTCCATGCAATCACGATACATTTGTGACATTGATCAATTAGTATCATCATACGATGAACATTGTAAAAAATAAAATATCTATGTAGATTGTAAATAAATTCGATAAAGTACTAAATATAACGTAAGATAACTACAAAAACATAATAAGTTGCTTCTAATTTACGCCAAGGAAGTAGGTCACAGTGTAGGAGTGAATGTAAAATGATAAAAAGAAATGCGTAATAGCAAGTAGTGAAAAAACGTTTGGTGAAATGTTCAGCGTTGGAAACGTTAAAAATGCTCTAATTGGGTATCTGACACCATTCACAAATAATTCAAAAACTCCATTCCTTCAAAGTTACATCTTATTCAATGCCTGAATTCCCAGCAACATTTTATCTATTTGTGTAATAAGAATTTTAATTGCTTTTAAATCAATAGAAGTTAGTTTTTTGAGTAAGGTAATCGTAAAGTCATAGTTTGCTACTGACATACATACATGTATGGCAAAATTACGTTGTGACAAATCATAAAAAAGATTGTTTTAATGTCATCTACCAAATAATAATTATCTTTTCACCATATAATAACATTTCATTTTATCAGTATCATTGATCGCACTTACAAATCGTTTAGAACACTCAACAAGTGATCTCATCATTATTCATTGCTCAATCCATTACGTAAATTTATGCATCATTCAGTCCTCTGAATGATGCATGAAAAAATGAAAATTTTGGTAATTCCTTTTATCAAAATTTTCGACTTTGAAGACATTTGTTTAAACAGTAGATCATTAATTTCAAGTTCTCTAACAAAATTATTCATTTGTCACGTACGAGTTTGTTTAATTAGAGTTTTGTTAATGTTTCATTAAATAAAAATAACATAATTACCCAAAATATAATATTTAAAGAAATATTGGGTTTTAATCATTACTTAAATTTAAATAATCGGTCACTATTATTAATATTATTTACAATAATTTTTATAAATAAAAAAATAAATAAAAACGCCTTCAATTTTGAGCCTGCCAAATAACAAATAGTAATTTAAAGCTTAAATATTATAGCCAATTTTTCGCCGTTCGACAGTATTTTTTGTAAAAGATCTTATTCAATCCGATTTTTTAATCCCAATAAAGAAAAAAGTAAAAGTGTGAGGCCAACTTTGTACTTGTTAAACAAAATAAGGCATTTTCGAAAATGGTCAACTTCTTGCAAAGTAAAACATGACAATATTTTTTTAAAGTTTACAATAAACGAGAAATGTTTCACGTAAACTTTATGAAAATTTATATCAATATACCAACAACAGACTAATATTCAAATAAACTTTCTTTCCTTAATATATGTACAGAAGAAAATGACTTCGTAGGACACCATTTTGTATGATAAAATAAACACCTTCAAACAATGATCTTGTAGAACTTCGTAAATTTTAGTTGTGATAAATCTGACTATAGTTTTTGTTAATGTTATTGACATTCTTACATTAAATTGGTAATATTTTCCATTGCGAACATCACTGTTCTTTACTATGAGTATTTCTTGCTATCTCGAGATCCGTTACAACAGATAATATTTTTCGTCTAGACTTACGGATGGGTCTTCCTCTTTATCTTTTTCTTTAAAATCACTTCAAATGTTCACTCTATCAGATCGCATATCCCAGACTTTCCTCTTCAAACTAATAAAATGCAATAATAATTTTCAGATATAAAAATTGTCCTCGATCTAGTTCCAAACCATACGAGCAATGAAAGTGAATGGTTCATAAAATCGGCTAACAAAGACGAGTACTATAGTGACTGGTATATATGGGAAAGCGGGCATATGGATGATACTGGGGAAAGAAAACCACCAAACAACTGGGTGGGTACTGAATTAGGTTTAACGTCATTTTAAATATTAACATTATTAAAAAATTATCAATTTTATAAAGTGCTGTTTGTTACCAATTCTCAATAAATATTTTTCGCCAATCACTCTATACATGCATATGATAATAAGTGCCTTGCCATTCTCTACAATGTTCTATTACAAGTTTTTTTCCGAGATCTAATTGAAAAAAACTTACTTCAACTTTAACTATTCTGCTACTTTTACTTTTTTTCATAAAATATAATTTCAAGTGTCGTCGCATGTATGAACATTCTATTAAATTAAACAATACAAGGAAGAAGAATGTTAAAAAAGCATTTTTTTTAAAACATGCATATTATTATATAGTATTTTTATTTTACAGATCAGTTTATTCAGAAAAAGTGCATGGACTTATGCTCCTAGTAGAGACCAGTTTTACCTCCATCAATTTAGTGAATCTCAACCTGATTTGAACTTCCGTAACCCTGTAGTGGTCGAGGAGATGAAGGTATTTGGACACATTAACTGAACTATAACTAAATACTAATATTCGGGTATCATTTAGGTTTGAATGAAATCAAACACTTTATTAAGATATGTAAATTAAATGTAAGTCTTTAATTTAAAAGTAACAATTGTACCACAGGTTAACACAGACAAAAATGCTTTAGTATACGTGGGTAACACTGAAAATGTTTAGAACTGGCCAGTTAGAAACATTGATGATGAAAACTTTTTTTGAATATCAATTTTCGAACTCTTTGATAACCTAATGTAGTATATTGCATTCATTTGTCATTTGTTTTTGTGAATTGGCGGCAAATCTAAAACTCTTGTTACACGTGAAAATGAACCTAACGCGAGAAAATTTTCGGACAATGATAGGCAGCGATTAGCATTTCTTAATAAAGCCCCATCTCGTGCCACTATTTACAATTGGTTTAACGAGTTTAAGCGTGGACGTAGCAATCTCAATGATGATCCGCGTGCGGGACGTCTTATAACAGTGACTACTGAAGATAACATCAGTGCTGTGCGACGCATGATACGGGCAAGCCTAGGCATTGGTATGAGTCAAGTTCAAAAAATATTACACGAAGATTTAGGCGTCAGAAAGCTTTGTACCAGATGGATTCCCTATAATTTAACCGACGACCAGAAACACCTTCGCATGGACTGCGCCAAATGTTAGATAAGTTCAACGGCGGTGACTCAAATGCTGTATTTGACATCGTCACGGGTGATGAAAGCTGGATATATTGCTACGAACCCGAAACCAAAAGACAATTAGCTCAGTGGGTGTTTCCTTTCAAGGATCGGCCAACTAAAGTAAAGAAAGGAAGAAGTCAAAGAAAAATATGATTGCCTCATTCTTTGGTTGTCTTGGAAAAAAATCGATAGCAGCGCCCTCGAAGCAGGATCCTCCTTCACCACGACAATGCTTCAGCGCACTCCGCAAAACGGACTGTTGAATATTTGACTATGGCAGGTGTCGAGATAATGAGTCATCCGCCATACAGTCCTGACCTGGCGCCCTGCGACTTTTATTCATTTACGACATTTATTCCCAAGAACTGAAGATAAAATTCGAGGTATTCGCTTTACAAGCCGATTCCGTACGCTCTCATCGCTACTTCAGTGCGGTGAAAGCGTACGAAAATGCCATAGAATTAGACTCCTAAGGAAGAATGGGCCCACTGCTTTTTTCAGTGGTTCCATCGAATGCGACGATGTGTAGAGAGAAACGGAGATTACTTCGAAAAACAATAAAAGTATTGGCATAAAACTGTTTACATTAAGCCGTTTTTCATTTTCTTAACATTTTCAGTGCAACCTAGGTAGTTGATATAACTTAGATATTTTATTTTTAAAAACGGCACCATCCGTCAAAATTCTATCAATCATTTAAATGCTCGTGTAAGCTCCCACGCATGAATGTAAGGATTCACATATACCATGTACACCCTGTGTCATCCGTCGGTATTAGATGATATTTTCTTATGTTGGAGACATCAATCTTGGGAAGAGGTTTGTAAATGTATGTATTCTGAAATGATCGAATGTAGGAGTGTGATTCACAATGGAAATATATGCTATGCATTCACGAAAAAATAACAAAATATCGCAATGTAGGTATATGACATTGAGATATTTTGATATTTTTGTGACGTCATGTACGCAATGTGGACAATTTTGAGTAAATAGTTTGTCCAACATCAGGACTGGTAAAGTTAACTGTTGAGCAGTGGCTTTATCTCCTAATTTATCTATGCGTAGTATTTATTGATTTATAATAATTGAATATGGTGTGCAATAAGGAGCATCAAACTCTCTCAGTTTGCAGGAAGTCGGATTATTGTTTCAGAATATCATTAAATTTTGGCTCGAGAAAGGCGTGTCCGGGATGAGAATTAACTCAGTCAATCACTTTTTTGAAACTGATAAAGATATATTCGGAGGTCGTTATCCTGATGAACCTATATCTGGAAAACCAGGATTAGGTCCTGACGATTACGGATATTTGGAACATATTTATACGAAGGACCAAGAAGAAACGTATGAAATGGTGTCTCAACTCAGGGATGTTTTCGATGCTATATCTCTTAGGAATAATGTGACAAGGTAAATTCCATTTAATGATAAATGTATTTTATACTTTATTTGATATTTTAGCAACTTAATTGCACTTGTAATATCAGTATATAAACTTGAAAAATTATGTCTCAGGCGGGACTCGAACCCGCATCTCCTCGCATGCCGGGCGGGCGCCATACCATTAGGCCACCGAGACACTGCGACAGGGCGCGAATTTTTCAAGCATATTCTTACGCTGTAAGCCAGCGTTGTTTCATCAAATGTTAGGAGTTTGCACCCTTAACACCCGAAAGAAACATCTTTGCAGATGTTTGACAGTCAGTTAAGATGAAACAGCTATTTATATACTTTATTTGTTATTTTAGCAACTTAATTGCACTTGTAATATCAGTATATAAACTTGAAAAATTATGTCTCAGGCGGGACTCGAACCCGCATCTCCTCGCAGTGTCTCGGTGGCCTAATGGTATGGCGCCCGCCCGGCATGCGAGGAGATGCGGGTTCGAGTCCCGCCTGAGACATAATTTGTCAAGGTTATACACTGATATAAATGTATTTTGTTTTGAAGCGCACTAGTAAACTCAGTGCCACAATAGTTATATAGTATATATGTATATTTAGAAAGAATATTATGTCGTACGCCCCTTTGGTCTAGTGGTTTAAATACCGGGCCAAATCTCGGAGTCCCAGGTTCGAATCCCGGATCAGGCAACAAAAAGTTTCGAATTTTCGAACGTTGCTCGGGTTTGTGATCACCAATCCGCATTTGGCAAGCGTGGTGATTATGCCAGTACACCCATCATTGCTGTCGTAACTTAAATTCAATGATGGAGGCCTTTTCCCTGCAGTGGGATGATTATAGGCTGTTACTATGTCTTACTTTTGTATTTAGATGATTTGAAGTATCCTGACATTGTCAACGTCTCAGATATTTTAACAAATAGAGCTAGCATTTAGCAAAATTCTTATTAACTGAAACAAATAATGCACCAAATCAATAAATAATTAATTAAAACAAGTACGTACCATCTACTCGTTTTCACAAAAAATTGAAGCGGATTTAGTTTTGTCTTCAATCGAAATACTTTGTTAAGGCCGGCAAGTGCGGTGCGGTGAAGATAAATAAGGCGTTGCCTTCAAATTACAGCCTTAATGCTTCTCCGAACACTAACCTTTCAACGCTTCAAGTTCGACATAAAAACCTAACGGCAACTTAAGACAAGCAAACAGGCAAAAAATTGAACGCCTGTCTTCACTATCAAGTGTCACAGTCTTTTTCGAGAGTGGTACTATTTTCCTGCTGTTTGTAGTTGCTTTTAAATATCACTGCCACTAACTCCAATTTCTTAAAATATCATGGTTTCCTTCATGCTTTAAGTTTTTATAGCTGATGGATTTTTGGCTTGGCCGGGTTACAAAGTGAAACCTGACATAAAGTCAACGTCAATCATTCAATTGAGGATAGGTTAAAGCTGTGTACACATTAAGCGTTTTCCGACGCGCGTCGTTTGCTAACGTGCGTTTCGAGAACCAGGAGTTCTATTTAATTGAAGTGTACACATGCAAGCGCGTGCTTCTGGTCAAGCGTAGAGTTGTAAAATGACTGAATCTGACCAGTCACAATTGTCATAAACCTTAAATGACCGGTCATTTACAGTAAAATTCAGTCAATTTGACTCAAATGTTACTGTATTGTCTACTTCCAACCTCTGCCAAATAATTGATTTATTTATGCACCTAATTTATGCGTAAGTTTTAATCAAGTAAGGTTTTATTTATTATTGATTCATTAGAGAATAAAAACTTAGAGAAAAAAGGACTAAAATATGATTGAAAAAAAAAAGACTGAAAATGACAACTTTTGACAGTTTATGACCATTTTTGACTGATTTTGACCAATTTGACCGTAAATGACAGTCAGTCAAATTCAGTCACATTGGTCATTTTCATCTTTAGTCAAGCGTACGTCAAACGCACGTTCTCATATTTTACGTACGATCGCGCATTAGCTGCGCGCTTCGAGATACTTGAGCCGCCATTTAGTTGTACATTTCATCGCGCGCTTTGGTGTAGTGTAGACGTCAGTTCAACAGAAAAATGGACACCGAACATTTTGATACAGATTTCTTTATTGATGAAATCCAAAAGCGACCAGCTATTTCGGACATTAAATGTTTCCATTATAAAAAAAATAAGACGCTAAATATTATATACGTATATTCGCACGTAAATGTGTAACACTGTGCATGCTTTGATAATATTTTCTGCGAACTCAATATTTACATCTATAGGTCTATGAAATATAGGCCATTTGTTGCTCAGTATTCCGAAAGTGCACTCGATATAGCGCCTTGCTCTCGATAATCTGTAATTGAAAACTTTTTTGTAATTGAACACACCCTACCAAACGCTCGCCGAACGCCGAGTCGAGCGCGGTGTGTGTATGCTATCAACGCGCTCTCAACGCAACGCCGAGCGCCCAATGTGTACCCGCCCTTAGATGCCATTTTTGTATCACCCTAGCTATGTATCTTATTCTTATTATACATTGATGCTTAAATTTGCTATTATTTGTCTTTTAAAAATTACTTCAATTATTTGCATAACCCCTTTCCTACTTGCGTACGTTGACTTTACGCGACCTAATATGAATCATGAAATTTTCGGTCCTAAACGCTAACATAAACACGGCGACCATTTTATATAATCCGTCCTTTGTATTCTCAACACATTTCGCCTCATCTACAATTCCGTCTTCTATTCCTCAGGGTAATGATGACAGATGCGTATACGAGTATTAAAAATGCAGTGAGGTATTACGGGGAAGGCATTCACTCGGGGGCTCATGTCCCTTTCAATTTCGCCCTAGTTGAAGACTTGGATAAGGATTCTGACGCGAGGGACATAAAATACGCCGTTGACCGGTGGCTCACGTACAAACCGTTGAGGAAACAAGCAAATTGGGTGGTAAAGTATGTTTTATATGGGAAGGTTGACCAGTTTTGGGAAATGTGTCCAGATATTACAAGAGCGGTTGTAAATTATAGCGGCCTAAAACAACTTAGCCCTGTTTTTCCTATGAACGTTAAGGGGCGACAAGGAGTACTATTAGAAAAATACTATCAGTAGCTTCTCGTGTATAGACACGAATGATAGCATTAGCCAAACTGCGATCGCCAATAGGCCAACCCGGGGTGGCAATTGTTCCAAAATCTTCCTTCTAAAGAGATGTCAATTACTATTATTAGTAAAAATATTGTCAGTATTAACTACTCTCTTATATGCAGATGTAAACAAAATAGATTTATTTACATACAATTCCAGATCGGTAACCATGATAAAAGCCGCGTCGCCTCCAGATTTAGGTCTGAATTGGTAGATGCTTTCAATATGCTGATTCTCTTGCTGCCTGGAATAGCTATCACTTACATGGTAATTTTTTTATTCATTCTTATGCTATGTGAGATAAGACACCTTAACAGTATTCAGATTTAGAATTAAGTGCATAAAATCTAAATCTTTTGTTCTAAATTTTATTAAACATTTAAGTTGAAATAAACATTGCAATTATGTTGCTAACGAGTTCTTTATAAGTTGATGTTTCTTCAAAAATCTTTGAGCTTAGCAATATGTCGACTGTATAAAAACTGATATCACTTTATCGACTTTTCTATGCTTGACACTAAATAAAGGACCAGGTTTGATCCAGAGTATCTAATGAAACATGGAATACATATCAGTACCGTATTAATATGAACAAAAAACCGTCAAACATACTAGAATAATTTTTAAAAATCAACTCATAAGTAATTTTAAGCAACAATATATATTTTTAATTAATAAAAACTATTTTATCTGCCTTGCTTTAGTAAAATCAATAATTGATTCACACCAAAAGCATTCTGACTCACAAACGTCTGATTTGATTAAAAACTTTACTCGTGTACATTTTTTACACACTAGCGAAACCTTTTTATCAGGGCGAAGAAATTGGCATGCTGAATGGTTTTGTCCCTTGGAGCGAGACTAAGGATCCGCTCGCTTGCAACACTGACGACCCCGTCAATTTCATTGAGGTATCCCGAGACCCAGTCAGAACCCCTTTTCAGTGGAGCAACGGGAAGAATGCAGGTAAATGACCTTAATATTCTTTCCGACCTTTTCAGTTGGGCAAACAAGGAATTCGTAGAATTCCCTGTCGTCGCTTTGCACGGAGATTTTTCGCTTGAAATTCAGGCAAAACAATGTCTCTCAGCAAGAAAACTAGATGTACCTACTGTTATAGAAAATCAATATGAATAAACTTCAACGTGTTTTTTTGCTTATTAGTCAAGTTAGGCTAGATAACCTAATTATTGTTAAAAACAATTTGATTAAATTAAGAACTGGTAAATTTATGTATTTATGGAAAAATAAATGTGCTGGCTATTTAATAGGTAACGAATTGATCCGTTAAAATTTAAAGATAAAAAAATCTGTTCATCATAATTTTATATCACCAGTGAGTCCATAATATTTTTGCAAATGTTTGATACATTTGACTCCTGCTTGCCATGGTACGAAGCTTTGTAGACACGTTATTAATACCGTATCTGTTTTATTTTTACATAAAACCTTCTTCAAGCTAGTCTAATGTATTTTGAAGGCGATTTGTATAGAACCATCCACAGTCGCTTTACATAATATCAAAGTGCGGGTCGTGATAACGCTGAACTGTCAAGCCCATGTCACCTAGATAAACTGATGTCTCAACACAGTCAAAATGGAATTAGATGATTTAATGGTATCTTGGTTATGATTTTTACATCCAATAAAAACGACAATACTTCATAGTTAAAAATGCAACACAAAAACAAAATGTCGGTTAAATTTAAGGGGACTAAAAAATAGTACAGTAATCAGTATTATTTCTGAAAATAGGCTTCAGGAGGCGCTTATTATTATTTATACTACCACTGCTTAGGTACAAGTGTAGGCTAGACTAGTGCCAACAAGAAGTAGCGTAAAGATTATTCAGGAGGCAGTCACTAATGACTGCCTCCTTTTAAATAATTAAGTTATCATGGCAGTGCGAGCTAGGAAAATTAGGTGCTATAATTTTTTAACTTTTTAAATATTTATTAATTTTATAGTGTCTATTTTTTATTAAAACTATCTCAACATACGATGTAACACATATAGGATACTGTGGTATTTAGCTAAAAATGCCAATGCAAATTTAGCTAAATACCACAGTATCCTGTATTTCAAATTTACGCTGTATAGGACCTGGAATGCCATGTTGATCTTAGTTGTACCCTTTATCGGAAAATATTAAATTTCAAGCGTGAAATCAGCATGCTACATCGCAGCGTAGTCGGTTATGTAAGTTAGACTGTGTAGAGAAAAAAAACAATATTTTAGTGACACAATATTCCAACAATATAATTGGTAGAAGAAGAACTTTGCACTTTTTGTGTCGCCTCATATATCACTCAAAGATCTAAAACGGCTTTTCTGGTTTAGATGACTGACGATGAGACATTTAAGTACGAAACAAATAATCATAAAGCGGAATGAAATAGGCGTGTCTTCAGCATAACGCTAGGCATAACAAATCCCTTATTTAGTTAGCGACCCTTTGCATATTTCGCGTGAAGTGCGTCGCGGCCTCATCGCGTCAGGTCAACGAGCGACCACGTCGAGATTACTCCCAAATGTCAAGTCGTGTTATTTCGATGAATCGCCACGTCTGCATGCTAGAGTGGACAGTGTTTTATAGAATATTATGTTAATTACAGTCTGTCAGACATGTTTAAAGTCTTATTTTATATTAAATTGACGTTATGGAATAAAATAGGTTAGCTTTTTGTCCTCGCATGGGAGTTAGTAGCTTAAGGAGTACTGCCGAAAAAAGAAAGGCAGAAGCGTCTTTACTTCATATTGAACGAACAGCAACTTTCCTCGTATGGGTTTTAGGGTAGAGTTCACCAACAGACGTTTAAGTTTTAAACAGCGTTTAAATTATTTGACATATTTTTTATGTGAATTGTGTCAAATTAATCGTCAATCTATGTTTACCGGCTGTTGAGGAATTGGTGAACTTGGGTCTTAGAAGTTTAAGAAGCACTGCTTCAAGAAAACGGACAGCATCATCTTCTCCACCAGTGACCAAACTGCGATAGTTAACCAGCTCACTCAGCGTGGTAATTCTGACAATATCCTATTTGTGGACTTGTGTCCCATAAAAGTAATGCAAGTAAGTTCGCAGTTACCACTGAAGAACTTTTCTACTTGGTCAGCTAATAATTTAATGTCATGTGCACTCCTATGATTCAGATCACTGAAGGTCTGTTAAGACAAAGGAAAACCATAATTAAAAAATAAAAATATTCATAAAGTCCTGTAAAAAAAAGACATTTCAAAGTATTCACGTTGAAATCTACATAACAATTTCATTTCATCCCCTAATAGAAATTCAACCTTATTTAATGCCAATAAGTTTACAAACCACTGACCACCACTCATTTGGTGAGGAATTTTCAAACACGTCATAATATTTAATTTTTTAATATTTAAGACATGCCTCACTAGGCCACACAGAGCTATCTAGTCCTAAATTAGGCTACTATTAAGTACCCTGTCGTATGGGGTACTAGACAACCGATAAACTTACTTATATACTTTTGTTTTGTAAACACATACTAATAATACATAGAAAACCCCCAGACCAGTACAAACAGACATGTTCATGCACACAAATATTTTTACTGTGCAGGGATCGAACCCGCGACCCATGGCTCAGAAGCAGCGTTTACTACCGCTGATCCAAATGGTTGTCGTTTATGCTATATCTTGGTATATAGCTCGTTAAATCATGTTTCGTCATTTGTCCAAACATTACGTTTTGCGGGAATGATGTCGCATCCTGTTTTTAATTAGTGACTATGGACAAAAGCCCTATGCGTATTTCTTCCGGTGAAATTTTATATTCAGACCGAAGGCAATGCATAATGTTCTATAATCCGATAACATAACGTATACATTATGCCCTACTTCGCCCGATTTACATCACTTTAGTACGAAACATGGATTCGCGGGCGAATAAGTGAAATCCATTTGTGACGTTACCTAACCTTAAAAGGTTTTTATTATTCCTCCTGAATTCATTACTCAGTCGGTCGTAACAATGAGATGCAAGAACTGTGGTAAAAATAAAAGTACCTAATCAGCAATAACGATTTCATAATTCGTTCTAAGACTTTGTTATTGCAGTCTATCACTGTTACTTTTTTTCGATCTCTTGCATCTTATTTTGTCTCGATTTAGTACAAAACAAGAAAGTCTATTAGATTCTTAAATTATTATTGCTAATTAAACGTACTTCTGGTACCTACTTAATTTTTGCGTTTAGGTCAAGCAGAAATACAATTGCCGTGAGTTGCCGGTTTTAAGTTCAATATTACTACCCTTTGTGCCTTCTCACTCTACCAGATGAAGACCGGGAGTAGCATCGTCACTTCACTGACAAAACTGCGGTCGCATCCGATTGCAGTAAATTCCTACTTTTTGAGAGCTCGTGTCAGTAGACTTGTATGGATCCATTAACGTTGAAGCTGTTAATCAGTAGACCTTTGACGCATTATTTTTTCAGGTTTCTCCACAGCTGACAATACGTGGCTACCAGTTGCCGAAGGTTACGAACATCTGAACGTAGCCAACCAGCGGTCTGCAGTGCGCTCTCATTACCAAGTGTACCGGACTCTAACGAATCTACGAATTCGACCAGCTTTCCGCCTTGGAAGATACGAGTCTCTGGCGCTAAACAACGATGTGTTTGCTTTCAAAAGGTTTTACATAGCATATTGATCTATACATTGATTTGAAAATCTTCCACCAGGAATATACTTGAAGTAGCTTTCAAGGAATGCCTTTTAATAGACATATGCATAGTTTGTTAGGGCTCGATATACTGGCCCTGGATGCAAATGAGTAATAGTTTTAACTCACTTGAAGGTACTTATTCTAAGGCGGCCTGATGGTATCCGAAGTTGCTGAACACTGTAGTACTATGTCAAAGTCAGAAGTTATTTGTTTGCACGATATTTCTGGGGGGAATAGAAGAATACCCACTTAGACAGTGTACCAAAGCGTATTTCAACATCTGATAGCTAATATCAGGCAGCTTAAGACTCAGTACATTGAATTGAAGCAAGACCTTCCAAGAACTGAATTGGTCCATGGCAAAAATACGATACACACTGTAAAGATGATCTTATTAATTTAAATACTTTAAAGTCTATTAACGAAAAAATAAATAAATGCGTTTTATAGTATTTATTGTACTATATAATGTCCAGTATGCAAGGAGATTACTAGAAATAAAAATAAAACTTTATTCAGATATTAAAGTGGCACGATAACAAAAATAAGAAAACGCAACGCAAGCCGCCTCTTTTTTTTAGTTGCGAGATATCCACGTTAAACGCAATGAGTTTATTCTAAGCGTGTTGTTTAGTTTGTTTTGTTATGTAGGATAATAGGAAATATTTGAAATTTTGCGCCGTTTCACATTTGAATGGTATTTTGAAGTTATTCTTGTTATAAGTTTTAATGAGCAAAATAATAAAATCGGTTGAGCCTATTTATTTGGCCCACTAGTCCTTAAATATAACATTTATCAATGAACTGTTTCGACGAAAGCATTCCAAAATAGAAACCAGAACTTTTAAGTTATAATAATTTGAATAAGTTTAAAATTGAGTTTGTGTTTGATTATCAACAGATGGTATAATGACGATACTTATGTCGTCGTCATGAACGTTGGAAAATCGTATCGCATCGTCAACTTAACTGCTTTCGATTTGATCTTCGGCCAGCTGGAGGTGGAAGCCAGCAGTGTTCTGTCTTCAAGAACCTACAGGTAATGTGCTAAATTTAATTGTTTCTATTGTTATAAATGCAAATGTTTAGATGGGTGTTTATTTCTCAATCACGCCAGATGAAAGGAATATTGGCGCTCACTTAGATTTTATCCCGTATCCCTCGGGATAGTTACTCCACGAGTACGAAGTCGCGGGCAACAGCAAGTCTAAAGTAAAGCGATAGAGGTAGACAGAACAAGCTTTTTTTACTTTCATGTAACGCATTTTGGTATCACCTCTTGCCTAAACTACAAACACGATTCATGGAGGCCTTAAGATGAAGTTAGATGTATTCTTCTGGCATAGATCAACTTCTCGTTATTGAAGATTCATTTTTATTCTGTGGTTAAAGAAGATATTTTTGTCTTGTTTTGGTTCTATATAAACCTTTTTAAAGTTTATTTTGGATTTGGATTGTTTTGTTTATATTATTTCATCGTACCTGAGTCCTTCTAAATAAAGAATGGTCGATTATGCTACTCGTAAACATCTCGTGTTATGGAGACTACTAGAGCTAAGTGCACCCTCCAATTGATTGAAATTTATTACTTTTAAACAAAATCAATTCTTAAAAAAACTAGAACAGCATCATTTTAGCAAATTACCTTTAGTATTTATTGAATCACAGTAGGTAACCCTTTCATTTTGTTGTTTGTAAAGTCGAATTTGTCGCTGACGAAAAAAGCGGCCGCTTTTTACAATAATTTACAATACGAAAGAATGCCAGAATCTTGAGGTTCATAAGTTTAACTTAATACTTATAATATTTGTTTCAGTGACAACGTTCAAGCTAGTTATTTAGATCTTGCAGCCGACGAGGCTCTGGTACTCAGGATGCAAGTTTAATGACTGTAAACAAAACTATTAAGTCATCGTGAAGATAATAATAGTAAAATAAATGCGTTGGATATAATTTATGTCTTATTTCATCAAAAGAACAATTTAATAATTTTCGTTGCACTTGATTTTAATATTATAAAACATTGTTTTTACATAACCGTTTTGTATAAAGATGCGATATAATGTCTTTGTTTTTTTTTATTAAACCTGATTTTTTAACATATATGCTTAGCATTCATTATCTAAAGGGTTTGGTTTGTTAGGATATAGGAATCTTGCGATCGAAGATTTTAAGTTAATTATACGTGATTAAATTCAAATAAAGTAATAACAAAGTACTTTTGCACATAAGTTGCTGATTTCTTTGGGGTAATTAATTATGCATACTTCAATGTAGTACAGCACAGTCAAGTGTTTTGTTTCATTAATTTGATGTATTGAAATTATGGGCAATTGAACATAACTGCTATTTGAAGTGTTTTGTTTTGTTTAGTAACAAACATTATTTCCTTGTTGTACATTTTTCCATAATGCTATTACTTGTCATTGTATAGGTACCTAGGTACTTGTTATGAGTACCTACCTAGGTACTGATAGGAATATATTCATAAAATAAAGTTGTAACAGACCGTTAGCATATTTTAGATATTGGAGAAAAACTAAGAGAGCTTTATCAAGCCATTGAGCCAAAATAATAATAAAAGTAACAACCCATTCTGCTCACTGTTGAGCACAGGTCTCTCTCCTTTTTATGAAGAGGGAAATAATTAAGGCCTTAGTTCCACAACGCTGGCCTATTGAGAGTTGGTGGACGGCGAGGGCGACGTTGTGGCAACGTCACCCCGCCGTTGAACGTTTCTCAAGCCGCCCGAAGGCCTCGAACAGGGCTGAACGATAGTTAGCCCGTGAGGATAAAAAGTAGCCTTTATATTATTTATTTATTTATTTATTTACTCTTTATTGCACAATAATAAAATATAGTACAATAGGCGGACTTAATGCTAAACATACATAAATACATAAACGTAATACTCGTATTGTTCCAGCCAGTAAACTGGCTCCGTGCCAATTTCCATTCAAATCCGTTAAATACTATGTATTTCCATACAAACTTTCATTGCCTATTTCCTTTGTTAGTTTACTGGGTTAGAGGGTAAAATTTGTACAAACTTTAAATGTCATTTTTGTTTATATCTAATGAACAGCTGCTTTAAAAATGACGATACTTCCATACAACCTCATAACCACTCTTTAAACCCTTTACTACCCTTTTTTAGATTTAAAAAGTAGTGTATGTCCTTTCTCAGGATTTAGAGTATCTGTGCATCAAATTTTATTTAAATCATTTAAGTAGTTTTGGCGTGAAAAAGTGACAGACGGACAGACAAAGTTACTTTCTCATTTATAATATTGGTAAGAATTATATCTACAAAAAAAACCTAAATACTGTATGTTTAATATTAATAATATTATGTCACACAATAATTACATTTTTATTAACAAGTTACATCTTTTATTTCAAGTAGAAATCAAGAACGTCTTATCAGTCCACTTCCACTCGGTATTATATAAATCTATGCTCATCTCTGATTCTTTACTCAGTGAGTCTTCAGACACCACTGGTCGAGACCTAAGCGTTCACAATGAAAGCGGTTTTCTTACTACCACTGTTTGTGGTGCTGTGCTGCAGTGTTGCTTTGAAGAAAAATGAGGAAAAAGAACTAGAATGGTGGGAAACCACCATTTTCTACCAAATTTATCCGCGGTCATACGCTGACAGCAATGGAGACGGCATTGGTGATTTGAATGGTATGTTTTATTTACATTTTTTTACGCTTGGCGATAGCATTGTAGAGTTAAGTCATTTCAATATCTCCTGTTATCCACATTGTGTTGATACTATGTATACTGTTTTTAGTTAAAGGCAAACCATAATTTGATTTTATTTGGTATTGGTAGGGTTAATGCTTCGGTTCTCCTATATTAAGTGAAGACTTATTAACTTGAATATCAACTACTACGACCGCTCACAACTGTCTTTATAATAAGGTTTGGGTAAATATTACAACTGGTAGGTTGGTGTCGTAAGGAGCTACAAAAGGGGTAATACTACTTAGAAGAAGATGAGCATCAGCATCTTCTCCATTAGCCTTGCCACGCTCGCCGACCTCTCTGCTGATTGCGGCAATTAAGGCGGCATCCTCCTTTTGAAGCAGCTTATGTGCAGTGGGCTATGGGGTGACGATGATGATGGAGTATAAAATCATAGTTAGACGACCTCCGTGGCAGAGTGGCGTACACACCGGTTTTCAAGGTGTTGCCTTCTCTGAGCTCACGGGTTCGATTCCCGGACGGGGTCAATGTAGAAAAAAAAAGTGTTTTCCTATATTTTATCGGGTCTGGGTGTTTGTGGTACTTTCGTTGTTTTTGGTTTCCAAAATACGAGTGCTTTAAATATTTATTCAAATTGGGATCAGAACAATGTATGTGATGTTGTCCACTTTTACTTATTATTATTTATTTATTATTTATTTATAGTGATATATGTGTGTAGATTGTTCTGGTAATTCCCTGAAAGAAACTTTCTAAATCAATACATAAAGATTTTCAGTGGTTGCTCGAGTAGTATGTCCTCAAAATTGGTAGATAATTTATCTAATAATTTGTGTTTTATTTATTAATAATATATTATTATAATTAATTCAAATATTTATTCCTTTAACTAAAAATTATTTTAATTTATATCATTAAATCGATGAATCTTGTTGTAAGTTACGACAGGTCAAATAATATAACAAAATGCATCGAAAAAATATCAATTTCTCTATTGCCACATAGGCTCCAATTAGGTACTCGACATAGATGTAAGAATTAATATTTGTTAAGTTTAATTAACTGATTTGATTAGTTTCAAAGATACTGGACTGTAATGTAATCATGTCTCTAATCACTGAATAGCTCAACATGATAATATACTTATACTAAAGTAGCTACTAATACTTAGACTGAAGAAATTTGATGACCCAGTTACAGGAGTATTCAATTATCGGAATTCAAATCATAAAAAGATCTTTAATAATCGAAGAAGCTTTTATTGTAAATTTATTTAATCCAGGAATCACATCAAAGTTGGAGTACGTGAAGGCATTGGGTGTGGGGGCAATTTGGTTGTCCCCTATATACCAGTCTCCCATGTATGACTTCGGGTATGATATCGCTGACTTCTATGCGGTGCATGACGAGTATGGGACCATGGAAGACTTTGACGAATTGGTTGCAAAGGCTAATTCACTTGGTAAGTTTTAATATTTTTGCTGTATTCATTAGAAAGTTTAAGTATATCTAAAACTGCTATCATCTAGGGGTTGTTATTTTTTTAACACTTTTGTATCTGTATCTATAACAAAACACAAACACCTTAGAGCAGGTAACATTAGTATCTACATGTGAATGCGAGTTTTCTAAAGTCTTCTTCCACAAATATACAAAATTATTGCCGTAGTTATACCATTTAATACTTGATATATTTTTGTTACTTTAACGGTGAACTTTTTATGAGTTTTGTTTGCCGAAGTATCTCTCATGATCTAAGCAATGAAAATTGAGATAAAAGGAACTCTAAAAAAATCTAAAAATGAGTTATTAGAATATAATATTGATGTTATTTATTATTTTGATTTATTTACTTATTATAAAAGTCAGTCATCAAGTCAATCAATGAATATAATATTAGTAAACAATGTTAATCAGTAAGTTTATCAAACTAATATACAACATATTAAAAGATAAAATGTTAATATGATTTTTATTATCATTACACAATTACAGGTTTAAAAGTGGTGCTGGATCTGGTACCCAATCACTCTTCAAACGAGAGTATGTGGTTCCAAGAAGCGTTAAAAGGTAATAAGAAATACTACAACTACTTTGTGTGGGAAGATGGAATTGTCGATGAAAACGGGAACAGACAACCGCCAAATAACTGGGTGAGTATTTTTGTGAAATATAAAAGTGAGTCGGCAAAAAGTTACAAAGGTTTGCATAATTTGTAGGTAATTTGAATTTAAAATTTCGGGATTTCAAGTTTATAAATCTGTTTTTGAATTTAAAGCATCTAACTCAGTTTTTTGTTTCTCATTTATTTAATAAACTAAGCATAGAATATATAAAATAAGAAAAAGTAAATACACAAACAGTGACGTCTGAATCTGATCGTTTGAGTCATAAGCAGTTTAAATAACCTAGGTAAGGTTGAATTTTGTTAGCGGTAGACATAACTTGTACAGTTAACAATAACTTTATTGCATGAGACTGTGTATCTTATGTTTCTGCTGCTGATGCTTTGATTGCTTGAGATGCTTGAATTTGTATAGTCAAAGGACGTGAAACGTATTTAAAAATTATTACTCGCATATAAAATAAATGCCAATTCCTTATCAATAACGTTCCAGAAGAGCCAGTTTCGTGGAAGCTCGTGGGAGTACAGAGAAGAAGTAGGCAAATACTACTTGCATCAGTTTGTAATTGGACAGCCTGACCTCAACTACCGAAATCCTGATGTTGTCGAGGAAATGAAGGTAGAGTTTATAAAAATGATAACTGACAATCATACAAAAACATTACAAATATTGTATAAAACAAATAATTTTACCACAAAAATTATAAATATTTTTTCTATCCAACGGGAGACAATTAATAAACTGTGCATTCGATATTAAAATAGTAGACTACATTTTAGAGTTCGTTCAATAACTACTTTTGAATTAGGAATCCAACTTTGAATTTAATTGCTTATCTTTGAAACTATTTTTTTATACAGAATATTATCCGTTTTTGGCTCAACAAAGGCGTTGCTGGATTTAGAGTGGACGCTACCAACTGCTTGTTCGAAGTGGACAAGGAACTCTTTGGAGGTCGCTATCCTGATGAACCATTATCTGGAAGAACTGATGTCGACCCCGAGTCTTACGACTATTTGTCCCACACCTACACCAAGAACCAAGAAGAGACATACTATATGGTTTATGATTGGAGAGATGTCTTTGAAGAGGTCAAAGCTAAAGATGGACTATCCAGAGTCATGATGACTGAAGTATATGCGCCAATACAAAATGTTGTAAGATACTTTGGTGAAGGAGACAGACTAGGAGCACAGATGCCATTCAATTTCGATCTGATCACTGATGTGGATGCTTCGTCATCAGCAGCTGATATCAAGAGGGCTATTGATAAGTTCATTACTTACAAGCCGGTTGATATGAAACCAAATTGGGTGGTAAGCATCTTCCGATATCGATTTGTAAAACTGTAACTTACACGTGATAGTTACGGCTTATCCGAAGTCCTTCCCAATTAAAAGTTTCACAAAGTAATTTATGAAACTATTAGAACTGTGTGTATAAGTTTGTTTGAAAATTTATAAATTTATCAATTATCTAGTTAAAAAAATGTTGCAATTATGTCTTCATAGGTAGGAAACCATGACAACAGCAGAATGGCGACACGATATGGACCATCATTGGTGGATGGGATCAATATGTTTGTTTTGCTTTTGCCGGGAGTCGGTGTAACATACATGGTAAGTTTAAGATTATAAGACAAAAACAATTTATAGAATTCAACTACAATCAGTGTCAGAGGTTTAATGTACCAATACTGCTTCCTTCAGTTTGAGTTTACATTGAAATGAAAGAAATGTTAACGGATTTTAATTTTAAAAGCGTCCATAGTCACATGCAGACAGATCTGCAACCATAGCATGAACGTTGTAAAGTTTTTGAAACGTCGGGTAAAACCAAAATAAACCAAACCAAATAAATCTGTAAAAGTTTATCTTTCATTTTAATGTACCAATGTTTAAAAAGGCTCATTCTTAATGTACTTCAAACATGTTTTAGGGAGAAGAATTAGGGTTAGTTGATGGCTACGTGAGCTGGGAAGACACTGTAGACCCTGCCGGATGCAATACTAACGATCCTATCAACTATGTTTCCGCGTCCAGGGATCCAGAACGAACACCGTTCCAGTGGAATAGCGGCAAAAATGCTGGTATGAAGTTTTATTTGACCCTTTGATATGATGCATATCATAAACATGAACCTTTTTACAATTAAAAGACTACCATATGTGGTACTTATTAGAAACATGAAAAGCTTTAATTACATACATAACTATTGGCAAGTATAAAAAACTATAGGTTTCATTTTCTCATACCTGACGACCAGTTGGATCAGTGGTAGTAAACTCTGCCATTAAAATCAGTTAAAATCAGTTTTATTTCTGCAAATAGGCCCCAGGAGGTGCTTTTACACGTCCCAATATTTAAACCTACCACTGCTTCGGGGCAAGTCTGGGCTAATGGCGAGAAGAAGCAGCGCAAGAAACTCGGTCACTATTTGAGCCATGGGTCGCGGGTTCGAGGGCACAGTACAAATTTTTGTGTGCATGAATATGTCTGCTTGTACTGCTCTGTGTGTTTTTCTATGTATAATAAGTGTATATTTACATAAAGAAATATACAAGCTTATGCTTATAGCTATATATATAAGCGTAATGCGACATCAACCGACGATTATCCCTGTGCGCATATATAACAAGTACACCCAAGGACAACCCCCGGTTAGTGCAGGACTATTGCAGAAAATGGATAGAAAAGATACCATGGCTATGGGTTTGGGTGCTAGTAGACTGGGAACTGGGACTATTGAAGGACTATGGCCCCTGCCTGACATATGTTACTCACACGGATAAAATGGCAGGGGGTGACTAGCACACTCGATTAATGGGCCCCCGAAAACGTCCGCTAGCACATATTGACGTACTAACAAAGGGGCAACATAACCTGCTTGAGGAGTGGAGAGGTATTACACGGCTCTCAGGACAATCCCGGTTATCCGTTCAAGATCCTTACAAGCATCTTACTGTAATACTTCCTCTCTCCGAACATTTCTGCTCTAGCGACTCTCTACTCAAGCCAGCCAATGAAGGCAAGCAAGAGTTGGGGGATCTGTTTCTCGTCAGTTTTCACTCTGGTCAGCCAATAAAGTCAAGCCAGGGATGAGGTACAGGGCTTCTCCCGGGAGCAATCAGGTCCGTGGGATAGCTCCTGCCCAACAGCTCGCCACAAGCCCATGTAGGGTTATTACTCTTATTATTATACCTATTAACTCCGTATATTTGGAATTTTATCAATCGATGTGCTAAACACTTATGAGTAAAGTTAGAGTAAATTGTTTTGAGATTTCGATTCAGTATCTGAAGGTACCCTATAAATGGTAAAAACTGTTAAAATCAGTTTACTAATACAAAGGTATCGACCATTTTTAAACTAAAAAAAATCAGTAAATATAAATTTGTTAAGCTATTTTAATTGTTCAGAACATTTTATTTGATATCATGTATTTTTTCCAGTTAAGTATTTTTTTATTTTGTTAGGGTTCTCCACTGCCGAAAAGACCTGGCTGCCAGTTGCTGATGGTTACGAGACCCTTAACGCTGAAGCACAGCAGGCATCTAGCAGGTCCCACCTGAAGGTATACCAGGCGTTAGCAGCTCTACGTCAGCAAAAAGTCTTCAGATACGGTAGATACGAGTCACTGGCTATGAACAAAGATGTGTATGCTTTTAGAAGGTAATCAGGTTTTTTTTAGTTAATTTGTCATATCAGTATTAAAACTTGGATATTTTTCTCAGGCGGGAATCGAAACATCCCCATGCAAACCGGGCGTGATGCTTGTCCGTTAAGCTACCGAGACAAATATTATTACGTTACCGCGTTAATTTTTTGGGTTCCGTACCCAAAGGGTAAAAACGGGACCCTATTACTAAGACTTCGCTGTCTGTCCGTCTGTCCGTCTGTCTGTCTGTCCGTCTGTCCGTCGCTCTGTCACCAGGCTGTATCTCAAGAGCCGCGATAGCTAGACAGTTGAAATTTTCACAAATTATGTATTTCTGTTGCCGCAATAATAACAAATACTAAAAACAATATAAAATAAATATTAAAGGGGGGCTCCCATACAACAAACCAGTTTTTTTGGCCTTTTTGGTACGGAACCCTTTGTGCGCGAGTCCGACTCGCACTTGGCCGGTTTTTTTAACTATATTAGTCAATTGCTTGTCACGAGCCTCTCTAAATGAGGACTTTACTATAACCGCCATAAAACCGCTTGGCAGGCGGGTTGGCGATCGCTGTTTGACCAGTGGTAGAGAAATGGCGCTGCCCGTCTTTTTCCGGTACTGTCTTCTCTTGTGACACCCACAGAAAGTGAAGGTGTGGTGTTACTATCGTAATGTGCCGACATCACACGCCAATTTTGTATGAAGTAGTGATGTTCAAAGAAATCGTTAAAAATTATGAAATATTTAACTACGAGTATATTCAATTATGCACAAAAGCTGTTAGTGATTAAAATGAAAGATATGTTTACGGATTTAGTACGCGTTTATTTTTTATTTAACCCGACGTTTCGAACCCTCTACAGCGTTCATGGTCACGGGCAGCTGACTTGTCTGTCAAGGGTTCGAAACGTCGGGTTATATCTATACTAATATTATAAAGCTGAAGATTTTGTTTGTTTGTTTGTTTGTTTGTTTGTTTGTTTGAACGCGCTAATCTCAGGAAGTACTGGTTCAAATTGAAAAAATATTTTTGTGTTGGATAGTCCATTTACCGAAGAAGGCTTTAGGCTATATAACATCACGCTGCGACCAATAGGAGCGAAGCATCAGTGAATAATGTTGCAAAAACGGGGAAAATTATTCATATCATTTATCGCGGACGAAGTCGCTGGCAACAGCTAGTCAAAAATAAAAGCGTACGAAATCCGTAAACATATCTTTCATTTCAATGTAGGTATAGTGTTCGCGTAAACTCAAGAAAACAGTCTGTCAGTGTTTATTTGATGATTGGCGTTTACTAGTTTCTTTGTTTGTATGATATCTTTCCACTTAAATTATTTTATTATTATAAATTATTTGGGAACAACGTTAAACTGTGCATAAAAGGGATCAATAAAAACTCAGTAAAGAGTAATGCAAGCCAATACATACTAGACAATTTCAACTTCTCTTTTCTTAGTCAATTAAAAGGTCTTTGAGTAATCAAATTTTACCCAAATCCATCAGGTGGTACAAGAATGAATTATATATCGTGGTTGTAAACATGAGGAATACCGATCATGTGGTGGACTTGACTTACTTCGAAAATGTCACTGGTGAAGTGATGGTCGTGCTAAGAAGCATCCATTCTCCAAAAGATGAAGGGTAAGAAACATCAAATTACTATTCTGATTTAAGTAATTAAGAGTTCTTCCGTGATCATGGCGCTTGCAACAGTGCCGAAATATCGGAAACTCATAATAAATAAGGTACATGGTATAAATCCCGAATCAAATAACTCTATATCAAATTACTTTTTTGCATTGCTAGATAGATAGCTCTTTTTAAAAAAAGATGGGCCTTTTTGGTGTCAATCTGAGTACTCTCATGTTCCATCATCAGCAAATCTTCCTACTTGTTTTCACTTTCATAGATGTAAAATAGATTTTTTTTGTATGCTACAACATTTTTTAAATATTAACTGATGAAAAATTTAGTTTTTTCGAGGTTTATTGACTTGTTGTAACAGATGTATTTCAAAGACCTTTGATACTACGTTTATTATTCCCTGTTCGACAGCATTTTATTACGCATGTCATATCTGCTGGACAGGGTTTCCGCTGAAAACCAGCGTCGTGATAAGCCTGTAGATGTCACGACTAATGCTGAGCTGAACCTTTTTGGAACTTATTTCCTTTTTCTTAAATGTTAGTGATTGTGTTTGTTGTTGTTGTGTCAAATAAATATTGCTTTCTTGCTTTCTTTCTAATAGATTTAATATGATCTAAGTTCAATTCACTCCACAATCAATTACCATCTCGCGACGCATTACACTATTTGCATTTATAAATCTCGATCGCACACTGAGTGAAAAAATAAACCTGTATAATTCTCTAACCCATCTATTACTTTAAACAACTTTCTAAGAAAGTTATATGTGATTTAGAATCTCGTGTAGTTAAGTATTTATTTAGATTCGACATTGTTTTCATATTCTTATTCTATGTTTCTATTTCATTTACAGAATGAAATTCCCCGCTTCAGCATTACCAGTTGCCGGATACGAAGGACTTGTACTGAAATTGAAATAAATGAATTGTTATGAACATGATTATCCATTAAATGCATGTACATAAAACGATTTGTTTAATATTTATGATCATTATAGGTATACCTGTAAAGTAAATTATAATTTTTAAGGCCAAATTGTTGACTTTCAATTTAATTTTATAGAACTAATCCACTTTAAAGTAGTTTTCCAGTAAAAATATTGTACTAATCACAACAATGAAAACTTTCGAACCAATAATTAAAGAAGTTTTACTATAGCTTAACGTCATTTATTCAAACATTATGTTTTGCGGCAATGATATCTTATACCTTTCGATTCGATTCGATTTTATTGCGATAAGAATATGCTTAAAAAATTGACGCCTTTGACGTGGTGTCTTGGTGGATAAATGGTAAAGCGCCGCGCCCGGCTTGTAAGGAGATGTGGGTTCGAGTCCCACCTGAGACACAATTTTTCAAGTTTTAATCCTGATATTATAATTGCAATTAAATTGTCTAAATATCATGTAAAGTATTTATATAGCTGCTTGATCTTAACTGACTGTCAAACATCTGCAAAGATGTTTCTTTCGGGTGTTAAGAATGCAAACTCCTAACATTTTATAAAACAACGCTGGATTTCAGCGATAAGAATATGCTTGAAAAATTGACGCCTATGACGTAGAGTCTCGGTGGCTAAATGGTAAAGCGCCGCGCCCGGCATGCGAGGAGATGCGTGTTCGAGTCCCGCCTGAGACATAATTTTTCAAGTTTAAATACTGATTATAATTGCAATTTAAATGCTTAAATATCATGTAAAATATTTAAATAGCTGTTTCATCTTAACTGACTGTCAAACATCTGCAACTGTATTTCTTTCGGGAGTTAAGGGTGCAAAATCCTAACATTTGAATTTTGATGAAACAACGCTGGCTTACAGCGATAAAAATATGCTTGAAAAATTGACGCCTTTGACGTAGTGTCAAATGGTAAAGCGCCGCGCCCGGCATGCGAGGAGATGCGGGTTCGAGTCCCGCATGACACATATTTTTTTCAATTTTAAATACTGATAGGCAAACGAGGTTTACAAGCAAGTGACGTTGAATAAATTTTTTGAATTTTTATTTTGGATTTTTAATAAAATAAATAATTATTTTCAACTTAAGTTAATAAATAACCAGTTTTAAACTCATAATAGGTATACACTGATAACAGTAATTGACACTTTATTTTTCATTGGCAAATGCCTTTTCGACCAGCTTTCCGCCTTGGAAGATACCTAGACCTACGAGTCTCTAGCGCTAAACAACGATGTGTTTGCTATCAAAAGGTTTTTCATAGCTTAAATTCGTTATAAATTGATCAATAAGACTGTGTAATGCAAGCATAGTGGATGAGCAGCTACATCATATTGCGAACCCTATTTGAAAATCTTCTACCAGAAAAATATCAAGCAATGCCGTTTTATAGCTTCAGACACACATGGTTTGATAGAATCTGCAGTTGTTATGACTAACTTTAGGGCACTGAGCCTAAAGCGGTCTGATACGAGGTATCGTATAGAAGTTACTGACCACTTTGATGACCTCCGTGATGGAGTGGCGTACGCACCGGTTTTCGAAGTGTCGCCAGCTCCGAGGTCCCTGGTTCGATTCACGGACGGGTCAATTTAGAAAAAAAGTGTTTTTCTACATTTTCTTAGGTCTGTGTGTTTGTGGTACCTTCGTTGTTACTAATTTCCACTAAACGAGTGCTTGAAATATTTACTCAAATTGGAGTCAGAACAATGTATGTGATGTTGTACCTACCTACACATTTATTTATTATTATTATTTAATATTACTGTAGTACTATGTCAAAGTAAGAAGTTATTTGTTTGCACGAGATTTGGAAGGGGATTAGAAGAATTCTTACTTAGATAGTGTACCGAAATGTATAGCGACTTCTGACACTATCAGGCAGCTTAAGACTCAGTACCTTCAAGTGAAGCAAAACCTTCTGAGAACTGACTAGGCCCACTCCAAGTATTGAACTACTAACCAACCTTATCCAGTATGCAAGGAGACTATTAGTTTTAAAAATAATTTTTTTTTCATAAATTAAAGTGGCACGATAACAAGAATAAGATAACGCCAAGCAAGACGCTTCTTTTTTTAGTTCCAAGATATCCCCGTTAAATGTAATGAGTTTATTCTAGACGTGTTGTTTAGTTGTTTTGTGATATGCAAGTCAATAGAAAATCATAGTGCGCCGTTTTACATTTGAATGGTGTTTCGAAGTTTTTCTTGTTATAAGTTATAATGAGCTGTATAATGAAAGCCAGTGAATCGATCTATTTGGTTCACTAGTCCTAAAATAACGCATTCATCGTTTTCACCTAATCAAACTTTCGACGAAAGCATTCTAAAATAGAAACCAGAACTTTTCAGTTAAAATTTTAGTAGCTTAAAAATTGAGTTTGTGTTTGAATAATTACCGATATTATAATGACGATACTTAAGTCGTCGTCATGAACGTTGGGAAATCGTATCGCATCGTCAACTAAACTGCTTTCGATTTCATCTTCGGCCAGCTGGAGGTGGAAGCCAGCAGTGTTCTGTCTTCAAGAACCTACAGGTAATGAGCTAATTGTAACTTTTTACTGTTATTATAATTGCGAATGTTTGGATGTATGTTTGTTACTGAATATATTAAATATATACTGTTTTCTTGAGTTTACGCGAACACTATACATTGAAATGACAGTAGTAGACAGAGAGGATGACGCCGTAACAACATAATATTTCAGTACAAACAACAAATAATAACTGAATAACCTATACATACTTTCTTAAAATGACATTAATAAAAAATTGAAATTTTAATTTAAAATTTATATACCCCTTATAAATATAAATATAACCCTTTACAGCGCTCACGGTCACGGGTAGACTGACCTATAGACTCTCCCTCTTACTCTATAGACTGAGTCTACCCGTGACCATGAGCGCTGGGGCCTTATTCGCGTAACCAAATCGCAAGTCGATCGTGATTGAATTGGACGATTTTGACATTTAGCCCATACTAGAACTGTCAAAAACCTGTCGTTCAATTACGATTGTGATACGATTCGGTTACGCGAATTAGGGGCCTTTATAGGGTTCGAAACGTCGGGTAAAATAAAAAATAAACGCGTTCTAAATCCGTAGACTTATCTATTATTTCAAATTGAATTTAAATTCAAATTTCATCATTTTAAATTCAATCATCATTTTGAATTCAATTTTAAATTTTTATTAAATTCATTTTAAGAAAGTATGTATATAGAGTAAGAGGGAGAGTCTATAGGTCAGTCTACCCGTGACTGTGAGCGCTGTAAAGGGTTATATTTATATTTTAAGGGGTATATAAACTTTAAATTAAAATTTCAATTTTTTATTAAATTCATTTTAAGAAAGTATGTATAGGTACTATACTTATTATTTGTTGTTTGTACTGAAATATTATGTTGTTACGGCGTCATCGCCCGAACAGGGTCTGTAACGAACTGTGTAATGTGTATATCATACTTTATAACCGTATCATTATAGAACGCAAAAAATTACTTGAATTGTATTGAATCAATCACGCTAGCTAGAATAGCTAAGAAATTTGACACTCACGTAGCCTTTGGGCTGGAACAGCACTTAGGATACTTTTTATACCGTATTCCTTGGTCTATTTAAATTTCAAGCGTACGATGTCGCAGGAAAAAGCAAGTCTAAAGTAAAGCGGTAGACGCAACAAGATTTTGTCATTTTGGTATCACCTCTTGCTTAAACTACAAACACATTGAAGCCTTATGCTGAAGTACATTTATCCTCTGACATAGATCAACTTCTTGTTATTGAAGATTCATTTTTATTCTGTGCTTAAAGAAGATATTGTTTTGTATTTTGTTATACGAACCTTTTTAAAGTTTATTTAAGGATTTGGATTCTTTGGTTTGTTTAAACAGGCCGTTATGCGATTTGGGTCAAACATTTGTGGACAACGCATTATCCTTATTAGGTATTATTATCATCAATATACCTATCCAAAATTAGTTCACCGCTGGACTCAATCCCTTTCCTTTTTAAAAGGAGCATATTTCTATAATCACATTTCTTGGTAGTTTGGCAAATGGTAGGAACAAGACGTTGCTGCCCTTCTACTACTACTTCCGATGTTTCTTACGACACTCATTAGACTTAGATGTTGAAGGGATATTACTATTTTTGCTACTCTGGCATGCGAGCAGCATATGAAAATGTCATATTCTATAATTAAAAAAAGGGGAACCACCTTAAATTATATTGTAACAGTTCATAATTTTAACAAATATTTGTTTGTTTTAGTGGCAACGTTCAAGCTTGTTATTTAGATATTGCAGCCGACGAGGCTCTGGTACTCAGGATGCAAGTTTAATGATTGTAAACAAAACTATTAAGTCATTGTGATGATAATAATAGTACAATAAATGCTTTGCGTATAATGTATGTCTTATTTCATCAAAAGAACAATTTTACAATTTTCATTGCACATGATTTTAATATTATAATGCATTGTTTTTACATAACCGTTTTGTGCAAAGATGCGATAAGATGTTTATGGAACATTCTATATGAAACGTGATAAACATATGCTTAGCATTCTTTATCTAAAGGGTTTTGTTTGTCAGTATATATGAATCTTACGATCGAAGATTTTAAGTTAATAATACGTGATTATTATCAAATAAAGTAATTGCAAAGTACTTTTGTATAAGTTGTTGTTTTCTCTGGGTAATTACTAATTATGCATGCTTCAAAGTAGTAGAGTCCATTCAAGTGTTTTGTTTTTTTAATTTTATGTACTGAAATTGTTGGCAATTGAACTAACTGTTATTTGAATTATTATGTTTTGTTTAGCAACAAACGTTATTTCCTCGTTATACTTTTTACATTAAGTTACGAGTACTACTTGTCATTGTATGGGTACCTAGGAATTCATTATGAGTATATTTATACATAAATAAACTAAGAGGGGGATCTTTATTAATGTCACATTGCAAATTTTTTTTATAAGTTTATTTTTATGTTTGCACATTAAGACGCTGACTGCAGCCGATGACCTTGAGCAATAAATACGCCCACAAATTTATTCGCCTTTGAATTTCTTTGCAACGCGCGGCAGCTATCACTGTCGATTCCCGTAGGAGTGACAGAGAAAAAGCGCATGGAATAGAAGGGCCTAAGTGCCAAACAACAAAATTCGTTGTGCAATTAAAAATTGCCTTTTTATTAAAAATCTAAATCAGCCATTTGCTTAAAAAACATGTAATATACAATACAGCAATTGAGAAAAATGGTAATTTATATATTTTCAGAGGCTACTTTGAGATTATTTTCCATCGAGAAAAATTTTTAGAATCGTGTTTTGGAAACGACCACCTAGTCAAAAATATGATCAATTACAACTACATAGAATTTGGCAACAATGCGAGCCATAGGCTTAAAGCAAAATAATCTTCATTGAGCTGAATTTGGCTCATGTCAGCGTCTTAATGTTTGATTTACCGCACAGTAAACGCACAGTACAAATATTTGTGTGCATGAACATGTCTGTTTGTACTGGTCTGGGTGTTTTCTATGTATTATAAGTATGTATTTACAAAAAAAAAAAAGTATATAAGTAAGTTTATCGGTTGTCTAGTACCCCATACGACAGGGTACTTAATAGTACCTTAATTTGGGACTAGATGGCTTTGTGTGGCCCAGTGAGGCATGTCTTAAAAAATATTTAATTTAATATTTAATTTACGCAAAAACTACTACTAAGAGTTGTATGAAGTAAAATATAGTGATACTGATTGCAAAAAACCTAACATAAAACAATGCGAATCTATTTTATGATTCCTACGTTTGCGAAGTAACGGAAAAAAGGGTACTTATGTAGTTATTTATATATATATATATTGAATTCTGGCTAAGGCAATATTCTCGCGATGTAATATGAAATGAAAATAGTTTGACACCCTGGAAAGGACTTAAGTAAGATTGTTAATGAATGGACGATATTATAGGGCATCAATTATTTAATCAATATTTTTATAGAGATAGTATATTTTTTAAAGTGATATGAAAAACGATATTACTAAGTTGATATAACTAAAATTCATGAGTTTCAGGCGTACGAGGTCGCGGTCACAGCGCTGATCTATACTGATAATATAAGGAGAAAAGGCTTCAAAACAAATAATCATAATATTTCACTGTTAGAATACTACATTATACCTCGATAAACCCCGTGTAAAAAACAAGATTATATACAGTTAATATATCAAAAATAAAAAGCTATTGCATAGCATTTTTTATCAACTCATGCAATTATAAAACTAAAAAGTATCACCGCTGTGCCGGTCGGAGTGGGGGGTGTTAGGTTATTTTCGTTACGGAATTTCTGGATTCGGTCTCCACGCTTAAGGCCCGCGATAGAAGCTATGCAATAGCTTAAAATACCAACATTAAATCCCTATATTTCGAATGTATGTTGCGAAAATTTATGAATAAAAAACAAAGTTTATAAAAAACACATTATATTTACAAAAAAATCCTAAATAAGTACCATTATGTCCAATTATTATTACATGTGACATAATTACTACTAGTATAAGATCCCACCATACAACGACCTTCACCGAGCTGGTTATTGGATGAAAAGTATTTTATATGCAATTAAATATGCCAATAAATATATTGCAAATGGGTTGACTAAAAATTTGACAACCGAATTTCATGTCTGGTTTTTCGCATTCAACCCTATACTACCGTGTTCATAATTAAATAATATTTGTTTGCATTTAACTTTATTTAATTAACCAGACCGGTGCAAGTTACTAGTATCGATTTACCAGTTTATACCTGCCTACTCAAGGGTTGTGACTAGAAAAAAATAGTCAACCTAACGTTTGAATATTCTATGGGCTTCATACTTTAGATTGGTATGGAATTTGTCTATTAATCAAACCAGTGAAAAGTTTAAAAAAAAAAAAAAAAAAAAAGTTAATTAATCATACTCTGGACTGATTTTTTTAAGGCAACCCATTTGTAATGTATTTATTGGCATATTTTATTGAATAGAAAATACTTTTCATCTAATAACCAGCTCGGTGAAGGTCGTTGTATGGTGGGATCTTAGACTATACTTTTCTACATCTACATAAGCGAAGTCGGGGCAAGCCGCTAGTCGTACATATTTTAAAATTCTAAAACAGTTGAATTAACAAGTTACATCCGCATATTCATTTCAAAATCCAGTTGAAGTCAAGAATGTCTTATCAGTTCCACTCACCGTATAGATAATGACAATGCACAGTTATCGGTATTATATAAATCTATGCTCATCTCTGATTCTTTACTCAGTGAGTCTTCAGACATCACTGGTCGAGAACTAAGCGTTCACAATGAAAGCGGTTTTATTACTACCACTGTTTGTGGCGCTGTGCTGCAGTGTTGCTTTGAAGAAAAATGACGAAAAAGAACTAGAATGGTGGGAAACTACAATTTTCTACCAAATTTATCCGCGGTCATACGCTGACAGCAATGGAGACGGCATTGGAGATTTGAATGGTATGTTTTATTTAAAATTTTTTACGCTTAGCGATAGCATTGTAGAGTTGAGTCATTTCAATATCTCTGTTATCTACATGTACCGTTACTAGGTATACTGCTTTTATTTATAGGTAAACCACAATTGGTTCTTATTTGGTATTGGTAGGGTTAATGCTTCGGTTATCCTATATTAAGTGAAGACTTCATTAGGAACCTATTTGGTATTGATAACAATAATTTTTTGACAACAAGTTTGGTTTACTGGTAGGTAACTCTGTCTCTGAGCCATGGGTTGCGGGTTCGATCCGAGTGCAGTACTCATATTTGTGTGCATGGATACAGATAAATAATTAGAAATGTAGAAAATATCTCATTATTATTTTACTCCCAAAGTAAACTATTTAAATCCGCCATTGTTCCTAGTTCCTCACATGAGTACTAACTATGCACGTAATGCTCCCATCTCTCGATTGCCAAAAACATATAATCATATATTTGAGGACGTGGATTTATTCTTGGTCAGTAAGAATACAATAAAAAGCAAGGCAATGGAAATACTCAAAATGAAGTACCCATGAGACTCAGGCATGAGCTTGAAATATTAGGGGTTAAAGTATGAAATTGCCGTTTTGTATGGACAAAATGGAGAAAAGTCATTTTTCCATACTAACAATTTTTTAGTTTTTTTAAAAATGCCTGAATCGTTTTCGATGCAATTAAAGGTGAAAGTTAGATGGTTATAAAGCTACGCATTATAGTATTTAAATTTCGAAAATCAAAGTATATAATACAAATATACTTAATTGAAGCAAGAAGGTCAGCTGACACATTGTAAGGGGTCTTTTCAACGACTGCCTTTGAAGTAATAGGCACTAGTATTGCATTTTTTTTAGTCAAATTTACTTTATTAATTTTTGATACAATACAAAAAGAATTACGCAATAATATGACTATACTTAAGAACTATAAACAAAATAAAAAGTGGGAAAATAATCGGCAATTTCATACTTTAACCCTATTATTTTGTTTAAATTAAGTTGTTTTTTCTCGATTTTGTAGCTGTTATTTAATAGATTATATTATAGTACATTAATATGACAATTATATATTAATTTTACGCCACGCACGAGATTGAAATTGTTTCTCATTAGTAGTTTTTATTATGTTAATTATCTTACCATTACCACCACTACTTATAGTTATTTTAAGGGAAACCTGTAATTAGCTTTACTTACTTTTACAATACTACTTAAGACAAAATAATGTATTACGCAGTTGGTTTTCTAAATAAATATAAATAAAAATAAAAATAAATAAAGCATTCGAATTGCGGAAACAACGAAGGCACTACCGCAAACACCTACTTAGACCCGAGAAAAATGCTTTTTTATTGGCCTAGGCCCCTGCTGTGGGCTGTGGGCTGATTTAGTAACATAATACATATATAAATAAATAAATCAATAAATAAATAAATTAATAAATAAATGTGGACAACATCACATACAATGTTCTGATCCCAATTTGAATAACTATTTAAAGCATTCGTATTTTGAAAACCAGAAACTATTGTAGAAAAACACTTTTTTTTCTACATTGACCCCGTCCGGGAATCAAACCCGGGACCTCGGAGCAGGCGACACCTTGAAAACCGGTGTGTACGCCACTCCGCCACGGAGGTCGTCAAAATATATGTAGATTATTTTGTTTATAAGAAACTTTAAAGTTGATATGACGGTTTTCAGTGATTGCTTGTGGCACCGTCTCAAAATTAGTGGCTATCTTGTATGTTTTTATTTTTACTTGAAGGTTATTATTCCTTTTAAACAATTTTTCTATTGAAAACCATTTTTTCATTCTGATGCCACAATAGGCTGCAAGTTGATATTCGACATAGGTTTTGTAAGAATTAATATGTTAAATTGATTAATCATTTTCAATGATTTATCAGTCAAGAGTTCAGACTTAAAAGTAATCATGTCCCGAATCACAAAAAAAGTCTGTATTATCATACTAAAGTAGCTACTCATATTTAGACTGAAGAAATTTAAAAGCCAAGGTACAGGAGCATTCAATTATCGGAATTCATATCATCATAATCATGATACAGCTTCAGGTATGCAGGCAATTTATGACTGGTTAAATCGCAATCTCCTGACTCTGAATGCTGCCAAGACCCAATTCTTGTGTTTCCACAAGACTGCTGCTTCTAGACCTCCTCCAGCTCTATTGTACATCAAAGTGCACGATCGGACATGTAAAGCATCTTTGGACGAAATTTTTTCCAGCTGTAATTGCGCCCAAATAAAAAAAGTGGAAGCTCTTAGGTACTTAGGAGTCTTTTTGGATGAAAAACTTACCTTTAAGAGGCACATATCTATCACTGCAGGAAGAGTTCGCAAACTGATTTATGCTATGAAATTACTAAGAGAGACAACGGATGGTAGTTTATTAAAATTGGTGTACCTAGCGTTGTGTCAGTCCGTCATTAATTTCTGCATTTTGACCTGGGGTGGCGTTGGGTCGACTACATTGATGGTTTTGGAGAGGGCACAGAGAGCTGTTCTAAAGGTGGCTCTTGGCAGGCCACGGCGATACCATACTAGTGATCTGTACGAAGAAGCCCAGGTGCTGAGTGTCCGGAGACTATATTTGTTCAGAGTCGTAGTATACATGCACAAAATAGCCATCAACTTGCTGGAGCAGGGTGGGTCCAGGAAAAGAGTCTTTAGACTCCAAACTCCTATCCTAAAAACAAATTTTTCGCACAAATTCAAAGCATTTCTTTTCCCTCGCATTTATAATAAGTTCATTGGCTTATGTAATTTAAAGTACGTCCAACTATATGAAGCCAGGAGACATGTCCAAAACCTTCTGCTGACTTGGAGTTATGAGGAGACTGAAGATGTTTTCAAAGTTTCAATTTAGATATTTCCACCCACTCGCACCCTCATGGACAAGCACTGATACATACATAAAACACTCATAATCGCAAATACACGCACACACGCTCATTCACACGCACATATACACACACACAAGCGCTTCTTTAATTTTAATTTAATTTAATTTTAGTTTTTATGTAAATCATATAAAATATAATAGTATGAATTTAATTTCAAATTCAAATTCAAAATTCAAATTTATTTATTTCGGATAATTTTAGATCCATAGTGTTAGTAACATAGTTCTTAATGACAATGTTAGAAACTTTTGAGCTAAATTAAAACTTACTAGGTTCATTTTTTGTGAGTAAATTCAATGTGATTCTTACGAATCATGCCTAGCCTAGTGTAGGAATCACAGGTAAATTGTAATAGATTAAGTTATGATTCGGCAATAAAAATATTCTATTCTATTCTATTCTATTCTATTCTATTCTAATTGGGCCTTTAATCATCGCTGATGCTTCTATTGTACACTTATTAAATTCAGGGATCGCATCGAAGTTGGAGTACGTGAAGGCATTGGGTGTGGGGGCCATTTGGTTGTCCCCTATATACCAGTCTCCCATGTATGACTTCGGGTATGATATCGCTGACTTCTATGCGGTGCATGACGAGTATGGGACCATGGAAGACTTTGACGGATTGGTTGCAAAGGCTAATTCACTCGGTAAGTTTTAATATGTTTGTTGCATTCATTTTAGGGTAGGTAACGTTAGCATCTACACGTATACAATGTGTAAGTTTTTAAAGGTTTTCTACAACAAATATTCAAAATTGTTGCTGTATTTAGAAAGAAAGAAAAAAAGAAAGAAATATTTATTTGACACAAAAACAAACACAGCACAAACATATAATAAAAAAAAAGGAAATAAGTGTCAAAAGGTTCCCGCTCAGCATTAGTCGTGACTGCTAGACGCTTATCACGCTTATTTATACTATTTACTTCTGCATTGTTTTCTATACTCGTATCAAGGGTGAACCTATTATAATTTTGGTTTACCAAAATGTCTCTCACGATCTTAGCAATTAAAATAATGAAAAAAATTACTTTAATGAGTTATTAGAATGTTATATTGATGTTATTACATACATCGATCATAAACCTTTCATGTGACGAAAATGATCGATATATTTAGTAATTATCAAGCAAATTGAGCATCAAAGTTGTATATGAATCAGAACAAATACGTTTTAACACTTATTTATAGAGCTTATTTTTGATCATCATAATTAATTAACTTAACACCATAAAGTACGATAGAATTACAAGTTTACTAGCTATTGCGTTCGAAATATGCCAGAACAATTTATAACCCATGTGTACGGTGTAGCATAATTTTCATTTTACACATTATGTGTCAAATTGCCTAGGGCGAATAAATAATTAACTAACTTATTCAAAAAGTACTGTTTTCAATCAATGAATATATTAGAAATAAATGATTTCATCCATTAAAGTTTACCAATCCATCCATCAATTCACATGAAATATAAATAGTACGGATCGTATGCGTAGCGTGCAATAAGTAACAAGATATAATCTTTTGAAAACTGATAAAGCAGGAAGCTTTAAATTAGTCTGTAAAATAATACTGTTTAAACTGTCATGGTCACTATCACTAGTGTTTTTTGATTCGGGATTTATACCACCACATGTGCAAATCCCATACATCACTTGTACATGGTATAAATCCCGAATCAAATAATTCTAGTCTGTAAAATGTTGTTACATTAAAACACATATATGGAACAAAATATAAAATACATTAAAGATCAAACATTAATGTGATTTTTATTATCATTACACAATCACAGGTTTAAAAGTGGTCCTGGATCTGGTACCCAATCACACTTCAAACGAGAGTATGTGGTTCCAAGAAGCGTTAAAAGGTAATAAGAAATATTTCAACTACTTTGTGTGGGAAGATGGAATTGTCGATGAAAACGGGAACAGACAACCGCCTAATAACTGGGTGAGTATTTTTGTGAAATATATAAAAGTGAGTCGGCAAAAAGTTACCTACAACCGTGTTTTGTTTTACATAAAATTAACGTATAACGTTTATTATATAACGCATAGATATATAATAAGAAAAAGTAAATACACACTCTGACAAAACGTCCGAATCTGATCATTTAGGTATGATGCGAGTCATACATCCAAGTTCAAATAATCTAGATCAGGTTGTTTTTGCTTTGCGGTAGGCATGGCTTGAACAGTTCACAATACAATTTTTGTATAAGACACTGTATCTAGTCCTTATATCTCATCCATGATCCTTGAATTTGTATAGTCAAAGGACGTGAAAAGTATATAACACTTATTACATGCATATAAAATAAATACCAACTCCTGATCATTGTTTTACGTTCCAGAAGAGCCATTTTCGTGGAAGCGCGTGGGAGTACAGAGAAGAAGTAGGCAAATACTACTTGCATCAGTTTGTAGTTGGACAGCCTGACCTCAACTACCGAAATCCTGATGTTGTCGAGGAAATGAAGGTAGAGTATACAAAAATTATAACTGACAATCATAAGTAACATTTTATTTTATAAAACATGATATTTTCGCATTCTATCTGCTTTCTATTAATAAAAAAGTAGACTATATTTCAAAGATTTCATACAGAAACTGCTTTTGAATCAAATATAAGCATACCCAACTTATAAATTAATTGCTTATCCTTGAACTTTTCTTTTTATACAGAATATCATCCGTTTTTGGCTCAACAAAGGTGTTGCTGGATTTAGAGTGGACGCTGCCAACTGCTTGTTCGAAGTCGACAAGGAAGTCTTTGGAGGTCGTTATCCTGATGAACCATTATCTGGAAGAACTGATGTCGACCCCGGATCTCATGACTATTTGTCTCACATTTACACAAAGAACCAAGAAGAGACGTACTATATGGTTTATGATTGGAGAGATGTCTTTGAAGAGGTCAAAGCTAAAGATGGATTATCCAGAGTCATGATGACTGAAGTATATGCACCAATACAAGATGTTGTAAGATACTTTGGTGAAGGCGACAGACTAGGAGCACAGATGCCATTCAATTTCGATCTGATCACTGATGTGGATGCTTCGTCATCAGCAGCTGATATCAAGAGGGCTATTGATAAGTTCATCACTTACAAGCCGGTAGATAAGAAACCAAATTGGGTGGTGAGAATCTTCTGATATTGATTAGTAAAACTGTAACTCACTCGTGATATTTACGGCTTATCTGTAATTATTTTCCAAAGTCCTTTCCAATTAGAAGTTTTACAAAGTGATTTCTATAACTAATATTATAATAGCTGTGTGTATAAGTTTGCTTGAAAATGTATAAATTATATTATATAAAAAGTTTTGCGATTATGTCTTCATAGGTAGGAAACCATGACAACAGCAGGATGGCGACACGATATGGACCTTCTTTGGTGGATGGAATAAACATGGTTGTTTTGCTTTTGCCTGGAGTAGGAGTTACATACATGGTAAGTTTAAGGATACAAGTTAAAAACATTTTGTAGAATTCAACTAACATCTAGTTATAGATTTATTGTACTAGTTCAAGAAGATCATTGCTAATGTATCAAAAACCTGTTAAAGGGAGAAGAACTCGGGTTAGTTGATGGCTACGTGAGCTGGGAAGACACTGTAGACCCTGCCGGATGCAATACTAACGATCCTATCAACTATGTTACCGCGTCCAGGGATCCAGAACGAACACCGTTCCAGTGGAACAGCAGCAAAAATGCTGGTATGAAAATTTGATTGATCGCATGATAGGATGCATATTACAATATGTAATTTAAAACATAAACCTTTTTTGTGCTTCCTACGATGAACAGATCACCTTAAGTGGTACCGAATATAAACAAATAAAAAAACAGCATGTTTCTTTTTTTACTTATTTATTATTTCGTCCTGCATGGATTGGACTTTGATGTTTTTTCTTTGATGAACCAAATACAAATACAAACATAAGCTAATAAAACGAATCAGTGAAAGCAGGTTGGTGAAGCGATTACAATAATCTCCAGAACATTTCATTTGATATCATGATGTATTTTCTTTAGTTAAGTATTATTTGATTTTGTTAGGGTTCTCCACTGCCGAAAAGACCTGGCTGCCAGTTGCTGATGGTTACGAGACCCTTAACGCTGAAGCACAGCAGGCATCTAGCAGGTCCCACCTGAAGGTATACCAGGCGTTAGCAGCTCTACGTCAACAGGAAGTCTTCAGATACGGTAGATTCGAGTCACTGGCTATAAACAAAGACGTGTTTGCTTTCAGAAGGTAATTGCACTAGTTTTTTAAAAGTTTATTTATCATTTATGAACTGACTCCAAAAATGGAGGACGGTCTAGTATGTCTGTATATTTTTTTTTATTAAAATTTTGCACAAAAAACGCGAGTCGAATAAAATAGTCGATTTATAAGTATTTGTGTTCAAAACTGTGAATCAGTTTTGGAGGTTAGATTTTACAGACAAATAGAATTAATAACAGATAAAAAAAAAGATAATTTCAGGTTTTCATTTTATATCATCTTCAATTATCATCAGTATCAGACTATGTATGTATATTCGTCTACGAGCCTTCGCAAAAACAGGATATTGTCATAATTGCCATGCTTGGTAAGCAGGTTGGCGATAAGAGTTTAGTCAGTGGTATAAATGACACTGAAGCTCATCTTCTTTTGGCTCTGGCAGTACTGTCGCCTCTAGCGTCAGCAAAAGGAAAAGAAGGGTCGTTGTATTCTTTTCATGTGACGATATTACACGACTCATTTTATATGATATAGTATTATTAAGAGTAATCGTTGAAAATAATAAAAAAATCAACTATTTTGCAATTCATGCACGAAAGCCGTTGGTGACTGTTGTTTATATTATTTTTGTTTGTTTGATATTTTCCCAGAATTTGGAATAGGTAACTAAAAAGGGTTCAAAAAAGGAACCAACAACTCGGTACGCGGTAATTTAAATATACACAAGAATATCTTATTCCCTCTTTTTTTAAATGGTTACTTGTTTTTAATAAAATGTTTCCCAAATCCTTCAGGTGGTACAAGAATGAAGCATATCTCGTGGTCGTGAACATGAGAAATGCCGACCATGTGGTGGACTTGACTTACTTCGAAAACGTCACTGGTGAAGTGAAGGTTGTGCTTAGAAGCGTCCAGTCTCCAAAGGACGAAGGGTGAATATACCAAATTTCTTGAAAAATTGCACCGATCGATTGACCTTAAAGGCGGGCCTTTTTGAATCCAATCAGTATTCTGAAGCTCCATCAACAGCGTTCTACTAGATTTGAAATAGATACCGAATGGATTTTTAACTTATAATATGTATAAACTAGCTAACCGCCTGCTGATCTGCCCGAATAAAACCTAAGTGGAATAAAAGATAGTCTATGTTTTTCTAAAAGCCTCATCAATGTTTGCATTAAATTTCATCAACATCGGTTTTGGAATTTAATCGTAATAGGTAACAGACAGACAAACAGGCATACTTACTTTCGTATTTATAATATAAGTAAGTAAGGATTGAAACGTTTTCTGGCAGTTAAGTTAACTGTTAACGGAAAATCCTATTTAAATGGTTTTAATACTGCATTTAGAATCATCTGTTCAACAGCAGTTTATTAATCATGACATAGTGTCACAGATTTGTGATCTAAATTTATTAAAATTGCAATACCATCCACTATGTTCAATATTTTTACGTATGGTTAACACTACTTGCATTTATTTAATTCCGAGCACAACTAAGGAAACTAAAGAGAAAAAGTTATAATCCTCCGTATCTCATAATATTTTATCAATATTGTATTTTTATGTTCATAGCCTAGGTTTGTTTGTTTTTACAGAATGAAATTTCCCGCTTCAGCATTACCAGTTGCCGGATACGAGGGACTTGTACTGAAATTGAAATAGATGACTTGATTATGAACATGATTATCCATTAAATACATGCATTAATAAACCCGTTTTGTTTTATTATTTAAATAATTATGATTGATCTACTTGAATCGTAAAGTATATTCAAGGCGAACCATTGGGGTAAAATCTAAACGTCTTGATGCTGCTTGCTTGATGATGATTATAGCTGGATGCTAATATACAGCCTAAAGAACTCCACCTGGACAGTTCATGACAAAATCTTGGATAAAAATGTTCGTGATCTTCCACATATGACACGAGGCACCAAGGCACCCGATCAAATATATATAATATGTCTAGCTTACTAGGCGGTGAATTTTCGTCTAATAGAACAGGTAATCACGAAAGGAAAATAAATACATTAGGTAATGGTTTAAAAGTAAAGAGCAATACTTATTCAAACTAAAGAAAATCAATATATTGAATGTTTACAGGAAAAATAACAATTCGGCAAGTAGTGATCTTTGCTAAACATAACAAATTTTGGTTATGTCAGAAGAAACATAAGATATATTTACTATGGCTAATAGATATATTTTCGACAACTTTTACTTTGTGTAAAAAAATTCCAGAGTAATGATGACTGATATCTTTAAATTTGGTCATGTTTTTTTTAAAGTTGATGATTTTTTTATCACTAGCTGATATTAAGAACGCTATTGGTATTATTATTTACTGCTAAGGATATAAAATGGTCATCATAACAGACAAACAAACGTATAATTCGAACACACCAAAGTTGGTAAGAAGTGTACAATCCAAAAACGTATTTGCATGAAATAACAGTTCATGTAAGAAGTGTACAATCCAAAAACGTATTTGCATGAAATAACATAAATAGCAAGGTAATGCTGATTGTTTCGAGACTTCTCCTTTTTTTTAAATCGAAAACTCAAAAAATATTATTCATAGTAGAATATCTAAACAACTAAAGAACTCACATTCATGTTACAAAAACATGCTGTAAATATCGCAATAAAAAAAAAGTAAAACAACCACTACAGACTGAAATACAGCAGGCCCATTAGATCGCGGGTGGTAAGCTGCTAGCCGCAGTTTCCACTTTTTTTACTTTGTTGAAATATGGATATTGTTACAGAAACCGCTACAGTTTTTTAGGCGCTGGTCTGTAGTGGCAAAACATCGTGTTATAAGGTATAAGACACTAAATGCATAACATTTTACCTAAGTTTGTGTGACTTATGTAGATCGGTGTTAAATACTTATATGTACTTACATCTGTAAAAGTAAAGGGATGAAACATTTCATCCCTTAGACCATTACTAATGAAATGATGATTATAACAGATGTGATTGTTTGTGTAATTGATGACGTAAAATTTTATCAAACAGCTCATGTGTCCCTATAATATTAATAACACTTTGTTGCACTTGTGCAAACATGATAAATGACAATCGATAACCTAAAAGATATTTATAAATGAACTCAAAATCAAATAGTTAGTATTCTTCGGTAGTGCTTCCAAGAGAGTCTGAGTGTATACACTAAGTGGCGTGTTTTAGATTTTCATGAATCTTGGCGATATCAAATACAGGTAGATACAGTGTGTTGACTTCCTATTAAATATATTTTTCATTTATTTTATATAATTATAAACATTTTAATCATATCAATCTAAGCGAAGATAACAGTTTTATTATATACATTTTATATTAAGAAGCACGTTAAATTCAAGTGCAGTCGGAAACTTAAAAAATATTGGCAGTACCTTGTGCAAGCATAGAGGACAGCACATCTATATACCCTTTCCAAAATAGATTACACAGCGTATAAAAATAAGTTTTTTTTTAATTAAATTTAAAACAAAGAAACTACCAGAATATACCTAGTGAGGTCATAAGTTCTGTCACATGTTGAATATGAAATAATTTAGACATGTTTATTATTTATGTAACCATTTATATAGAAAAATGAACTTAATAAAACATAGATTCATACGGTGATAAAGTTTATTCAAAATGACCCCCGCTATTTTGAATACAGGCCTTCAATCTGTGCGGCCAGTCGTCTATCGCAGCACGAACGAGGTCCATGTCAATATAGGCGGCTGCCTTAATCAAGGATGCCTTGAGTGACTCCAAATCAGGATGAGGCTTTGAGCAGGCCTTTTCCTCCAAGTGTTGCCATATCTTGTAATCTAACGGACTCAAATCTGGACTGGAGGAGGGCCAGTCTTCGTGCCGGATGAAGTCGATTTCACGTGCCGCCAGCCAGTCTTGTGTGCTTTTCGCTCTATGAGCTGGCGCAGAATCTTGTTGGAATACCCAGTGCCTGTTATTAAACATGATATGAGAAACAGGTTCCACAAGGTTCTTGAGGACTGTATTTTGATACACAACTGCATTCGTTTTTACGCCTTTCTCACAAAAATGTACCTCAGTTAAGCCCCAATAATAGACTCCCAACCAAAACATGAGCGAGGATGGAAAATGACCTCGTTGGACACGCGGAATACTGTTGCTCGCTTCTTCACTGCTGTGTGCGTATACCTTATTATTTCGTTTGTTGTAGCTCTCTTCCACGGTGAAATTATTTTCATCCGAAAATAGAATTTCCCGATGCTTTTTTCCCGCGTACCGCTTCAACAAAGCGCGGCATCTCTTCAGTCTCAGGTTCATTAAACGAGCGTCCAAGCGATGTCCTGTTTTTCTTCGATATGCCCTAAGCTCTAAGTCTTCATTTAACACCCTTTTCATTTAAAAATTTTAAATTCGAATTCAATAAAATTTTTTGTGGCCAGCATTCTAAATTCAAAAGTTTTTATCGTGTGACAGAACTTATGACCTGACTATGTACTTGTAACACGGTAGAGAGAGAGAGGGAAAGAGGGAGAGAGAGAGAAATTTATGTGATATGTACGTACCTGTTTGTCCAGGTGACTGTAGTAAGAAGTGGATCTACTGAATTTACCTGTATTGCGATAACACCCACTGTGAGATAGATCAGAGATAAGCGATTGGATGGAATATTTGTCAAGCAATACTCTATCTTAATCCTAATCTCGAGATCGAGATATTTCAGTCTATAATAAAGGTGGGAGAGAAAGTATCCATCATCTTTAATAACAGCCATCATGCGGTAAGATCCTCTATTTATTGAAAGATATAACAATTAAGTAAAGTAGGTTGGTTATATTGAACATTACTGAAATTACTGTTGGTAAAACGATTTTATATATAACCGTAAGCAGGTGTAATGAAAGTGAAGTACTAAAAAATAATATTGATGTGCAGGTTAAAATTAAGGAGCCTCTTGTTGTCTTCATTGGTGCTACTTCTGGTCCAAGCTCATGAGCAAGAATGGTGGGAGACTACCATATTTTATCAAATATATCCAAGGTCTTTCAAGGATAGCGACGGAGATGGCATCGGTGACCTGAATGGTATATAAGTTTATACATATTTTAATTAATAATAAAATCATCAAAAAAAAACATATACGTAATTATAATTAATATTCAAAATATTACATACTAAAACTAGGTACATAATAATATTATAAAACAGCATTTAATATTACATTTATTTGATATTTTTTTTCAATACTGTGTAGTTATACAGTTCTCTTGTAGCTCAATTTCTGTTATATTATGACTTTTATGTGAAATTATGTTTCTAAATTTATATTATTTTGCTTCACAGGAATTACTTCCAGCTTGGAATATTTAAAAGAGTTGGGTGTTGGAGCAACATGGCTTTCGCCGATCTTCAAATCTCCAATGTACGATTTTGGTTACGACATTTCTGATTTTTATGATATTCAAGATGAGTACGGGACTATGGAAGATTTTGATAGGCTTATTGCCAGGGCTAACGAACTTGGTATATTGATATTATTTAAAAATATAGTATGTAAGGTTTAACCTTTGAAATGATTAACGACTCCAGCTTTATGATCTTTTTGCAGATATAAAGATAGTCTTAGATTTCGTTCCAAATCACGGCAGTAATGAGAGTGTGTGGTTCCAAGAAGCTCTCAAGGGACACGAAAAGTATTATAATTACTTCGTATGGGAAGATGGAGTTGTTGATGGAACTGGAAAACGCAGCCCTCCTAATAATTGGGTAAATTTATGTTTGAAATAATTACTTATGTAACCATTTATAATACGAGTGCAAAAAAATCTGCTCATTACGTTCATTGCTAGGACTAATTTGAATAAAAGATTTTAAGGAAAAATTGAACTTTTATGCAGGTGAGTGTGTTCCGAAAAAGCGCTTGGGAATATAGAGAAGAAGTCGACAAGTATTACCTTCACCAATTCGTGATTGGCCAACCTGACTTAAATTACCGCAACCCTGCTGTCGTCGAAGAAATGAAGAATGTAGTAAGATTTTGGCTTAACAAAGGAGTGGCTGGCTTCAGAGTTGATGCCATTGCTCATTTGTTTGAGGTTGATAAAGAGTTGTATGGAGGAAAGTATCCAGATGAGCCGCTATCAGGCAATAGCGAAGACCCTGATGATTACAGTTATTTGAACCACATTTACACCACAGACCATGAGATGACTTTTGATATGGTTTACCAGTGGAGAGAAGTCTTTGATGAGTTCAAAGAAAAGGATGGTGTCACAAGAGTGATGATGACTGAGGCATACTCAAGCCCTCAAGTCACAATGAAGTACTTCGGTGATGGTGAGCGTAATGGAGCTCAAATGCCTTTTAATTTTGTGCTTATATCTGATGTGAATGGTGAATCTTCAGCTCAAGAGATTAAATATGCATTGGATAAATTTTTGACTTTCAAACCTATAGACAAACAAGCTAACTGGGTGGTAAGTTTCAATTTCTAATTAAAATGTATTATCCCTACCCATTCATTTCAATTAACCTAATTCGTTTTTTTACAGGCTGGAAACCATGATAATAATAGAGTTGCGTCAAGATTTAGTCCAGAGCTTGTAGATGGTATCAACATGATTGTTCTTTTGCTGCCTGGAATAGCTGTAACATACATGGTAAGTGTTTGTAATTTAATATTTAATCGTAAAAAGTGTTTTGTGGACGTGTAATTGGTATAGCTGAATATTTAAAAATAACTGGATGGCTCGATTAGTTAAACCACACAATCACTTTTCATGAATCATGCATAAAGTTTTGGGCTAAATTGTGGTATTTTATTTTATTTATTTTTAGGGCGAAGAAATTGGCATGGTTGACGGATATGTTAGTTGGGAAGATACCGTTGATCCAAGTGGTTGCAATACAGACGACCCGATCAACTACTGGACAGCTTCTAGAGACCCTGAAAGAACACCATTCCAGTGGAGTGCCGATGTGAATGCTGGTAAAATCAAAACAATAGCTAATATCATACTTTCGTACTTTTTTTTAAAACTACAACCGTTCGTGGCAATTGTCTTGATATTCAAACAACAACACAATCAAATAAGTATAAACATTTTCAAAATAGGCTACGTCATGTTTTGGTTATTTTGGATACCAGCTGATATTTTGCATACCAAAGAAAAAGGAAAATTACAAAATAAGCAAGAAGTAATTGAAAAACTTTTACATTTACAGGGTTTTCGACTGCGGACAAAACCTGGTTGCCTGTTGCCAGTGGCTACGAAACACTGAACGTAAAAGCTCAACGGGAAGCCAAAAAATCTCATTTGAGCGTATACAAAACTCTTGCCTCTCTTCGCAAAGAGGATGTATTTAGACTTGGCAGATACGAGTCAGTTGCTCTTAACTCTGATGTCTTTGCATTTAAGAGGTATGATTTCACAAAAAACTGGACAGTATTTTTTTTTACAAATTTTGCAATAAGATATTTATTGTTCAGGTGAATTGTAAAGTGTTCACATTAAAACTAGCTATCAATATCTCACACATTTGTCAAAATACCTTCTGACGACCATTTGGATCAGCGGTAGTAAACGCTGCTTCTGTGCCATGGGTCACAATATTTGTGTGCATGAACATGTCTGTTTGTACTGGTCTGGGTGTTTTCTATATATCATAAGTATGTATTTACAAAAAAAATATATAAGTAAGTTTATCGGTGGTCTAGTACCCCATACGAGGGTACTTAATAGTAGCTTAATTTGGGACTAGTTGGCTCTGTGTGGCCCAGTGAGGCATGTCCTAAATATTGTTTTTTTCTTAATAGCAATATCTTTAAAGAACGGCTTACGTCTAGATGTTTTCACAATCTATTCATCAAAAGTGGTCTTACCACATTTCTTTAGCTTTATTGATAAAGAATATCTCCTATTTAATCTTATCGAACATCCTAAGAATATTTCAAAAGTAACTCAGTATTACTTGAACTTGACCTGATAAAATAATTCTCTTAAACAGGGTGTTAGGTAAATTGAATAACAAGCTAAAACCAGCCTATGTAACATAATATGCATATAAATACTATGGTGAAGTCAGAAATTTGTTATTCATCATTATTGTTGATGACCTATTGCTTGATGAAATGATTGATGTTGGTGAAATGTAAAGTTTCAATACCTACTTCAGTAAATATACTTTAGTATTGAAACTTTCTGACGAAATATTTCAGGATGGGTTTCAGGCCAACAGCCTTTAAAAAAACAATCTGGTATAAGTGATATTACCACAAAGAGAACGGTTTCTGAAAGATAATGGCTGGGGAACATTAAAATCCCGCTGTTTCCAGTAATTGTTACAGTTATTGCTAATGAAAGGGAGCAATTTGAGCAAGCCTTTGTTTAGACAAAATAAAAAAAGATCTTTGAACGTAATATTCAGGTTGAGTAACGGAACAAATTGTCCGACTTCATTACAGGAGATTTTGTTCATTCTTTTAGGATTGGGACAAATCGAATGTATTCTTTAAATTGGTCAAGTTCTTCGCCTTTTTTTTTATGTAGTCTGCAGACTATATTCATCATCATCATCATCATCAGCCTATTGCAGTCCACTGCTGGATATAGGCCTCTCCAAATGCATGCCACTTAGGTCGATCCTCGGCTTCTCTCATCCAGCTCCTGCCAGCCACCTTGCGCAAATAATCACTCCACCTGGCCTGGGGGCGTCCTACATTACGTTTGTCGAGACGCGGTCTCCACTCAAGAATATATTGATATATTTCGCGATTTTAATTTGCTAATGCATAGTTTTGAAATTATCTTACAAATATTATAAATCTAATGTTTGGATTGATGTTTCTTACTCAATCACGCCAAAACAACAGAACAAATTAATCAGAATTATAATATCAGTATATAAACTTGAAAAATTTTTGTCTCAGGCGGGACTCGAACCCGCATCTCCTCGCAGTGATGCAGTGAGCGGGTTCGAGTCCCGCCTGAGACAAAATTTTTTCAAGTTTATATACTGATATTATAAGTGCAATTAAGTTGCTAAAATATCAAATAAAGTATAATCAGAATTATATTTGGTAAGAAGATAGTATTTTCTGTGTCCCCGTAGGCTTATGTTTATTATTTTTTTATGTTAAAAGGTATAAAAATACCATGTAGTTTTCTACAGAGTGGCAGTTTACGGGTCAGAGTATAGCAGACGCTAAATTTATCCTAGAACGCAGTCGTGGGCAAGAGCTTGTGTAGTCTAAAGCTTATTTTTTTTGCAGGTGGTATAATGGCGAAAACTACGTTGTTGTGGTCAACTTTAGAAATAATTCGCATACAATTGATTTGGGGTACTTTCAAAATGTAACTGGTCATCTCAAGGTTGTAGAAAGCAGTATCTTATCCGAAAAGAAAGCAGGGTAAGATAAATAAGAAACTTTTAAAAAACAATTCCTCCATTATATGATTTTAAACTCTCTTGTTGCATTTTTACACTTAACACTTCACACATTACGGGGCTTAATGCAACGAACCGATATTTAAAGGTAAATACTAATTTACCTTCCCGACGTTTCGATCCGGTTGCACGAATCATGGTCGCGACCACTTTCGAGTTACAATTTTTTCCGTCTAGCCATTTGCAACGCGCTATGAGGAACTTCGTTCCAAAAACATTTTTTAAATGTTTTTTTGTTATTAGTTTCAAATATTAATCAGTTATATCGTATTGTCTGTCGTATCCTTTTTTTGAGAGTGATTTTTAGCCAATTTAAAATGTTCTCTATACCAATGAGGATATCTACGTGTCAGATAAATAAAAATATTTATAACTCATTAATATTATCTGTTTGTAAAACGAAATTCTATTAAAATTTGTTTGTTTTTCAGTGATGTCATCGAAGCAGACAATATACATGTGCATGGAAAGGAATCCTTCGTTCTAAAAGTTGTGACCTAAAATGTATTTCTTACTGTAATCATTCTATAATAAAGTAGGTATAAAATCATGATGACATGTTATTTTAATTTTGAACCAATATTTGACGTAATTTTTGTTCTTAATTTTAATTAAAACAATCCGTACCTTTAATTTACTTTAAAATACATTATGATAATAAAGTTCTGATATTTAAGATGAAATTTAAAAAAATAACTACAAAACAAAAATGCTGCAAGTTTTAGAATTATGACTGTACCGGCAGCTTTGGAAATGCTATGGCAGGCTTCGGGATACCGAGGCGGGATTTAAGGCGGCTCAGCCAGCAAGGCGAGGAAATCATCCTTTATTTAGTTATTCGATTGAAATATTTTCCTTTGAATATAGTTTTTAAGTTAAAACTAACTTGGATAAAACATTGAGTAAATCTAACTATCTTTGTTAAAATTTCAAAGCAAGACAATTTGGTGTTGCCACAAAAGCTACATGAGATTCCTTGGGATAAATAAACTTATTTAGCAATTGGAACTAAGAGCGCTTAGTAGGTTAGCATAATAAAGATCAATAAAAAAACATTGGTATAGTACAAAATATTGTAATCTAAAATCCTTTACTATGGTTGATTTGTTGTGTGCAATAATAAATAATAAATAAATAAATGTGGACAACATCACATACATTGCTCTGATCCCAATTTTAAGAACTATTTAAAGCATTCGTGTTTTGGAAACCAGAAACAACGAAGGTACCACAAACACCCAGACCCGAGAAAATGTAGAAAAACTTATTTTTTCTACATTGACCCGTCCGGGAATCGAACCCGGGACCTCGGAGCAGGCGACACCTTGAAAACCGGTGGGTACGCCACTCCGCCACGGAGGTCGTCACTCAATAATTAGTACATAATTGTCTCAATCTATATTTCGAGTGGTCGAGGACACAAAAATATAGATGGATGACATAAATTGTTGTAGGACCAAATAATAGAAAGAAAGAAAGAAAATAAATTTATTAAAATAGCTATTGTTCAAAATATTGTTTGATTAACTGACTTGCTACTAACCGAACGTAAAACGTCCTGTAAGAAGGTAAAAAGGGAAAATAAGATAGAAGTTTGTATGAGTAGTATTTTCTTAATTTAATGTAGAGACAGCATTTGTGAAATTTCGAATTTATTTATAAATAGCGCGATATAACCGGGAACGTAATATAGTATCGACTGCTAAGCTCAAAAATCCACAAGCAGAGCGCTATAGTTACTTAATAAAAGATTAAAGAAGAGTACATGAGTATTAGGACGGATCAGAGTGAATGAATTATATGTGTATAATTCAATTACATGCTGCATGCAAAACTTAAATCAGGTGCAAATGGAGTAGGTAATGAAATATCTAATCTTACATGCTACACTATTCTAGCTTATGACATTAACAACTATAATAAGTACCTAGGCAGAACAAAACTACTGCCTTAACTGAGCGAGACCCGTATCTCAGGCAGTAGCTCTCCCTCCCCGTAAGAATAACGGAAAAGATTACACTCAATCTATAATAGAGTTTCAGCTTTGTAAGAACGTCAACTTGTGACAATGATATTGTGTGTGAGCGTAAACCGGTTTTTTCCAGTTTCGCCGCGTGCGCGATAGCGGCCAGGGCCCCAATTCCGCTAATTTACAACTGACTCAATAGAATCGCAATTGCATCGCAATCATATATTTTGACATTACTACCATAATAAATGTGTCAAAATATACAATTGCGGTGCAATTGCGATTCTATTGAGCCGTTTGTCTCTCTCTGTGGTCGCTCCCTCATGACTGAGGATCGTGGTCATCGATGGATTTGGATGTTCTACATTTAGTTTGCACTATCTGCCTCCACCGGCGCCTGTCCATCGCATCTTTGACTATTGAGGAGAACTTGGTTGAGGATGAGCCTTTCACTTGATCGCTCCATCTAGCTGGAGACCATCCACGGGTTCGTCTGCCCTCCGTGTTTCCAACTATGATCAGCTTTTCAAGGCTCTCATCCCCCCTCCTCATTATGTGGCCGAAATAGGATAGGATGCGCTGTTGACAAACTGTGGATAGGCGGGTTCGGATACGAAGCTGTGTAAGGATTGATGAATTGGTGCGCATGGGGGTCCAGGGTATCCTTAAAATACACCTCCAGCACCACATCTCGAGCCATTTGTAAATTAGCGGAATTGGTGCCCAGTGGTCACGCACGCCTGTCCATCGAGCGGTTGTATAAAGCTTAAACTCTATTCTGTTTATCTACTCAGGGGATGATGGGTTCGAGAAAAAATATTCGCCGTGCCGGCCTTCGACAGTTACATGAACTTCTCACTACTCATAATAACGCTTCATTTGCGTGTATGAATAATACATGAGTGACGTCCTGAGCGAGATTTATGTGATCGTACCCCTTAATATTCAGAGCTTATATACACATATCTGTAGTATATCCAACTGACTCTAAAATCCTGCAAAGATTTGTTTTAGAGCTCAAAACGGGCGTCATCCAAGTTAGCTATTGAGAAAGAAATATGGGTTTCTGAATTTGCCGCGTTTTTGTGTTAGTATAATTGACCACGCTTGGTTTTGTCTATTGTGCCTTGTGTGTTTCATGACTTGGTTTAACTGTTTTGGATATAGCTAGAAATTCTCACTTTAGTTAAAACGGATTGATGAAAAAAATTTGGTCATATATCAATAGTCAGTGCCAAAAAGAAAATAATTAACATTTGTTATGTGTTGTCCCAATAACTATTCTTCTTACTTTCTTTCTTAATTTTCAAACGATCGTCTTGGAGATCCTTAGGGGAAGCTGTATCCAGCTGTGAGCGTCATTTGGCTGTGATGATAATAATGATGAACCCCAATCTTAGGTCAGTACCTACATTATTATTAGGAGGAAACACTAAGGGCGAGAGAATTGAAAAAATACGAGTAGATATTTGTTAAATCTATTGCTGTCGCGCAGTCCCAAACGCCTCCCCCGCAGAGCGCGATAGAGACAACTGCATCTTGGACCGAAAATACTTACTAAAATTCAATCAACGTTTCGTAGTCCCCGATTCCTTTTCCAAAACTAGACCGATTTAAATACTTTTTTCAACAAAAAATAAATTTTGCTTTTTTTCTAAAATTTAGCCAAATTTGTTTTCTGAATGTTTGAACACAGCGGAAAATCTGGCGAATTTTTTAGATTTTTGAAGGCTCATATCTCTTTTATTAGTTAATTTATGAAAAAAAGGAAAACATAAAACATGCTAATAGTAGCCATAGATTTTTGTAATAAAAATTATTGCTTTACTAGCACTATCCAGGGAGGAATCAGGGGATTACGTTTGTATGGAAAAACGGCCCTTGTGTTTCCTCTTAAAGATTTAATTAAAATCGTAATTAAATATTTCAATAAGATAACCTACCTACGTGGAATCAAGGACCCCGTGAGCTATGCTTGGTATTTAATCCACTAGACCAACAAAGCTGTGGTAACTTGAATTCAATGAAGGCTTTTTCCAAAAGGATGTTTATGGTACAACTGTTTTAGTGCCAATACCACACGATACAGCCTGTTTACTAAAACAACTCGTTTGTAATCAAATCAAAATGTTACATTTTCCCTTTTACAAATGTATTACCGTCTGTCAGGGTTGTCAGTCGACTTGTAAACATCGTAATTTACATAGCACATACATAATTCATTACATCTCGTTATGTGGAATACGTAAAGATTTATGTGCATATTTATAATTTAGAATCAACATTTCAGATGTACATTTGTAAATATTTTTACTGTGATAATTACTAATTATCGGGAAGTTCAATAAGGTCATTTAAATTTTCAACCACTTATTATGTTTTATCTGAATCAAAAATGTATTGAGATCTATAGATTTATAACTTATCGATCTATTTATCTAAATGTAACGTTTTTGTTACTCAAATGTCATTATTACAGTCAATATAAATGTTTAATGAAACTTGTTCTAATATAATCTTCGATAAGTATACAATAATACATTTTTCTAGAGCTACAAAGTTCCTCTTTCTGCCACACAATAGACCCGGCACCCGCACAGTGAATCCATGGAACCCTAAGAAGTTGGTCTCTAAAAGGTGTACTAGGAAATGTATTATTAAAATTGGATGACTGATTGTTCAAACACGTAATGGTAAATTATGATAATACCTTGGTAACACTGAAAATGTTTAGAAAATGAAAAACGGCCTAATGTAGAAAGTTGCCAATACTTTTATTGTTTTTCGAAGTAATCTCCGTTCCTCTCTACACATCGTCGCATTCTTCTATGGTATTTTCGTACGCTTTCACCGCATCTTCAGGGCTCGTAAAGTGAATACCTCGAATTTTATCTTTAGTTCTTGGAAATAAATGAAAGTTGCAGGGCGCCAGATCAGGACTGTATGGTGGATGACTGATTATCTCGACACCTGCCATAGTCAAATATTCAATAGTCCGTTTTGCGGAGTGCGCTGAAGCATTGTCGTAGTGAAGGAGGATCCTGCTTCGAGGGCGCTGCTGTCGAATATTTTCCAAGACAACAGGCAAACAGCGATTGACATACCAGTCTGAAGTAACTGTCCTTCCATCTTTTAGCACAACTGTCGCGACATGACCTTTTCGACCAAAGAATGAGGCAATCATCTTTTTTCTTTGACTTCTTCCTTTCTTTACCTTAGTTGGCCGATCCTCGAAAGGAAACACCCACTGAGCTGATTGTCTTTTGGTTTTGGGTTCGTAGCAATATATTCAGCTTTCATCACCTGTGACGATGACTAATACAGCATTTGAGTCACTGCCGTTGAATTTATCTAACATTTGGCAACACCAGTCCATACGAAGGTGAAGGAAGGACCAGAAGGTCGTTGGTTGAAGTATGGGGAATCCATCTGGTACAAAGCTTCCTGACGCCTAAATGTTCGTGTAATATTTTTTGAACTTGACTCATTGACGCCTAGGCTTGCCCGTTTCTGCTGATAGGTCACTCTCTTATCTTCCTCTATCATGCGTCGCACAGCACTAATGTTATCTTCAGTAGTCGCTGATATAGGACGTCCCTCACGCAGATTATCATTGAGATTGCTAGGTCCACGCTTAAACTCGTTAAACCAAATTGTATATAGTGGCACGAGATGGGGCTTCATTAAGAAAATAAATGCTAATCGCAGCCTATCATAGCTTTGTTGTTGAGTAAGCCCACAACGAAAGTCATAATAAATCATTGACCGAAAATTTTCTCGCGTTAGGTTAATTTTCACATTTAACAAGAGTTTTAGATTTGCCGCCAATTCACAAAAACAAATGACAAATGAATGCAATAGGTATACTACATTAGGTTACCAAAGAGTTCAACAATTGAAATTCAAAAAAAGTTTTCATTAGCAATGTTTCTAACTGGCCAGTTCTAAATATTTTCAGTGTTACCCACGTACTTTTACGTTTCTTAGATTAAATTAAATCAATTCTTTTCACTTACTTAGTTTCAGTATAAGTTGTTTTTAAACAATCTCGTGGAGTTTCCATTTAGTAGCAACCGCACCAAACCGACATAAGTTACAAAATGTATCCTATTATCTTTCGTTAACATTCAAACCAAGTGACAGGTGTTATTCAAAAATCACAAATGCTGATTGTGTATAATAACAGCGAAGAAATTGCTCATCTTACATAAATATCTTCAGCCGTGTTTGATTTTAATAGTCTCTATGTAGGCGTAATAATTAACTGAGTCTTGGTTACTTACACTGTAGGGCTGGCGCTTTGTAGCAACATGACTTTAGTCAAAATAACGTCATCCATCGCCCATAAAAGTCTATTGCTGAGCATAGGCCGCCAAAAGAAAACTTTGCCATACTTCAGTTATTATTATCATCATAAACTGTTTTTAAACACGCTTGCAATAATGCCGAAATATCGGAAACTAATAATAAATAAGGAATATATGGTATAAATCCCGAATCAAATAACTCTAGTGATATTGACCATGAAAATTAAAAATCAGTATTTTTTTAAACAGTTTTAAAATTTTGGAAAATGAAAATACGATATAATTTTGATTGCCTATCGATATAATAAAGTAGTAAACTTACCGATCGCTTAACGTTCATTATAGTTGGAATAGTTGAAATGGAACTGCTAGAATTAGAATCTTTACTCTACTACCGGTTTTAGATTTGAGATAATTCATTTCAATGAAGACGTTCTACACATTCCATTTTTACTGACCCACGAAAAAAGAAAATATTCGTATTTGACGTAAGTTTTTAAAAGTAGGTACAGAGAAAATTTAAATAACATCGTTTACGACAAAATTTGTCGAATTGTTTTATTATTAAAATTATAAAGTTGTTACTACTTTGCTAAACTAACAAAACGAAGAGTGGGAATGATTCTGTTAGGAAAAATACCTTGACCAATATTCATAGCTCATACAAATTATTAACTTTCATAAGTCTCAGTTTTGACATGCATTATTAACTAAACTAACAAAAAGACGAATGGAAATGATTCTGTAAGGAAAAATACCTCGTCCAATATTCATAGTTCATACAAATTATTAACTTTCTTAAGTCTCAGTTTTGACAACCATAATAAACTAAACTAACAAAACGAAGAATGGAATGATTCTGTAAGGAAAAATACCATGTACAATTAAATATTCATAGTTCATACAAATTATAAATTTTCTAAAGTCTTAGTTTTTGGCAACCCTAATAAACTAAGATGTTGTTATCATAAGACTAATTATTTTGTTTGCAGTAGGGTTGGTGTACTCAATAAATTACTATTGCAAATATCAGATTTTCTCTCGTGTTTATTTTGGATTTGCTGTTTACTGAGATGTACACACGACGGCACATCAGACTATACATGTTGACCTTGAGACCGCCTTTATGCCCTACGTAATAAAAGCTGTTATCGCAGTTCAACTGTTTAACTTGATGTGCTGTCGAGTGTACATATTACCTTTTAGCACCAAAAAAGCCATTCCTGAAATTGTTTAAAATTATAGGTATTAAAATTATAAGACAAGACCGCAATTTTATTCTCAAAAAGCACCTATACCTAGATTGAGTTTAGAATAGTATTTTACTCATAGCCTTTTTTGAAGTGAAAACTTCTTTAGCGGCGCTGAGCACTTTTAGTTGGATGGGTAAAACTTCCAAACTCGCGTCAGGGTCACGTGATGCTGATCGAAAAAGCGTACGATCGAGGGGAAGGGAGAGAAACTAGTATCTCCCACTCTTTCTACCGTGCCTGAGTGTGCTGTTTTCTATTATTTTTGAAGTGAAACTTCTTTATCAGCGTTGGAAAAAATTTACCGTCACGTTTTGCGTCAAATTTTCGTCACATTTTTCGGTTACGCGCCATCTTTTTCTTGCCCCTACCACGGTTGGTTCAGACGATAGCAAAAAGGTAAAGTGAAATAATATTTAACCAATTTAACCAATTTAACCAATTTAACCAACTTAACCAACTTAACCAACTTAACCAACTTAACCAACTTAACCAACTTAACCAACTTAACCAACTTAACCAACTTAACCAACTTAACCAACTTAACCAACTTAACCAATTTAACCAATTTAACCAATTTAACCAATTTAACCAATTTAACCAATGCAACCAATTTAACCAATTTAACCAATTTAATTAATTTGACCAATTTAACCAATTTAACCAATTTAACCAATGCAACCAATTTAACCAATTTAACCAATTTAACCAATGTAACCAATTTAACCAATTTAACCAATTTAACCAATTTCTGGAAAGTTGCATGTAGATCATTTTTCGAAAAATAAGGCCATAAAGAAGTTTCACTTCTTACGTGTGTACACTAGTACACGCACAACTTTTTTTTTTACAAAAACTGACTTAAAATTATGTCTGACGCAGACGATTATATTTAAGCAAACCATTTGAAGCTTGTCAACAAGGCACCATAAAGTCTATCAAAATGTACTCGTAAATTAACGTAAAATTGTGAACTCCGTCAGTTTATGTAAAGATGAGCTCCTCTGGTAGACACGGCTGGGCTGGTGCTCCTGGACACTGTGTGGCTCCTGGCCTTCTTCTCTTAATCGGCGTTGGTTTGTTCGGAAATATATTATCATAAAAGGACTTGAACAAGAATTCATTTGCTCAATCCTTTTTTTTTTCTTTTTAGTTACTATATTCTAAATTGCCAGCATGACACAGCGTGGCAGTGACGTGTAAGGAGGGGTGCGTTTCCGACCATAGATTGTATTTGTCTGTGATTTGCGTTCGGATACTTCCGACACGCGTTCAAGGCCCATAGAGACAATATTATTTATAAATATAAGTTTATTGTATGTATGTATTCTTCTATGTCACCTAATTAACATTTGATATTTATATGTATACATATACTGATAGTTTTTTATTTCTTTTTATTCTATCATCCATTTTACTTTTCCCAAAAAAATTGCCTCACATATAGTAACGTTATTTTTAATTTTTTATGTAATTATAACGTTACGAATACAAATAACAATTGTATCTTTTTTTTTTTTCTCTTTGTGCGTCTGTTATGTCACTCATATGGGTCCCACCAGAATACCAGCGCTGCAGCGGCCCTTGGCTCGTTGCAGCACATGCTGAGGTGGGACCAAATTGGCCATATTCTCTTGTCAATTTGTTTTTTATATATTGTTTTGTCTCTTATGCTCTATTGTCTAGCTGTAATTCCGTCTATGCCTACTGTAATGTGCTTGTGGCCAATTAAACGTTTCTTTCTTTCTTTCTTTCTTTCTTATAATCAAACGTTGATGGATTACAATCTAACCTAACCTAACCTACTGTTAGTATAAATCTCAAGCATTGCATAGTAGAATGGCGTAGCTCATTATTTTACAGTGGAATATACAAAGTATAATCACAACCTAATCGCCTTTGAACTACTCCATTAAAGTAGTTCGTCGTATGCTGACAAGACGGGAGCTCAGACATGCCTTCCGGCAAACTTCCCGGGTCAACGAAGGGCACTCAAAACAAGCACTCAGCCTCCTCTTCGTTTGTGGAGCTTTGTCTCGCTTTGGTAGATGCGTGTAACATAATAGGCGACATGGTTTTTAACTTACTACGATGCAAACAAAAGTGTAATATTTTTGTCCCTAACTAACTTCTGAACTTATTCTGGTCAGAATAAGACGAATGAAAAACTTATAGATGTGCTTTTTTTATCATCAACTACGATTTACCTAAGGTAACTGACATCTGTTAAACGTTTATAATATAAAATATCAAAATACTAGACGCTTCTGAAACTCGCGAAACAAGTCTCCATTAGTTCTTGGAAAAACATTTTTTCTTCAGCCTTTCAGTCACACTTTTAAATTAATAATAATTTCAATACTCTGACTTTACTTTTATATTACAGTGAATACATAAAAAAAGTTATTGTTAATGAATGAATCAAATGACCGCGAATCATTATCAACATACAAAGCATATTTATACTAATATTATAAAGCTGAAAGGATTGTTTGTATGTTTGTTTGAACGCGCTAATCTCGGGAAGTACTGGTTCGAATTGAAAAATTCTTTTTGTGTTGGATAGTCGATTTATCGAGGTAGGCTTTAGGCTATATAACATCACGCTGCAACCAATAGGAGCAAAGCATCAGTGAAAAGTGTGGCAAAAATAATCTCGATCATAATAACAGAAATTGGGCAACAGTTAGTTCATAATAATTTAATAAGTCGTCCCTTGATAACCGCAAGTCAAGAAAATAATATAGAAATTAGACTCTAACCACAAAGTCACAAGACTTTTGCTAATTCTAAAGTAAAGAAAAAAAAAACTATTTACCCATTATGAAATTAATCGTGGCCATACAGTAAAAGATGCTCCTGTTTTTTTTCAACAGTTAACTTGTTGTTACTAACAGTTCGAAAAGCTTAACTTTAAGCCAGTCTTTTGGTTTCGACTGTATTTCAAGAAAATTGTAGTTTTCTATTACTCTCCAACATAGTTTAAGTAAGAACATTTCTTTAATCCAACTAAGGTCGATTCCAATCACGCGCACAAACTTCTAAGCCTGGCTCGTTCTAATCAGCTAATAAGACCCAAAGTTGCTTTCTTGTTAGGTTTTTGGAAAAGCAACGACTTTTCCGAGATCTATAGAGAAGGAACAGCTAGTAATTGTATTATTTGACCTTTAATCAGACATGGGTGAGGCAAAGAACAAAGCTTAAGGTCTTATTAGGTTAGGAAAAAGGAAGAAATGTGTAATTCAGTTAAAATCAAAATCAAAATCAGTTAAAATCAGTTTTATTTCTGCAAATAGGCCCCAGGAGGCGCTTTTACACGTCCCAATATTTAAACCTACCACTGCTTCGGGACAAGTCTGGGCTAGTGCCGAGAAGAAGCAGCGCAAGAAACTCGGTCACTATTGTCAGCCTCTTTTTAAATAAATTTTTACAATGTAAGGTAATTTTTACAAGGTTTAAGCAAGTACGAGCTGGGACAACTTAATGCCATACATTTCTATCATTTAAATAATCATTAACAGTGTAATAGCCCTTTTTCATTAAAATTACTTTAACATACGATTTAAGTTTATGTACAGGGAGTTCAGCAATATCCTTTGGTAATTTGTTGAAAATACGGATACAATTTCCCATAAACGATTTTCCTACTTTTCGCAGTCTGAAGCCTGGAACGGCAAGTTTATCTTTATTTCTAGTATTGAAATTGTGTACGTTACTTTTCTTAAGAAATAAATGTATGTTCTTACGAACGTAAACAATATTCTCGAGAATGTATTGAGAAGACACTGTAAGTATATTAATCTCTTTGAAGAGCTCTTTCAGCGAGTCACGGGGTCGAAGGCCGTAAATAGCCCGTACAGCACGTTTTTGTAATATAAAAATTGACTCAATATCTGCCGCTGAGCCCCACAACAGAATTCCGTATGACATTATGCTATGAAAGTAGCTAAAATATACTAATCTTGCCGTTCCAACATCAGTCAACTGCCTTATCTTTCTCACAGCATAAGCAGCAGAACTAAGTCTTCCAGACAGCCCCCTAATATGAGCACCCCATTGCAAATGAGAGTCTACAGTTATACCCAAAAAGGTAGTAAAATCTACAGAGTTTAGTGGTTCATCTTTAACAATTATATTAGGGGCAGCTAACCTTACGTTTGGCATCGTAAATTTAACACATTTTGTTTTATTTGCATTCAGTAAGAGATTATTTGTTGTAAACCAATGCAATAATTTAGAGAGGGTATTGTTAACATCGTCAAATGAAGATTTGCCCCTCTTGGTTTTAAAAATCATGGATGTATCATCTGCAAACAATACCATCTCACAAAGATTATGTAAGTAACAGGGAAGGTCATTTATATAAACTAAAAATAGCAGGGGTCCTAATACTGATCCCTGTGGGACACCCATAACAAGGGCCGACCCTGAAGACTCAGCTCCATTTATGCAAACCTTTTGTATTCTGCCTTTAAGGTAAGAACTTATTAGATCCAAGGAATCATTCGATGCACCATAATGTTTAAGTTTTTTAAGTAATATTTCATGGTCTACACAATCGAAGGCCTTTGAAAGGTCACAAAATACACCTAAGGCATCTAGCTTACTCTCCCAAGCCTTAAACACATGTTGTAGGAGAGCAACTCCAGCATCGGTAGTATTTCTACCTTTTCTGAAGCCATATTGGTTGCTATTTAATAATTTATTTACACTAAAGTGAGATAAAAGCTGATTAAACATTATTTTCTCGAAAATTTTACTTAGCCCTGGCAATATAGATATAGGTCGAAAATTAGAGGGGTCACATTTTTCGCCAGACTTAAACAAAGGAATGATTTTGCTAAACTTCATTAAAGTTGGAAACTGTCTATCATCAATACATTTGTTAAAAATAATAGCGAGTTGAGGGGCTAATGAACTTATGATTGTATTGATAATATTGACAGAAATTCCCCAAAGATCCTCTGTTTTTTTCATATTAAATTCTCTAAAAGTTTTTGTAATTATATCAGGGTTTATATGTCTAAAATTAAATGAAGAATTGCACTCTTCGACAACAGACTTGAGAAGGGATTCAGCTAGATCAGCAGAAGAAGCTAGCCCTTCAGTAGTAGAGGGAGCTATATTCGAAAAAAATGTCTCAAATGTGTTTGCAACCTCCGTGTTCGTGTTTATTAGCTTATCCCCTAACTTGAGAGAGTAAGTAGGATTATTTGGTTTTACTCTACATGTCTCTTTATTAATAATATTCCAAGTGGTTTTTGCCTTATTTTTGGAAGCCGAAATTAAATTATAAAGATATATTGACTTCGCTTTGGCACATACTAATTTAAATAATTTAGAGTATTTTTTAACATGTTCTATAATATGTGGGTTTTGAGAATCTGCCTTTAAACTATATAAATCATATAATGTTTTTCTGCTTTTATAAATACCAGGTGTAGCCCATTCATTAAACTTACACTTCTGTTTGTTTATTTTTACTTTTTTCTGTTTAAAATGTTTATCAAATTCCTTTTTTACTAAACCAAAAAGATTCTCATATAATTCATCAACATTCTGATCATTAGGCTTTAGCAAATTCACACCCTCTTTAATTTTTTCCTTAAACTTTTCTATTTTATTAAAAGTGAATTGCCTATACACAGAATCTACTTTGTTAGAGACATAATGGTGCTCGAACGATGCTTCTTGTCCGCTGTGGTCCGAAATAAGACAATTTAAAATCGTTTTTTTTACCACTTTACCATCACAAAAAATATTATCTAAGCAAGTAGCTGACGTGGGCGTCACCCTGGTGGGTTCATTAAAAAGATTAATTAGATTATAAGACTTAAAGAGATTAAGAAATCGGGTGGACAACTGCGTTTCTTCTAATATATTAACGTTGAAATCCCCACATACCACTACTTTCTAATTCGAATTGCAGTCAAATGTTTAAGTAAAACTAACATTAATATATTATTATAAAAAAGTAAATGAAGAATTTCAAATCCAAAATTATTTAAAAAAAGTTTAATTTCGACGGTAATATAATTCTCAATCTCGGGACAAAAATAGCCTACAGCCTATTCAATACAAAACAGATTTCATGAAACTCGGTCAAGCCGTCTCGGAGGAGCTTTTAACGACTCTGTGACAAGAGATTTTTGTTTATTAGATACCTACTAGCTGAACCGGCAAACGTTGTTTTGTCGAATATACCTATACCTATGAATGGGGTTGGTAGTAGAGTTTTTAAGTTTTTTAACTGATGAATGTCACATTTTATTCCGGATCAAGACAAATCCAAAAACACAAAAAGCATAAAAATTTGTCCAGTTGTTCTTGAGTTATAAATGGTGTCAATATAGGTACTCGTATATAGATATAAAAATGGTGCTAGTGAAGTCACTTGCACCATTTTTATATCTACTACCTGACTCTCCTTGACTCACCACTAAATGGTAGATAATGGAAGATATCAACTTTAAAGTTTGTTAATCTCTTTGGATAAGGAGTGCGTTTGGACCTCATGGTTCTGGCGTTTTGATTCCGTGGGGTTCAAAGGCAAAAATCAGTAGAAAATAGAATATATTTTCAATGTAACCTAGTGAAGAAACTTCAACCACAACATAAATGTAATTGAGTGAGTTTCTCACTTGAAGTTTAAGTAGCACTATGTAAAGCCAAACCTACTTATGTAATTGTATTGTTTTAGTTCAAACAAATCCATATTGCAAATTGGGTCCCAACTAAGTTAGAATACTTTTTATTGTCATGCCCACGAGGCTCGTGCAATTCAGAAAGTTAGAAACGATCAAAATTTGTCGAACAAATATAAAAAGTTTGATTGTTATTAACAATCGTATGTTTTTTTGCAATCCGATAAAAACTGTATAAGTTGAATTTCCGTTCGGAAGCTGAATACAGATGAGGCAGATATCAGTTGCAATGTTCATTAAATACTAATCTTTATATATACTTTATAGACGTTCAGTATCTTATTTAGAGCCTATATAAGAAGTAAAAAACGTAAATCAAGTTGTCAACCGGAAATATTTTTCGCGATATAGTTTTTAGTTTTTACGGTCCTAGACCTGTTAAGGTATAAAGGGAAAATCAAAAACTTATGAATAGTATCGTAATGAATGAATGAGATGCGCAAAAATTTTAGATCTTTGGCGGACATTTTCTAAATGCTTTATCTTGAATTTTTTTTACTGGGCTATACCAAAATAAAAAATACGTCATTTGTTTTTTGTCTCGTAGATTGGTATATTCAAATTTGGAAGGTAGTTAAAATTTCACCCTGTATAAAGGAAAGTCGTGTTAGTTACACCATTTATAACTTAAGAACGGCTGGAGCGATATTTATAATTTTTGTTTTTTTGGATTTGTCTGCGCTGAAAATAGAATAATAATAGTTAAAAACCTTGAAAAGTTTACGTAAAATAACTAATAGACTAAAAGCCCTTGGAAAAAAATTACCTGTGAAATGAACCAACGTGAATAACGCTAAGAAGGCTGTTACTATATCAGAAAATAACTCTGAGCACTACGCCGTCATTTCTGAGCGGTACAGATGAGTATCTACGTGAGTGAATGGAATTTCTCAGGTACAAATGTGGAATTACTACTTATTATTATTGTACGGCTTTGTAATAGTGTATAGATAGGTGATAGATAGATAGATAGATAGATAGATAGATAGAAAACACTTTATTGCACAAAACACAAGATAACAAAATATTACAAACAAGAGAAATGTACAATTAGGCCGCCTTATCGCTTTAAGCAATCTCTACCAGGCAACACTGTGCAAGACAAGCGATGTATAACAGATACAGTAACATACATGTTACTAAAATATAATACACATATACCTACATATCAATACCTAATACTTGTACAATACAAATTATACATAGGTATACCTAATTAAAATACATACACCTACCTAATGAATAGTATATAATAATAAAATATATATAAATATAAAGAAATAAATTACATTTAAAAATAAAGATAAATAAAAATAACCATCCACACATACACGAACCGACACGGCTAACCTAATGCTGCGATCGCGACAGGAAAAGTGCTTTGAGCCTGGTCTTGAAAATAGGAAGGGACTCGGATTGTCTAATAGTTAAGGGTAAAGAATCCCATAAGCGGACAGACTGAACAGTGAAGGATTGAAGGATAGATGATTAAAAATAAATGTCGAAAAACCTAGTGCCGTACCAAAGTGTATGCAGTAACAGCCTTCTAAGCGTTATTCACGTTGGTTCATTTCACAGGTTAATTTTTTCCAAGGGCTTGTAGTCTATAACTACAAAACTGTATTTCTTCTTATACATTTCTATCCCCACCATATTAAAATTTGATGACAGTGACACATTTTGAGGCGATACGAAGTTAGCGGGAAAGTTTTGTTGGATTTTTGTAACTCAATCATCGTAAAACGGCTGAACAGATCTATACATATAGTTGCAGCAAGGTGATAGATTATGTCTGGACTGGCACATAGGCTACTTTTTAGTTCGGATAAAAACATGTATAAAATAAATAATAAGCGAATGAAGTCGCGGGTGACGGCTAGTAAAGATATAAAACCAGGTGGACTACAAAACCATACTGTCCTCCTGGACATAGACTTCTCCAAAAAGAAGGACTGTATGTTATCTCTTGATTGGTGTTATAAATATCCAAGTCAAATTCCAGCTACTTGTAACTACCTTCTTCTTAAATTTTCTAAATTAATTGATGATCTGACAGACGGAAAGACAAACATGGCGAACAATAAGGATTATTGATTACGGAACTCTAAACACGACGAAAAGCATTACAACGAATAACATTTTTTTTTAAATCTAGCTAACCAAGCGAACTATAGATTTAGGATACAAGCAATTAATTTAGCAATTTTCTGGATTATTTTTGTGGTTGACTCCACAGGCACTCACAGAACATGTGACCATTGTTAAATAAAATTGTATTTACTTTAGATAATCCACGATGTACTAGATAATTCCATAAAATGTTGAAGCTTATATCGCAGGCCACTGGATGTAACTCTGTCAATTAAGACAGATCACAAAACGAAAAGATTAGTTTTCTTTTTCTATCTTGCTAGATTTCCATAAGAGGTTTTCTTCTATCTCGCAGGCTTTGTCCGTCTATTATATTCTACGTTTATGCCGCGAACTTCGTATCGCCTTAGAATAGTATTTGATTTTGACGTATTAATTGTCATCAAATATGGTGGTTGGAAAAAAATATAAATAAATACATTTTATTGATCTATTTTTGACGTTAACTTGTGTCTAACTTTTTATTTCTTCATTTAAAGTTCAAAATCCAAACAAAAGCATTAAAATGTTCATGTTTATCATAGACACCATTATCCTCAACATAACCAAAGCAGCCGAAACATTTTTAAGGATAATGTAGTTAATCCAAAATGAAATCAGATACAGGGTTTCTATACAGCCTAACGATGGCCATTTTGCGATAACCCTGATACTGACAGGATGATTTATGTGGCAAAAAGTTAATAAAAGGTAAAAAGGATTTAAAGGTCTATACAAAGTTCGTGGTCATGTAGGTAAATAGAATTAGGCAAGAACATTAACACTACAAGGTGAATTTGAAATCATAAAAAAATGTTTTACGACATTCAAAATCTTAAATTGTCTTGAGAGTCAAAATGGAGAAGTTAAACTGATTGAATGTATGTTTCATACATGTCCTAATTTCAACCCTATTTACATGGTATAAAGTTGAATGTTATTTGAATTAATACCCAAATGGTTTAGTTGAAGCTCATTGTTGAGTACCTATGGTTTTATTTTTAGAGAATTTCGTAGACAAGACTAGGAACCGTTATAGTTTCGTCATACACATCTGTCTGTCAGTCTGTCCATCATCGGTTAATTTTAGAGACCTAACTTTTGATGAGATTAATCAGGCCAAAATAGTCCTAAAATAAAATGTTGGGCAAAATGTTGTAGGTCTGTGAACGCCATTTTCTCTTCTCATTTTTCTGCGTGTGAATCCATGTGCGACGTATACGTTTCATGTTTTGAAGTGTTATTTTGTTGGAGCTAGATTTTTGCAGCTTTTAAGTATCACGAAGTTACTAAGAAAACGTTTTTAAAGTTTGAATATGTTTTCGAACAAATTTTATTGAAAATTAATCAGTTTATTACGTTAAACATTGTTGCCTATTAACGAAGGAAGTAAAATGGAACAACATAATCAAGGAGGTCTTGCTCTACGGAGCCCTACACTGCGAGTGGCCTAACAAACACTAGGCCGGATTTTATGTTGTATCTGTAGATTTTACATAAAACGAAAACGGTCAATAAATAATATCTACTAATAATGTTCTTACGTGCCACCAGGGCGGCGCCGTATGTCGTTTAAACTTGTGTAAACTTATCCCGTAAGACTCACACTAAACCAACCGTGTGAAGACGATTTATAAGTTGTAACGACGGAATCTCATGCTAAGCCCAGCGCTCATGTATGTACTACTAAAGTGAATTTAGTTAGAGAGTTCTATTAATAGCTTAAAAATCATTTAACGGACTTCATGACTTTTACGGTGACTATTTCGGTACCATGTGAAAGTAACAATTCGTTTATTTTCCTTTGAAATCTGTTGCAAACAAAAACAAATGTGTATCTTTGACATGGCACCAAACTATGCACTATATTTTTTCACTTATAATAAATATAAAAAAGGTTCTTTAAGGCATTTCAATATTTTCTCTTTGAAAGAGTATGTTTATTAAAAGAAGATAAACAGATTGCGATTTTTTTTCATTGGCACCTAGGTTAAATCGGATTGTGTTTTAAGACACGTGAGAAATCGAATACTTTTTTCAACATCTAGTAAATAGAATAACAGTGTAAGTGGACAACACAACTATGTTTTTCATGGTCTATGTTTAATAATGACTATGTTTATTTAAATATAAATAAGATCTAGATGCCAGGTTGAACATAGATAAAGCCATGTGGAGTGATGATTTACGCAAGGTGGCTGGCAGGAGGTGGGTGCGAGAAGCCGAGGATCGACCTAAGTGGCGTGCAATTGGAGAGGCCTATGCCCAGCAGTGGACTGCGATAGGCTGATGATGATGATGATCTAGATCGCATAACATCAATATGACTTTCAATTTTTTTTTTAAATGTATTTATCTTATTAAGAAAATTACATGAACATAAAGGAAATATTAACATCTAAAAACCACGGAGGTTTACTATGATGCTAATGAGTTAAATTTAGGTCAGTAAGTAAATCCATATAAACAGTAGGCCAATAACAACTCGCCAATTGTGAGATGAGCAGGTAGTAAGACATAAATAAAAATACTATGTATAGTATATACAAGAACTAGGCAGGTGTTAGACCGAGTTTAATCCCTCAACCCCCAGGAGCCACGCACGTGCCGCGATAACAATTGATTTCAATTGTGTCTGGAATAACTCACGATCGAGGGATTAAAATATAACTTTTACATGAGAGATCATTATAAATAAAGAATATTTTATTATTATATATACGTAGTTAATGAGATTTAGATAAGAAATAACTTTTGAGTTTGGTTTTTAAGTTTTCTGGTGATATTTTTTTGCATATAGCTGAAGGTAATTTATTTATTAGCCGCGGTACCTGATACGCGGCCGTCCGCTTGCCGTACAAATTATTTGCAGTGGTCTGCCTGAGTCGGTTTTGTGTAATGGCGCGTGTGCGTACAGGGTGCTCCACATAAGACTTTATATCATCACAAAAGAAGTAATGTTTTAATAACATCAGTTATTATTCATAATTGAGTTACCATATTTTTGAGTTACTGCATCTGTTTTGCTCTAGATGTGCATTCGTTCGTGTGGACTTTCGTTCGCTCCTTTTGTCACAAAAAAGTAGTTTCCAGTAGGTAAGCCAGCGCAGTTACAATTAATGGTTCTCAAAGTGTAAGCCTGCCAATCTTTAGCTAAGCCTACAGTTTGACGCCACGCGAGCTGTCTTTGCGAACCGGTAAGTGAATTTGTAACGGCTTAGAGTTACTTTGTTGGCTTCGCTTTAGAGTGTAATGAAGTTTGATAGTGTAAAAGTACTTTAAAATAAAGGATATTTAGAGCGGAATGAAGGAAATGTATTCCAGTATTTTTAATATTGTATAAATAAATAAATATGGACAACATCACATACATTGTTCTGATCCCAATTTGAATAACTACGAGTATTTAAAGCATTCGTATTTTGGAAATCAGAAACAACGAAGGTACCACCCGAGAAAATGTATAAAAACACATTTTTTCTACATTGACCCGTCCGGGGACCTCAGAGCAAGTGACACCTTGAAAATCGGTATGTACGCCACTCCACCACACAGAGAGACTCTCCATTTCCACTCCGTGCGGTGCAGACGTCCGTCTGCCCGTGCGTCCCTCCCATCCTTCCGGTGATAGGCGAATGCCATACACCAGCGCTCGCACTAGCATTATTTTGCATCGTTGTGCAATTATCTGTTATTAACTGTACTCACTGTTTGTATCAAAACAGTGATACTTTAAATAACCGATCGCGTTTGAGTTGGTTGATACCTTACGGTGGCAACGAAGCCAACTGAGCACACCCGGTTCGCTCTCCGGGGCCCCCAGGCCCTGGCAAAACCGCAGTCCCGGACCCACTGCACTTGGGCCTAGTCCCAAGGGGAAGGGAAGAACGGCTATCCGTTAGGGATACCTGTTCGCTCGCCGCCCCCTCTCCCCCTGCCTCTGGCGGGGGGTGTCCCTTTGCTCTGTTTTTTTACTAGTCTTGTCTTGTTTAGTATTTTCAAATATGGCCGATCGATTGGCCCAAGTCTCTGCCTACCTAGCCAAAGATCCAGGGCTCCTGGATGAAATTCTGGCACTTTTGAAAGCCAGATACCCCCCCTCAACCTGCAAGACCCCAAGTGGTCTCACAACCCCCGAAGATGGCCAGTCCACAGACGAAATGGATGTCTGCTCAGCCCCACCTACTTTGAAGCGCACCCTGTCTGACAGGTCCGCCTTCCCGACTCTGTCTCAGGAGTCCTCCACGTCTCTCCCTTCCGATGAGGCATTCCAGCCTGTCACGAGAAAGGGGAAGCGCGGGAAACGCGCCAAGAACCGGGGCTCTCCGGTACTTGAGTCGCCAGCGTCCCCTTCCCCCGTTCCATCCCCGGCCACCCCGGCCACCCCCGCTGTCCCAATCCCTCTGCATCGAGCAGGGACTGTCACGAGAAAGGGGAAGCGCGGGAAACGCGCCAAGAACCGGGGCTCTCCGGTACTTGAGTCGCCAGCGTCCCCTTCCCCCGTTCCATCCCCGGCCACCCCGGCCACCCCCGCTGTCCCAATCCCTCTGCATCGAGCAGGGACTGCAGCAACGGTGTCCCCTGCTCCCACTGCTCGCTTAGACTCGCGGTCTAAGCCCACTTCCGCCAAACAAAAGGCGCCCCCACCAATTTTCCTAAGTTGCAAAGAAAAGTGGACTGAAGTGTCCCGGCTTTGCATCGAGGGCAAAATTAAATACACCCGTGCATCCAACACGGGTGAAGCCATTAAAATAGAGGTGCCGAGCATCTCAGACTTCCGTAGCCTTATCGAGCTACTAACAAAAAACAAACTCCCTTATCACACTTACGCTCTTCCTGAAGAGCGCAAAGTACGCGCGGTCCTCCGCGGAGTCCCGGTAGAGCTCCAAATGGATGAGGTCAAAGCCGACCTCACCAAACAAGGTTTCCCTGACGAAGCTGTACATCCAATGTACGGCCAGGGCAAACGCCGTTTCCCCCTAATGTTGGTCGTCATGACCAACTGTCCCCGCGCCCGTGATTTGTTCAGGCACAAAGAGATTGTAGTCTGCGGCCTGTCCAATATCAGGGTAGAACCCCCGCGCAGCCGTGGGGTCCCAGGCCAATGTCACCGATGCCAGCTCTATGGGCACGCAGCGGCTAACTGTACAGCCCCACCAAGGTGCGTTAAGTGCCTTGGCTCCCACTTCACCAGGGAGTGCGAACGCACGCGCGACACCCCCGGGGAACCGGCGTGTGTAAACTGCGGCCTTATTGGCCACCCCGCCAGCTGGCGGGGATGTGCACGCGCGCCGCGCCCGAAACCCCAACCTCCCATGAGGTCGCAGGTTGGCCCCCCCTACCCACACATTCACCAACTTCCCTGCTCTCCCGAAATCGGGCGGCAGGGAGGCAGCCCCGGCCACTAAGCCGGCAGGGAGCAGGAGGAAACCCCTCAACTCAACACCCAAACCTCCCCCCTTCACCCCGCATGAGAGGGTCCTAATTGCGCCACAAAAATCGCGTTCACACAATAGTGACGACGATTTCACCTTGGTGTCCGACTTTATCGATAATATCGATATCGACGAAGTAAATATAATCGCAAACAAATTGCGAAATGTCCGTTCCACCCGAGACATTATTATGACACTCAGTCACAACGAAAGGTGTCTAAGAGTCATAAAAAGTCTTAAGCCTCAGGTTAATTAAGCCCACCCCATAAGACCCTTCAGGTCGCCCCCAGCCCTCTAAATCGGCTGCCACCCCTTCTGGGAGTCATTCGATAAGTAAATAATTAATTCAGGCCTACGTTCATTACGAACAACGGCTCCTTAAATTCATTTATTCTAGGCTCACATTCCTCCCGAATGCCAGCCTCCTTCAGTGCGCACCCCGCCTAGGCGAGTGACGCCCTGCGCCACACTCCCCCCATGGGGTGTGGTCGCCTCAGATACGCTACGGCACCTTTGGTGGTAGCGAATAAAGGTGGTGTTTAGTGAGTAGAAGTCTCACATAACCTCACAGCCGGCTGTGAGGTATCCATGAGGATTCACCACCTCCTTCCCCCGTGGGAGGGTTGCCGTTCGAGCGATCGTTTCAATAGGAAACGACCGGTCGTCCGTGTGCAAAAAAAAAAAAAACTCCACCACGGAGGTCGTCGAAAATATAAATAATATAAATAAAAATCAATTGCTCTTCATTTGTCTCGGTAAAACACGAGAAAGGCTAGGCCGTTTTGCTGATAGTGGTTTTAAAATGTTTGATCCAGTCCAGGGAAGGTTTACAGAGTGAGAAAGTATGAAAAAAGTGCGAGGAAGATAGTGAAAACAATAATTTCATTTTCCGTATTAAAAGCTGTTCTTCATCAAAATGATCAATTCAATTCAATTCAATTCATTTATTCAATAACAATATTCATTGTGTTTGAATCATTATTACAATAATATAAATTACAACATTTACAACTATTCATGGAATTCACTCACTCATTTATGGAAGGGAGAGTTTTAATGTCGTTAGGACAGATGAAACGTAGTAGGTACATAGGGTCATCTAGTATTTATAAAAAAACTAGCGAACCCGACAGACGTTGTCCTGCATTTCACTATAAAATAAATAATTGACAAATAATTTAGTATGGTGATAAAGTTTTCTTAAAATTTCTTATTTTTCGCGCAATATTCTTATATTTTTTCTTTCATAAGAACATTCTCCTGATAATAAAAAACAAAACAAAAAAAAGAATTAGCGAAATCGGTTTAACTGTTCACGCGTGATGCGATGACCAAGGGAAATAGGGATTCATTTTTATATATATATATAGATAGATTAAGAGAATAGTTTTATTATAACTGTGCAAAGGTTTGTAACCGTAAATAAACCAATTTAGAAAATATCGTTTTCAAAATTGACTTGACCGTGAAGTGAAGCCCGGACTCTTGCATAGTAGTAGGAATACCGCAATACCACTAGCTGTATCAACAATCCTAAATCACTCGATTGACCAAGTAGACACAAACCTTTGAAAAAAAAACACGATGTAGCTTGCAAGAAAAACATTTTCAATATGAAAACGATTGAATATTCTAAGAATGCTAACAATTTATAAAGACCGTGAAGCACAAATCAGGCCTCTCAAAAACTTCTTAATCATTTTTATTTTCGCTGGTAAGCAGGAAAAAAATGCTAAAAGTTTGAAAGGAGTCTCGAGAAAATATCTTTACAAAAATAACCCTTTCGTAAATTAATAAGTCTTCCTTATCACCACGGGGACCAGATGAAATGTTAAATTAACTTCGTTACAGAGATTGGCATAGAAAAAAAAAACATTTACGGCTTTACCCGTAAGCCGGTTAGGCGCGAATAAATAATCCGTTTCCCAGCCCTTTCGTTAGCCGTATGATTCGGAAATACTTAAAATAATGAACCGTGGCCGGTTAGATTTAATATTTTAGGATAAAAGCAGATTTTCCTTAATATAAACGTAAATTATTAATCTGTTCTATCCAATAACTTACCGAAATGAAATTTCCAATTTTATTATAGGTAATATGTTCATCGAATATTTCGATTATAGGTAGACCTAAAGAGATTTTTTAAAATATAATAACCTTAGTAATACGAGGCATAAAGCAAGAAGAGAGCTCGATATAGTGGTTCATTTTTATATTGATTCGAAACACTAATAATTCATTTAATACTTTGGGACGGTAAATTTTTTTGTAGATCTAGAACTTTAACTTCACAAAATTAACAATCTAAAATTATATTTTGTTTTGATTAATTCTCTACCAGACTGTCTGAGTGGTAGGCGGTACCTATCTATAAAGTATCAGCTTTCTCGCTCAAATTAACGGAATTAATATAATAGGTCTAATTAAGCCATAACGTAACATACCTACACAAAACATTATATTAGAAACATACACTAAGTAAATAAAAAGATTAAGTAAACCAAAAATTCCATGAAACTCCTAAAATAATTTAGATAGTAGAATTAATTAATTTTAAGATCACCAACCGGCCCGTTGGTCTAGTTATTTACATACCGTGCCAAAATCTCGGGGTCCCAGGTTCGATCCCCGGGTCGGGCAACAAATAGTTTCGAATTTTTGAACGTTGCTCGGGTTTGTGATCACCAACCCGCACTTGGAAAGCGTGGTAATAACACCATTACCCAGCATTGCTGTGGTGATGGTGGAGGCCTTTTCCCTGCAGTGGGATGATTATAAGATTACGTGTAAGAAGGTAAAACTCTCCAGGGTTGAATGAAACATTAAACATAATGATATCTGATTCTAAATATACAGGATGATATTTTAACCACTTTCCAAAGCGTTCAGTATCGTATTTAGAGCCCATTTATGAAGTAAAAAATGTAAATCAAGGTTTCACCCTAAAATTTTTTTCGCAATATAGGTTTAAATTTTTACAGTTTTAGGCCTGTTTAGGTATAAAGGGAAAATCAAAAACTTATGATTAGTATCGTAATTAATGGATGTGATGTGCATTGCGTAAAATAGTGTTGCTAGGCGGCTGTATCAAAAATTTCAGATTTTTGGCGGACGTTTTCTAAGTGCTTTATCTTGACATTTTTGTACTGGGCTATTGCAAAAGAAAAAATACGTCTTTGTTTTTTGTCTCGTAGATTGATATATTAAAATTTGGAAGGTGGTTAAAATTTCAACCTGTATAGGTATTTGTTATCTAATCTTATTATTATCCATCTGTTATCCATCTAACCTTTCCTGTAGCAGCGTCGTTCCTTTTTCTTCAACTTGGACAATTGTATTACCTTTATATTTCATGCGTATTGTGCTGTTATCTATCCAAGCCCTGCCTTGCAATTGCCAATATGCTGAGCCGGCACTGAAAGTACATACATAATAGCTGATAAGCTGTTGAAGCTAGGTTCTAGTAATGCATACAATGATAGTATCATGGTATGCATTACTAGATATCTTAATCCCAGCTATCCTAGCTTCATCATATTTATAGCATATTAGGGAAATTAAACTTAATGTTAAAATGTATAGTATAAACTAGTAATGATAAAGTTTTCAAAGTGAAATTTTAATCCTTTTCAATATTTTCGCTCTGCTGTAAAATAGCTTTTTTGCAGTCAATTCTTTTTACTTTGCAACCCTCGCAACGACGACGTAATAGTTACAAAGTGATCAGTATCTCAGTCGATATTGGCGTATATGCACGGGGATTAATTATAATGCAGACTTGGGAATCGGATAAAAACACAATTTGGCGTAAACTGTCGATTTATTGTAGTATCAATAATATGACTAACCTAAACTTATCATCGTACAAGAGAATGAAACAGCTATTTTACGAGTACTAGGTTATGATTCTTCGCATAAGAAACACGTTCATGATATGGTTTAAGATCTTATTTAATTAATATTGGATTCCGTACCAAGCTTAACAAAAATACCACAATATTTTGATGACTGCAAAAATAACTTTGTTTTTCATAGTGTTTGTATGGAGGACAAAGTTATGTTTGCTGTTGTTGAAAATGTGCTAGATTTTCAAAACTACTAGTTCGATCTCGTTCGATCTAATATTCGTTGAAAGTATTTGTTAAGATCTACATTATGTATTTTTTCCAAAATTTTCAATTGCTTATTTTAAGTTAGAGGGGGTTACACTCATTTTACCACTTTGGAAGCGTCTATCTTCCAAATGTTAGACTTTTGGAAAAAATGGTTTTAGAAATCTCTATGTCATTTTAGAAGACCAATCTATAAATACCCCATATGTATAGGGATGAGTAAAAAAAAATATTTTTGTTTTTGTTCTATGTAAGGCAAGCCCCCCTCAAATATCATTATTTTTTATTTTTTGTATAAGAATCGTTAAGCGGTTAACAGGATACACCTACCTACCAAGTTTTAACTGTGTCATGCTAATACTTTCAGAATAAAGTGGCTGTTACATACGGACGGACAGACAGACAGACAGTCAGACAGACAGACAGACTTGACGAATCTATAAGGGTTCCGTTTTTTGCCATTTGGCAACGGAACCCTAAAAAGGATAAGAGCTTTACATATGACTGTGACTGTGCCATTCAGGTATCTGCAGAATCAGTTCACGAGACCAATAAAGTGGAAAACTGACTTGAAAGTGAAACCTTTGTTGTCGCTTATTCTAATAATTTCACAGAATAATTGTCCTTTGTTAATACAAAAGATATGACGTGTTTTATAAACACCTCTGTTTTTATCAGTAGAAAAATATATTTATCTCATCATTCAGAAAAAGGGGATCTGGCTAAACGTTATAAATTCTCTTTTCAATTCCGTCTAAGTTTACCCAAGTTATGATGTATTACGGGGCCATCGATGAGCGATCGAGTTCTTTCATTTTAAAGATATCTATGTTTAGGCATAAGCAGTTAAAATGCAGCCCTATTCACTTCGTTTTTGAGTTGAATCTTCAATGATATAGTGTTAAATGTATTTTCATTACTTTATAAGTACGAAATACAAGCAAAAAGTACATAATCAGATTGGAGTTTTACTTGTTGTTAGTTTGTTATGATTTAATTATTAACAAAGAACCAAGTGTGCGATGGTTTTTGCTTAAAAACTTCGGATATTAGACAAAAACTTTAGAACAGAATTGCTAAGTGGTGTACAGCGGTTTTCTTGGTGCCACCAGCTTCGATATCCTCGGTTCGATTCCCAGACAGATTTATGTATAAAAATAGAAAATACTTTTTTCTCTCTTTTCTCGGGTTTGGATATTTGTGGTACCTTCAATTTTCAATTTATGATTCCTACAAGTGCTTGACTATTACATAATTAGTTACTTACCTACTTTGTGATAAAAACAAATAATCTACGTAATGTTGCATATGAGTTTTATTGATTTTTAGGGTTCCGTACCCAAAGGGTAAAAACGGGACCCTATTACTAAGACTTCGCTGTCTGTCCGTCTGTCCGTCTGTCCGTCTGTCCGTCTGTCCGTCGCTCTGTCACCAGGCTGTATCTCAAGAGCCGCAATAGCTAGACAGTTGAAATTTTCACAAATTGTGTATTTCTGTTGCCGCAATAACAACAAATACTAAAAACAAAATAAAATAAATATTTAAGGGGGGCTCCCATACAACAAACCCGTTTTTTTCGGCCGTTTTGGTACGGAACCCTTCGTGCGCGAGTCCGACTCGCACTTGGCCGTTTTTATTCAATTTAACATAATCATGTCAGCATCCCGTTGGTCTAGTAATTTAAATACCGGGCCAAGATCTCCGGGTCCCGGGTTCAATCCCGGGTCGAGCAACAAAAAGTTTCGAATTTTCGAACATCGCTCGAGTTTGTGATCACCAACCCGTATTAGGCAAGCGTGGTGATTATGCCAGAACCTTTCATTGCTGTGGTAACTTGGATTCAATGATGGAGGCCTTTTCCCTACAGTGGGATGATTATAGTCTGGTACTTTACTTTTTACTTTCAATCATATCAGTCTATTGCTTAACGTAAGACTTTTCGAAAAGAGGACTTAACCTTAATCGTCACGCTCGGCAGTTATCGTTCGCAGTTGGCCAAATAAAGAGTACATACGCTGTTTGCTCGTCTTTTTCCTCTTACTGGATATCCACAGGACGAGAAAGATGGTCTATTACGGTTCCGGCTTTGCGTTTATTAAATACTAGCGACCCGCCCCAGCTTCGCACGGGTGCAATGCTGATACTAAATACACTACAAAAAAACTGTGAACGTTGTATATAAAAAAAACATAGGGCCACTATGTTTCGGCCCGGCTTCGCACGGGTATGAAATAGGTCACTGAAAAAATGATTAAAATTAAGATGAATACTGCCCGTGGCCCACACGTGTTAAATTTGGAGTAAAACAATTCCCCTTTCCCTAATACCATGAAGATTTCCTGCTGTCTTTGGAATATCTAAATTCCGCGCCGCCGCCGCCCTGGCCGGCCTACCGCCGCAAACGCTACGTACCGTAATTTTTAAATCTGTAATATCTTCGAAAATATTTATTTAAATCATATTCTGTAAAGGGCCATATAGATTAATATTAAATCAACAATGTATTTAAAGTATTTAATTGGATAAGGATTAATGCTGTATTGGTTAAAATCGCTTCGAAAATTAGCCATTATTTGTCGTAAAAAGTAAATAACAAAAAAATGATATTGTGGGATATCCATAACAGATAGACATACACCATCGCGGAGTTTTCTGTAGACCTTTTCAATATGTACAATACTTAGTACATTATTTTGATAAATTTCGTAGGGTTTAGCCTGCGTTTGCAATGTAAGCGGAAAAAAATGTGAATATTTACGACATCATATTAGAAACCTCAAAAATAACAGTATTTCTCCACTATTTAATGGATGTTATTATACATATGAACCTTCCTCTTGAATCACTCTATCTATTAAAAAAAACCGCATCAAAATCCGTTGCGTAGTTTTAAAGATTTAAGCATACAAAGGGACATGGGGAAAGAAAAAGTGACTTTGTTTTATACTATGTAGTGATTTACCGAAAAAAACTAAGACCCAAGTTCAACACTTAAACAGCCGGTAAACAAAGAGTGATGATTAATTTGACACAATTCCCATACAACATATGTCAAATAAAATTTTAAACGCTGTTTAAACGCTGTTTAAACTAAAACGTCTGTTGGTGAACTCGGGCCTTAGCAAGGCAGCTTAACGGCCGGTCCTAATAACCTATATATCTGCAGTTTTGGCATATCGGAGATAGAAAACAACTTCTGTCCTTATTTCTCTGGACGGCAAAATCAGAGACAGAAGATGTTTTCTATCTTCGATATGCCAAAACTGAAGATAGATAGATTATTGGGACCGGCCGTAGGTCTACACCAAGCTAAATGTCGGAGGTTTATTGTAGCTAGCATAGTACAGCATGACTTAAGTAAACGATTAGAAAAATTGTAGGAAAACCAAGTTTTATTTCAGTATAAAAGTACTTACTTTATCTAAGTGAATTACTTAACTACTTGCGTGCTTCTATTTTCCTGATGTGTGCCTTATTGCCATGAAAATTAAGATTTTATGTATCTATCTATCTATTTATCAATTACTTGCAAACTTTAAACATCTATAAAGTATAAATTGCTTAAAAATAAATAATATCAAACAGAACAGCACCCTTAAAATAGTTGCATAAAAAGAATTTATTATATAAATTGTAAAGCTAACAAGGAGTACTTACTCGTACTTACTTATAGGTAAAACAGAATTGAATAGAAATTATTACTTAACATTAAAAAATATCTAAGTAATAACACTGGGGAATGTTACTATGACTTCATAGCTATGGAAACACAAAGCATTGCTTTAGCTATAAGCAATCACAATAACATAATATGCATAAATATGTACTTGTATTATTAATTGCGTAAACTTTAATAAGTACATACTTTTTCTATACAATTGTGCAATGGGTAAGTATTTAATTCAAATCTAGCACCCCTTGATGATTATGATCTAAAAAGTAATAAATAAATATCTATGTATCCATACATTGACGACCTCCGTGGTGGAGTGGCGTACACACCGGTTTTCAAGGTGTCGCCTGCTCCGAGGTCCAGGGTTCGATTCCTGGACGGGTCAATGTAGAAAGAAAGTTTTTTAATACATTTTCTCGGGTCTGGATGTTTGTGATACCTTCGTTGTTTCTGGTTTCCAAAATACGAGTCCTATAAATAGTTATTCAAATTGGGATCAGAACAATGTATGTGATGTTGTCCATATTTTTGATACAACCAATAAATTGTAGCTACTTAAAAAACCTTTAATCCTCTAACCTAACCTAATAATATGAGTTTGCTGTTTTGAACCTTTTTTTGTTTCGGCACTTTTGCAAGCGCCATGATCACGGAAGAACTATGAAATTCATTTAAAAAAAGATATTTATCATAAGTAGAAATAATGGTAGAAAGCCCACATGAAGTTTTAACCCCTTCGAGCGTAGGTTATTACAGACAGAATTAAAGTCAATCGTTACCGTGACAGGCGGCTGTCGCGCAGGGTTCGAAGCGTTAAATTATTTTAAAGATTTTAGCGTGATACAGAGACATTTCTACCATCTACCTTATTTTTTTTATAAGTAACAAACCATACTGACATATTGGAGATTCGTTCAAAACTTATGGCTGAACAAATATAATAAAAATCTCATCCAGTCAGCTCTTTTAGTAACCATGATATTTCAAATCAGTGTGATATTAACACATTATCATTTAGATGAGGTACTACTAATAACACATCATAATTTCATTCCAGCTAATTCACGGGCGCCATTGTTAATACAAGTAGCATTATGTTGTACGTCCGAATGTTATTTCAAATGCAATTTGAAATAAAATTAGCTAGTTTTGGATGATGCCCGTGCAAAATATAATCCGAGGAAGCAGGTCGAATTAAAACTACAAGGAGGAAAATTCTTTGTGAATAACTGGGAAAATAATTGACTGGAGGCCGGGCTTTCTCCCTGAAAATAGATTTCGAAATGTCATTTTTCCTTAGAATTTACTAAGCGTGAGTAATAATAAAGAAGGATGTTAAGGAATTTGTTTTTCATGGAATTCTATGGCCTTGAGTTTGACGTTAAATAAAAAACCTTTGTCCTAAAAATGTTTACGGCAACATTTCACTGCGCAATAAAATATTGCCTGTATAGCTTTGAATTCCCTTCGTGATTATTTTCGAAAGTATAGTTAGTACCCATTCGCTCACTTTCTAAACATTGAATACACGAGTTTAAAAAAGGACAGCTTTGATGTATTTTTACAAACATGGCTAAAAATATACAGGGAATTGAAAGACCTATATTTTACTAACACTATTTTTAACTGCTGATAAGCGTTATCTAAAGTTGTATTCAAGACGTGGGGTTCACATTGTTTTGTTATTTATAGTCCATGGTTTCAATTAAATGTTGTCTGCGGTTGCTGCTGCGTACTGATTTCTTATCAGCCTATTATATCTAGTTATTAGAGTATCTCGTGACAAGTAACACAGTTCCAGATTTTTATCAATTATATTTACGTCTTTAGAATTTTAACTTAATACAGTAAAATCATCATTATAACCCACAGGGTCAAATCGTAGGGGATTCTAACTTAAACAGTCATTTGAAGCTGGCTATATGTGTCTAGTGGTTTAAATACCGGGCCAAGATCTCGGAGTCCTAAATTCAAACCCCGGGTCGGGCAACAAAAATTTCGAATTTTTCAACGTTGCTCGGGTTTGTGATCACCAACCCGCGTTTGGCAAGCGTGGTGATTATGCCAGTACACCCATCATTGCTGTGGTAACATGAATTCAATGATGGAGGCCTTTGCCCTGCAGTGGGATGATTATAGGCTGTTACTTTTACTTTACCATATGTGTCATGTCATCGATACAATTTTACATCCGATGCTTTAAATACTTCATTGTACATACGAGTAAAACAGTACGATCTCTTATCGTATTTGATTGCTAAACAAACAAGCGTAGCAACAAGCAAAGCTAGTTAAAATATACAGAGTTAATGTCATAATAATAGAGGCATGTTAGAGGAGGTTATTCGCAACCAAACGTACCTTATGACTCGATAATAACGGGTCATTTGGTTGCAAATGATCTCCTCTATATACGCTTAACGGATTGCTGGAATATTTTCAGTAGGTAACCTTGTATACATATATTACTGATTCCAATATCCAAATGTACAAATTAACGTGATAGAATGGCGTCTCTACATTTAGTTACCATATTGCGCATACATTTTAAGTAGGATTAAAAAGATCATAATTTTTTTTTTGTGCTTTGTAAAAAAATAGTAAGTTTGCTACGTAAAAATGGTAATAGGGTTGTCCCAATATAGCCGAAAAATAGCCTAAATTGATATGAAAACAAAATTTCCAAGGTAAGCCCCTCCACGCCTGCCAGAGCACGTTATGGAGGCCGCTCATATTTCCATCATAATGTTATACCTTAGCTAGGCAAAAAAATTCGTGTGAATAAAATGATACAATTTTGATGGTAAGAGTATTTTATACTGCAAATATATTATATTAAAAGAAAAATTCTTAGAATCCATGGATTTAAAGGTACTCGATGTATCAGTGTCTGGGACTTGCGACACAGGTGTAGGTTTAGGAGTAGGTACTCCTTGTGTCACAGGTCCGAGTTGCCTTTCCTGCCTATCTATACCTAGTAAGATTCTATTAATTGCCCTTATGAAATGTACGTATTTTAGCAAATGACAATTGCAGTCCTCAGCGACAATCCAAGGTTAAAGATATATTTAAAGAAAAAAAAACTATATTTTCTACTTCTACTTGTACCGCAATACAGAGGAATGACGCAACTATGTTTTTTTTAATTGGGTAAGTTAACGCTTTCGACGAAAATTTTTGTAAAAAGAAGTTTTTTTTTTGGTTCTTGAAGGTAATACCTAAGGCTACCCTAATTTTTTATACTTACTTGTGGTTTTGTTTAAATTTTGACTGTGATTTTGAGCTAAACACACAAAAACCAAAATCCTCAAAATAGTGACTACCTTTTAAAAATTATGCGTGATCATATAGACATTATCGTCAAGTTGAGAATCTCTTCATATTTGCATTGGTTATTCATAAAAACGCGTTATTTGATTCCAAATGCATACTTTGACTAGTCGATAAGAACATAAATTTAATTACCAGGGCCCTGTTTAATAAACATTATAATCTGACAATTTTAAATATAAATATATAAATATATTTAAGACATGCCTCACTGGGCCACACAGAGCCATCTAGTCCCAAATTAAGGTACTATTAAGTACCCTGTCGTATGGGGTACTAGACAACCGATAATCTTACATAAATACTTTTTTTTTTGTAAATACATACTTATAATACATAGAAAACACCCAGACCAGTACAAACAGACATGTTCATGCACACAAATATTTGTACTGTGCGGGGATCGAACCCGCGACCCATGGCTCAGAAGCAGCATTTACTACCGCTGATCCAAATGGTCGTCAAAAATTTTGTAAATCTATACTAATATTATAAAGCTGAAGAGTTTGTTTGTTTGTTTGTTTGAACGCGCTAATCATAGGAAGTACTGGTCCGATTTGAAAAATTATTTTTGTGTTGGATAGTCCATTTATCGAGGAAGGTTTTAGGCTTTATAACAAGTTAGGAGCGAAGCATCAGTGAAAAATGTTGCAAAAATAATCAAATTCTTATTAACAGAAATTGACGCGGACGACGTCGCGGGAAACAGCTAGTAACTTATATATTAGTTAAGTTTTATGACAAGTGCTGTTGAATAAACCTTACAATTGTATGTAAAAAATGTACAAGTAAAAACCTTACAAATATTGTAATTATAAATGCTGTTTATTAAACGTTTACATATTTAGAAAACGCCTGTAGAATTTGATGACAATATTGTAGTTACAAATTTGTAATTTACAATAGTTTTTTTTTTAAACTGACATATGAATTTATTTTTTACTTCTGCTACTATCTTTCTAAGCTAAAATAATAATGATATAAAAAAAGCACTAAATAAAATATAACTAACTATAAAATAATTATTTCAGTCTCTCCGCGCTGCCTGGCCGATCCGAAGGTTCCCATTACGCTGGCTGCATTGCCACGTTGAATGGCAATGGAGACCTGCTGAACCAACCAGGACCCAGAGCGGGAATCATTCCCTTTTAATGTTATACTGAGTAACTATATCGAAAAGGTGTTATGGCCGAATCATCCGTGGGCCACTTCCACTACTAGTTACAATTTACATAAAATGTAAGATTTTGATGACAATGCCTAATTAACGAGGGTAGATTTCATAAACATTTAGTAGCATTGCTTTTAAAAGTACTTTCTTATTTGTTTGATTCGTAACGAAAGCCATGGAGCATAGTAACAAAATATTGAATCTGTCTCTAATATATGAGAATAAGGATATTTTATTTGGTAGGTAGTGAAAAATTAATCCCGAGATACTTAAAAATAAAAAAAAGACAATAGCATTTTTTATAAAAAAAAAAAAAAATAAAAAAAAAATTTAAGACATGCCTCACTGGCCCACTCAGAGCCATCTAGTCCCAAATTAAGGTAGTATTAAGTACCCTGTCGTATGGGGTACTAGACAACCGATAATCTTACTTATATACTTTTTGTTTTGTAAATACATACTTATAATACATAGAAAACACCCAGACCAGTACAAACAGACATGTTCATGCACACAAATATTTGTACTGTGCGGGGATAGAACCCGCGACCCATGGCTCAGAAGCAGCGTTAACTACCGCTGATCCAAATGGTCGTCAATTATGCAATTATAAAACTAAAAAGTATCACCGCTTTTCGTTACGGAATTTCTGGATTCAGTCTCCACGCTCAAGGCCCGCGATAGAAGCTATGCAATAGCTTAATTTTATAATGTTATGTATTTTCTAATTTTGACTTTTGTAATTAATTTTTTCTGTTATTTTGGCAGATATGGTTACCATAGGCAACCATACTGTCAAAATCCTTATGTTCTTCTAAATTCTTTTAAATTTCGGAAATTCAAAATTGTTCGATCGTGCCTCGCCCCGAGTGTTAGGTTAGGTTATTTTCGTTACGGAATTTCTGGATTCGGTCTCCACGCTCAAGGCCCGCGATAGAAGCTATGCAATAGCTTAAAAAGTGGAAAGACATTGCTGAACAGTTAAAATCATTGAGCATCTATAACAAAGACTGGAAATACCTACGTGTTACAACGTGGTAAAGCTTTAGAAAAAGGACCACCGTAAGTAGATTTTTAAGTTAATTAGAATCGCTAATGTTATACTGGGTAACTATATCGAAAAGGTGTTATGGCCGAATCATCCGTGGGCCACTTCCACTACTAGTTGTTAGAACCATTTTTTTACATTTATTCCAATTTTCTTTACTTGTTAGGTTGAGGCACAAAATTGAAAATTTCTGACACAAGGCGAGTCTACCTGTCGGAATTGTAATACAATTTACAATATATGTAAACTTGTTACTACAATTATGCGTTCAATAAAACAGTTTTCCCTACAAATATGTAAAATTGTCACCTGTATAGAGAAAATGTTTATTAAACAGAAACTTGTAAAATTGTAGGTACAATTCTAAAATTTTGTATACTTTATTTGATATTTTAGCAACTTAATTGCACTTATAATATCAGTATATAAACTTGAAAAATTTTTTTTTTTTGTCTCAGGCGGGACTCGAACCCGCATCTCCTCGCATGCCGGGCGGGCGCCATACCATTAGGCCACCGAGACACTGCGACACGGCGCGAATTTTTCAAGCATATTCTTACGCTATAAGCCAGCGTTGTTTCATCAAATGTTTAGGAGTTTGCACCCTTAACACCCGAAAGAAACATCTTTACAGATGTTTGACAGTCAGTTAAGATGAAACAGCTATTTATATACTTTATTTGATATTTTAGCAAATTGCACTTATAATATCAGTATATAAACTTGAAAAATTTTGTCTCAGGCGGGACTCGAACCCGCATCTCCTCGCATGCCGGGCGGGCGCCATACCATTAGGCCACCGAGACACTGCGACACGGCGCGAATTTTTCAAGCATATTCTTACGCTATAAGCCAGCGTTGTTTCATCAAATGTTTAGGAGTTTGCACCCTTAACACCCGAAAGAAACATCTTTACAGATGTTTGACAGTCAGTTAAGATGAAACAGCTATTTATATACTTTATTTGATATTTTAGCAACTTAATTGCACTTATAATATCAGTATATAAACTTGAAAAATTTTGTCTCAGGCGGGACTCGAACCCGCATCTCCTCGCATGCCGGGCGGGCGCCATACCATTAGGCCACCGAGACACTGCGACACGGCGCGAATTTTTCAAGCATATTCTTACGCTATAAGCGTAGATTTTCTAATTTTGTAGATTTTCCACCATGGTAAATTTGTAAGTTGTATTCTTTATTAATCCCCCAACCCCCAGGAGGCACTCGGGTGCCACGATAACAATGGATTTCAGTTGTGTCTGGAATAACTCACGATAGAGGGATTAAACAGAAACTTGTAGAATTGTAGCCTGTAATTTACAATTACAATTTACAATTTGTAATGTTTATTAAACAGGGCCCAGGCAGTATATTTCATTAAAACCTCTATACTAACACGTGGCAATAAATACTGTAACTATGAATGAACTTTGTACGTAATATTCCAGGACAATGCATTTAAAACATTTCCAAATTGGATCTTTATAAACGGACCGCAACTATAAATTCACTTATCTCCGAAGGTTCTCTGCGCCTATAAATCAGGTATAATTAAACTGGACACTAGACGCAATTGCGCTTGAACGTTTAGTGCCACATGCCTCGAATACTTTTTACTGGCTTTACAAATAAGGCATACAATAATAATGTTTTATAATGTTTAGTTACTGCCTAAACATACGAGTAGATTGCTTTTCAGAAGCAATAAATCTTAAAAAGTCAATTGCACTCTGTTGTTGTTTATTTCAAAATTTTCAGCATTGTACAAACTCATGCCTAATTGCAGCTTATTAACTAAAACTACGAAAAACAGAACGGAAAACATACATAACAAAACTCTAATTATAAGCCTAACCAAACTAATTTTCATTTGTAAATTTTCTCTGACAGGGAGCAAAGTGGTTTATGAAATAAATTGTGGTCGAAGCCATTTTAAGGGTTATAAGTGCTGAGCTAATTAACTTGTTTAGTCCCCAAACAAACACTGGAAATAAAATTACTCTGTTTAATTTAGTAAATTGATTATGTGCCTTTTAAAGACACTGACACTCAGATCCTGAGAAAAAACCTAGTTCTACAAGACAAAAAAAAGCTAGCTTAGAAACTTAATTAAATTATTGTTGTGTTTAAAATTGTATTGTATTGAGGGTGAAACTATTGAGCTATAAAATTAATTTGAAGCTCTAATGACATTCAATATGATTAGAAGCCACAGTGCTTTCATCACAGCAACTAATCATAAACAGTATGTAGACACATGTTTAGAACACTCAAATCAAAACACAGCCCTCATTTCACATTTCATGATATAGCACCGGAAGATTTTCCTTTGTAAAATGTAACATTTGCTTGCAATTTCTAATTACACGATCTAGCACGGTCAAATAAACAAATAACTGCCTACCTCGCTGTCGGCGTCGCAATCATGCAAATGTTACGAGTAGCTACGACGAGGCAGTTCGGGTGAGAATTAGAGATGTGCCGAGTCACACCTGACTCGTAAATGAAGACGGTTAACAATTCAGGCTCTTCAATTTTTTATTATGCCTGCCATCTTCTAAAGCTTGACTTTGTTATTTTTAAATACGTATGGGGTTTGAAACATTCTTGATGCATTGTTACACATGAAACTCTTAACACTTGATTTTGAATGCACTGTTTTGTAATTTAAAGGTGAAATCGTGATCGTATGATGATTCGTGCAATCGGATCGATACGTCAGGAAGGTAAATACGACAAAACCGTGCATTAAAAATCCCGTTTTAGTACCTATTAAGTCTTGAAATAAGTTATTGAAACAAAAACCGTACCATAGTAACGACTGTTTAGCAATGTTTGTTTTTCATGAATGCGGTTTCATAGTTTTTGACTGTTATTACTACGCGAACGTTGTTTTGTTACAATGGTGTATATGTCACCGTAAAATTGTAAACTTTGTCAGTTCATAATTGAACGTCAATGGATTACAATTTAACCTAACCTAACCCACCGTTAGTTTATAATCACACGCGGTGTTTTTTATACTGACAAATCTCACCATTTTAAGTTTTTTTTTTTTTTTTTTTTTAAACTACTACCTCCAATATGGGTGATCGGAGCCTGTTTTTTCTGGTTTAGATTTGATATCTTTTTCTAATGACTTAAGGTCAAACCTTTTACTATAATTTTCTTTACTGTTTTCTATTATTTTATAATTATCTTTTAATTTATACTAGCATTTCTTCTGCTGTAGTTTACTCTATTCCAATCTGTCTATTTCAATTTAATTTATGTTTTTCTATATTCTTTTCATTTCCAAATCATGGTGTTAAGCCTTCTTCTATAATTTGCAACATTAATAAATTTATAACATATTTACTATTATTGCAACTAACTGCTTTTCATTTCTGTCAGATCCTACTGGGTCAGTGAGCTTACACTATACTATATTAAAATTTATCCTCCTTATTTCTTAAATCAATGCCTATTCTAAATATATTTATATTTTCTCTCATTTTAGACTTATTGTAATATTGTTAAACTTTTATATTGAAGTATTTGCGATACACTATATATTCAATATATACAGGATGAAATTTTAACCACCTTCCAAATTTTAATATATCAATCTACGAGACAAAAAACAAATGACGTATTTTTTCTTTTGGTATAGCCCAGTACAAAAAAGTCAAGATAAGGCACTTAGAAAATGTCCGCAAAAATTCTAAAGTTTTCGATACGGCTGCCTAGCAACACTTTTTTTACGCGATTCGCATTTTATTCATTCTTTACTATACTATTCGTAAGTTTTTGATTTTCACTTTATACCTTATCAGGCCTAGGACCGTAAAAATTGAAAACTATATTGCGAAAAATATTTTCGGGTGAAAGCTTGATTTACATTTTTTACTTCATAAATGGGCTATAAATACGATACTGAAAGCCTATAAAAATTTTGGAAAGTGGTTAAAATTTCATCCTGTATGATGCAATACTTGTATTTCTTTTATTCCTTTTTATTTCTTTACCAATTAAATTTTTGCACGATTTTAATAATTTATCTTTTTCTTTACTTAATTTCATAAAAACTCTTTCTGTCCCCATGTCGATCCCCTCGCTCATACCCCCTTCGTCCTGTTTCCCTCGATGTTCCTTCCGTTTCTTTGTTCTTTCTTCTTGGATTGTTAACTCATGCTTTTCCTTCTCTTCCAGGTACAGGACAACTGCAGCCAATTGCTCGGACCACCACGGCATGGTAAGTTTTTCTTTTCTCTTATTATTTATGATTAATTGTTTGCATGCTTCATTATTTATTGTATTTAATTTCTGTACTGTTATTTCCAATTTTGATGTGTTGTTGTTTTTGGTAAAAAATCTTGTTATTAATTGTATATCAAGCCTTATTTGGGTAAATTTCTCACGAAATTATTTGAAATCAGCCTTTTTTAGTTTAAATATTCTTGCAGTCTGGTATATGTTGTGTCCTGTATATTTGTTTGATTTTACACTGAATACTTTGCCGCTATGTTCCGAGCTCATGGAGCCCTTTGCCACTTTAGCAGTACGCCGTTGATGCTCTTGCTATGGCGTCCCATTTACTGCGGATGGGGCAGTCTTGGCTAAATGCATTGTGGCAACGGTTCTCCATATTGGCTCGACTGCAATTTGTGCATTCCGGTGCCTCCTGTGCGAGCCTTGCAGGGCAACCCACGCACAAATGCAGTCCTCCGCAGTGGCTGCAGACGTCCTCGGCCTCCTTACAATATTTACGGCTGTGGCCGTAACCCAGGCAGCGTGAACACTGAACCAGGGGCGACTGGTCTTCTACCACAATCTGTTGTAGGTCTATACGGATTTTGCCCTGTTCGGTTGCCCGCTTCCAGATTGTGGGAGACACAGTCAGGACGATGTGGGATGTGTGTGGGTTCCTAGTCCTCTTTCTAAATTTTACCTCTACTCTATCCTCCTCGTTTTCGAGGCCATGAAAGAGGCCCCGGTTCTGGTTCCTAAGAGCTTCCAATACATCAGCGTCACTATGTATCGTGAGTACGCTCTTAAGTACCAGAAGCGGGTCCCTGTTTTTCATTTCCTCGACAACGAGGTTGTTTCCCGCTCTTTCTATCCTTTCCTTAATCTTCCTTCTGTCTTCCTTCGTTTCACATCCCATTATTATTTTCCTGTCTTTTGCCTTTCTCACTTTTTCTATCCTTATCCATCCTTCCTTTGCATCGACTGCTCTTCTTACCTTCTCCAGAACTTCCTCCCCAGTGTCTTGATCATTTCCAGAAGTGATGACCACAGAGTGAAGTGCTCTACGCTCCGGCACTTGCCTGGTGTTCGGTTCGGCTGCCGCTACCCTCGCGTAGGTCTTCAGCTCCATGATTTGATTCTGTTCGTCTATCATCGTCTTGATCTCAATTAGTTGTTTGCTGTTTTCGGCGAGCAGTCGATTGTTTTCCTCTATTTTAATAAGAAGAGCTCCCTCTCCTTTTCCCAATCCTTTCCCAGACTCATGCTCCCCCACCGTTGGAGTGTCACTAATGTCCTCGCCCTTTTTGGCTATTTTCTTAATTGCAGGTGCGGCTCCCGACGCCTCCTTCACAAGTTGGTATAGATTATCCACCGCTAGAGTGATCCCGGCCTTAAGGTCGGCTCTCAGATTGCGGGATTCACCTATCTGTGTCTTCGCTTTCACGAGCCAAACCCTGGCCCGGGTCACTCTATCGGAGAACTTCAATTGATCCGTCGCTGGCCTCGGCGACACCGCAGCAGCGTCTACAGATGCTCTGCGCGTCCCTCCCTTCGCTTCAGAGGGGGCCGCTGCCTTCTGTTTCGTCTTCTGCGGTGCCCCCGGGGCCTTCGTCGTTTCCACCTTAGTTGGGGAGTGGGTGTGCGTGGTTGACGCACATTGCATTTTTGTCAATTTAGACTCCAGTTCTCCTATACTACGTCTTACGTTGGTTGGTTGCGTCGAGAATTTTACTGGAGAGGGTCCTGCCATCTCCCTACTTAATGGTGAGCTTTCGGGGCTCCTATTTACTCCCTTTTTAGCGGGGGTTCTAAAACCAAACATGATGGTACTGATGATTGCAATATATTGTTTCAGCACAGACGAGGAGAACTAGAACGAGCGCGGGCCAGGTTAAGATTTCAAAATCAACAATGTGCAACGAATACGATGCACAACACGGTAATTTGAATCACCATTTTACGTTGATATATACACACACGGCTAAAGACGAACAACGTCTTACGGCCAGTCCCAATAACCTATCTATATTCAGTTTTGGCATATCGGAGATAGAAAACAACTTTTGTCTTTGTTTCTCTGGACGGCAAAATCAGAGACAGAAGATGTTTTCTATCTCCGATATGCTAAAACTGAAGATAGATACATTATTGGGACTGGCCGTTAGTCTATCTGTGACCATGAAAGCTGTGTGTGTACAAAAAGTTGGGATAAAATTCAATCTAAAATCCTAATAAACGCTAAAAACGTTAATTAGACTGTTTTGTTTCTGTTTACTGTTTAAACGTTAATTAGACTGTGTCTATCATTCATTAGACTGTTTTGTTTTAACTATAACTTATCATAATCTTCAACCCCATCAGGCCTGTCTAAAAGATGGATTATGTCATAGTCGCCACGCTTGGCAGTCAGACTGGCGATTGCAATTTTGCCGATGAAAGAGAGAAGACGTTGCTGCCGATCCTCTTACAGGGAAAAACCGTTGGCCACCCCTTACGACACCCATTAGAGCGAAAATATTGATAATCGTTTTTTAATATTATTACCTACTTAAAGGTTTTTACGAGTATCAGATTACATCTCCATCACAGATCACTTTAGCTACATCAGGTTTTTTTTTATGTTATGCAGAATAATCTTGTAGCACGGCCCTGTATTGTGCCTACTCACTCGTCTGTGATTAAATATGCACTGCATAATCACTGATTCAGAGGCAACTGTAATTAATGCCTTTGAATTATTTACATACAAAATGTTTCAGACATTCTCAAAGGCGAGACTAAATGAAGTTCTGACTGTTAGAAACACATTTCTGAATGTGGTTTGTACAAAGAAGTAATTATTATACGATACATATTTCAATAAATGATGCTAGAACCATCTTAACTGTTAATTGCTTAGTTTTCCTTTGTGATCTAAAGGCGATTACTAGAATCATAAATATTATAAATTATATTAGAACAACTCGCTAACCGCTGTGCTTATAAACACAGTCGCATACTTTTTGTGCCAACAGCTATAGTAGTCATGTTCTTATCATGTAACAATGATTAATAAACCGGCCAAGTGCGAGTCGGACTCGCGCACGAAGGGTTCCGTACCAAAAAAGGCCAAAAAAACGGGTTTGTTGTATGGGAGCCCCCCTTAAATATTTATTTTATTTTGTTTACAACAGTCTAGCTATCGCGGCTCTTGAGATACAGCCTGGTGACAGAGCGACGGACAGACGGACAGACGGACAGACAGCGAAGTCTTAGTAATAGGGTTCCGTTTTTACCCTTTGTGTACGGAACCCTAAAAACTGACAGATGCCTCAGGGCATTGTCGAAAGAGTGTGATACGCCATTAGTTTTGCCCGTTGATTAATTGTTGGTTCTACACTTAGTTAGATGAAGCAAGTTCTTATTATTACATACTTTTAATATCGGCATGATGTAACATTTTAGTATCTGTTACTTCGTATCTTTAATCTTACCGATTTTGTTACCCTTTTTTGTCGAGACACGTTTGACCACTATGCGATCTTACCAGTATTTTGATTCCATTAATTAATCCTTATTGTAATTAACTTGCGAATTTCTTTGCGCACTCGCTACTACAATGCTACATTTGGCTCATTGTTTTATACGGATGCGAAGCCTGGACACTTATAGAAGCTTTCGAAATGTCGACCCACAGACTCTCTCTAATCGATCCCTCATTACTGAGGATTGCGATCACCGGTTTTTGTTAAGTTTCTCCACCGGTCTCGGTCCATCGTTGCTCTCACAGCCTGATGAAACTTGCTTGAGGAGGTTGCTTCTTTTACTTGGTCAGACTATCTAGTTGGCGAACGACCTCGCGCTCTCTTGCCTTCCACTTCACCAACCAAGACCAGCTTTTCAAGGCACTCACCGCCTCTTCGCATAGACGCATGCTGGCTATTAGCTGGATACATCATGTAACGAAAATAGAAGTACTACGTCGAGCTGGGAAACAACGACACCTGATGCAGACCGTCAAGAAAAGAAAAGTTGCATATCTGGGTCACGAGCTAAGGCACAATAGATACGAACTTTTGCAGCTGATCATGATGGGCAAAGCGGGAAGGTGAGCAGTTGGTCAGAGGAAGAAATCCTGGTTGAGTAATATCAGAGAATGGACGGGGATCGCCAGTGCCTCAGAGCTTTTCCACCTAGCAAGAGATCGAGTGAGATATGCGGAGCTGGCTGCCAACCTTCACTAGTTGGAGAGGCACCAGAAGAAGAAGAAGAATTAATAATATCAGTATATGTATAAACTTGAAAAAATTTTTTTTTTTTTTTCTCAGGCGGGACTCGAACCCGCATCTCCTCGCATGCCGGGCGGGCGCCATACCATTAGGCCACCGAGACACTGCGACACGGCGCGAATTTTTCAAGCATATTCTTACGCTGTGAGCCAGCGTTGCTTCATCAAATGTTAGGAGTTTGCACCCTTAACACCCGAAAGAAACATCTTTGCAGATGTTTGACAGTCAGTTAAGATGAAAACAGCTATTTATATACTTTATTTGATATTTTAGCAACTTAATTTGTATTTATTAATTTGTATAGCAACATTAGTCAGAAGTGTATATATATACATAGTTTGGTAGATACAGAATGGTAATATTCTACATTTTATTTTTGGTTGGGCTCACTTTAAATCCCAAATCCACTTATTCGGTCCAGTTCTTTTTTTCTTATTGACTCTCAAATACTGCATTATTTTATAATTAAATAAGTTATTTGCTACTAAATAAACTGCATCAAATACTAAAGACAATATCAGAAGTTAGTTGAAAACTACACCAATCACTTATATGATAGATGAAAGGCTGTCTCAATTTCAACTGGGTCGAACAAGGAAAAAGTTGCTTGGAGGGTCCGAAATAGTTTTGGGTCATGTCAGAGTTTTAAGGATCCATACTTAAAGGATGAAACATATCTTTTTTTTTTGTCTCAGCTAGATGTTTTATTACCTTACCGTCTGTTTTAATCATAAAGTATAAAATTTGTTTTTAGGTAAATATCGATGGAATTCTTAGCAAATTACCAGTCTATTTCCGATACCAATACTTCATTATTAAATTACTTATCCTACTTTCATACTTTCGTTCAATGACAATTTGTTTATTGCTTTTTTATCTCGAACTTTTATGTATGGAACTTTTACAAAGCTCATAGCTGTTTTTTTATCAATATTTTAACTGCTATAGTGTTTTTTATGTGCAAAAAATCTTGTAATAAGTGAATAGAATTTAAAATGAATTTGTTTAAAAACGCAAAATTTCTCGAATATTAGTCTCGTTTTCTTATTTCCTACTCTCGTTCAAGGATAACGGGTTGTAAGTAAAAACTAATTAACAAAGTAACGCCAAACAAAACCGTTCAATAAAAGCTCCGTCCGTAACAGAGGCCTTACTCCGCAAGACAATGTCCGTTTATTCGAATCCATCTGTCTCTATCACTCATACCGAGATGTCTTAAATTATCTGAAAGAGACAGATGTATCCGTAAATACGAGCTTCGTGTTACAGAGTAAGGCATTAGTTCTGAATAAACAAGCCCACGGTGCAACATTAGCTTATTGACGTTCACATAACCTTGCCCCGGCGTTATCGTCTATCGCACGTGTTGCACCGATTGCACAACGCATTCATTACGTCACACCTGTCTTATTCGCTAATGGTTATAGAGGAGACAGGGGATAATTGATCATTGAACCCAATCTATACTAATATTATAAAGCTGAAGAGTTTTTTGTTTGTTTAAACGAGCTAATCTCAGGAAGCATACGAAAACGGATGTGCAAGCGATTTTGCTCTTAGGGCGATAGCCCACGGCGTTTTTTTAACGCGCAGAAGGCGCGAGTTTTAGGAACGCGCCACTTCAGCACCGTAGACGTTGATTGTTCTCTCAATTGAATCTCGTTTGAATCGCGTATACGCGCGTCTTCTGCGCGTTTAAAAAACGCCGTGTGCTATCGCCCTTATAGGTAGTCAGACTGGTCAGGCGACGGAATTCTCGATAGTTCTTTCAACTACTTTAATCCAAATTTAAAATCTAAACACGGGATCATAACGTTCTAGTGCCTCTAGTCCGACAATTATGTGTGGTAAATACGCCCTGTTTCACGCGCGATATTATATAGGCCCGATTTTACGGCGTACGGTGCAATTGACCGCGTAACCTACTGGCAGCCACAGTATATTTAAAAACAGTAGAGATTGAGAACCGTATGGTCTGAATTTGCAAGCTACAAATGCTGCAGCGCCAAGTTGGTACATCGCAAAGGGCCACCTTTTGTTTGATGAGCACGAGCTGCTATTCTTAATTGAAATTAGATTAGTAATTTAACTGTTTTCTGCGACAAGAAATCATGTGATTGCTCAGTTTTTATGATTTTAAAGCTGCAACTACTAACAGTAACAGCAAAGAAATTTCTTTAGCTTGTAGAAACGTCTTTGTACTCAAAAAATATAATACGTCTCTAACACCTGAATTTAAAAAAATAACAAATAATTCACCTGGTTTTATAAACATTTATTAAATTAAAAAAATTAAAAATCGTTTATTTCTTTTACCACTTAAAAATATAACAATAATCTGAGGCTGGGGTCTACCTAGTAAGTGCGTTTATAAAGCACCTGTGGTAGGAGGCCCCGCTCTTCTATTACAAGACAGTGTATATTAGTCTTTAATAAAAATAAAGAAAAAAAGTAAACAAGACAACATCCTCAGGAGTGTGTGCAACAGAATATCTGGGGTATCCTTGAAGAGGAATACCCCCAGAAACCTAGGTTCTGCTACGCTATACAAGAAAATGAAGTAAGGGGAGAAAGCTAATGGGACCTACATCTCTATAACTATTCCCTAAGAACGTAAAATAACAAAACAAGAAAGTATAAAGTAAATATATTATAGTTAAAAGAAAAGATAAATAAAAACGTAACTTCAAATATAATTTAGTGGATGTGGAGAGGAGGTGGCCCGGCGGTAGACCACGCCAGGACCTAACTGCGCAGCTAAGGGGAGATGACCCGGCGGTCTGCCTGACCAAGCCGGGGTCCAGCTGCGCAGGATGGAGGTGGCCCGGCGGTCTACGTGACCGCCAGGGTCCAGCGGCACTAAATTGAGAAGGCCCGGCGGTCTACGTGACCATACCGGGGTCCAGAAATACCGGATAAAGACTTCACTTTTAAATTTATAATATATTTTATAAAAGCCGAGAATAATGTTTTCTGAATGCCGAATGTCAACTCACTACTCATTGACGTGCTCGCCCGACATGGGCGAGGCACGATCGAACAATTTTGAATTTCAAAATAAGAATATAAAAATCAGAGTTAACCAAAAAGTTTCTAAACAGAAATAATTTAAAAGAATTAGAAAATACATCAAATTATAAAAATGTAAAAATGACAATGGGATGAGAAGGTAATGAGGTATCTACATGCCACATATTCCCCAAAAATAGTGAAAAAAAATTTTTAACTACTTAGGGAATTTTTTTTAAGTACACAAAATTTTGAGGTTGGGAATGTGTTCCAAAATCTTTCATACAATCTTTCAAAATCTTTCATACGACCTTTCATACATTAGGGTAAGGGTTCACGATTACAGAAAATCCATGACCCAAACTCAATTGGATACACATTCGCTCTAAGGGCATGGGACACGATAGGCTTATTTAGTTTAAAGAGGTGTTGCGATCCGCACCTCTGTATTGAAACAAGGTAGAGAAGGTAGAAAAGGAGAGCTTAAAAAAGGGCTCAAAGAAGTAGAAGTGGAGCTAAAGGACTCAGTAGTGCTTGGGAACACCTAGGGTTCCCAAACAAGAGAAAAGTTACGAATGGTGTCAGAAAGTGACAGATCCATCCGGCATAAAGGCTTTTTTTAAATATAGGGTGAGTTATGCACCGCTCATGAAAAAATATTTACAAAGAAGGGAAAGGGAGAGAAAAAAAAAATGATTGGGAAAGGGATATTTACAAGGCCAAAAAGGTTTATGAATGGAAGATGAATGACATGAGATAAAAAGAATTAAACATTAGTTACAAGTTAAAAAAAAAGAACAAGAAAGTAAAATAAAATTATACAGTATATACAAATTAATATAAAAAATAGTTAGGGAATCATTACAGAAAGTATAGGACCCAGAAAAAAATTTGGAATAACGACTGAGACTGCCAAAATATAAAGAGTGTATGAATGAAAATCCGAAAGAGTGTGTGTAATAATTTGGAAGAATTGTTTAGATCTTCAAGTCTTTGATATGTCATCTCCCTCTATGATTATTATTACAATCTTCGAGCAAGTAAACCAAAGGTGATAATTTTTGAATAACTTTTGCTTTGATATAACGAGGAGCCAATTTAGCTGAAAAATAGGTTCCAGCATTACTTTGTACATAATTTTTACGCCATACAGTATCACCAACATTAAATTCTTTAAATGATCGTTTCTGATCGTAATATTTAGCGTACTTTAAGTGAGCGATATGTAGTGCAACTTGGACTTTATCAAAAATAGAAGATAATAATCCTAAATTTGCAGCGTAAATGTCACGAGGCAGGAAGATAAGCTCATCAAGATTTGAACATTGAGAGTAGTGAGATCCACAAGGTACAAGTTCTCTACCAAAAACAAGAAATGATGGAGTAAAGCCAGTCGAAAGATTAACAGAATTATTGATGACTAATTGAATTTTTGGTAAGTAAAGATCCCAAGATCTATGGTCATCATTGACTAATGAAGCTAATGCAGTAACGATGGTTCTGTTATACCTTTCGGTTGGGTTAATCTGTGGACAGTAATTTGGTGAATAGAAAGGAAATGGAACATTGTATTTTTCTAATAGTCTTTTAAATTCATTGGATTGAAATTGTGATCCATTGTCCATAATTATAGTTTGAGGTACCCCGTGAACAAGAAAAACTGAATTTTCAAGATGTAGAATAATATTAGATGTAGTAGCTCGTTTGATAGGAAAAATTAAACAATATTTAGTAAATGTACAAGTAATTACTAAAATAAATTGATTACGACGTCTAGTCATTGGTAAAGGACCCATTAGGTCTAGAGAAATAGATTGAAATGGTCTTGAGCAAATTTTTGGTTTACCCATTGGACCAAAAGGAGAATGATTGGAATGTTTATAGGTTAGACAAGTCTCACACTTAGAGATAAAAATCGACACATCTTTAAACATACCTTTCCAATAATAGAGGAGTGATAATTTCTTATAAGTTTTAAAAATACCTACATGTGGAGTGTCACTTTCTCCATGAGCTATTTTAATGAGATTTAACCTTTCAGACGGAGGAGGAACTTGTTTCCAAGCAAAATCATCAATGAGAGGATAAGAAGCAGGATGATGCTTATAGAGTTTATCATCAATAATTTGATAATTAGGAAAAGCATCAGGATTATTGCGACAGCTATCATAAAGTTGATTAAACTGTTCAGAAGAAGATAATGGGTTTCTAGAAATAGGTTGAACCATTTTCAAATTGTCTGAATTTCGAGATAAGAAATCTGGAACAACATTATGATTTCCTTTTTTATGTTTTAAAATCATATTAAAACAAGACAGACGAACAGACCAGCGAGCTAATCTACCAGTTGGGTTATTGAGATTCAAGAACCATTTTAAGGCTGAATGATCGGTGTACACCGTAAATTGTAAGCCGTTATCAAGGTAACAACGCCAATGTTCGAGAGCTGTAATAACAGCTAGAGTCTCACGTTCAGTAGTAGAATAATTCTGTTCGTGTTTATTAAGAGATTTGCTCATATAGGCAATTACAATTTCATTGCCATCACGAACTTGAGTCAACATTGCACCTACACCAAAATTTGAAGCATCACAATGAACAGAAAAAGGAAGTTCAAAATCAGGACAAGCAAGAACAGGAGTTGAAACTAAACAGTTTTTAAGCTGAATAAAAGCAGAATTTGCATCATCAGACCATATAAATTTAGTGACCTTTATCTTACTAGTAGAGGTTAATTTATTTAGAGGAGCAGCAATAGAACTGAAGTTAGGGATAAACCGTCTGAACCAACTACATGTTCCAAGGAATCTTCTGACCTCTTTAGGTGAAGTAGGGATTGGGTAATCAAGAATTGGTTGAATTTTAGATGGATCAGCGCGTAAACCATGTTCATCCACAACATAACCTAGATATTTAAGCTCCTTACGGAAAAATTGACTCTTTTCATAGTTAATAGTTAAATTAGCATAAGTTTCTAACAGAAATTTAAAAGAATTAGAAAATACATCAAATTATAAAAAAATGTAAAAATGACAATGGGATGAGAAGGTAATGCGTGATGAGGTATCTACATGCCACATATTCCCCAAAAATAGTGAAAAAAAAATTTTCAACTACTTAGGGAATTTTTTTTTTAAAGTACACAGAAAATTTTGAGGTTGGGAATGTGTTCCTCACAATTACACTACATCGTCTTTCATACAATCAACCACAATCTTTCATACAAACTTTCACGAACTTTCATACATTAGGGTAAGGGTTCACGATTATTGAAAATCTATGACCCAAACCCAAGAGGAAACACATTCGCTCTAAGAGCATGGTACACGATAGGCTTATTTATTTTAAAGAGGTGTTGCGATCCGCACCTCTGTATTAAAGCAAGAGAAAGAGTAGAAAAAGAGCTAAAAAGAGGCTCAGAGAAAAGAGTCGCTTGGGAACACCTAGGGTTCCCAAACAAGAGTAAAAGTTACGAATGGATGTCAAGAGAGGACAATCCATCCGGCATATAGGCTTATTTAGAGATAGGGTGAGTTATGCACCGCTCACGACCCCGGCTTGGTCAGGCAGACCGCCGGGTCATCTCCCCTTAGCTGCGCAGTTAGGTCCTGGCGTGATCTACCGCCGGGCCACCTCCTCTCCACATCCACTAAATTATATTTGAAGTTACGTTTTTATTTATCTTTATTTTTAACTCTAATATATTTACTTTATACTTTCTTGTTTTGTTATTTTACGTTCTTAGGGAATAGTTATAGAGAGGTAGGTCCCATTAGCTTTCTCCCCTTACTTCATTTTCTTGTATAGCGTAGCAGAACCTAGGTTTCTGGGGGTATTCCTCTTCAAGGGTACCCCAGATATTCTGTTACGTTATAAAATGGCGCCCAACGTGGGGCCAATATGTGGCATGTAGATACCTCATCTCTCATTACCTTCTCATCCCATTGTCATTTTAACATTTTTTATAGTTTTATGTATTTTCTAAATTCTTTTAAAAACTTTTTGGTTCTCTCATTTTTATATTCTTATGTTGAAATTCAAAATTGTTCGATCGTGCCTCGCCCATGTCGGGCGAGCACGTCAATCAGTAGTGAGTTGACATTCGGCATTCAGAAAACATTATTCTCGGCTTTTATAAAATATATTATAAATTTAAAAGTGAAGTCTTTATTCGGTATTTCTGGACCCTGGCGGTCACGTAGACCGCCGGGCCTTCTCCATTTAGTGCCGCTGGACCCCGGCTTGGTCAGGCAGACCGCCGGGTCATCTCCCCTTAGCTGCGCAGTTAGGTCCTGGCGTGATCTACCGCCGGGCCACCTCCTCTCCACATCCACTAAATTATATTTGAAGTTACGTTTTTATTTATCTTTATTTTTAACTCTAATATATTTACTTTATACTTTCTTGTTTTGTTATTTTACGTTCTTAGGGAATAGTTATAGAGAGGTAGGTCCCATTAGCTTTCTCCCCTTACTTCATTTTCTTGTATAGCGTAGCAGAACCTAGGTTTCTGGGGGTATTCCTCTTCAAGGGTACCCCAGATATTCTGTTACGTTATAAAATGGCGCCCCTCTTTATCGAACCTCACCCTCCTATTTCAAAATTCTAAAAGATCATCTGCGATCCTCTTACATTTCGATTTATTATTTTTGGCATTGATTTATTTTTGTTTGTACCTTTTTTTATCTCCCTTTAGTTCTCAACGACCCTGAGTTCCTTCTTTTTCCAAATTCTAAAAGATTATCTGCGATCCCCTTTATTTTGACTCATTATTTTGGCATAAATTCCTATCCTTATAAATCCCCTCTTTCTATTTAACTTGCCTTTCTCTCCTCTCAAATGTAGTCTTTTTTTTAAGTAACTTTTTTTTGTATACCTCTCTATAATAGTTCCCTACCTTTTTATACTGACTTGTTTATTTTATAAATTTTATTTTCTATCTTAACTTGTATTTTTGTACTTTTATAACGTAACAGAATATCTGGGGTACCCTTGAAGAGGAATACCCCCAGAAACCTAGGTTCTGCTACGCTATACAAGAAAATGAAGTAAGGGGAGAAAGCTAATGGGACCTACCTCTCTATAACTATTCCCTAAGAACGTAAAATAACAAAACAAGAAAGTATAAAGTAAATATATTAGAGTTAAAAATAAAGATAAATAAAAACGTAACTTCAAATATAATTTAGTGGATGTGGAGAGGAGGTGGCCCGGCGGTAGATCACGCCAGGACCTAACTGCGCAGCTAAGGGGAGATGACCCGGCGGTCTGCCTGACCAAGCCGGGGTCCAGCTGCGCAGGATGGAGGTGGCCCGGCGGTCTACGTGACCGCCAGGGTCCAGAAATACCGAATAAAGACTTCACTTTTAAATTTATAATATATTTTATAAAAGCCGAGAATAATGTTTTCTGAATGCCGAATGTCAACTCACTACTGATTGACGTGCTCGCCCGACATGGGCGAGGCACGATCGAACAATTTTGAATTTCAACATAAGAATATAAAAATGAGAGAACCAAAAAGTTTTTAAAAGAATTTAGAAAATACATAAAACTATAAAAAATGTTAAAATGACAATGGGATGAGAAGGTAATGAGAGATGAGGTATCTACATGCCACATATTCCCCAAAAATAGTAAAAAAAAATGTTTAACTACTTAGGGATTTTTTTTTTAAAGTACACAGAAAATTTTGAGGTTGAGAATGTGTTCCTCACAATTACACTACATCGTCTTTCATACAATCAACCACAATCTTTCATACAAACTTTCACGAACTTTCATACCTTAGGATAAGGGTTCACGATTATTGAAAATCTATGACCCAAACCCAAGAGGAAACACATTCGCTCTAAGAGCATGGTACACGATAGGCTTATTTATTTTAAAGAGGTGTTGCGATCCGCACCTCTGTATTAAAGCAAGAGAAAGAGTAGAAAAAGAGAGCTAAAAAGAGGCTCGGAGAAAAGAGTCGCTTGGGAACACCTAGGGTTCCCAAACAAGAGTAAGAGTAACGAATGGATGTCAAGAGAGGACAATTCATCCGGCATATAGGCTTATTTAGAGATAGGGTGAGTTATGCACCGCTCACGAAGATAATATGTACATAGATAAAAAGGGAAAGAAATAAGAAAGGGTGATAAGGGAAAGGGATATTTACAAGGCCGAATAGGTTCTAGAAGGGAGGGAGGATGGAATGAGAGACGAGATGAAATAAAATATATTTACACAAGTTAATAGAAAAACAAGTCAAACGTAAAAAGTGTGGCATGTAGATACCTCATCTCTCATTACCTTCTCATCCCATTGTCATTTTAACATTTTTTATAGTTTTATGTATTTTCTAAATTCTTTTAAAAACTTTTTGGTTCTCTCATTTTTATATTCTTATGTTGAAATTCAAAATTGTTCGATCGTGCCTCGCCCATGTCGGGCGAGCACGTCAATCAGTAGTGAGTTGACATTCGGCATTCAGAAAACATTATTCTCGGCTTTTATAAAATATATTATAAATTTAAAAGTGAAGTCTTTATTCGGTATTTCTGGACCCTGGCGGTCACGTAGACCGCCGGGCCACCTCCATCCTGCGCAGCTGGACCCCGGCTTGGTCAGGCAGACCGCCGGGTCATCTCCCCTTAGCTGCGCAGTTAGGTCCTGGCGTGATCTACCGCCGGGCCACCTCCTCTCCACATCCACTAAATTATATTTGAAGTTACGTTTTTATTTATCTTTATTTTTAACTCTAATATATTTACTTTATACTTTCTTGTTTTGTTATTTTACGTTCTTAGGGAATAGTTATAGAGAGGTAGGTCCCATTAGCTTTCTCCCCTTACTTCATTTTCTTGTATAGCGTAGCAGAATTTCTGGGGGTATTATGTGGCATGTAGATACCTCATTACCTTCTCATCCCATTGTCATTTTTACATTTTTATAATTTGATGTATTTTCTAATTCTTTTAAATTATTTCTGTTTAGAAACTTTTTGGTTAACTCTGATTTTTATATTCTTATTTTGAAATTCAAAATTGTTCGATCGTGCCTCGCCCATGTCGGGCGAGCACGTCAATGAGTAGTGAGTTGACATTCGGCATTCAGAAAACATTATTCTCGGCTTTTATAAAATATATTATAAATTTAAAAGTGAAGTCTTTATCCGGTATTTCTGGACCCCGGTATGGTCACGTAGACTTACTTCATTTTCTTGTATAGCGTAGCAGAACCTAGGTTTCTGGGGGTATTCCTCTTCAAGGATACCCCAGATATTCTGTTATGTTATAAATGGCGCCCCTCTTTATCGAACCTCACCCTCCTTTTTCAAAATTCTAAAAGATCATCTGCGATCCTCTTAAATTTCGATTTATTATTTTTGGCATTAATTTTTTTTGATTGTACCTTTATCTCCCTTTAGTTCTCAACGACCCTGAGTTCCTTCTTTTCAAAATTCTAAAAGATCATCTGCGATCCTCTTTCATTTCGATTAATTATTTTTGGCATAGATTCTTTTAATTTTATTTCTCAGCGAACCTGAGTTCCTTCTTTTTTCAAAATTCTAAAAGATCATCTGCGATCCCCTATATTTTGACTCATTATTTTGGCATAAATTCTTTTCTTTACCCTTTTTGAAATCATAACGACCCTGAGTTTTAAACTTTCTTTTCTTTTCGTGTCCCTACTTTTTTTTTTACCTCTATATTATTCCCTACAAATATATTTTTTATATCGACTTGTATATTTTATAATTTTTATTTTCTATCTAAACTTGTATTTTTGTACTCTTTACTTTTGACTTGTTTTTTTTTATTAACTTGTGTAAATATATTTTATTTCATCTCGTCTCTCATTTCATCCTCCCTCCCTCCTAGAACTTTTCGGCCTTGTAAATATCCCTTTCCCTTAATCATCCTTTCTAATTTCTCTTTCTATTTATGTAAATATTTTCTTCGTGAGCGGTGCATAACTCACCCTATCTATAAATAAGCCTATATGCCGGATGGATTGTCCTCTCTTGACATCCATTCGTTACTTTTAATCTTGTTTGGGAACCCTAGGTGTTCCCAAGCGACTTTTTTCCCCAAGCGACTCTTCTTTTTAGCTCTCTTTTTCTACTTTCTCTTGCTTTAATACAGAGGTGCGGATCGCAACACCTCTTTAAAATAAATAAGCCTATCGTGTACCATGCTCTTAGAGCGAATGTGTTTCCTCTTGGGTTTGGGTCATAGATTTTTCAATAATCGTGAACCCTTACCCTACTGTATGAAAGTTCATGAAAGTTTGTATGAAAGATTGTGGAAGATTGTATGAAAGACGATGTAGTGTAGTTGTGAGGAACACATTCCCAACCTCAAAATTTTCTGTGTACTTTTAAAAAAAAAATTCCCTAAGTAGTTGATATTTTTTTTCACTATTTTTGGGGAATATGTGGCATGTAGATACCTCATCTCTCATTACCTTCTCATCCCATTGTCATTTTATCATTTTTTATAATTTGATGTATTTTCTAATTCTTTTAAATTCTGTTTAGAAACTTTTTGGTTCACTGATTTTTATATTCTTATTTTGAAATTCAAAATTGTTCGATCGTGCCTCGCCCATGTCGGGCGAGCACGTCAATCGACAGTCAATTGACATTCGGCATTCAGAAAACATTATTCTCGGCTTTTATAAAATATATTATAAATTTAAAAGTGAAGTCTTTATCCGGTATTTCTGGACCCCGGTATGGTCACGTAGACCGCCGGGCCTTCTCAATTTAGTGCCGCTGGACCCTGGCGGTCACGTAGACCGCCGGGCCACCTCCATCCTGCGCAGCTGGACCCCGGCTTGGTCAGGCAGACCGCCGGGTCATCTCCCCTTAGCTGCGCAGTTAGGTCCTGGCGTGGTCTACCGCCGGGCCACCTCCTCTCCACATCCACTAAATTATATTTGAAGTTACGTTTTTATTTATCTTTTCTTTTAACTATAATATATTTACTTTATACTTTCTTGTTTTGTTATTTTACGTTCTTAGGGAATAGTTATAGAGATGTAGGTCCCATTAGCTTTCTCCCCTTACTTCATTTTCTTGTATAGCGTAGCAGAACCTAGGTTTCTGGGGGTATTCCTCTTCAAGGATACCCCAGATATTCTGTTATGTTATAATGTGTGTGTGTGTGTGTGTGTGTGTGTGTGTGTGTGTGTGTGTGTGTGTGTGTGTGTGTGTGTGTGTGTGTGTGTGTGTGTGTGTGTGTGTGTGTGTGTGTGTGTGTGTAAAAATATAAATATTATGAAGGATACAAAATTTTCGAGTTAGAATAATAATTCTAAGAGTTAATGCAGATTGGCCCTGCGATTATTGGAAATCTTGGGATCGGTACATTTGAACTACTATTCACTGTTAAAACCTAAAGTCCAGACCTAGATAGCAAAATTTCAGTCTCGTTGTACCCGAGTGTGGCTAGACCCACTATCAATACTTTCTTGCACTTATAGTATTGTAAACTGTATATATTATAGAATTTGTGTAACTTATTATAAAGGGTGGCAGATTGGGCATAATATTGTCGCCTTGCAAACACGGTTCTACAAGAGGGAACAGGAGCCAGTTTATCCTGTCTCCTGCCAGTCAGTAAAGCAGGGTCATAAGGTAACGTTTTATGTACTTTTAGGACTGTCGCCAGGATATAAAGCTTTCTGACTGACAAAACTTTAGAATATTTGTACAATTCATCAGTGGGAAATCTGAATGGTTTGAAAAACATTGTTTTGAGTAAGCATCTTTGAGCCCTCTCCACATTTATCATTTTTGTTTTGATAGCGCCTCCCCATACAGGTATACAGTAAACCGTAACCGATTGAGCCAGTGCAAGGTAAATGCTACTTAGGAGTTTATTTATGTTTTTTTATTATTGTGTTCAAACCTAAAATGGTATCTATAGCCTATTTATGTAGTTTTACATAAACATTCGTTATTCAAATGAATTCTTAGGTAGAGTCAAAGGCAAGAAGGAGACATCTGCACAAGTTTTTCAACTTACTGTCTTTATTTCATACTGTGTCGTTGTCAAGAGTTGTAATGTGATACCACTCGGCCTGGCTAGATCAATTTCATATTAATAGAGCCTTTTAAAGGTAATTGAAGTACGTGTATTTAACGACTAATAGGTAATATTGTGCAGGAAGGCCTATTAATATACTATGTCAAACAATATTACGTCTTATGAGGCGTAGTATAAGCAGTGTATGCCTGGACACCGGTGTTTTATCGATCAAAATAAGCAGTTTGTAATGCGTAAGTGGCTACAATTTTGTTTGAAGTCAAATGCTACTTACCTGCTGTATCAAATTAGTTTATATACATAGGGCCATAAGTTTGCATACAAATAGGGACATGTACGCACGGTACAAATATTTGTGTGCATGAACATGTCTGTTTGTACTGGTCTGGGTGTTTTCTATGTATTATAAGTATGTATTTACAAAAGAAAAGTATTTATATAAGTTTGTCGGTTGTCTAGTACCCCATACGACAGGGTACTTAATAGTAGCTTAATTTGGGACTAGATGGCTCTGTGTGGCCCAGTGAGGCATGTCTTAAATATTTATTATTTATTATTTATTATATATGCCAGAAACAATAATGAAGTATGATGGCGTTCAATTTCCCGTAACGTTCAAATACATCATCAGCCTATCGCAGTCCACTGCTGGACATATATAGGCTTCTCCAGTTGAACGCCACTTGACCCTCGATATGTCAGTGTAAATAAAAAATTGGCATAAAAACAAAAAAAAAATTCATTAAGTTTAGTCAAAACTTTGATAAGCTCTGGAAACCCTTTACAGTAAATTAAACATTTTCATAGCTTTGAGATTAAAAGTACCACTAGCAGTCCGTAAAATTAAATAACCTTTTGCGAGTCACTTCATACTGGCTTAAATGAAATGGGGTTTTATTCAAATAGAAGAATAAATGAATAGATGACGCGATTTTAATGTTTTAGATATTTATCAAAATCCTAGAGTATGTGCTATTTTAATGATATATCTATGAACAGTTTAATATACGCTGCCAGAGCTGCCAGCATTCACTTTAAATGTAACCGACAGATAAAGAGAGACCGAATGATATTCTCAATTCAGTGCGAATATTTCTTTATGTAGTGTCCATCAAACTATACATTAAGACGATGACCTTGAGCAATAAATACGCCCACAAATTTATTCGCCTTTGAATTTCTTTGCAACGCGCGGCAGCTATCACTGTCGATTCCCGTAGGAGTGACAGAGAAAAAGCGCATGGAATAGAAGGGCCTAAGTGCCAAACAACAAAATTCGTTGTGCAATTAAAAATTGCCTTTTTATTAAAAATCTAAATCAGCCATTTGCTTAAAAAACATGTAATATACAATATAGCAAAATTTTATTATCATTGTTATACGGACTGCTGAGAAAAATGGTAATTTATGTATTTTCAGAGGCTACTTTGAGATTATATTCTATCGAGAAAAATTTTTAGAATCGTGTTTTGGAAACAACCACCTAGTCAAAAATATGATCAATTACAACTACATAGAATTTGGCAACAATGCGAGCAATAGGCTTAAAGCAAAACAATCTTCATTGAGCTGAATTTGGCTCGTGTCAGCGTCTTAAAGTTGCAAAATCACACCAATTACAACTGAATAAGGTGCATCAATGTTTAGACAGGTGCGCTGTGGTCTTTACTATGATCACGCATAGTTTTTTGCAATGGTTTACCGACTTAAGGTTGGTCTCATTTAGGTTGACAGCCTTTAAAAAAAACAAACAAAAATCATGAAAGGAGCCACTTATTTTGAATCGGTGGTAAACAAGGAACAACAGACAATTATTGGATTATTTATTTTATTTTATTTTGTTTGGAAAACCTAGACAGTGAAACAATAACAGATTAAAAACCACTGCTTAAGAAACTATACACTATTTACATGTTTTCGCATATTTATTTTCGCATTTTATTTTTTTTGTTATACCTACAATACGTTTTTGAATTTCGTTAAAAATATTTTTTTATCATTCCAATAGTGTAAAAACAATTCTGTTTTCAGTATATAAACTTGAAAAATTATGTCTAAGGCGGGACTCGAACCTGGGACTCGGACTCGAACTCCTGCGAGGAGATGCGAGACATAATTTTTCAAGTTTATATACTGATATTATAAGTGCAATTAAGTTGCTAAAATATCAAATAAAGTATATAAATAGCTGTTTCATCTTAACTGACTGTCAAACATCTGCAAAGATGTTTCTTTCGGTTGTTAAGGGTGCAAACTCCTAACATTTGATGAAACAACGCTGGCTTACAGCGTAAGAATATGCTTGAAAAATTCGCGCCGTGTCGCAGTGTCTCGGTGGCCTAATGGTATGGCGCCCGCCCGGCTTGCGAGGAGATGCGGGTTCGAGTCCCGCCTGAGACATAATTTTTCAAGTTTATATACTGATATTATAAGTGCAATTAAGTTGCTAAAATATCAAATAAAGTATAATTCAGTTTTCTTTCGTTTCTGAATCGAAAAATACGAATATACATTTAGCACATCGAATACTACTCGACGACGGCATGAAGTATCGAAAATAGCGGACACTTCAATCGAGTCGATATTTAGCTTATTGCCTAATAATACGAATTGAGTGGCGATTCTATATTTGTCTCGACGCGGCTTAATCGCGAATCGTGTTTTGGCGGCGTAGCAAAATGTCCAATTATACCAACTATGTTTGTCGGAATGAGGGAAAGTATTTGCTTAAGGCGAACTGACAGGTTAATAAAATTGTAGCACAAAGAATAACGAGCTTTAGCTAAAGCTGCGATGACATAGATCACACAGATCGTATCTTATCAGTAACAACTTTTAAGCGGAAAACACTTTGTGCTATAAACTTAATTGTATAAAGAATTTCAATGTAAATAAAATGTGGACAAACATCTCATTATTGTTCTGATCCGAATTTGAGTAACTATTTGAAAGACTCCTATAATTATAGAAATCAGAAACAATGAAGGTACCAAAAACACCCAAACCACCAAAATGTTGAATAACTATTTAAAACATTCGTGTTTTGGAAACCAGAAACAACGAAGGTACCACAAACACCCAGACCCGAGAAAATGTAGAAAAAATACATTTTTTCTACATTGACCCGTTCGGGAATCGAACCCGAGACCAAGAAGCAGGCGACACCTTGAAATCTGGCGTGTGCGCCACTCCGCCACCGAGATGCCACATCAACTGCCAGTTAATGTGCCAGTAACAACCTTTATCCGTCCACAGCTGGACTCTGATGTGAGGATTTTTCCAGAATCACATTGCTTAGCGGGTGGGCGGTTTGATCAATAGTGGAGCGACGCTGCTGCACGTCTTCATCTGGCTGCTACTACATCCTTTAATATGGTTGTCGGAAGAGACAAGTAAAGTAGAGTATCTACTGCCAAAAAAAGACAGGCTTCGATTAGCCAAATTTCAATCGCCAACCTGCCAATGTTGATTGTATAAAAATGATAACTGTAAGGAGACCAGTATCCTGCAATGGGTACCGATATGGGTTAGTGATGATGATGAGGCAATATATACATTTTTTATTTTGTTTTAGTATGGAGAGACCTTTACTCAGCAGTGAGACATTGTGTGTTAGTGCGAGCCCTTATGTTGTCTAGCGAACTCACTCGATAAAGCTCGGAAAAGTCGTTATAAATGGTTCATTAAACAGAATGTGTTCTGAAATCGAGCCAGTACCAACATTATGTGTATATTATACCGATACGTGACCACAATTTACATAATCTTTGGAACCGATTGGATATATCGATATTATCGAAAAATAATCGTTATTAGACTTCAACAAAACCACATGTAATTTTAGCTAACGAATAATAAAATATAAATACAAAAACTAAAACGTAAGAAACCATATTTGAGCAGGCAGGCAGACAAACGTCATTGCTATTTGTATGCTAACTACGAAAAGTACAATATGATATTTGATATATTTTCGTTAAATTGTCTTACAGAATGTTAAAAAAAAATTAATTAAAGTCAATGATTGAAAAAAAACAAACCGACAAGACACAGCTCTGTCCCTTGCACAATTAAATCATTGTCATAAAAATCTCATTCCTTAAAAACAATCTTTCTCACTCAGCTAATTCAATTAATGCATTGTCTAATAAAGGATTAGACTCTAATTAGTTCAGTTTTCCAATCGAATGAAGTATCAACGTACATTTGCGTACCAAAATGGAATACCAATCAGATTACCGCGTCGAACTTGACAGGTAGAACTTAATTTTAATTCTTTCCAATTATCAAAAGAGAAGAAACGAACGAAAGGTCACTGAACCTGATTTGACGTTGAATTTTTTGAAATTATAATAGGGGTTAAAGTATGAAATTGCCGATTATTTTCCCACTTTTTATTTTGTTTATAGCTCCTATGTATAGTCGTATTAAATTATTGCGTAATTCTTTTTGTATTGTATCAAAAACTAAATAAAGTAACTTTTGACTAAAAAAAAAATGCAATACTAGTGCCTATTACTTCAAAGGAAGTCGTTGAAAAGACCCCTTACAATGTGTCAGCTGACCTTCTTGCTTCAATTAAGTATATTTGTATTATATACTTTGATTTTCAAAAATTTAAATACTATAATTCGTAGCTTTATAACCATCTTACTTTCACCTTTAATTGCATCGAAAACGGTTCAGGCGTTTTTAAAAAAACTAAAAAATTGTTAGTATGGAAAAATAACTTTTCTCGATTTCGTCCATACAAAACGACAATTTCATACTTTAACCCCTAATACTCGTAATTGAACCTGATGTTGTTTTTTTCCAATACCTATATATTTATTTGGGCATCTAGCTTAAAATTTTAACCCATCTTAGTAAATATTGGAAATTCCAACCCTTTTTTTGAAGTTTACTATTTTTTGTGAGTCTATCTGCAATGGTGGCCAATGGGCCAAACTGTGCTACAAACCCACTTGCCAAGAGTAATTACTGCAAAATCTTGCTCTTGGAGACGCCAAACTCCAACAGTGGACTGATCCTGGCTGATGATGATGAGAATATTATGATAAGTTGTGGTTTGTTTATTTATTCATAACCAAATAACGTATTTTTTCTTTTGGTATAGCCCAGTACAAAAATGTCAAGATAGAGCAATTAAAAAATGTTCGCCAAGAATCTAAAACTTTTGAGATATTTTACCTCAAAGTGCAATAATAAAAGCAATACAATAGTCCAATCCTGACTAATATTATAAATAAAAAAGTAACTTTGGTTTGTCTTTCTGTTACGCTTTTACGCCTAAACTACTCCCATCATGATGAAATTTACCTAATATAAAGATAAATTAAAACTTTATTTTTATTTTTATGAAAGGACCTATGCTGTGGCAGAAGGCCGTGACAGCTTTACCGGGCGGGTTTTAGGCGAGTGCGGAGGGCACTCAGCCCAAAAGCGGCCTGCTAGCGGGTACCTCGAGCGCGAGGCGAGTCCTAGGCTTCGCTACGCGAAGCCTAGGGCTCGCCCGCGCAGGGGCCCCGTACTAGCGGCGCGATCGGACCGTGCCGGGTGCTGAAGGCACCCGGCCAAGAGGTCAACCCGACTAGTGGTTGCATCGCGTAGCTCGGCGCTGCAACACAGACTGGTCTGTGCATACAGACCGATCTACGCGAGCCCCGTTCTAGTGGGCCCGATCGAGGGGGGCAGACTAGGCCTCAAGGGCGCCTCTGTAGGCTCGGACCTCGGCTTGGGCCGTCGTCCGAAGGGCGGACTGGTGAGAAGCGGCCAGGTACATGTCTGTACCTGCCAAAATGATGCAAGGGTCCTCGCACTCGCCGGCGAGTGCGCTGATTCGATCTAGTGCTTGTCAGGTGTGTACTGTTGTGAGTGGTGAATTGTTTTACGAACGATGTGATTTCGTCGTCGGGATCTTCGAGAACGTTCCTCGGTCGGCGGAAACGGGCTTCGACATCTTTTTGGTACGAGTAGGTGGCGGCTTTGACTATGAGAGGATTCGTATGATTGACGGCTTTATCAAAGAAGTGTTGAGACGCTTCTTTCATAAAGCTGGCAATCGACGGAATGTTAAGGTCGCGATGCAAATTATCGTTACGCACATACCACGGGGCGTCCGAGGCAGAGAGTAAGAATTTGTTTTGGAGGATTTGGAGTCTTTCTAGTTCTGAGGGGCTGGCATGAGCGAACACTGGACTAGCGTAAGTCATCACGGGTCGAATACAGGCTTTGTAAATTGTCAACTTATTTCTAAGTGACATTTTACTCTTCCTGCCGATATAGTAGTAGAGCCTTGAAAAGTAAAAGGCTGCAGTCTGACGGACGCGTTTTATGTGAGGTTTAAAGCTCATTCTACGGTCTAAGGTGACACCTAGGTATTTGACTGTCTTCTCCCAAGGGATCGGACGGTCGTATAGGGTGATAGGTGTGAGACATCGTTTAGGATGTTTTGAAGCGAAGAAACCTCGAGTAAAGTACACTGCTGCACTTTTCTCGGGGTTTACCTCTATTCGCCACATCCTAAACCAGTCACCTAGGGATTGGGCTGCACGTTGTAGTGCCTTAATGATGTAACCGGCATGGTAGCCAAAAAAAATTAAAACTTGAGAAAGGAGGTTGGCTATATTGTATCCCATTTCTGGGCAAAAGCTTCCGTACGATATAAAGTGAAGTTCACACGGGCAGAGCCACGGGTAAAAAGCTGGTTAAAGCTTTAACGAAAACTAGTAAAAGTTCTGAAGCAGGTCCCGTTAATAAATTTATGACGCACACATGAGCAATTAGTTAATAATGATACTTATATAACTATAAATCAGAGTAGTAGTCACAGTATACTGTCTCGCCTCGGTCCCAGAACTGTCGTATAAAAGCTGAAAGTTTCGTAATAGTTTTGAAACTTTGTCACGATTGCATCGCTATGTTTGGAAGAATTTACACCGAAACTTTTTCAAAAAAATGGAATCGACGAAAAGCGTGAAATATGCCACCAATTTTAAGTTAGTGCTTTGAAATCTTCAGTGAAATCTTGATTGGCACCTGCTCAACCACTTTATTCAATACGCTTAATATTATCTTCACATCTATACACAATCGAACAAAAAAAAAATACTATTTTTTTTCCTGATAAAATGACGGTAATTTTGCGGTTATTATTTCGAAACCATGCCTCACTTTGGGTGGGGATTTTTTATCAGTAGATATATAAATTTGAAAAATTATAGTCTCAGGCGGGACTCAAATCCGAATACGAGTATTTCAAGTTTAATTACTTATACTATAATTGCAATTAAGTTGCCTAAATATCACACAAAGTATGTGGTAGGTCTTAATTGATTTAAATGTTGAATTTTAGTCGGTGTGTAAAACTTGGTTCAAAAAGAATAATGTCGAAATACTCGCTTCTTTCCTTTCCAAGGAAAATAAGGATGACAAGTATAATAAAGAAACTTTTGAATAACCGAAAAGCACAAATGAAGCAAATTACCGATTCGATTCGGTTTCAAATAACCATTAATGAGAAAAAATCGGTAAATTATTTTAAACTTTATATTGGTTTCTTATTCTATTTACAAAGTATAGTTTGCTCGTAAACCTTTTTAACAGTAGCAATAAGGTATTTAAAGACTCAACATTTTGTTAAATACTAGTCCCTCAGTTCCCAAAAGGGACTATAGTCCCTTTTTTATAAAATCAGTTAAAATCAGTTTTATTTCTGCAAATAGGCCCAAGGAGGCGCTTTTACACGTCCCAATTTAAATCTACCATTGCTTCGGGACAAGTCTGGGCTAGTGCCGAGAATCAGCGCAAGAAACTCGGTCACTATTGTCAGCCTCTTTTTAAATAAATTTTTACGAGGTAAGGTGATTTTTACAAGTTTTAAGCAAGTACGAGCTGGGACAATTTAATGCCATACATTTCTATCATTTAAATAATCATTGACAATGTAATAGCCCTTTTTCATTAAAATTACTTTGACATACGATTTAAGTTTATGTACGAGTATATGACTAATGAGCCCCACAAACTTCGTATCGCCTCAGAATAATATAATTTGATTATGACGTCTAAAATGTCATAGCTTGATGACTATGACTACATGGCGTTTTTCTTTACCAAATTACCTTGCCATAAACAAATTATGTGCAATAAAAAAATAATGTGCCAATAAATTGAGTTAATAACTATCCTATCTTTCAAATTGGATCAAACTGCACACAGTGTACAAAATTTGATTAAAATCAGTTGAATAGTTTAGGATTCCACTGCGGATAAAGAACGAATTTTTATATATTAAGATATTAACATTAAGTAGGTATACAAAAATATCGTTTCTAAATAACAGAAGTCAGAAGATTACATTTATGTGGATAGTAACAAACAAGATATTAAAAAGGTAATGGAGGAAAATCAAGAGCAATTTGGCTTCTGACCTCTACCCAAATAATAATTTCGTTTTTAACCTGGCCGTCATGTTTTTGGAGAAAAATTCAGGAGTAATCTCAGATTTGGTTGAACGATTTGAACTAATGAACTAATGAGCTGAGATCTATTCATACATTACAGATACAGCCTGAGTTCATTATTGTTTTACTTAGAAGTAAATAGAGCAAAATAAGATTTCACTTGTAAAAGTTTTTCGACTGCCTCAATTAGGATTGGGACAACTGGTTATGTTAGACGAATTAATATTTAGGATAATGATATAAAATATATTAGTCCTCATATAAATAGTAACTTCGATGGTCCTGATTTTCCCAAAACAAGAGCGTTAGTTAGTTGATAGTGCTATAAATAGTTCTTTACTTTTTTGTGATCAGAGATGTGTGTAATACCGTCTACCTTTAGGTAATCGTTCACCATTATATTGGAACTTCAACATAACTTCCCAGCAAAAGCTAAACATCAAAGTAATAATACTTCGCATATGGCTCGACCTTTCGCTGGCATTTCCCGGACACGTTATACAACCATAGATTGACAATTTCTGTCTGTTTGTTTTCGTTTTGCAACTTCAAACTGTGACCGTTTCGCATTATGAAACTGGTATGGATGACTTCTAGAGCTTCATTTGATTTGATTTGAAATTGAAATGGAAATGCGGTCTGTTGTTTTTAGTCTAGAGTGAATCGTTCTAACTTATTGTGAATGAGCAATTAATTTTGAATAGAATAGCTTCGTAGTACGAAAACTTTTAAATTATTTAAAATACTATTAGCATATCCCTACGATTTCATGAAATACGGTGATAGTACGGTACATATTAATTCGGATTTCGTGGAATACGGTATCTCCCTACCAGTTGTATTGCTTTCCCGGTTATATCCGAATACTACTACTATGGAACTAAGATATAAGAATTTTTAGAATCGGTTTCCCTATACCAATTTGAAGAATTATTAATTGGCCATATAAGTAAACTTCTACGCCCGGTAACGAGATGATATCCGAAATTTAAAAAAATGTTTGTCCTTTTAATTATGGGTGTCTCATACGATGCACGAGGGTGATTCACAAGGCTAAAAAGTAATCGACCTTTCAGTAGATAATTAGAAAGACGTCAGATTTTTTTTTGTTTATATTATGTCTGATGACACGTCAGCTTGACAATACAACTTTTTTATAATTTTGATTAGATCATAACTTTGTGCGTGTATATTTTATTGTCTTTCTTTTATAAATATTCATGACCTAATCAATGTTTGTACTAAATCTCATCTTTCTCTTATTACATGCAGTTGTTTTAATTTAACCTCTCGATTGTATGTTATTCCAGATTCTATGTTAGACATTATGTTGTTCCATACCAGACACAATTAAAATCAATTGTTATCGCGCACGCCGGCGGTCTTATGATCCTGTAGGAGTTAACAAGAGAAAACTGGAAAATTGCATTCGCATTGCAAGGCCGAGAGCACATTGTGGGACATTTTATAATCTTCCGAGACAACGCTGTTTGGATATAAATCGTTTTTGGTTTTGTTTTTCAGTATAAGTGGAATTTAGAGCGTTGCATAATTTTATTAAACACCATCCCTGAACACACACACACAGTAGCATACAAAACTACATTATCAACTATACATTCAAGATAAGACCTAAAAGGTAAGTCAAAAATGGATCGATATTTGACATGTAGAAGGTAAGGTTGATGCGCTGGTAGCTGAGCCCCATTTAATTTTATGATAAATTGAGCTCAAGTTTAAAAAAAGATTCAAAAACTGCAGCCAGCATTACGTGATTTCATTTTGTTTACGAATATATTATGATGCTTTTCTTTTGTTTTCGAATGCCAACTGTGAACACCAAGCTTTGCCTAACGTGTACGGATAACTTGGAGAGCTTCACTTGATTAGATTTTGAAATGAAGTGGAAGTTAAACTAGGAGTATGCATGTAAAAGTTAGCCTCTTGTATTCAAGACAAAATTTGAATTTAAATCGAGGGCCTTAATACTCGTATGATATCACACTTAATCATAATTTTAGAAACGAGTTTGTAAGTGGGAATGCATTTTTGTAACATCATTACCATGAAAAGCCTGAAATCGTTGAAATTAATCTTGACACAAAATAAACTCTTTGACCTACTTGCAGTTCTGATCACTATACAATTTATATACCTAACTAGTTTACTTATTCATATAACTAATCAGATTATTATTTTAAAACGTTTCACGTGGGTAAAGTTAAGCAAACGACTAGAATTGGCCGATGCCAATAACAATTGCACGCACCGATATGCGTGACCATTTTGAATTATTTTGGTATTTGAACTTGCAAAAGTTAGTCCAAAAACTAAAGGCTGGTTCAAATTTAAAATACAATGCCATGAATAACGATGTCATTTAATGACAAGTTAGCCTTTGACTCCGCAAAACGGCACCTTGGTCTAGTAACACCCCGTTAGTCTACTAACACCCTGTTGATATGGTAACGCCTCGTTCGTCTAGTAACACTCTGTTGATATGGTAACGCCCCGTTAGTCTAGTAACACCCTGTTGATATGGTAATGCCTCGTTAGTCTAGTAACGCTCCGTTGGTATACCAACGCCTTGTTGGTCTAGTATCGCCCCGTTGGTCTTATGTTATAAATACCTAAACAAGATCTCTGGACCCCAGGTTCGATCCTTGGGTCGGGCAGCAAACAGTTTCAAATTTGCGAACATTGTTCAGGTTTTTTATCACCAACCCGCATTTGGCAAGCGTGGTGATTATGCCAGTACCTTGAAATCAACTATGGTTGCCTTTTCCGTGCAGTGGGATGATTATAGGCCTGGTTGGCGTGTATTTAGGCTGATAATGATGATGAACCTGTAGGTACACTACTGCGGTCTCAATAAGTATCAACTTCTTTATGACGTAATCATAATACAATTACCGCATAACTCATTCGAAGTTCCGACACAAAGAGCTTTGGTATGTAAAATGTTTTATTAAAGAACATTAAAATACTCGACAATTACACAGTAAACAACTGGTATAATGTACTTAATATACTGAGTTTGGGCGTTAATTATTTCAATTAAAATTGCTTGGTTCGTGAAATGTCTCTTAAAACAACTTTTTGGAATTCTCGTGCTAAGTACTTGTGTGTGGTGACAGTCTATTAGTTATGGCTTTTCGGTTGTTAGGCTTAACCTTTTGTTTGCAAAGCCTTATAATGTAAAGCCTAAATTTTTATCAGACTTACAAGAAATTTAAAATTTCAGTAATGATTTATTTTATTTTCACAGTACGTGTAAGAAGCAATGCAATAAGTAAACTACATCGCGTTCAATTTCAGAAAAAGCTTTTTTTTACAGCATAAGTTCAGCAGAGGTTTCAACTTTACCAATTATAATAACACACAATTCATTCATTATAAATTTATCAAGTTGTTTCCTGTGAAATCATAGTGGACAGAGTTACTGTTAAACCTGTTTCAAAATAGGAAGAGAATCGGCATTTATTGCATTTTTTTTTCAATTAGGCACGTGCTGACGTTTGTGTGTTAAGTTTTATTCATAACTTTCTATAAACTGCGCAAGAGCATACAGCGTATGCGAATATTTAAATGGCATTTAGCATATAATGCGATGTCGTTTGTAAGATACCGTAATTAGGTAGCGTTTGCTATTGTTCGAGATATCATATGCAGTAACAATTGAATAATGGGATGCGTTTTCATTGTAACGTGTTTCACGACTATTAGAACGTTTAAAAAAGATAACGAAAAGAATTAAGCTAAATTAGTCTTTTTAGTCAATATCACAATCGCAGTAGGTTGTAAAATTATTGAAATAAAAACCACTTCAAGTTGATGTAAGTAAAATTTTAATTTTTTTCTCTGAACAACTTAGAGCTAAACCACAAAGCAATCGAACGAATAAAAAATATTCATGACAACTTACAGCTTCGTAAAAGGTTGGAAAAAAAATTTCGTAGTATTGAATTGGGACTTGGACTATTTTAAAAAGTAAAAATGATAGAACGGATGGGTGTCAAACTTTTTTCCATTTCGACCGCAGTTTAATAAAAACGATAAATCTATTTTCAAATAAAATTTCACTTGTTGAAAATTAATATTTTAATGATAATTTAATGACATACAATAATAATATTACATATTATTTACATCATCTCATTATTTTAAATAAAAAATCTGATTCGTCGTTACGTCAGTCACTTTTGTCTTTTTTTTTTAATTTAAGCACATTTGTCCATCTTTATAAAGTTCAAACAGCTATAAAAATTGTTAAGAGCTGCATGCCATCTAAACTATATCCTCTCTGTTACATGTAAAGTTTCTTTTGGATACAAGATTTTAATATAGTTATTAATTTTATAGCCACGTTAACGTTCCTTGAATAATTTATTCCCGGCGGTTAATGGAAACGCACCTAGCCTATCCCCTAGGGCATTCGAGACGCTGAGATCAGTTTGACAAGGCTAAGTATATGTGCTACCTTGAATCGAGATTTATAGTTTTAGCTTTCAAATCTATTATTATAGCTCTAATTCGTCTTGCGATATTGTGTTCCTTGTGTGTAAAAGATGAAAAGTACTAAAAAATCCGAATTAAAGGATGAAATAATTCATTTGATGTCGGACTTGCCGATGGTTGGCAAAACGAATGTTTTATCTATGTCTCGCTATCAATACAATACAATACAATTTCTATACTTTACAAGACACAGGTGATAAAATTTAAAAAAACAGAATAACAGTACAACGAGGCTGCCTTATCGCTTAAAGCAATCTCTTCCAGACAATCTTTAGGTATGGGAAAACTTTGATTCAAAGTAACCCCTATTACCAAATGCAAGATAAAAAAACAAAAACTATTGTAGGCGTTCAGTATTGTATTTAGAGCCCATTTATGAAGTAAAAAATGTAAATCAAGTTTTCACCCGAAAATATATTTTTCACAATATAGTTTTACATTTTTACAGTTTTAGGCCTGTTTAGGTATAAAGGGAAAATCAAAAACTTACGATTAGTATCGTAATGAATGAATGTGATGTGCATTCCGTAAAAGTGTTGCTAGGCGGCCGTATCAAAAATTTCAGATTTTTGGCGGACGTTTTCTAAGTGCTTTATCTTGACATTTTTGTACTGGGCTATACCAAAAGAAAAAATACGTCATTTGTTATTTGTCTCGTAGATGGATATATTAAAATTTGGAAGGTGGTTAAAATTTCACCCTGTATACATTTTCAAGTCCAAATGTATGCAAAATAATTGCTTCGCCTTATTTCAATCATTTGTGACGTATATAATTTGCGTGAAGCCACTGCGTATATAATGTTTTCTGAATGTTCTGTCGAAACAGTGCCTTTTGTCGCTTGTCAAAATAGTTTGAGACGCTAACCGCAAAAATATAGATTATGAACCCTTTTGTATAACAAATTAGCAAGCATTCGACGTATTTTGTGAAGAGGTTTAAAAATATTTGTAGTTGGATTTTAATGAATGATGACGGGGAACAAACTACACAACAATTTTAGTCACAAAAAGTCGAGATAATTTATTCGCAATTGAAACAATATACCATGTTTTGGTATATTTTGACAGTGAAGGAAACACATGCTCAGAAGTTACACGTGGCCGAAATGAAGATGCTCAGGTGGTCGGGCGGAGTGACCAGACTAGACAAAATTCGAAACGAATATGTCCGAGGTAGCTTCAAAGTCACTCCAGTCCAGGAAAAGCCCACCGAAATACGCCTAAGATAGTACGGCCACGTCATGCGAAGAGACAGCGAGCATGTGGTTCAGAAGGCAATGGCAATCCCAGAAGGCAAGAAAGGAAGAGGACGGCCGCCCTTGACCTGGTGGACTAGTATGGCCAATCTAGTTAGGAAGTCCCAACTGCCTGACCCGACAACCCAGGACAGATTGTCCTGGCGCAGAAGGATAAGGAGAACCGACCCCACCTAACATGGGAAGAGGCAAAGAAGAAGAAGAAGAAACAATATACCATGTTTTATGAGTTGCTGATATTCCAGCACTGTTGCGAGTGCCATGATCACAGCAGATCAATTATCTCTTGTGACCATGATAGTTTATAATCAGTTTAGTATTTTTTATGTGCTAAAAATGATCAGTTTCTTTGCTGTCTTACGCCGATTTAAAACTAGTTAAAAATGTCATGCTTTTTGTACTATTTCTTATGAGAATTGTTTATAAGACACAGCTAAGATTTCAATCCAGCAGTGGTTTGTTTTGCAGCTGTTTCGTCTTTACTCGTATTATGCGTCACACTCATTATTTGGAGCCAGTCCATGACTAATCTATGGAAAAATAAATTGTTTCATAAATGAGCATCTTATTTTTCCTGTTATGGTAAATTTGCCGCATGCATCAGAGCCAAACTTCTGATTATATTCTTACTTGTGTCTTCGCCTTTTATTTAGACCAGCTACGCTGCTAACAGGGCTCCATTTCAAAATGATAGGACTAAAGAAGTTTATTTAAGCTAACACATAAATAACTTTTTTTTTATTTTACATTAATGAATGGCATGCAAGAGGAAATAAAAGTGTGTGATAACCTTCGTCAATAATTGAACAAGTATTGTTAGATATATGACAAGCTTTTTCAAAAACAAAACACGCCATGATGTACCGCCACACTGCAACCGTATCAGAGGCCCAACTTAACCCTTGGACACGGATCTATATAATTCTATCACATGTTTTAAAACAATAGAAGGAGTAAGAGAGGAATATAGAGTTTCAACTCTATAGTTCTAGAATTATATTCACACAAACTGATTGTTCCGTTAGCTAAAGTTATTTATAATATGCAGATAGCATCTTCTGTACAAAGCATATCAAAGCTGCTTAGCGGTAAACATAAAAGCGACAGTCTTTTTATCAAAACATTGCCTTATCATACGATCAGTAAGTCTATGTATCATTATCATTTCAGGTTTGTATTCGATACAGCACAGTAATGTAATGCCATTGTTAAGAGTGACACACGATATTCGAGTAACGAGCTTAATAGATGCAGTTAGAACCGGCTGTGACGTTAGTTTTGCATCCACTACACTGTTATAGTGTAAGAATATAAGTCCTAAACATCTATTTTATTTTTTATTTTTCACAGACAAAAAAGTAGAGAACTTTTTCAATTTGTAGTCTATATCTTTTTGTGTATGATTACGCTATGCATTTAAAAAAATAACCTCAAGGAAAGATAAATAGTGTCGACACTTTTCCTTCTAATTAATGCTTAAATGTAATAGGCACTACTTACTATTATTGTGATTGATATTATAGTATCTATAAAACTACTCGTATTACAGATTACAAAGAATCTAGTTGAAAAATAAGGAAAATATTTTCTACATTAACATTTTATACAATTCAGATTCTATATTTTTGACAGTTCTCCTTTGCTATAGCAAAAGAAGCAGCAATCGCAAGCTTTAAAATAGGTCACACAAGGAAATCCATTAAAATTTGACGCTGTTTGTGATCACCATGTAGGTATTTTTTTTTTAAGTAGTACTGATTATGTGCCAACCGTTGCTTTGATAACTTGAATTCAACAATGGAGGCCTTGGACCTGCAGTGGGGTGATTATAGCTCGTTACTTAACTTTATAAAGACAAGACCCTATTTTTGTTTGACCATGACGTCTGTCATTTAATTTTATCATAGAAAGATTTTACATCAGTGGATGCTCACCTACTCTGTGCAATAGATCGCCAAAACCAGTTGTTTTGTTCGCAACTGAGTTGTTTGAAGTTGCCTCTCCATATAAGAAATGCTACTTATCAATATACACGCTACACTATCTTGCAATTGAATTTATAGTACGTAATTGTTATTTCTATTTGAAGACATGAAAAATTTAAAACATCATTATAAGAAACCAAACCAAAGTAAAAATATATTCCCACACACACACACACACACACACACACACAAATAATGACAGTATTGAAATACAATTCCGGAATGAAAATTCCGACTGCAAAAAACTACTTTATGCGTGCATGTCAGTGTGTGTGAGTGTATGTGATGATTTTGATGGGTTTGCTGTCTTTGATGCGAGACGATATCTTCATTAAAAATAAGTATGATAACTGCTTTCAATTCAGAAATTTGTAGAGTCATGTACTTCATTTAACGCTAACGAAATTTAGTACAACATATAAGTTTATTTCGTATCGAAGGTCGTGGTAAATAAATGATTTTTATTTTGTCTGGAAATTCACTTTTTCGAACAATTATTCGACTTTAAACACAATAGAACAAAAATAATTGATCTTTTAATGATAAATTATCAAAGTTTTGGAAACAATCCTTCAGTCATCAAACATTACAGAAAATTATATACTTTATTTGATATTTTAGCAACTTAATTGCAATTATAATATCAGTATATAAACTTGAAAAATTATTACAGAAAATCTTTCATCTTACCTTAATAAAATATGAACCACTTGTGTCTTTAAAACAATAATTTTCCTTGAATTTTATTGATTAATGTAGTTATACTTACCCAATTGACAGATAGCATGCGATAGTTTTATTATTTCGTATAATCTATAAAAAATTGTGGATCCTCGGCAAATTAACATTATTTTAAAAGTTCAACATGCTCATCACTCAATTATAAAAGCATTCGTTGTCATTAAACTCAATTGCGACGTTACTTTAACAGTCAATCGCCTTATTCCATAAACCAGACGTACCTATACAGGATGAAATTTTAACCACTTTCCAAAATTTTTATATGCGTTCAGTATGTATCGTATTTAGAGCCTATTTATGAAGTAAAAAATTTAAATTAAGTTGTCACCCGAAAATATTTTTCGCCATATAGTTTTAAATTTTTACGGTCCCAGACCTGTTAAGGTGTAAAGGGAAACACAAAAACTTATGAATAGTATTGTAATGAATAAATAAGATGCACATCGCGTAAAAAAAGTGCTACTAGGATGCATTATCAATTTTTTTTAATTTTTGGCGGTCATTTTCAAAGTGATTTATCTTCACATTTTTGTACTGGGCTATACCAAAAGAAAAAACACGTCATTTGTTTTTTGCCTCGTAGATTGCTATATTAAAATTTGGAAAGTGGTTAAAATTTCACCCTGTATGTAGCACAGTCACCGTTATGAAGATTTTGTTTGTATGTGATTCAATTTAAATTGGTTGTTTTTTAGGGCCGGTTCAAAACAGGTTACATTTTGTTAATTAGAAAATAGTTTGTTATTACGAGTATGATATATCAAAAGATTAAATATTATAAAGCAAAGTGCTCCGCCGCGTCTGTTTGTCTATTCGCGATAACTCAAAAACAAAAGCACGGATTTACATTAGATTATAATAAACAATGAAGTAATTTTTCGGAAGGTCTTGGCATATATTGGCATAATTTGTTAGGTTAAAACATTACGATAGGCGTAGAAAAAAGTTTAGCCATCTGGGAGATTTCAACCCTAAATCATTTGATATTAAATAATAATGTTTTCCGCAAAGAATCCTTGCGAAGCCGGGGCTGGTTGTACAGTGGCGTGCACACTATACATGCTAATGAACACTGCCTACCCTGCCTAATATGACTAACTAAAAAGATACCGATCCCTGCATTTCTCCTATATTTAAGTTTCTTAAACTTAGGTATCGCAGACCCTACCCAGAATTGCTGTGCACGCCCCTTGGTTGTAATATTATAAATGCGAAATTATCTGTTTGTATAATACGCTTTCAATAAACTGATTTTGATGATATTTGCAAAATAAATAGAATGAACCTTGAGAATGGACATATCCACGCGCATGAAGTCGAGGGCAAAAGCTAGTTGAATAATATATTATATACTATATAAATATTATATACATGACATAAATACTAAATACAATGACGTGTTTGTGTTATTTATAATAAATGTTTTATGATCATGTCTGTTAGCTACTTGTGTGATTGCGGCAAGGATGGTCATTAATATTTTACTACCATTTTATATTTAAAAGATTATGAATAGACAATCAAAACAACAACATAATCCTACAATTGTTTTTAATAGCAACTTTTATATTTTTAATATACGAACATTGATCAAGGTTTTTCTGTATTCTTAAATTAAAGCATAAACGTAAAAAAGTCGTCTAAAAGGGGAAGTTACTTAATTTATCATCATCTCACATCATCCCACTGCTGGACAAGTGGGTGACGATAGGCAGACGGGTTGGCTTTTACAGTATAGCTAATAATGGAAAGAAGAAACCAGTGTCCGTCTTCTGCTGCCCGTACGTACCTACATATTAAATTTTTGTTTGCCTCTTGCGGTACATGACGAATAGGGGTGGTGGGAAATATACGCATGCCTACTATTTCAGGCATGCGTATATTTTTTACCTCTGCTATGACAATAAAATAACAATAACCTAATCAACCGTTTTCCCCTCAAATGGGTGTTTGAAAAACATACCTAGGTACGTTAGAGTCAGAAATTTAAAAACAATTTTTTTTTTCAGAAATACGTAACAGTAATAAATATAATAACAACATCATATACATTACTTTAAACCTTTAGTAAGAATAGAAGAAATACTTTTTTTTTGTAGAAATCTGAAACATCAAAAGGACCACAAACAGTCTGACCCAAGAAAATGAAGATAAGTAGTTTTTGTATAAGCACTGACCTATCTAGTTATCAAATCCTTGAATCTCAAAGCTGGAGACATCTTGAAAAGTAGTGTCTAAGCCACTCCAGTAGGGGGCGGTGGTTGTCAAATGGAAATTCCAAACAACGTTTCAGAAGTAGGTAATTTGATTCAAACTTCGAGTAATTCAAATGTTATAAATTATCATCTTGATTATCACTTCAGTGAAACTGGAATATTTCAAATCTATATTTATAAATCCTACCAATTAAGATGGTTTTAAGCGGTATCTATTACTGACAAGAAGTTCGCTCTGACGTCAATTATGCCCTTTTAACAATAATTTATTTGATCACTTTTAAGAAACTCTTCATTATACCTTGCGTTTTATTTATTTTTCGTACCCAACATAGTGTAATTACCGTTTGTGTGAAATACCACACACAAATGCTTGCAAAGATGAAAATACTGCAGGATTACTCCTTTCATATATTTTATTTAACTATAAATTAAACAATAAAACATAGAGAAAGTTTGACAGTCATTTTTTTCTAAAAATTGAATGAAAACTTTAGGTATTCTATTTTGTTATAAAAATACTTATGATAAAATTAATTTGCCTGAATATAATAACCTATTCAATCTAAGTCTTTGACATTTTAATATAATACATAACATATGGAAAATAATTTTCTTAAAAATATGATTGTTTACATGATACAGGTATATACTTCTTCTCGTATCCTCAGCTGCTTCATCCTCTAGTTCACCTTGTCTAATTGTCGAATCAAGATTTTTTTAAATTTTCTAATTGTTTGAAAATTAAATTGCTGTTTACTAAAGATCATTTTCAAAATTATTATCCATCTCCTTCTATTATCAATGTGATTATTATAACTTTTGTACACTACCCAATTTTGTTCAGTCAATATTAATTACTTCAAATTGTGCCAAAAACAAACAGTATCTATCTGCGACTGAAAATGTACATCAGAACAGACACGATTAATGCTACATCACTGCTATCTGATAATGCTATCGGTGACGTCATTACGGCCACGTAGATACGCAATAATTACAGATTTAACATGGCTTGCAGCGAATACTGGATAGGTTAAACTCAAAGTGGAAATGTCTGTTTTAATACATAAAACACTCATTTCGGTATCAACGGACGATTACAACACTAACCTAATGGTAAACTTAGCATTATATGAGATAATTTGTAACGGAGAGTACTGATATGGAGAAACAAGTACTAACAGATTAATACTTGTTGAACAAAACGCAAGGTGTTGTTAAAATATGTATGTATTCGTTAAGAAATAGCGGAGGTCTTAGCACTGTACCTTGAGAGAGTCCTAGTTTAAACAATAAATGAGATTCATTGATAATGATGAACAGGTGAAATATTTACTGATCAAGTTAGGGTTAGTGATTTCAATGCAAAATAAACCAATACTATGATGTTTTTTCAGCAACCTATAGAGATTTATAACTAACCCCAGTAGGTAAACGTGCAAACCAACATAAGTTTACCCAAACTATAACAAATTTCCCTCCGCAACTATTACTTGAAGGAAGTGACTCCCTAGAGAGCTGCGTGACCCGGCCTAGGTTGGATTTCGTGAGTGGATTTTTGTATAGAAACCTTTTGATAATACTGTTCTCAGGCTAAACGTAACTAGTTTTGCCACTGCTGATTGTTGATAGCATTTATCTAAGGCGTAGTACAAAATGATCTCTCATCAAGTCCTGTAGATAAAATGTCCATAAAAATGTTTGTCGAAATTGTATGTGTCCATAATATTAATGGTTACGTCTTTTGCTTCTATAAATATTTATCAGAATTAATTAGAATAATGTTAACAATAACAACGTCAAATGTGCGAATATTTTGATGGCTATAGATGGAAATTTTGTAACAACTAATGTAAAATTTCATCAAACTAACATTTTATTAAGATTCATGCCTACTTTCATATGGTATACATATTAAAGATATAGTAACGAATTAAACTCGATTTTATTAGGATTACTTGTTGACCTGGCAAACGTTGTTTTGCCATAAAAATGATTAAATTACTAAAATAGCTATTAAAAAATAGGGATTGGTGATAAAAGGGTAAACATTTAGGGGTGTATGTATTTTTAGGGCCACATTATAGAAAAATAATAACAAAAAAACTTGTCCAAAAATTAAAAATATATATATCCTATCCCTACCCTACCCCTACCCTACCCCTACTCCTACCCTACTCCTACCCTACTCCTACCCTACTCCTACCCTACTCCTACCCTACTCCTACCCTACTCCTACCCTACTCCTACCCTACCCCTAGCCTAAACACTTCCCTACCCTTACAAAAAAGACGATAATTGATCAGTTATCGAGTGGGATGAAACATGATTAAATTACTAAAATGGCTATTAAAAAATAAGGGTTGATCGTAGAAGGGTGAAAATTGAGGATTGTATGTATTTTTGTATGTTGTATCATAAAAAAATAGAAATTAAAAATTTTGTCTAAAAAATAAATATAAAATTTAGGGGTGGACTACCCCTAACATTTAGGGGGATGAAAAATAGATGTTGGCCGATTCTCATAGATACCGGAGAAGCACAAAAAATTTCATCAAAATCGGTCAAGCCGTTTCGGAGGAGTATGGCAACGAAAACTGTGACACGAGAATTTTATATATTAGAAGATAAGTTTTATTTTATTTCAGCCTTATGTTTCGAATATTATGTAGCATTCATGTCATGCTAAAAAAACATGAAAATACAGAGCGCTTTTAGTTTCTAAAAATGTATAAGTTTAACTAAGCTTTAACTAGCGTTTATGACATTTCAAAGCCTATTACATGGAATTAACTGAGTTAGTTACTTTTTAAACCAATAATTCAAATTTTTTTGCGTAATTTCAAGTAACAATTACTTATTAAATTATTTTCTTGTTAATTAGGTCAAAATTGATTCCATTTATTTTTCAATATAAAACCATAAATTCAAGCAAAAAAACGTATCCGTAGAAGCTTTTGTTTTTTATTCGTCAAGTCTATTGTTACTACCGTTTTACTTTTGTTTTGCATAAAACTACAAAAGCTTTTGAAGTGAGCTAAAACAAACACGATTTTTTTCTTAAAGAAAACGAACCGGATTTAAAGATACAAATTAATTAGTACAAGTATCTAAGCAGTCACTGACGGCATAAAGTTAACCAATTAGAAATTAATTGAAAAATCCATTAACCTACTAATCAAACAACTCCAATCTCAATTAGAGTCATTAGATATAAATTCTTATTTTGAATCGATAGCTTTATCTATGCAACTTAGTTAGGTAAGCATATTAGAAATAGTGTGTAACCTACGCAACAGCTTAATGAACTATAAATGACAAATTTGCGTATTAATTTTTTTTTAGTATACTCTATTAATGATCAATGTTTATTGATAAAATACTAACAATATTAATTGAGATTGAATATTGATCTTTATAATCGCGGTTGTTAATATGAACTCTTTGACAATTAGGGCATCATTTCATTCATGTTATAATGAAAAGACCGAAGCCATTTCTTTGCAACATCTTTTACAATAGAAGAGTAGAACTCTTCATAAAAGAGTAATTAGTTACATTTTTATTTTACCTGTTATAAAGGTATCCTATGAACTTTTTGTACACTTAACCTAGATACTATAATAGGTAATTTTCTTGTGCATTAGAAGACAGACAAGTCCTGTATCTTTGACTTGGTGGGAGCAGGCCAAGAAAGTGGCATGAGTGGTACCACTTTGCAGGCAAATACTTATCATTTAAAATAGTTCTAGTACATAACTTTAAGTTGAATTTTAAGTATAGAAAAGGCAGGCGATCGTTAGTTTGATGTTTTAATATATTAACTTCAAGATTTTTGTTTTCCTAGACAAGTGTACTTACTCTATTTTGACCTACCGAATGAAGTAGAGCCGTAAATTATTTTCTCAAATAATAACACAAAGAATTAGAATCTAAAAATTATTTTGTTAATTTGACTTAAGTAGGTATAATTAAGATTGCCCTTTTAACTACTTGATATTTTTGGGTGATCATACAATTTTTAACATTGTTCATAAACACAATGAATTGAAATTCAAAATAAATTGCAAGCGTCCACTTACCAATGACATAGGAATATCCATCTAGAGTCAGGACGCATTTCCTTGGGGCGCCCGACGCTGACCGGTGTCTTAGAGTCCGGGGCGCCGCCCCAAGAGCTCTACCACCGCCAGGATCACTGTGACATTTGTGCACCAGCTCCTTATCACTGCCCACATTACTGTTCCCGTCGACAGACCCTTGCCTGCTTGCTTCCAACAACGCTTTCCCGCGCCGCATCATCACATCATACGCTATCTCACCGCAATCACAAAAAATCACTGTTACAACCGCACTGATCACAAAAAATCACTATTCAGTTCACTTGGTGTTATGATCTCACAAAAACACTTGTCACTGTTACCAAAGTAAAAGCACGGGCTATTCACATGATATGTTCACTATTTTGATACTGATTTGATATGTTACAGCTTGCTAGTAAATAGGGAGCATGCTTTAAGTATTTTTATTGCTCTGGTAATGTAAACAAATTGAAAATTATTAGTCTAACGGTGGTGTTTTAATATCTCAAAGGCGATATAAATAGTATTGGCTACCGGTGTCGAGGCAAGAGCTTGTATGTCGGAACTAGTTTGTCTAGCATATTTTAAAGAAAAAGAATATAATATTTCAAAAATCTGTTATTAATCTTCAATGTCACAGTCACTTAATATTTCACAAAAAGTATCATTAATCATTAATAAACAAATGGCTGCAAAAGTTTAATAAAGATTTTTTTTAAATTAAAATTATCTTAATCGATAGCAAATTATTTAAAATTATATTGACATGTTTTTTTTTTGTAGAACTGCGTTAGGAAAAAGCTAATCCGAGCTACACAAAATGCTGTTACAAGTACCAAGTTTCGATAACATGTCAATGTAATCACAGCCAAAGGACGTAAAAAATAAAATAATAATTGCTTCTTATATACATAGGTATTGTATACCTAAATACAAGGATTTTTTAGGTACAATTTACAGTATTTTAACGTGTAGTTAATTTACGCTTAGTCAATCAGTGGACTCTAGAGCTTCATGGTAATATATATTACTCACAAAACACTAATTTAAAACACAATACATTGAACTCAGGAAATAAGGAAGGATGCAATGAAGATGAAGAGAACGAAATGATTTGTCATTCATCAATCAAAAAATTCGAGATAGCTATTAAATGTAACTGGTTTTACTAGTTATGTGTAGCGCTTAAATAATCTGTATCATTAAACACTTCTTACAAGTCCGTAAACCGGTAGTTGGAATAAAAAAGATCAACATAACACTAGTAACAGTTATTTGTAATTTAAATTGTACTGTTCCTTTCTTATCTATATTTTTTGTTTTGCTTATAAATGTAAAGTAATAAGTCGTTTATTATATTTGACTCTGAAATAAATTGCCAGTCTGGTATAATGTTAATATCGGCATCTGTTTTGAACTTATTAATCCTTTGACGATCGGATATTCCAGACACAATTAAAATCAATTGTTATCGCGACAACCGGTTGTCGCTTGGGGGTTGAGGGATTAACATGATGTTAGCTCAAATGTCTATCGAAATGGGAGATCTACGAAACAAGGAGCCTTTTGTTCATCAAGACAATCTGATGCTAACTAATGTAATGAACTATCAATGAGTCTTTGTAGCTGTTGATTTCGTAAAACCAGCGTAAGAAACTAAAAATAAAATACACAGTTTGACGAGGATTTCAAAAATTAAATGCAAATGGTATTCCGAGCTCCAACGGTCATAATTCAAGTACCAACTGCAATGAACGTCCGACAACACAGGTGGGAACACGGAAACCTATTTTCACGCGAGTTGTTTTTCCGCCATGGTAACGCACACGGTGCCCATAAAAACGTTGCGTCACTCCGTAGGGCGGGGGGAGTCCATTCGTAAACATTTTGTGACGTTGTCCATCTGACTTGACCGAATGGCGACCAACAGGTGGTGTTGTTTCCGAAATAGCCTATCTTACCGCACGCACTAGCCACAATAAAAAAAAATATTGTTATATTTTTTTAAAACTAAAACAATTTTTTTACAGCCAGCTGTAACCTACCGCAGGTTAGAAAACATGGTCGGACGGAGGTTCGTACGGTCTAGGGCGGCATGACGGCACGCAACCGAACCGAGTGGAAGCCTGCGCGCGACTGTCGTCCGAGCCACATGCTTCGGCCGCCACAGGTAGGTGTTGATTAGTACTGAGCACTAAACTTGTAGTTCCAAATTCTAATTCCCGGGACATCTGACAATTTGTATCTGGCCGGTAATGGCTGCATTAAGGGTTTCGTAAATTAAAAATAAATTGTTCCATTATTCTAATGCAAATTAATTCAAACTTGAAAAGTTTTATTGTCAGGAACTGGCCACTTTAATGAGATTGGTTTTGAAAAAAGTTTGGCAGTTAAAAATATAGAAAAAGTAATAAAATAAGTATGTATACTTATTAATTTTACTATATGTTTTTTTCATTTACTTGAAACATTATTTGTTGCTTACCGAAGAAATTAGAACATAAAAGTAAGATTCCGAGCTGCAAAATTTGGGCGGTATTTTCATAAAAGCGATCTCTTCCAGACTTTATCAGGTAGAGGACAGCCGAATTAGAGTTAAACGGAGAATATTAATTTAATGACTTCATTAATTTAAAAAAAACAGAGTGGCTTCCATTCTAAGCTGGAACTTCGACTAAGTTAAAATTCAATCTTAATACAAATCATCAGTCATGTCAGGTTAAATTATTAGTGTTTAATATCTATTTTCTTTTACTATACTGCTCCTCTATCATATTATTATTATTATTTTGTTCTGTAACTAAATATGTATGGATTTTGTTTTTGAATACCAAAATATTATAATACGAGTTTCTTTATACAGTGTCGTTGTTTCTACAGACGACAGAATATCTGGCTAAACACTTTCCCATTGTTTCAATCTTAGTTAAAATAAGTGTGATTTTGTAATAGAAATATATATTCTGTGCAGGACACTGTATCCATATTATATACACTTGACTCTAACAAGAATCAGCACTGTGAAACATAATTATTCTTGACACATGGAAGAGTAAAGTTCACAGACCCACAACAATTTTAAAAGACTTATTACTAAAGAAACTTTTATTTCATAATGATGCAATTTTTCGTGTGCACTACGTTTTGGCATTTTTGTGTGCACTCGTTGCCTCGCACGAAAAAGGAATGATAAGTCTGACACTGACGGCACACAGTTCAATGATTGAGTGAAGTAAGTGTTCTTTTTTTAACGATATACTCTTTAAAGACGTGCGAAGTTGCCTGTAGGTTAAAGGGACTACCTTGTAACTAACTATATCTTCGAATGAAGCGACTCATATAATAGCGATCGAACTTCACTTGGAAGTTCGTTTGATCATCTATTATTTATTATTATTTAAGCGAACAAATTTGCAGGCTTACAGAGTGATCCAAAGCGCCTGCAAATTTAGTCATACAATACACAATTATAAAATGTCAACTAATTAAATTACAATCAATTCGTGCAACAGGATGAATGAATCTTACACAGCTACGTCCGTGCGCATCACAGCGTGTTACAAAATAAATAGATGAACCAATATTTTATACTTTGTTAAAAATTTTTTTGATAAAATAATGAAAATAACTTTGTCTAGATGTTATAAAAAGTAATTACTTAACGTGGGCTTCGTTTTACAGGTGGTTGAAAATGCACCGTGTGTAGTATAGCAAATATGGACCTAATGTACTAAATGATCAAATATTAGGGGTTAAAGTATGAAATTGCCGTTTTGTATGGACGAAATCGAGAAAAGTCATTTTTCCATACTAACAATTTTTTAGTTTTTTTAAAAACGCCTGAACCGTTTTCGATGCAATTAAAGGGGAAAGTTAGATGGTTATAAAGCTACGCATTATAGTATTTAAATTTCTGAAAATCAAAGTATAAAATACAAATATTTTTAATTGAAGCAAGAAGGTCAGCTGACACATTGTAAGGGGTATTTTCAACGACTTCCTTTGAAGTAATAGGCACTAGTATTGCATTTTTTTTTAGTCAAAAGTTACTTTATTTAGTTTTTGATACAATACAAAAAGAATTACGCAATAATACGACTATACTTAAGAGCTATAAACAAAATAAAAAGTGGGAAAATAATCGGCAATTTCATACTTTAACCCCTATTATATTGTAAAGCTAAGTATGAACGTGTCCATAATAATGTATGGTACATGATATTGTTGTGCTATGAACTATTATATTAAAGCATAGTCTGAAATCACCTTTACAGTTTTGAAAACTTCAAATGTACTGAAAGAAAGTCAATCAAGCATGGCAGAACAAGTCAATACGAAGACAAAGACATAAGTTTCGTTGTGAAGACACGGAACCTTAAAATTGAAAAAGCTTTTTGGGGTTACTTAAACTTTCCTTATAGGTACTGATTTAGGTACTTATATGGTCCATTGCACCTAAAAGGTATCTCACTTTCTTTTTGGTCGGTAAATTAGAAATTCATTCAGTTTCAAAAAGAAATGAAAGATTAAATTTTTAGTAAAAAAGAAAGAAATTAAGTTAATTATTATTGAACTAAATATTAGTTAATATTGATTAAATCAATATTTATTGACATAATCCCTCGATCGTGAGTTATTCCAGACACAATTGAAATCTATTGTTATCGTGGCACCCGAGTGCCTCCTGGGGGTTGAGGGAATTACAAAATCAACTTATTAGTTATTTAAATGTGTTAATTTGCAAACATATTTTATTATTACCTAAATACATAATTTTACATAATAAAAATAAGTCGCTTAACGCGTTTGCGTTGCAATAGAAGTTACAAGCTAAGTCTCTGCAAATAATTATGTTAAATTTAATAGATGACACCACAAGTTATTTAACGAAAATTATAATCATTCTGAATGTGATTATGTACATTAAACAAGTGCTTTAAGATTCCCGTAAACTTGATACTAGATACGCAGTCTGTCTTAAAAACTCTTACATCCGTATTTATAAACGAGTAAAAGTAATTAAATGACTAAAAGTAATTACCTACTTATGTGACAATAAGTATTCCTTAATCAAGCAATTACTAGAAGTGAGAACTATCAAAAGGAGTTGTCCCAAATTGTATGGAGGCAAGGCCCAGTACCTGTACACCCCACCACAAGGTAGACCAATTCACCTACAAGATTTTGTTATTATCCAATTCTTTTAAAATGGCTTCGTTAAGTGGTTCAAATAAAGAGATAAGTAAGAAAATAGCAATACGAAACAACAAAACCATCATGGCAGATGACATTTTGATGACGTCTGTCAGTTTTGGCATTTTCAAAATCGCGCATCTAGGAGTTGAGTGCCACCGCTTGCTGTAGTAACAACAAACATTATGAAGGTACAGTGTCTATCAATACCAAATGCAGAAAACGGAAAAGAGGTCGTTATAATGAACTACATTTAAAACGCGACAAGCAGAACAAAAACTTGAAGTGAATGATTATGCCAAAGTGACAAGGGGTATCTGACAGCTACTGACATTTAAAGTTTTTTTAGATTGACGCCATCTTGGAATGCTTAATGGAGTTTGATAAATTATTCAATCTTATTTATTTTTGAACCACTAAATTATACGTTATATAAATTTATACGTATTTTTCCGAGAAACAGTAAATTTTTCTTGATTTTTAAAAATGGTGTACTATGTCTGGGCCTATTATGGGACATCTCCTTTAGCCAAATTATATGACTGTTAATGGTGACCAACATTTCCTTCACTTAATCAGTAGGTAGTAACACCTTAAGTTATGGGTTTCTTAAACAATAAGTAATTACTTCTTTATAAAAACGGGTGTTAAGTATGTAGTTAAGATCAATGATTCCTATCCATTTAAAAACCATGGCTTCACAGTCTATCTCGAAAACTGTGCAGTCATTGTTCAATTGGTATTAATACGAGTATATACTCGTATGTACCAAGCAAGTGGTATTAACATTTTTATAACGATGATTATTTAGCATTTAGGTATGATGCCGCATCGTTTTATCCTCGTTTTTAACTGATAAATTGATAAAATTAATCGTTTTTTATAGCCAAAGGTTACATTCCGTATTTTGTTATTCAAGCCATTTATAAAACAAACTACGAGTATATTTGAACAACGTTTTTCTAATGTACGTATGCAATTTGAACGACAATATTTTGCTATTCGAATGAAACAAAAGAATTTAATCTTTAATTCTAAATTTAATGTTTGTATTCTGCATATAACATACAGGATGTTACACTATTAATATTTTCGGTAATCAGATAATTCAGTTAATATAGATCCTAATTACAATATTTTGCATTAAGACTATGATAACTTCTTGTTTCAAAATAAGCAAACTTGTTTCATCTATAGTGAGGCTGTGTAACTATATCAAAAAGCTTGAAACTCCTTATTTGCAAACTTTGACATATTAGTTCGGAATTGCGTACAACTCGTATCGGGTTTCACTTCAAACAATCGTACACACGAACGGTATAAATTTTATATTATTAAGGTTCGTTGTTCATAACGCGAGCTTTGACCTTATCCTACGTCTGTCTACGGTGATATTCCGTTAAAGCTTTCAAACAAAAAAGAAAACCTCAAATCGACTACATTCCTAAAAAAAAATAATCTGCGTAATGAAAAAGAGACAGATGAAAGTGTTTTTTTTTATCAATAATTTGACCTTACACAAAAAAATTCATCGACACCATAAACCAACCACCATTACTGTATCCCGTCGCATTCTGTTACTTCAAAATTGAAATCAACCTAAATTTAACGATGTAAAATCTAACATGTACCGGTTTCATAGACTTTTATTTAGACATCGTAGTCCATACAAAAATAATCTCACTGCATAATTGTTTGTCACATCATGACTCCTTGCCAAAAATTACTGAATACTATTTATATATATATCGAATTCTGGCCGTAAAATAACCGTACTGATTTGGCGTTCATCACAAACCTTAACTTTTTTATATATTTTAATTTAAAGTACATACTTACGTATAGGACAAACATTTTTACGCTCCGCAATGTTAAATAAAGCACTTCAATCCAGTTAATTACTCGCTTACCTGAAAAGAAAAAAAAAAGCTACATTATTACATAAAACATATTATAGCTTATTTAGTCAATCTAAAGGTTTACAATTCACTGTTAATAATAAGTCCTTAAATTTTGAAATTAATTTATGCAAAGAAAATATTGTGCAGTTGAGTCAATACCGGGACTAAGATGCCGCCAGCTCCAAGATACCGTAACCGACTCCCGAGTCCCGGACGGGTCAATGAAAAAACAAAATACAGGATGAAATTTTAACCACCTTCCAAATTTTAATAATATATCAATCTGCTAGACAAAAAACAAATGACGTATTTTTTCTTTTGGTATAGCCCAGTAGAAAAATTTCAAGATAAAGCACTTAGAAAATGTCCGCCCAAATTCAAAAATTTTTGATATGACCGCCTATCAATACTTTTTTTACGCGATACGCATCTCATTCATTCATTACGATACTATTCATAAGTTTTTGATTTTCCCTTTATACCCTAACCGGCCTAGCACAGCAAAAATTGAAAACTATATTCCGAAAAATATTTTCGGTTGAAAATTTGATTTACATTTTTACTTCATAAATGGGCTCTAAATATAATACTGAACGCCTATAAAAATTTTGGAAAGTGGTTAAAATTTCACCCTGTATATTATTATCTTATTATGTCGTTTGTGATCCGTTGTTTCTGATTAACACGAAACAAGTACTATACACTATGCATTTTAACCGCCTGTCAAACGAAGCTCACGTTATGCAACCATTTTGTATACCATCTTGGCAGTCAGTGTTATTTTTACTTTCTATAAATAAAAATCTTAGAAAACTTAAAAAATTTGTATCAAGAGGAAACACAAGGGCCGTTTTTCCATACAAACGTTGTCCCCTGTTTCCTCCCTGGGTAATGCCAGCAGAGCAATATTTTTTATTACAAAAATTTACTGCCACTGTTGGCATGTTTCTATGTTTTCCTTTTTTTCATAAATTAATTAATAAAAGAGATATGAGCCTTCAAAAATCTGAAAAATTCGCTAGATTTTCCACTGCGTTCAAACATCCAGAAAACAAATTTGGCTAAAATTTTGAAAAAAGCAAAATATACGAATATGGCCAGTCTTTTTTTAAATTTTAATGAAAAAAGTATTTAAATAGGTCTAATTTTGGAAAAGGAATCGGGGGACTACGAAACGTTGATTTTGTGGGCTTTTAGTAAGTATTTTCAGTCCAAGATGTAGTTATCTCTATCGCGCTCTGCGGGGTAGGCAATAGATTTTACAATTATAATTATTCAATTCTCTCGCCCTTAGTGTTTCCTCTTAATAACGTGGGCTTCGCTTGTCAGGCGGACAAAAATGCAAAGTATAGATATTGTGTTTATTATTTACAACTTACAATATTTTCGATAGTGCATGGAAGCAACATCTAAGCATGCCGTCTGACGCACGACCATAACCCAGGTGCCTATTTCAGACCCAAGCTAACTTGCAATGATGGTCCTTTAGTAGGCAAACCATCGCACCACCGTTTTATAATCGTCAAAATACCAAATAAATCACTACAAAAGTTGTTATAAATTATTTAACTTTATAAATTAATAAATAAATGTGGACAACATCACATACAGGATGAAATTTTAACCACTTTCCAAAATGTTTGTAGGCGTTCAATATCGTATTTAGAGCCTATTTATTAAGTAAAAAAATTTAAATCAAGTTGTCACCCAAAAATATTTTTCGCGATATAGTTTTTAATTTTTACGGTCCTAGACCTGTTAAGGCAGAAAGGGACAATCAAAAACTTATGAATAGTATCGTAATGAATGAACGAGATGCGCAACGCGTAAAAAAAGTGTTACTAGGAGGCCGTATCAACAATTCTAGATTTTTGGCGGACATTTTCTAAGTGCTTTATCTTGACATTTTTGTACTGGCCTATGCCAAAAGAAAAAATACGTCATTTGTTTTTTGTCTCGTAGATTGATATATTAAAATTTGGAAGGTGGTTAAAATTTCACCCTGTATATTGTTCTGATTCCAATTTGAGTGACTATTTAAAGCACTTGTATAGTGAAAATCAGAAACAACGAATGTACCAAAAACGAGACACGAGAAGATGTAGAAAAACACACATACATACATACATACATACATATTATCACGCCTCCTTCCCAACGGGGTAGGCAGAGACCAAGGCCTTCCACTTACTACGATCCTGGCATACATCTTTCGCTTCTTCCACATTCATCAATCTTTTCATGCATGCTCGTCGGTTTAGATTACTCTTGACCTAACCCTTCTTCAGAACATCCCCGATTTGATCGTGAAAGGTTCGTCTAGGCCTTCCTCTTCCAACGTTCCCTTTCACACTCGTCTTGTAGATCTGTCTAGTCGTTCTTCTCTCATTCATCCTCTCTACATGTCCAAACCATCTAAGCATCCCTTTCTCAATCCTTGTGGCAATATCTTCTTTCACACCACAACGTTCTCTTATCACACTATTTCTTATCCTGTCACTCAATTTCACTCCTAACATACTTCTTAGCGCTCTCATTTCTACTGCATTTATTCTACTTTCATGCTTTTTCTGCCATACCCAACTTTCACTTCCGTACATGAGTGTTGGAACCAACACCCCTCTATGCACAGCCAGACGAGCTTTCATAGAAATCTTCTGGCTATTTACAAAGGCGTGCAGCGCACCATTCACTCTGTTACCAGCATTTACTCTCCTTTCGATATCACTTTCATACTTTCCGTCCCTAGTAAACACCGACCCCAAGTATACAAACTCATTCACTTGCTCCAACACACATAATAATTTTCAAAGCATACTTATTTATAATTAATTAACATAAGCAACGCAGAAACAATCAAATGGCCAGGTGTAACCAATCTTTTATTGTACCTACATCATATTTAAATATAGTTTTCTTAGTAGCTTTATTATCTGCACTTTATTTACCTGCTCCCCGCACTGTACTTTTTTTTTTTTTTTTTTTGTAATTAATAATAATTGTTTTTATAACGTGAATTGTGGCGGCGGCTGCTACCATGAACTTTCGCCTCCGTCTGAAAATCAGCGTCAAGGCCCTGGCCTATGACACATGCTGAGACGGAGACCTTTTTGCTGCCGGAACACTGCTCGATTCTAATTGATGATATATGTATAAAATTCTGCTATGTTGTAATAATTGTATTTGATTCGATTTTATTGTATTAATTTTATAATTGGCATGTTAAATAAGCAGCAAAATATTTTTTTTACTTACTTACTTACTAATTACCTTATACATTCTCCGAGAGGTAACTTTTGTAGCAGAATCTCTGTCTGAACAATAGAAATGTTGGAAGAATAACGAAAACCCTCGCGTTGTCATGATAAATGGTATCGATAATAGTCATAGTTACTTAATAAATCGCAGCAAAAGAAGTGTTATGATTTATGGACGCACGAGTACAAATCATGTCATAAGAGTCAATTCTTTAGGGTTTCGTTACTCAAAAGGAAAAATTCCGAACCCTTACAGTACTATTATTGTAATTAAAATCATATACAGTGGTCTACAGTGCCTTGAAGCTGCAGAAAAAAAAACTCGAGGGGTGTCATGCAAGGGACACCCGGATGGAACAAAGTTAATTTTTAGTGAAGGAATTTGTAATAACATTTTATTTTATTTCAAATTTATTTTTTATTCTCTTCCTCTCTCCCTCTCCCTCTCTCTCTCTCCCCCCCTCCCCTTCTCCCTCTCCCTTTCCCTCCCTCTCCCTCTCCCTCTCCTCTCTCTTTCTCTCCCGTGCACGCCGCATGGCTTACAACTAATAATATAGCAAAAAGTGTCGTCCAAAATGTGTCGTACCAATTTTTTCCGTCTAGCCCCCTTTCGCAACGCGCGATAAGGAAAGTTCCTTTTCTCTTCATTTCTTGAACGAAGTCGTTCCAAAAAATCTAAGTTTAAAAGATTCATCACGACCTTCTCAAGGGAATCCAAATTTCAAATATATAGGTTATTTTATGTTTATCTAAAACTATAAAATTTGGCAAGTATTACCGCTTTAAACTATAATTAAAGGGCAAAATCTGGAAACGATATATTTTTTGATTAAATAAGTAACATTATGCACGGTCATAATTTGCACAAAACCCTTGGTATGCGAGTTCGACTCGAACTTGTCCGGTTTTATGGAAAAAATTTTTTTTTACAGGTGATATTATAACATTATCTACGAGTATTACACTAAAATAAAAATAGAATTTGCTTTGTATTTGTTGCTATATTATGATTAGTGATTACCATTACTCATATTTTTTTACTCAACAAAGTGAAAACACTTGTAAATTAAATCAGTTTCTATATTTTTTTATTTAAAAAAAGGTGTACGACGTACGTAGCTCATTGTATTATGAAATATGAAAGATAATTGGCCAAGGCTGGGACTGTATGCAATAGAAATGTCCTGGTTCGGGAAGAAACCAAATCCGTCATGAATGCACATTATTCGATTGAATCTGGGAGAAATTTATGCAGTCTGCCTCTAGAACTGGCGTTGCATAGACATCTTTTCGAGATTGGAACACTTGTACTGTAGCGACTCTAGATACGATTTACATATTAAAGATTAAACAAAATGCATTATATTATAATAATAATAATGCATTTTGTTGGAACTGTTTTTAAACATAATAATATTTTTAAGAGTGCTTGAAAATTTAAAAATACATTTTCTTGATTTTTTTCGACTGACATAATGGGGACTTGAACTTACAAACTTCCGCGTACCTCTCTTAGCGTGAACAGATCCCCAGTAGGTATACGGAAATTTGTGGGTTCATGTCCCAAGACTTGAGTATAGCTTTTTAAGTATTGTAACGTTTTAAATGCATATTATATTGCTGTGTCGGGCTTACAGATTACTGACAAGAAATTTTCTGAAGATTGATCCATGGAGAAAAGTTTTGGCGAGGTCACATTGAGTGGTTATGTAAATACTTTTAGATCACTATGTAACAACACTTTCCCACGATTTTCGAGGGCTCTTCATTTCTTCACTTTAGAGAAAAAAACTTTGTTTAAGTACAGATTGTTGATAGTAAATTCTCTGAAGATCGATTCTGGCATGCAGAGAAAAGTTTGGGAGGATTCATATAAATATTTCGAAATCTGAGAACGCTATCCCGCGTTTTTTTAAAGATCGTCACATTTACATCCAAATAAAAAGATAAAAAAAAAACATTCAAAATGAACACATCACTGCGACTGACCGACTGATTTTTAACACATCTCGACAGAGTATGCCGAATTTATGCAAACGAAATAAATAATTAGATGTAAGCAACCACCCGCCAAGTATTAAAAACCATATGGAGCTAAATAGGCGTGTAAGATGTATAAAAGACGGCTACCCTCGATATTAGAATCGCGATATTAAGTATTTTAATACTTTTTAGGGTTTCGTTATCAAAACAAGGAAAGACAAGACATAAAAAACTTCCTGGAAAGTAGGGTCGGTTTTGAAATTCCTTACAAGGTCGTTGAAAATTTGTTGAGTAAAGTTATTGGCTACCAAACAAGTTAATACAAAACAACATACATTTGATAACCATGTCAAATTAAGCCTTGCAGATATGAAATCTTACACTGCTCGTAGTTCAGCACGCGCTTGATCTTTTAACGGCTGATTTTTCAAACGTCAGATAAAACTTATCAGACTGAATAAGTATAGGACGACCGATTTCAAAATGTCATTTACATTAATGATTGCCGACAAATAGGTGACGTTTTCAAATTAGCCATATTGTATTTTATTCGACGAATATTTCTTATCTGACTATTGAAAAATCAGGCCTAAGTTAAGCATAGGTACTGTCACGTCGCAAAACTTTAACAGTTTTAAATTATTATAATTATAAAGCGAGTAGAGCTATAAATTAGAATTGTTGAGCAGCGGGAAACGAGTGAGTTGCATGATAAACTAGTGGAGCACCTTGCCGGTGAGAAAACAGTCAGCGATCAACTATTAATATATCTATGCATCTCTTTTGTTTACATGGAATAAATATATCTATTGTACGTTATATGATATTTTAGCAACTCAATTGCAATTATAACAGTATTTTAACTTGAAAAATTATGTATCATTCAGGTCTCCATGCATACCATGCGCGGCGCTTTACTAATTTAGCCACGGAGACACTACGTTGCAGACGTCAATTTTTCAAGCATATTCTTATCGCTGTAAGCCAGCATAGTTTCATCAACTGTTAGGAGTTTTGCAACCTTGACACCCGAAAGAAACATCTGTAAAAATGTTTCAGTTAAGATGAAACACCATTTGGATCAGTTTGACGACTATTGGATCAGCGGTTGTAAACGATGCTTCTGAGCTATGGGTCGCGAGGTCGATCCCCGCACAGTACAAATATTTGTGTGCATGAACATGTCTGTTTGTACTGGTCTGGGTGTTTTCTGTGTATTATAAGTACGTGTTTCCAAAAAAATGTATATGAAGTTTATCGGTTGTCTAGTACCCCATACGACAGGGTACCTAATAGTAGCTTAATTTGGGACTAGATGGCTCTGTGTGGCCCAGTTGCGGGGGAGATACGGGTTAGCGTCCCGCCTAAGACATAATTATTCAAGTCTAAAATACTTATATCTTTGGTACGTTTCTTGAACAAGAAAATAGTCGATAGTTATAGTCGCTTCCTCGCCGGCGGTGGGACATCCAACTGTCTTAGTGATTATTGTACACTAGCGGACCCGACAGAGGTTGTCCTGTCTTACTATGAATATTGATTACGAAATGGTACCTATAAGTTATAAAAAAAAATGTTTCCAATTGTTGATTAATATTATGATACACAACATTCTTTGTTTCCTTTAGAGAATTTTAATGCTCTAAGTTGTTTTCTTTTTGTGGCGGGTATATAAATAGTTTCGACACGGGAACAGGCGACAGACATTACTGGCCATGTGCATAATTCAGTTTTTTTTTACCCCCCATTTGACGATATTTGCAGCACGCATTCTGTCAATGTTATGCAAACGCCATACATTAAAAGTTTAAATTTTCAAAAGAGATAAAAGGTTACATTACAAATGATTTAGTATGGTGATTAAATTTTCTGTTTTTTTTTTAATTTTCCGCGCAATTTTCTTATTTTTTCCTTCCATAAGAACATTTTACTGACAATAAAAAACAAAAAAAATAATTGCGAAATCGGTCCAGCCGTTCACTCGTGATGCGATGACCAAGGAAATAGGGATTCATTTTTATAAATATAAGATATGGATATAGATTAAAAATTTAAAATCAGTAAGGTATCGTTGTAGTAGGTAGCCAAAATGACTAAGGTACAAACAAACGATGTACTAAAAAACATTTCAGTTTTAAATTTTATCAAGCCAGTGGAAAATTTGCGTCACTTGTGGTACCACCACAAAAATAAAATCACAACATCGTTTTCCTTCCCACTAGTGTAGTAAGAGTAACTAGAATACAGAAACTAAAGACAGGCTTAGTCCTCTCTCCATCATCCAAACTGCGAACGTCAAGCCACCTGCCATGTGTGGCGATTCTGGCAAATATAAAGAAGCCCGTGCCCAGTGGTGGAAAAGTGAAGTAGTGAAGTAACAGCCTATAATCATCCCACTGCAGGGTAAAGGCCTCCATCATTGAATTCAAGTTACCACAGCAATGATGGGTGTACTGGCATAATCACCACGCTTGCCAAATGCGGGTTGGTGATCACAAATCCGAACAACGTTCGAAAATTCGAAACTTTTTTGTTGCCCGACCCGGGGATTGAACCTGGGACCCCGAGATCTTGGCCCACTAGACCAACGGGGCGTAAAAGTAATAGACTGATTTCTTTAGTACTTAAATGGAAAATTTTACTTTATTTATACCAACCTAGTCAAGATATTATATAAAGCGACCAAAACTGCCAACTCCTGAGAAAACTAATAAAGGAATAATGGCCAAAAACATCGTTAGGAAGCGCAAATGTAATTAAGCCCGATCACCAAAACTCATTAATTCTGAATCAAATTTACTTTATTGACAACCTTCCTGATGGAGTGACGTAAGGTGTACCCAACTCTGTGGTTGGTTCGATTGCTGGACGAGTCAATGTGGGAAAAACTACAATGTTCTCATATTGTCTTGGGTCTGGGTGTTTGTAACACCATCGTTGTTTTCATTTCATTGTAATAAGAACATTAATGGTTATTTAATGATAAAATAACGCGGACTTCAATTAAAAAAATATGGTTAAGTTAAAATTAAAATTGGGATAAAATTATTATTCATTTGAATTTGTTTCATTTGAACTAGCAACATAACCAGTGATTGAAAACCCTCTTTATCAAATTAATTTATTCACTCCAAACATTCCGAAATAGAAAATTAATCTTTCCTCCTTATAGATATACATAAAGGAAAATGGTTTTCAATAAAATTCTGATGTAAACATGTTCATTGAAGAGTTATAAAATGACATGACAAAGGAAATCAGTTTTCCAATTGCTTTATTGTATTCCCTCCATTCTAAAAGCAACTAATCGTTAATTACAGTTAGAGAGCATTTACCCATGACTTCGTAGAATTTGAAATTAGATATCTATTTTGGTCAAAATCTGTTAATTTCATGATGAAACGCGATCCAGGCATATTCAATTTAAAACAGGAGGTTTTATACCTATTTCTGCGAATGAAATATTTACACACGATCGACAAAATACATTAATAAAAGTCAGTCTATAAAATATATTATGAAGCGTACCGTGGGCGCGTATGTGATTCAAATGTCAGGTCAATTAAATTAATTGCTTATAGGTGAAAGTATTAATTATGAAACGGTAGAAAACATTTAAAATATGTGTTTTAAAAGTTTTTTGTTTGAGCATTTTGATTCTGTAAAGTCACCCATAATCTGATGCGAATGAATTTAAACATAAGTATTTATACATATCTAAACTTTAAAATAATATGTCAAATATAGGGTAACACTGCCCTCTATCTAAAAGAAGCCTCTTGTCTCTCTGATAGCGTAGTAAACCTTCCCAACCCTCTCATTGTTAAATCCGCCACGTACGCCCCCAACACAATGTCGCTGTCTGATTTCGTCGGCCCTGTCACGTTTTGGTCAACCCCAACGGTCTTATCGGCAAATGTCAAATATCATTTTTAGCCGACGGAAAAAAGGTGAGTTTCTCAGTTCGACTCTTGATCATGATTGTTTAGATTGTTTTCTTGTTTGATACCTCAAAAATTAGTCCCATTTGAATGTTTGAAATAAATCACACTGTACGGTACAACATAGGGAACAAAAAAATTACATAAATATTTACTGACGAAAACGATGAAAACGCTACCGTTGATTTATTGTTTATTGCCGACTCAAATTTCGACAATTGCCACGCACCGACTCAAAGTTGGTGGCTTACAACACGGTAAAATTTTTCGTGGAAAAATTTTATTCATTACACATTCCAACGATATTATTTAACGTTCTCAGACGGTACCTACTGTGGTATGTAGATACCTTTTGATATATGTTAATACCTTACCTTTTGTTTCTGGTTCATTTAGCTTATAATTTCTTGTACTGTAATTTTATTTGTTTACTAATTTTGACACTATTATTAAAATTTTCTTGTTATTTTGGCAGACATCGTTACCGCTGGCAACCACCTTGTCAAACGTTATATATTTTTTTTATTATGTAAATTCATCTAAATTTCGGTTAGGAGATACTGTATTTTGGCCAATTTTAGATTAAACTTACCTTTTTTATGTAATTTTTATAAGCTGCTTGTGTAAATATAGTTATAATTTTGAAATATTTGAAAAGAAATTATGGTTCCATCAGTTTTGTTATAAGTAGACATACTTGACAAGGAGCCATGACTTCTATTCTTGGCTTTGAATGTTATTACTCTCGAATTGGTAGACATGTCTTGGAAATGCTGCCGCTGCGCAGATCCTGGCGTGATCGACCACCGGGCCATCTCTCCACAATTGGCCCCTTATACTTAAATTTAAGTTACGTATTTTTATTTCTTTTTTAATATATTAACTGTATATAATCTTATCTTTTGTTTTATTTCATTTTTAGGGAATAATTATAGGGAGGTAGGTTCCCTCAACTTTCTCTTTTACTTAATTTTTCTTTTGTAGCGTAGCAGAACCTAGGTTTCTGAGGGTATTCCTCTTCAAGGGTACCCCAGATATTCTGCTACGTTATACTTACTTGTAAGAAGTTTTTATACTCGTACATTCTGAAAAGGTCCGTGCCCAGCAATAGACTGAAGTTGACCGATTTGATAATGATGACGTAACTATATCTATTTCTTTTCCCGTTTGCCCACTGGAAGAACGGGTTTCATTTCTTGAAACTAGTTAAGTAAATAACGAAAATTGTAACTTTAAACGTTGTCTCTTTTTTTGAAGCGTCATCTCTTCTACGGGCGGTAAACATATAAATTATATTTTACCTATTTACCACTTGCAAGTAGATAAAATTTTAAAAGTTAATTTTGTTTTTGATCTTGTTGAAAGAAATGCGATTACCTACTCCAGATGAGCAAGCGGTTAAAGAAACATATTTTTGTTAATAAAATTGAGGTACAACACTTGAGAATATCAACATACAACTAGTCAACCTGTCTCTGTGTTCAAACTTCCTCGATCTCCCCTACCGTTAGCGAATGAAAAAACTGCTTTAAAATTGGTAATGATTTTTCTTCTGTGGCATCCTTACGTCAAATAATGCCATACAAAAAAAGTTCGCAGTACATGGACAATTGGACACCTAGGATTGAAAGTGTAAGATCAATCATACACTTCGCTACAGCACAAGACTTTAGGTAGGAAAAAAACACAGAACATAGAAAAATATAAAAAACGAGGAAAAAGGTTAGGTTAAACAACTTTATATGAGTTAAATATTGCTTTGTTTAACTTTAAGTATCTAGCAGGATGTTGCAAAACAAACATTTTATTGCTATGACTGGCCTTTAAAAATTAATTTTTTACTTCGCAAACTGTTTTAGTATTTAGACAAAAAAAATTGTCGACTCAAATAATTTCTTCGTAGCTCGACTGCTCTACAGTGTTTAACCTACGGTTCGGGGAACCCTGGTGGTCCATCACAACTTTTAAATTTAGAACCGACGAAAAAAAAGAGTAGTGTCTTATCGACGCGTATTTAAATAAAATTTTTTTTAAGTATCCGTACTTCAAAAGGAAAAATCTTTTTTAGATCACTTTTTTTCTCCGTCCGTCCGTTCTTCTATCTGTCAACACCATTTATCTCGAAAACGCGTAAACTTATCGAGTTGAAATTATTACCATATTTACTTAGGTATGTTTGCAGTCCCTTGAAGGAAAAATCAAGCTTCTATGTTAAAGCAAAAAATATAATATATATATCGCCAAAAACGTATAATTATGTTGACACTCTTAAAGGAATAACAATTTGTAAGATATTTCACGTTAACCTAGAACTATGAAAGGCAAATAAAACCGAAATCTGAAAACTATAATTGGTAATAACAAAATTTTTGGATGACTTCAGAAAAAAACTATTTTAATCCCTCGATCGTGAGTTATTCCAGGCACAAATGAAATCAATTGTTATCGTGGCACCCGAGTGCCTCCTGGGGGTTGAGGGATTAAGTAATATGTACTACAAACTTTTACGAAACTCTCGTTAAGTTTAACTAGCACTTCTATGTTTTTTTTTATGTCTGACCACGCGTCAATCAATCGATTTCGTTGTTAAAACAAGAAACCATCGATAATCATCCTACATCAACATCAACTCAAAATTGGTAGCTTATTTCATAATTTTTGTCTATTTATTTTTCTTAGGGTTTTTTCTATATACCTACTAACACATGCAAAATGATTTTAGCTCTCTTAAGAATTGTAATAATTTATAAATTAATTCTTTTAACCCATCACAATATTATACAGATCACTATTAGTTCAGAGCGAAAGGTCTGTGTGAGAGTGATACCTGAACTAAGTAAAAGTAGAAAATATGTTATTGTTCTACAAATAAATTTTCCTTTATTCAATTAATTGCAGTCCCCCTAACAATCCTTGCTATTAATTTTGACATAATGCCTACACCTAACAATATTTTTTACGTATACAATAACTTACTTACACAGAGCAAATACAAAAACTCATGTAGGCGCACTACACACGGGTTTTTTAATTGGCCGGCGTCACAGTTTGAAAAGATCAGTCAAACCGTAAAATTTATCACGCTTAGCTACCTACCCTTCTTTCAGTACAAATAATTTATTTATTTATTTTTTATTTATTTTATTTAATTAAGGCAAGCTTACAACCAAACATATTAAATACAATTCCAATGACAATTAAACATATAGATAAATATGCAGGTTAATTAAAAGCTTACACAACATTTATAACATCATCGTTTAAAAAACTAATTAAAAAAACCTATATGAATCTAGACAATGAAAGTATAAAATAAGTTAACATTGGACTAGTGGTTTTAGTACCGGGCCTAAACCTCGGGTTTCTGTGTTCGATCCCCGGGTCGGGCAACAAGAGATTTAAATTTTCGAACATTGCTCGAGTTGCTAATCACCAACTCGCATTTGGCAAGCGTTGTGATTATGCCTGTATCCATCATCGCATTGGTGACTTGAATTCAATGATTGAGGCCTTTGCCCTGAAGTAGGGTGATATAGACCTTTACTACTACTATTAAATAAATGGTCGGTCCACTGCTGAAAATATGTCTCTTGATGATTTCTCTAACTCGCTCTTAGGTCGGTAATGCTTGTCTAGATCATCCCAGCTCTCTTTTATATATCCTACCATCTGGCTTATGTTCTGTCACGTTTTGTTCAGGGTCTCTATAAAAGAACCTTGTAGCACCATCTTTCATCATCCCTGCGCTTACGTGGCCTGCCGATTGCCAGCTAAGCTTCATTCTAATTCATTTTGATTTTGAAATGTATCTTAGCATAAACATTATCAATCATCATAATATAACCAGCCTTTATCTTACCGCAGCTAAACACGGACCTCTTTAGAAGGAGGACTTTGCGATCGTCACCACGCTCGACAGGTTGGTTGCTGATTCCAGTTTGGCAACGTTAGAGATAAGACGCAGTTGCCCGTCTTCTTCTGTCAGTACTCCTTAAGTCAATTGTTTTATTGTGCCGACATCCCACGACACATAGCAAAAATTGGTAGTGAAATTGACAAAAACTATCCTTGAATGAAATTAATCGATTGGCTTAGGTGAAACTCGAACGCGCACAATGTACACGTCTGTTTTAATCATAGAGATACAAATACTTTAATAAATGCGAAAACGAGTTTATTTCTAGCTTTACGCTGTAAGGTGGCAGAGTTTTAATAATGTTTGCATATATCTTATGTAAACATGTTTATTTAAAAAGAGGCTTACAAAAGTGACCGAGTTTCTTGCGCTGCTTCTTCTCGGCACTAGCCCAGATTTGTCCCGAAGCAGTGGTAGGTTTAAATATTGGGACGTGTAAAAGCGCTTCCAGGATCCTATTTGCAGAAATAAAACTGATTTTTACTGATTTTAATAGGTTACCTCCAACATTCGAATGAAATATTTTTACAAATATTAAACGATTAGTTAAGAAGAAACATCTTTGATATGATTTTCAACTGTTTGTGACCAACTGAGTTGCCTGTTTGTAAATCTATGATGTGTCGACTCCAGACTACAAAATTCCTCGATCTATCTGAAACTAATCCGCCACTTGAACAGTATTCTCGATGACACACAGCTAGTGCATTAATGTGTGGACTCAGGAGTATGATAAGACATGGACCATGATCTGTTAGCTTAAGGTGCCATCTACTTTTAAGCTATCAATGTGACAACACAATAAATCTGCTGAAGCAATCCAATAAAATGTCGAAGCTGTGGTTTGTCTTTTAACATACGAGTATGTAAATTCTTAATTAACCACCCACGTCTACATACGAGTAAAATTTAATTATACCGCGCTACCAGTTAAATCGCACTCTTCAATGTATCGTTCTGCAGGTTATATCGAGTTTTTTATAAATACTCAAAATTATATGACTAAATTGAGAATTTTTAAATATCTCGTAAAATTTTCCCAGCTACTTCATCACTTTGGTTAGAGTAGGTATGATTACTTTAGTTTTTCTAATATCCAAATGTTGGTAAAGGCAACAATTATCCTACTAGGTACTATAGTATACTAGGTATATATATATTTTATATGCGCATGTAACTCTCTGCTTGATTGCTCTTTCACGCCTAAACTACTCAACCGATTTTGACGAAAGTTACAAAGATATATTTAAAAATATAATTATAGGCTTTCAAAAAGGACGTAGGCTATTTGGTGTCTCACTTCAGGTACAGTTTCCACCTTTGTTATATAACACTTAGTTCACACAGACTGCAGAGTCACTGGCAAACAGCTGGAACGAAAATAATAAACACATAACTGTTGTCTGGTTGTTGTATTTGATCTATGCCAACAGTAAGCCTATGTTCGCGTGTGGCTCGCCATTCAACTCGGCCTAACAATTTGTTTTATCGTTCTACTAGATAAACTTGCTGTGGAATTTCCCAACTGTTGTGTTTTTGTTTTCTTTTTAGACTTTTTGCCATCCAAATTAGGTTTGTTCGTTAGGCGGTTAAATTATAGTGTTTGTAGCTGGGCTGTTTTCGTGTAGTGCCTAACATAATAATTCATTAAGATGAACATAAACTTAAAACAGCTTGTATTTTGAACAATATCTTGTAAAACATTCCGACTGCCTTAGGTAGGACTTAAAAACTTGAATTTTTTAATCAAGAAATTGTATTTCAATTTAACAGCACTAATTTGATTCCTTAATAACAGTTTTTAAACATTTTGTAATGTTTGAAATGATTAATTTCTCAGCGAAAAAAAGCCTGAACACAACGCTTGCCAATCATAGTACATACTTCTCAAAGATTGGGTTTAAAATTAATATGGAGGGAGGTTATGAGATGCCGCTGGATGTGGGTTGCGCGGGACCGCTCGCTGTAGAGATTCTGAAGGAAGACTTACGTACAGCAGGTGTCATAAGGCTAAGAGGATGGTGATGAAAGTGAAAAACAACTTAATATCTGCTCCTATTCACTTTCCTTCACCAACATAAAATAATGCATTTTTTGGCAGTCTAGTTTTTGCATGTAGTATTGTCGCTGCGTCCAGCCTGCTTATATAGACTAAAAGACTGGCAGCTTAGACGACGACACTGAACACTTAAGACTTACTTTTGATAGGTAAGATTAAAAAGGGACTATACTTGCTCAGTGGGGACTATCGACACGACAAAGACGAAGAGACATTGTACCTATATAGTTTAAAGTGCATTATTTCATATTAATAAATAGTCAAGACTAGACATTGTCCTTGTGCGCCGACAGACCGTACAAGTATAATATAACCGGCCAAGTGTGAGTCAGACTCGCGCACGAATGGTTCCGTACCAAAATGGCCAAAAAATCGGGTTTGTTGTATGGGAGCCCCCTTTAAATATTTATTTTATTTTGTTTTTAGTATTTGTTGTTATTGCGGCAACAGAAATACATAATATGTAAAAATTTCAACAGTCTAGCTATCGCGGCTCTTGAGATACAGCCTGGTGACAGAGCGACGGACAGACGGGCAGACAGCGGAGTCTTAGTAATAGAGTCTTTTCGTTTTTACCCTTTGGGTACGGAACCCTAAAAATATGATAAATCACAGCTGTCCAAAGGTCGGATTGTCCTTATTTAACAATGATAATAAAGCTATGATAAGTAATACTAAAATAACAAATGTCTAGTTTTTTCCAATCAACTTTAAACTTAAAGGCGAACCAATAAAGATTGTCAATTAATGAGACGATATGCAGCAGGTAAATCGACTGTTGACTGTACCTACACAATATAATAATGAGTTATTATTAATAGTTTTAGTGTTATTAGTTCAATAAGATTTATCGAGTTATTATTTTCTATTGTATTTTGTGAGTTAGTTGTTTTATACAATACCATCATACTACCTTGAACAATGCTTAATAAACTTAAAAATTTATCTTAGGACTAAGAAATATCTTTTCTTAATTACTTTACCGATAATTACGATTTTATTGGTATTCTGTGATAGGCTATTATGGCCAAGTTTACTTTAACGACGATACTTCAATAACTATAAAAATTTTGGAAAAAAATACAAAATAGGTCATAAAAAAGACAAATATACTAATTACAAAACAGTAGGTAGGTACTAATAATAGGGGTTAAAGTATGAAATTGCCGATTATTTTCCCACTTTTTATTTTGTTTATAGCTCTTAAGTATAGTCATATTATTGCGTAATTCTTTTTGTATTGTATCAGAAACTAAATAAAGTAACTTTTGACTAAAAAAAAAATGCAATACTAGTGCCTATTACTTCAAAGGAAGTCGTTGAAAAGACCCCTTACAATATGTCAGCTGACCTTCTTGCTTTAATTAAGTATATTTGTATTATATGTATACTTTGATTTTCAGAAATTTAAATACTATAATGCCTAGCTTTATAACCGTCTAACTTTCACCTTTAATTGCATCGAAAACGGTTTAGGCGTTTTTAAAAAAACTAAAGAATTGTTAGTATGGAAAAATTACTTTTCTTGATTTCGTCCATACAAAAAGGCAATTTCATACTTTAACCTCTAACATTTAAATGGTCATAGACTAAATTTCACAACGTGCGATAAGGAACTTCGTTCCAAAAAATCATGTCACAGTTTAGTCTTCACAATAGTATTAAGGGAATACTAGAGCTATGTGCTGCCCCCAATTGATTTCATGTTATTACTTCTAAACAAAATCAATTCTCAAAAAACTAGAACAGTATCATTTTAGCAAATTACCTCTACTATCGTATTGAATCACCTAAAAGTAATACTTAAGTGTAAAAATTCATGAATTAAAATGTTTGATTTCTAATTATCAGTTTTAGAAATACATCTGAACAATCCGAGCTTTCAGTCTCCAACATTTTCCACTTACCAATAGTGTAAGTGGCGCCATCTATCTGAAACGTAGCGCTTTTGCACTTCTTGAAAACCTTCCCGCTGACGACTTGCCGAGTGGCGCTGCCGTGCGTCGCTGGGTTTGACGCGATCTCCCGCATGGTGGCAGCATTGTCGCACATAAATCGCAACCCGTCGAGCGACGGGTCCGGCGACAGATCCGGAGATTGGTCGCCGCTCGTCGGTAGACACACTTGCCCTTTCTGCCCGTCAGACGGCGATTTGGCCGATTTTCCCTCCATTTTCGAGTTCACTGCACTAACTGCTCACAGTTTCACATAACACATTTTCACTGTTTTGTCAAATACACTGTCACTGAAACGGGTAAAAAATCCATTAGAATTTGTTAATCGTTTTTTTTTATAAAAACAAAATAAATTGAATGAATTTATTATTATCGGATTAAAATTAAAATTTAATCGTTGCTAAATACTGGTAAATTAAAATGAAAAATAACTTTTCAACACATTTACCTTATTTGGCTCTCGTAATTTGACTACCTATTGCAAATGATGACAAGTTTGATTGATGTTTGATGATTAGCGAAATTAATTATCCCGACAAACTAGCTAGACCCCGTGTCTTTGCATGCATAGATCAAATGGTATTAAAAGATTGAGAGGCAGATTCATACTTTATAGAAACAATCAAAGTATTTTTTTTCCTTTTTTAAGGTAATCTTTGATCACATCACTTGAAGTCTTTCTTTAACAATACTTTTGTCTGTTAGTATAACCCTTTCGAGTAAGTATAGTTTATTGTAAAAAGAAAGAAAATTATTGTTACTGTCATTTATATTACGTATTCATTTTCTGATAGTACCTTATCTATACTAATATTATAAAGCTGAAGAGTTTGTCTGTTTGTTTTTTTGAACGCGCTAATCTCAGAAAGTGTTGGATATTCCATTTATCGAGGAAGTCTTTAGGATATTGAACATCACGCTGCGACCAATAGAAGCGAAGCATCAGTGAAAAATGTTGCAAAAATAATCGCGATCATAATAACAGAAATTGACACGGACGAAGTCGCAGGCAACAGTTACAGCTAGTAGAGTATAAATCTTGAGAAGCTCAGAATTTTTGGCCTATCTAAGGCACTTACTCCACCACCGGCGAGGAACGAAAAGCGAGTAGTGCCAGAAACTAGAAAGAAGTAACAATTATTTATAGAATCCTGGCAGTGCTATTTTCATTTATTTAGCAAATTTTTTTTCTATAAAATATTTATTCAGCTATTTATTTTGAAACACGCTGTGAGGCGTACGGATGCAGCTGTGTTAGGTTCATTGATCATTCATCCGGGGCCCCGCTGCAGCAAAATAAAAAAGACGTGTGGCACTCGGAGACTGCCGCGGTAAAGCTATTGCATAGCATTTTTTATCAACTTATGCCGATACAACAAATGCCACCTAAAGGTGGGTTGCGGAACTAAAGAGACAAGCGTGATATTTCAAAAAGTCATTCAAAGTTCTGCTATTCATCGATAGATGGAAAAACTAAAAAGTATCACCGCTGTACCGGTTGGAGTGAGGGGTGTTAGGTTATTTTCGTTACGGAATTTCTGGATTCGGTCTCCACGCTCAAAGCCCGCGACAGAAGCTATGCAATAGCTAAATACGTCTGTGCGCGTTACAGCGTGTTACAAAATTAAAAGTCTGAATAAATATTTAATATATTTAAAAATATATATATAATGACAGATTAAATAACACTGCCATGATGTTATACATAATACCTAGTCACTTAAGGTGGGCTTCGTTTTTCAGGTGCTTTAAAATGCACCGTGTTTATGCATCCCTTTCGTCTAGAGTCTAGACGAAATGTATTTTTCTTGAGCGAGAAAATAACTGATAGTAGTCGCTTCCTCGCTGGCGATGGACAGCTGCCTAAAGTTGTATACAATCCTATAGGTAACAGTTGTTTACTTAACCAATGAGCTGTTTAATTTCTAATTGCCCTGCACCCTCAACTTCTAATCTTTGAGTAGTCTGTTTACTTTGCTTGGCCGTGTAAACAATAGTGGGCCATTAGCAGAATTAAATACAGTCCGCGGTGAAATTTACTGATTTTGAAGTAGCTGAAAGGACACAAATGAAGGTGTTTTGAATAGTCCAATAGAGAGGCAGGCTCGTACTTGATTTTCTTCTGCATTTCATATTTATTTGTTAAATATTTGCACACATCATTAATATCTTTTATTTCATTAACAGATAGTTTATTTAAGCTTATAAGCAGTGCAAGGTCTTTCCGCATAACTATTTTTCAAGGATAGGTTGGGGTCAGACTTTTCTAAGGCGCCTATTACAAGCCCCTGACGTGACTTGTTCTTACGAATTTAGCGACAAATTCATCATCTAGCGACAGAAGCTGGAACCAACGGATTAATGTAAAGACAACAGCTCGTCAACCTACCACAAAACATCAAATTTTTTCAATTGAAATTGATCTCTACTTGTTGGACTTAAAGTTGAAAATCAATTCAATGACCTTTAACTTTTTGGGTAGGTAGACCTGCCGTTGTCTGTACCTTCCGGAGCAAGTATTTTACCACCCACTATAGTTTACCTACAAAAACATAAATTAAGAAACCAATTTGGTGATACTCGTTATCCTTAAATTGCACTTTTAATTTATGTGTATTTTTAATATGAGCCCCGATAGTCTTGTGATTTAGATAGCGGGTCAAGATCTAGCTAGGGTTCCCGGATTCTATCTCGGAGTCGGGCAACCAAAAGTTTCGTATTTTCGAACATGGCTTGGGTTTATGATTATCAACCCGCATGGTGATAATGCCAGTACCCATCATGGCTATGGTAACTTGAATTCAATAATGGAGATTGGAGGCCTCTTCCCTCTAGTGGGATAATTATATTATGCTGTTTCTTTTTTTACTAATTTAACTTTTTACTGAAAGACGTTGAAGTGCAATTAAAAGAAGGTTCAAGAGTACTCAGTTCCGTGTTGTGTTAGTTGTCGATTAACATAAAATGTTTATTCGTAAAAATTAATCATTTTATGTTAATATTCTAAAGAAAATCCCTTCAAATATTGGTCAAAACCTTTTGTATATCAAGTATTCGTAATTTCTTTACATTGACATGTCTAAAATAGGCGAATTGTTGCAGGATTCCCAAAAACATTTTATGTTGATATTCTAGAGAATAACGCCCCGTTGGTCTAGTGGAACGCCCCGTTGGTCTAGTGGTTTAAATACCGGGCCAAGATCTCGGGGTCCCCGGTTCGATCCCCGGGTCGGGCAACAAAAAGTTTCAAATTTTCGAACGTTGCTCGGGTTTGTGATCACCAACCCGCATTTGGCAAGCGTGGTGATTATGCCAGTTCCCATCATTGCAGTGGTAACTTGAATTCAATGATGGAGGCCTTTTCCCTGCAGTGGGATGATTATGGGCTGTTACTACTTTACTATTCTAGAGAAAATCACCACAAATACTGGTCAAAAGCTTTGGTATAACAAGTATTTGTAATTTCCTTACATTAACATCTCTAAAATAGGCTCATGTTGCAGGATTCCCAAACATTTACACTAGTAGGAAAAATTTATGATGCTTTTGCAGCAGACTGTATTTACCAGCGTACCTGCCTGGTTCACTAATTTTGGGTGAGGCGGAACTCAATTAACCCGATAATGGTGTTAGTCTACATCATAGTTGATTAATGTGCCTGCTGAAGTATACTAGGTGCATTAGATAATTCGTGAAAGGCCTTATAAAGGTACCAAAAATAGGAAAAAATTTAAAAGTTCCTCATCAGGGCGGTGATCCTGAGTTTTACTTGATCAAACGCTTTACCTCTCGCATGTGCGTTATCTAGAGGCAATAGTAATTTAACTGTGTCTAAAGCGGATCTTAAGCTTACACATAAGAGGGCTTAAATGTTAATTTTTATGGGGGTTGAACTTATTTCACAATGTTGCCACTAGATGGCACTGCATTATTATCATGTCATATAATCAAATAAGATTGAAGATTCTGTAAACCAAACATTTGTTAGCTATAAGCTTTTTGAAAGTAAGAAATAAAATCAGTGCCATACAAAGCTACGTTTACGCGATGAGTGATGAGTTTGATTGAAGATAATTCGGAATTGCCACTCAGGTCAAAATATCAAGGTATATAAAAATTTACGCTTTAAGACCTGGCAAACAAGTCCCCGCTGTTACTTACACTTCTATAACGTGTTTGAAAACGCCTAACAAGGAAGTGGATTAAACTTATAATTTGCAATAACCTGCTTAGTCTATTTAAGACTATGATTGTAAAAAAATACACGAAACTCAAAAAATATACCATTGGTTTCGCCGTTTGGGTATTTTTATTGTAATCTAGGTATCGTTTTATACTCTTTGATTTTAGCCAATATAATCCATAATAAGGAAAAAAAAGGTGTAATTACACCTAATCCTCTATTTAATATCCTGTCATTTACCAACATGTACCAACGTTTAGCGAAAGGTTCTGAAAGCTTCAATGTAAGTCAAAATAACAACATGAAAGAAGAATACACACGTAGAAAGGCCAAATAAATATGAGCGTCCATTTTACTAAGCCGAATGTTGTCCTCGGTTAAGTGTCAAGTACTTAAGAAAGATCCAAAAGGTACTTAATGTGGCGGAGATGCTTTACTTAATATCTTTTTCATTGCGTCCACAAACGATTCTCAAAGGAGACCTCAATTTCCTAAAGGTTTTTGCTTCAAATTTCTTTCAACAAACCCATTTATTATTTCATTAGAGACGTTTTCTCAACTTTTCTCCTGCTATTTGTCTTAGTGATGGAGCTACTTTAGCTGGCATTCAAAGAATTTTTAACGTTTAGCAACCCGCTCGGCTTCTGAGTACTTATAGTGTTACTTTAAGAACACACGGACTAATATTGTGTTGTGACTTGTGAATATTATATTAACTTTTTTGTGGTTTTTATTTAATTTTTTCTTCTTTTTTAAACTTACTCCTTGAATACCAGCGTCGAGAGATTTTTTTAGTGTTTTTTTTTAATTTATGTTTTGGTGTCTCTAATAGAAATAATTTTATTCTTTGTATTTTCTATTATCGAATTATAAACAAACATTCCCAGTAGTTACTGGGAATGAAGAATAACGTGACTTTTTTTTCTAGTCATTCATGATAGTAATGAATAGAAATAGAAATAGGAAACCTTTTTTCTGGGTTATCTTTATTTGATTTGTAAGGGTATCTTTATCTATCTGTGCCATCAGGGATTTGCCGATGAAAGAAGCCATTAAAAGGATAAGTGAATAGTTGAACCTGAATCTACACTGTAATTCAAAGTCAAAAGGACCTCTAACAAAAAGTAGTTTGAGGACTATAAGAGGTCTATTACATTGTTTTTTTGCTTTTCTACTAAAATATTATCTTGTCTTACGCCCAAATGGTCTAGAGGTTCAAGCATTGGGCCAAGATCCCGGAGTCGAGGTTCGATCACCGGATCGGGCAATGAGAGTTTTGAATTTTCGAATATTGCTCGGGTTTGTGATCACCAACCCGTAAATGGCAAGCGTGATGATTTTGCCTAGACCCATCATTGCTGCGGTAACAAGAATTTATTTATTGAGGCCTATGCCCTTCGGATGACGATGGATAGTCATTAATTTAGTTTATTTTGTCTGTGGCACTAGTAACTGATTTGTGCACATTTCAAAGATACATAAATAGAAAATCAGACAACTATAATACTAAAGTTCTTAGCATATTCACCGTGCGCCTGCTGTGATCATCGCGTTGCTAGAAAGGGTACTCAAACTGATGCAGACTTGATTTATTAATTAATATTTACAAGTTTCGAGCGGTGCTGGCACATTAATTTGCATTAATTTTTTTTTTACTTCTAAACAAAATCAATTCTCACAAAACTAGAACAGTATAATTTTAGTAAACTACCTCTGGTTCTTATTGAATCACTGTTAACTGATTTATATTCTGGCATTCTTTCGTTTTGTACATCATTCATTGCTCTAAGCGGCCGCTTTTGGCGTTAGCGACAAATTCAACTTTATAAACATCTAAATGAAATCTTTTCTGTGAATTAATAAATACTGGAGGTAATTTGCTATAATACTGCTGTTCCAGTTTTTTGAGAATTGATTTTGTTTAGAAGTAATAAAATTAAATCAATTTGGGGCCAGCACATAGCTCCTAGGCCTAGAGACCCTTTAAAATGATAGTACGACCCCTTCTATTTTTATTGATATCGTAAGAGGCGACTTACAGAGACTGCTAGAAATACTGCTGAAAGTATTGGATGGAACCAGTACCTTTATAAAAATTATAAAATTATAGTGTCGCCTACTAATATTGCTAATCAATAATATGAGCTCATAAAAGTGATCTTTATTTTCGTTGACCGAAAGAAGCAAATCAAATATCGCATCAACTTTCAAGCGTCTTCGAGAACCGTCGAAACTTTGTTCAGAACAATTTTAATTATGTTCGAAAATAAATAACTTTTTTTATAGTACGCATTCCATTTACATTAATATCAGGCAAGCCTCGAGTACACAAGACATGAGAAATAAGTGGGATAATACTTTACAAAAAATTTTACGCAAATAAAGGAGGAGTTGAAATTTAATATTGCTTCCCTTGTTATTTTGGTTGCACATGATTATATTTGACATTTTAATTACATAACTTTTTTTTTGGATATGACTAAACATTCTAAGTGAAATCCCACGTGAGGTTTTTAATTTGTTGAAGACCACGCTACAAAAGTGTCAAAAATTACAATAATAACAGTCATCAAATACAATAAGAAGCAAAATAACCTGCCAAACAAAAATAGTTTAAGTTTAAACTTATAAGTCCACTGTTCATGTATTGTATGATATGAAAAACTTAATTTGATCCACATTTGATCAATTGAAAGGCAGATAGATAGATAGATAGATAATTCTTTATTGCACAAAACAAGGTAACATAATTAGAGGTACTAAAATCCGTACGTTGATTGTAAAAAACCCAGCGATTCGTGCTGTGATTTGAACTCGGACGAACCATCGCCGCATTGAAGAAGCGGACGTTTAAAGAAAACTCTTGGTATCTTAATCCAATTAGGGCGACTACTAGAGCTAAGTGCTCCATCCAATTGATTTATTTTACTTCTTAACAAAATCAATTCTCAAAAACTAGAACAGTATCATTTTAGCAAATTACCTCTAGTATTTATTGCATCACTGTTAACTGTAGTAGTCTCCGAAACTAAAACATCTATGATTAAAGATCCAAAGACTAGTATTTATTTATTACACTTAAAGTTACTATCGGTGGTTCCATTCCTTTGAGTCTCATTCTCGATTGCTTAAGACTTAAATCATTCCGCATCTAAAATTCAATCTTCATTTATTTGTATATCTGGAATCTAGTTACTGGCCATAGTATTCAGTTTGCATTAAGTTACTGTTAGATTTTGTAAAACATTATTAATGAAAATGTCTAAACCAAGATTTGGAACGAAGTATTTAATCTGATATTTGACTTATATATTGTTACGTAAAACAAGTTTTAGTAATGGAGCAACATTTAAGTTATGGTTGAAAAATTTTACTAGTATTTAAAAAAAAAACTTCTGGTTTCAATTGAATTGGTTAACTCAAAAGACATATCATGATGGAAAACCCCTTAGGATTTTTGTTTTTATGTGACTACTAATGAACGCGATATAAACAGGAACATGATATTGGTGGGAGTGCGTGATACAACAGAACTTGGTGTAGTCAAAGTTTCTGATGGAGTTCTAATAGCCTATGTTTTATAAGCTTAGGAGTAGCTAATTTTGGGACTAGATGAATCTATGTGGTCTAGTGCGGCAAAACTATTAATTATATAAAAATAACATAACTCGTTATAAGCTGCCTTTACGTTTCTTTGTCTACAAATCAAAATAATGAAAACAAAATAGACAAATAAACTTGACGAAGTTACAGGTTTCTTTTTTGACTACGGGCCCCTGAAACCCTTCTTATATCATGTAATTGTCTGTCACATTCTGCAATGAATAACTTGAACATTTCTGTAATGTCTTGATCCCTTATTTTGTTTGTGACATCCTATTCGAGAATTTAAATAATTGCTGTTTCAGACTCTCCCTTTGACGAATAACTCTCAAACTTTACTTTGAAGCTTTAATTAGCATTCGGGCAGTTAATGAGATTTGCGGCTGTGAATTGGCCAATTTGTTTAAGCTTGTTATTTGATAGGGCATTTCGTTGAAACTGTTTGTGGTCATTTCCTTGTCGAATTAACCCTAATTTTTCACTTATTACAAAACTAATTTGTATAGAGCTTTGTCTTCTTTCTAGTTAAAAACACTTAGAGGTATATTACCAAAACCATTGATTAATTTCTGCTTGATTGCAGCGTAAAGCCTTGTATGAATTGGTCTACACAAAAATGCATTGGCAGCTCAAATAGTTAAAGCACCCACTCGGTAAGCGAAAGGATTTGGGTTCAAGTCCCGACCGAAGTGTCGAAGTTTTTATTCAAGGAATTGTAGTTTTATTTTGGCAAGAAGGAAACTACGGGTCCAGCTAGTCTTGTCCAAGTTAATATAGATTGAACTACTAAAGCGCTATATTAAAGATATCAAATAACAACCGTAGCGTAATGGCATACACTGGCTTTCAAGGTGTTGCTTCGAGGACCCGGGTTCAATTCCCGGAAGGATCATTTAAGATAAAAATTGTTTTAATACATTTCTCGGGTCTGGATTTTAGTGGTATGTACATTCGCTGTTTTTAATTTCAACAAAGCGAGCGGTTTAAATTACCTATTCACTTTGCTATCACAAGAATATTTGCGATGTTAGTCCACATTAATTATTAAAAAATATATACATAAATATACAGCGCTTAAGTGCTACATACTAATGACTGCAAGGCAAACCTTAGCATACTTTCGGTAAAAATAATAACTTTTAGGCTTGTTATTACCTACCGAAAGTTGCGCGCTTCTGTTTTTCCTGAAACAGCCCTAAATAATTTTAATGAAAACCGTAAATGATTTGTTCCTATATAATTAAATACTCCTTTACCTATTGCAAAATATTCTTCGTTAAACACTTTATTCTATGAAATTGAGGTGTTTTAAATGTTTAAAACAATACAGTTAAAATTTTATAATAATTTAAAAACAAAGATTCATCTTGCCAAATGGCATGAAAACAATAACTAGCTGCACATCAAAGATGTCTGTGTCTCATTCATCGTCTCATTATGCAAGTTGCCATTCCGCTACAAACGGTTGAACACTATCTTGTCACGAGATCATCAAATCCAGCTTCAGCTAGAACTACGTTCAAAGTTTCAGTTTAGTTAAATGACATAGAAAACAATGAAACGCAGTTGCACTCTGTTGAACTTTACAATGAACCTTTTTAAAATGTTAATCAGATATATCAGACTAAGCTGTTATGCAGCACTGTTTTTTAATTTGTTCGTTTTTAAGCGCAACTGTGCAACCTCTTAGTTATAACAATGTAGTTTAGTTAGATAGTGTAATCTATTCAGGTTATTGTTTTAAATTTCATATGCAGGATAGTGAAAAGCACCAAGTTAAAATTATTTTGTGCTAGTGTGCATTCGTGTGGTAGTTTTATAACCCTGCATTTATAATCAAAAAGGTTGTAATAACGAGAAATCGATGAGCATTTTTTGAATAAAAAAAGCTCCTCCATATTAGATAATTATTGATCTTTGCCTCTTCCTATAAATTTGTTTTGCCCTAGCACTTAACGTATACAACTAATTCACAAATATTTTGCTGAAGCATTTTGTTGCATTGCCACGAGTTGACAGGATGACTCTGTAGTAAAGGAGACTAAGATCCTGTAAGTCATCGACCATGAAATAGTCACTACATACGAGTAGAGCTACGTCAAAACTTTTATTTCCTACTATTATCTACTTTCACCTGAAACACATTATGAGTTAATATATAAATAAATCTTAAGATGAACCCCAGAAAAACCTTTTGAACGTACTCATGGAACTGTGAAAAATAGATCATGTGTATCAGTTATTTCGAATGTGTTACTACAGTTTAGTTTGGATAAGTATTTCTAACGTCTGCAAAGTGCAAATTTAGATAACGATATTTTCTAAATTTTCTTAATTACACTTTTCGATCGAAAGGCACATTAAGCTTGTCACAAAATGGAAGTAAAACAAAATCAAGTCGCTTTAGCAGCCTAGGTGGCCTAAAAACCTTAATACCAGATAATCCTTAAAGGATAATGATGCAACAAGAAGAAGTAAGTATTAGACTAGGTTACATTAAAATTTTGATCGCAAAACTAGTTATAGTGCTTTCAAATTGTTAAAATGCAAATGTCTGTTCTGAAAATTACTAACGCTATCTATGCCTCTATTTATACTGTGACCAATGTCGTAACCGTTCAACGAAACGGTAAGATAAATAAACTGTAACGGTTAAAAATCTATATTAACAAGACATCAAAGACTATCTGTTTTCAATGTTTAGACGTCGGCGTATTTTAAGTAGGAAATTAGAAATTGGGTTTATCTAAATTGGTTTATGGAATTATACTGGTCTATTTACAGTCATTTAATAAGATACTTATAGACAATTTCATAATTTCATAATATAATAAAATATTATAAAGCTGAAGAGTTTGTTTGTTTGTTTGAACGCGCTAATCTCAGGAAGTACTGGTTCGAAGTGAAAAATTATTTTTGTGTTGGATAGTCCATTTATCGAGGAAGGTTTTAGGCTATATAACATCACGCTGCGACCAATAGGAGCGAAGCATCAGTGAAAAATGTTGCAAAAACGGGGAATATTATTCTTAGTAATCGCGATCATAATAACAGAAATTGACGCGGACGAAGTCGCGGGCAACAGCTAGTTTCATAAATAAGAAGAGAATGTCATAAATAATCGAGAGAGAAGAGAAGTCATTAAGAACAACTTAAATAACTGCCATACCTACTAAAATAATTTTCTGTACCTATGGAAATAGTTTGAGCTCCTGAAAATGACGGAAAATAGTTTCGATCTTATAAACTCTTTCTTTCATCATCACCAGCCTATATAAGTCAACAGCCGGACATGGGCGTTTTAGAAAAAAAAAACCGTTATCGCCATATTTGGCAAGCGGGTTCGCCATGTTCTAAAAGCCGTCTTATTTTTAAACGCATAACATTCAAAATAAGTTTTGGGCAAAGCTGGCCTATCGATAGTGTGGCCATCTCAAGGTTGGTGCAGTGGTAGTGACACGGTCATGTTCGGCTTGTTCGTGTAAAGTGTCCTAATTTTTCAAGGACTTTAGTGTAAAACGTACCACAAACCAAAAACTGTTTTACGTTATGTCCAAATAAATCACAGAACATGGAAAAGGTTAGAAAGGCGATGAAGGCGGGGCAGGCGCGCCACAGAGGTTACGAGCTTGTAGGTAAGTGAGCGCTGTGATTGGTTTCTTTTGACGCAGCGCGACCCTATTGGTCTCGCGACGTCAAAAGTATTCGCTTGATTGGCGTTCTTTGAACTCGTTTATGTTTAGTGGGGCGCAAGCAGCGACATCGGATCTCATACAAATGGCGCATGACAGCCTTTCTAACTTATTTCCTTGTTCGGTGGTTTGACCAATGGTAGAGAAAAGACGCTTAATTTTATGGCCTTTTCTTCTTTGGCCGCAGACGAGGGATTTTTGTCCGCGGACTTTTTTGTCCGTTAAAATAGATCGCTTACAACTGTATCGAGTAACGCAAACGAGGGATTAAAAGTACCACGTACAAAAAGTCCCCCGAATAACCGAGGATATGCAGAGAGCGGACCGGTCAAAAGTACGGGGCAGACCCCAACAAAAATAGAACTCGTGTGACTAGGCGAAGCAACGTACATAGCGAACTTTAGTCCGCACACCGTGTGCGTTGAGTTCGCGGTAAATCCGCGGCGGACTTTTTATTCGCGGAGCGTACTTTTTTCTCTGCCGCGGAGAAAAGTCCGTCGTATGCGCAGGCCATTACAGTAGATATACTCCTTCAATTCGCCACTTACGACACCCATAGAAAGAAAAGAGATGGTGCTATAAAGGGCTGAAAGGTTCTGTGTACCTATACCACACAAAGCTTGTTCATAAATTACGTAAAAAAGTAAAGTAACAGCCTATAATCATCCCACTACAGGGAAAAGGATTCCATCATTTTATTCAAGTTACCACAGCAATGATGGGTGCTGGCATAATCACCACGCTTGCCAAATGCGGGTTGGTGATCACAAACCCGAGCAATATTCGAAAATTTGAAACTTTTTGTTCTCGTCCCGGGGATCGAACCCGGGACCCCGAGATCTTGGCCCGGTATTTAAACCACTAGACCAACAGGTGAATTAAATTACGCGAATGAATGAAAATTATCTCTAAAACCTGGTGAAAGATCTTGGCTTGGCCAGAACTGCAGTAAGTTCTATACTAAAGCGAGTGTCTAAAGCTGCATAAGCAGGTTCGTACCAGATTTGGCTCGACAGGGAGAGAAACACGAGTAGTGAAGGTGAGTGCTGATGTACGTCGGAAAGGGGCCCCTTAAACCTACACCCGTGTCACAAGTCCCGGGAGCTACTCGGAGTTTCTCTTACTGCCACACGATGGACCCGGCATCCGCACAGTGAATCCATGGAACGCTAAGAAGTTTGTCTCTTTGAATATTGTTCCCAAACTTATCTCCAAAAAGGTTTTATAAATATATTTATTGAATCGAGAGAATAGCCAGTGACACGTTGAGCTTCACGCTTGACTGGGGTCAGTACGCTCGAATTATTAGTATTTTTTGTACCATATTTCATCGATTTTTAAGACGGAGTTGACAAAGTAAGGTCATGAAATGATTATCACGGGCACATCCTCATCAGTTTTTTGGTAGTTTAAGTAATAAATGCTATACCTACAAAAAACTCGTAGCAAAAAACTTCTTTAAAGAAAAAATATTAGGTATTTAGGATTAACAGTTCTAGATTTCTCCATAGCACCTTGGCATACATAAGTAGTTATTTCCCAGAAGCCCGATAGGCAAAATTAATGTGAATCTAACCGAAGATTATCCCTGCCTGCACAAAATAACGAATGGATCCAAAGACAAAACTTGTTATGAGTGAGTTACCATTTTAATTATTTCTCCGATCCTAATTCGGTAAGCGAAATAGAAACCAGTAAAACTGTCAACCTTATCAGCTTAGTGCTGAATACTTCTAGGCCTCTCCAAAAGACGATTCTCACTCACTTAATCGCCACGGTAGGCAGGCGAAGTGGCGATCGCACGATTTGTATGGACGTGGTAAAGTGATTTAGCGCAATCTAGTGACAACTTTGCGAAACAAGATTAGTGTTTGTAAATGTATGAAAGTCACAATTACTTAAACGTTTGATCAGATATCAAGTTATCAAGTAAGAAGCGTAGTAATCAGGCAATTTCAATATCTCGTAGAAAATAACTCACTCAAAGTAATCGGTTCATTTGTTTTGGAACTACGATGCCAATACGATTCCTACAAATAAAACAAATCCTCTACATAAAAATGTATATAACTTTACCTTTTAAAGATGAATAATAGGTATGTTACACACTTATTGGGTTTTCTAACATTTGATGTTAACATTATGCAATAAATAAATAAAAATAAATAAATAATACGTTCAGTACCAATATTTGAGTCTAACCTGCGGTTAAAGTCATTCATTAATATGTAATAATTAAAGGAAGTGAACTAAGTATCTGTGTTTATTTTGAAGTAATAAATTTCTTACACCGCGTATAAAAACATTAGTCGTTGACATCTGTGCGTAAGTTATAGATCAAAAAACCCAAAAAGCTATCAGATCAGCTTATAGAGCGCTTTTTGCGTGTGTAAATGATCACTTTTCAGTTAATTACCCCGAAATAATGCAAGCAAAAATTAAGAATGTCTTCTGAAAATTAAGGCCTGTTAAACCATTGCCTTTTTTGTCCTTGTCGCTAGCTAAACAATACAGTCATGGTTCACAAATAATGCAAACATGAGCACCGTAGTGATGTGTACACTGTACGAAAGAACAAGTTTTAATATCGACATAATCCTATGGCGGTGACCACCTGCCCTAGTTTTAATAAAAGATCTACATAATATTACGAACTATATTTTACGAATCGGTTTTCGATTCGGAATCTATTTACAATTTTAAATTATCGGTGGCTCGCGTCACGGCTATATCGCATGAAACATTTCATTCAAATCGTCCATGTTAAGTATATCTTTTACTAAATATTTCTTAATACCCAGTGAGACAATACTGGTCTTCATAAAGCTGCAATGTTGAATATTGGTTATTTGGTCCACTCCAACTAGGAGATGTAGTGGATAATTGAGACCAATTAAAAATTAAATTTTCACAATGTAGTCGAATGTATCGCATTTGATAGATAAAAGAGGTCAATCACGGTATATCGATAGGCTTGCTTATCGATATTTGGACAACTGTAGAGCCCTTGACCTTTAGTTCGCTTTGCAGAAGCCCCGAAATTCGGTGGGATGTCTTGTGATCCCAACAATGTATTTAGATTAAAGGAGGATTGTATTTTAATGGAGGACCTACAACGGACGATCCATCTTGTATTTGAATAAAACGAATTATATGAACTACATTTTCTGGTTTGGTTGGTGCATATTATTAGGTTTCATTTTGTTTTAGTTTTAGTTTAGTTTTCTGTCTAAAAAGTAGATTTATATCACTAACACACGAAAAATAACTCTCTTGAAGAATAACAAGTACAAAAATCTGATACGCGAAATAAGAGCCAACGGCATTTAAAATTGAATCGAAATGACAATGGTTTTTGTAGAGAAGTTACCTTTTAGTAGAATTTAAAGTTCAAATGAGGATTGTTCTTTTTTACAGTCTCATAAAGTTGTTAAGTTATAGTTATTGAAGTAGTTAAAATTATCACTTTACCAAGACAACATAATTATTGGCAAAATTGTTTTTTTTTTTTAGTTTCATTTGTAGGTTGTTTAAGGAAATTATAATTTGCAAAATATAATTATCTACTTCTGGCTGTAGATTTATAATAGATTTATAAAAAATATAAGTTATAATAAATAGTTCGCAAGGAAAAATATTATTTATTTTCGACTTGAAAACCTAACTAGCGAAGGAAAATTTAATTGCTACTTCACAAACTTCGCATAAAATATTGTATGACGTTATAAAATACGGCGCCAAACGACAAAAAGCTTGAAGACGTTTCAGCTTTCTTTTTGAGAGTTTTTTAATTTTTGCTTTTGCAGTTCATGCCTATGTTTATACCTATTATTCGCAAAAATATTACAAACAAAAGGAAAATTTTGTTTGTGATATTTTTGCGAATAATAGGTAGATATTTAAGCGTCTTATGAGAGTGGTGTGTCTTGAAACATTAACCACAAACAATGTATTGTGTTCGAAATGTCTGAAGCATTATTAAATCCTAAATTAAACTTTAGATATATCCGGAAATTTGTTTTTAATGTGAATGTAATATGTTTACGTTTAATCAAGAAACCAATTCGATTGACGGCTTAAGAAGTATATCTTTCTAGTTCTCTTTCAGAACGGATTACATTTCCTATCACCAACTAAGTAACTTTCATTTTCAAAGTTTACTGTAACACATATATCTCCAGTAAGATTTATTTGCATGATTGAAAAGGCTTTGTTTAAAAACAGTTTTTTAAGCAAATACCTAACTTAACAGTGTAAATTAAAAATTCAAGCGCTTGAATAATGGCATTTTCTTTAAAACCGAATTTTGTAGTTCTCCCATAGCAAACGGGATTAGAAGTAAGACGGTGCTGCGAAATTGGTTTTGCCTTACGCAAACAGAATATATCATATTTCCAAATGTCATCGCTTTTATTGTGCCTAAACCAACATAGAACCAAGAGATCGGTTCGAAATGAATAACATTATTTTCGTAGCATTATCCCAATGTGAATAAAGGGTATACTTAAAATATTGCTATGATAGTAATAACTTTATAAAATGATATTTATTTAGTTCAAAAAGTGGAAGCGCGTGGACATGACGTGATGGACGGAATCAAGACTGAAGTAAGAGGCCTATTACACGAATGCACGATGTACGAAGGTAATAGACCTCTATGGTGGAGCGGTGTACACACTGGTTTTTAAGTAGTCACCTGCTCCTAGGTCCAGTAGGGCTAAGATGCGACCCACGACATAATTTTATCGCGGCCTTATATCGCATTTTGACAGCGTTATATCGTTTGTCTATCGCTGCTAACATGGCAGACTATTTATGTCATCTCTAACTGTCAAAATACGATAAACGATAAAATTGTCTACAAACTCTAACATGAGCCTCTTATATTTGTCTATTTTAATCGATTTTTGACACTTGCGCATGACAAATTATCGTGGTCGCTTATAGCTCACGACAAGGCATAAACCCTTTATAAAAAATTGCCGTGCCATATTTTAATTACATTTTGACCACTTATGAAGAACGGGAGGCGCGTAAAATTCAGCGCAAGCGTATCCGCGACGTGTGCAACCCGTATGACCTTCCGGATATGGAGTTCCAGGCTCTGTGGCGTATATCCAAGCCCATGGATTTTTATTTGATAGATAGGCTGAAAGAGGACTTGGAACCAAAAAATGGAGGTCTTCCAGCCATGTATTGGCACAGATACTGGATCTGTGCCTTATTGCCTCTAAGTTTTCTAAAAGAACATAAAAACCATTAGTACTTTCCATGATAAGAATTTATTTTAGTTTATTACAAGTTTTACTCACATCTTTGAGGCCATTTCAAATTTTAAAACTTTTCACACTTCAATCAAAGTTCAAACCGAAAAATATGCCGCGAATGCTGTTTGACAGTGACTGTCACCCAAAGATGTGTCAACGCAGATGACGTCTCTGGCAAGAAGTGTTTTAGCAAAGTCTGACGTAAAATTGAACGAATGATTATAATATTAACCAATGTTTCCACACCGAAAAACTATATAATTATGTAATATGGCTACATCCGTTTGTCGTGTAGATAAACGTTTGTCGAGCGAAGAATTTTTATCGCGGGTGGTTGCCATGTTAGGAAAAATGATAAAATAACACAAGTAGACAAATTTTATCATGTCGTGCGACAAATTTATCGTGGTGTCGCATCTTAGCCATACAGGATTCTATTCTCGGATTGATGAATGTAGAAAAAAAAGATTTTTTTCTTTTTACTCTCAGGTCTGTGTGTACCTTCGTTGATTGAAATTCATCCAAATAACAAGTGCTTCAAAAGTGACTAACTTTGGTATTAAAACAATGATTGTAAGTATGTAATATTATCTACAATCTTAAAAAAAACAATGGCGATATATTGTGCAGTGCATCTGATAAGATAGAAGCAATGAAATTTTTTTTTGCCAAAAATGGCTAATGTTAATTAAAATTAAGTATGATGTCTGAATCGCTTTTTCAGATTCTTGTTACTTAAAAAGTCATTAACAATTCTGATAACTTCTGTGTTAAAACAATATCCACTGTGACAGCAAAAGGTACTAGACTGAAGTAGGTACAATGGCCTGCACAGCAGCTATATTTTTTTGTTGCAAACACGCACCTATTTCAAAGAAGTTAAGATGTCCTAGTGTATAGTCCAATGTGCTGTAGTCTGTACAATCAAGTGGCGCATTACCAACCGCGAGAGCAGATAAATTGCTCCGGCAGGTAGTTACCCGGCTAGATTTATCTCCCTGATAGTTGGGTCAGCGGCCATTATAGCTAGCTCACTATTTCACAATCCCTTTTTAAGGGACCGGAACACAGGTTAGCGTGGTATTTATTGGGCTATTTGTGGAAATCCTATCGCATAAGCAAAGCTCATACAAAAAGATGTCTACAAAAACATAACGTTAGTCAGTTAAGTGCTGCACGCTAATGAGAAAGATGTTTTTGTTACCTAATAATCATTTTATTTAAAACTTGAACTTACCCCACGAAAAACGTATATTTTTCGGAACACAAAATAGGCTACGATCCATTCTCTGACCTGCCAAATATATATAAAAAATAAAAAAAATCGTTTCGAAGGTGTTCGTTAAAAAAATATGACACTTGATTTTCGTATTTTAGACTAGCTAAGCCCACGCCTTTGAGCGGCTTGAAAATTGAATTTGGATCTGTTCAGTGGGTCTAACACAAAGAACTATCGACTTCGAATCGTTTGCGTATCGAAAGCAAACGACACAAAGTTCGTGCTTTGTTTTGTAGTTCTCGTTTTGACCGCGCGAGCGCTGTTTAAGTTTTCATACTAAATATTTCGACGGCGATACGAACACGCAAACGATTCGAATTCGACAATTTTTCGTGCTAGACCCACTGAATAAAAAAAGTTTACGACCTATTCTCAGACCTACCAAATACACAAAACAATTTTCATAATAATCGGTCAAGTTGTGTCCCAGGAGTTTTGTAACAAACATTGTGATACAATAATTTGATATTTTATACAGGATGAAATTTTAACCACCTTCCAAATTTTTATATATCAATCTACGAGACAAAAAACAAATTACGTATTTTTTCTTTTGGTATATATAGCCCAGTACAAAAATGTCAAGATAAAGCACTTAGAAAATGTCCGCCAAAAATCTAAGATGTTTGATACGGCCTCCTATCAACACTTTTTTTACGCAATGCATATCACATTCATTAATTACGATACTAATCATAAGTTTTTGATATTCCCTTTATACCTAAACAGGCCAAAAACTGTAAAAATTTAAAACTGTATTGCGAAAAATATTTTCGGGTGAAAACTTGATTTACATATTTTTACTTCATAAATGGGCTCTCAATACGATACTGAATGCCCACAAAAATTTTGGAAGGTGGTTAAAATTTCATTCTGTATAGAAAACCATGAAAGAGATAATATTCTTGTAAAGTAACTACTTCGCCATGTTTTGATGTTTAAAGATACGTCGCCTTAAGTATAACATTCTAATAAAAACTTGAATTCATTGCGGTTCGTAAATGTCCTCATGCGAAATGTTGTAACGTTCTGTTGTGCACCTGGGCATAAGACCTGTGTCATATTTAGCGTAACAAAGCGAATGTTTACTACGTAATGTTTTATACATTTTATATTATTGTAATGGGCCCAGAAGTGTGCACAGGTAGAGACCTGGCCTAGATTGCGCTAAAAAAGATGGACTAAAAGCAAATTATTTCTTGACAAATCTTTTGTGTTTGCCACGTCAGGTATCGTAATTTAAAATATTTGGTATGTCCCATCCTAAGCACTGATCTATGTGATAGTTTGAGATTTAATTAGATACCATTAAGAACCATTATAATTATTAAAATTTAAAAACTTTTCTTCCGTAATCGTGGCGCTCGGTGTCGAAATATCGAAAACCCATTAAAAACAAGGTAAATGGTTTAGCCCCAAATCAATCATATCTTGTGATAGTGAGTATGAAAGTTTAAATTTTAATAAAACAAACACATGAACAGCGATGTGTAGGTGCACGTCTGTAAATGCAACCATTTACTGCGGCCGAGTTAAAAATGAATGTATCCAATTGCACGAATCATGGTCGCCGGAAAAAATATCATCATCATCATCATCATCATCAGCCCACATCACTGACAACAGCCACTGTTCAGATTGACATAAAAACTTGGTGAGTTATTGCTTAAATGAGAAAAGTTCTACCAAACCAAAACCCAAATAAAAATCGTTCAAAATTGAGAGAAAAATTTATCGTTTGAAACGTTTTACGTTTTAAGCAATGAATAAGATCTATTGTCGTATTAATTTAGACTGTTGTAGTGGCCTATATTTTCGATCGATCTATTAAATGTATCAATAATCAAATAAGCAGTTTTAAAAAGAAAAAATACTTCAGTCATTCTAATATTTATAAATCTAGGCATATCTGGTTAGAACAAAATAATCATAGGCAGATTTATCAAAGCATTGCCAATCGGCTCGTAATACGATCAAATACGTATTTGATATCTCTGACATGGTAAACGATATGCCAGGACTTGTTTAATGTTTATATGCGAAAACTAGGCTACGTCCATATGAACTTTGGACGTTGGACAAGCGCCCAATATTCTTAGATTGTTACAATTACATTTGCTATTCTTAACAAAGTTCAAGTGTTGTACTGTTGTCTTATACAGGATGAAATTTTAACCACCTTCCAAATTTTAATATATCAATCTGCGAGACAAAAACAAATGACGTATTTAGTACAGTCCAGTATAAAAATTTCAAGATAAAGCACTTAGAAAATGTCCGCCAAAAATCTAAAATTTTTGATACAGACGCCTAGCAACACAGCGCATCTTATTCATTCATTACGATACTATTCATAAGTTTTTGATTTTCCCTTTATACCTTAACAGGTTAGGACCGTAAAAATTGAAAACTACTTATATCACGAAAAATATTTTCGGGTGACAACTTGATTTACATTTTTTACTTCATAAATAGGCTCTAAATAAGATACTGAACGCCTATAAAAATTTTGGAAAGTGGTTAAAATTTCATCCTGTATATTTGTGCACATCACTTTTGAATGGATGCACATTTTTTTGTTGCGTTTGCGTCCGAGATAATATTAATAGGTCACATGTTTTTTGTAACTACACTTTGTGAAAATAGGAGAATCTTTATTTTAAAGGAAGTTTTACTTGTCCACGTGTTTTTTTAATGTTTTATACATCTCATTTATACTGATGTCTTGGAATATTATTCTTATCATCTTCTTTTAGAGCATCAAAAGAAAAGCTCATGCTAAAATCCGTTTAACAATATAAATCAGATACTCTACTACATTCAGTTTCGCAAGAACGTTATTATATCAATATCAGAAAACAATTTCCATATTCGAATGCTTTAATTACTGTTGAACGAATATTTGAGCTTAAATATTGTCTCCAAAGTAATATGGATACAAATAAAAGTAATTCATTCAACATTATAATGTGTTCTGGAAATTTCGAAATAGACCTTTGAGTTTATTATATTTTATGTCAGAATTTGCCCGAAGGTAAAGTCATTTATACACTGACATGTCTGCTTAGGAACAATACATGCTCTGTCTTTGAAATCACGTTTTGTCTGGCTTGATGATCAGGCATCTAAATTCAATTATGTTAAGGTTTTTTTATTTCTTTTTGTACATAATATGCTCAGCTTAAGGTGGGAACTGCTGGGCAAAGACTTTTCTTTAAGATTTCAACGATTAGTCTGTCCACATTCAGTGGCATCCCGCTCCGTTCACCGGATCCATAGTCCACCTGGTGGAAGGCCTAGACAGCACCAGTGCGTTGTCGCTACTTCAAAACCATTTCTCTCAAAAGCCATGGCTTTTCCTTATTGTTTCCATAACTGCCACTTCAGATGATCAATCGTTTGAGCAATTCTTCGGTTACATATTTAATACTAATTGTCAAGCAACTATTGGGCTAGCCCTTGCTATTACAATACCACCTAGGTGACTAGTTGTAAGTACTGTAAACATAAGACCAAAAATGTAACACACTTTATATCAATAAACATCTTAATTCCATTTGATTTCATTTGATTTTATTTGCGTGAAAGAACGAGAATCAAAGTTAGGTAAAAGTTAGCTTACGCGTTATTATTTATAGCTTTAATTATATACCTACCTATATAAACAAAATGTCAATCCGAACTGCTCAGTCGTATTGTCAAGATGGATTACAAATATCCATACAAACATTCAAATTAATAATTACAATTGTTTTGATTTTATTTGCCATGAGTATTACAGGATGTTTTGATTATATTTACCACTAGCTGTTCCACGCGACTTCGTACGCGTCAATTTCTGTTTTTATGATCGCGATTATTTTTGAAACATTTTTTACTGATGCTTTGCTCCTATTGGTCGCAGCGTGATATTATATAGCCTAAAGCCTTCCTCGATACATAGACTATCCAACACTAAAATAATTTTTCAATTCGAACCAGTACTTCCAGAGATTAGCGTGTTCAAACAAACAAACAAACATACTCTTCAGCTTTATAATATTAGTATAGATGAATTGGCCCTAATCCTTGTACGCAGGACGGCGCGGCACCGCGTTCAAAGGTTACAACAGGGTAATAAATAATTAAATGCTTCCGTTCATTAATATATAATCTATCGTCACGATCTCGGGATCAGCTAAAAATACCTTCGGTGATGAAGATACTCGTAGTCTTAGAATAAGCGTTATTATTTTAAGCTCGTAGTAAAACGTTATTTTATAAAGTTCTACTCAGATTTTGTATCAAATATCATTAATATCTATAGCATATATTTATACTGCATAAATATATTAGTATTATGTTTATTTTACTATTTTCACAAAAAAAATTTAACAGATCTTTTGTGCCTTCAGGATACTGTAAAAAAAGCTTAATTGGTAGAATCAATCTTGAGTTTTGGGCTTAGTTTCACATTCGACGTTTCATTTTGATTTCAAACATTCATTTTATTAATCTAAACGTTTAATAATAACATTTAACATTTTCACTAATAAAATTGTCACTAGAACGATCCTGAGGAGAAACGATAAAATATCTCCGACACCAATATCGATGTACAGTCAACCGAAAGCTCAGCTTTTATGAGCTCTATTCCTTATTGTTTAAGGTGAACTATCGTTAATCTACAAACACCGGCTGTACACAGCCGATACGGCTAACGAGCTCTGTCTACGCCTAGACTTTATTGTACCAACTCAATTTCTGCTTCAATAGATCGTGGAGTACAATAGTAACACGGTTCCTACTTACAACTTCATGTGTTTCTTCAAATTAAAGCGATAAGCTTAACGCAAGTATTGTTTTGCCATAAGGCTTTAAGCGCAGATGAGTGGAATGCTCTAAACAGTCAAATAATTTAATCGCGTAGCAGATTTACGGCTATTCAAATTTCCCGGGTTATATTTATAAGAGAACAAACGACAAGCAAATCACACGAACTTGAACTTGACTTGAATCAGCTGAAGCAGCTATATTACATGACCAACCTCAATCTGGTCTGTCGTCACAAAATAGACAAATGATCAAATAAAATCGTTTAAATATGTTTTTTTACATACAGTTTATAGTTACAATATTTATTTCATAAAATAATATTCAAAACCCATTTATGTCAATTTAAAATGAACACATTTTTTCATAACTTTTACCGAACTCTGTCAGTTATAGTAAGCATCTTTTTAAATACGGGTGTCAGAAGAAATTATCCGACCCGTGCGAGATGGACAATTTGATTCCATTATCGTTAAGATAATCATTTACAGTGTAGTAGCCCTTTTCATCAAGATTAATTTAACATGTAATTTATTTAATTAAACGCCTAGAATTTTGCCCGTGGCTCTGTCCATGTAAACTAAGCCTCATTTAAGAGTCACGCTGATTGTACTTTGATTATCGGTGCTGACCGTCAAAATGTATGAACTTAAGCAGTGGTGGATCGTGTGTCTGTGAGGCTCTGGGCTGATTATGAAAAACTGTGAGTTTGTCTTCCGCCTAAGGCAGTAGTGGATTCTTTATATCGTATTTTCATTATTTTTTCCTTGCAATATTGTCTCAAGGTCACCAGTTTTAAGATGTCACCTGTCCGAGGGCCCGGTTTATGTAGAAAAAGGTGTTTTTTCTACATTTCCTCGACTCTGGGTGTTTGTGATACCTCCGTTGTTTCTGATTTCCTCAATACGAGTACTTATAATAGTTACTTACTTTGGGATCACAATCATGTATATGATTTTATCAACATACTAGCTGTTGCCCGCGACTTCGTCCGCGTCAATTTCTGTTATGACGACCGAGGTTTTCTGTTTCTGCCCGACCCGAGGATCGAACTCGGGACCCCGAGATCTTGGCCTGGTATTTAAACCACTAGAATCACGGAGTGTTAAATAAGCCTTAGTGAAAACAAAATGGCGAACGCAGTTTAAAATGCACACATTATCAAGTCTCAGTCAATGGGCCTAACGAGCGCATCGCTAGATACGCCCATTGTGCCACCCAATAGACTTCTAGGCATTGTTAGCAGCACTATTACGTCACGGGTATTCAATGAGAACATACTAGTGTGGTTTGTGTTTATGATAGCACACTATTGAATTACTAAGCGCCTTGTCTGGTAGAGTTGGTAACCCTGAAATATTTCAGGACCATATCGAAGCTAAATATACAGGGTGTAAAAAAAACTAAACGCAGTCCCTGAAGTTACGCAATCTGAAAAGAAAACCAAGCCATATTACAAAATATTATAGCTGGGAAATTATTTTTATTTATGGGACTCAAAAAATATTATAATTCGTAGCGCGCAATGTATAGCAGCCGTAGCGTAGGCCGCTGCGCTGGAGATGGCTGCTAAGTTCAAAAGTCGTCCGCGCGGAGCCGTACATTGCGTACTGTAATTAATAAAGCCTTATTGTGAACAAAATAATAAAAACAACCACTATGTTTGTATGAAGAAAAGTTTCTAAGTATCCTTTGGCAACAGTTTTTGTAATAAAATAGAAAATAAAATTGTGACTTTGACCCTCAATATCTTCGGAACCAGCAGTTTCCCAGGTATGGTCCTAAAGAAAAAAATGATCCTAATGATGGGGACAATACGTGGTTTTCGGATCTGCGTTTGATTTTTTTACACCCGTTATAGGTTAAACCTATAATTAATTGATTTAAAATAAAACACTAAATACATAATCAAGGACTAAAACGTCCTGACTAAATAAACCTACACCCTATGTTGAGCTACGTACTACAGCATAAAAAATGTACTAACGGTTGGAATGAAGAGCTTACAGGATAAGTGACAAATTAAGTTTGAATTAAGGACTCATATGGTACTTAAAAAATACACATATACAATTAAACAGAACATTTAATATTCCTTACGGGTAGTAAGGGTTAGTACTAAGGGCACTGTAATGTACCTGCACTGTAGATTCTAACCGACATGACATTTGAAGTTGGAACTAACCACAGACATAGGTATGGAACTACCGGAAGGAAAAATCGGATTCCATTATTTCTACTATCACATAATGGTTTCAATGGCCATTCGTATTCCAATGAGTTTCAAAGTTCGAACCAGTTCCATTGTTCAACCTTCGACAAAGTGCGGGATTCTTTTAGTTTCAAAGAGGTCGGGAATAGGCATTCCATTGACGCAGATACGGGCGTTATCTGACCGTCCTTAGATGAGATTTGCAATTACAACGGTCCATTTCTGGTACGGTTTGGTCATTTCAGCCTATGTCACTCCACTGCTGAACACGGGCCTATACATATAGAAGATTTGCCATAATGGCAAAGCATGGCAGGCTAGTCGGCTATCGAAGTTTGTATAATGGTGAAGAGATGAAGAGAAAATACTGGCAGTACGCCTTGAGTAGCCTTTTACGATACCCATAGGAAGAGGGTGCTACGCTTGCAATGTGCCCAAAACACAACAAAAATATTGTTTATTACTAACCATTATAACTTTGATTTTATTAACCCAAACAAAAAGGCAAAAAGAAGCGTTACGTTTACGTAAAATACATGTGTACTATATTATGTATACAAACAATATTCTTGAATACATTTGGAGCGGCAACATTGACTTCACGCTATCTAACTTTTGATGGCCCACAATCAAAGAAAGGTCTTAAAATAGTGGCTATTCCACGAAACGTCCTGATAGCGACCCAAATATTTCAGTATCTTTGAAACACAAAACTTTACTTGATATTCTAAGCCTACAGTAAGGTCCTCGTATTACAAGCGATAACCCATGTAAGAAATAGGGCACAGCTAAAAAACAACAGACAATTTATCGCAGTTATAAAAAAGAATGGTGGCGTGATATTTGAAGAAGCACGCAAAGGACTGGCAGTTTGGCCTTGGCACCGGATGATACCGTTTGATAAAAAAAAGAAAAACTTTTTACTTTAAAGCTGTAATAAACTGTACCAAACTGGAATCAATAAAGTCGTATCCCGCTATATTTTCTTATGAACTCGCCCTTTTTAATTCAATCTTAGCAGTAATTTTAAGAAAAAAATAACGTAAGGAAGTTATGACTTCACAGTGGTGACTATGAAGGCTTTATGCTAAGTACCTATTTTATCAATCTTACGCCAAGTACGGGATAGATTATGAAAAAATGTTGTAGGTACCCACTATACTATACCATAACACTTCACAGGTACTAAAGAAAAAGTTTTTAATATCAATATATAAACTTGAAAAAAAATGTTTTTTTGTCTCTCTTTGAGACAAAATTTTTCAAGTTTATATACTGATATTATAAGTGCAATTAAGTTGCTAAAATATCAAATAAAGTATAAAAACGCCAACTACAGCTTTCTCGTACATAGATACAGTCTTTCTAAAATTAAGAACGGATGGACAAACAGAAAGATAGACGGACATGGCGACACTACAGAGGTTCCTTGTTTTGATTTCGGAACGCTAAAGAAACCTGTGAGAAGGTCTTCAATCAACGCAATAAAACACACCAAAAACCTATAATGGCCGTTATATTTGACCTATTACTAAAATACAGTTCTCCATAATAAGATTACGCCGCAAACGGAATGTTTTCATTCAACAACCAAGTCTTTATTAAAGTCTATGATTGTGTATTTGCAATTCTAAACAGAATGTGGAATTGGGTCGAGTGCTATGTGTAGTATGCTTAGACGTCACTTAACTGTGGCTTTCAATAGTTTACTGGGGCCATACATAACCAAGAATGCGTGTAGGTGAGGAGTATCTAGCGTCAAATCGAGGAATGCTTCATCACCATCCTAAACCAGTCGTTAAACACAGGCTTCTCCTAAAGCAGGATCTGCCAAAAGTGCCACGCATGGCAGGTGGGTTGGCAACCGCTACGATCTTTTCTAAAGTAGCTTAGATCTTGGCGCGGCGGGGGAACGTTAAGCCGTCGGTCCCGGCTTCTCTCGTAAAAACAATTCATGTCAGAGGCCTGCCGACTTGATACTATCTTTATAGGAAAGTTATGCGGCGAGAAGTAAGCCAAATAAATTCAATAAGAATTTGCCGTCTCTCTCTCTCTCTCCCACTCTTTCCCCACATTTTACGGATGATTTAAAATTGAAACCGTTATATTGCTCTTCAACATTATACACCACTTTTACACATTATATTGACGATCTCTGTGAGGCCCCGGGTTCGATTCCCGGTTGGGTCAATGAAGAAAAAAGTGTTTTTCTACATTTTCTCAGGTCTGTGTGTTTGTGGTACCTTTGTTGTTTCTGATTTCCACATTACCTTTTTAAAGACATAGTAACTAACTTTGGAATCAGAACAATGTAAGTTACGATGTCAACATTTATTATAATGATGAATGCACGGCACAAGTAATCGAATATTACTAAACATTCCTTTCTGAAATGTGTCAATAAAATCTCAACTTACCAAACAACACTCACGAGTCTATTTACCTTCCAAACTCGCTCGTACAATCACACGTGATTTAACTTATGTCATTAAAACTTTTGCATGAGGTGTCGGGGGAGATTGTAGTCTTATCTCAAACAACATCTTCGGTTGTGATTGGAAGGTGAAGAGGTTGACATCAACTTTACTGTAGGTTACCCTAATGTAGGTACAGGATGGTTTTAAATTTATACCATCATCACAAGACATTTAGACTCTACATAGATCATCGGACAGAACACACCATGGCCTACTATGACAAAAAGTCATCACAAATTAATTTAATTTAATTCATTTACTATCAATCAGATGAATATGATCCATTTATAAACACAGAACAAAAGCCATGGCTACAAAACTATGGGAACTTAAATTCATAGAGTATTTTTTATGGAAAAAAAATGCAGAGCTTTTCATAGTTGGGTACTAGGTAGTGTATAGTTAGAATTTTATCGCCATAGAGGAAGTAACGTTTTAGAAAATACAATTCATGGAAGAAAAAGCTCAACTGCCTTGAAGCCACAATATTCCGCTAACTGAGAGACTGCTCCAACTAAGCCGTGCGGCGTGCGTGTGTGTGTGTGTGTGTGTGTGTGTGTGAGAGAGAGAGAGAGAGAGAGAGAGAGAGAGAGAGAGAGAGAGAGAGAGAGAGAGAGAAACAGGGTAACAGAGAGACGAAGAGACAGAGAGAGAGAGTTTAAAATATCATAAAATAAAATTTTACTAGAATTCCTTCACCTCTTAAGTTTTTTTCTAAGTGACACACTTCAGATAATTGATTTATAACTTCTCAAAGAAGTTTGTAATGGAACCAATCACATCGGCGCGATGTTTGATTAGTATCACTCAAGTAATAATTTGAGTTTTCGTATTCATCCAATTTACTGGAGATGATTCTTGTGTTCCAGTAGTGAAGGTAGGATATAGATATAAAATGGAGTACTAGATACCAAGAAAGAGGTTATTTGAGAATATGAATGAGATATGATTTTGTACAGACAACAGCACGTCAACCTACCACAAAACGTCAAATTTTCTCAATGGGGACTACCGTTTCTTTGCTCACCAGTTGGCGCCACTGTAGACTGAGGTCCGGAGGTATAGCTGTCAAAGGCGATCGGCGCCGAAACAAAGTGTTATATCTTGAATCTAATTAAGGTTATATTGTTTATAAATAACTATCTTGATATCAACAAACTAACTTCTGAAATAGTTGGTCTTGAGGCCGCCTATTTTTGCGCTTTTTCTTAATTCCGTTTTTAAAGCGTTCACATTAATCGCCAAATAATCTGATAATCTGAACAACTTTAAGTCCAACAAGTAGAGGTCAATAGCCCCCATTGATATTGATCTCTAGTTGTTGGACTTAAAGTTGAAAATCAATTCAATGACCTTTAACTTTTTGGGTAGGCTGCCGTTGTCTGTACATTACACAAACAGTATGTCAGATAACTTTAAAGAAAAAAAACTCAGAAAAAGTTATCTAAGCCCGTTTAATCTTTCAACCATAAAAACATAGCAATAAAAAACAATCCTAGTCTAACTAACTCGCAAAGTGAAATTTACCCAAAATATTTCTGCTATTCATGTGTTTAGTAATAACTAATCCACCATCTTGGATGTTTCGCCATATTGAATTTGAAATGACGTCACAGCTAACCATACATTGTCATTCAAACAAAAGGTGTGGTAGGATCTACCTCCGGCATCTTTGGTTTTCTAACCAATGATGACGGCTAACAGATCCCTCTGCGGTGGTAGGCTTCGTAAGAGGCCGCCCGGATGCTACCACCCCTTCTGCCGGAGTCCAGCGCCAAACAGTTTTTCTGTGTTCCACTGGTGTGTGGGAGAACCAGTTCCTCTGGGTAAGCTCGCTCCATCCTAGGCTTCTTCTTAACCGTATAGTTAAGTATGTTGTCAAGAGCAAACCCATTATTTATAAAAAAAAGCGTGTACACTAAATTTTAGTTCACTTTGTTGAAAATATCCAATATCTGTTATCAATTTTAGTCTTGTCAGCATAATGTTAACATTTATAACCTCAAATAAAACTATAGTATGAGTATAGCACCGCTTCAAATATGACACAGACCCTCAAAAACCACGTGCACTGTTATTTGAGTTCTGTAATTGGTTTTTTAATATCCCATTTCAGCCGAGAATTTTATGTAGGTACTTGGAAAACGATCTACACTTCACAGTAGGTTGAAGGTTAGGTTGATGTCTGTCAAGTGAAATTTTAGTCAGACTTTTATAGGTCAGAATTACTGTATTGTACATGTTTATTGTACTGGTTTAATAATTAAATAACGACATTTGTGACTTAAGTAAGTACTCTTTATTCACAATATGTAATATAACATGTCCTATTGGTTGTTATCAGTATATAAAATTGAAAAATTTTAAAAAAATCTTTTTTCTCAGGTGGGACTCGAACCCGCATCTCCTCGCAGTCCGAGTTCGAGTCCCACCTGAGACAAAATTTTTCAAGTTTATACGAGTATACTGATATTATAAGTGCAATTAAGTTGCTAAAATATCAAATAAACAATTGGTTGTTTTTTATCGACAAAAATTAAATTTTATATTTTTATTATTATTATTATGTTATTAAAGGGTAAGGTTGTTAGTTACCTTTACTAACGATTCGGTATCAGCATATGCAAGATCTGTCCCAGACCTAGATCAGTCAGGCTGGCAGTCGTAATATGCCTGTAAAATTGCATCACGAAGCTTCAAGAGGCGAAACATTATCTCCCTAAAACTTCAGCCCTCTGAAATGTATCTATAATTATGCCTCAACGTAGCAGAAGGCAGTTAGAACAATAGCTGCTTTCAGCGCGGCCGGGGTTAGAACAAAGCCCTAAATAATGATCCGAATCTTTAGCTATACTGTTTTGATATTACGTCCGTTGTAACCGAAATATCCATTAAAAGAGAAATTGTATTAAAGTTTTAATTGATTTCTAATGATTTCATTGAAACGTGAGATTTAATGGGGTTTGGGGCGTGTTTTAATAGTAATGAGAACATCTGAGTCTTTAATTGTCAGTTAAAATTATGCTAAGTATGTTTAGATTGTGCAGCTAATCATCGAACCATACACTGATGTGTAATGACAATTTGGACACCGATATAGTACGTATTATGCCAAATAACGGACGTAGTTTGACCAAAATATTAAAATAACATTCCTCGACGTCATCATCGGCCTGCAGCAGTCAAATACCGCAAAGAGTTAAGTTGAGATAAGTATAGTCTATTAACCTTGAATTCAACTGACTTGCCTGCTAATCATCACTCCACTAAGCGACATGACCTATGCTATTCGATGCTGTTTCCTCTCAACAAATTATTTCCACCTCTCAAGAACGTTCGTTACTTAAAATATATTATCAAACTATTTTTTGTAAACACTAAACCGATAGGAGTCTTCGTCCATGACTCAGTGTTAGAAGCTTAGTGATATTAAAAGTTACATGTCTATTTTTTCATGCTCCTTTCCAGCAATTATAGTTAACTTTGAGTACTTATACTGCACGGTCGTTAACCTTTTATTTCAAGAACAATACAAAATTTAAGTAGGAATGAATTTTATGAGTCAAAAAAAAGATATAAACGTTTCAATAAACCTAATAGGTATCTTCATCCTAGCCAAAAACAAACTCAAAGCTATCCCTAGAACTTTTAACCTTCCTAGTAACTGTGAAACTTTAGACAGCTCTGCGTGACCGAACTAACCAAACCAAGATTTGAATTTGCGGTTAGATAGACAGAATGCGTCTTAGTTGTTTGAAAACATGAATGCCTAGGTTCAGTCATATTTATGATTCAAATTTTTCCTTTTTTTTTACATTCAGAAATGCGGGTATCCTTTGAAATTTGTTGATAACTGTAAAATATAATTATTTGTAAAAAAGGGGAAACCTTCTTGACTTAAAAAAGATGAGTGTAAATAATTTTAAAAATGACTGGCTAAGTACATACGTATTACGTAAAGTAATACTAACCCCCGTATTTATAAAGTACTTCTTTATAAAACTTCTTTATATATTACTTATTGCTTAAGAAAGTCATAACTTAAAGTGTTCATACCTAGTGCTTAAGTGAAAGAAATTGGTCACCATTAATAGTCATATTATTTGGCTGAAAATGCTAACTTTTGGTAGTTATAACTTCTAGTAATTTCTTGATTAAGGCATACAAATTGTCTCTCAAGTAATTACTTGTAGTAGAGTAATTACTTTTACTTGTTTATAAATACGGGGATAAGTAATAAATAGGCACCTAAGTAGTCAATAAGGTTAATTTGAATCCTAAAAACTGACCCGCCATTTTTCTCATTTTTTAAACATATTGCTGCTCCGTTAGAGGCTAGATTTAAAAAATAATGCAGAATTCACTATTTCAGAACGTCAAATGACAACAGAAAGACATTAAGTCTAAATCGAAAAAAGATTTACAGTAAATATACTTCGCGATATAAAGTTCGCAGGGCCAGTCAGTTTGTTATTAATAAAAAATACCTACCTAATCCATGATTTATTCTGACCGAATTACTGTATACCGAATTTTAATCCTTGTCACCAGTTTCATTGTTTATAAAAAAATAAAATTGGATAAATTAATTCCTTGTTGATTGGATCAGCTATCATCTTCAGATTGGGTTTTAAAATAGAACTGCTGCAAACGAGTCATTTGGAATAAGTTATTTTCACATTAATACAGAAGTCTATGTTGACAAAAATAAAGTGAAAATTTGCTTGCCTTAAAATATAAATCCCATTTTGAAGATCATTTTATGTTTGAATTTTTCTCAGTGCAGTTTTGGTATAGTTTATCAAATATTAAAACATTTGTATTATTATTAATTATTTATGCCGGCGTAATTAACTTTATTTTATTTTATTTAATAACTTAGCACTTAGCCAAATGGTTATTCTTATATATTTCTATAATTTTATTTTAATTTTTATTATAATATGTATTATAAACGTATATGTATTATGTTTTACGGTATGTATTCGAATTTTTGAAAAGAATTTTGATTGTCTATCTGTTTGCACAATTTGCTTCGCAGTTCCTATATTCAAAAAATTGTCTGAAAGAAATCGATTTTCAACGATAATGCCGCCGCCTTATTGTACCAACATTAATATCTTGTTTGTATTATTTTATTTTCTTGTGTTTTGTGCAATAAAGAGTTTATCTATCTGCCTGGCTATCTTCTTCTCAAAAATATCGTATAAATATCCTTCAATAATAGCCTGCGTGCCAGAGTTTTCCAATTATAGTCCTCTGAAGTGATTTGTTTTTACGATTTTCATCTTGCAAAAGAAACCGGGACTAATAGTTTAGCATGCTTTTCGAAGCATAACCCACAGATCTACTTCCGTTGAACGGTCGCCATTCCAGAACCACCTAGTGTCACTTCAGATACGCAATTCTTCGATAGATGTCGGTTCTGTTAGTTCTTTTACGAATTTTCTTATTTCTGACCATATCACGCAGGGAAATACCGAGCATTGCTCTCTCTATTGCTTAAAGCTACGGCTTATAATCATCCCACTGCAGGGTAAAGGCCTCCATCATTGAATTAAAGTTACCACGGCAACGATGGATACAGGCATAATCACCACGCTTGCCAAATGCGGGTTGGTGAACACAAAGACTCGGGGTCCCGGGCTCGACCCCTAGGGTCGAGCCCGGGACCCCGAGATCTTGGCTTTTGAACCACTAGACCGACGCGAATCATGTCTCTACTGCTTGCTGTGCCTTATTAAGAGACCCACGTAAAGCGACAACGTTTCAGTTCCATAATTCATCTCCGGCAGCAGTGGTCCAAGACTTTCGTCTGAGCAAAGGTTATTAATATTGGGCGCAAGTGACATATAAGAACTTTTAAAAAAACTTAAATGATTTTGATTGTAATAATAAATAATAAATATCAAAAGTATGATTGTTGTAGCGTGAAGAATTCATTTTTGCAGAAATCGAAGATGGTGTTTCAGGAAATTTATAAGCCTCGGTAAAATTTTACTAAAGCTTAGCACCTGAATAAATTACTTCCAAAAAGGCATATTTTTACCAGAATCCGCAGCCTTTAGGCGTGCGAACAGGCATCTGTGTCTACTCTCTTGATACGAATATTAATATAACTTTGGAAGCGATGCCGCATTATAAGTTAGAGTTATAAGTCCCGAAGAGTTATTACTTAAGTAGAAAGATAAAATGGCGAAGTACAAAATTTTACCTGCCTTCTAAAGTTTTTCCAATAATTTTAAGGAGTTGAGTACCTACTTACTTACCTATCTACTCAAGATAACACCACGCACTGGTCCATCTACCCTACATTTGGTTTTTTCTTTTAAATCAATATTGTCCTAAATATTAATAGTTAGAGGTCAGTAAATTTGAATTTCAATACCAAAATCTCAACGATTAACATTATAGTTATGTTCAATTGATCATGATTTCAAATCTTAAACGAATAAAGCAGTTACTACTTACGTATAAGCGTAACACACTTTAGAACCAAAAGTTTAACTTGGACTTGGTCTATCTTTTTAATATTATCATAATATCTTACTTATATAAATGCGAAAGTTTGAATACAACTCCTTAAATTAAAATTTGACTGCGATAGGTTGATCCCACAATCTTTAGCTCTCCGGGCGCTTTTCTGCTCTTACTTATTAATAGAGCCAAAATGTTTATTCAAAATAGTATTTTCAATTAACACCAGCAATATATTTGCTCAAAAGACAGTTTCAAAACAAAAAAGCCAAGTTACAATATTTGTTAACTTGATCCCTGAAGGCAAACCCGAACCTTAAGCACATAAGCCGTTCAAACTACTAACCACTTACTAAGTTTCTAACAACCTAACAGCTCCATCTTAAGGTAAACACTTGAAATTAGCCGTGAGTGCGATTTACACGGTGCTACCATAGTAGTGTAAGCTTATCTTTGAGTAAGTATTTATTTATTCCGGAATTCATTATTCAATTTATCATCCTATTGTTGGACATGTGCCTCTCTGAAAGGTGGATTTTGACATGATTGCAACGGTTAGCAAGTGGGTTGATGATCATACTCGTGGTTTGGCCTTTTGATCGTTTTGCACCTTCTTCTCAATAGAAATAACGTCACCTTCAGGGTATCCGACAATGGTCTCCCATAACTCTTTATGAATAAGGTACATACGCATTTTGAATTTCCAAACTGTGTAGCCACCTCTATTTATCAGCGGTTTTATAACAGAAAGAGAATTCGACATTTTTACAGCTGTTTGACTAAGACCCGAGTTCACCAACACTTAAACAGCCGGTAAACAAAGAGTGACGATTAATTTGACATAATTCCCATACAAAATATGTCAAATAATATTTTAAACGCAGTTTAAACTTAAACGTGAGTTTAAGTTTTAAGGAATTGTGTCAAATTAATCGTCACTCTTTGTTTACGGATGTTTTAAGTGTTGGTGAACTTGGGTCTAAGTGGGTTGATGATCATAGTTTGGCCAAGGCTGTAGAAAAGGTATTGGATGGTCGTCTTCATCTAGTAGTACTTAAGTAGTACCTATAGGACGAGAACGGGTGGTGCTAATCTATCTTAGCTTAGTTAGGCTTCTCTTTTAGTTATCATTTTTAATTGCATTTGTCAGGCTAAGATTCAAATGAACGAAAATGTTAGATAGTACGAAAACGTGTTTTAAGAGGAAACACTGCGGGCGAGAGAATTAAAAAATAGGTATTTGTAAAATCTATTGCTGTCGCGCAGTGTGATAGAGACAACTGCTTCTTGGACCGAAAATACTAGTAAAAGCACACTAAATCAGTTTCGTAGTTCCCGGATTACTTTTCCAAAACTAGACCAATTTATATACTTTTTTCATTAAAAATTAAAGAAAGACTTTGGCCGTGTTCGTATTTTTTTTTCTAAAATTTAGCCAAATTTGTTTTCTGGATGTTTGAACACAGCGGAAACATGCTGATAGTGGACATAGAGTTTTTGTAATAAAAATTATCGCTCTACTGACTTTATCCAGGGTGGAAACAGGGGACTACGTTTGTATGGAAAAACGGCCCTGCATAACATACAATTGGCGCTAAAAAATAATTCATAGAACTATTGAGAATACAATGACAGGTCGGTGTCAGATGAAAAGGCACAGACGATCATCGTGGTTATATATTTTTTACTAGCTTTTTGCCCGAAGCTGTGCCCGCGTGTGCTACACCAATTTTATATCGCACGTGCGGAAACTTTTGCCCAACAGTGAAATAACAAACTGCCTATATTATTTCTTATACCTCCAAAAATATGTGCACAAAGTTTCATGATGATCGGTTCAGTAGTTTTTGCGTGAAAGCGTAACAAACAAACTTACATTCACATTATTAGTAAGGATAACATTCATAAAAGCTGATTTAAAATGAAATTAAGCTGCTCAACAAATTACCGAACGATTTGAAGGGTTGTTATAGTATAAATGTTTTTAAAAACAAACTTAAGTTACATATAAGTACCGGCGCCTAATACTTCGGAAAACTATTTTTATGTTTCCCATTATGAGTGAAAAATTTAATTTTCTTATGAGAATAAAAGCTCTTCAAACCTAATTATTTCTTAAACGATAGCCACATAATCTATACTAGCTGTTCCCCGCGACTTCGTCCGCGTCAATTTCCGTTATTATGATCGCGATTATTATTGCAACATTTTTCACTCATGCTTCGCTCCTATTGGTCACAGCGTGATGTTATATAGCCTAAAGCCTTCCTCGATAAATGGACTATCCAACACAAAAAGAATTTTTCAAATCGGACCGGTACTTCCTGAGATTAGCGCGTTCAAACAAACAAACAAACTCTTCAGCTTTATAATATTATTAGTATAGATGTGTAAATCCCTCTTGATGTCCTAACTGAATAGTAACTTGTTTATTTATTGATCGTCAATACGTGATGTATATTTGAGTGCTTATCCAGTGAGATGTTCCTTAAATATTGAACACTATCCTTAGTAACTATCCCATTGGTCGAATGGTTTAAGTACCGGACTAAGATCTCGGGGTCCCAGATTCGATCCACGGGTCGGGCGCTCTAATATGAGATTGGAATTTTCTAGTCTTCAAAAAGAATTTAGTAAAAACTAGTTTAACTAAGGAAAACGAGTTCTAACAAAGAACGGGTTATGACTGTATTATTATTATATTGAAATAGTTTTTTAGATTATCCCACTTAAATTGGGAAGCAAAATGATTTTTAAATAACTGCCTGAAGAAGTCGTTTGCGCAAAGTCTTTTTGTAGATGATAATAGATAATCAGCTGAGTAGTAAAAAATATAATCTTGGAGAACCTCTTCTTTTTTGCGATCGTTACAAATTAAGACAAAAACATAAATGTATGCAGAAAATATTCAGTCACTTACAAAATTTTATGGTAGCAGTACGAACACTTAAGTACTCGTATTTTTATGCTAACTGTCAAAGATAACATAGTTACAGACACTTAAACTGAAAGTTTACGGCCAGACTGAAACAATGGCCAACGAGTTATTACACATTCAAAACTTTGTTGTCCTTTTAAAAGGAATTTAAATTGTTGCAAATTGTATGCCATTTTTGAGAGTAATAAATCCTAAACGTGAAGCTTCAATGGACTTGGCAATAGGTCAATCAGTATAAAGTGGCAATAAAACTGGGAAAGCTAAAGTTTATCGATGTAATAACAACTCGCACTGAAAAGATAAACATCAGCTTTCAGCTATAGAAGAATCCGTTTAATCAGTGTTACTTAGTAACTGTCTGTCTTCTACGCTTTCATGCCTGAACCAAAGAACCGATTTAAATGAAATTCAACTTGACCTTGAAATAACCTTTTGTCCTTTACATAGGCGATTTTGTATCCTACTGCTGGCAAAAGGTTTCAGTTCGTGCCATATAAGGTTCACGGGGACAGAGCAGCGGACAAAAAAATAGTATACTACCTTCATTGTAACTAGTGAAGTAAGCTTCACCAGTTAGTAAGCTCTAAGTGTTTTTTATTTATTATATAAATATTTTAAATGGCATTGTTATTATCCCAGTGCTTCTGATACGATAGTCCACAATGCAATAATAAATTTATCACATACTTTCGTATTATATATAGGTACATATAGTAAAGGTAATTTACTACAAAATTACTAGCTATCTACAAAATTATTAGTACAAAACATCCACTAAGATTTTGATTCCATACCTGTGTGGCTTTGTAAAAGTAGTACTATAAGGTTTATGTTTGAAAACTCAATTTTTCATAAGTCTTGCATAAGCATTCAACTTAACAGTGCTACGACTTTAAGCTTTAAGCTTCAAAAGCCACCGCAGTGTGGAAACTAGGTTTTCCTGGTGGGAAATCGTCGTGAAAACGACCAACCATTATTTTTTCTGTCTACGGCGCTGCTTAAACATTTTTATGAATAAAACATCAAATGTTTTTATGTTGGCAACTGCTGTGCATCAGATAAATGTTCACACTTAAGAAAAACCGGTCTGTAAGATGCGGCTTTAAGGTTCCGTCATCCTTACTTAACATTATAATAATATTTTAATGTTAAGTAAATAATATTATTACAAATGTGAACGTAAGTTGGTTTGTTACCCTTTCATGCGAAAAGTACTTAACCGATCATCATGTAACTTTGCAACATACAGGTTGAAATTTTAACCACTTTCCAAAATGTTTGTAGGACTTCAGTATCGTGTATTTAGAGCCCATTTATGAAGTAAAAAATGTAAAACAAGTTTGCACCAGAAAATATTTTCGAAAAAATTACGATTAGTATCGTAATGAATGAATGAGATGCGCATCGCGTAAAAAAAAGTGTAGCCAGGTGGCCGTATCAAAAATTTTTGAATTTTGGTGGACATTTTTTAAGTGCTTTATCTTGACATTTTTGTATTGGGCTATTCCAAAAGAAAAAATACGTCATTTGTTTTTTTGTCTCGTAGATTGGTATTTTAAATTTGGAAGGTGGTTAAAATTTCATTCTGTATATATTCTTTAGTTGACTGTGAATATTGACTTCAAAAAACAACAAATTAATGATGTTTTTTCACTTGTGTCTTAGCACTTTATTTTTAGCCAGTTTCTTTGCTTGGGGTTTTGTTATTTGTGTTAACGATTATATGCTTTTCAATATACATATTATTTTAAGTCTTGGACACTCTACGTTCTTGATAATCATTTGTTTTCCATCGGATTTTGGTCGGATGGAGAATGTTTATAGAATAATATTATTGTAATCAATGCTTGATTACGAAAATAATATTCTCATGTGTTTCATTAAAAATCTTAGTGTCATCGACAATGAGTGAAAAATTGCCCCAAAGTATTTTGAAACCCAAGATATTTTGATCCAAGACAGATTAAAAAGATTTTTATACTCGACTTGGAATCAAACTTTAAACTGTTCGTCTACAGTTGTCTATTGTAATGTGTCATGATGCCCTACTGCGCAAAGCTAAGTCTATCTCTTTCAGGTACTCTAAGAAATTAGTATAAGAGAGAGACAGGTCACGTTAAACATACGGACAATGTGTCACTACTAAATTTGTTAATGGGGACTACCGTTTCTTTGCTCACCAGTTGGCGCCACTGTAGACTGAGGTCCGGAGGTATAGCTGTAAAAGGCGACTTTATAAGAAAACAAAGTTTTAAATCTTGAATCTAATTAAAGTTTATTATTTATAAATAACTAATCTTCATATCAACAAACTAACTTCTGAAATAGTTGCTCTTTGAAGCCGCATATTTTATCGCTTTATCTTAATTCCACTTTCAAAACGTTCACATTAATCGCCAAATAATCCATATTTGCGATAATTTTACGAAGGAGATCACTTTCCAGCAGGTAAATTAAAGAAATTATAATTTATGTAACGAAGCCCGCTAAAACCAGTGAAAAGTGAATGTTAATGGACCTCACGCGACACAAGCGCCTGTAGTGGCAAATTCGCTAGCGATAGCCCCCATTAGGAGAGCTTAATCGCGTTTATTTTTTACTGCTCATCAGTTTTCAGGGGGCGTACACTAATAACACTAAAAACTTTAACCTGATTAACTTCTGTAAATGTTAACCGTGATACCAGTTGTAAAAATAATAGGATTGTCCATGATTTCTTCATAATTTACTTGCGACAACTTCTAATTACACCGAGAGCGAAGCACAGTTAACGAGATAAAGTTGGTTCGAAATATAACGAGGTTGTGGTTATAGGACGGAATAGAAATGAAATGAAACCACTTTTATTATATCTATTTCCTATTATAAAAATTAATCTCTATTTCCCTTGGTCATCGCATCTCGCGTGAACGACTGGACCGATTTCGCTAATTCTTATTTTGTTTTGTTTGTTACTTTCAGGAGAATGTTCTTATGAAAGAAAAAATAAGAAAATTGTGCTTAAAAATAGAAAATTTAAGAAAACTTAATCACCATACTAAATTATTAGAAATGTGACCTTAGCGTTTTTGACAATTTAAACTTTTTTAATATTTAAACAATATGGCGTTTGACATAACATTGACAGCATGCGTGCTGCAAACGGTTACAATTTCCAGTGCGTTTTCAATGTCGTATAAATTTTAATTAACTATACTAATTTGAAATCAATATTCATAGTTACGACAGGACAACGTCTGTCGGGTCCGCTAGTATTATATAGATATATTCATAAGACTCTATTTGAATTATTGGAACTCTTCCAAAATATATGCAAGACTTAATGTGCGTACACGCAAAGGGTGTGAGTGCAGCTGAATGTTTAGCTTTTAACATATTACTCATATATGACGAGGTCAATTACCCTAAATTAACTTCATTCTTTCGTTTTGTGATCTGTACTGTTCCAAGACAAGTGAACAATTTGGAATTTGGCAAACTTCATTTTGGTCAAAATACGAGATGTTCTTTTTTCAAATCTGTTTACTTCTTGCCTTAGCCAAAGTAAATTTCAAACAGTACCTACTTTTAAAATTATGCATCAACCAGATTAATAAACAGAAAAATTTTGGAAAGTGGTTAAAATTTCATCCTGTATGTATTAATATCGATACAGCAAAGTTAAGACGGTAAATTGAAAAAAGATTTTGTTCGATTTCCAAACTGCAAAAAGTTATGTCCACGTGTGCAACAAGAAATCTACTTATCAAAACTTTACCAAGTCATCAGTGAGCACGCATTATGCCCGCCTTCCACTGCGAGCGGAGCGGGCTCCGTGCGGACTCCGTTTAACTCGCAACAGCAATCTTCATAGAAGTGCTTCCACTGTGAACGTGCGTACGGAGAGGAGCAAAAGAGTACAAAGAGTTACAAAAGTGGTCCCAGAGTTGAGCGGATTCCTAACGGACTCCGTACGGACCCCGTGCGACTTGCGACGCAAAATTTCATAGAAATGCTTCCACCGTGAACGAGCAAGCGAAGCGGACTGGGCGAGTTTATTTATCCTGTTTTTTTTTACATAATTTTTAAAATTGACGATGCCCCTAGATTGCTAATATTGTTTTAATTTTATGACGTTTAATACATTAATAAAATTACGTTAAACTTGAAATTTAAATTATAACAAAAATATGTGTGTCTATTTGAAATTGTAAATTGACGTATCTAAGTGTAATGTTAATACCAAAAGATGAAATAAATGAATATTAATATGAATATGAGTTAAAATGGGTCCGCTGTGTCATTGTATCGCGAACTAGTTTTGAACGGACACTGCTTACACCTGGCACTGAGATATTTTTTCTACGCCTCCTCGCTCATGCCTGCTGCCAATGGAAGGCAAACAACTCGCTCATCTGACTCCTCTCATTTCCCGCCTAGCCCACTCCTCAAAACTCGCCGGCAATGGAAGGCAAAACCCATTTTACAAACTCTTTCTTAATGGATGGTCAAGACTATTTACTCCTTTCCGCTCAGCTATTCCCCACTCATTACTCTTTCGCAGTGGATAGGCTGCATAACTCTTGCTGCGTCGTCTAACAAGATATCCTCGTTATTCCATATTCCTACCTCGTTTACAGCTTTGAGCCTCTTGAGGAGCAAATAGAGGTTCATTAGTGTAACCGCAAGCCGCTTAATTGGTGAATTAATATTAATTTCTTGCGAGTCGTGAGGATAGATTTTGCAATGCGCCCGTATAAGGCATTTTGTATAGGAATCGTTAATGTAAGATGTTTTTAGTGGTGTTAAATGTCATTTGGCTAGTGCAAAACAGTTAATAGGATTAGCCTCAGCGTTGCCAGACGTCCCGATTTTAGAGGGACGTCCCGATTTTTAAATCAAAATTAAATGTCCCGCGCGGGACAGGCTCAGACCCGCTTTTCGGGAATAACTCGACCGTGCGAGAAGAAGAGAAAAAAGATACTTAAAAAGAAGTTAAATCTTCACAGAAATATTATGAATAAGTAATTCTTATAAATAATTATTCTCCTATTGTAAGTTGCAATTTGTAACACTCACTTCTCAGACTAATATTTGAAATGCCATATTTTTATAAGGAATAAAACTTTTGACGTGACAACGTCTTAAATTAGGTTGCGGCTGGGAGTCACTTATGAAAAAGTGTAACGCTCGGTAACGTTACGATGACGTCATCGTCCTATCCTCAACAAAATCACTCAAATAGGAATTAGTTAAGTTTAAGTTTACATGTACAATGTTTTAGTAAACAAAATATATTTCTATAGTTAAAATTTGTGCAATTCTTATTTTCATTCAATTCCTTGTTCCTATTGTGCAATTTAATTATATTCATATCAATAAATATTCTACCGAGAAAAAGACGTTGTCACGTAAAATCTTCGCCCGTAAAACCGACTTTACAGGCAACCATTTTTTTGATTTAGATTTCTGTTTCTTTTTTTTATTCAGAAGACAAATAAGACTCAACTTTTTAAAGACAGGGTAAATCTGATTTAAAATATCATTTTTATTAAAATACATTTTTCATTGGATGTTTTTAGTATCTTTTTCACGTAAACGTAATTTAATCCCTCGATTGTAAGTTATTTCAGACACAATAGAAATAAATTTTTATCATGGCACCCGGGTGCCTCGTGGGGTTCAAATAAAAAGAGAAATACTAAAAAACTTTCGATTATATACGTTTTTTACTATGTCCCGCTATCGACGAAAGAAGTCCCGCTTTTTTCACTCAAAAAGTTCCTAAATCCCAAGTTGGCAAAAAAATAAATCTGGCAACGCTGAGTAGCCTTCACAAATAACTTCTCAAAAGTTGTTGTTTTTATAAGGATATTTGACATAGCCTAGTAATAATGACGATGGTGAGATTATATCAAGTAAAGTTGAACAACGTAACTACGCAAGTAAATCCTTTAATCATCGTTTGTTTTAATTCATAGTGTTGGGGTAAATTTCCAAAAAATCACTGTTACTAAGATCGAGTTCTGTTAATACGATACAAAGTGGCGGCAGTCGTTTGATAAACATAGGGATGCTCTTCAAAGGACCAGTTCAATTTACCCGATATCAGTTCCGGCCGAGCGAGCTATCTAATATAAAAGCGATAATGTAACTTGTCACTTGAACGGCCATACATAAAGCTCTCTGCGGTGTGTACAAATTTTACTTATAATAGCCCATAAACTTAAATGAACATACTGAATAATAATCACTCTTCGTGAACACCACACGGCAACCGGCTGCCGCTATAACAATTGATTCCAAATGTGTATGGAATAACCCACGCTCGAGGACGGGGGGGGAGGTTTGCGATCACCAGCCCGCATTTGGCAAGAGTGGTGGCTATGCCTGTACCTATCATTGCTGTGGTAACTTGAATTCAATGACAGGGCCTTTGCCCTGCAGCAGGATGATATTAGGCTGTTACTTTACTTTTACTGAAATACCCTATACATTTTGGTTGACCTAAGAGTGTCTAAATACACGTTTATTTTAGGCATACACTTTCAGTGATGTCCATTTAAATTCAATAAATGCTTTTTATCAGTTGGAAAAACTTTCTTTAAAATTTGACAATTTATTGTTTTCAAAATCATCATCCCGCGACACAGTCTACGACTCATTGCAGTTATCAATGTTAATATATTTCTGTATACTGTTACACAGGTGTAATTTTTCATCACCGAAAAAAATTTTCATAGGCGTTAAGTACCGTATTTAAAGCCCATTTATGAAGTAAAAATTGTAGGTCAAGTTTTCACCCGGAAATATTTTTATCAAGTTAAAATGATTTAAAAAATATTTTATTTTAAATTTTTACGGTCCTAAACCTGTGATGGTGTGAAGGGAAAATCAACAACTTATTGAAAAAAGTGTTGCGAGGAGGCCGTATTTTTGGCGAACATTTTCTAGGTGTTAAATTTTGGCATTTTTGTACCGGGCTACCTATAATACCAATAGAAAAAATACGCCCTCATTAAATTTTTTATATTGTTGTAGGTAGTTAAAAGTCTAATGTATTCATTTGCCTGATGACAAGTTAACTGATTGATGTGTACACATTGAGCTAATCGAGTTTTGAGTATTGCTGTTATTTATCTGCCTGCCTAATACAAGTGCAATCTCCAGTAAATCATCTTAAGCGATCTATTTGAGGGTGCACTTACAACAATGTCAATAAAACGGCAATATTGAGTACTGAAGCGACAATTGGATATTCCCTTTCACAGAAATGTTGCCAAAGGACGTTTGCATAATTTAATTCGGGATATAGCGGACTTACAAAGGCGGTCAAGTGCGAGATTTAAATAAAATTTTGAGCAGTAGCTATTTTATTAAGGCGATGTTATTTCTGGTTAAACGGAATGCTGAAAATATTTTTGTACCATTTTTTTTACAAATATTTATGTTGTTAAGTTTTTTGTGCTTTAATATTGAATGCATTTTCTGATATGAGCTGGACTGTATAACTTCTACAAGAGCCCATTAAGATGCCTATGACTAAATAAATAAAATCTGAATATTCCAAATGGAATGTTTTATTAATTAAAACAAATTTTTAATAATTCAAAATTATATATATTTCTATAGTTGCCATTGGCATATTACCTTATTGAGAAAGTTTATAGAGAAAACATGATTTCAGCTGGTCTTGACTTATTTAGTTGATATTTGTATTCTGTGTGCCTATACATGCAAAATTAACAAAAAAAAACTTTTACAACACCAAAATAGGTAATATCCAGTCATGAATAAAAAGCTGTACGCAAAAGTTTTGTAAGAATGCCCAAGCTATAGAAAGTATGGGACAAAATTAAATTCGTCGCATTCCAAGTCACAGCTAAATATCCTGCTCCGAATTGCGTTCCGTTTTCCCTCGAAAAGCGCCAGGTGTATACTATAAAAATAACCGGCCAAGTGCGAGTCAGACTCGCGCACGAAGGGTTCTGTACCAAAAAGGCCAAAAAATACGGGTTTGTTGCATGGGAGCCCCCCTTAAATATTTATTTTATTTTGGATTTAGTATTTGTTGTTATTTCGGCAACAGAAATACTTAATTTGTGAAAATTTTAACAGTCTGGCTATCGCGGCTCTTGAGATACAGCCTGGTGACAAAACGACGGACAGACGGACAGACAGCGAAGTCTTAGTAATAGGGTCCCGTTTTTAAATATTTGGGTACGGAACCCTAAAAAGTAACCGCCAATTTCACGGAATTCAAGTAGAATGGAGACAAAAAATTGAATCAAATAACGAATCCTGTAATGGCTAAATGAAATTATGTCATCTTGAAACTTAATTAATTTACAAACGTATTCTTAGGTTGTGTTCACGAATTTTTGGTTGTCTCTTTCGTATCCTCTTTGTGATTGTTAGATATTAATAATAAAACAAGCATTTAAATTTTCAAATATTCATGTCTTTACGCCGCACATTATTAAACATGTCTTTAATTATTGGAAATATATTTACAAAGCAGGCAGTAAATAAAAAAAATGTTCATTTTAACGGATATACAGGTGAAATTTTAACCACCTTCCAAATTCTAATATATCAATCTACGAGACAAAAAACAAACGACGTATTTTTTCTTTTGGTATAGCCCAGTACAAAAATGTCAAGATAAAGCACTTAGAAAACCAAAAATCTAAAATTTTTAATACAGCCCCTAGCAACTGCAACTTTTTTTACGCGATGCGCTTCTCATTCATTCCTTCATATATGGGCTCTTAATACGATACTGAACGCCTACAAAAATTTTGGAAAGTGATTAAATTTTCATCCTGTATACTAAAACTTTACCGATGTGTTAATTATAGTTTTATAAAATACAAATTTAGATCATAAATAAGTACTGCAGCGCAACCGCAATGTTTGCTGAGGCTCGTATTGACAGCTTCCCAGCTGTCGTGCGCAAGCGGGTCGCCTCCGCGTGGCGCCGCGTCCGGGACAGCCCCAACAGCCTCCTGGCGGCGGTAGGTAGTCGCTATTGCTGTCCTATCTTGAGGCACTGGAACAGTGTCCATGTCGACTCGAGACCAGCTCTGGTAAATGTAAAGTAGTAGTAGTCTTTCTTCAAATATTATTTGTATTGATTTACTAACCCTAACTTATAAGATTTCTATAACTACGAGTACTAACCCATTCTATGCAAAGCAATTTCTGAATTAAAATTATATTATTATTATGTTTGTCATTTCCTATCACGGGACTATGCGAGTCCCAGACCTTTGGAAGGCATACGAGGGGCCGAAGCCAACTCGCAGAGGCCCGTTAGACAACATTTATCTAAATGATGTAATGTGACATCAACCGACGATTATCCCTGTGCGCACTATACAAGTACACCCAAGGATAACCCCCGGTCAGTGCAGGACTATTTTAGAATGTGGATACAAACGATACTGGGCTATGGGTTTGGGTGCTAGTGGACTGGGTAACTGGGACTATGGAAGGACTATGGAATATTATTATAACGACTGTTATCATCTGTATTTCTATCCTTTGGAGTTGTTTTTCTACCGACATTAACCACTAACTATAGGTAAGATTCCGTTAAAAAACCGGCCAAGTGCGAGTCGGACTCGCGCACCGAGGGTTCCGTACAAACCTGCAAGGTTTACAAAGTTCGTTCATAAATTTAAGGTTTTCGGAATTTTTCCTTTATGTGTGCTATAAAACTTTGCCTTATGCCAAATTTCAAGATTCTAGGTCGACTGGAAGTACCCTTTAGGTTTTGATTCCCTTGCGAGTACTTGCGAGTTTCAAAATATGCAGCTTAAATTGCTGTTTCTTTTGATTGCGTTGACATAGAAGTTTGATTTTGTTACAGCTTAAAGGTATTATAGACCTGAGTATTTGGTATGAATTTCAATTTAATACCTCTACGCGTTTATGAGGAAATGGGTAGTAAGTTTAAAATTATTAAAAAAATATATATTATGTGATGTAACTAAAAATTTATGGTTTTCCTAATGTTTCCTTTATCTATGCTATAAGACGTTGCTTCGTACCAAATTTCAAGATTCTGAGTTCACGGGAAGCACCCTGTAGGTTTTGATTCCCTTGCAAGTGTCGAAAATTTGCGGCATAAACGGCTGTATCTTTTGATTGCGTTGGCTTAGAAGTTTGATTTTTTCACAGCTTCAAGGGACAGTAGACTTGAGTAATTGATATAAATTTCAGCTTCATACCTCCACGCGTTTCTGAGAAAAAGGGTCTTGACAGACGGACGGACGGACGGACAGACGGACAACAAAGTGATCCTATAAGGGTTCCGTTTTTTCCTTTTGAGGTACGGAACCCTAAAAAAATACACTTTTAGTATTATGTAAATTTAACCTTACGTACAAGGACTTAAAAATGGTTTTCTATTTTGTCTCATAAATTTTTTATCCATAATCTAACGTGTCATAATGTTTTGTGACCTAATCATCATTTGTCCGAATGATAATTAGCCCTAACTCAATGTCTCATAATATCACTTGCCCTAAAATCTAAATCCCTAAATATAATATATCCTAATTTTTTTTGCTATAAATATTACAATTTATAATGTTTAAAAGACATAACAGGCTTTTCTATAACAGTTGTAAGTCCTAACGTAATGTGTCATAATTTAAAGTACCCTTAAGTTTAAATACTATAAATTTTCGAAGAAGAAAGGGATTACCCTTAAAAATAATTCAGTGGGTGCTCATTTATTACGGATGTTTTTCTTTCAGTCAATTAATCAATAAAATATTTTTTTTACAAAATATTTCCTGAGTCACTGTATTTAACCTGCTAGCAGGCGTGCAAATTTTTGGCATTGGAAACTATTAAAATATATCAAATTAAAATGTTTTATGTCAAATGAAACTGATTGTGTGTCTAGTTAGGGTGTTCCGTAGTCGAAAACGGAACCATTGTAGTTTCGCCAAGTCTGTCTGTCTGTCCGTCCGTCCTGTCAATGTTATAGCCATTTTATTCTAAAAGTATTTGCATTACACAGTTAAAACTTGGTAGGTAGATATATCCTGTTGACCGCTTTACGATACTCATTCAAAAAATAAAAAATAATTATAAAGGGCATCATTTATAGACTAAAAAGAAATTATTTTTTACTCAAACCCCCGGGGGGACCGTCAAATATTGTGGTATTTTGGCTAAGTGGAAGTAAGTGGATTTTGTTATAGTTGGTACGGACGCTTCAGTACGCGAGTCCAACTCGCACTTGGCCGGTATTTTTAAATTTAAAATCTATGTTATCTCTTTATTTATAAATACCTCATTTTCTAGATAGTGGACCTAACTTTATCTACAGAAAATAGCTTAAGTCGTAATATGACAATAAAACTACCGTATATTGCTATTACACCAAAACTCAGAGGGTTTTATTATTCTGCGGTTTGTAAGTCTTGTATTTAAATAAAAGCATTTTTCAAACACCGGTTTCCCAATCTTTCAATGAGATTTCAATTTCCGACGACGGAATTTTCTTTTCCTTTATTTCTAGGTTGGATTGGTTTCACTTTATCTAGGTGTACCCAGACGAATTGATCTTCGTTCACGGATATATGAATCAAACTTGTTTTATGTTAAAGTTATCTTTGGAAAGCGATAATATTCTTATACCTAATCAAGTTTACTTTAGGAGTTCTATTATGTCGGGAAAAATAATAAAGTTTATAATCATATTATAATACAAATTTAGTTACACCACCGACACCTATAAACTTTGTCTGTTCTGTGCCTATTAAAGATAGGAATGGCTGGACCGATTTTTACATTCCTAGCTTTACACCCTGAATAACAGATTAATCATGAAAAGTCATAAAAAAAATATATTTTTCATGCACCACACCCACCATATTTGATGATAGTGACATTTAGAATGTCAAAATCAAACCAAAGCATAGGTACTGTTTTCTTGAGTTTATGCGAACATTATTTTGAATGGAAAGATGTGATTTTTTTAATTAGCTATTATAAGACGAATATCACCTTAGTCTACCCGTGATCACGAGCGCTGCAAAGTGTCCGAAATGTAAAATAAACGCGAGTTTTAAATCCGTAAACTTATCTCATATTTCAAATCATATCACTAACACTAAGGCAGTACAAAGTTCTCAGGGTCAGTTAGCGAGTGAACAAATAAAAAAGTATCGCGTGATTAAAATTGTGATCTGCATTTTAATTTAAAAAAAATAAACGTAAAAAGAAACTACGCTTAGTCCATTTATTAAGGTACTAACACAGACATGCTCAATTTTACTTAAATAAAAATACACTAAAATAGTCTCGAAAGCGCCCTTAACTAAAATAAGTAACTTAATAAAACTTTCCTTCTTTCGAAAATTGTCGTGCAACCCAATTCTTTTCGCTCCTAAGTGTTGACTGTACCATTAGTAATAGTTAGGTACATGGCCTTCCAACCCTCTCGTATAGTAAGGGCCAAAATCAACTGTATACAGAGTGAAATTGGAATTATGTGAGAAACTTTCCAAATGGGCTAGGGATAGTAGAGTAGGTAACAATTTACGGAAAGGAATCAAATCAACATTAGGTTACTAGCTTTTTACCACGTGGGATACTTACACAATTTTCTTTGTACATTTTTCAGATCTAATCTGTCTTTGTACCAAATATCATTTAAGGTTAAGTAGGTATTTTAGGCGTAAAATTGCAACAAACTAGGTAACTAATTGGTCTAGTTTTAGAAAAGGAATCGAAGGACTACGAAACGTTGATTTTGTGTATTTTTACTAGTTAGTTTCGGTCCAAGATTCAGTTGTCTCTATTAAGGTCTGCGGTGAGGCGTTCGGACACTGAGCGACAGCAATAGATTGTACAAATACCTATTTTGCAATTCTCTCGACCTTAGTGTTTCCTCTTAAATCTAAAAACTTACAATATAAACAGAGCTTTATCACTTGCCACAAATGCTGATTCATACCTTTCAAAACGCACAATTGATAGTTTCGATCTCAAAAGATTTCCGATATTAATAGCAAATTCTCTGCGTAAAACAGGTGTCGATTAACTGTGGTAATATCACGCATACGTAAGCAATAGTTTTCGTATACCACGTATCTCGGATCCGAGATATTTGCGACGGAAGGATGTGCCATTATTTTTAGCTCATCGCCCTAATCTGGGTATTGGAACTAAAATTAGATCAAGCGCGTCATGAAACAGATTGCCAATCATAACGGCTTGAATAATGCTTATATAAGAACCTAATTAAAAGCATTTATTTCCTTGCTTTAGTAACGTCAAAAGTAGAGGTACCAGCGTCTTCTTTTTGGAGCAGCCTGTGTTTAGAAGTGGACATAATATGTGGGTTGATTATGGGAACTCTTATTACGGCTTCTGCAGTTTTAATTCCATTACATATCTGTTTAGTTGGACACAAACTTTTTAAAGGTAATAAAGTTTAGACATAAATAAATTGTAAAAACTTTAACAAAACGTAACTAAAATCATATCTGTACTAGTATTATAAAGCTGAAGAGTTTGTTTGTTTATCTGTTTGTTTGTTTGAACGCGCTAATCTCAGGAAGTACTGGTTCGAATTGAAAAATTATTTTTGTGTTGGATAGTACATTTACCGAGAAGGCTGTAGGCTATATAACATCACGCTGCGACCGATAGGAGCGAAGCATTAGTGAAAAATGTTGCAAAAATAATCGCGATCATAATAACAGAAATTGACGCGAACGAAGTCGCGGGCAACAGCTAGTACGTAAATAATTATACGTGAATAAGTTTATATACTGATATAATAATTGCAATTAAATTGCTTAAATATCATATAAAGTATTTAAATAGCTTTTTCATCTTAACTGACTGTCAAACATCTGCAAAGATGTTTCTTTCGGGTGTTAAGGGTGCAAACTCCTAACATTTGATGAAACAACGCTGGCTTACAGAGATAAGAATATACTTGAAAAATTCGCGTAAATCACCCATGCGGCCAAGCGGCATGCGAGGAGATGCGAGTTCGAGTCCTGCCCAAGACATAATTTTTCAAGTTTATATAGTGACTAAAGTTCTTTAAATGCAAACTATTTGGATAACTCATCATCGCCTATTTTAAAACATGATGAGTAGGGAGGTTTCTAAAGTATAATTTTATTATAAATAATGTGAATAAATATTTTTTTTATTCGATAGGACGAAAAGTTAATCCTCTCTCTCATTTTATATATCAAAGGGAAACTCCGCTTCAGAGCTACTAGAATTTGTACAGTGACTGATCCAAGAAACCGAATAACTTTATTACTCGCGTATACATAACAGATTTTGTGTGACACGACCGTATATTTGCTCACCTGTAACATAAACCGGTAGCTTTTACCCTTAACCCTAGTAAATGTATTTTTATTTGCTCTTTATTTATAAATGTAGCTAACATAAGTAATATTTACAGAGGTTGTCTTAGAAGTTTGCGCTCTTTTTAAACTTAAACATTTTAAACTCTTTAGCACAGAACATAGATTCCATGTTCTGTGCTCTTTAGACTCTTTATAGTGTTACATTAAAAAAAGACGTGTGGCACTCGGAGACTGCCGCGGTAAAGCTATTGCATAGTATTTTTTATCAACTTATGCAACTTAGAATAATTTATGCAATTATAAAACTAAAAAGTATCACCGCTGCACTGTGCCGGTCGGAGTGGGGGGTTTCTGGATTCGGTCTCCACGCTCAAGGCCCGCGATAGAAGCTATGCAATAGCTTAATTTTATAATTTTATGTATTTTCTAATTTTGACTTTTGTAATTAAATTTTTCTGTTATTTTGGCAGATATGGTTAGCATATTTTTCTCCAAAATTCTTTTAAATTTCGGAAATTCAAAATTGTTCGATCGTGCCTCGCCCCGAGTGTGTGGGTGTGGGTGTTAGTATTATTTTCGTTACGGAATTTCTGCAATGGATTCGGTCTCCACTCTCAAGGCCCGCGATAGAAGCTATGCAATAGCTTAAAAAAGTCAACAACACATCATCTACCAATTAAAAAATGATAATTAATCCCTTTTGATATTGATTTGATGTTATGCAATTTAGTTGCTAATTTTAGTAATACGCATAAACACCATGGTTACTTGAAAATTTGTGTTCAAGCAAAACCTTGAACTCATTTTTGACTAACAACATAAATGTAGTCGCTTTCAAAATAACAAAATCATTTCTTAAATGGATTGTAAGTAACTTGGTTATACTAAAAAGGGGATATTCTCAACACAGTTGAGGACCTCTCTTCGATAAGTGATTCTGTTAACAGAGATGTGGGTCTTATTTTATCGTATTTTTATGAGAGGACCTCCGTATTCTTTTTTTTTTGGTTTTTTAATCAAATATCATCTGTTGTCTGTATTATATTATCTTCTTAGTTATACATCACTCTAAAAGATAACGAGATTAATACCAAAATAAAAAGTAGGTCGCGGAAAGGCGGGTCGTGCTATACGATCTGAATTTCTGAGGAAACATAACCATCATTCTCATGGTTGAGAGAATTGGTTCCTGCTTGGTTTTAGTGATGATGAAATGGCTCTTAACTAGAACATTATTAGTGTTGAAATGTAAGCTATGTTTACGGATTATAGTTTATTTTTTTACGCGTTTATTTTTGATTTAACCCGACGTTTCGAACACTTTACGGCGTTCATGGACAATTTGTGAACAATTAAACAAATCTTTCATTTCAATTTATAATGTTCGCGTAAACTCAAAAAAATAGTGTTGGTTTTAATAACCTGATATAGGAAAGATCGTTTGCTAAGTACTCAAAACTCCTTTTGCAACACCCATAGAGTGTGAATTAATACTATTTCATTTTGCTGTCAGCACCCAGCACATGCGCTGGCTTAAACTGTTTTTCTTACATGTTTCATCAAAACAGCTCATTCGCAATTTAAAATATTTTAAAAGGGAATTCCTCGAGGTTTAAACTGGTCCCTTTTTATATGATAAAACGTTCCGCGATAGCCACATCACACGTGTCCCTTCGTAACCGAGTCTAAAGCATGCACACCGCGGGTTTGGCTTGTTGCCAAACAGGTACGTCTAAGTCACTTATACTGAAAGTCAGAACCACAAAGGACCGAAACTCTGTTCGCTATGATGCTTTATTTTGAGTTCTAGCTTTAGTTTTTAGGGTTCAAATGGGTCTTACAAAGGGGTACCGTTTTTTATTAATACAGAGTTATCTTCTCTCTGTGTGTGTCGGATGTGTTATTACTCTTTGCAATGCCATAAGATATTCTTACTAACAAACTTAGAGTTTCTGGTCGACCCGGTAATGGTCATATTTAGGGAAAGCAACCATTTATTCTGCCTTATTGAATACACGTACAGGTACTACGTATTTTATATCAGAGTAAAATCACCCTACGCGAATTGTTCAAAACACTTCTGATGTTACACACAAAATCTCTTAAAAAGTAAATCTCTCCTATATTCATCTCATTGCAAGGCAAATGCTTCCAGTAAGGTACTACAGCAATAATGATTGCAGGCATAATCACCACTCTTACTGAATGCTGGTTCATCATCATCATCAGCCTATTGCAGTCCACTACTGGACATAGGCCTCTCCAAATGCACGCCAATTAGATCGAACCTCGGCTTCTCGCATCCAGCTCCTGCCAGCCACCCTGCGCAAATCATCACTCCACCTGGCCTGAGGGCGTCCTACATTACGTTTGCCGAGACGCGGTCTCCACTCAAGAACTCGTTTACCCCATCGGTTGTCGGTTCTGCGGCTAATATGGCCAGCCCACTGCCACTTCAGCTTGCTAATCCGGTGGGCTATGTCGGTAACTCTAGTTCTCTGCCGGATCATCTCATTTCTGATTTTATCCCTAAGAGAAACTCCGAGCATAGCTCTTTCCATAGCCCGCTGAGCGACTTTGAACTTGTGGACTAGCCGTACCGTCAGTGTCCACGTTTCGGCTCCGTATGTCATGACGGGTAGGACGCACTGATCTTGAGGCATTGTGGGATCGACGATGAGAAGACTCGACGTAGTTTCCCAAATGCTGCCCAACCCAACTGAATTCTTCTGTTCACCTCATACTCAAAGTTGTTTTTACCTAACTGCAGTATCTGCCCAAGGTACACATATTTCTGAACAACTTCAAGGACGGCACCGTGGATCGCAATCGGTTGCGGTAGTACGTGTTCATTGAACATAACCTTGGTTTTATCCAGGTTCATCCGCAAGCCGATGCATACAGAAGAGTCAGCCAGGTCATTCAGCATCTGTTGTAGGTCCTGCAGCGTTTCTGCCATAATGACGATGTCGTCTGCAAATCGCAAGTGAGAGATGTATTCGCCATTGATGTTGATGCCTCGTCCTTTACATCGTCTTGAACATATCCTCCATTGCATATGGATTCGGGGAAATGACGTCCCCTTGTCTCACTCCTCGATGCAACGGTATAGGTTTTGTTTGCTGATTCTGTACTTGGACGGACATGGTGGTGGCTTCGTAGAGACATTTCATCACTTGGACGTACTGCCAATCTACTTGGCAACGCTGCAGGGACTCCAAAACGGACCAGATCTCGATCGAGTCGAAGGCTTTCTCATAGTCCACGAATGCTAGACACAGGGGCTGATTATACTCTTCGGTATAATCTGCCGCACTGTGTGGATGTGGTCTATGGTGCCGTATCCGCTCCGAAATCCAGCCTGTTCTGGAGGTTGGAATTCGTCGAGTCTCCGCGCAAGGCGGTTCGTGATGACTCTTGAAAACAGCTTATAGACGTAGTTTAGAAGGGAAATAGGTCGATAGTTCTTCAGCAGGGTCTTATCTCCTTTTTTGAAGAACAGAACGACCACACTTCTACTCCACGCCTCCGGAGTTCTCCCTTCAAAGGGAATGCTGGTTAGTGATTACAAACCCGAGCAATGTTCGTAAATTCGAAATTCTTCTTGCCCGACCTGGGGATAAAATTCAGATTTTAGCCCGGTAATTAGACCACCGGAACAACAAGGCGTTAATATCTAAAAAAGGAAAGTAACAGCCTATAATCATCCCACTGCAGGAAAAAGGCCTCCATCATTGAATTCAAGTTACCACAGCAATGATGGGTGTACTGGCATAATGGCTGAAGATAAAATACCTAAGAAATAATGTCTAACGGGAATTTATCGTTTGTATCTTTTAATTGTAAAAATATAGTTCGGTCAGCTGATTGCGTGCGGAAATTATGTATTTTTGCCGACGTTATAGCATTGCAGGAGACCTGGCTTCTGCCTCACGACGTACCGTACCTTGGTAGCATTGATAAGGAGTTTGCATACACAGGAAAATCAGCCGTCGATACCTCTGCCGGGATCCTCAAAGGAAGGCCTTTCGGCGGTGTCGCGTTAATGTGGAGGAAATCAGTGTTTCCAGCGGTCTCAGTCATAAAGTGTCACAGTGATCGCATCTCGTGTATTAAAATAGTGCAAGATAATCGGTCGTTATTGGTTTTCTCCGTATATATGCCAACCGACTGTGCAGTCAATATCATGGAATTTACAGGGTGCCTTAGTGAAGTGATCTCAATAGTTGAGAGTAGTAGCGTAGAAAGTGTTTTTGTGCTGGGAGACTTCAACGCCCACCCAGGAACCAGATTTTCTAGTGAGTTACTTACTATTTGTACTGAACAAATGTGGTCATGCGTTGACATGGAACTACTGCCCACAGATACATACACGTTTATAAGTACGGCTAATGGGTCTCGGCGGTGGCTAGATCACTGTGTTGTGACTAGTGCCGCTAAGCCATTGGTGACTAAAGTTTCCGTCCTATATGATGTTTACTCTTCTGATCACATACCTTTGCTTGTTGAGTGTAATGTCGGCTTAATAAGACCTAAAATTTTTCAACCAGTCTCTTATAATAACAGAGTTATCTGGGGCGAAAGGGACACACATCAAACGAATTTTTATCGTGAATATTGTAATTCTAAACTACGCCTTATTGATTTTCCCAATGAGTGTAGTAATTGCGCAGACAAAATCTGTAATAACCCTGACCATTATTTATTATTGGATAATATGTATAAAAACTTAATATCTATTCTCAAAGAAGGTGCTGAAGGATGTTTTGTTAATAGCAAGCTCCATCACGATAGAAGGTACTTACCAGGTTGGAACATGCACGTTCGCACTGCTCACTGTGAGGCTCGACTTTATTATAAAAATTGGCTTCTGTACGGAAAACCTAGGTCGGGCCTTATCTACGATAATATGTGTGAATCAAGAAAAGTTTTTAAAGCTAGACTAAAATTTTGTCAAGATAATCAGCAACAGATAAAAATGGACAGAATAGCTCAGTGTCATTCAAAAAAATAATTTAATAAATTTTGGAAATCTACTAACAGATTGAATCATAGGCCGGACGTCCCAGTGAGCGTTGCGGGCGTGCATGAGCCGGCTGAAATAGCCAGTGCATTTCAGGCGTATTTTAAAGTTGAGCCACCTTTACTGGAGGCTCTGAGGGTGGACGATGCTGGAGCTGTCGGTACCGGGAACCCACTCGTTAGATTTACCACTAGGGAAGTTAAGAATGTCATTCAACGAATGGTAAGGGGTAAGTCCCCTGGTCACGATGGCTTGAGCATCGAACATCTTAGATATGCTGGTGTGCACTTGCCAAGAGTGCTATCTATGTTCTTTAGCCTATGCATTAGCCACAGTTATTTGCCGGAGGAGCTTTCTAGAACTATTGTTGTACCAGTAATAAAAAACAAGACGGGGGACGCGTCTGATATCGCTAACTATAGGCCTATTTCTCTGGCTACGATTATATCGAAAGTACTGGACAGTCTGCTTGATAAAATACTAGCCGATCACATAGAGCTCTACGACAATCAGTTTGGGTTTCGGCCTGGCCTATCAACCGAGAGTGCTATCTTGTGTCTCAAGCAGACTGTTCATTACTACACTGATAGGAAAACACCAATATTTGCCTGTTTTTTGGACTTGTCCAAAGCATTTGACCTCGTAAATTACAATCTGTTATGGCATAAGCTTAGTTCAGAAACAACAGTGCCGAGTGAAATTGTATCAATTTTTAAATATTGGTATAGTAGTCAGAAAAATATGGTTAAATGGGCTGGTGCTTACTCCAATGAGTATGATTTGAAATGTGGGGTGAGACAGGGAGGTTTAAGTTCTCCACGACTTTTTAATCTTTATGTAAACCAGCTGATGGGTGGGCTCAGCGGCGCCAATGTTGGATGTCACATTGATGGGATTTGTATAAATAACATCAGTTATGCAGACGATATGGTCCTGTTGAGCCCATCTGTTAGTGGAATTCGGAGACTCCTCTCTATTTGCGAGACCTATGCGGTGGCTCATGGGCTCAAGTACAATACCAGTAAAAGCGAATGGTTATTGTTTAAGGCAGGATCGATGAACTACACCCAGGTTCCAGACATTTTTCTGTGTGGGAAGACTCTAAAACGGGTTCAGAGTTTTAAATACTTGGGCCACTGGGTCACTGAGGACTTAAGGGACAACCTTGATATTGAGAGGGAACGTAGGTCGCTGGCTGTTCGCTGCAACATGCTGGCTCGCAGGTTTGCGCGTTGTACTAGGGCAGTCAAATTAACGCTTTTCAAAGCATACTGCCAATCATTTTATACGTGCAGCCTATGGGTTAGTTTTACTCGGCGGGCATACAGCGATCTGCGTGTCCAATATAATAATGCCTTCAGGGTTCTGTTGGGGCTGCCTTGGCGATGTAGTGCATCCGGGATGTTCGCGGATGCGCGAACCGATGGATTTACTACAATAATGAGGAAACGGTGCGCCTCCGCACTGGTACGGCTCCGAGGAAGTACCAACGCAATCCTGAAGGTTTTTGTAGACCGTTGGGATTCTCCACTCCTTCAGAGATGGGTGTTAATACACACCATATTATAAATAAAATGTTAATAATAATGATATAAATAAATAAATAATGTAATTTAATTTAATGTAATTGTATGATGATGTTTTTGCCTGTATTTACTAACAATAGTCTTAAGTTAAATTGTTACTAACTCTATATGGGCCAAGCCTGAAATAAATATTTTGAATTTGAATTTGAATAATCACCACGCTTGCCAAATGCGGGTTGGTGATCACAAACCCGAAAAACGTTCGAAAATTCGAAACTTTTTTGTTGCCCGAGCCGGGATTCGAACCTGGGACCCCGAGATCTTGGCCCGGTATTGAAACCACTAGACCAAGCAACGGGGCGTTCCACTAGACCAACTGGGCGTTTAATATCTAAATTGTAACTAAATTAATTGCACTAGGCCCGGACCATACCTATACCTTAAACAATAAAGAAAGAATGTTGTTTTTACTTACAATGACTGCAACAGCAAAATTTGGCTTAGACAGATCTTTTTAAGCTATTGCATAGCTTCTATCGCGGGCCTTGAGCGTGGAGACCGAATCCAGAAATTCCGTAACGAAAATAACCTAACACCCCCTCGCTCGGGGCGAGGCACGATCGAACAATTTTGAATTTCCGAAATTTAAAAGAATTTAGAAGACAATAAGGATTTTGACAGTATGGTTGCCTATGGTAACCATATCTGCCAAAATAACAGAAAAAATTTTTACAAAAGTCAAAATAAAATTAAGCTATTGCATAGCTTCTATCGCGGGCCTTGAGCGTGGAGACCGATTCCAGAAATTCGGTAACGAAAATAACCTAACACCCCCCACTCCGACCGGCACAGCGGTGATACTTTTTAGTTTTATAATTGCATAAGTTGATAAAAAATGCTATGCAATAGCTTTACCGCGGCAGTCTCCGAGTGTCATACGTGTTTTTTTTTGTGGGCGAACGTTACGCAGCGGGCTCGCTACGCGTCCAATATAATAATGCGTTTAGGATGCTCTTCAACCTGTCACGCCATTGTAGTGCATCCCTTATGTTTGCAGAGGTGAATGTCGATTGTTTATACACAATCCCCGGAAAGCGCTGCACGTCATTTTGGTTATGAGTGCGTGGTAGCCCAAATGGCATCGTGCGTGAGCGCGCTGGCTGATCGGTGGGACTTCCAACTTTTTCTTCGTTGGCAGCAGCTTCACGCACCAGTCGCCCAATATTAAGATTTATAGACAAATAGCTCTTGTCTATAAATCTAAATATGTATGTTTAAATATTTTAGTGTTTTTTATTTTTAAAATCTTCTTTTTAACTTTTATGGATTTTTGTCTGAAATAAAATAAAATTTGACTTTAATCATTGTTAACCCCAAGATACAACTGTCGACTAATTAAAAGCCTAGCATATTAGGGCTGGCGCTACGCCAAGCAGGGATCCAATTCCCTTATGTACTCTTAAAAGGATGGCTTGCGATATTGGAGTGCCCTAATTGATTTAAAAAGACAGGAATATACGTATTATACGTATTGTAGGTATCTCATTCTCTTAAGACCCGCTTGTGTGGTGCAGTGGTTTGCTTACTACGCAAGGGTCCTGGGTCTGCTTGTTTGCCTCCCGGTCAGGTGAATTAGGAAACTATCTCCTCAAAATAATCTTGGGTTAAAAACAGATCTCAAAAGGCACGTTAATTATTTGGTCCCGGCGACTTTCTAAACTACTGGAAGTCATAAAAACAAATCAAGTAGCATCAGAGGCTTATAATAGGCTGTCCTTAAAGGATACTCATACGATAATTTTTTTTTTTTTCATTAATACAATAGCCTATATTCTCGTGCTAACAAAATCATATTGGTATGTCCAAAGCTTAATGGCTGGCGAAGCGGTCACATTGTTGCACAAACGTAAATTACTGAACTGGCTAGAGTTTTCATGATTTATGATGGTCGACTTAGTTGCGACGCTGTTAAAGTGGGCAGTAAAAGTCTATGACAATATGCCTTACTTACGATCTTCAATGCTAAATGCTACTTACACTGTTTATTAACCGGCTAGTTTAAGGAATTGTGTTTTAATTTACGGTGTCACAATGGCACCGATGCTTTTTAAAGCATTGTCTAATGAAGTAAGCTGCTCTACGTTTACTAACCGCCTAACTAGAAAAATCCTTCGAAAACTAACTCTTCATAACGTTAGCTTAAATTGTTGTTCTACTAATTGCTCACTCACAATAATTATAAGAAACTCTGAAAGACTGGTCAAGTTTAAATTTTTTTCACATTTTTTAAATTAAAGTGACCATTTGAAAATGGAAGTATTGAACGCGCACAATGGGGACTACCGTTTCTATGCTCACCAGTTGGCGCCACTGTAGACTGAGGTCCGGAGTTCTAGCTGTCAAAGGCGATTGGCGCCGAAACAAATCTTGAATCTAATTAAGGTTATATTGTTTATAAATAACTATCTTGATATCAACAAACTAACTTCTGAAATAGTTGCTCTTGAGGCCGCCTATTTTTGCGCTTTTTCTTAATTCCGCTTTTAAAGCGTTCACATTAATCGCCAAATAATCCATATTTGCGATATTTTACGAAGGAGATCACTTTCCAGCAGGTAAATTAAAGAAATTTTAATTTATGCAACAAATTCCGCTAAAACCAGCGCTAGCGCCTCTAGTGGCAAATTCACTATCGATAGCCCCCATTCAGAAATCGATTTGGTGAAAAAACAAATTTGCACAGGTTATCTACGTACGCATCTCGCTGTCGCTGTCCGCTGCCCGCTGTTCCGTTTGTGTGTTTTAATTATTATTTCGTTGATCTTTACGCATAATTTGGAATCTATGAATTATATTGAAGTGCTGTATTTTAACATTCTGTCATTCGAAGACAGTTATTATTCAAATGGTGATAAGTACGAAGTCGCTATAGGTAAAGCCGCTGCAAGTAAGTGCGTTTCTGATTTTCTATGCTAACTAAAATTTTAACAGTTTTGTGTTGAAGATATGGTTACATATATTTTATATTTTTTCTCCGAATCAGTCATAAAGTTTTTTTTACGACTTTTTTCTTAACTTTTTACACCTGTTGTGCTCTTAAAAACTGCGTATTGTGAATTATATTTGTATTTGGCACCTACAAATACATAGCTTATGGTATATTTGGCATTTACAAATTTTAATACAAAAGCTTGACCGCTTTGGTTGCAAATATTTCTATGGTTGCAACAAAGTCACTGTACGATTGATACGCAGCCATGTTATGTCCCTATAGTTTACGAACTACGGATTCTACTTCGTAGAACCATTTTTAAGCTAAGTTACACTTTTAAAGCTACAGCATAGGTCCTTTCAATAAAAAATTTTGTAATTGTTCACTAAGGTTCGTTTGCGGCGCTTTTTAAAGAAAGAATAAGGCGCATTATGAATACCTAACGAATGAAGGGATGGTCTTATATTTTTATGACACGCATTTTTTATTCTATTTGAATAAATTACCCAAAGGACGTTTCCAACTTTGTTTTCAAAGTACATTGTTAATGAAAACATAATTGTCGGAATGAAATAAACCTCCATGAGTGTGGCAGAATAAACATTTAAAGCTCTTTTCAAATTATCTTGGTTTGAGCATTATATTGTTACTCACATACCTACATGTTTTTAGTTACGATTTAAATGGCGACATAATTAAAGTGGTTCATAAAATTAATTAAATAATGCGATTGAACTCAGTAGTACGTGCTAGTTACGATTGTATAGAATTAGTTACTTTTAACTGATAAGTAAAACACTATAAAACCTTTAAGTAACGCGTATAAATAAAAAAATGTAAATGTGGACAACATCACATACTTTCCGGATCCCAATTTGAATTACTATTTAAAGCACTCGTATATTGAAAATCAGAAACAACGCCCAGTACCATAAAAACCCAGATCCGAGAAAATGTTGAAAAACACTTTTTTTCTACATTAAACCTTCCGGGAATCGAACCTGGGACCTCGGAGCAGGCGACGCTTTAAAAACCGGCGTGTACGCCACTCCGCCGCGGAGGTCGTCAAACATTATATTGCGTATATTGACAAACTAACTTTACATCTTTTTTTTCGGAGAGACCAACGATTTCAGCATACCTACGGCCATCGTTGTTTCACCGGGCAGGTTGATGCAAGTCCGGAAGGCACTTAGCCCAAATGCTCATATTAGCGAGTACCTCGAACGTGCCAGTAGGTAAGTACCCCGTACTAGCTGGCGCAATCGGACCGTGACTTTACATCACCGGTGCGCACCGTATATAACCTTGTAAGTCCTGTGATTTTTCAACTATACCATGGTACAAACAAACTAAAAATAGTGTTTTAGACCGAGATAAAAAAATGGTTGTAGTTAACGAAGCGTTAATTTGTTTTTTGCTGTACTTATGGCATAATACTTTTGTTTAAAAGGACTATATTCGAAATAGTTTTATTCTGGAAGTTCGTTAGGCTTTTATAAATTTGTATTGTTTTTTTGTCTTTTCATTAATCTTTAATGTCTTTTATGTACCAGTCTGTACTAACTGTACTGTATTGTGATCTTTGATTTTTTTCTATTCTGATTGAAACATTTAAAACTTTTTAACCCTACAAACACTAAGTACGCGTATAGAACCGCCTCCTTTTTGAAGTCGATTAGAAATAATATTATCTTTGTCTAGATAGTGTCGCGAATGTAACGTAACTCCTGCACGTTCGCTAAATCAATTGTGGTAGGTATGATTATGTAGTTCCGTGTTCATCACGTTGAAGGAACCATCTCGTGGGATTCGCCCTATTTCGGGGTAATAACTATATTATGCGGGTCTCGGGTCAATGCGGTGCGATGAATATTTTGGCCATAAGTACTTCCTGTTTTAATTTAAGAAGATTTGAGTAAATACAATTCAGATTACAGCATATCAAGCTAAGCACTGGGGTATCTTGTATAGTTGTAATAAGTACGATTTTGCAACGACAATGTATAGTTTATTTGTTATCTTAGTAGCGATGTAAAAAATAATAATAACATAGATCGTCCGTTATAGATCTTTTGGGAATACATACTATTTTTTTAATAAGTTAGTAATGATTAAGATAGCCTTTTAGGTAAATCGTTAGGTTACTTACCTGTGTAAACGTTACAGGAATAAATGAAATTCGTTATTTTGTAGCTGAATTGATTCACTACAAGAATTTTTGTTTTGATTAATACTGCGGAATCAGTAAGAACAGGAAATAGGAAAAAAAATTGTTTGCTATAATATATCCAACTTACAATAACTTAATAACTATTTATCAGATGTCAAAATAAAATAAAGCACACATATAAGAAAAACGTCTAAAGGAAAACATCCATTTTGTCGTAACGAAAACTGAAATTTGAAAAAATCAGCACATTTAAGTCGAGAAAAATCCATTGTTCCGTTGATTCGTCCAGAAGTTTTTTTACGTAAAGTTTTCCTCGTTTCCAGGGAAAACTCTGATAATTTGTCGTTCCTCTTATTTTTAATTAGCGAAAACTTCGATGAATATTACAATTTTGGTGCCGTATGTACGAAATGGCAACTTGCTCTAAGTACATGTTATACTTTTCATTTTTAACTTCTTCTAACTGCTTTAGAAGAGTAGCAATTAAGGCTACTTTAGACATTTTAAAGCACCATTTGGAGTACGTTTTCTATGACAAAACTGGCAATTTTTAGTAATTGAAGTCGATTTTGTATCTGTAGGTGCTAATGCTTCAATTGATTTTGTTATTTTTACTCTATATCAATCGCATTTGCTTAGTTTGCGAGATTTTAAACACAGAGTTTTTATGTTTTTGGGTTTCGTTGTCACCGAAAAACCAGAAATGTGAGCTTGAGCTTGTGCGCTACCCGGTTTAATGTCATTAGAGCAGTCATGCCGTAAACAGAAGGTTTTAGTTTTAGCAGTTTTAGTTTAAAATTTGTATTTTCAAACCCCTAAAATTTTGCCATGTCTGTCTATGTCCGACAGCAGAATGTCTTGTTAGCCCAATGGTTCACTCGTCAGTTAAGCGAAAGATTGTGAGTCCAAGTACTATCTTAGGAAGGCGATATTTTTAGTCAAGGTAATTGTATGTATTGATAGTAATGCGCCACAGATGTTATGAGCAAATGCTTATGCTTCTGCCCAAACGTGAGCGCTGTGATTGGTTACTTTCGCAAGCGGCGATATCGGTTTTCATACAAATGGCGCATGACAGCCTTTTTAACCTTCTTCAATGTTCTGTGGTAAAAGTAGTAGTACTCATAATTTCTATGAAAGTTCGACGAGCTTTTGGTGAGAATTCTCTCAACTTCATCTGTTGCATAAATGAAATATAACATCTTTGATAAATATTATTTTTACTCCCTAAAACTAAAACTAAAGCAGTTTACTTAGGAATTTTGTTGTTTGAATGACCCTTAACGAAGTCAAAATGTTAATTATGTTATTGTTGGCTAAAGTGAGAACCGTTTTGATTTCTAACTTTAATTTTAAGTAATTTTCCGATAGAGATAAATTCACATTACCTACTAGTTTTTGATGGAAATTTTAATGGAAAAACTTCTATAAAAAAACCTGAAATACGTCACTAATTTTAAGTCGGTACCAAACTAAACATTATTGACAAGAACATAGACATTTATGAAACAAAATCAGAAAATAGGTCCTTACCATTATTTGAAGTCAATCATCAAAGTAGGTAATAGTTATACTTTATTTGATATTTTAGCAACTTAATTGCACTTATAATATCAGTACTGATATTATAAGTGCAATTAAGTTGCTAAAATATCAAATAAAGTATATAAATAGCTGTTTCATGTTAACTGACTGTCAAACATCTGCAAAGATGTTTCTTTTGGGTGTTAAGGGTGCAAACTCCTAACATTTGATGGAACAACGCTGGCTCACAGCGTAAGAATATGCTTGAAAAATTCGCGCCGTGTCGCAGTGTCTCGGTGGCCTAATGGTATGGCGCCCGCCCGGCATGCGAGGAGATGCGGGTTCGAGTCCCGCCTGAGACAAAATTTTTCAAGTTTATTATATACTGATATTATAAGTGCAATTAAGTTGCTAAAATATCAAATAAAGTATATAAATAGCTGTTTCATGTTAACTGACTGTCAAACATCTGCAAAGATGTTTCTTTCGGGTGTTAAGGGTGCAAACTCCTAACATTTGATGGAACAACGCTGGCTCACAGCGTAAGAATATGCTTGAAAAATTCGCGCCGTGTCGCAGTGTCTCGGTGGCCTAATGGTATGGCACCCGCCCGGCATGCGAGGAGATGCGGGTTCGAGTCCCGCCTGAGACAAAATTTTTCAAGTTTATATACTGATATTATAGGTAATAGTTAGTAGCTAGTAGTTTTAGTACGTAATCGATCATGACAACCTCCTTGGCGGAGTAGCGTACACACCAGTTCTCAAGGTGTCACTAGCTCAGAGGTCCCGAGTTTGACCCCCCGACGGGTTTAGTGTAAAAAAAAGTTTTTTCTAGATTTTATTGAGTCTGGGTGTTTGTGATACCATCGCTGTTTCTGATTTTTTTTAAATTAGTGCTTTCTATAGTTACTTACTTTGGGAGAAGAACAATGTATGTGACGTTGTCCACATTTAAAAAAAAAACATATTTTAGCTTAAGCAATAGTACGTACGGTTATAATATGTACAGAGAACAGTAGGTCAATCTACCCAAAAAGTTAAAGGTCATTGAATTGATTTTCAACTTTAAGTCCAACAAGTAGAGATTAGTATCAATTGAGAAAATTTGACGTTTTGTGGTAGGTTGACGTGCTGTTGTCTGTTCTGTACCTACTTTGTACGGCTATGGGCGAGTCCTACTTGCACTAGTCCGGTTTTTCTTCCATTTCAATGTCACAGTTGTTTATGTTGTATCGATTAGAGAAAATTTGTGTAAGTATACGAGTTGTTTTTTCTTTTTACAATATCAACTCTTGAGCGTAATTAACCTGTCGGTGAGACGTCGCACACTCATCGCCGTTATGTGTGCGTGTATCATCATCACTGTATGAAGCTTATGTCGCTTGTAATAGGGGTTAAAGTATGAAATTGCCGATTATTTTCCCACTTTTTATTTTGTTTATAGCTCTTAAGTATAGTCGTATTATTGCGTAATTCTTTTTGTATTGTATCAAAAACTAAATAAAGTAACATTTGACTTAAAAAAAAAAATGCAATACTAGTGCCTATTACTTCAAAGAAAGTCGTTGAAAAGACCCCTTACAATGTGTCAGCTGACCTTCTTGCTTCAATTAAGTATATTTGTATTATATACTTTGATTTTCAGAAATTTAAATACTATAATGCGTAGCTTTATAACCATCTAACTTTCTCCTTTAATTGCATCGACAACGGTTCAGGCGTTTTTAAAAAACTAAAAAATTGTTAGTATGGAAAAATGACTTTTCTCGATTTCGTCCATACAAAACGGTAATTTCATACTTTAACCCCTAATATAAAGCTTGTTCTGTTGGCATTTATCCATGTGACTTAGTTTTGAGTTTACCGGCTCACCCTCTATAGTAAAGTTTTGAACTCAATCAAAGCTCGCTGCGCTTATTACATGAGATGTGTAAACTGCTTATGTTTTCAAGCAAATGGGACAAGGCTGTCATTTACACGTACGCTTTAATGAAAATTGATTTTTATTACAAGTACTGTGTTACATCTTCTGCCAATTTTTGTGATAGAAAAAAAACGGTGAGTATAAATCGTTGGAATTAAGGAAATGGGTTTTATTTTGATACTAGCTGTTCCTCGCGACTTTGTCCGCATCAATTTCTGTTTTTATGATCGCGATTATTTTTGCAACATTTTTCACTGATGCTTCGCTCCTACTGGTCTCAGCGTGATGTTATATAGCCTAAAGCCTTCCTCGAGACATGGACTATCCAACACAAAAATATTTTTTCAATTCGAACCAGTACTTCCAGACATTAGCGCGTTCAAACAAACAAACAAACAAACAGACTCTTCAGCTTTATAATATTAGTATAGATTTCGGTCGTTGTTTTTGTTGGTTTATTTACTCGTATTTACTTTACGCTGGAAGCCAGAGCAATTTTTATCAATATTTTTGGTTATGTTCCCCCAACTTTTGTCGACCCATGCAATGTACTCGTATTAGTACCAATGATATTTAAAAGTATAGATATGTTACGTTCGCAGTAATTTGCGAATAAATCTGTTCCGAGCAATCCAAAACTGCGCACATTGACAAGTTCCACTGATAGGCAGAACAAAAGATGCGAAATAGCACGCAAATGAAAGAGAGGGCTATAATTTTTAATGATTACCGCTCGTGACTGCCCTTGAGGTGGACGTTGTAAAAAAAGAACCTAATAATTACGCGCGCATAAAACATAATATCTGCTACGTTTCAATATAATATCATTGATTAGTACCTAGTTTAATAGATATACGAGTCACCTGGCAATCTGAATTATGTTGTTTTGAGTCCCACCTAAGGTACTTGACATTTTTGTTCGAGTAACTGAATATTTAATTGACACTAGCAATTTATTGCCTTAAAACATAATTCCTATTATATCTGCATCAATACTCAACTACATTCGAGGGGTTAACCAAACGAATTCATTTGTTTTATCTGGTATAATAATAATAACTTTAATGGTATTGCTTCGATGTTTTGCGGAGGCGGTAGGCCGACAGCAATCTCGCTAGTTTACCACAATGCAACGAGACAACGTCTGTTCTGTATTCACCACTGTCAATGGCGTAGACATTGCCTTATGTTTGTGACAGGGACGATACTTGTTTAATAGATCTTGCTATTGAATCCGACGAATATCCATTTACATCGTTATTGGCTTCAAAGTTATCGATACCTTGTTGAAATACGAGTATGGTTATTTTACATAATATTATTGGTTGCTTGTTTGGCATATTGATATGTGCTTATTGGAGATATTTTAAAGCATATCTTAGATATTTTTCTGAGAGTCCCTACTTATAAAAGTAGGTTAAAAGCCGGATAGCTGCCTCAGTGGGATAGTTGCCCCGGTTCTAAGTACACTATGTTAGGGACGTTGGCGGTGTCAGCTCTTTACTGCATTTGTAAGTGCGGCCCCTCCCGCAGGCCTCAGTGCCATGTGAACCGTTGGTGTGGGCACACGCGTTTCGTTCGTGCGAGCAAAAATCTTCCGCGACGAAACTTTGACGGGCGTCGATATTATTTGGGTAAGTCATTTCTATTGAATATTTATATAAGTGATGGTGGTTTTAGTCAATAAATTAGAGTTTAAATAACACTGTTTATTAAGTTTTATTGTTGAATTGTTTTTATTTATTTTACAAATAAGAAGGGCAAGTATCCGTATCAAAAAGGATAGTTGCCCTAGTTACTATCGCGGATAGCGCGACTATCCGCAACTGTGCATTTTTTCAGTTTTTTGAATTTATCTTTATGATTTGACCCCTGGGTAACAATATGACGTGACATAAATTATACAGTACTTAAATTTTTTTACTACAGAAGTGATTTTTAGTAATAAATGCTTTTCTGGTTAGGCCTTAAATGTTTTATCCATTCATTCTAGGCCAGAAAAATGCCTCGCAAGTATAAACGAAAATCAGGCGTGGTGCCACGCAAAATAAACTGGACGGAAGAAAGTTTATCACTTGCGTTCAAAGAAATAGACAAAAAACAAAAAGGAATAAACGCAATATCACGAATATACGGAATATCCTCTCGAACATTAAGAAGACGCTACGCAGACAAAAACCAGCAACTGCTAACCCAAGGTATGTCTTCGATCTAAAGTTGTATACTCGGTACTTTACGTACTCGGTACTTTACTAGAATTACGTCCCTAACTATAATGACCAGTCATTCAACAATTTTAAATAATTAGGTAGCAAAAACGGTTAGTGTGTCGAAGCGAGAGAAAATATGCTTTTAACTTTTAAAAATTGCAATCGACTCGGGCTGCTTTATTTCTCAGGGTAAGGAGTTTCATAAACGGATGAACTGGACTGTAAATGATTGCGTATAGCTCTATATATTTAAATATATTTTATCAACTTCGAGGTATACCTACATACGTGCTTGACTGACTTAATTATTATTTTTTTCACTTCCAGGAAAATACCCTGTCCTTGGCACTGAAAATGAAAAAAGACTAGTAGCTCATATACTGAAGCTCGGAGATGTAGGATTTCCTCCTGAACGAAGTACAATTCGCAAATTAGCATACGAATTTGCCGAAAAAATGGAGTTGAAGCACAATTTTAACAAAGAATCCAAAATGGCTGGACCACAATGGCTAAAAAGCTTTCTTGACAGAAATCCCGAAATAGTTTTGAGACAAGCTGAGGGTTTATCAACCCAAAGAGCGAAAGGTCTGAATAGAGCAGAAGTTGCAATTTTTTTTAATCTACTTCCAAATGTCCTAACTGAGAATGATTTGCTGGATAAGCCGGATAGAATCTATAACATGGATGAAACTGGTGTTCAACTCAATAATAAACCTGGTAAAGTACTTGCCAAGAAAGGCGCTCAAGCAGTTAAATCAGTTAAGCCCGGTGAAAAGGGAGAAACAATGACTGTTGCTGCAACTATGTAATACGGCTTTAGGAAATGTTTAATTAGAGACTGTGTGCTAGAAAATATTTTTTAGCTTTGTTATTATTGTAAAATAATAATATTACATATATTACTTACTTACTTAAATACCTTCCGCTTTACTAATAACTAACTTATGGTGTACGTGTCGTATAGTACCCGCAACTTTATAATAATATCACTACTTATTTTTTTTCTATGAGTGTCGTAGTAGAAGTAGTACCTACTTTCAAAAAAGACGCCCTTCCCACTGACCTGTGACGTATCATTTTCCCTTATACGTCCCATCTGTGAGGCAGAATTCCGCTATCCTCACAGGTAGGGGTCCATCCTTGACTCTAAGTTAGTAAAAACTAAATAAAACAGTTTCTATTAAGAAGTAACGCATTCCTTACGTTATTTATTATTCTGAAATGTTTTTGAACCTTTTTCTTAAATTTATTGCCACTAAAATATTACATTAAAGCTGATATACTGCACCAAATATAAGGTACCTAATTTTTTTTAATTTATTTGTATAAAAAATGATTACAATGATCCAATAAAACAAAAAAGAACATTGTTTTATCAAGAAATCTGATACAAAACACTAAAGATTTATCACCTCGCAAAGTGAGCGAATTCTGCCATTTCACAGACGCGCCTTTTTTATATTTTGGCCATCTCGCAGACAAGAGGTTAACTATTTACCAAATTGTGATTGCCAACTAGCCTTCCACGCGTGACAATTATAATGAAATTCTCCTTTGGAGAGGCATTAGAACAACACCCCGCTGGTCTAGCTAGTCGTTTGAACACCGGGCCAAGATCTTGGGGTCCCAGGATCGATTCCCGGGTCGAGCAACAAAATTTTCGAATTTTGAACATTGCTATGGTAACTTGAATTCAATGATGGAGGCCTTTGCCCTGCAGTGGGATGATTATAGGCCGTTAGTACAGCAGACGATGTAAATTTATTTATTTATTTTTATTTAATTATTTAATATTCGGAAGACCAACAGCTAATGCAACATAAAAAACATTAACAGATATAATCAGAAAGCCAATTACAGGTCCACATGATGATGTGACGTAACACGTTTGAAAAAATAGAAAAAAAAAGAAAATATAGCCTTTTCACATTTCACTACCAATTTTTCCGTTGTTTATGAACTAAACTAACTTGAAAGAATCACAAAATCAGTGTACTACGCATCTAATATCTAAATATACTCCGCGTGCCAACAACTCACTCACTCGATGTATGTGTACTTAAGGAAACACTGAAGTTAATGGTGTGTTAAAAAAACATTCCAGCGTCAAAATTGGTTAGCGATTACATACTTTTTATTTGTGAGCGAAAACAGTTAAAAATAGACATTTACACGCACACACACAAAACTTTGTTGTTATGGGCCGCTGCAGCGCTGAATTTTACTTGTAGTTCATTTGTTTTTTAAATATCGAACTGTGGGCCTAGCACGAAAAACTATCGAATTCGAATCATTTGCGTGTTCGTATCGCCATCGAAATATTTTGTATGAAAACTTGAACAGCGCTCGCGCGGTCAAAACGAGAACTACAAAACAAACAGGAACTTTGTGTCGTTTGCGTTCGATACGCAAACGATTCGAAGTCGATAGTTTTTCGTGCTAGACCTACAGTCTTTTAATCTTTGAGTATAAGTTAATGAATTAAGTTGCTATTCTGTACCTACATTAATGTAAGTAATAAAGTGTTTATCTATGACATCATTATATCTAGGACTGAAGTCATTTTAATTTTCTTACATTATACTTAGCACCTCGTTGGTCTTGTGGTTTAAATATCGGGGTCCCAGTTTTGATCCCCGCGGGTAGGGCAAGAAAGAGTTTCAAATCCTCGAACATTGCTCGGGTTCGTGATCACCAACCCGCAATTGGCAAGCGTGAAGATTATGCCTGTACCCGTCATTGCTATGGTGACTTGAATTCGATTAACTTTAACTTTTTTTTTTATAAATAAATAAATGTGGACAACATCACATACATTGTTCTGATCCCAATTTGAATAACTATTTAAACAACGAAGGTACCACAAACGCCCAGACCCGAGAAAATGTAGAAAAACACCTTTTTTCTACATCGACCTGTCCGGGAATCGAACCCGGGACCACGGAGCAGGTGACACCTTAAAAACCGGTGTGTACGCCACTCCGCCACGGAGGACGTCAAATTATTCAATGATGGAGACCTTTGCCCTGCAGTAGGATGATTCGGCCGTTACCTTTTTTACCTCTTTTATTACAATAGTTATTTGTATCGTTTGCTATGTCTGCCGCCAGTCGCTTTATACTTGGAATTGTAATTCGTATCATTTGCTGTGTGCCGCCAGTCGATATTGAAAGAATAGCATCACACATTTTCTTCCTACGGCTGCCGTAAAAAGCTACTAAGAAAGCAATGCCAGAAGAAGACGGGCAAAGCCTCTTCTTTCCGCCATTGAGTAAACTGAGGTCAATACACATCTGCCAAGCGTGGCGAATATGACCAAATCCTTTGTGATGATCTTAATATTATTAATTATCATTTGCTGGTCAGTCAGTCCTGATGTCGTAAATACAAAGTAGAATTTTCGTAATTCTGCTAAACAAATTAATTCCTTAAATTATTTTCTTGATCTAAGTAACCGTTAATACGATATTGTCCTAATATTATCTCTAAAATTATTCTTAGTAAAACAAAATAATGGCATTTATTGTCTTAAATGCAAAAGAATGACGAATCAAACAATGAAATGAGATGGCATTATCATACAAAATATATTCGTAACTCGTTTGATTGACAAAATGTTTACTGCATGTATACTTACTGCATACTTATTCCAATATTGATTTTTAGAATTTAGACGCAAAGTTTCATTCTTTTTTTTCCATGTTGCCAGTTTGTTTTTATCTTAGAGTTTGAGCAATTTTTATTTAAACACTAAAAAACATAATTATACATAAGATCTTCGAAGTAGGGTAAAAAAGATACGCAAGCAAATTAAACCTCTTTATTTCGTCAGTTGAAAAGGGGTTAGTCAAATAGATTAGCCTATTTGTTTCTTTATCTTAGCTTGACGGTAATAGGACAATCTATCAACCGTTTAGGCTGCCAGCATCTGATCGATGGCGGACTGAATTCTTGATGTAAACATATAAGTACTAGTCATACTTGCACCATTGACAAAGACATAGAGCTGTTGGCTCAGCCAGTAGCTATATCAAAGTAGGCTTAGGGTTAATATAATGTTTATAAGAATTAATAACTTTAACTTTTTGGTCTACATTCGAAGTGTAATAAAATGCTGTTTTGCTTGTAGCAATCTTGCGGTTATGCCTAGGATAAAAATATTATAAGTTTTATCTTTTACTCTACATTGATAAACTTATACGCAGCTTTAATTAAAGTTCACTTTTTAATATCTTTTATCGTTGTGCTTGAACAAGTAGTTTTCAATCAAAATCAAATGTGTCTAAGACAGACAGGATATTTATCACTACTCATAAGTAAAATCCAGATTCAAGAATATTCGTTTACACTTGGGAAACAAAAATGTTAATTCCAAAAAGAGGTTCCCGTTCGTTAACAAACGTCCATACATAACGCTTTTTTGAAATTCAGATTTTGACCCAACGTTAAAAGTAATCTTGTTACGGCGTCTAAGAGGTTTAGAATTATTCAAAATTAGATCTTTAATAAATTGCTGTAAAGTGCACGCGTACTAAATATCAATCAACGTTTGAGCAATAAAGACTTGATTGCCTGCTAAGGATACTGCTTTTAGGTTATTGTGGTCTTCGTTTAAAACGGTATTGACGGTCAACAAACTAACATTTAAGTATGCTTATTGAATGGCTATTTGGCAAATTCTAATATTATAACGAGTATCCATTAGAATAACCTACAGATTTTTATTTTATCGAATTTCATTACACAGAAAGCTATTCCACGTTTTCTATTGTCTATATTTTTTAATTAATCGAATAGTAAATCATCACCGTATCAGAATGTTGAACAACTTTTTAAAAAAAGAATGTTTATTCTCTTCTATTTTGGTTGCCAAAACGGTTCATCGAACTAATATTTCATACAAAGAATTTTTTATAATGTAATGTTATTTCGATAAAAAAACTCAAAATTTAAAAAGTTGAAACGAAGGACTGTGACTGTAAATAACAATGAATCGATGGAATGAAATAGCGCTTTTTTATGATTTTGGGATTTGTAAATCTTATTATAAAAGAGAGTCGTGATATGTTACACCACTTATAAGTCGAGAACGGCTGGACCAATTTTTTATGATTTTTGAGTTTTAGGATTTGTATTTGTCGGGAATAGGATAATATGTATTTAAAACGCTGTAAAGTTAAATATTAAGAAAATTTATATCTTGATATTTTTTTCCAACTATGCCCTAAATGCTGTCAATGACATTTAAGACGTCAAAATCAAATTACTATTCTGTGGCGATACGAACATCGCGGGGTCCGCTAGTATGTATAAAAATTCTGCGAATAGTTTACCCGGTAATAATAATCGTTAAATTTTATTGTAATAAAGTGAGGTAACCCTTAAGTTTATTCAATTATACAAAATTGTTTTCTCATTCGATTCGAATTGAGAATCGAGTCCAATTGCATTCACTACAAATCACCATCCCATAAGGTATGGCCTGAGACCAATGATATTTCAAAAGTAATAGATATGTTACATGCGCTCTCAATACGCGTCCCTAAAACGTCACAATTGTGACGTCTTTTCAAATCCATGAAAGAGAAAGTAATTGTTCTTTTCACGAGTATGACAAGGACAAAATAAGAATTACGCATGTGTGCAGTTGTTCGCAAGCGGCACATATATTTCGATAGTTTTGTAAGGGCATAACCTATCTATACTTTTTAAATATCATTGCCTGAGACATAATTGATTATGAATGACATAATGGTATAAATTGATTTGAATGTAGCGTTTCATTAAATTAGGGATCGATTTTATTATTTACGTTTCCACTTCATGTACATTTATTTATATTTCATTGTTTATTCTTGCAGGAAATTGGTTACGCATTGAAGTTTCTTGAATGCAAAATTTATCCTATCTATATGAAGTAAAATTCAAGTTATTTCAAACTTGCTGTGAGGCTTTTTTTAATATAAATAATGGGTTTGCTCTTGACTACATACTTAACTGTACGGTTAAGAAGAAACCTAAGATGGAGCGAGCTTCTGGTTCTCCCACACACCAGCGGAACTCAGAAAAACTGTTTGCCGCTGGACTCCGGCAGGGTGGTAGCATCCAGGCGGCCTCTCACGAAGCCTACCACCGCAGAGGGATCTGTTAGCCGTCATCATTGGTTAGAAAACCAAAGATGCCGTTGCCCAGGGTGGACCACTAGAAGGTAGATTCCACCACCCCGAACCTTTACCAAACGGCTTTACCAATAAAGATAATGCAAGCAAATGGCCTTTTGATGACTATGTTTACCCTTAACACACTTTTTATGTAAATATTTCCAAAACAATTTTTGGCACATTGTTTCGAAAGCAAGATGTGTAAAAGTTATTAAAGTAAAGTAACAGCCTATAGTCTAAGATCCCACCATACAACGACCTTTACCGAGCTGGTTATTGGATCAAAAGTACCTATTTTCTATTCAATTAAATATGCAACTAAATATATTACAAATGGGTTGCCTAAAAAAAATAAGTCCAGAGTATGATGAATTAACAATTTTTTATTTTTTTTATTTTTAAACTTTTCACTGTTATTGTTAATAGACAAATTTCATACCAATCGAAAGTATGAAGCCCATAGAATATGCAAACGTTAAGTTGACTATTTTTTTCCCATCACAACCCTTGAGTAGGCAGGTATAAACAGGTTAATCGATACTAGTAACTTGCACCGGTCTGGTTAAATTATTAAAGTTAAATGCAAATAAATATTATTTAATTATGAACACGGTGGTATAGGGTTGAATGCGAAAAACCAGACCTGAAATTCGGTTGTCAAATTTTAAAAATTCTACTCTGGACTGAAAATTTTTAATCAACCCATTTGCAATATATGTATTGGCATATTTAATTGCATATAAAATACTTTTCATTCAATAACCAGCTCGGTGAAGGTCGTTGTATGGTGGGATCTTATACTATTATATACTCATCCCACTGCAGGGAATAGGCCTCGCATCAATGCATTCAAGTTACCAAATGGTGGGAATTGGCATAGGTAATCACCGCGCTTGCCTAACGCGGGTTGGTGATCACAAACCCGAGTGATGTTAGAAAATTCGAAACTTTTTGGTTGCTCGACCCGGAGATCGAGCCCGGGACCCCGAGATCTTGGCCCAGTATTCAAACCATTAGACCAACGGGGCGTTAAGCAAGATGAGTACCTCCATACATTTCGGCGATTCACTTTCTATAGCATTGAATGAACATGGCAAGTTTTTATTAGTAAATTTTCCGCCGCTACAGTATAAGGTTAGAAAGAGAAGACCAATCCATCAGCTCCCGTTAGAGCTGTCAACACTCGCTGATCGATGTTCGGCAAATTCTCGATCTCGAATCGTCTAATTTCGACCGAAAAACCGGGTCTAATCGGACTTTGCATCTTGGGAAATTAGGCTCAGAACGATTGTGATAAAATCTCGAGAGATAGGGATTTGAATAAAATTCACAGTGAATTATGTGGATTGGAGATTTATTTTTTGTTCTTTGGGATTCCTTTTTTAAAAACTTAAATTTGAATTTAATTTAGCCACTCGTTTTTTTTTTCTAAGCTTTTCTATGAAACTCAATTAATTGTCATTATGGAAAGCTCTGTAGTAAGCGTTTTTTGACTGGTAAGTATGATAACGATGATGTTAACTCGAGTAAGAAATAACGGCTTACGTTACAATGTCATCTTTTTATTTTTAAGAGGGCTTACATAATATTAACACCAACATCTGAAGCATTTTAGAATAGGAGTTTTATATAAGTACCTACTATTTACGTAACTGTTAATAATTTACATAATATGGTGTTCAAAAAATATCGGAAGTAGTTGTATTAGCACCTTTTGCCAGAAAATCGATGTTTTTCAGTATTAAATAAAGTTACAAAATCTTGAACAAAGTTCGAATTGTGTCATTTGCATTTCAAAGCCAAATAAGGTGACGCATGTTGACAAAATAATTAAATTTAATTTACCCAATTATAATCAATCATCAATATAATCAATCTTAATCAATCAATAATAATAAATGATATTATTTTGATTACTAAACAACTCGCGTATTTAACTTACCAAGATTACCGCAACGGTTAAATTTAAATAAATACTATAACGATGATACTGGCTGTAAATGACAAAAATAAAAATTTAAAAAAATCCTATTTAAACACAAACCTTCACATGTCACAATCACATTCGAATTTCGAACACAAACTCACTTCAACTGTTAGTCCGGTTACGCTACGTGCATTCAACTCGGTTTACGTAACGGAAGCCGTGCGGCCCGGGCCGTGCTTTCGCTGAAACGATATCTTCGCGTCTGGCGAAAAATGGCTGCGTACTCTCACTACCGTAACTGCATTGCGCCCTACGCACGCTCGGGGAATGGGCCCTTATTAGAAAAATGTTTAGCTGAACAATCCGTTGCTACTATTTTAAACGATTACTTTTGATTCTGATTTGGAGCGGCTGTAGAGACGTGAGATCTTTGTAAAACTTACCTAGTTTCATTGAACTTTAACTTAAAGAATAGATCGTTTGTTTTGTTTTTGTTTGCAATATTGTTTAATTCGTTATTAAATAAGTAAGATTTATCTTAACTTTGGAAAATTTTGAATGTCCCAAAAGTATAGATAATGTTAACCTTCTCATAAATTTGCATGCCTACGACTTAGGGCAGAACCGTGTTGGCACATGAATTCATTGTTTTCCATCTCAATGTAGGTACAGCCAACAGCACGTCAACCTACCACAAAACGTCAACTTTTCTCAATTGATATTGATCTCTAATTGTTGGGCTTAAAGTTGAAAATCAATTCAATGACCTTTAACATTGTGCAAATAAATATTTGACTTTGACTTTGTAGGGCACACTCTAAAAATTGTTATATATCCAATATGTTTATACGTAAAAGCTTAAAATTCGATAAATAGCCTTTAAGACGCTGCCATGAGCCTAATTCAGCTCAATTGGCTCAATGAAGATTGTTTTGCTTTGCTTTGCCTATGGCTTGTATTGTTGCCAAATTCTATGTAGTTGTAATTGATTATTTTTTTGACCAGGTAGTTGTTTCCAAAACACGATTCTAAAAACTTTTCTCGATAGAAAATAATCTCAAAGTAGCCTCTGAAAATACAAAAATTACCATTTTTGGTAATAAAATTTTGCTATATTGTATATTACATGTTGCTTAAGCAAATGGCTGATTTAGATATTTAATATAATTTCAATTTTAAATTGCACAACGAATTTTGTTGTTTGGCACTTAGGCCCTTTTTCTCTGTCACTCCTACGGTAATCGACAGTGGTAGCTGCAGCGCATTGCAAAGAAATTCAAAGACGAATAAATTTGTGAGCGTATTCATTGCTCAAGGTCATCGGCTGCAGTCAGCGTCTTAATATTAGGGGTTAAAATATGAAATTGCCGTTTTATTGTAATAGGTTCTTTGAATTGACATAGAATCTTCATGGTTTGAGGTTTTCGAATGAAACTTTTTTCACATGGTTTCTATGATGTTCTTCTTTTAAAATGTGAAACATTTGATTGAATATCGACTTTCAATTGTTTTTGTTATATAACTTAGACAAGAAAGATGAATACTGCGAAAATTCGAGTGATTTTTGAATACGAGTTCCGACGCGGAAGTAACGCGGCAGAAACAGCCCGCAATATCAATGTTGCGTTTGGAGAGGGATCTGCTAATGAACGCACCGTGCGATTTTGGTTTAAACTCTTTCGTGATGGAAACTTCGACTTGAAGAACGAGCCACGAGGAAAACCGCCCACACAGGTGATTAACGATGAATTAAGAGAGATGGTGGAAGCCGATCCTAGTCAAACTACCCAAGAATTAGCGGTATGGTTTAACGTAACCTTACCCACAATATTGACTCATTTGCGTCAAATCAATAAAATAAAAAAATACGAAAAATGGGTCCTCATGATTTGACTGATGTGCAGAAAGAAACGCGTGTTGAAACTTGTGTTGCCTTGTTGAATCGGTACAGAAATGAAGGAATATTAAATCGAATTGTGACATGTGATGAAAAGTGGATTCTTTATGATAACCGTAAAAGAAAAATGCAATGGCTGACCCCAGGTCAAACGCCACAACAGTGTCCTAAAGCAAAACTTACCAATAAAAAGGTAATGGTAACTGTTTGGTGGTCTCAGCATGGTGTTAGTCACTATAGTTTTCTCCGATCTGATCAATCAATAACGGCAGATGTCTATTGTGCCGAACTCCGAACAATGTTGGCAAAACTAGCAGTAAAACAGCCCCGACTCATGAATCGATCTTCACCATTATTGTTCCATGACAACGCGAGACCTCATACAGCACGAGAAACCGTTTTGACCCTTCAGGAACTGCAATTAGAAACCATTCGACATCCTCCGTATTTGCCAGACCTTGCTCCAACGGACTACCATTTTTTTCGTGATTTGAATAATTATCTACGTGACAAGAAGTTTTCTTCCCAGGAGGCAGTACAAAATGCTTTCACACAGTTTGTGCAGTCTAGATCCTCAGAGTTCTATCACAAAGGCATAAATGACCTTCCTATTAGATGGCAACAATGTATAGATAGTAATGGTAACTATTTTGTTTAAATAAATTTGTTAAAAATTAAAAAAATAATCAATTTTGATTTTCAATACAAATCGGCAATTTCATACTTTAACCCCTATTATTACTATTTCAACAAATACTTCGTTCCTATTTTTCAAGACCAGGTAATGTTAAGCAAATCAGGTCATCTTGTTCACGGAAAATTTACATCCTCTTCTCATCATGGCGAAAAGATCGCAATAAACTCAGCCAGTTACGGCTAATGCAACAGATTCGAGAGGCGTCATAACATAATAATATAACCTTACCACAATATAGGTGAACAAAGAAGGTCCATAGGTCCGTATAACACAGTTTCATATAATTACTTTTGGAAATCCTTTGTTGTTACCAAATATAGGTAATTATAAGTAGGCGATAAAAATAATTAAAGCTGCAAAAGATATGCAGTACATTTGTTCACTTGACGAAGCATTTTTGAAAGTGCAGTGAGATCCTTCTGGCTAACCTTTATTAGCTTAAATCAGCTTAATCTCTCAACCCCCAGGAGGCACTCGGGTTACACGATAACAATTGATTTCAATTGTGTCTGGCATAACTCTCGATCGAGGGATTATATCAGTTACAGCTGGACACAAGTATATCCAAAATATAGATTTTGCTTTACACCTGTCCTACTTCTGGCTTCTATAAGACTAAGCTTAAGAGTAAAAGCATTGCCTTTATATTTTTCCAAAAGAGAGACACCATATAAAGGCAAAGGCATTTACTCTGCTATTTTTGTGTTATTACCACACATTTTATCAAATAAGTCACGTACCTACGAAGCGAATAACTATTAGTAATTATAGACCTTAAAAATGTAAAAATTCATTGTATTTTAGAACTGACAAAAGACACCACAACATATAGCAAAATGACATATTAAGTAGGCCACTTGTAAAAAAATATACTAATTTTGTAAGACCCATGTCACACTAAACTTTTTTTAACCTTGACGCAGCGATTATGGTACTGAATCTAGAAATATATTTGATTTAATAAAAAAGTGAATGGTGCGCTGCACGCCTTTGTAAATAGCCAGAAGATTTCTATGAAAGCTCGTCTGGCTGTGCATAGAGGGGTGTTGGTTCCAACACTCATGTACGGAAGTGAAAGTTGGGTATGGCAGAAAAAGCATGAAAGTAGAATAAATGCAGTAGAAATGAGAGCGCTAAGAAGTATGTTAGGAGTGAAATTGAGTGACAGGATAAGAAATAGTGTGATAAGAGAACGTTGTGGTGTGAAAGAAGATATTGTCACAAGGATTGAGAAAGGGATGCTTAGATGGTTTGGACATGTAGAGAGGATGAATGAGAGCAGAATGACTAGACAGATCTACAAGACAAGTGTGAAAGGGAACGTTGGAAGAGAAAGGCCTAGACGAACCTATCACGATCAAATCGGGGATGTTCTGAAGAAAGGTCAGGTCAAGAGTACTCTAAACCGACGAGCATGCATGAAAAGATTGATGAATGTGGAAGAAGCGAAAGATGTATGCCAGGATCGTAGTAAGTGGAAGGCCTTGGTCTCTGCCTACCCCGTTGGGAAGGAGGCGTGATAATAATATGTATGTATGTATGTATGTTTAATAAAACTATATTCATTCTGGTATATCGTAAAACTAGGAGTTCCGTAAAGGATGACTTCGTCTAAGATTCACTAATAAGATTTTGTATCTTTGCAGGACTTTTTTGTAGCTCTATAGAAGCGGGCTTACTGTAACCATCTTAATTACAGTTTTATTCACATTTCACGGCAATTTTATCTTCAAAACGATTAATGACGAGTTTTTCCCGGAACTTCATCTGCTAATGAAGTATTAGAGCTGTTGATTTGTCACTGTCATATTTTTAACTTGGTTCTTATAGTTTTTGTCTTGCAGAATGCAGAGTTTAAGCGGTTTTGCGGAGATAATAGCAAAGTCTGATTATTTATGTTTATTATACTCGAATGTAATTTTTTTAACCAAAGCTCTACAACTTATTAAAGGTAGTAAACTGATTTGATCACATTGATGAGTTTCTTATTTATTTATAAAGAAAATCATAAGTACAGTTGATCAATCGGAGAGAACACTGTCATAATATTTTTAATTCCTAAATACAGTTTATTTGTTTGTTTGTTTGACTTTAATTAATAGATTTTTCATTATTTTCTTGTTAAAGTGTTCGAAACCAAATTAAGACGCGAATTGAAAATCTTTGATTTTTATACTCAGCATTATGCTTAGTTTGTAACTTCCTTTTATTTAGCCATATGCCCCGTTTACTACAACATCAGTGGTATAGCATTAAGACTCATTCTTCCCAAGTATCAGAGTAACTTGTGTCAAAGTAAACAGTAATAGCTGGTGGCAATCAAGTTAAGTCGGGGTTGGCGCCATTCCAAGTGTCGTGGTTTGGATGACGATAATGCCTACTTAAGTTACAAGTTATAATACAGATTAAATTGTGTATAGTAACCGAAATCATAACGAGTCTGTCATCGTCATCACCATCCTAAATTAGGCACAAGCATAATTATTTTGCTATAGCACTAGTCGACAAAATTTAACTTTTTTTATTCCACATAATGTTTTTTTTTTTGTTAAACAATATTAGCAGAAAATGAATTAGATACTGGAGTCTTTATACAAGGTCTTATTTCAGATATATATTTACTTGTGAGCACACAAAAATGTGCCATTATAGCGTTGTTTACGAATTTATTTCAGACATTCAAAGCCGTCGATTACAAGAGATGTTATATCTATTCAAAAGTCATAATTCTAAAGTTTTTTATGCTTTTCACAAAAATTATCTACAACTTTTCAATGCAAAGATATTCATAACTAAGTTTCACTACATTTTTTTCCTTACACTCCAATAAAACCCTTTACATAAACTTTTTACTTTATGTGATTCAAATGCGAATATTTTTTCGTCACATCATTATAGAAACAATAACACAAGTGTTATTTGGAATCCATTCATATTACTTACAAAACCAGTAACTAAGAAAAAAAATATAAGAATTTTCGAGTTTATTTATTCATTTTGAAAAAGGGTCTAAAAGCCATTTACACTAACTTTGTACTCTTACATCTCTAAAATGGACCTAACAGATAAATTTGGATAGTTGAATCACACCCAGAATTTGTTGTAATTAATAAAAAAGACACATTAATTTTTGTGTGGCAAAATCTTTGTTGACCAGTGTAATCGAAATATTTGTTGCCATGTTATTAATTCATTTACTAGCGGGCCCCGAAAACTTCGTATCAGAATAGTATTAGATTTTGACGTCTTAACACTTTCACGCAAGCAACGTATGTATACGTCAAATTGTGGTAGATGTGGTGAAGCACAGCGTATTAGTACGTTCAGCTAATAAGTGTTGTGTTGAGCACAACGTAGTAGAACGGCGCCTGTTCATACTAATCACTATTAGTTCGGTTGCTGTGCGACAACGCATCAAACTCTTAAAAATGTAGTGCTACACCGTATCGGAAATTTTACACATCTTTGAAGACTCCATACACTGGCAGTGATTCGCTCCTTGTAGACGCACAACGTTACTATACGTCAATCAGCGTAGGTTACGTCATACATTCCGTTGACCTGTGCGAGCCGCAGGGGAAGGAGCGCGTGCGTTGATGTCCACACACAGCCCGCAGTGAATAATATTACGCATAATCGTATTTTTTTACTATTTACGTAGTTATTACAATGTAACTATTCTAAAATCACTTCAATGGTCATGGTATTTATACGTATATGCTCCGTTGCAAAGCGGAAAAGTGAAGCAAACAGGTTACGACTTGGTACCCAAGGGACGGCACTAGAAGCAGAAGACGTAAAGTAACAAGATGAGAGGATTACTTAAATATTACCTTGAAATAAGAGTAGCGGCAGCCAGAAATCAGTGGAAAGAGTTGAAGGAGGCCTTTGCCGTAAGGCTTGCCTAAATAAGATACATTTTGTAATAGGTGTAACACAGTATAATGTAAATATTTTGGAAATAAAGGCTTTATTATTATATGTTTACGCCAACGTTATTACACGTTGTTGGGAATTGTATAGATGTTTATCTGTACTTTTTGGCACGACGTATGTATACGTTGACGTCCTATGACGTAAGTGCTTTATAACATAACACTAAATTCACGTGCTCTTAGCAGACCGTCTCTGGGCGTCGATCCAGTTTATATGAAAAAAATATGTGCGTAATCGCATCGAGCTCAGATAATAGCATGTTCGCATGAAAGTGTTAAATGACATTGTCATCAAATATAGCGTGGTTGGAAATACAATAACTTTATAATGTTTTTAGGGTTCCGTACCCAAAGGTTAAAAACGGGACCCTATTACTAAGATTTCGCTGTCTGTCCGTCTGTCCGTCTGTCCGTCTGTCCGTCGCTCTGTCACCAAGCTGTATCTCAAGAGCCGCGATAGCTAGACAGTTGAAATTTTCACAAATTATGTATTTCTGTTGCCGCATACATACATACATACATATTATCACGCCTCCTTCCCATCGGGGTAGGCAGAGACCAAGGCCTTCCACTTACTACGATCCTGGCATACATCTTTCGCTTCTTCCACATTCATCAATCTTTTCATGCATGCTCGTCGGTTTAGAGTACTGCCGCAATAACAACAAATACTAAAAACAAAATAAAATAAATATTTAAGGGGCTCCCATACAACAAACCCGTTTTGGCCTTTTTGGTACGGAACCCTTCGTGCGCGAGTCTAACACGCACTTGGCCGGTTATTGAAACTTAGTATCCTATTCCTGACGAAGACAAATCCAAAGAAACCAAAATCATAAAAGTCGGTCTAGCCGTTCGCGACTTATAAGTGGTGTAATAACACGACTCTTTTATATATGTCGCAGGGAAATGAGGATCAAGCGAGAGAAATGCATGGCTCGATTTTTATTCGGCAGTATCCGCTTTTTCGACATTTCACTAGATTTAGTTTAGTGGAACGACATAACACTGACGATAAATTGGTATTTTGTCATATCCCTAGATACTTTTAGTAAGAAGACGTAATAAATAGGAATATTCGACATCTACCGGGATTTTGTGATATCCCTAGGGATATCATGAAATCCCTGATATCATCATTTCCTTGCGACGTATATAAGAGAAAAAGAAGAATAAGATTTAAGGACAGCTAATAAGTCATACACATCCAATAGCATAAAAACATTCGCAATTTTTAGAGTGTTAATTGCCTTAACTAAGCTGCTACGCATGATTATTTATTTACCTGAAAGCGACATACTATTACCAAGTTGATGCCGAACTCAAGCCAGCAATCCAACACTGAAAATAATCTCAATTGTGAATGTAAAAGTTAAATATTGGATTAGTGGGGGATTAGTTTTGTAATGAAAACGCTGCTTCCCGTCTCCGACATCCATAGGAAGAGAACTGGCGGTGGTATTATTTTTTGTGCCAACCAGAGCCTATATCAGTTGACAGTTAAACACAGGCTTCAAAAGAATGATGTTGCTATATTTCCCATGCTTTGCATCGTGGAGAGAGTACTCCGCTGCACGTCTTCTTACGATATCCAGGGCAAGAGAAAGAGATGGATGAATGCTCTTTATTGCACACCAAACAAATTAAATGTATCACAGGAAATTAGAGATGAGTTATAACAGGTAAAAGTCGATATCTGTTACTACTGTTCTTGTTATGTAAAAATAACAGTTCCAAATATCTGTTATTAAATAACAGCCTGTTATTCCTTATTTTGATACACTAGTTTTTGTATCGGCTGAACACACCCAATGTATTCCATCATCTCTAAATAGCTTTTAATACTAACGAAATAAGACCTAACGTTTAAGAATAAAATTTTAATTAATCCTGATTAGTATTATATTATCTGTGTCCTGATTAAGTAAGGAATTATGTTTGGATACGCTCTCGCAATCAGGTTTTAAATGTTTGTTAATCTACTCATGTTATCGATTTAGTGTTTTTTATGTCAAAGTGTATTATTTTAATTTACACGTACACTAGTATCATTGATGTAAGAAATTGATTTGATAAATAATGTTTTGGCACCTAAATCTTTTACAAGATTTAGGTGCCTAAATAGTTGTTTTATTTTGTGAATGTATCCGAACATTACGTCAAAATATCAATCAAACACAAGACCAAATGTAGGAGACTGTTTCTGATACCTAAAACTAAATAATCTAGTAACCACTTCATTTTTTCATGTAATAAATACTAGGAGCTTCTCTTTCCAACGCGATCGAAAAAAAGAGATAGAGCTATTAAACTGCTCATAAAACCAAATTAAGAAGACACATTTTGCCTATGATATTTACGAATGTGAGGTTGATTTAAATTTGTTGTTTAGTCAATACTAGGTGCCTCTCTTTTGTGTATAAGCGAAATGAATGAGAGGGGATGATACAATAACAGTTATCGCGCAGATAACAGCAACAGCCAAGCAATATTTTATGCATCTGTTCTTCTACGGTTCTTACGGCAACTGTTAAGATTTAGCTGTTATTTCCTATAACAGATATTTATCTTAGGAAGAACATTTGTTATATTCGGTATTTAAATATCTGTTAAATTTATCTGTTACGATAAATACGCCTCACCGCTACAGGAAATACAATGAGAACTGTACAATTTAAGATCTCAATGGAAGCGATGTTTTCCAGGGAACTAGAAGAGAAAGGGTAGATGGTGATTTTATATTTATGTGCCAGCTCAACACTGTAATATTAATTGCAGTGAAATATTCATTTAGGGTAAACTAGGGGTATAAGTAACAGAGTAAATGCTGGTAACAGAGTGAATGGTGCGCTGCACGCCTTTGTGAATAGCCAGAATATTTCTATGAAAGCTCGTCTGGCTGTGCATAGAGGGGTGTTGGTTCCAACACTCATGTACGGAAGTGAAAGTTGGGTATGGCAGAAAATGCATGAAAGTAGAATAAATGCAGTAGAAATGAGAGCGCTAAGAAGTATGTTAGGAGTGAAATTGAGTGACAGGATAAGAAATAGTGTGATAAGAGAACGTTGTGGTGTGAAAGAAGATATTGTCACACGGATTGAGAAAGGGATGCTTAGATGGTTTGGGCATGTAGAGAGGATGAATGAGAGAAGAATGACTAGACAGATCTACAAGACGAGTGTGAAAGGGAACGTTGGAAGATGAAGGCCTAGACGAACTTATCACGATCAGATCGGGGATGTTCTGAAGAAAGGTCAGGTCAAGAGTACTCTAAGCCGACGAGCATGCATGAAAAGATTGATGAATGAGGAAGAAGCGAAAGATGTATGCCAGGATCGTAGTAAGTGGAAGGCCTTGGTCTTTGCCTACCCCGTTGGGAAGGAGGCGTGATAATATGTATGTATGTATGTATAAGTAACAGGAGACAATTGTAACACGTGTGTTTGTGAGCTTAAATATGCATAGTAGAGTTGCAGAACTATCAATATTTGAACTCGAAAACTAGTTACAATAGCGATAGTGCTATCGATAATTATGATGTAATAGTGTCGATACTCTTGAGAGTATTGCTACCAATCAATAATAAATTAATTTGTAATATTGATACTATCGATACTATGGAGAGTATTGTTTGAAGCAATTTATTGGTCTTCAATAGTATCGATACTATCGTTAATATCGATACTACTTAAATGACGCAAGCTATCGATAGTAGAATATCGAGTGGCAACTCTGACGCACAGGGCATTGTCTGGTCTAAAATTTCCCTCTGTTTCTTCTGCCCCCCGTCTACCTTACTTTTGTAAATGTTTGACATCAATACTTAATGCGATATTCGAAATCTGAATTCAATTATGGAGGCTTGTTTCCTGCTGTGGTATGATTATATGCCAAAACATTTAAATATGAATGAAGTAAGTACCAATATAAAATTGAATTGGCAGGACAAATTAATGTAGTACAGCCAATGATATTTAAAAAGTTATAGATATGTTACATGCGCTCTCAATATGCGTCCCTAAAACTTCACAATTGTGACGTCTTTTCAAATCCATGAAAGAGAAAGTAATTGTTCTTTTCACGAGTATGACAAGGACAAAATAAGAATTACGCATGTGTGCAGTTGTTCGCAAGCGGCACAGATATTTCGATAGTTTTGTAAGGGCATAACCTATCTATACTTTTTAAATATCATAGAGTACAGCCAATCAATAAAGTCGGTTTGTAGCCACAAGTTACAAAAAGTAACAAAAATAAAACGCATCAAAATGACAGCTTTCGTTATAATTCGTCGCTGTTAAAAGAGGGTGAATCATAAAAAATATGCAATTTAAAACCATAGCCAAGCCAACTAATAAAACAGAATGGACAATGATCTTTTTATGCCTTGCAAACTCATCTGCATACTTAGTTGTATCATTTTGCATATTAAAAGAGCAATAGCATGATTACCATTTGAAAGTAGTTTATAAGTTTTAGTTCATGACTAGCTGTTTTTAGCAGAATACAGCAAATATCGTATGGAAAAAATAATCTACATCAGAAGGCATAGTATGATTATAAAAAGTTAAATGTAATACATTGCGATTCTTGTTAAACCAACATACTTTAGTTAAAACAATTACTTATTTCGTCACTCGGTTGCAGTCATAACTCGAAATTGTTGCTACATGGTAGTAAGTCGTTGGCTCGAAATTACTTCATGTATCCTCTTTCTTTCTCTAAGGAAATCCTTCTCAATTAACCATAAACACACCCTATTTATGGGTAATTGAGATTGCTCTATCCAGCAACATTGTTGCATGACCACATAAAGAATTTACTGGGGTACTGACATAAACTCATTATTACTAGAGATACTGTCACGTGCCAGTGTAGAGTACCTCAATAAACGTATAGTAGTTGGTATACAAGTATCCCTGTACTAATGTAAATAAAAATTGGCAGCTGTAACTGACTGATGACTTTTTCATAACCTTCCAAATTTTTATAGGCGTTCTAATTATTGTATTTAGAGCCCATTTATGAACTTAAAAATGTTGGTCAAATTTTCACTCGAAAATATTTTTCGCAACATAATTTTCAATTTTTACGGTAATATGCCTGTTAAGGTATGAAGGGAGAATAAAATACTTATGAATAGTATCGTAATGAATGAATGAGATGCGCAACATCGCGTAGAAAAGTGCTGCTAGGAGGCTGTATCAAAAATTTTAGATTTATGGCTGACATTTTCTAAGTGCTTTATCTTGACATTTTTGTACGGGGCTTTAACAAAAGAAAAAATACGTCATTTGTTTTTTGTCTCGCAGATTGTTGCATTCAATTTTGGAAGGTGGTTAAAATTTCATTTGTTGCCCCACAGCTCTGGTATGTGTGCAGCTTGGAATTCCAAGCCAAACACTAGATAGTTAAAAGTTGCCAAAATATAGCATCGCAAATTTAGATCCAAAATTAATAGTTTCTATGGCTTTATTAGCTTAAATCTATGTTTTTTTTAAGATGCTAATTTTATTTATTTATTTAATGTAGTATAGTGATTGTGCGCATAAAACACGCACTTGAAAAAGTCAACTGTCAAAATTTTTAGGTATGTCATGGTATGCGAAAGTTTAGAAAGTACTTCAAGTCAATTCTTATGGATAAAATAATATGTAATGAAATAAATGATGACATGTTATTTTATATCTAGAAAAGATACTATCCTAAAGCCCAATTGATATCTCAAATAGGTCAGTTTGTTATTCCACATGCTGCCATAGGAGATACAGAATATATCTAAAACGAATTTAGTTGCGTTTGTGTACTTTGGCGCGTCTGTGCCGCGAAATTATTTCAAAGAGATTTTCTATCTAGGTTATACCCATCTATGCTTCAGACATACTCCAGGATTAATGCATCATTGACTTTGACCTAGTTTGCAAATAATTTCTGATGACACGGATACTTGCATGTCGTACAATGTTTAACAAGCAAAATATTTTAGGTTTGGTAAATCATTGGTAATCTATACTAATATTATAAAGATGAAGAGTTTGTTTGTTTGTTTGTTTGTTTGTTTGTTTGTTTGAACGCGCTAATCTCAGGAAGTACTGGTGCGATTTGAAAAAATATTTTTATGTTGGATAGACCATTTATCGAGGAAAGCTTTAGGCTATATAACATCACGCTGCGACCAATAGGAGTGAAGCATGAGTGAAAAATGATGCGAAAATAATCGCGATCATAATAACGGCAATTGACGCGGACGAAGTCGCGGGGAACAGCTAGTTTATAATATTTTACCAACATGACGACTCGGTTGGCGTTGTGTTTCGGTTTTACGTCTACTACGCAAGGGCCACTGGTTCGATTCCCGGTTGGGTCGATTTAGGAAACGGTCTTTTCTGAATTGACTTGGGTCTGGAAGGGGTGGAGGACAGAGACTGGGTATATCCATAGGTAGTCGTTATATAATAAAAGTATATATTATTAGTTAGTTATAGTTAATATAATAAAAGTACCCACTAGGTATGATATGGTATAGATTTATTGAAAACGATTAAAATGCATGTTCCAATATTTTTTTTTAATAAAAATAAATAAGACGATACAAACTTACATGTTTTTTTTTATGAATAAATCATGTTAACAAATAAAAAAAGTGTGTATGTAAAAATAGTGAAAAGGTTCCTTTGATCTTTAATACATCTAGAAATTAAAATTATTGTATGCAAAATAACTGAAAAAAAAAGTGTTTTTATAATCGGGTATCTATTTCGGTATTGTTCTGGAAAATGAAAATAAAATAAATTTATTATTTGCAATATTACATAATATTGCAAATTTAAATATATCTAGCATTCAAAACTTCGTTAAACCATTTTCGAATTATTGAAATTCGAACAGAAAAGTTTCGAAAGTAAGATAGGTTACCCCAAATAATACTTTCACCAAAAAAATTTTGGTAAAAAAATTAAAATAGCATCACTGCCAAGATGTTGAACATAATGGTTGCATAACGTGGGTTTTGTTTTACTGGTAGTTGAAAATGCACCGTGTATTGTCAAATACGTTTTAGATAAAGATTTTTTTTAAAGATCTTTTGATATTATAGTATCTGGTTTTTATATTTAATTAATTAATTAATTTATTTATTTCTCCCACAAACAAATTAGTACAGGTTCTCAAGTTACAGGCTGGTATTGAACATTATGAATTATCATAACTTACTAATCAGCATTGTGAGAGCTGGCGCCTATGATAGATTTTTAAGAAAAAAAATATTCTTATACAGGTCACCAGGCCCACTCCGCGAATCAATACTAAGTAGGTAATTGGGTAATCCATTAACGATGACACAAGTGCAGTAATAAAATTAATAGTTTTTATATTGATGTTTATAATATTCTTTTTATCGTGTGATTATTCTTCAAGGTTGATCTGGTGTCAGACTTTTCCAAGCCTGTACCTAAGCCTATAACGGCTGCCAACTAGCGACAGAATCATTCACCAATCAAAGGCCTTACGTACCTTCCGAAGCATGACTACCTATGGATATACCCAGTCTCTGTCCTCCACCCCTTCCAGACCCAAGTCAATTCAGAAAAGACCGTTTCCTGAATCGACCCAACCGGGAATCGAACCAGTGGCCCTTGCGTAGTAGACGTAATACCCGAGAACAGAGCCCAGAACCCTTGCGTAGTAGACGTATCACCGGAACACCGTCATGTTGGTAGTAGTAAGTAATAGGTCACTATCACTAGAGTTATTTGATTCGGGATCGGGATTTCGGGATTTGATTTGATTAATCCCGAATCAAATAACTCTAGAAATAGTATTAGGTCACATAAGTCAATAGAAGTACTTACAGTGGCCTGCATCTGGCCCTGCACATTAGGGTAAACTGTTTTGTTGCACTCTCGCACCTATGGCAACGACATTAAGTCGCCCCATTGTAAAGCCTGTTGTGCTGCCGTCTGTACATTTTGCATCATTATCCGACTTACATACATTACCTCATTATTGGTACGCAATGAAGCAATGTAAGTATTGTATAGAGGCATATTGAAGTTTTATGTTCATTTTCTTCGTTGGGTTTGGGTATTGTTTATAAAACGACTAGTGACTCACCCTGGCTTTGTCCCACAGTTTAAAAAAAAAGAAAACCGCATGGAAGAACAAACAGCGAAAAGCGACTTTATTCGTTTATGTGACAAATAACTACCATTTTGTTCGTGAATTGGTCAACTTTATGCTAAGTTTAGTTCCCTAGGTGGTGGCACAAAATTCTTTGACATAGTTTGTCAAATCTAAATCCCAAACCACTATTTTGACTTTCGATATGATGGCTGCATTGTATAGATTTCGAGGGTTATCTTTTAAAATAGATCTCACTTATTTTCCAGTAAAAATTAACATCAGAAATCGATCTACCGTTCATCATTCAACTTTAGGTTTCTTTTCTTTATTGCAAATCATCAAATATCTTAGCAATGACAGTCCTCATTCCTTCACAATATTCACAGAAGAGTATCATACAAAATTTAATGGTATCTTATATGCCAAATTTAATTAAATGCAACCTCTACCGCGAAGCGATTCGGCATGTCTCGGTAATACAAAGTAATTATGCGCACAATCGAACGTGCCTCGTGTTCGGTAGACATAATTATCGGAGAGCCAAGAATGAACATTGAATTCGTGGACCCACGTCCAGAATTTGAAATGGGAAGCTTAATTTTGTGTTGTGGTGGAGATTGCTAATTATTGTATGGTTTGGTACCTACATTTGACCTATGTGTATGATATAACCGTAGATTCATCTTAGGTTCATGTCATTTAGTTTTGACATTTGACGACCATTTGGATCAGCGGTAGTTAACGCTGCTTCTGAGCCATGGGTCGCGGGTTCGATCCCCGCACAGTACAAATATTTGTGTGCATGAACATGTCTGTTTGTACTGGTCTGGGTGTTTTCTATGTATTATAAGTATGTATTTACAAAAAAAAAAAAGTATATAAGTAAGTTTATCGGTTGTCTAGTACCCCATACGACAGGGTACTTAATAGTACCTTAATTTGGGACTAGATGGCTCAGTGTGGCCCAGTGAGGCATGTCTAAAATATTTATTTATTTTATTTATTTAGTACGTAGGTATACATACAATTTAATCGTCAAAAGCTTACGGCCGGTCCCATTAACCTATGTATCTTCAGTTTTGGCATATCGGAGATGGAAAACAACTTCTGTCTTTGTTTCTTTGGACGGCAAAATCAGAGACAGAAGATGTTTTCATTCTCCGCTAAGCCAAAACTGAACATAGATAGATATGTTGGATAATTAAATTTATTTTGCATGCTTTTGTAATAGCAAGACATGTGGTCTCCTAAAATTGTAACACCTTCAAATACCATGTTTTAAGCAAATAAAGATTATGATGATGATATGATGATTATTGGGACCGGCCGTTAGACTAGTAGTTCTGACGTTAAAGGAATGTTCAAACTGGTGTTATTGAATTTTAATTAATTTTTTGCCAGTTTATTTTTTCTTTTTATTTCTCTCAGAACCGGCTAAAGTCAAAGACGATGCTGCCAAGTCATTGGTATATTTGTCATCATCTATACTAATATTATAAACCTGAAGAGTTTGTTTGTTTGTTTGTTTGTTTGAACGCGCTAATCTCTGGAAGTGCTAGTTCGATTTTAAAAATTATTTTTGCGTTGGATAGTCCATTTATCGAGGAAGGCTTTAGGCTATATAACATCACGCTGCGACTAAAAGGAGCAAAGCATGAGTGAAAAATGTTGCAAAAATAGTCGTGATCATAATAATAGAAATTAACGCGGACGAAGTCGCGGGCTAGTAATAAATACTTACAATCCTAAACTAATCTTACTCATTGCAATGTAAATCCTTACACTGGGTGTACACATTTCCACGACCAAGGGTGTTTGTGAACGTCGATCAGAATCAGATAGGAGCGCCTGGCTTTTCTTCTAACTTTTATTTGATTTATCTTACTTACTGATACGTTTTTATAATAATTCGTTTAGTTAATTTAAATACAACTAGACAGTATACGTGAAGTCTTTTATCTTTTAATAGTAAAGCCTTTAGTAGTACGGCCTAAAAACTTTTGTGTATACGAGTAACTTTGTTAGTTTTAAGCATTTTGAAAATATGTGTTACAATTTATAATGAAAAAATATAGCAATAAAAAGATTTTTCATAGAAAAAAAATATAAATTGAAAAACAAAAAAGTTTTTATCAATAGTTTACAAGTAGTCCTGCTCTCAAATCTTATTTGAATACTGGCTGAATAAACGCAAAGTGAAAAATCTAATATTTACACTCTTTTCTTTCTACACACTCAAAAGAACTTAATCAGTGAAAGATGAAAGATTTATGAGTAACCCCAACTTTGGTCTTGTAAAAAAACAATTCCGCCACGAGTCGGCTTTCACTGAAGCAGTGTTTTTGTATGTAGGTAGGTATATAAATAGGTTCATGAATAAGAAAGCGCTTAATTCACTGTCTTTTAAAGCTATGTAACTTGAGGGTGTCATTTTATTTGATTTTACTAGCCTTTCGTGTGGAATGCTAAAGATAGAATTAATTCAAATCACACCCTAGGTTACCAACGGGTCATCACACAACTTTTAAATCAAGATTTAGTATTAACCTGTAAAATTGACAATATATTAGTTTAGTATCTTAATCTTATGATATTATTTTGTCTCTGACGGTATAGACTGACGTGTCAGAATTTTGATTATTAGGGGTTAAAGTATGTAATTGCCGTTTTGTATGGACGAAATCGAGAAAAGTCATTTTTCCATACTATCAATTTTTTAGTTTTTTTAAAAACGCCTGAACCGTTTTCGATGCAATTAAAGGTGAAAGTTAGATGGTTATAAAGCTACGCATTATAGTATTTAAATTTCTGAAAATCAAAGTATATAATACAAATATACTTAATTGAAGCAAGAAGGTCAGCTGACACATTGTAAGGGGTCTTTTAAACGACTTCCTTTGAAGTAATAGGCACTAGTATTGCATTTTTTTTTAGTCAAAAGTTAGTATATTTAGTTTTTGATACAATACAAAAAGAATTACGCAATCATATAATCATACTTAAGAGCTATAAACAAAATAGAAAGTGGGAAAATAATCGGCAATTTCATACTTTAACCCCTATTATTTTGTGTTACACTAGTAGAGTACCAACGACAGCACATCAAGCTATATACTGGGGTATCTTATGTTCTGGAAATAGGTGATTTTGCAACAAAAATATGAAGCCTGATGTTTAGCATGTGCAATTAGTTCAGCAAATACGTCTTAGGAGGAACTTATACAAGTCCCTATATTTCATCATGCCACTGCTTCGAGAAAACTGTGCCGAAAAAATCAGCGTAAGAAACTCGGTCGCTGTAGGCAGTTCCAAGAAAACGAACTAAGGCAATAATTTTTATTATTTGCACAATGATCATTAACAGTCCGGTACCAAGCCTATTTCCATTAAAATCAATTTTACTCAGAAATGCGACTGTCGTGATTTGTTTAGAATGAGAATGCTATGTCCTGTACACCGATTTCCTCCTTTACGCAGTCTGAAACCTGGATCGGCAAGTTTAGCTTTATGTCTGATATTAAAATGATGAACGACACTCTTTTTAAAAAATATATATATGTAGGTTTTTGCGAACGTCTATTCCTTTTCGTTCTCCCTCGATCGTGAGTTATTCCAGACACAATTGAAATCAATTGTTATCGCGGCACGCGCGTGCCGCCTGGGGGTTGAGGGATTAATGCTGAGAAAACATACTGTTCTGTTACATACTGTTCTGTTATATACTGTACTACGGGGCGGGCTGCGCGGTCGCTAAATACCTAAGCCGACTTCAGACATTACTTACTACATCTCCGAGTGCCAAGAATATATCAGATGTTCTGAGTTATGTTCTGCATTTGGCATTTCCAACAAAAGGATGCTTGTTAAATGTGTTGTAATCTCCAGCAACATATATGGTTAGGTAATTCATTTATTTACTGTGTAAAAGTATTTATAAATTATGTAAAATGCAAAGTTTTATTGTTTTGTTTGTTTTAAATCTGTTCGTTCTTTCGAGACTTATTATTTTGTTAACGCTGTTCTCGAGGAAATGATTAATTGCCTTTTTGAGAAAACATCTTTAAACTTAATTTAAATTAAGTTATAAAACACGCGAATAATGTTTTATTATTACTTTATTTTGTGATAAAATATTGACCAACAAACGCTAAATAAGTTTTTTATCGGCTAAAGACACAAGTACGGTTCGCACGTGTTAATTAAACACAATGATAATAGGAATAATTAAAATAAAAAATTAATAGTTTAATGTTCCTGAAATTTAGCAATGCAGTCCTAAGCTGGAATCCGCAAAATATTTTGGCTGTACCTATAAAAAAAGTGATCCTTACCTTAATGTCCCATGTTTGACTTAGCTAAAAATCCTTTTCACTTTCCAAGGGGCCCGGGATATTTGGAACATACCTGTAAAGAAAGAATATATGATAAGTCCTACCATCAAACTTTTGCGACATTCAAACTCTCATTACTCTGAATACCAAACAATTTTTGGGTCATCGATAAACACCCAGTGCCTAATTTAAAAAATAAAAATTAAATACAGCATACTAGCGTCTTGCAAATAAGTTGTACAATTTACAATAGATTATGCATCGCAATTGCTTTCATAGTTAGTTAGTAACAGCCTATAATCATCCCACTGCAGGGTATAGGCCTCCATCATTAATTAATTCAAGTTACCACAGCAATGATGGGTACTGGCGTAATCACCACGCTTGCCAAATACGGGTCGGTGACCACAAACCCGAGCAATGTTCAAAAATTCGAAACTATTTGTTGCCCGACCTGGGCGTTAATTGCTTTCATAATACTTAATAATTCATAATACAAATTACCAAGCCACTGTAACTGTAGTTCTCAACTATGCCTGACTCGCTAATGACGTTTATTTGCAAATTGAAGATCGCTTATTTAACATTCTAAGAGCTGATCAATTTCAAAGCGAAAACGATCCACTAGAAGCAGTCGAAGCACTTGAAAGCGATAGAATGCTGAATAAACTAAAGGCTTTAAAGCATTCTTTAAAGCTTTTGAGAATGAAAAATGTTGTGAAACAATTCTGAAATAAGACAAAATCTAAATTGTTAAACGGATACACTCACTAATAATTGATTGGGAGATAAACTTTAATGACCGCAATGGGGTTATAGTTTTCTAATTTACTAGAAACTCAAGACAAAAAAAAACAAAAAAAACCTTTCTTTCACACATGCATGTGTAAGCGTGATTATGTACTATGTGGTTATGTATGCAGCAGGACCTATTTGGCCATATTAAATAAATAAATAAGGGTCACGTGCTGTATTTTTACTTTTATTGTTATTTAAGAATGCACTACTTCTGTTGCTGGCTTGCAGCTATTAACACCAAGCAAGTTTTAGATAATATTTCCCAAATAGCCCAGTGAGGTTAGGAATCAAATTCACAATACACCTTTTGAAGTCGCTACTACGACCACTGCTGTAAATATTAATGCAAATTGTTACGTTTTCACAAAATTTATAGTGTGGCAAAGCTTCAACACTAGCGGACAGAAGCTTACAATGTAAACCGCATGCATTATCTGTGAAATTAATGCATTATCTGTGTAATGTATTTATAGCAGTCCTAAATACTAGTTGACGAGCCGTATTTTCCGTTTCGTGTGTTTTAGCTCAAAATATTATAATACCACCCTTTCTCCTAATGTGGGTGTTGTAAAAGCTGACTACAGGAGTAAGTACCTACTGCCAAAAAAAAAGTTGTGCGTGTACTAGTGTACACACGTAAGAAGTGAAACTTCTTTATTGCCTTATTTTTCGAAAAATGATCTATATGCAACTTTCCAGAAATTGGTTAAATTGGTTAAATTGGTTAAATCGGTTAAATTGGTTAAATTGGTTAAATTGGTTAAATTGGTTAAATTGGTTAAATTGGTTAAATTGGTTAAATTGGTTAAATTGGTTACATTGGTTAAATTGGTTAAATTGGTTACATTGGTTAAATTGGTTAAATTGGTTAAATTGGTTAAATTGGTTAAATTGGTTAAATTGGTTACATTGGTTAAATTGGTTAAATTGGTTAAATTGGTTAAATTGGTTAAATTGGTTAAATTGGTTAAACATTATTTCACTTTACCTTTTTGCTATCGTCTGAACCAACCGTGGTAGGGGCAAGAAAAAGATGGCGCGTAACCGAAAAATGTGACGCTGTGACGCGCAACCGAAAACTTTTTCGTGACGGTCCGAAAACTTTTTCGTGACGGTAAATTTTTTCCAACGCCGATAAAGAAGTTTCACTTCAAAAAGATAGATACATAGAATACTCTTGATTGCAAACCAAACAAATACATTTACAGTCAATACTTTAGATCACGTTCTATTTAGCACATGTTACTTCCGATCTAAATTTTTTTTTTGGAAGTGTCGGTCTCATTGATCAGGATATTTTAGAGATGTGACCTTAATAGTTTTTTATTCTTAAAAAAATTACTCAATCATTTAATAGCTCTATGAAGCATTACGTAGTCTAAATATCAACACATTTGTTCTTTATTATATTTGTGATGCACACTGGCAGAAGTAAATAAGCTTGAAGATTCAGCCTTATAAAAATATATTTCAATATAATGCAGTTTTCTTAGGCTACATCTAAAATGGTTCATTGTAAGTACCTACTAGTGATGTTGCAATAATAACAGGTTTTGAAATAAAATCCGTGAAATGAATATTGATACCAAAGTTATTGCTTTAACTATAACTTGTCTCCGAAGGCTGTCTTGTGGAAAAAATAATAATTTCAATTTTGATGACGATTACAATTTTTACAAGAAATATTTTGCTCTAGCGGAGTTATAAATATTGTATATGAATAAAATGGAATATCGCAAGTTTAATCTACGTATACAGGGATTTAAAGTTAATAAAAGGTTTCTCATACAGCAAGTCCTTTTATGTTAGGAACTACAAAGAGTATTCTTTACAATAGAGATTTCTTTAATACCTTTGTCAAAGAAAATATATTTTTAACTGGAATAAAATCTTGATCTAGAGTTTGAAGTTCTACTTATATTTTCTAGACCATAATACTAACCTTCTTGTTAGCGATTGTATTAAATTCACATCCTGTGCTTACTACGATTAAGGGTATGATTTGTTAAGTCTAAAAATTGTTTCAATTCGTCAAGCAGTTTTTACACCCATTTTTATTTTTAATTCGTCGAATACCAGTTAGGTTTCGTTTTGCCAAAGCATGTAAAAGGTCTGATTGGACAAGTCTACGAAAAGTACTATCTCGTCAAGTCTGTTGGTAGTTTTAATTTGTCAAACCCTAAAAAGTTCTAATTCGCCAAACCTATTATTATTTCTGATTTGTCAAATCTATGGCTTAACCAATTTGCTTTACTACATTTAGTTTGCAAACTTATTGCAATTAACTTAGTAATAGAGACAAGTAAATAGAGTTACTTTTTAAAGTATTGCGCCAATATAGATATTATATAAACTAAAGTGAACCTAATAAAAAATATATATATAAATTAATAAAACAACATATTATATCACGTAGTCTTATATAAGCACGTAGTAAAATTATAATTAAATAATATAATAATGATTCAAGAAGAACATCCAAACATCAGATTGATCGAAAATTAGAAAACAATATTACTCTTACTTCTTACAAAAATAAAAGATAAGTTTACGGATTTAGATCGCGTTTATTTTTGATTTAACCCGACGTTTCGAACCCTTTACAGCGCTCATGGTCACGGGTAGACTAAGGTGTTATTCGTCTTTAAGATGGTAATTTGAAAAAATGTTTAACTACCGCCTCTAATTTTTATCGTCAGTTATGTTCCTTTTCACACAAAATGAGCTAACTGTGTCCGAAGTCTTCACAGTGTTGCCATGGTTTGTGGACTTCAATGATGATAAGACGGGGTCCCAAGTAGCTGGTAAATTCCAACCATCTTCTATTTTGAAATTAGGATGTTTTTTAATTTCTATTGCTTCGCGTATCATTTTAGGTACATATCGGTTTTCCTGGGCAACAACTTTAGGTTTATCAAATCTAATGAAATGGTTGGGCTTATCAAACGCATGAGAAATACGAAATATTTAACATATTTTAAGATCAATAGATATTCCTTGTATTTACTCGGTATTCCATTTAGTTCAAGGAATGAATGTTTTTTGTTGTGTCCATATAAGGAAAAGGTCCATCAAGGAAGAGGAGTTTGGAATTTCGTAAATTAGACATTTCCATGTCAATTTATTTCGTTTAGGTCTTTATTGAACAAAGGTATCCTTTAACAAATAGTTTTTTTTAAGTGTGTGATATAAAGCTAACTAGAAGATACAAGCATGTCATTGTTGATCTGTTCGTGCCCACTTGTAAGAGACTCGCGTACGAGGTATGATAAAAGACCCAGCAGACCATTGGTCTTGGACAAGTTGCAATCTTATATCTTTTACTCGACGAATACTAACAAATGTATGAATAATTTTGTGTCGTGTCTAATTCTTCCGAATAATCCCAAAAATAAGCTCTAAATTGTCACGAACTTATTCGGCATCAATCAGTCAGAGCTAAATAGCTCCAGATATGCTAGTGACCTATAGCATCAACCCTATCAATCACATTGTATGAACGGACGTTAACATTTGCAAGGAATGATACGAGTAGTTAAAAAGTAATAGCCTATAATAATCCCACTGCAGGGAAAAGACCTCCATCATTGAATTCAAGTTACCACAGCAATTATGGGCGCTGGCATAATCACTTGTAATCGCTTGCCAAATGCGGGTTGGTGATCACAAGCCAGAGCAATGTCTGAAAATTCGAAACTTTTTCTTGGCCGACCCGGGGATCGAACCCGGGACCCCAAGATCTTGGTCTGGTATTTAAACCACTAGACCAACGGGGAGACCAAATAATAGTTATAAACTAGTAATTAAATATCAACTATTAAACCGTATCTATAAAACATGCGTTATATTTTGATATCCATAACAATCGAACAAAGGCCGGCAGAGCGAAGCCTCTTTCCGGGCGGTTGGGCCCAATGAGCCTTACCCAAATTTATGGGGGCGCCCCCTATCTCTGGAAGCGTTTATGACAAAGAAGACGTATGCGACACTTACGCGGGTCAACGGTCTATTGAGAAATGTTTCAGTGTTGTGTTATTTGTTGGAACGTTAACCGCATTTGATGCTGCCTTTTGTATTCCAGCATGAGGAAACCTATTTTGGTTTTAGAAATGACGCAATTTGTATCAATTATTAATGTTTAAAGAATATTACTTCAAATTCAATGTCTATGTAAATAGAAATCAATTTCATAATTCTTTTAATGTTGTTTGCAATGGTCCAGAGAAGTTTCGTATGGATTATTTTGGTTGCAGTAAATCTCGTTAGGTGGTATTTTAAACCATGTTGTTGAGATACTAAATTACACAGAATTCATAAAAAATGATCCTTGAATTAGATTGATTCATAATGAGTATATTTAACCAAGGTTAAACCGATTTCCAGCAAAACTTAAAACTATTTTCAAAAGTTGTACAGATATTTCTAGATCTTAGCATTATAAACGACAGAAATATTACAATAAATTTTAATATTGCCAAAATTTCTAGTATCTCAAAATTCGCTCTGTTTACGAATTCATTCGCTAGCGGTGACCGCAGCAAGTCTAGACGGACAGGCAGGATATTGTGCGGTGCCGTTTCCAATACATATTCTCGTGGACAATTTCAACCGACGAAAAAAAACAAAGGTTCTCAATTCGACAAGGATTCGTGATTGTATATGAATATTTTTTTATTCGACACGACCTATTCACTTAAAATGTTAGAAAATTGAAGTACACGGGCTTAATGAATCCACCTCTGTGGATGGCGGAGTGGCGTAAACACCGGTTTTCAAGGTGTCACCTGCTCCGATTTCCCGGGATCGATTCCCGGACGGGTCAATGTAGAAAAAAGTGTTTTTTTACATTTTCTCGAGCTATTTCTGGTTTCCACAAAACGTGTGCTGTTACATGCAAAACATTAAGTACATTAAAATTGGGAAACTCTTAAAAAAGCTGGCCATCATACCTACAAACCCCATTTTCATCTCTTTATTCAACAACACATTTACTTAACTTAAACAGCAAAAATTACAAATATACACATTGTAAATCTTAATAGTATTATTCCCTCAAGAGATCAGATCATAACACGAAGAGTTATTATTCTGGATAACGAACCGTAAATTATTTATTTCAGCGTAAACTAACGTTCATACGATGCTTTTGTGAGCAATCAAGTTTTACGGTCATCGAAGGCGGAGTTGAATAAGCTGTAAAATGTATACTAAGTCGTGATGCAGTTATAAATGTAAGATTAATCTGAGAAAATTTTAACTGACAAATAGAGTGATGAATAAGTGAGATTATAAAGTAACGGTGGGTTAGGTTAGGTTAGATTGTAATCCCGAGGGAGTTTTTTGTCTTCTACCGGGCGCGTCCCCAGGTGGTGGATAGGGGAACGCCCTCCAGACGGTGGTAGCGGGCTTCGGCCCGTGGCCTGTTCGGCCGTTCGCGCTGGAGGGCACGATGGCGGTGTTGCCGCTGGGGTGTGTGGACGGAAGTCGCTCGCTTCCCAGTATGGTTTGAGGTATGCTGGGCGGCGAGTGGGCGTGAGAAGTTGGCGGCCTCTTGCAACGACATGCAATGTCGGGTCGGCGAGGTTGCTTGCGGACCCAACCCGAAGTCGTAGATGGGGGAGGACGAGAAGACATACGCCGAAGTCAACTTCCACCTCTAGCAGGCTAGTGGGCGTTGGGCCGGGGGGCTCAACGCTCGCATTGCACAGCTTGCCAGACTGGGGGTGATTCCTGGTGTACAGGATCACCCATACTTTATGCCTGAGGTCCGTCATAGGCCGTACGTAGGCGCTGCATGGAGGGCATCCTAAGGGAAACCCATACACTGCCAACATACGTTGCAAGGTACACCGCAGGTCTTTATAGCGGGTATGCTTGTCGTGCACCGATAAGAGAGTCCCAGATAACCTACTGCTGCCCCTATAGCAGCTGTAGGTATGCGTAATGCATTTTTTCCTGCGTAAACAAAAAAAAAGGTTAGATTGTAATCCATCGACGTTCAATTATGAACTGACGAAGTTTACAAGTTTACAGTAACATATCCATGTACGATATGTTCTAGTGTGATTGAGTAACAAGTATACATTCAAAATTTTCGCATTCGAAAGATTTAATAGCAACATTCTGCTTCAGTCAAAATTTACTTACACTGGTGAAATATTACTTATCCCCTCACCATATTGTTACTTTAACTACTCGTTTTTTTTGTAAATTTAGCTTTTCAATATATAGGTATAAATAATAGTTTTAACCTATTTTGCTAAGAAAAACCAAATAAACTGGCTTTCTGATCCGTGCTTGTGAAGATATAACTGGTAGTTAACTAGTATTTTATAAAGCTATTAAGGACCCTTCTAAACGTTTGAGTGAAAGGTCTAATTATACCAACGTAATATCTCCAACAGATGTGAGGGAAAACGAAATAACAATTTCCCGCTATAACCCTTACTAAGCAACGACTTAATCCCATCAAAGTTTCTTAATACATGCAGAAAGACATGAGATGTAGGCCTTAACTATATTAGGAAATGGAAGTACACGGGCTTAATGACGACCTCCGTGGCCGAGAGGCGTACACACCGGTTTTCAAGGTGTCGCCTGCCCCGAGGTCCAGGGTTCGATAACCGGACAGGTCAATGTAGAAAAAAGTGTTTTACTACATTTTCTCGGGTCTGGGTTTGTGGTACCTTCGTTGTTTCTGGCTTCCAAAATACGAGTGATTTAAATAGTTATTCAAATTGGGATCAGAACAGTGTATGTGATGTTGTCCTCATTTATTTATTTATTTATTATTATTTATTGTTTAATTTTATTATTATTATCTATAATGACACTACTTCTTTTCGTTCTACCGGTGCCTTAAGACGCAAACAAAAGACTGTTGCTGCAAGAAACTTACGGTTATAAATTTACGGTTACGTCTCCTATTTTACCCTCAAATCTATAAAAACCTGAGACACCGACACCGGCCACATTCCCGAAAGCGTATACCGGTTCTATAATAGCATCTTTTACTGCTTTTTTATGACTAGAAGCAATAAAACGAATCATCGGCTCACGTCATCCTACCGCATGAAAATCCTTCGCAATAAATTCTTGGACACTGCTTATTAAATAAGAAAATACTGCCTTCTGATGCTGGGTATTGTTACATTAGATTGCGTTTTCTTTTGTTAGATGTTTAATAATAAATTTATTCAAAATAATGCCACGAAAAGAGGCTATGCTTAACATAATATCCTAATAGGCCGTGGATATGACTTTTAAGGGTAGTACTAACTTAATCCAGGCGAGTCCTTGAAAACAAATTGATTTAAGACATTTAGGGTTTGTTTTTTGTTCTGAGTTTGTCGACGACCTTGATACACATTTATTTAAGAATGACAATAGCGTATTCATATTCTGACTCTACAATAACTACTAATGCCTAATAAGAGTACCATAACTTAAACCACTAAATAATAATAATAATAAATATTTAAGACATGCCTCTTTGGGCCACACAGAGCCATCTAGTCCCAAATTAAGCTACTATTAAGTACCCTGTCGTATGGTGTACTAGACAACCGATAAACTTACATAATTTTTTTTTTTTGTAAATACATAATTTTAATACATATAAAACACCCATCATCATCATCATCATCATCAGCCTATCACAGTCCACTGCTGGACATAGGCCTCTCCAATTGCACGCCACTTAGGTCGATCCTCGGCTTCTCGCATCCAGCTCCTGCCAGCCACCTTGCGCAAATCATCACTCCACCTAGCCTGAGGGCGTCCTACACTACGTTTGCCGAGACGCGGTCTCCACTCAAGAACTCGTTTACCCCAGCGGTTGTCGGTTCTGCGGCTAATATGACCAGCCCACTGCCACTTCAGCTTGCTAATCCGGTGGGCTATGTCGGTAACTTTAGTTCTCTGCCGGATCACCTCATTTCTAATTTTATCCCTAAGAGAAACTCCGAGCATAGCTCTTTCCATAGCCCGCTGAGCGACTTTGAACTTGTGGACTAGCCGTACTGTCAGTGTCCACGTTTCGGTTTCATGACGGGTAGGACGCACTGATTGAAGACTTTCGTCTTGAGGCATTGTGGGATCGACGATGAGAAGACTCGACGTAGTTTCCCAAATGCTGCCCAACCCAACTGAATTCTTCTGTTCACCTCATCCTCAAAGTTGTTTCTACCTAACTGCAATGTCTGCCCGAGGTACACGTATTTCTGAACAACTTAGAGGACGGCGCCGTGCATCGCAATCGGTTGCGGTAGTACATGTTCATTGACATAACCTTGGTTTTATCCAGGTTCATCCGCAAGCCGATGCGCACAGAAGAGTCAGCCAGGTCATTCAGCATCTGTTGTAGGTCCTGCAGCGTTTCTGCCATAATGACGATGTCGTCTGCAAATCGCAAGTGAGAGATGTATTCGCCATTGATGTTGATGCCTCGTCCTTTCCAGTGCAGCGTCTTGAACATATCCTGTCCAATTGTAAACAATTTCGGGGAAATGACGTCCTCTTGTCTCACTCCTCGATGCAACGGTATAGGTTTTGTTTGCTGATTCTGTACTTGGACGGACATGGTGGCGGCTTCGTAGAGACATCTCATCACTTGCACGTACCGCCAATATACTTGGCAACGCTGCAGGGACTCCAGAACGGACCAGATCTCTATCGAGTCGAAGGCTTTCTCATAGTCCACGAATGCTAGACACAAGGGCTGATTGTACTCTTCGGTCTTCTGTATAATCTGCCGCACTGTTTGGTCTATGCTCATTTTCGAGATCAGGTCGAGATGCATGCGAAGCGTATAACCGGCCATAGAAGCGTTCTACTTCGGAAAGGACTGCTGGCTTCGAAGCAACGACTTCTCCACTTGCTGTGGTCAGTTTCGTCAGGTGGCTTCTTCCAAGAGATTGTACAAACACTTTCGACCCCCGATTTTGCTCGATCGCTCTTTCAATCGCAAGAGTATTGGAGCAACGGAGGTCGTGTCGTACGAGCTTACTGATCTCTCGGTTTAGAGCGCGCTTTCCTGACGAAGTGACGGGTGGGTTTTTACGTCGTTCCTTAATCAGCCCTAAAGTTCCTTCCGAAAGCTTTGACTTCCTGCCCTTACGCTGCATTTCACAAATTCTCGTACCTTCTTCCCTGAGGATCCGAACCACATTTTCGAGGTTCTGGTTTACGGCTGTTGTGGTTTCCACGGCAGCGAGTCGGCTTTCCAGGTTTGACTGGAACGTTTCAGATCCTATCATGGTTTGGAGCAAAGTAGGTCGGAGCCTTGACTTCATCAGACGGACACGTTCAGCCTTAAAAACAATGTTCAGAAAGCCTCAAACGAGTCGGTGATCGCTTCCGGTATTAAACCTGTTAATCACGGAGACGTCTCTGAATATATGCTTCTTGTTGGTCATGATGAAGACAATCTCATTTTTCGTCATAGTGTCGGGGTTTTGCCACGTCCACTTCCTTTGGGGCTGTTTTTTGAAGAAGGAGTTCATCAAGAAGAGCCCCTCCCGTTCGAGAAAGTTGACAAGCATTTGCCCCCTATGGTTTCTGCATCCAAATCCATGGGATCCTACTACCGATTCGTTGCAATTCTGTACTCCCACTTTAGAGTTGAAGTCCCCCATAACAACGCTGTAGTGAGTCTTAGTGGTGAAGTGGAGGGCCTTTGATATGTCATAAAACATATCCTCCACCTCTTCGTCCGAGTGTTTCGAGGTCGGTGCGTACGCTTGAACCACCTTGAGGCTATACCTCTCAGTGAGCTTAACAATAAGGTACGCTACCCTGTTCGACACACTGGACACTTCCACAACGTTGTCAGAAAGGGACTTATTTACCAGAAACCCAACGCCACCTTAGGATTGTTGGTCTCCCTCACGAAAGTACATTAGGTGGCCCGACTCGAGGGTTATGGTGTCCTCTCCCTCTCTTCGGTTTTCACATAGCCCTAGGATATGCCACCTAATCTTCCCAAGTTCCACCTTAAGTTGAGCCAGATGCGAGTCTAGCCGTAGCGTGCGTCCGTTGTACGTCGCCAGGGTCAGTTGTTTTTGGTGGCCTCCCGTAACCCGGAGATTCTTCGCACTCCCCGTCCCGCCGTAACCGTGGTCGCCACCATGACCAGGAATAGCGGGACCGCCGGGAACTGGGGGTCGTGGCTTTTTGTGCGTCTGTATAGGAGGTTATGCCCATAATTGCCACGCCGGGCAGACGGGTTGGCGATCGCAGGGCGTAGCTTCTTGCACCGATGACGCTGCTGCCCGTCACCGGCCCGGTACACTTAACTACGCCTTCCGTTTGATGGTTATACCGCCATCGGTCGGTCAATCGCCAGAGCCTCGTTCGTCGTCCAGCAGGATGCACCGCGTGCAGGTGAGGTTGGCTTGGGGCGGAAGATGGCGGTTCGCCCCTCTACATCCCTAACCCAAAACAAAACCAAAACACCCAAACCAGTACAAACAGACATGTTCATGCACACAAATCTTTGTACTGTGCGGGGATTAAACCCGCGATCCATGGCTCAGAAGCAGCGTTCAAGTACTACCACTGATCCAAATGATCGTCAAACTTTTATAATGTCTCTGTGTGATTTTAAAATCTAATCCTCCAGTCTGATTTTACAATTTAGCTGTTAGAAAATGCTATAAAGCTTTAAGTTTATTTTAATGAATTTTTGTGTTTCGGAAATTAAAGAAAAAATTAAACTGCTATTATATCGATGCCTAGCTTTCATTAAAATGGCTCAACGACTTTCAAAATGTTAAGCATTCAAACAGAAGTTTAAACTTATTTGTTGGTTATTATAATATAAATGCACTAGCTGTTGCCCACGACTTCGTCCGCGTCAATTTCTGTTATTATGATAGTGATTATTTTTGCAACATTTTTCACTGATGCTTCGCTCCTATTGGTCATAGCGTGATGTTTTATAGCTTCCTCGATAAATGGACTATCCAACACAAATAATTTTTCAAATCGAACCAGTATTTCCTGAGATTAGCGCGTACAAACAAACAAACAAACTCTTCAGCTTTATAATATTAGTATAGGTAAGCTTTAAGCATTTTAACGAAAATTTTGTATCATTTCAAAGTGTAAGATAAATCTTTTGAAGTGTAATTTGTAGTCGACTGTAGTAGACAGAGACTAAAAAGTGGTGTTCCAATTTTTTAATTAAGTTCTATTCACACTATCCACAAAATGTATGTATATTAAGAACTTTTAGTATTAATATCAATATTTTATATTACTCTTGATCGTAATAATATTAACAGGATTCTTTTGTTATTTAACATTAATATGTTGTAACATTTCAAATTGTTGTGATATGAGCAGTATCTAACCAGTAACTGGTAATGACGCTTTATATTATTTTCTGAATTCAACTAATTTTAAAGTACTCTGTTCTTCATATTTTAGTTTTTTTATAAATATTTTTATATCAATTTATTGAAAGTAAAATAATGATTAAAAAAAAAACATTTTATGTTTTTATCCAAACTAGTTTTAGACTTGGTTTCCCAATCGGTCATAATTATTAAATTGTTCATAGTACTTATTTATCCTGCACCAGTTCAATTGAAACAGACATCTAACCTTAGAAAAGCGCAAAAACACTTTGATTTTATTTCCCGTATATGAGTTACATCTTCCTATTTCATTAGGTCGAGTATCAAAGATATCCTGTCATGGTCAAAACGGCCGACTGACAGTTTCATTTCCTATTAATATTTTCCTTGCAAAAAGAGATGGTTAGAGAAATTGTGTTTCAGAAAAAATATTGTCCAACGCTGTTAGGGGCTTGACAGCCGATTATTTTCTAGTTCAGTCAAAGAAAAAATATGAAATAGATATTTGAGTGAGCTGGGAAAACGTCTTTAGTTTTCCTGAATAGACATTCAGGAATAGCCATTTCACTGGATTTAAGATTTGAGTACTTTGATGGCTTGATGGCAGAAAAACAACAATTAATTAAATTAAACAAGTATAAAAATACAATCAGAAGAAGTAAAAACAGATTATGTTAAACGGTATCATCATGGCCTGGTTGATTTAAAAGGATACCAATGAGTTTTTTCCTACAAAAAAAAAAATCGGAATCAGTCAGCCTGGCCCCCAATTCCGCTAATTTACAAATGGCTCAATAGAATCGTTTACAGTTTATACATCATTTATACAAATTGATGTAAAATGTAACCGATAATTGAGTAATAACCGCGACGGGATAAGAAAAAAAACTATGTTTTTTACCCTTTTTGTTACACTTTCCATATTGAAATGGGGCAAAATTTAAAACTAAATTCTATCAAAAAAATAAAATATTAAAATGGATCACATCACCTCTTAAAATGCTATACGAGCCTAAAGCCAAAACATGAAAAAAGCATAGTAACAGCCTTTAATCATCCTACTGCAGGGTTAATTCAACAATGATGGGGACACTGAAAATATATTCGGCAAATTGAAAACTTTCTTTTTTTTCGTTGGCTGATAATAGAATGAAAACAAAATAAAAATGCAAGCTCGTTGCCAGTTCATTTGCAGTATAAATCCGCACGTTTGATTTCAATCGCGAAATGCAGTTAGGACGGGCGGAGCACTTAATGAAGTGCAATTATACGGGCGGCCGCACGCGAAATGTAGGCAGTGATCACTAACTTGTAGTCTGTAATACTGTCTTCGTACTTTTTCTCCAATTTCCTTTAGTTTATACTCATAAAAAGTAACAGCCTCTAATAAATAAATAAATAATAAAAATAATAAAAAAAAATTTTAAGACATGCCTCACTGGGCCACACAAAGCCATCTAGTCCCAAATTAACCTACTATTAAGTACCCTGTCGTATGGGGTACTAGACAACCGATAAACTTACTTATATACTTTTTTTTTTGTAAATACATACTTATAATACATAGAAAACACCCAGACCAGTACAAACAAACATGTTCATGCACACAAATATTTGTACTGTGCGGATCGAACCCGCGACCCATGGGTCAGAAGCAGCGTTAACTACCGCTGATCCAAATGGTCGTTCCAAATAATCATCCCACTGCAGGGCAAAGGCCTCCATCATTGAATTCAAGTTACCACAGCAATGATGGGTGTACTGGCATAATCTTGCCAAATGCGGGTTGGTGATCACAAACCCGAGCGACGTTCGAAAATTCGAAACTTTTTTGTTGCCCTTCCGACCCGGGAATTAAACCTGGGACCCCAGGATCTTGACCCGGTATTTAAACCACTAGACCAACGGGGCGCTAATAATACTCATAATAAACACTTTATTTTTTTGTGCTTCAATTACATGCTGGTAATATTTAACACTAGTATAACAAAATTTTCCCGCGTGGTATAGTTACTTTGGGCAGTGTCCTTTTCTATGGTATACTCTATCTCTGTTGCTTTCTTCAAAATTATATTATTGGATTTATGCGTGAAAACGTAATCAACGGATTTGCTTTCGAATTTATGATAGTACTATCAGCCCCGGCTTTGCACAATATACAGAGTGTTAGATAAAGAGTATAACAAGCCAAAAGTATAGCCTGTGACATATGCATATGTATATATTTATTTCCCTGTGACATATGCACAGGGAAATGAGGATATCAGGGATTTCATGAAATCCCTAGGGATATGACGAAATCCCGGAAGATTTCGAATATTCTTGTTTATTACGTCTTCTTACTAAAATTATCTAGTGATATGACATACTAAATTATCGTCGGTTATACGTCGTTCCTCTAAACTAAATCTAGTAAAATGTCGGCAAAGCGGATAATGCCGAATAAAAATCGAGCCATGCATTTCTCTCGCTCGCTCTAGTACCCACAGGAGCACTAGTGGGATGGGAACAAATGCGTCGCTCGAGCTGGCGCGGCTCGTGTACAGTGTTGCCAACTTAGTGGATATTCTACTAAAACTGGTGGTTTTAACAACCCCATTTAGTGGCGAAATATTGCTTTTAGTGGCTTACTGATTTTTCGAGTGATTTATTAAAATTCAATTCCAACTTAAAATACGATCGCTCAGTCACAAATCACTTGTATTGTATGTACATTTTAATGTTGTACAAAAGTTAATATGCCAGGTGGTAATCATTCCAGGTATGTAACAATGAATCCGATGGCGCCTATTCATGTCAAAATTGTAATCAGCCTGTGTTTACAACAGTATTCTTTATTTCAATACACTTAGTTTAGTAAAATGACATATCTCTGACTTCATATTAGTATTTTGTCATATTACTAGATGATTTTTGTAAAAAGACGTAATAAACAAGAATATTAGACATTTACCGGGATTTCGTCATATCCGGGATTTCATGAAATCCCTGATATCCTCATTTCCTTGCGACACATATAAATAGTAGGCCTGTAGTAAAGTCAGAAATTTGATATCTTAATTTTTTTCCATACAAATCAGTTGTTTTTGTATGGAAAATTACAAAATGAAAATGATTATATCAAATTTTTGACTTCACCATAGTATTTATATGCGTATCTTAAGATATTTAAGCTGGTTTCAACTTGTTATGCCATTGACCTTACAGCCTGTATAATTTATAATTTCTCAATGAGTTTAAGTTTAATAGCTCCCAGGTTTATTTTTTTACGACACCTATCATTATATACAGTGTACCAGTGTACACTAAATTCAACAGTACCTAATCTTCATTAAGAATCAATCTCATTTAAAGGTGAAAACTGCATAAATATAGTCGTTTTATTAATGGTTATCCTCTCATTGGACCGGCTATGACCCTAGTTTATTTGTATAATATTATTTTAGAATTTGGCCGTTTACTAATGTTTTTGATTTCGGTTATGAGTTTTGACAATTTGTGACTAAATGAACGTTTTGGTTTTGTTAAAAAATAAAAAATAGAACACTCAATCCAGATGCACATTCCTTGTGTAGGTATGTAGAAAAAATAAACCAACAAGTTTCTATCTATAATATAAAAAAAAATCGCTGAATGTGTTGCTAAGCGCGAATCTCGAGAACAGCTGAACTTATTTTTATAATTCTTTTTTTTTATATTCCTTGAAGTTAGGTACTTAGGTTTAGGTAAGTTAGGTACTTCAAGGAATACGTTTCTAAGGAGAGAAAAAATCAAAAAACAACTTTTAAATACTCCCATAAACATATTTTTTCCAACCCCTCTTTATTTCATCTATAATGACAAATAAATATGGAACCACCTTCATTTTTATTTGTCATAGTACTTACCCTATTCTCTGTTTTTCAATTTGTGTTAAATTCGCTTAAAGTATCGTAAGATTACTATTATCTCCTTATTATCTCTCATAATATCCGTGTAACAGCTGCATACGTGATACTGGCCGAACAGTGTATCCACTGCAGAAAACACAAGTACGTCGCCATAAAAAGGAAGAAGAAGAAGAAGAGGTGATGACAATTAATTGATACGGGGTTTATACCATGTACCTTAGTTTGAGCCAGCGCCGTGATCACGGGAGAACGTCCCGTGATCATGGCGCTTGCAACAGTGCCGAAATATCGGGAACTCATAAAAACTAAGGTACATGGTATAAACCCCGTATCAATTAACTCTAGTGATAGTGACCATGGAAGTTTAAATCAGTATATTCTCGACAAAGGTTCAGTTATTTTGTGCAAAACGGTTTTGAAATACCTAGTAACTACTCCTCTGCAGCGCTAAGATAAGGCTGGATTATTCCACTCCGCTCGCTAAACGCCTGAGTGGACATGACAGTGAGAGGAAGATGCTTTCGTTACAGTTAAGTGTAAAGTGAAAACTATTATGAATCATGCAATTTATAGACTCCGGCGTTAGTTTCCATAAACAAAAATTAATTATTAAAAAATATATTGCTTATAATTCTCGTTTCGTTAACACTAGCCTAGGTAACTACACCACTCTACCCGCACCGACACAGTGAGCTACCACTAGTAATGCAAAAAAATCTGCCCGCCCGCCCTCTAAAATTCATGCAGTACAGATAATGCTCATGCGCATTGGTCTACATTGACCTAGTGGTGTTAATACCGGGCCAAGATCTCTGGATCCCGGGTTCGATCCCCGGGTCGGGCAATAGAAGTTTCGAATTTTCGAACATTGTTCAAGTTTGCGGTCACCAACCCGCATTTGGCAAGCGTGGAGATTATGCCTGTACCCATCACTGCTATGGAAACTTGAATTCAACGATAGAGGCCTTGTATGCAGTGGAATGATCATAGGCTGTTACTTTACAGTTATTTCAATTAATAGTTCCCAACACCAATACAAGAAAAACCTCGGCGCGTTTCGCCACTTTATGAAGCATCCCCAGGACATGTTGTCGCCTTCGCTGGGCTCTGACGGCTGACCTATGAAGTCTTCTTCGTGCGTGATAGGTACAAAGATAATGATGCCATAGTAGCTAGTGGTATAGAAATTTATAATGTATTACAGGAACTGATCGATATTTATACACTTGAACACTTGAAGCTTCGATAGCATTCGATAGGCTCTTTTTATAATTCGTCTAAAAACAAATTCCGTTTTCGTTCAATCCACAACACTAACGATAATCTTTAAACGATTTATTTCTTTACGCTAAATCAGGCCTACATACAGGGTGAAATTTTAACCACTTTCCAAATTTTACTATAGCAATCTACGAGGTAAAAAACAAATGACGTATTTTTTCTTTTGTTATAGCCCAGTACAAAAATGTGAAGATAAAGCACTTTGAAAATGTCCGACAAAAATAAAAAAAATTTGATAATGCATCCTAGTAGCACTTTTTTTACGCGATGTGCATCTCATTTATTCATTACAATACTATCCATACGTTTTTGTGTTTCCCTTTATACCTTAACAGGTCTGGGACCGTAAAAATTGAAAACTATATCGCGAAAAATATTTTCGTGTGACAACTTAATTAACATTTTTTACTTCATACATAGGCTCTAAATACGATACTGAACGCATAAAAAAATTTTGGAAAGTGGTTAAAATTTCATCCTGTATTTGGCAAGCAAACTAAATATCCAACTGGGATTCGTAACATTTTTCATGAGGAAGGTCATATTTAATGTGTTGTTTTTATTTTAGATATGAGATCGCCTGGATTCGGACTCCCATGGACTTTTAAAGGGTATATTCAAAAATTACTGCAAAAATAAAAGTTTTCATTGCTCGCTAAGGTCAAGTTTTATTTATTTCTGCGGCATAAATGGGCAGTAATATCCTTCCTATCATTGACCACAATGCGATCTTGTCCCCGCCTAGGGCTTTTATTTTTTATGTATGGAATTGATGTTCTAATTATGACTGTCGCCCGTAAAACGTCCCAGGGATTGTCTTCGGAAGGTAACTGAACAGAAAACAGTGGTTTGTTTCTAGCATACGAATTGCTGAGCCGCTGCATTATTGCAAAGCTGAGACACACATCTCTTTCTTTAAGATTTGATTGATTCTCTAGCACTTTTTATTTTGTTTGTATTACTTTTAATTTTCTTTTTGTTTATAAGTAACGTCAGGAGTGATGTATACTAGCATAAGATATCATCACGGGACCCCAAGATCTAGGCCTCTTAAGCCCACTAGAACAACGGGGCGATATTATAAAAATTTTCTCGAATATTATTTACATGCATTTGTAGTGACCTATTTGTTTTACATGTTTATATAAATTTGTGTTTAGTTATAATATTTTGTTTTCATTGTGTAAATTCATTGCATTCTTATATTTTAATAATAAATTAACTAACAGGCAAAGTCGCGCTGCGCGCGTAGTATTGTAAAACTGCTGACGCTCGTGAAGCACGCGCTATTGTTCTCAACTGCGTATAGGCACGCCGTGTGGAGAGGGACACTTCGATTCTGTAACTGACGGCGAATGCACGTTCGATCTCGGCCCGCTCATTATTTTTGTACGCGCGCGTAAGCAACATCGTACCGTAGTTTAGTATTTAATAATTCTCGTATTCATCATATTCGTATCTCATCAAATTATCTTTTGTGCGCGTGTAACTGTTTTATTTATGAATTTATATATGGAATTTTTGTGTTGTGAATAAGACTATAATTTAATTAATCAGACTTTAATTTATCATTCCCGATAAAATATTCATTCCATATTTGGTGACTCCCGACTTTAAAGACGCGAATAGTTCCGGTACGTTCTCGAACAATTTACTACTGCGTCGCGCGTTAAATACCCTCCGGTAAAAATAAAAAACGCGAATTCTAGAACATTCGAGATGGCGATGGAAAGCTCTACTGCAACGACTAAATCAGCGACATCCGAGGTCATATGCAAAGTAGGCATGAAGATGCCACCATTCTGGGCTCAAGAACCGGCACTGTGGTTCGCGCAAATCGAGGGGCAATTTCACATTAGCGGCATAACGGCGGATACGACGAAATTCTATCACGTCATTGCGCATCTTGACCACCAATACGCAGCTGAAGTGAAGGACATAATTATCGCACCGCCAAAAGAGGGTAAATACGAGAAGCTAAAGAAAGAACTTATAAAACGGTTGTCCGAGTCGCAGGAAAAGAAAGTGAAACAACTGTTAGTTCACGAAGAGCTCGGTGACCGAAAACCATCCCAGTTCCTGCGTCACCTTCAGACACTGGCAGGTCAAACCATTCCCGACTCCTTTCTGCGAACACTATGGTCAAGCCGATTACCCCAGAATATCCAGACCGTAATAGCTACACAACCAGATACAACACTAGAAATAGTAGCTGAGTTAGCAGACAAGGTTTACGAAATTGCACCGCCTGCACCAGTATTGGCTAGCATCGGCCCAAGTACCAGCAGTAACGCCGTTAGTGAGTTGGCGAAACAGATTGAAGAGCTGTCGCGACAAGTTTCTTCATTACAAGGGCAGGTACGTTTTAATAATAAAACTAGATTCCCCCGTGAACGAAGTGCGACACCAAACCGAAATCGCAGGCGAACTTATTCAAATTCAAAAAGTAACGATTTTTGCTGGTACCATGACAAGTTTGGCGCGAAAGCACTTAAATGTACGACGCCATGTTCATTTACCGCACCGTCGGCGTTAAACGCAAATGGCAGCCGGAACTAGCGGCTAACGACTGCCTCAATCAATCAGGCCGCTTATTTGTTGTAGACTGCTATTCTAAAATATCTTTTCTAGTTGACACGGGATCAGACCTCTGCGTGTACCCACGATCAGCGCTAAAAGAACCACGCCGGAAAACGGACTACGCGTTGTTCGCTGCCAACGGATCGTGCATAGGCACCTACGGCTGGTTGCACCTGGAGCTCAACCTAGGGCTGCGGCGTGTATTTAAATGGAGGTTTGTGGTAGCAGATGTGTCAAAACCTATTATAGGAGCTGACTTCCTTAGATATTACGACCTACTCGTAGATCTGAGAAACCACCGGTTGATCGACGGCCTGACGACAGTATCTATAGCAGCCAAACCAGTGGAAGAAACAACTACAGACGTCGCTTCAGTTAAGGTCGTTCCCGGCCACAGTAAATTTCATCAGCTTCTACGTAAGTACCCTGAGATCACCAAGCCAGCCGGTATCCAGCACCCAGTAAAACATCAAACGGTCCACTACATTAGAACGACATCAGGCCCACCAGTAACATCTCGACCACGATGTTTACCACCAGATAAACTGAAAATAGCACAGCAAGAGTTCGAAGAGATGCTTTCAAATGGTACAGCGCGCCGCTCTGAAAGCCCTTGGGCTTCACCACTTCACCTGGCACCGAAGAAAGATAACGGTTGGCGTCCTTGCGGTGATTACCGAGGCCTGAATGCTCGTACCATACCGGACAAATACCCAATCAGGCATATCCAAGACTTCGCTCATCAACTGGCAGGCAGCATGATATATTCTAAGGTAGACCTGGTCAAAGCGTACAATCAGATTCCGGTAAACCCTGAGGATATCGCGAAGACAGCTATCACCACACCGTTTGGGCTCTTCGAATTTCCGTTCATGACGTTTGGTCTACGCAATGCAGCCCAAACCTTCCAGCGATTCATAGACGAAGTCCTCAGGGGACTACCATTTTGCTATGGGTTCGTTGATGACATTTTAGTCTACTCGGATTCTGAAGCTCTGCATTTACAGCACCTGGAGCAGCTTTTCCAGCGCTTGAGCGAGTACGGTATCGTCGTAAATACCGCTAAGTGTGAGTTTGGGCAGTCACACATAACATTTCTAGGCCACGACGTAAGTCAAAATGGTATCCAACCACCTGCAGACAAGGTGAAAGCACTGCAGGACTACCCCATACCCAAGACGGTTAAGGAGCTGCGACGTTTCTTTGGCATGTATAACTTCTATCGTCGTTTTATACCAGGAGCTGCACAAATCCAAGGCCCACTCAACGTTCTGCTATCAGGACCAAAGACTAAAGGAACGGAGAACATAACACTATCGCCCGAAATGCTCGAAGCTTTCAACAACTGTAAAACCAGTCTTGCAGATGCAGCCATGTTAGCCCACCCTGAGCCAGACACCGAGTTAGCTATTCATACAGACGCTTCCGATACTGCTATAGGAGCAGCCTTGCAGCAGCAGGTAGATAACAACTGGAAACCGTTAGCATTTTTCTCTCGACGACTTACGTCTGCACAAAAGAAATACAGCCCTTACGACCGGGAACTCTTGGCTATCTACGAAGCAATCAAATACTTCCGACATATGGTTGAAGCAAGACCGTTCATAGTGTATACTGACCACAAACCGCTAACGTACGTTTTCGAACAAAACCGTGAGAAATGCTCTCCAAGGCAATTCCGTTACTTGGACTTTATAGGTCAATTCACCACGGATATTCGCTACGTCGCAGGGAAGGAAAACGTAGTCGCAGATGCTTTTTCTAGAATCGAAGCTATTTCGTTGCCTATAAACTACGAAGACCTTGCAAGATCCCAGAATGCTGATCCAGAGTTGCAAGGCTTACTAAAAGCAAACACTTCATCGCTAAAATTAAACAAGGTTAGAACTGCTGATTCACAGACAGAGATAGTATGCGACGTTGCTAAACATCCACGACCTTACTTAACTGCCGAATTCAGAAAACCCTTGTTTGACGCACTACATCGATTGAGCCATCCTGGTACTAATGCAACTGTCAAGCTGGTGTCTAGACGATTTGTATGGCCTGGAATAAAAAGAGATTGCCGGAATTGGGCCAGAGGATGCAAAGATTGCCAAATAAGTAAGGTGACCCGGCACACACATTCTCCCACCTCCCACTTCCCAATTCCTTCCCATCGCTTTTCCCATGTCCACATGGACATAGTAGGGCCATTACCATTCTCGCTTGGTTACAGGTACTGCCTCACAGCCATTGACCGGTTCACTAGATGGCCTGAAGCGTACCCCCTGGCTGACATCACCGCAGAGACATGCGCCCGCGCTTTCATTGCTGGCTGGGTGTCTCGATTTGGCTGTCCCGCGAAGATCACGACTGACAGGGGCAGACAGTTTGAGTGCGAGCTCTTCCGCACCATGACCGCCATTCTTGGTACACAACATCGTCCCACAACGGCATATCATCCTGCTTGCAATGGCATGGTGGAGCGCTTTCACCGCCAATTGAAGGCAGCCATCATGTGCCACTCCTCTTCAACCTGGGCAGAAGCACTTCCCCTTGTGCTGCTGGGCATCCGCAGCGCCTGGAAGGACGACGTACAAACTACGGCAGCCGAACTAGTATACGGTGAGCCACTCAGACTCCCGGGTGAATTCTTCGTTCCCGCTACCAATACCAGCAACGACCCGACGAGTTTCGTAACACGACTCCGCCTCCATATGGCGAAGCTGACCCCAGGAAGCACAAGTCGGCACGACAACAAGACCTTCTACGTACCCAAAGGCCTAGCTACAGCAGAGTTTGTCTTTCTTCGACAAGACGCTTCCAGACGCTCGCTAGAACCACCATACACAGGTCCATACAAGGTGCTGCATCGAAAGGAGAAGACTCTTAAGCTGGCTATACGAAACAAAGAGGTTACGGTCTCCATAGATCGGGTAAAACCAGCTTACATCGCTAAAGATGACACCATGACTGGTAAACCGAAGAACACACAATTGGGCACTACTGCAAGAGAACCGCCGTCGAACGAGGCTGAGGAGACGAAAAAGACCAGATCGGGTAGAAGGGTTCGATTCCCTGACTACTATCGACCTCAGTAGCCTTCAGTCTCAGCAGGGGGGTAGTGTAGTGACCTATTTGTTTTACATGTTTATATAAATTTGTGTTTAGTTATAATATTTTGTTTTCATTGTGTAAATTCATTGCATTCTTATATTTTAATAATAAATTAACTAACAGGCAAAGTCGCGCTGCGCGCGTAGTATTGTAAAACTGCTGACGCTCGTGAAGCACGCGCTATTGTTCTCAACTGCGTATAGGCACGCCGTGTGGAGAGGGACACTTCGATTCTGTAACTGACGGCGAATGCACGTTCGATCTCGGCCCGCTCATTATTTTTGTACGCGCGCGTAAGCAACATCGTACCGTAGTTTAGTATTTAATAATTCTCGTATTCATCATATTCGTATCTCATCAAATTATCTTTTGTGCGCGTGTAACTGTTTTATTTATGAATTTATATATGGAATTTTTGTGTTGTGAATAAGACTATAATTTAATTAATCAGACTTTAATTTATCATTCCCGATAAAATATTCATTCCATACATTCATGCCAGATGTTGAAATGATGCTTACGAATGTTTGTTGTATATTAGAATCGTCATATTACTTCAATATATTAAATCAGGCTTCCAAATATTTTCATCGTATTTCATTCGTCGTGTTGAATAATAATTTCTTCTGAATATTCCATTAAAAAATTAAAATGTATCTGTACAGAGTCAATTTCTAGGCACGCGGTATCATTATGTATGCTTATGAATATTACGTGTCGCATTTTATTACCATATATACATTTTCTCTCAGTACAAAAGAAACCAATTGTTAAAGTACTAGGATCAAATTTAAAACCAGTTTTTTCCGAAAAGTGTGGAAAAAATAATTTATCGCTTTATTTCGGTTGCCTCCGCTGTTATTTAAACTTATAGTGACTTTTGCGATTCATGGACCGAGCCACGGATTGCCAACATGGAAATAAAAGTATAAATCATTAATGAAAAAAAAAAAACAAGACATATTCCCATTAGTTCTGTTAAAAACCAAGCTAATTATTAACAGAACTAATGCGATAAAAAGTCCCATTAGTTCGGTCAACAGAACTAGTGGGAATAAAGGCCTTAAGCCACTAGAACAACGGGGCGATATTATAAAATTTTTCTCGAATATTATTTACATGCATTCATGCCAGATATTGAAATGATGCTTACGAATGTTTGTTGTATATTAGAATCGTCATATTACTTCAATATATTAAATCAGGCTTCCAAATATTGTCATCGTATTTCATTCGTCGTGCTGAATAATAATTTCTTCTGAATAATTCATTAAAAAATTAAAATGTATCTGTACAGAGTCAATTTCTAGGCACGCGGTATCATTATGTATGCTTATGAATATTATGTGTCGAGTTTTATTACCATATATACATTTTCTCTCAGTACAAAAAAAAAACAGTTGTTAAAGTACTAGATCAAATTTAAAACCAGTTTTGGCGAAAAAGGGAGAAAAAAAGAATTTAATCGCTTTTTTTCGTTTGCCTCAGCTGTTATTTGAACTTGTAGTGACTTTCGCGATTCGTCTTATTACCGTGTGACCGATACACGTTTTGACAATATAGAAATAAAAGTACTTATAAATCAGTAATGAAAAAAAAAACTACACGTTGAATTTTAAATCATAATTATCATAGCCAGCCGACCTACTTTGATTTCACAGTAATGATAATTTTAAGTCAAAGCAGTGCATTTCTTGTTTGTAAACGAACTTGAAGTACCAATAAAAGAAAAAAATTAAAAATAAAATAAAGAATGCATGACTGGTCGGGTGAGAATAATCAGTATTACTACAAGAACAATGAAACTATTCGTATAACTTATTAAGTATGAATGTAACTTTAACAATGGTTTGAATGCAATAAGTTTAGTTGCAGAGTGCACGAATAATTCGACAGAGACAATGGAGTTTCCGCAGTCGGCTTAACAAAACGTACTTTGTATGGATCTACTGAAATTGTGCAATTATCGCACTTTGTCATTTACATAGTTGCGGCTTTGTATGATAGCTTTTATTACCTTACATTAAAGTATTCAAAGTTGTATCAAAATCCTTAAATTAAATAAGGCTAAACACATTTTAAAACTAACAAAAAAACACTATAATACCATATTTTTCCGTGCAAAACAAATCCGGCCTAGCGTGTGTCGGGCTCGGGCCACACGCAGTGTAGGTGTACTGTACCTACGCATCACAAATGTCGAAAGCGCCTCGTCCGGCATGCGAGGAGATGCGGGTTCGAGTCCCGCCTGAGACATTATATTATATAAAACATAAATTGAAACTTCTTATTTGTCTGACTGTATCCCTAAGATATATGACGGGAACCGTTTAAAATTATGTTTTAGGAATAAACTTGACAGATTTTTGTACACATCAAGCTAATTATAAATTATCATCAATGAGAATTACCGGATTTTGCAGATAAACTGTGTCAACATCTTTGCAGGACATTGTTCAAACTAAAGCTACAATGTAAATGTTGTAAAAATTATAAAATTTAAAGCCAAAATGAAAGTCGAACAGATTTTACATGCAGATAACATTACTTAAACAGCAACCTTGAAGAGAAATAATTACTTTCTTTTGTTTATACTCCCGCAGTATGCCGGAGCCAAGATATTTTGGCGACACAGTCCAACTTAGATTTATTGCGGAAACCTAATGTATGTATATGTGGAATGAATAAAAATTTATAAAATGTGGCCTCTATCAGTCTATTGCTGGGTACAGACCTCTCCAAAAAGAGGTTTTTGCTGTTATCGCCACGATTGGCAGGTCGCATTTTGGCCAATGGCGGAGAGAAGATGCTGTTGCTTATCTTCATCTTCTTGTAGTCATCTCAAACTGTCGCACTGTAGCCATAGAACAGATTTTGGAGATGTTTTTTGTTTCTGGTCATGTTAGGCATTTTTAAAAGATTTATGTTGCATTAATTTTTCCGGAATAAATCTGATGATTCATTCGTGTTAAACTATTGGCTTATGACCAATGATTATGAGTCGTATGATAGTCGCACTATCTCTGAAATATTATTGTTGTTATTAATCGTTTTCATCGACTTAAGGGCTAAAACAACAATTAATTTGAGTTTACCAAAGAAGTAAAGGCGCGGCAGACCAAGATGCTGCTGATGGGGTATAATGCTGCGGATGGGAACTAAATTTCTTATCGTAAGTCTGACCTATAGACAAGCGTTGAGCGAGGAAATAGAGGCCTTTGCCTAGCACTGGGTTTCTGAGGCTTTATCTTTTATACGACGCAATCTACTGCAGCCACTTTAATTCAAAACATAAACCCAATTTTAAGTAATAAAAAACTTTAACAGATCAAGTACCAATCCTTTTTAGGGTGATTCATCGAATTATCCACACAATTGAAAGGGTACAAAATGGCGAGGGAAAAGTGAGGTAGAAGAAGCATAGATGATGATGTTGATTTGATGTAAACTACATACATATAAGCATGATGATAGTCATCCAAAATCACTGAAATCATTAAAAAAAATTGTATAAGATACAGTAAAAATCTAAGCAGAATAAATAGCAATCTTCTTAACGTATCATCTTAGGTACCATCGAAACGTCTCTACTGTATGTGTTTTTTCATTTATTAATCAAAAGGAGATGTCCCAAATTGTATGGAGGCCAGGCCCAGAACCTGTACACCCCACCAAAAGTTAGACCAATACACGTACAAGATTTTGTTATTATCCAATTCTTTTAAAATGGCTACGTTAAGTGGTTCAAATAAAGAGATAAGTAAGAAAATAGCAATACAAAACCATCATGGCGGAAGATAACATTTTGATGACGTCTGTCAGTTTTGGCAGTTTCAAAATAGCGCATATAAGAGTCGAGTGCCATCGCTTGCGTAGTAACAACAAACATTATGAAAGTAATGTGTCGATCAATACCAAATCCAGGAAACGAAAAAGAGGTTGTTTAAATAAACTACATTTAAAACGCGACAAGCAGAACAAAAACTTGAAGTGAATGATTATGACAAAGTGACAAGGGGTATCTGACAGCTACTTAACTGACATTTAAAGTTTTTTTAGATTGACGCCATCTTGAAATGCCTAATGGAGTTTGATAAATTATTCGATCTTATTTATTTTTGAACCACTCAATTATACATTAAATAAATTTATATGTATTTTGCCCAGAAACAGTATTTTTTTCTTGATTTTTGAAAATAGTGTACTTTGTCTGGGCCTATTATGGGACATCTCCTTTGTCAAAGAGTATTTAAATTGTTATTTTAGTTTAATCATATCGTAAAAGGGTAACGTAAAAAAAACATTTAGCTGAGTACAGCACTCAATGTAATCTAAAGTATTATTCTGTGCTTTTTTCCCAGAAATAAACGGACCAAAGAAAAGAAGACTGGTACAAAATTTAGTGCGCTAGTTCAGAAGGGCCGTCGTAAAACTGCAAATCACCGTCGAACTAAGTATATGCAAAGATTTTTAAAGTTTAAAAAGATCTTTGGTAAAAGCATTTTGTAGGAAATTGGAAAGGTGACAGAAAATATTATGCTTTACATGCAAAGTATACAAAGAAGGTTTATAAGACTTAAAGCTATCTTTGGTAATCTAAAAAACATGAGACGAAAATGTTAGACTTTTTCTTAGGTTAAGCAGCACGATGCCATTTTATAGCGATCCTAATAAATTGACAAATAAAGAATTATGATGAATTGTAATTTGTTTCGATTTTAAGATAAAGCGTTGTTTTAGGACAACACAACATGTGAACCTAAACCACAGAGTATTCAAGTACCTATATCTGTCTATACTTAATATAATAAAGCTGAAGAGTTTATTTGTTTGTTTTTTTGAACGCGCTTATCTCAGGAAGTAGGTACTGGTACGAATTTAAAAATTGTATTTGTGTTGGATAGTCCAACTATTGAGGACGGCTTTAGGCTATATAACATCACGCTGCGACCAATAGGAGCGAAGCATCAGTGAAAAATGTGGCAAAAATAATCGCGATTATTATAACAGAAATTGACGGCATTGACGCGAGTAAGTCGCGGGCAACAGCTAGTAATATATATTAATCGTATTGAGTAACTATGCTATGAAAAAATTCCGGATTAGCTAGATCTAAAATAGTATTCATGAACGATCCGAATCTACTTTTTTTACTGTCTCAGTCTCTTTTTTTCTTCTGAGCTTCTGAGGTTGATTACCCATCGAATAATTTGAAGATTTCGCTAGTTATACAAACCATGTCACTTTTAATTTTATTTATATTTGTGTGTACGAATATCAGTTATATTAATTGGTACAGGTTTTCGGTCCTACCTTGATCAACGAGGGCATGTACAGGCAACAGCACGTCAACCTACCACAAAACGTCAAACTTTCTCAATTGATATTGATTTCTACTTTTTGGACTTAAAGTTGAAAATCGATTTAATGACCTTTAACTTTTTGGGTAGGTTGACCTGCCGTTGTCTGTACATCAGAATAGAGTTGGTTCATGTTGATGGATTGTCGGGATGATTTCTTGTTGGATAACACAATTTTTTTATAAAAATTCAATTTAAGAGCTCGTCAAGTCAATAACCTCCTTTGTTTTTTGTAAGTCGAAAAATGTTGGTAAAACAAAAACAGTAAATGCTAAATAATACACATAATGACAACATTTCCCTATCTTAATGTTGGGCTTTTTGTATTATATTTTTAAGATTTACTTACCGTCAAAGCAAAGAGCCCTCCATAACAGTCGGAGACAACCTCATTACCGATTTATGAAGTATGCAGAAGATTCAAATGTGTTACAATTTGCAAGAGTATGAGACGGTGACGTGTATTTACATGTTTGCTTATAAATCCATGATAGCCAAACATCGTCACTGTATTAAATATAAAAAATTCTGGGCGTATGATTCTAACACGATTTAATTATTCTTTGCTTAAGTATTGAACAACTAAAAATGTTAAAGAAATTGGTCGAAATGACTTATCACATCTAGACTTCATTCTCAAGTCTCTGGATTCGATCGTCGGGTCGGTAACCAGTTTCGAGCTTTTGAAAATTGCTCGGGTTTATGATCACCGACCTACATTTGGCGAGCATGGTGTTCATGCCTGTACTCATCATTGCAGTGAGAACTTGAATTCAATCATAGTGGCCTTTGGCCTGCAATGAAATGATAATAGGCTGTTACTTTACTTTTTCATCTCGAATTTACGAAAATATTATTAAAAGACATTAGTGATTAAAATACCTTCATCGTCTATGTTCTGCCTAACCGCCGAGTAAGTACTTCAGAGCCGTATATTAAAGATAATAAAAACTATTGAATTTATGTAATTTAAGCAGCTAAATATCAAAAGAGGCTCTGTCAATATATTACAGCATACAGCTCATGCAAGCTCCAAGTCACGTCCCTAAGTAATTGCTTCAATGTCAAGGCTATCATACAAATTGCATATTTATGAAGAGATATGACAAGATTTCATAAGTCTGACCAAATATGCTTTATGAAAATATTTTGTTTATGCTTTTATATTTAAAATAAAAAGGAAAATAACTATTTTTAATATTATTTAATCAAAGTGTGCGGTTATCGGTAGTCTAGGACGCCCTCAGGTCAGGTGGAGTGATGATTTGCGCAAGCAGGCTGGCAGGAGTTGGATGCGAGAAGCCAAGGATCGACCTAAGTGGCGTGCAACTGAAGAGGTCTATGTCCAGCTGTGGACTGCGATAGGCTGATGATGATGATGATGTGCGGCTATCTGCATATTAACAGAATAAGCACCATCCCTTAAACTTCTTTATTTATGTGTATCGCAAGATGACTAAAGAGGTACTAGCAGAAAACGACTAGTAAAAGCGTCTTCTTTCTACCATTGGCTAAAATTAACCAAACAGAGATCATTTTAGACCATTTTTAAGCAAATAAATGGCTGAGGTTGCCCAATTTGTTAGAGTTAGATGAAAATAATACTACAATAAAACAGAAATTTCACAGAATTTAATAAATTATTAGTGATTTAAATTTAATTTACCTATTAATTACATTTGACTAGAGTTAGTTTTGGTTTAATTAATATAATTTTATTATTGTTTTGTTTTTTTTAATATCATGTAAAAATAATGTGTTTTTTACATTCAGATTATTTTTTTCTTCAGTTAAAATCAGTTAAAATCAGTTTTATTTCTGCAAATAGGCCCCAGGAGGCGCTTTAACACGTCCCAATTTAAACCTACCACTAATATGAAATGTAGTAGAACTATTAAGAAATAATGTTCCCACTAGTTCCACTATTTGGTGGTACATTTAAAAGAAGAACTAGTGGGTAATAAAAGTCCCATTAGTTCTACGGTAAAACTGTTCAGTAGAACCATTGAGAATAAAGGTAAGTTCGCGCCCCTCCTAAGACAGCCGAAAAATGTTTATGTAAAGGAATTGTATTTTCAAACTAAGATCGCCAAACTCGCCATGCGTGGCATTGGCAAAATTCAGCTTTTGAAAGAGCCTATGTCCAGCAGTAGACTAATGCTGGATTATCTAATGAAAAAATTAGACTTTGCAATGAGGGCTAAGTCTGTTCAGTTTGAATTGCAACTCGGTTCTAACTCAACCAAAAAGTTTTCCATGTGACGTGAACTCCCGCAAGTTTCCGAGCAAGGGGAACAATTAGATTAGTTACGATTTACAAACTTGGAATCAGAATGACTGGGTAAAGGCACGTTGTCTATCTGTAGCCTTTTGAGAATAAACCTTTTTAAGTAGCTACAAAAAAAAAGGAAAGGTTGGACATGTTAGCGCGTTCTTTTTTACTAACGTTTCGTCGGTGCGCCTGCCAAACCTTACATGTGAATTTTTTAAATTTTTTTTTTATTCGCTAGATGTCACTAGTTTTCAAACGCCGAACTGATGCAAAAACCCGTTTGTGCATATTCCGTATAAAAACAGCGTTGCCAAATTACTTAAGTACACTTTAATCTACCGACAGTTACTTTAAAATTTGGTATGTGTAGTAATGTCACATATCATTTTTGAAAGGTAAGTCCAGTGACACATGTCAAATTAAATTTTTCGAATCCCTTTTATTTTTTAATCTGTGTGTAGCACATAGCAGGGTTTTTGGAGTTGGGTCGGGGGGCTCAACGCTCGCATTGCACAGCTTGCCAGACTGGGGGTGATTACTGGTGTACAGGATCACCCATACTTTATGCCTGAGCGGGCCTCAGGCATAAAGTATGGGCATAGGCCGTACGTAGGCGGTGCATGAATGGCATCCTAAGGGAAACCCAACATACGTCGCAAGGTACACCGCAGGTCTTTGTAGTGGGTATGCTTGTCGGGCACCGACAAGAGTGTCCCACATAACCTACTGCTGCCCCTGAAGCAGTAGGTATGCGAAATGGATGCAAGAGAACTACTTCAAAACGAGTCTAAGAAGAAGCAAAAAGATGAGGTGGAGGAGGAGGCCATGGTGTGGACTGTGGTCCCGCAAACTTCACCAAATAAAGGAGAGGGCTAAGCTTCAATCTCAAGAGCTAACAGTGCAAGAGCTGGTGCGAGCTATCCGCACCAGCACTGATAACATTATTCACTGCGCTGGGCGAAGTGGGAAAGTCTCAGGAGTATTCGAGAGGAACTTTAAGGATGCTGCAGCTGTTGTCACGGCATTTGTTGAAATACTGGTGGCGAGACCAAAAGAAGAGGAAATCCAACGCCTCAATGCTTCTAAAACGAGGTTAACAGAGGAGCTCCAAGAGCTAAAGTAACAAATGGAAATCCTTAAACAGCAACAGCAAAATTGACGAACCCATGCTTCCTACTCCTTCCTTGGCGTTGGCACAGGCCCTATCAGAACGCGAAGAAATAGAGCGCAGCTTAATGGCCAAATGTGGTGCCATGATGAATGCTCGGTTCTGCGGTATTAACGATCGGCTCCTACCGGCTAAACGGCTTATACCATTTGCCATTGGCCGCAAACGAGATGAAGAGTTGGCAGGTGCAACACCACTACCATCTACGGCAGAAGCACTGTCCTTCGCGCCAAACAAGACAGTAGCTTCCCCTAAACTGGCTACTTCGAAAGATAATACAAAATCGATCCAGAAAGCAGGGCCGACGCCGAAAGCAACTAAGGCTATCGATGCTCAGCCAATAGCCACGACATCACTGACAAACAGAGGGAACCACGGAGCCAAGGCTCCAACGACGAACGTTCCGATACCTCCTCCAGGCAGGGCTCGAAGCAGACGGCGACGCGTGCCTAGTGTGCCTACTGAAACCGAGCTCGGCCCGCTTCCAGCACCGCTTCCAGCCATGGAGGAAGGGTAGACTACGGTGTTCAAGCGGGGATCATCATATCAGCCGAACGACACCCACTGCTTGGCATAGGCCTCCCCCAAGGATCTCCACAACGATCGGTCTCGTGCTGTCCGCATCCAGCGGCTTCCCGTGACCTTGACCAGATCGTCGGCCCACCTTGTAGGGGGCCTGCCCACGGAACGTCGTCCGGTACGCGGTCGCCATTCGAGAACCTTTCCGCCCCAACGGCCATCTGTTCTCCGCGCTATGTGTCCCGACCACTGCCACTTCTACGATGCAATCCTTCGAGCGATGTCGGTTGCTTTAGTTCTCCTGCGGATCCCATCATTTCTGATTCGATCGAGTAGGGAAATACCAAGCATCGCTCTCTCCATTGCTCGCTGGGTGATCTTGAGCCTTCTTATGAGACCCATAGTAAACGACCACGTCTCACTCCCATAGGTCATTACTGGCTGTTGCCACACTGGTCAAAGACTTTCGTCTTGAGACACTGAGGTATTTCGGACGCGAATATATGCCGGAGCTTCCCGAACGCTGCCCATCCGAGCTGGATTCGAGGAGAGATCTCTTTCTCGAAGTTGGACTTACCTAACTGGACTATCTGTCCCAGGTAAACATAGTGGTCAACAACTTCGAGTGCAATGTTCCCAACGTTAACTGGAGCGGGTGCAACATGGGCATTAACCATGATTTACGTCTTGTCCATGTTCATCCTAAGACCCACTCTTTGAGAAGCATTACCGAGATCTTCGAGCATAATGTTCGGGTCTTCCAAGGTCTCAGCCATAAGAACTACATCATCGGCAAATCGCAGGTTAGGTATTCGCCATTGATATTGATGCCGCGTCCTTTCCAGTCCAGAAGCTAGAAAATATCCTCCAACACAGCTGTGAACAGTTTGGAGAAATAACATCTCCCTGTCTCACGCCTCGCTGTAGTTGGATCGGATTAGAGCTCTGGTTCTGTAATCGGACCAACATGGTGGCGTTTTGGTATAAGTACTTTAGCACCTCGATGTACCTGTAGTCTATTTGGCACCTTTGAAGAGACTGCAGCACTGCCCAGGTCTCAATCGAATCAAAGGCTTTCTCATAATCCACGAACGCTAAGCAAAGTGGCAAGTTATACTCTTCGGTCTTCTGTATAACTTGCCGCAGCTTATGAATGTGGTCTATGGTACTATAGCCTTTTCGGAACCCGGCTTATTCGGGAGGTTGGAAGTCGTCGAACCTGCGAATGAGACGATTCGTAATGACTGTCGAAAACAACTTATAGATATGACTCAGAAGCGAGATGGTTCTGTAGTTCTTCAAGAGAGTTTTGTCACCCTTCTTGAAGAACAGCATCACATCGCCTCTGCCCCATGCCTTTGGCGTTTTGCCCTCGAGGATGACAGAATTAAAGAGCTTCTGGAGGACCTTAAGTATCGGCTTACCGCCCGCTCTAAGGAGCTCTGTTGTGATTCCGTCATCACCCGCCGCCTTGTTGTTTTTAAGTTGCTTGAGAGCCATTCTAATCTCGCACAGGCTGACGTCCGGGATATCTTCAGAATAGTGTCGGGTAAACTTGGCTCTAGGGTCTTTAGCCTTGCTTTCAACAGGTGTTTTCGTGGAATATAACTGTCCATAGAAACTCTCAATCTCCCTCAGGATTTCAGGTGTTGACGCAATGATGCTACCTGTCTCAGTTTTCAGCCTCGTCATTGGCTTTGCCCAATAGACAGATCTCTGGCGAACACTTTAGAGCCTTTGTTCCGCTCAATGGCCTCTTTAATACGTCGGTCATTAAATTGACGAAGGTCGCTCTTCAAAGACCTAGATATCTGTCTATTGAGTTGCCGATAGCGATGGGCATCCGCTGAGTTCTGTAGCCTCATTTCGTTTCTCTGATCCATGAGTAGGAGAGTCTGACTGGAGAGTTTCTTTGATTTGGGACGGCGGGTTTTAAAGTACTTAGACCCTACCGTACGGACAGTATCCACCACCATGTTGTATAGATCGTCCACATTGAAGCGGGGATCAAACAGACATAAAAAGAGCGAAGCCACCCCATCTAAGGCAAATGCTAAACATCTAAACCTTCAGTTGGAAAACCCTCCACCCCAAAACTTCGCCCGCCCAGATCGTCAGCCATCATACTGACCCTGCGGCCAGGGGCACTAGAAAAGGGGGTGACATACGAATCAGCTATCCGGGATGCCTTATCCCGGATAAATATTCAAGAGCTGGGCATCAGCGGGATGCTATTCACAAAGGCGAAAACTGGAGGTAAATTACTTGAGATACCCTGTGCCACAAGTGGTGAGAAGGCAGACTCCCTAGCCAAAAAACTGCAGGAAGACCTCCTGCCGTCAGATTTAGTAAAGGTTGTCAGACCAATAAAGACCACCGATGTGCGGCTTACAGGCTTAGATGTCTCTGTCTCAAAAGAAGAGGTGGCCGAAGCAGTGGCAAAAGTTGGTGGTTGTGCTACCGATATTTGTAAGGTCGGCGAAATAAGGCAATCCTATACTGGATCCGGATTTGTTGTGGTTAAGGTGCCAGTTGCTGTTGCTAAGAAGTTGTCGCAAGGAAGGCTATTAGTAGGTTGGGTGTCAGCACCGGCTCAGGTGTTAGAGGCTAAGCTCCTGCGATGCTACCGGTGCCTAGATACAGGTCATGTCCAGGCCCAGTGTAAAACCAGTGCCCCGTGTCCCAGGTTAAGGATGATGAAAAAATATATGAAAAAATGGTGTTTAAAATATTATAATAATTATTCCGGTTGTTCTATGGTACATAATGTAGGAATATGTAAAAGTTACCTTATTTAATAAGAAGAGCGCCATGTAGAATTAAACAAACTAATAAAAATATTTAAAATTGCTTTAGTGTTTTCCTAACTTAGGTATCTTGAGGAATGAATATTTATAACTGAATAATACAGTTGGATTATTGTGTCTTTGCACATTTTATTAATGTTAATTTTATGTTTAAGCACATAACTGCAGTGGAAATTAAAAAACTGAACCATTACAATACTTCTATGTGATACATTTTGCACATACGCTAATATGCAGGAACAAACTTTAGGCACACCAAATATGATATGTGCACAAAAATGGAAAAAAAATGTATAGAGACTAAAGCTTTGTTTCGTAGTTAATAAATGGTACACTATCTAAAGCGTTGTATTTTTCTCTATCATATAACATATTTATAATTTAAAAAATCAAAACAGTTCACGAGAAATACAGTTTTATGTTCCTCCTGAAAAGTTGTCATTTTACACATACCAGGATTGGCAGGCGCACCGACGGTTTGTATTTTATGCTCTGATTTGTTTGATTTAAATAACTAATATCTACGAAAATTGCTGTCTTAAAATACTATTTCAAACTGGTTAGCATCTTTTCAACTCATAACATCTTTATAACTTGTACGTTGACTTTCACAGAAAATATTTTTAGCATACAATTTTACTCATTAAAATTGAGAAATTGGGCACCAAATTTTAGTCTATGCGAAGTAAGAAGTCACCCATCACTCAGCACTGGTGCCTTATTTTACGCTTCTTGTCTGTAGGAATATTCATTTGAGAACACAGTTTTTTTGGGAAACATATTGGGAACCACGTTTACTATCGTCAGTTGAAAAATAGCATTGTGAAACATAACAATTTAGACATGAATCCCTGAATCTATATAATATGTTTTTACACTCACAATACTTTTAACAGACCTATCCAACAAAACTTCATGGAATGGACTAGAAAAAAATATTGATCTTAATTGAAGAGGAGGTAAGTAGGTATCTTAAAACCATCTTTGGCCTAATTGATTAATATACTTACTCATACTAAAACAACAGCTTTTTAAGACATAAACTTTTATTACAGAGGTTTGTAGGTCCTGTCAATGGCAATCATTTACCTATATTGCCCTGAAAGTTGATTAATATAAAATTATTATAGTTTAAGTATCTAGAAAAACATCTCATACAATACCTATGGATTTGAGTGTAACATTCCAGTTTACGCTTCACTGTGAAATGTTATCCGTAACAAAAAAATACTTTGTCGCCGTTCGAACAGTAATCCGTTGTTATCTCTCCCAATACATTATGAGACGAGAAACATTTTAAGTCTACGCAACATCTTAGCGTCGCATCAGTAAGGCTGTTACTTTCAGCTTATACAAAATAAGATAAATTTTTTGACTAGGCTTAGTAAGAACGTGCATATTTTTCTAAGTTAAGAAAAAGCTTATCGAAATTTCCGGGCGTTACGACAGTGTGAAAGTTTTGACGTTTAAAAGCCAAATAAGTTTTGTTGAGAACAGAAAAACGACAAAATATCAGCTTTAGTAAGTAGCGCTCATAGACCAATGCTTCTTAGTGTTCAGTCTCTGTCACTAATGTTAAGTAACGTTGGGAGCGGTCACTAGTTGGATGGGTGACCGTTTTTGGTACCATACCATGAGTGCTTCCGTGCTTTGGAGGGTACGTTAATCCGTCAGTCCCGGCTGTAGTCACGAGATAACAGTCGTTAAGCCCTGTTGGAGGCCTTCGGGCGGCTTGAGAAGCGTCCAACGGCGGGGTGATGTTGCAACAGCGACCTTGCCATCCACCAACCCGCACTAGGCGAGCGTGGTGGAACTAAGGCCTTAATTCCTCTCCATGAAAAGGAGAGAGACGCGTGCTCAACAGTGACCGAAATGCATGATGGGTTGTTACTTTACTTCACTAAGTAGCTTTTCGCCACGGCTTTGGCTGCGTGAACTAAACGTTAATCGCACAGGTGAAAACCAGTGCCCAACAGTGAAATACATAGCCTATGTCTGTTTTAGACTGTTCTAAATTTCATTAAAATCGGTGAGCAGTCGTAATAGTTTGACATACAGAGTTACTCGGCCCATAATCATCCCACTAAAGGGAATAGGCCTCCATCATTGAATTCAAGCTACCACAGCAATAATGGGTACTGGCATGATCACCTCACTTGCCAAATGCTGGTGACCACAAACCCGAGCAATGTTCAAAAATTCGAATCTTTTTGATCCCGGGACCCCGATATCTTGGCCTGGTATTTAAACCACTAGCCTTACGGCGTGTATTAGTAAGAAGAACTGTCTAACGGCCATTTCCAATAACCTATCTAACTTCAGTTTTGGCATATCGGAGATAGAAAACAACTTCTGTCTTTATTTCTCTGGACGGAAAAAACTGAAGATAGATAGGTTATTGGAAATGACCGTAAGACATTAAGCAGTAAAGTGAGGTCAAATAAAGTTGTTGTTAACCAGGGTTTATTTTCTGTAACTGACCTTTAAAGCTATTTGAGGCATTATTTTAGGAAAAAAATATTATTTTAATTTATTGCAATTGTTGTTTTTTCAGATGATGGTTTTGAGTAAAACATAATAACATTATTTTGAATTTATTTATTTACAAGAGGTTTTCAACTCCCTCACGTCAACTCCCCGGCCACCCTGTATTATATAGATTTTATTATCTACCAAGACCTCTAATCAAACAACATACATTTCGGTATGCGCATATTTTAAAAACTATTTAAATATAATATAAAGAAAATAGGTCAAAAAGACAAAAATTTTCTTAAGTTGGAGTAGTATCAAACTATGTTTACTATTAGGTAATATTTTTTTTATATTTTATAAAACAAGTTCAATATTTTGATATTCTTTTTAATGGAATTAACCTCTCTTTTATATGGTCGCCCAAAAGTTAAGCGGGTCAATCTCCAACGAAGTGTCAGGAATCCGAAGTTTATGTTTGTCCCCACATACTCTGTGGGTATTCAATTTCACCGAAGATACTCTGGCTGTGTTGACCAAACAATCAAGGGACAACACTATTTTATTTTCCGAACTAAAAAAATGGTGGCCAAATACGTATACACTGGCTTCTCCGTAAGGAGAATTTTGCCATGATCAAGAAGAGAGGTCTCAGGTTAGGGCTGTTGGTTGATAGACAATTTGACCAGCAGTGGAGAAAAGACGCTGTCGTCTATCTTCTTCGGACACTAGTTAGACTTGCGCACAAAAAAAATCACAACTTATAAGACTTGGGCACCCAAAAACATCACTACTAAGTATAATAGTGACACACGCGCTTTAGTAGTTAAGTAATAGCCTATAATCATCCCACTGCAGGGAAAAGGCCTCCATCATTGAATTCAAGTTACCACAGCAGTGATGGGTGTACTGGCATAATCACCACGCTTGCCATATGCGGGTTGGTGATCACAAACCCAAGCAACGTTCGAAAATTCGAAACTGTTTGTTGCCCAACCCGGGAATCGAACCTAGGACCCCGAGATCTTGGCTCGGTATTTAAACCACTAGATTAACGGGGCGTTAGTAGGTACCTAGCAGAAATATCACCAATGTTAAAATTTTTGCTCTATCTTTAATTGAGTAGGAGAGACCTACTCACAATAATTAATACGAAGCATCAATATTGAACATCCGTGTAAGCTTCATCGGTTAGGTATTGATTTTACGTCAACCGCTTCATAAGATAGATATCTTGACGCAAAACTCAAACGAAACATTATGAATAAACGGAGAAATATGACGAAAAGTTTACATCGTATGAGTTTGTTTAGCAAAATGATTATTTATAATATATAACGAAATATCAGTACGTGATAAAAAATAAGTATTAATAAGAGCTCATTGATGGCTTTCATTCCATCATTATTAGAAAAAAAGTTGCGTCGCTGCGAAAGCAATTGCAGGGCAGCTCCAACAGCATTCTGAACATGAATGCAGAAGTGAGTAATAATGTAACAAAATATTTAATAAGCTAACAGCAATCATTGTTAGGTAATATACTAATACTAGTATTATCAGATCACCTTATAATTTATAGTACTCCTAAATTGTCAATGGCACACATTCCTCTTACAATATCGATTATTGCTTATTATTATTATTGCTTTGATTACGAAATTAGATAAATTCCAGTGCATCTCTTCCAGGCTCGAGCTAATTTATCAAAGATCGTTTAGTAAATTGACCCTACTGGAAATCGAAAAAGGGACCCCTGCGTTGTAGCCTAACAACCCAACCACTACACCACCCCAACCGGGTCGCTTTTAATACTATTGATTAAATTACTAGTAAAATTGTTGCTTTACAATAAAAAAAAATAGAACTATAAACAAAAAGAAGTGAAGCGGCTGAAAAAGCTAAAGCATGTGAATACAGGGGTTTAGGTTCCGAATAAGATTTTGTCCCATTCGGTGTTGAGACCCTCGGTCCTTAGGGTCCTAGTGCTATAAGGCTTTTCAAGGAAATAGCAAAAAGGTTATAATAATAATAATAAAATTTATTTCTACAAAAATTGCTACATCTGGTATCTTAAAAATAGGTACAAGGTATTGGCGACATAATAATAAGATACGGTTGAACGTTAACGCCTGTGCTAGTTTTTTTTTTTTTAAACTGTATGACAGTCGTTAGCGCCCTCCACCGGACTTGCAGGACTCAGGTAAGTTTATGCCATCTTTAAATATATTTTTTATTCTTTAGTTTCATAAAGTTAGTCGACATCACAGGAGACCGAAGAGCTGGCAGCTACCTCGGACAAAGAATTAGTTTAGCCATACAAAGGAGGAACGCTGCCAGTATCTTCGGATCCTTGCCTAAAGGGACTCTTTTTAGTAATATATTTTAGTTATTAGTATATTCTATTTTTTTAAGGTTTTTAGTTGTAGGTTTCTTAATATTCATACTGATTTATTTAAATTTAATCTTTATATATACTCATCTATATTAAAAGAAGTTAATATTTTAAAATCAGTAAGAAGAACCAAAAAACTAGACTAACTAAATAAAACCGTCTTTTCCGTGGAATTTGGCACTAAACTAATTCAATTCCTCGTTGTCATTCGCAGCACAGAAAGGATAAAGGGTCTATGACAAAAAACATCAGTTCCCCAACTGGTGGAGTCGTGTCACGAACTTGCAGGGATCAACGATTTGTTCCCAAACACCCGGGGGAGTTTTATTAAACTAGTACATTCGGGTGAAATTTATTTCAGAATTTTTGAAAAATACTTCACTACGAGTATGAACAGTGAACGCCGTTTTAATCTCTTCAAAGTTGCCACGATGTGGTGGTTTATGATACAATTTTGACAGTGTTAAATTAAGTAACAATGCTGTGATGGGCAAACACGATCAAATAATTTGTCGGTTCTCGACTTTATCAGATAGACTAGCTGTTGCCCGCGACTTCATTCGCGTCAATTTCTGTTTTTTCACTGGTCCTTCGCTTTTATTGGTCGCAGCGTGATGTTACGAGTATATAGCCTAAAGCCTTCTTCGATAAATGGACTATCCAACACAAAAATATTTTTTCAATTCAAACCAGTACTTCCTGAGATTAGCGCGTTCAAACAAACAAACAAAACAAACTCTTCCGCTTTATAATATTAGTATAGATAATTCGATTCTCAAGGAGTTAATATTTATAGTTATTTTTCTTTGACTATTAAAAATTTTAACTATAAAATTTGACAAGTACGAGTAATACCAACAAGTATGGGGAAAAATCTTACAACTATTCATTGGTAATTAAATAAATAAATAATATTCTAGGGTATGTAATCAATCATCGAGGTTAAGCAACGGTATACGTGGTTTTAATATGTAAAGACAACAGCACGTCAACCTACCACAAAACGTCAAATTTTCTCAATTGAATTTGATCTCTACCTGTTGGACTTAAAGTTGAAAATCAGTTCAATGACCTTTAACTTTTTGGGTAGGTTAACCTGCCGTTGTCTGGACCTACAAATTCGTACGGTATCTACCGGCCATGGGCAAGTCCGACTTAATCTTACGGCCATTTCCAATAACCTATCTATCTTCAGTTTTGGCATATCGGAGATAGAAAACAATTTCTGTCTTTGTTTCTCTGGACGGCAAAAACAGAGATAGAAACTGTTTCCTATCTCCGATATGCCAAAACTGAAGATATATAGGTTATTAGAACCGGCCGTTAGTCGCTCTTAAATACTGCCAATCATAAATTGTGCAATATTAAGATTATTTTCCCAAACTTTTATAATAACCAACACAAAATAATCTTACACATACAAATGTCTACCCTTAATGAATAATTGATATAGTACTTTCTGTTTCGTGCTAGTTGTGGGTTATACGAGTATTAATGTGCCTTACAATGGCTTCCAGCCAAGAATACTAACTGCGTATTTAGAACAACCACAAGTTTAATCATAAAGACCATTACAATGTGCTTTCTCGTATCTTTTAAAAAGCTTCACAAAGGAAAAACAAGAATACACAACTTTCAAGAATAAATAAAAACTTTTTGAATGATTACGACACGAACTGTATGAAAGCCAAGATAAATTATAACGAAAAAGTATTTTCTCAAGTGTATGTAACGATAATGTAATATATTAATTAATATTTTTTTACTTTTCATCGGTAGTCGCCAAGCACTACCTCACAGAGTAAATGCTCAGAAGAGTACGTTAATATCTGCAAAGTAATTAAAATAAATAATTATATAAGCTATTTTCTATAAGCGTGCAGATGTTTTTAAAATTAGTTGTAGTTTTTCTAATCAAAATAATAAAGAATAAAATTCTTATATTAAACCAATCAGATAGAGAGAAACAGACAGAGCTAATTTAAGGGGACTGCTAGAGCTAAGTGCAAAATCAGTTCTCAAAAAACTAGAACAGTATCATTGTTGACGATCATTTGGATCAGCGGTAGTAAACGCTGCTTCTAAGCCATGGGTCGCGTGTTCAATCCCCGCAAAGTACAAATATTTGTGTGCATGAACATGTCTGTTTGTAGTAGTCTGGGTGTTTTCTATGTATTATAAGTATGTATTCACAAAAAAAAGTATATAAGTAAGTTTATCGGTTGTCTAGTACCCCATACGACAAGGTACTTAATAGTAGCCTAATTTGGGACTAGATGGCTCTGTGTGGCCCAGTGAGGCATGTCTTAAATGTCTTAAATATTATAACTTATTGTAGCAAATTACCTCTAATGTTTATTGAATCACAGTAAACTTTAATTTACTTGTTTATAAAGTTGAATTTGTCGCTAACGCCAAAAACGGCCGCTTTTAGCAATAATGTAAAACACGAAAGAATGCCAGAATGAAAAGTAGTTAACAGTTATTCAATAAATACTAGAGTTAATTTGCTAAAATTATACTGTTCTAGTTTTTAGGGAATTGCTTTTGTTTAGAAATTATAAATCTTCCCAAACACAATGTTTATTATAAATAATATTTTAAGGAATCCTACTCAAAGCTTTTTTTTATGTTCGAGTATAGTATTTTTTGTTTAAATCACACAAAAAATTAACAAAACATTAACGATCGGTTACTTGCTTTTTCACGCTTTCCGCTTCGTTGATTTTATATTAAGTTTTCATCATAAATAATAATTATCCTAATAGTCATAATATTAATCGTAAATCATTAGAAAAATAAGTTTTTACAATAATTACAGTTGTCAAAGCTTACGAAACCGCAGTATTACTACAAAAGTTTACAGCTACGCCCTAAAGATGGCAGCACGAATGTCGTAGCATAACGCGTAGACGACGCTACGCCGTTTCGTAGCAACGTCCGTAGCGGAAGGTTTCAGCACTACGGGAAAAAGTACTAGAGCTGCATAAGCGTTAGGATGTCTTAACGTTTCCTTACCATGGAAACGCTAGTGGGAAATCTTCCGGGAAAGTCGGGAAGCGGGGAAACGGGATAAACCGGATTCTAATTCGCACCTGTCGGCTAATAGATTTCTGGAAATCCCGATTAGAGCGGAAAATGTCTACTTGGTACCAGGAGCGCATAAACACGAAGAGCTTGACAAGGGTGAATTAGGATTAGAGTAAGAGCGCGAATGTTTAGGGGGTGGAGCAAGGAAATACGCACATGCGCTGTGGGCATTAGACACAAACTTCCCTGTATGATGTTATTATGCGTTGAAATAATGTATGGTGTCGTATTATTAACAAATAATATTTTACGCCAGCAAAAAAGAGCACAGCCTTTTTTAATGTGCTGTATGAAATTGAAAACCTTTTAGTGAGTTAAACTAAATGCTTGACAGCACCATCTAGTGAAAGTTGGTTGAACTTGTTCATAAGCACAGTTTCAAAACTCTGACTTCTACAAAAAGTCTTTAGTGAGCACTAATTTGTAGTTTTTATTTTGAAGTGTTTGCGAAACAAAGATCAAATACCTATAGGTATTTTAATAAAATGGCAATGATGTTATTTCACACGTATCAAGTTGCACGTAGCTTGCTTTGGAACAGCACGTAGCAGAATTTCGTGTTATGTTTTAGCAATAGATGGCGCTAGGAGACTTAATGAATGCTGAAAATGTGGACTTTGGGGGAAACTAGCTTGTGGTAAGAGGCATACTGCTACTAACTAGATGGCGCAGCTGCGGGACGAGCTTGCGTGTTCATTATTGTATAAATGTTCCCCGTGACTTTGTTCTCGAGGAACCATATTTTTTTTAGGTTAAAAAGTATCATAAATTTTAAAGTTGTTATACCAGCCTAAAATCAATGTGGGAGCCAAATTGCACTTCAACTTCATTTTCAACTTTCGCATGTATAATATTAGTCCGAAAAGATTTCACTTTATTTTTGATGCGATATAATTAACCTACCAAGACCTCGAAATAAAGAGAATTGAGGATGACCACAAAATAAGCCTTGTATTATGGGTGTAAAAATTTTTGGAAATGTATCGTTTGGCAATATTTAATATTACTGGCTTCATTCGTAGTTTAATGTCTTATTTTTATGTTTTTTTCTATCGAAATAAAGTGGAGTTTCTTAATTTGACGCGTATATTATATTTTTTTGTATCCACGCGTAACTATTATTTACCAGTTTGACCAATTCTAATGTTTTTTGTTAGTTCTTGTTAATTAGCAAAGTGTGGGAAAACGCGATTGACAGTCTTCAAAATAGAAAAAGATAAACTTTTAGTACAATATTTCACCGACGAAAAACGTAAAGCTACCTACTTTAGGTCAGTGTTGAATATAAAATTACTGAGAATTATTATCAAGAACTGAGTCAAAATTGGTACTATTACACGCTTTGCATTGGTTAATTTTTTTGTTAATAAGTTGGAAATCTTTTGCTTCTTTCTGCCAACTCTATTACTTCTTCAAGCATATTCTTATCACTATAAGCCAGCGTAGTTTTGTCCATTGGATCCATTCCACCGCGCCCGGTATGCATGGATATGCGGGTTCGAGTCCCGCCCGAGACATAATTTTTGATGTTTTAATACTGATATTATAATTGCAATTGAGTAACTGAATTATCATATTTTATAATGACTGCATTAGTTTCACAACACGTAATCGAATATAGCTTTTTTTAATGATATTCCCTTGAAAGCAAAGACAGTCCTGTTTCAACAATCCTTTGTAATTTAATTTAAACGAAAATACTCTTCATATGTTTCTGTTTATTTGTAAAGAACCTAACCAACAAATCTCTAGGGCTTTGATAAAAATTCAATTAAGTCCCTTTCAAAAAGGTGGATGTTCGGAAAATTATATTAACGTTTACTTAAGAGCCAATGCTGTTTCGGGATAAATAATTAAATTACATATTGCACTGTTTAAATTGTTGGTCGTTCACGGGGTAATGGCTCAGTAGGTAATTAAAATGTTTTTTTGATCTATGGTTCATAAGTTCAAATTAGAGTAGGTATATTATGCCAATGACTGCGCTTAAAACAATCAACTATGAAAAAATTCACAAAAAAATTTAAAACGTACTATTTGTAAAATAAAAATCATCGGTCTAAATAATAGGCTTTTGCATTTCTATGGATTATTTATGTAGCTTGTGCTACAACTACGCTCGTGGCTGTGAAATCTAAAGTAAAGGACGAACGAGGTGGGCTGAAAGTAGTCTTCCTAAATACAACGGCTCCTATGACTCGTATCAATTTGAAAATATATTTTTTCCCTTAGGAGTAAAGAAGTAGCGAAGTACCAACCTAAAAAAAATTTTGAATATGGTCAACATAGTACAAAAATGCAATGCGTTAAACTGAGAACCTTTTTTATTTCCGTTGGTTGATGAAAGCTTTCATAAAATAGCGACCCACGCTATATGTATAAAGGCAAAGAATTTTAATTCGACTTTGTTTATGTTACTATAGATTGGCTACCAATCACTTGCCGTCAGAGGAACAGCGTTTGGTTATCTTTTTCATTCATCGACGCGTTACGTCACTGAATAATGAAGTCTTTCATAATAAAAATTTTTGAAATATGATTGCTCCATGATTGACGATGTTTTATTTATAAAAGTAACAGCCTATAATCATCCCACTGCAGGGAAAAGGCCTCCATCATTGAATTCAAGTTACCACAGCAATGATGGGTACTGGCATAATCACTATGCTTGCCAAATGCGGGTTGGTGATCACAAACCCGAGCAACGTTCGAAAATTTGAAACTTTTTTTGTTGCCCGACCCGGGAATCGAACCTGGGACCCCGAGATCATGGCCCGGTATTTAAACCACTAGACCAACGGGGCGTCGTTTTATTTATACTGACTCAAAAATTTTTGACTTATTTTTAGTTAATTCAAAGAAATCGATCAAAAACGATCTATACACATATATCTATATCCAAATACCAATTTGGATGATCATGTGATTAAAATTTCACCTGTATATGCATATTTTTTCATAGGTATTGTCCTAAAAATAGTCATAGTGTCATTTGTATATTGCCTCAAGTTGGTACCACGATTTTAATAAAGTACATTGAACGTTTTTACAAGTAGACCGTTTTAAATAATTTATGCATAAAAAAAATCCAAGCAGTATGTACAACAATACAACAAATGTTGTGTACACTATCCATAGGTTACTGTCCTGCTTATATTTTTTTATTCCATCTATATTATGTGATCATGCCCTGACTGCATTCTGTTTGTGTGCCTATTATAAATAAATAAATAAATAATCAATCTACGAGACAAAAACCAAATGACGTATTTTTTATTTTGGTATAGTCTAGTACAAAAATGACAAGATAAAGCATCTAGAAAATGTCCGCCATAAATTAAAAATTTTGCATACGACCTCCTTACAACACACTTTTTACTTTTTACGCGATGTGCATCTCATTCATTCATTACGATACTATTAAGTAGTTGACTTTCTCTCCATAACTTCACTGGCGTTAAGACCTTAAAAATAAAATCTGCATTGCCAAAAAAAACTTCGCGCAGGTCGCTGAACTGCGGTCCGTACAATCAATATACCTAGAACTGTCGGCCAAGTATGTGGTTTTTGGGCATCGCATCGGCATTTTTTTTTTTCAAAAAAATGACCTACAAATTTTACTTATATTGGTTCTAAATACATTACATAATGTGAGGAAAAATTCATCCTGTATAAATTTTAAATGCGTCGAAAGAGACCTACGACTATTTTCTCCGATTTTTGACAACTTTTAAATAAAAAGTGGCGATCACCAATCTAACTTTTTTGAGGTAATGCGCTATTTTGTGAAACCGGCAATTATTTGTTAACCTACACATGACCACTAACCAATAATACTCAAGTCATCTAAAAGGTACGCTGTCGCTTTGTCTTACATATAAAATACGTCCCAGGTAGATATTTAAAATGCGACTTATAATAGTCGTAAAAAAATAGCGCTGGTATGTTCGAGTATTGTCAGTGAATAGCCCTGAAGCGTCGGGACTGGTCGTGACAATCATACGAAAGGCAGGATCACGGAGGTATTACGTAAAGCATTAGCGTGACTGGTCAAAAACCATGTGGAAATTGTGGAGTCAAACAATATTGACTTCTTCACTAAAAATGTTGTCTTTAAATAAGTTATTTAAATAATAGGGATAAATATTTAATTCAATCGGCTATTTTCCTTAATATTATTGGATATTCACTACAGTTTCAGTCTATGTCAACTACACCTTTGCATTTAAGTATTTCTTTGTATATATTGCTTTTATTTGCTTCTATTATTAATCTCATCTAAGTTTAATCAAATGAAAGTCTTGGCTTATGTCCACTAATTATATCTTTACTATAAACTGTTCTTGCTCTTATGTATTTATTCTTGACTTTTCTTGTTACCTGCTATTTATTTATGTTACCTATCCTCTCCTACAGGGTTGCCTGGAAGAGATCGCTTGCAGCGATAAGGCCGCCCTTGCTCACATTAGTTATGAATTTAGTTTTAAGTCAACTGTTTGTACCAATTTTTAATGTGAGCAATAAAGTGTTATCTATCTATCTATCTATCTATCTATAAATAGGAGTTAAAATACGAATTACCGTTATATAGCAGTAAATATTTATGTGAGATTTTCGACTAAAACTGAATGAAACCGACTAGATTTAAAAAAAAAATCAATAGCCTTTTTTATAAACAAGATGGAAAGTATCAATACTTTGAATATAAGATTAAATTTGGCGAGGCAAACAGAAATATGTCTGAAAAAAATATAATTAATATTTTTATATTACTTCATGCACATCCTATATTTTAATAGTTATTGTGCTATTGGGAGCACAGAAAAATCTAACAAAACATATATTTTTGAAATTGGTCCAGCCGTCCTAAAGTTATAAGTGTGGAATAACGAACCCGACTTTGTTTTACTTCTTTTTGTACTTAAAGTTAATGATTTCCAAAAAGTTTATATTCACTCGCCCTCCAACCTTGTTCTTCGTTTAAGTTCGCATTTAATTTGTATTAAATAAGGCAATAGAAATTACACACTTTTAATGCAATTGGCACGTAACAGTCGCGTTAGTCTTTCGTAATACAGGTGACATCCTACAAATTTTACCTAACGACCCATATTCTCGTAATGGTTTCCGACTTTCTTATTGTTTTAGACCTTTTTTCTCTGTCTGTTATTACAATTGATGGTGTCTTAATTGGTTTTTATCCCTACTTATTATGTGACAATGGTGACGATTCGGGGAAATGGGTAGACATCCTAAAATAACGTAAAATTTAGCAAAGTTTTTCTTTTAAAACATTTCCTACTTAAGTTAATATTTTGTGAAAATACAGTCTACTGTATACCATACAGATGCTGTACAGCTACAAATTTAAATAATATACTCTTAATAAAATACACTCATAAATAAATATTTACCTTTTTTGAACTGTTTTAAGCAGTTTATTTGCTGCTGTAAATAGGCGGCGGAGAATACATTTATTTAACTACACGATTGTCTTAGATAGGTCGACTTTGACTCAGAACCTTCCGCTAACCAAATGCTTTTCTAGATTTTGGTTGAGTCTGGATGTTATATTAGGATTAAAATTAATACTAAAAATTTTACACAAATGCCTTCTTAATATTTTGAAGAATGTTTCAAAAGTTATTTACCTACTTACGTTTGGTAAATAGATACCAATACATTAATTTAACAGTGAAAAAGTTTTGGTAGACCTTTAGCCTTAAAATGATTATTCAGAAATGTTATCTCTTTCACTAAAATAACAGAAAAACAACGTTGAGGCATAACTAAACAGAACCTTACAGCAAAACGCAGCCTCAGGGAAGGACAAATTGAAATTTCTAACGAAAGATTCCGGGAAGTCTCGGATCGTTTCTAAAATTTTAACATTTAGGTACATTCTAGTAATAATTTACTTTTAACTCAATTGCTTAGTTCATAGGTATTATTAACAGTAGCTGTTGATTAACCCGTGACTTCATACGCATGGAATACTGGATTTTAGTTATTCCAAGGGAAAGAAATGTACAGTACCTTTGTAGGGGTTTACTACTACCTATAATCTTACTGCGTGCCGATTTGGAGAAGAATGGTGAAATCATAAAAAAAATCTCAATTTCTTCCGTTTTAGTTTGAAATTGAAAGTTAGAAGAAGTTATAGTCTAATAGCAACATAAAATACACACGGCTGGGCATAGGCCTTACCAAAATATCTTCTTGACGATTGTTCACTCGCCACTTGCCATCCGTCTGCCACTTGATAGGGGCAATAATAAGAGAATAAGTAAGTAATATTTATATTTACCTGTCTTTTGTTGTCCACGGCTAAAGAAATTCAAAATTACCTGCAACAAAAATAAATACAATGTTAGATTATGGTTTTCCAAACTGATTATAGCTCCAAGTACTTTTGTAGCTTTTTGGAAAATGATCTACGAGCATGCAAAAATTTCAACAAAAAAATTTTACCTATTGTCCACAGTTCTATTCACCATCTTCCACTATTCAGTATGTTAGTCCGTCTTTGAAACACCATAAGAGGCGACTTAAAGAGTACTGCGAGGTGAAAACGAGCAGAAGCGTCTTCTTTCTTTAGGATGAAATTTTAACCACTTTCCAAAAATTTTTAAGGCGTTCAGTATCGTATTTAGAAGTTAAAAATGTAAGTCTCTTCTATCTCTTCTATCCAGGATAGAAGAAACTGGCATGAAAGAAAGGAGGCCTACACCAAGAGAATGGTAGAAGAAGGCTGAGAAGAAGAAGAAAGAAAAATGAAAATCAAGTTGTCACCCTAAAATATTTTTCGCAATACATATTATAGTTTTGGATAATATAATATAATTCTGGCATCCAGCATGCGAGAAGCCGAGGATCGACCTAAGTGGCGTGCATTTGGAGAGGCCTATGTCCAGCAGTGGACTGCAAAAGGCTGATGATGATGATGATGATGATGATGATATAGTTTTAAATTTTTACGGTCCTAAGCCTGGTAAGGTATAAAGGGAAAATCAAAAACTTATGAATAGTATCGAAATGAATGAATGAGATGCACTTAGCGTAAAAAAAGTGTTGCTAGGTAGCCGTATCAAAAATTTAAGATTTTTGGCGGACATTTTCTAAGTGCTTTATCTTGAAATTTTTGTACTGGACTATACAAAAATACATTATTTGTTTTTTGTCTCGTAGATTGATAGAATATATTAAAATTTGGAAGATGGTTAAAATTTCATCCTGTATATATTTTTACGACCATTTGGATCAGCAGTACGCTGCTTCTGAGCCATGGGTCGCGAGTTCGATCCCCGCACAGTACAAATATTTGTGTGCATGAACATGTCTGTTTGTACTGGTCTGGGTGTTTTCTATGCACAGACAACCGATAAATTTACTTAAAAAGTCATATTTAAGTAAATTTATCGGTTGTCTAGTACCCCATACGACAGGGTACTAAATACTAGCTTAATTTTGGACTAGATGGCTCTGTGTGGCCCAGTGAGGCATGTCCTATATATTTATTTATATTTTAACTTTGGCAAAGTCTTCCCTTTGCAGAGGCCTTTTTCCAGCTGATGATAATTCCAGGATTGATGACGATGTATTAATTGTATTGTATTTTAAACCAACGCCTAACTAATTTTAATAAACGTATTTAAATGTTGCCTATTACTAGACTGTTTTTCCATTAGATAAGTATTTGCACTAACATATTCCAATAAATATTAGTACATAAAAAAAGAAAAGAAAAACTGTAAAAACTTTATATTCCCTAGAAAAATAACTCGCTTGAAACTGAAAACTTGTGGCCAGTATATTATCCGGCCCAGTGGTTCGGACATGCATCGCCCGGCCCAAAGGTCGGGGTTAGTAAAGGTCAGATAACACTTCGGAATTACAAAGAGTGCGTAAATTAAATGTTGGGATTATGGCACTTACCGTTTCTCTCCGGATTTTTTGAATTTTGAGTTCATTGGAAATTATTTTTAGATTTCGTAATGTGATTTTTGTTAGTTTTTTTTTTTCTAAAGTTCGACGACCTATCAATATTACTTTAGGCTGATACCCTTTGTGAACAAGAAACGAATTCCAAAAGAATATTTGAATCTGATTGCGAACCTCCTCCCACTGTGTCATCAAAAGCAAGAAAAGAATATGTATTTTATTTAATAATATTCACTTATTCAGGTAACTTGAGTATGCCTTATGTTGGAAGACAACACTCAAGAAAATAATTATATTGTAAAACACATGTTGTATGTATATAGTTATTATTATTATTTAACAACCATTGACTAACGGTTGTAGTAAATTAGCTCCGTATTTGGGTTCATTCATTCAGAAATGTAGTGTTTTCTATAGGGATTGTACTCATACTACCTTATGTCCTTGTTTTCCAAAGACACATTTTACGAATTACTCCGTACTGTTAAAAATATAATTTGCACAACACCTAGCATTTGTGGTTGCTGACCGCAATCTATTAATATTCAGACCGCAGAGCAAAAACTGGGTTTGTTTGTGCAAAATTAATGAATCGCATTCAGCACTGTTACAATACGGAATACTATTAATTTTAACGTCACTCGCTTTTGGGCTGCCTGGTTGTAAATTTTGTAACATACTAAATTCGCAAAAAGTATCAAAATTCAACTTCAGATAATAATGACTTCTTGGAATGGACGAAGATGGTGTCGTATGGGTGTGGTAAGAGGAGAATAAGGATGTACTATTGGCCAAAGTATAATCGCCAACTCGTGTGCCGCGATTGGAAATTATGGCAAAACTTTCCTTTTAAAGAGGCTTGGGTCCATCATAAGCAGTGGATTAATTTAGGCTGTGGATGATAATGGAATGAAAGGCAATCTTTTAATTAAAGGGTTAAATACGCATTTAGAAAATATGAACTATGTAGGTACCTTTTATCATAAAATTTTACTTGTAGTTTAATATATTTACTTTTTACTGCTTAAAAACGTATTCTTCTTGTTGTATATTATTCTTAACACGTCGTTGATCTTATGCTTTAAATACTGGGCCAGGAGTTCGGCGTCGGGAATAAAAAACTTTCGCATTTCCGAAAATGTTTCTTGTTTTGTGAACACCAACCCGCATTTGGAAAGCGTGGTGTTTATGTCTGCTACTACCATTGCAATGTTAACTTAAATTCTATGGCCCTTTACCTGCAGTGGGTGATTATAGGTCGTTATTTTAACTTTAATATTCTTCTTGTGGAGAAATAAATCTACCGAACAAAAGCAAATATTGGAATATGATAATCTCGTCAAACTTATCCATTGGAAGACCAGCGTTGTGTGCCCGAGCACAACATATGCTGAGGTGGATATGTAGGCCCGTTCCATTTATTTGTGTTATTGTATTAGTGTGTATACTTTCCTTTTTTTTTCACTTTATTGTTATTGTTCTTAGTCTGCAATCTATTTTTGTACACTCTGGGTCTCGATAGATAAATGTTTCTTTCTTTCTTATGTTTTAACGAAATTATTCCAGCCAGCCCAGTTCTTGGTAAAATACCTACCTACAACATCTGAAAGAAACATTTGATGTATTTATTCAAAGAATAATATTTTTAATTAAACTTAATAGCAATTTAAATAAACCTGGACATTCAACACTGAAGGGCTTCATAAAATAAGCATATAAATTCGTAAAACACAAAGTGCTAGACATTGTTTGAGTTGTAATCCCTTTACTGCACAAAGGTAAACATTTACTTTGTTAACTCTTAAACTGTGATTAAATTAAGGTTTTGTATATTTAAGAAGTAAAATTATTAAACGTGTTTAAACTGATTTCAAAACGTTCTCTTTGCATTTAGGTTTAATATTATTTATCTCTCTAAACACGGTGCATTTTGACACATGTTATGAAACATCTTGGTGTTACTTTAATTTTTTATATATATATCTATATATATAAAAATGAATCCCTATTTCCATTGGTCTTGGCTGGACTTCTTTTTTTGTTTTGTTTGTTATTGTCAGGAGAATGTTCTTATGAAAGAAAAAGTTAAGAAAATTGTGCGGAAAATTAGAAAATTTAAGAAAACTTAATCACCATACTAAATTATTTGTGATGTAACCTTATCGCTTTTGACAATTTAAACTTTATAATAAATGGCGTTTGACATAACATTGACGCATTCTGCGTGCTACAAATATCGTCAAATAGTTGGTAAAAAATAAACAAAATTTTGCACATGACCAGTAATACCTACATCGTCTGTTCCAATAGATTTTATATTCTACGTTTATGCCTGTTACCGTTTCGGAATGCCAACAAAACTATTTATATGTATCGCCAGAAAAAAAAAAGAATGTAATGTAAATGCATTTTTTATTATACCATTTCGTAATCAATATTCATAGTTAAGACAGGTCAACGTCTGTCGGGTCCGCTAGTTTTTTTATAAAATATAAAATATTTGTTTAACTTTTTATTCTGAAACACGCTGTGACGTTCACGGATGTAGCAGTGTGCATGGTTTATTCATCCGGGACCCCGACAGCAAAACAATACGTCTGTGCGCGTCACAGCGTCTTATAAAACTAAAAGTCTGAATCAATATTTAATATTTTTCAAGATTTTTTTTTATTGATAAATTAAATGACACTGCCATAATGTCACACATAATGGTCACATAACGTGGTCCTTGTTTTACAGGTGGTTAAAAATGATTGATTGATTATACTTTATTGCACAAAAAATAGAATAGAATAGAATAGAATATAATTTATTGCTCATTCTGTGTACAATGTGCCTCAAACTGTGTACAATATGCAGTTGGAAATACAGGTTAGAGGTAAAAAAACAAAAAACAAAGGTAACATAAATTACATTGAGACATATCCGTACAATAAGGCGGTCTTATTGCTAAAAGCAATCTCTACCAGACAACCTTTGGGTAGGAAAGGAAAACTTCTTTAAGTGTGGCAGGGGTGACGTGGTGCAAAGGAACAAGTGTGTATCAAACATAATACAAATAAATATACTTAAATCGAATAAATAATCATAGGTACTCAAAATAAAATATATATGATTATAAATATATATGTATATCTTACATATATATCATATACAGGATGAAATTTGTAAAAAAAATGCACCGTGTATTAATAAAGAATAATCACCGAAATGTATGCGCATGACTTCCGATCGTCTGCACCAAATTGGATAAAATATTTATTAAAAAAACACCTTTTTATAAATATCCACAAAAGTGTGTAATAGTAAGCATGGGCTTAAACAGACCTCCTAGTGGTCCACCCTGGGCAACGGCATCTTTGGTTTTCTAACCAATGATGACGGCTAACAGACCCCTCTGCGGTGGTAGGCTTCGTAAGAGGCTGCCTGGACGCTACCACCCTCCTGCCGGAGTACAGCGCCAAACAGTTTTTCTGTGTTCCGCTGATGTGTGGGATAACCAGTGCCTTTGGGTAAGCTCGCTCCATCTTAGGCTTCTTCTTAACCGTAAAGTTAAGTATGTAGTCAAGAGCTAGCCCATAAATAAAAGTCGACATTATCCCTGATGAACATAGGCTACTTTTCACCGCGGGACCCGGTAGGTGGCGTCTTTGTCGGTATGTCAACTATATACTAAACGTCTTGACCGATTGGGTTGGAATTTGGTAAGTGTATTTCCATGGTCTCACAGACACGAATGTATTAAGCCTACTTAATTTATCTTTCTATATGCCACCGCTAGGCACAGTTTTCCGACAGCGCGATATGGCGTGGAGATAACGCGGGCAGAGCCGCGGACGAAGAGCTAGTTTAATATAAAAGTATTCTAAAACAATAAATCTTCCATTGTGCCTGTCAGTGTGTCCCGAAACGTATTAAATGTTCTTAACAAAGTACCTAAAAATAAGTATCACCGTTCTTATGTGAGCGGAATTAATAAATTTTAATTAATGTTACGTATAAAATAATTTTAATTAATACTGAGTTTAATTCAAGTCTATTAATTTTGTACCCTGTCATTATAACGAAACGTGTGTCGTGTTCGTCTCATGCTTCAAATACTTAAGTACATTTATTACTATTGAACAAACATCATCTGAATTGTTTCCCTAAAACTGTGTTAATGTTTTGAATTCCACACAAATTGTTTAATTTGAAACGTAGTCGTACCAGCTTTGTTTCTAGCTAAATATCTCATTTTTGTTTTGTTCAAAGAGGATTGTTGTAACCAATGATATATTAAAACGAAGCAGATGTTAAAAGCGCGCGCGTTGTGAAGACTCAAATACGCCCTAATTAGTCAGTTTTTTACAACCTCCACGTCGAGTGCAGTCACGAGCGGTAATCATTAAAAACTATAGCCATCTCTTGCATTTGCGTGCTATTCCGCATCTTTTGTTCTGCTTATCTGTGAGACTTGTCAATGTGTCCAGATGTTTTTTTTTCTTTTTTAAAGTTTAACGGCCTCGGATACTTGTCCATACAGCCAATTCTTCAGTATTATTGTCTTTATTTTGCATTAAAACGTTGATGTAAGACATTTTAATGCTTCGATGGAGTTTTTGGAGACAGTCGTAAGATTGAAGGAATGTAGAGAAGTCCCCAAGAAAGAGGTAAACTGTTCGCGTTCCCGCGCAAAATTCACGTTCCACTTTTCTTGGTTACCACCCATACACCATGTTATTTCACCGAACTGTTTATTGCTCATTCGCACGACACTTTGTTTCGCAAAATAACACCACTTTTACGACCCAAAAATCTCTATAAACAATAAAAATTCGATAAAATAAATGGACTCTAAACGTATCTCACGAACTCCCGCCAAAAACTCTCAGTGTCCAGATTTGGATTGCTCGAAACAAATATTACTATCAAGGTGACATTTATCTATACTTTAAAATATCATTGGTTCTAACCACAGAAAATAGAAAAGAGGTTGTAACTATATTATCATAGGCTCATAGTTATAGTCCATTGCTAGACATAAAGTAAGATTTTGTTTTGATGACCGTGCTTGGCAGATGGGAAGGCCAAAGCAGATGCTACTGCCTGTCTTCTTCTAGAACATAAATGCAGTCGTTTCTTTAAAAAATACAAGTCCAAAAAAATAGTCTTGAACTTACAACCGAAAAATATTGTTTTTCCAAAGGCTTTTAAAATATTCTTACCTATATGTTAGTAGCTTTTGCCCACGACTTCATATATGTAAACTAGAGTTAGGTTCAGAGGAAAACGAATAATGTATGCTTGACGAAAAATAGATTGTAACCAACCAGTAGTAAAATCAGTTAAATCAGTTTTATTTCTGCAAATAGGCTCCTGGCTTTTATACGTCCCATAAACCAATGCGCGCTATTAGATCGTCTGTGTTACGTGACATTAAACAAAATACTGTGTTCGCAAGAATCACGTGGTTAAATGGTAAATATTATAGCCAGAAAATTGTTTAAAAAAATTATAGCAGAATTCTAATTCTGCATGTATAAGCTTTATCTTTCTAAAGTTTCAATAAAACCTATTCATAATTATCGCGTGAAAGAGAAACAAACATTCACACATCCTATTAAATTATCAATCCATATAAGCTTCCTCGTTTATCATGTAAGTAAGAATGTCACTGTAACCCACCGTCGTAAATGATGCGCATCGTTTGCAAAATATCACTGGGCAATGAGCCTTTGCAATCACGATTACGAACAAATCGATAGCCGTCGCTGCTCTGCTGACATGTTAATCGAGGGATAATTAATCGTAATTAGCGAAATTGTTTATCGATCCTGTCAGGTGGCCGCTTCATTTTCAAATAGGTTACGATCATTGCGTAGGTATACGTGGTATCTTTGCGCAATTATCAAATCTAAGAAAATTCATATTGAGAATTGGACAATTCTTACAAATATCTACTGTATGCATAGATGAACATATATTATAAGATGACAATACATGAAATGAGTTTAAGAGATTTTTTTATTTGTCTGTATATTACAACTTAACGCTTATATTTTAATTCGAATATGAAGGGATAGGGAAGGAAAGGACATAGAATAGTTTTTATTTCAGCAAATAAACCTTAAAGAGGTTGAAAGTGAGATGAAATTTGGCACGGAATTAGATTTTTAGACTACAATAGCACATTATCCTTCTTTTTATCTCCTTATAACAAGATAGTTTAAAATTTTCACAGCTCTACGCATACGAAGTCGCGGGCAAAAACTAGTGTAGTAATTCATAAAAGTCAAAGGCAATCCGAGATGAAATGTCAGAAATCTTAAACCATTTCGCATTCCCAACGTACAATTAAAATGTTCTAGTACCTACTATTAACGTAGCAATGCGAACAATCCTCATAACATAAAATTAATTCAAATGCCCCACAATAAGTGCCATCATATGCGTCTGTGACGGAATCGAGCCTGCAAAATGAGTGATTATGAAATTCCAACCATCTTATTAACTATTCAACTTACTGCAAGTTATTTTGAACTTTAGTGTTTTAGTAAAGGGTCGCTCTTGGAGTGTCGGCTAAAAGGTTCCGACCCGGGTCCCCAAATGAATATCAATGAGGCGTAGAATTAAAATCTTACTCTACAAAAATGGCAATTTATTGGAGGCTGTCCTTTCATTGTACTGAATTAGTAATATACGGAAATTGTGGGTGTGGGAACTTAAAATTAAGTTCCTTTATACGGAGTACCCTAAATTAGAGAGACCCGTAATGAGAGACGATTATGATTAATAAACAGTCATTCCAAAAACTTTTTGAAACAAATAAGGCATTGGATATCTCATTCACTAAAATCGACTCCGTAGTTCAACCACAATGTGGAACCCGCATAAATACCATATACACAGGATGAAAAACAAAAAACAAATGACGTATTTTTTCTTTTGGTATTGCCCAGTACAAAAATGTCAAGATAAAGCACTTAGAAAATGTCCGCCAAAAATCAAACATTTTTGATACGGCCGCCTAGCAACACTCTTTTTACGCGATGCGCATCTCATTCATTCATTACGATACTAATCATAAGTTTTTTACTTTCATAAACCTTAACAGGCTTAGGACCGTAAAAATTTTTTACTTCATAAATGGGCTCTAAATACGATACTGAACGCCTGCAAAAATTTATGAAAGTGGTTAAAATTTCATCCTGTATACATAGAGGTATACATAGACTGCTAAAACCAAACCGTATTTTGTCGATTTTCCCGTAATCGGGTAAAAATGGGCGATCGCGTAAAAATGTATAATCTTCACATCAAAACTTCTGTTGGATTATGATCGAGTGACGGGTAAATACAGTTAGATATACATTGTTGCTGAAAACGAAACGGGTTATAAACTTCATTTTAGTAGATCGTAATCCAGTGGTTTGGTTTAGGAACTGTGTATCATATTACTTTGAATCGTATCATTGTATTACATATTATATTTTGATTTATCCCAACGTTTTGAACACATTTCAGCGTTCGTAGTCACAGGTAGACATTATTTATGTTTAACCATGTTTATTCCCATAAAGAATTACATAACTTATAGGTATCATGATATTGTAAAGATGTGACGAAATGCAATCGCAGCGTTAAAGCAAAAATGCATATAAAAACTATAACAAAAAGTTAGTTTGACGACCAGTTGGATCAGTGGAAGTAAACGCTGCTTTTGAACCATGGTTCGCGGGCGGGTTCGATCCCCGCACAGTACAAATGTGTGTGCATGAACTTTTGATTTGTACTGGTCTTGGTGTTTTCTATGTATAATAAGTATATATTTACAAAAAAAAAGTATGTCAGCAAGTTTATCGGTCGTCTAGTACCCATAACCCAAACTACGAAGTAGTAGCTTAATTTGGGACTATATTAATTTAATATAAAATATCTGGAAAATATTAATTTAATATTGTATTAATGTAGTTAATTAAAATATTAATATTTTTTTTTAGTCAGACAAGCACAGCGTTGTGTTTAGCCTTATCGCCATGTTGATTAACCAAACAAAAAAAAATTGTGCCGGCACGTAAAAATAATAATTCTAATGCTTCTCTTCCTCTGGGTATCATTAGAGGCGACGAGAGTACTGTTGGAGTTCTCGTCGTCTGGCAACAGCGTCTTGCCACCACCATTGGCCAAACTTTAATTGCCAACCCGCCTGCTAAGTGTGGCGAATATGGTCAAGTCCCGAGAGGCCAGTGTCCAGCAGTGGACTGATACAGGCTTGTGATTATGATAATAAAACAAAAACCCAAATTTGTATCTGTTTGACAAATAACTAAATGAACTAATTTTGAAAATAATGATAAAAAAATGGTTGCCTGTAAAGTCGGTTTTACGGGCGAAGATTTTACGTGACAACGTCTTTTTCTCGGTAGAATATTTATTGATATGAATATAATTAAATTGCACAATAGGAACAAGGAATTGAATGAAAATAAGAATTGCACAAATTTTAACTATAGAAAATCTAAGCACTCCACATTTTCACTACAGACACAGCTGACGATACTTTAACCACACGTGTGAACTTGTATTATGACGCTTTCTTGTTTTTCCAACGCCAAGAACGTTCGAGAAAGACAAAGACAGAGACACAAGCATGCGCCGATTCAATGCGCCTAATTCTCTAGTGCTGCGCGCGCGGCAGACCGATCATAGTTGAGTGGGAGAGAGACGCAAGGCATTTGCGCGGGCCTCTCTCTCGTTCGGTGACTCATCGTAACGTTACCGAGCGTTACACTTTTTCATAAGTGACTCCCAGCCGCAACCTAATTTAAGACGTTGTCACGTCAATACAATACAAAATATTTTAGATTTAAATCTAAATTGGGTAAACGACTATGCACTATACTAAAACCTACCGAGCAGTGATTCTTTTTCTAAGTTACTAAATAACTGAGTAATTCATAGTAAAGTAATTAGCTATTAATTACATTGTAATACTAACTAAATCTAAGAGTGCAATTTTGAAGATACAATGGGGCTGGCATATCTCTATGGATAAAAGCTCCAAATTAAATAAAGAGAAAAAAAAATAAAAAAAGTTCGTTATTAAATTATTGAAACATATAAAAAAAATAAACATGGTCAGTCATCTAATTTGTGTTCTAATAATATAACAATTGACAGCGCCAAAAATAGACATTTTCTTTAGAAAATAAGTGGCAGGGCTCTCAACACGTCCTAAGTACATAAATATCTGTTAAGAACACTCCAATGTATCTCCTGAAAATATCTTGCCGAAATAGAGATGGGACTTGAAAAATCGTTTTCTTCATACTGATTTGCGTTTTAACCTTTTCTAAGAACATAATGTAGAAAAAACAATAGTTTTTATCATCAATTGCTATTTAGTTTAAAAAAACTGAAGACTGCTGAGTATCTCTTAAATAAAATAAAATAGTTATGAGATTGTAGATGGACTTAGATCACCTGATGAGGTTAATAAATAGCTTCACCGTGATGCGAAAATACGTTGTGGTTCGTGCAAAGGTAATCTAAACTAATACTATAAAGCTAAAGAGTTTGTTTGTTTGTTTGTTTGAACGCGCTAATCTCCGGAAGTACTGGTTCGATTTGAAAAAATATTTTTGTGTTAAATAGTCCATTTATCGAGGAAAGGTTTAGGTTATATAACATCAAGCTGCGACCAATAGGAGCCAAGCATCAGTGAAAAATGTTGCAAAAATAATCGTGTTCATAATAACAGAAATTGACGCGGACGAAGTCGCGGGCAACAACTAGTACGAAATAATAGGTAGCAAACTGAAAAAACAATAATATTGGCGTCCAAAACAGTGCAGTTATGGTGAAAGGTATAAAATAGAGAACAAAAACCCTACTATTCAACGCAAAGCCCGTACATACTGATATAGCTGTCTTCTTCATATGATTTATATAAACTAATGTAAGTAAGAGAGAAAAATGGAGTAGAATATATGGACATTGTTTTGCGGACTAAGCCCTCAGCCCGGAATCGTTTTAGTTTCTTAATCGTAATTTTTACCGTGACAGCTTCACATGGCTTCTATGTAAAGTGTGATTTTTGTTGTAATTGTTATTATAATTATGCCACTGTAGGGCAAAAGCCTCCATTATTAAATCCAAGTTACAACAGTAATGATGATTACAGGGATAATTACCATGTTTGCCAAATTCTGATTGGCGAACACAAACCTGGGCAATTTTCAAAAATTCAATACCTTTATTTCCCAACCTACCTTGACCTTGGCGGAGTATTAAAGCCACTCCGGAGCGTTGTTACGTAATTGTTAATATGAGAACTATTATCAGTAAATATTTATTCCATGAACGGTTTGAATATTACAGATTACGGCATACAAGAAACAAGAGAACATCGTCTTTGAGCGCTTTCATAGGATATCTCATAAAAGCGGAAACGGCGAATCGTCTATTCAGATTGCTCTTACCGCGCATCCGGTGCTATCTTAGCGAGCTTTTAGCCAATCACAGAGCTGAATAACAAGTACGGTAGGAATCAAAAATGCAACTATTCAAAAATAATAATATTATGACTATATAACTAAGAAACGCAATGTTCTACAACTCTTAGGTTGAATCAAAAATAATCTACTTACCATTTGTTTCTGAAAAGAGAAAAACCAAAATTCTGACCACCGACACGTAATAATTTTAATCTCACCCTAAGTCAGGTTATATACTTTGATCGTATTATTTACGTTGTAATTGGCTGACTCCCATCTCCGGGGACTTACCCATGTGACCATATTTTTACAATTTATAAGCCTTGTCTCTCCAACTACTTTTAGTTAAAAATTATGAATAAAAGCATAATTACTACAAGAAAAAACTGAGTTAAAAATATATTGTAAAAATTACTTACAATAACATTTTTTTTCTTTTTAACTGGCACGACTTTACATGAAACGAAATTGATTATTTGACGAATCTTTAGCCAAAGAGAGGAACACTTTCCTAACGGTTCATAGCGATTGGGACGTTCCCTACTCACAAATTTAAAAAGTACAAGTGTAGCTGGCGATTTTTATTTCGTAAATAATTTTATTTTCTTTTCAAATGTTCTGCTTGCATATTTTAGTTTCATCCATCACAAATGTTAGCCGGTGTTTAGGCTGCGAGTGAATTTGCAAAGCTTTTGTGGCAAAGAGTTTGCGCGAACAGTAGGATCAAACATATTTGGAATTTAGCATTATGTTCATGAAAATCTAAGAATGATCTTTCAATGGAATTCAGCTTTGTTGTGCAGTGATTTTCGTTGCATTGCAATTTTTTGTTTTTAATGGAATAACTCATTGGCGTTATTGCAACATGCTATATTTTGTTAGTAAGAATTTTCATTATGAAAACTAATATTATTCAGAATATAACTCTTATCTTAATTTTAGCTTATTCCTTTTCGTACAACAAATTTTAAACAACACGTTAATTTGCAGGGGCCAAAAATCTATGCTGCTGGAGTAGAATACAAAGTAGGCAATGTACAGACAAGAGCACGTCAACCTACCACAAAACGTCAAATTTTCTCAATTGATATTGATCTCTACTTGTTGGACTTAAAGTTGAAAATCAATTCAATGACCTTTAAATTTTTGGGTAGGCTGACCCGCCGTGTTCTGTATTTTCTTACGGTATAGGCTGATCTTTGTGCCAAATTAAAACAAAACTGGTATAGTGGTTTAAACGTGACGGAGTAACAGATAGACAGACAATATACGGGGTTACTTTCACATTTATAAGCCCTCAGATCATATAAAGAAGGAGATATGAAATTACTCGTAAATCCTTAGCGAACCCGTGTCTCCGTATTATTTATGTGTGCAACGCAACTACAATAACACTGTTGTAAGCATAAGGATGTCCAAGTGCATAAGGAAGCATAAGGATCAACGCCCCGTTGGTCTAGTTGTTTTAATACCAGGCCAAGATCTAGGGGTCCCAGGTTCAAATCCCGGGTCGGGCAAAAAAAAAAGTTTCGAATTTTCGAACGTTGCTCGGGTTTGTGATCACCAACCCGCATTTGGCAAGCGTGGTGATTATGCCAGTACACCCATCATTGCAGTGGTAACTTGAATTCAATGATGGAGGCCTTTTCCCTGCAGTGGGATGATTATAGGGTTACTTTACTTTTTACTTTAAGCATAAGGATCACACTAAATCAATTTACAACGCTCATTGGTGCCCACACAAACATGGACCCAATCACGGCGGCTACCACCTACTCACTTACACAATGCGTCATTTGGTGTGTGCAAATTTGTGCAGCGACAATGACTGGTCGCGAACGCACACGGCGGGCAGTCGCATAGTACTCATAAAACAGCTAGTTAGTATCAAACCTTCAATGTATATTGTGCCGATACAATTATCGTTACATGGATTTTTTTGTGGATGGAGTGCAATAGTTCTGTTTGCCCATATCGGTTTCGCAGTTTCAGCCACGCCCCCATTTCAAATCTATTCCTTTATATGATCTGAGGCTGTACCCGAACATCGGCCTTAGACAGGTGGTTTTCTAATATCGTTTACGATAGACGAATAGATGTCCAATGTATGTAAATGACATAGGATTACGACCGTTCGATCGTTTGTTAATGTCATTTACATACATTTGTTATCTATTCGTCTGGCGTAAATGAAACGAAGCCACTTGTCTAAGGTCGAAGGCCTTAATAATGAACTATAGAAATAATATACTTTGCAAACAACTTTTACAACAATAAATTATGTAAATAAAATTGAATTCGACATGAAGTGATTGTTTGTTCACTTCCTATTATGTATTATAGCGAAAACAAAAGCTGGCAAATCTTAAGATCTACGCACGTTTGCATAGATATGCCGTTACCTATAAATGCTAAGTAATGTAACAGCAATTATAAATAATCCAAGACATTTTGGAGATCTTGATTTATAATATTTCATTTTTAAACACGGCGTGACAATGAAAAAACATTGTTAAGGAATTGTTCAAAGTTTATGGTTATGCCCTTAAACGTAAAATCTTACAATTCGAATCCTCTAAATTTCATATTCATAAAGCATTTTCGTTTGTTACCAAAGCTTATCTGTTTCTGGGATACCGAATTGTGATTGTTGCCGCGAGATAAAGAAAATTTAATTAGTGAAAGGGAAATTAATTAATTCCTAACTCCAGTTGATTGAGTTTATTCTAAATAATTGGACTGTGTTGTCTTTGTACTCAATTCTCATTAAGTTACGCTTTTGCTTGTGTGTGGTTCCATATAGCACCAATTCTTCTATGTCTTTAAGTGTCGTAATAGGCGACTGAAGGAGTAAAAGTAGAAGTAAAAGTAAAGTAACAACCCATTTCGCCCACTGCTCAGCACGGGTCTTCCTCCTTTTTATGGGGAGGTTTTGAGGCCTTAGTTCCACCACGCTGGCCTAGTGCGGGTTGGTAGACGGCGAGGGCGACGCTGTGGCAACATTGGACGTTGGACGTTTCTCAAGCCGCCCGAAGGCCTCCAACAGGGTTTAACGACTGTTATCTCGTGACAACAGCCGGAACCGACGACTTAATGTGCACTCCGAAGCACGGAAGCGCTCATGGTAAGATGCCACAAACGGTCACCCATCCAACTAGTGACCATTCCCAGCGTTGCTTAACATTAGTGACAGATACTGATCACTAAGAAGCATTGGGCTATGACCGCTGACTGAAGGAGTACTGCTAGAAGAAGACGGACAGCAGCGTCTTCTTATTACCTACTAAGCGTTGCGATAGGACTAATCTTATCTTGAAGAGGCGCGTGTCTAGCAGTGGACTGATAGGAGCCTACATCAGTTATGTCGTGTGGAAATGGCACATAATTATAGCACCTCTTCTTCTGTTTCCATAGGTGTCTTAAAAGGCTATTAAAGAGGTGCTGCAGCTGTCAGTAGAAGACGGGTAGCAGCGTCTTTTTTCCATCATTGGGTAAAGAAATTGTCAATTTTTTCCTGCCAAAACGTGGTGTTAGGTCACAGACTACAATCATCCCACTGCAAAAGGCCTCCATCATTGAATTCAAGTTACCACGGCAATTATTGGTACTGGCATAATCACCACGTTTGCCAAATGCGGGTTTATGATCACGAACCCGAAAATTCGAAACTTTTTGTTGCCCGGCCCGGGGATCGAACCCGGGACCCCGATATTTTTGTCAGGTAGACCAACGAATTAATCCTTCTTTTGGAAAAACCTTCTACTTAGATGTGGACTGTTAGAGGCCGAATAAGATTATGTTACGCTATGTGTTAGATGGTATTAAATAAAATATGAAATTACTGCAATGTGTTAGTTTCATGTTCATTAAAAAACACCTTTTTAAAGAAGATTCTGCTGCTAGTCTTCTTCAAGCCGTACTCCTTAAGCCATCTCTAACGACACCCATAGGAACAAAAGGGGGATGGTGCTATTCTTTAGAACGTGCTGGCACCACACCCATGAAATTATATAAAGTAGTTTTCATCTTTGACCTGTTCGAGAATCAAGCCAGGGGCCTTCTGTTCTAAGCATTATACTGATTCAGATGACGAGTAACCAAAATGACAAGGTCCATTCAGTGTTCATGTTTATAGAGATCCTGATTTCTGATAGGTTGCGAGTTGGCCGGCCGCCAACCGAAGTGTCTTGCATGTTTAGTCTGACACCTCCGTAAATTGCTTTCATGTTTAAGTGATGTCTGTTTCAGAATTGTGCATTGGATCCGAAAAGCGTGAGTAATAGAGGGTATAATAACGCTTATCTATAATATAAAAATGAATCGCTGAATGTGTTGCTAAGCGCAAATCTCGAGAACAGCTGAACCGATTTCGCTAATTCCTTTTTTATAATATTCCTCGAAGTACGAGGATGGTTCTTACACAGAAATTTTTTTTGAAAATTGCCTGAAAAAGTAAAAAAGCAACACTTTTCTATACTCCCGTACAAACATAAGATTTTCCGACCCCGCCATATTTTTGATGACAATGACATTTAACTCATTTAAGACGTCAAAATCTTATATCTGAGGAGATACGAAGTTCGCGGGGTCCGCTAGTACTATATAAAAAAATAACAGTTTTGAGATTATTTAGTAATAAGTGCATATTAATGGGATACATTTAATTTCGACGGAGGCTGCCATGATCTTTAAATAAGCAGCGGTGCAAGTGTGAAAAAAGGATTCGATTTCCATACCGAGTCAGTTTACTTATAGTTATTTTATCAAAATTACCTAGTACCTATGTGATTTAAACTTGACACTTTGTGAAACAAACTTTGGGTTAGGGATAATACTTTTCAAGAAGTTTGATAAGAAATTGTATTTTCAATTCAATTCAATCTAGGTACTAATGACCATGACAGTAAATGTGTTTTTGGATGCATATATTATAAAAGTTCTCTAAAGCAAGAGTCAAAGCAGTTTTCGGCTTACAAACAAATAAATAATAACGAGAAAAATAAAAAAATAAATTATATACTAAACTAAAGTTACTGACATAGCCCACCGGATTAGCAAGCTGAAGTGGCAATGGGCTGGCCATATTAGCCGCAGAACCGACAACCGCTGGGGTAAACGAGTTCTTGAGTGGAGACCGCGTCTCGGCAAACGTAGTGTAGGACGCCCTTAGGCCAGGTGGAGTGATGATTTGCGCAAGGTGGCTGGCAGAAGCTGGATGCGAGAAGCCGAGTGGTGTGGCGTGTAAATAGCCACACCAGGTGGGATAGGGTGGAAGGTTTATTAGATAAACCAACCAAAAAAAGATACGACTAAATACCTAGGCGCAGGAGAATATAATGGTGCGGCAGTACTAAAATTACTAAACCTACAATTAAAACAAATTATGCGCACAAGGCACTTACCTATCTGGTGCTGCAGTTCCCTTCTCTCCTGGGTGGGTTTTCAAGGTAATTGGTGAGCGAGGACAGAGAAGCCAGGAACGTGCGGTGATTTTGATGATTGAAAAAGCTTTATGTTTTTTCAGGTGAGAAGAAGATCAGTCACCAGGAGTTCAAGTCTCTAATTCAATTTTGACAGCTAGTTATCTTCTTTTTTATGACAGGAGTTGCTGTCTATGGCAGTGCCAAGTGCGTGCCATGGAGGGCAGATGTAAAAATTATAAATTTAATAATATCAATACCACGCGCAACCATATTCTCCCGGCCTTGGAAGTTCTCAGAACTTTCAAAGAAAAAGAACGAAATAAAAGTAAAAGATAACTTAAAGATCAAGGGGTTTTAAAATGGTGAAGATAAATTAAATAAGAAGAAATGACCTAACACTAAACTATATTAAATGTGAAGTTTGTCAATTACTGTGTAGGTATAGGGTAAAGTTTAACAACAGGCCTTTTAAAGGTACTAGTCGTAGTTTTAACTAAAACTACTCTGACCACACCATCTGTGCCAGGATAAACCTCCGTTAAAATGCCGGTTGGCCAATGTAGTGGTGGAGTATTATCTTGATCAACAAGAACTACAGTTCCAACTTGAATGGAGTTATTAGGAGTACACCACTTTTGTCTGGTTTGCAGAGTATGCAAATATTCAATTTTCCATTTTTTCCAATAAGACTGTACCAAAGCGTCTAACATTTTCTTACGATCTGAGAGATTAACTCGTTCGTTCGATAAGTCTGAAACGGGTAAAAACTGAAGTGGAGTTGACATTAAGAAATGAGCGGGGGTTAATATCTCTGGCTGGGGTTCGGATGATAACAAACAAAGTGGGCGCGAATTCAGTAAGCACTCAATCTGTGCTAGAATTGTTAAAAGCTCTTCATATGTGAGAAGTTGTGCACCTATCACCCTGTATAAATGCGTTTTTATGCTTTTTATATTTGATTCCCATTGACCTCCGAAGTGAGGGGCTCTGGGCGGTATTGTCTTCCATTGAATACGACGGTTGGCTAATTCACTACCTATCGAGGTTTGGAATTCTCGTGACATTAAAAAATCATGCATTTCGTTCAATTTTGCTTTTGCGCCAACAAAATTGGTACCATTGTCTGAGTACATACAAGAAACAGGACCTCGACATGAAATAAATCTCTTAAAGGCTGAGAGAAGAGAGTCCGTTGATAAATCACTTACTAATTGTATGTTTATGGCTTTGGTGTTAAGGCAGATGAACAAACAAATAAATGCTTTTTGTGCGTGCTGACCGCGTCTACGAGTTAAGGTGAATTTGATTGGACCAGCGTAGTCCACACCGGTGTGAATAAAAGCTTTAGATTGACATACACGATACGCCGGTAAATCAGCCATCTTAGGAATCGGATGCGTTGGTGATAAACGGAAGCAAATATTACACATACGAACACGTTTTCTTATAATGTTTCTGGCTGATACTATCCAGAAGCGTTGTCATATTATAGACATAAGTAAATTTGCACCTGTGTGCAAATTTGTGCGGTGATAATGGTCAATCAAAAGATTAAGTATGTGATCATGTTTCGGAAGTAAAGCAGGGTGTTTAGATTCAAAAGGCAGGTCAGATTTAGACAATCTGCCTTCGATGCGAAGAATGCCCTCTTCATCAATGAAAGGACACAGGTGTATGAATTGCTTAGACGGCAATTGATTTTTCTTCAAGCGGTTAATTTCATCTGGAAAATAAACAACTTGAATTGAACGAATTATGTATTTTTCAGCTGTATTCAAGTCGTCGGCTGTAATCAAACCGGCATTAGGTAAGATTTTTGCAAAACGTAGTATGTACACCACCACGCGCAAAAGTTTGTTCCAAGAGGAAATTCGTTTAGAACATTCGTAAAGAATTGGTGAAATTTTTTGAACAGTTGCAACTAAAGTGTTTGTTTTAAACTCAGGAAGTTGTTCGAATTTTGAAGGTGAAAATGGTTGAATAGGCCAATCGACAGTTGGCAAATGCATCCAAGATGGACCATTCCACCAGAGACTGTTATCAATTGATTGTGAAGGTAACAATCCCCTAGACAGACAATCGCTAGGATTTTCAATTCCTCCAATGTGATAGATATTATTCGGATCTAGATTTTCCTGAAACTGGGAAACACGATTGCTGACGAATACTGACCATCTGTGTGGTGAGGAATGTAACCATGAAAGGGCAATAGTGGAATCAGAAAATGTATAAACACCTGCAATGTGTACACGATCCTTGTAAAATTCTAAAACAGTTTTGACTAGGCGGGACATCAAAACAGTAGCACATAACTCTAAGCGAGCTAATGTGGTGACTTTAACAGGAGAAACCTTGGACTTGGAGCAGAGAAGCCTCACTGTAACATTTCCAGAAGCATCAATATTGTGTAAGTATATCATGCATCCATAGGCTTTAAGACTTGCATCGCAAAAGGCTACCAAATTCACTATGGAAGTCTTAGAAACTCCAATATGACGAGGGATTTTCAATTCAGAAAATAAAGGAAGTTCTCTGACAAGTGCCGAGTAATATTTAATGATAACTTCAGGGGGTTCCTCATCCCAATCCACCTTGCTAGTCCAAAGGTCTTTTATTAGCAACTTAGCGTACAATATGACTGGTGATACAAGACCAAGAACATCAAAGAGTCGTGCGACAAAAGACAGTATGGTGCGCTTTGTGCATTTATCTTCTACACAAGAAGTAGTCAATGAAAATACATCTTCGTCCGAGAGCCATGAAAGACCTAAGACCTTTAGCTTATTGCTACCACTATCTGAGAAATTAATAGACGCACGATGTGAATCAGGCAGGCTGTCAAGAAGCGTTGGCGAATTACTTGCCCATTTCACCATATCGAAGCTACCACTTTTAAACAAGGCAATAATTTCTTGTGAAATATTGATAGCACTTTCCTCGTCAGGAATTGAGGTTACAAGATCATCCATGTACAAATTAGAGCGAGCAATAGAAGCTGCTTTTGGAAAACGGTGCTCTTCATCAGCAGCTAGCTGGCGGACCGTGCGCATAGCGACGAAGGGACTAGATTTAAGTCCAAATGGAACACGGTTAAATTGAAAGGTGCGTAACTTTTCATTTTCATTTAATCGAAATAATATTCTGAGATATTTACGGTGATCTTCTGGAACACCTATTTGAAGGTACATCTGTTTTATATCAGCGGTCAACGCAATAGAATATAATCGGAAATCCAGTAAAAGTAAAAAAAGATCAGCTTGCAAGTTCGGACCCGAGTGTAAAATGTCATTTAGTGACAAACCAGTGTGAGTTTTGGAACTAGCGTCCAGAACAACTCTCAACTTGGTGGTGGATTTATCTTGCCTGATAACAGCGTGGTGCGGAATAAAATAACCTTCATCAGCATTTTCTGAAGAAAGTACTTCGGATAAATAACCATTGATCATGTAATCTAAAATTACCTTATTATAGTAATCACGAAGCTGTGGTGTCTGTTTAAGCTTACGTTCTAAAGCAAGGAAACGCCGGTGAGCAACTGCACGCGAGTTACCCAAATCTGTGGGATTTCTACTGAAAGGCAGCGCCACTGAGTATCGACCGGAACTATCGCGAGTTACAGAATTAATAAACTGATTTTCACACTCAGTTTCGTCCGGCGATAAAAAACGCTTATTAGGCATTTCTTCTAGTTCCCAAAATTTATGAAGAGAAGACTCCAAGTCACTCAATGTGACTGTATGAAACGAGGCAGATCCATCAAGTTTCTTAAACGAAGAGGGAACATCTCCCATGATAACATACCCAAATGTGGTCAAAAAAGCAGGTAAAGCATCAGTGCTAGAAATATGACGATCACCCAAATAAATATAGGGAAATAATTGAGCGCCTATCATCATGTCTATATTCCCAGGTACATTCCACGTAAGGTCTGCTAGTGGTATTGTCTTAAGAAAATCGAAATCACAATTATTTATTTCTACTGCAGGTAACTTATCCGTAATGCAGTCCACCACCAACGCTTGAATAGCGTATTTGTGCGGAGAAACGCGAGATTCAATTGTCATAGAAACGTAACCCAGTATAGGACGGGATGACAGACCGACGCCTTTGAGAGATGAATTATAAAGTGGTTTGATATTTAAATTCAGTGTCTCACAGCACTGCTTAGTGATTAAATTATTTTGGGACCCATTGTCCAATAATAAACGAATGACCTTTCATTCTTTATTATTGCTAACTGCATACACTTGAGCGGTCGACAATACAATCGTGGTGCGGGACTTCATCTCATTATTACGAGATATCATAGTAGCAGGAGAAACGGTAGAGTCACCGACCAGAGTAGAAGATATACATGAAGCGGGCTTACCCGGCTGGAGCTCCGGTACGGGCTGTACAACCACAGGAGCTGGCCTTGTGGTCGTTGGAAAAGCGACATTATTGTCACACGAATAAGGTTGATCGATATGAGCGCAATTATTACGCGAAGTATTATTCGATAATACTAGATTCTTATTGAAATGCAAAAGTGTGTGGTGCTTTCTTTGACAATAATTACAGACATGGCGTGACTTACACGACGAAATTAAATGATTGTTGTTTAAACAGTTGACACAACCATTTTTAGATTTTATGAAATCATATCGCGCTTGCGGCGATGGTAAGCTCTTAAATGCATTACAATTGTATATAGAGTGGTCACAACTATCACACATTAAGCATGGAGTTGGAGTTTTGTTAGAATTACTTTGTGTAAAGAAAGTTCGGGTATTACGGTTATTACTATCGTATTTACGTGAATTATTTGACGTAGACTGTCGACTTTGAAGAAATGAAGTATTATTATTAGTGGTGAGGTCTAATATTTTAACTTGGTCTTGGACAAATGATATAAACTCTTTGCAAGACGGAATGTCAGAATGACGTGCAGACAATTCGAAAGATTGTACAGTTTGTGTGTCAACCTTTTGACAGGCAAAATATAAAAACATGAAATCCGCAAGATCAGGAATATCAAGTTGTTTTAATGCAGCAATTGAAGCCGAAAACTTGTCAATAAATTTGCCTAATGAAATTGAGGAATGAACACAATTTTTTGAATTAAAAATATTGTTTAAATAAAATGTACCTAAGGCACGCTTGTTTTGGTATTTTTTCTCTAAGTTGTTCCAAATAATATTGTAAGTATCGCCAGTCGGAACTATCCCGGCTACGATCCTTAAAGCATTGTGGGTTAATTTACCTATTAAATATTGTACCCTCTGCGAATCAGACAATTGCGGATTGTTATGTACGTTAGTCTTGAATGACTCGTAAAAGGTAGGCCAGTTATCAGTATTCCCATTAAAAGTGGGGAGTTCTATTAGTGGTAATTTAATTACATTTTGAGGATACTGAGGAACATTTGACACAGATGGTGATGGTAGTACGATTCCTGATTTTTGATCAATTTTGTTACGAATGCGCTTTAATCTGCTATATATTTCGTCAAAGTCAGTTAAGCATTTAAAATCAGGCACGTAATCAGGAACATAGGTTAAATTCATCTGATTAATATTATCTACAATGGATATAAATTCATGACGCACTTCAACAATAGTTTCAGTGTCGGTCATGAAATTTTCAGTTGAACGTAAATCTAAATCGGCAGAAACATTAAGTTTTTTAGATTGCTCGTACAATTTAGAGAGTCTTTGAAATAAAGCTTCTTTTTTAGCTTTTAATAAAGTAAATTTTTTGACATCCATTTTCTAGGTGAAAAAATTGGTGAAAATAACTAAAAGAAAACGTTACAATATGGCGGGAGCGAAAATATGCGTCAAATTACGCAGGTGAAAATAAACGCCGATTGGAATCCGTCTCGTTAGGACCAGAAAATAATATGGTGTGGCGTGTAAATAGCCACACCAGGTGGGATAGGGTGGAAGGTTTATTAGATAAACCAACCAAAAAAAGATACGACTAAATACCTAGGCGCAGGAGAATATAATGGTGCGGCAGTACTAAAATTACTAAACCTACAATTAAAACAAATTATGCGCACAAGGCACTTACCTATCTGGTGCTGCAGTTCCCTTCTCTCCTGGGTGGGTTTTCAAGGTAATTGGTGAGCGAGGACAGAGAAGCCAGGAACGTGCGGTGATTTTGATGATTGAAAAAGCTTGATGTTTTTTCAGGTGAGAAGAAGATCAGTCACCAGGAGTTCAAGTCTCTAATTCAATTTTGACAGCTAGTTATCTTCTTTTTTATGACAGGAGTTGCTGTCTATGGCAGTGCCAAGTGCGTGCCATGGAGGGCAGATGTAATAATTATAAATTTAATAATATCAATACTACGCGCAACCACCGAGGATCGACCTAAGTGGCGTGCAATTGGAGAGCCCTATGTCTAGCAATGGACTATGATAGGCTGATGATGATACTAAACAGATACTACAATATACAAGTATACGTGTCCTTATTACATAGGTATACTCAAAGAGACTCAATAACTCCAACCCTTATACTATCGATAGCATATGGTAAATAACGTACTAACAACAAAAACACACCGCAAAAACTCGGCAAGATGGAATCTATGTCATTTGATTTCCATATCAACGTAATTCTGTATCAAAGTATTTGTAAGCAATATTCGGGAGAGGTTGTATTATTGGAGTTATTGAATTATGTAATAATACGATTCGGAACAGTAGGCTTATGAAGGGAAGGCTAAAAGTTGTGTTGTTGTTTGTGTTTGTTGTTGTTTTTTTTTCTGTAATAGCAAACGGAATATAAATTGTGATAATGGTAACAAGGTGTCATCGTACCATTAAAATAATATATTTGTATACCAACCAATGGTCGTTCCTTAGAATAATAACAGTCGTTCGTAACGTTTTCCATCACTTACAAATAGTATAATAGGGCAATAAAGTGATAAATCTTGAAGATTTTCAGCTACAAATCGGTCAATTTATAAATAAAGTTAAATGTTTGGGTTTTCTTGATTATTATTATTTTAAGCTATTATAATTGCATAGCTTCTATCGCGGGCCTTGAGCGTGGAGACCGAATCTAGACATTCCGTAACGAAAATAACCTAACCTAACACTCGGGGCGAGGCACGATCGAACAATTTTGAATTTCCGAAATTTAAAAGAATTTAGAAGGAAATAAGGATTTTGACAGCATGGTTGCCTATGGTGACCATATCTGCCAAAATAACAGAAAAATTTAATTACAAAAGTCTAAATTAGAAAATACATAAAATTATAAAATTAAGCTTTTGCATAGCTTCTATCGCGGGCCTTGAGCGTGGAGACCGAATCCAGAAATTCCGTAACGAAAATAACCTAACACCCCCCACTCCGACCGGCACAGCGGTGATACTTTTTAGATTTATAATTACATAAGTTGATAAAAAATGCTATGCAATAGCTTTACCGCGGCAGTCTCCGAGTGCCACACGTCTTTTTTTAATGAGTTTCCGATATTTTGGCACTGTTACGAGAACCATGATGAAGAAAAACTTCAGAATCTGTTAAAACCGTTTACTGAAAAGATTTCAAAGCAACTAAAAAAGTAAAAAAGTATGATCGAAATCTATTTGATATAATTATTCGAACAAAAAAATCCTGAACCTTTTCCTTTTTTCTTTAATAAGACTATTAGGTCATAACAATTTTAATGATACATTTTAAACCTTAAAAGATTGTAGTCTTTATAAAAAAGTGACTTTTACAGTTACAGTACTGAGAACTCTGTTTCTACTTCGATTGTGAACTGTGCCTGCGGGATGCCGCTCGATTCTGGGAAACCGTAAAGGAATATAATTATCATCGAGACGATGTACGCTTGTAATATTGGTAGGTGCTCCGTTTTTACCAGTAAATGTTTTTATTGCCGTTAAAATTATTTTAACCCTCAAGTAGGTAGTTAAAAAGGTCACTTCCACTAAAAACTGCTACGTAGTGTCGTTTTTGCGTTTAATAAAGAAATATAATTTTTTTGAACATGTTTTTTTTTTTTTATTATTTATGACATGCCACACTGGGCCACACAGAGCCATCTAGTCCCAAATTAAGCTACTATTAAGTACCCTGTCGTATGGGGTACTAGACAACCGATAAACTTACTTATATACTTTTTTTTTTGTAAATACATTTATATTTGCAGAAATAAAACTGATTTTAACTGATTTTTTAGAAAACACCCAGACCAGTACAAACAGACATGTTCATGCACACAAATATTTGTACTGTGCGGGGATCGAACCCGCGACCCATGGCTTAGAAGCAGTGTTTACTACCGCTGATCCAAATGTTAAAAGAGAAAAACAATGATTAAGCAATATTGCTATCAGACATTACATTCCTACTGTCACACCGGTTAGGAACGTTAAAAAGACAATATCAGAATCAGTTACTATACAATTATACAGGCTGTTATAAAAGTACGACACTTATCCTAAGGGTCGCTGGTGATTTAGAAGCAACTGTTATAGAGTAGACTACAGGAAAAATATTCCAAAATTCTATCTATATAAAAATGAATCCCTATTTCCCTTGATCACGACATCACGCGTGAACAACTGGACCGATTTCGCTAATTCTTTTTTTTATTTTGTTTGTAATTTTTTATTTTGTTTGACAGGAGAAGGTTCTTGTTAATGAATAAAATTAAGGAAATTACGCGGAAAATTAGAAAATTTGAGAATTTTTAATTACCATACTAAATTATGTGTAATGTAACCTTATCGCTTTTGAAAATTTGAACATTTTCAAGGTATGGCGTTTGACATAACATCGACAGAATGCGTGCTGCAAACGGTTACAATTTCCAGTGCGGTTAACATTTGCAATGTTGATAAATAAATTTGTATCTGAATTTTTTTTTTCATTATTTATACCAATTCAAAATCAATATTCATAGTTAAGACACGTTGTGTCTGTCAGGTCCGCTAGTTGGAAATAATTTTAATCGGAAACGATTTAAATTCCATGTCTTATAGACCATATCACCTCACATACTTTGGATCATTAATTTTATTGATAAATTAAAAAATAAGTTCAATGCAAATTGGATTCGTTTATGTTTCAATATTTTTGTTTCTTCCGATAGATTAATTTTCATTTAATCTTTTCTACTTTAAAGTCATTTCTGAACTACACTCTTAAATGTACGTTTGTATTTAGGTTGTAAATGACTTAACTTTTCCGGGTAACTGAGCTTTGTCACTCGTTGACTTTACACCTTGTGGTGAGCTTTTGAGCCTCGTAGCAGTAATAATTTCAAATGCACAACGCTTTCCGCAATTGCACCTAAATATATTCTCAGAACACAATTTGTTTCACTTCACATTTAGTCATATCACAGAGTAGTACACATTTTGTGAAGTGCACATTTTGAGAAGTACCCCTTGTGAGAAGTGCACATTGTGCGAAATATACATTTTAAGGTGAGTGCTCATTTTGCAAAGTGCACATTCTACGTCAGACTCGTTGAATCTGTCTGACTATTGCGTTGATTCATACCTGCGTAATAGAAATTAAACCTTGCCATTAAAACAAAAATTTGAATGCTACAAGTTGAAAGAGCACTGGAATGTTCTTATTTTATTTTTATAAGTCGATAAACAGCTCAAAACAACTTTCTTGGTATTTCAACTATTTCTTCTAATAATTGTACTCCATTGACAGTCTTGCTTTTACCTCCAGATTTTAAATCTCAATACATAGAGAAAAATAAGTTTATACTTGCCCCAAACGCAAGAGTCCGTTACAATTCCAACCCATTGTCCTACAATGTTTACCGTCAAACAAACTCTTAACGAAATTATGAACATAATGATATACCAACATCTCCCTCGGGTTATAATTCCATGTGTTCCCATTCTGTCCCGGATGGGGCTTGTAACAAACAGTAGGTCAGGGGACTAAGTCCCGGTGATATTTTATTTACAAGTGATGAGGGAATGCGAAGTGATGTTTGTGTGGGCAAATGAATGTTGCTTTGGAACTTGTTACGAGTACGAAATTAGTATTTGTAGGACTGTAGATTATTTAAGTATGAAAAAGGGTCCGAAGTTTAAGAATAAACACGTAGTTTAAATTCTCTAGATCCTTTAGATCTATAGCAAGATTAATAATTAATAATAATTATAATAATTAACATAAAGTCTAATTTATAAATATATATGATTATAAATTAATTAATAAATAAAACATGTTTTCTTTACCTAATAATAGGTTATTCATTTAAAGATTAAATAGGCTATGACTCTGATAATGCAGTAAATCTGCAAATTCTGTTATTTTGTATAATATAACGGGTGTAAAAAAACCAAACGCAGATCTGAAAACCACGTATTGTCCCTATCATTAGGATCATTTCTTTCTTTAGGACCATACCTAGGAAACAGCTAGTTCCGAAGATATTGAGGGTCAAAGTCACAATTTTGTTTTCCATTTTATTACAAAAACTGTTGCCAAATAATACTTAAGAACTTTTCTTCATACAAACATAGTGGTTGTTTTTATTATTTCGTTCACAATAAGGTTTTGTTAATTACAATACGCAATGTACGGCTCAGCGCGGACGACTTTTGAACTTAGCAGCTATCTCCAGCGCAGCGGCCTACGCTACGGCGGCTATACATTGCGCGCTACGAATTATAATATTTTTTTGAGTCCCATAAATAAAAATCATTTCCCAGCTGTAATATTTAGTAATTTGGCTTGGTTTGCTGTTCAGATTACGTAACTTCAGGGTCTGCGTTTAGTTTTTTTACACCCTGTATAATAGTGGGTTTTTAAGTACCGGGTAGTCACGTTAAGTAAAATAGAAGCACCCTTTATTTTTCTATGGAAATTGTATAAGGCAACTTAATAAGTATTGCCAGTCGAAGGCGAGCAGCAACATTTTCTATCCACTATGGACTCACTGTCATCGCCAACCTCCTTTACGAGAGGCATGTGTCCAACTATGGACTGATTTTAGCAAAGCATGATCAGAAGTATTTTGTTTCAACTTAAATTATTATTACTAATGAAAAGATAAAGGCTCCTAGTTACAAGATGTTTTTGACACCACCTATCATTTTTTAACAGGCAACATTTGCGCTAATTTAATATTTTTTTATGAAAAAAATTAATAAAGAGAAAACAACACTTAGTACCTGATTACCACATGATAAAAAGATAATAAATTAACGGCATTAATAACATTTTGTAAAACACAAAACAAATGTGTGCACTACGATAAATACATGACATATTTTTATTTTACCCTCATTGAAAATAACGCAGAAATGATTTATGAAAAGAAAAAAAGACTTTTCATTGCAGACACAAAGTCCTTGGCACGCAACAAATTTTCGGCCTTGCATCATTTATTATTCCTCACAGTTACATCAAATATAAATGTTAGCGTTTATATTCTTTCACAAAATTTATTTTCCCAACGAATAAAAGCAATAACATTATGTAAATACATAACTAAATTTGGCAACAGCTCATCCCTGAGACTATACAAGTATTCCACGACAAGGTCGGAATTATTTAGGAGCTTGTATTGACTAAGAGACAATTCCTATTAAGACGTTGTTCAAGAACACAAAATGAACTGACGCCCGAACGATACCGAAGCGGGGTAGCTTTGGTAATTAATCAATTACTTATAGGACTAATTTGTCTGGCTCAGGCTGCCAAAATTGATACTACAGGAGCCTTATTGCAAATGAAAATGGATATTTTACCTTAGAATTTATGAACGCTTATGAAGCTTTTCGTGTTCGTATACAAAATTATATTTGGAATAAAGATTATTGCTGCATTGCACTGAATAATAATTTCTTAAATATAAAATTGACGAAGGTAATGTAAAAATAAAAATAGAAACTATTATAACATTTTTTTAATTTCATTTTACGTTATACCTGACTCATTGCCCATTTTATTTACTAACAATATTTATATTTTATTATATTTATGTGTGGAAACTAATTATTAGTTATTGAAATCCTGTATGTTTACTTATAAATAATGTTTATATTTTTTTCTAAATTATATTCGCCAAACGTTTAAAAAATCTATGAACTGCAAATGTAAATGTATAATGAGATAAATTATTGAAATAATTGTTATTTTCTGTATTATGTAAAAATATATGTATTGTTGTTCAATGATCACATTATCAATTATAGTGATGACCTTTTTGTTCAAGTATTTTAATGATGTATTTTTAAATGTAATCGAAATCACTAAGTTATATGAAATGTCTTTTTGATAATAAATGTCAGTACCACTAATGCGAGCTACGAAAACTTAACCGTAGTTCTCCTAATCTCCACCCAGATTTTAAGAAGCTGTCATTTCTGACATAAAAAGGTTGTGTCCAATCGCCCACAACTCTTCCGTTTGTCTATCTTAGCCACCATTTCCGGAACTTTTTTTTTTCTGTTGACCTAACATCACTTCATCTAACCCTCTCTCAAGGGTCAGAATGAAACCTTTTAACCCCAAAAGAAACCGGCTCGAGTGCTTGTCTGAAATTTAAGACAACATTGTAGTAGGTACTTTAATTCTTTCGTTATTTTTGCGGCTGGGATATCTGTTGACTAGAATCCTATGATTGTTAGTTTAAAAATAAAAAGGCCTTATTCTAAATATTTGTTGTTTTAAATTATTACCGATTTTTATACCGTTTTGTTTTTTAATACCTCTTACATTTAAGTTTTACCTGCCCTAAAAACCTTAAAAATTACAAGGTCTTAAAGCAACAGTAACTGACTACAACCTCATATTGGTCAAATTTGTTTTTTTCTAGGTGGCTTCATGATTAATTTAAATTAATGCAAATTTAATGATCTGTCATCCTGGTAACATAAACCACTGGAGCCCTTTTATAACCTAGGAATATTAAAAATAACCTTAGACCTATAATAAATAAATAAATAAATAAATGTGGACAACATCACATACATTGTTCCGATCCCAATTTGAATAACTATTTAAAGCATTCGTATTTTGGATACCAGAAACAACGAAGGTACCACAAACACCCAGACCCGAGAAAATGTAGAAAAACACATTTTTTTCTACATTGACCCGTCCGGGAATCGAACCCGGGACCTCGGAGCAAGCGACACCTTGAAAACCGGTGTGTACGCAACTCCGCCACGGAGGTCGTCGATAATAAAAATAAAAAAACAATTCAGGAGAGTTCGACATCAAACACTAATTTTACACATTGAATTTAATAACAAATAACAAACACTATAGAACAAGCGGCCAGAACTCCTATCCAAATAAGTATTTTAGGTATTTGGAAACGTTTGAAAATATTACAAACGTAAGTATTAATTTATTTATTATAAGTATTTTAAAAATTTAAAATTAAGTATCGAAACACTTTCGATAGCAATTCCGTCAAAATTAATTTAAACAAGATTACCACCTGTTCAAGCCCTCAACAGAAAACGAAGCAAAGATATTGCTAATATAATTTTTTCATGGCCAAATTATGTAAAGTTTTGCATAACGGTGAGGGCAAGAATAAAATAAAATTAAGAATCGGGAACCGGATGAAATCTTTGAATTCAAACTTTTTCTGGAAATCACATGAAACGCTCAATATGGAATGGTTTTCCGAGTTCGATATTTGAAAACGTTTACTAAATTCTCATTTTGATTCATTAAAAAGGTTTTTTAACAATGGAAATAAAGAAGCTAGTTGAAAACATTTATTAAATAGAATAGACAAGAAATAAGAATTCTAAAATTGACAGTCTGTTTGAAACAATAAATTAAAGACAATTAGATACCTATAAGATTTATTACATGTATCGTGATGATGTTTTACAGTTTCCCAATTCCTTTTGACATCCTTAATGTCGAAATCTTTAAATATGACATGTGGCGTGATGGGAAAAAGTATATTTTCTGTCAGGCTTTTCCGATGTGGCCTTGACTTATTATGTGACTGACGATTTTTTTTATATTTCACCGTAATAATATGCTTAGCCGGTTTACAATATATCGCGAGGAAACATTTACTTGACTTGGATTGTAATTCTTCAAGTTACCACAGTAATGCTGGGTATAGGGCATAATCCCTACTTATGCTTGTTTTATACGGAATCTTTAGTACAATGAAAGTAATAAATACTTAAATGAAAATTGAGGTGACGTGGTGCACCAAATGCGGGTTGGTGTTCACTAATCCCGCACAATTTTCCAAAATTCTAAATTCTTGTTGCCCGTCCCGAGATCTTAGCATGTTACTTAAACCACTAATCCAATGGGGTTTATTAGTATTATTATTAGATTAATGTAAAAGTATGAAAATATAACTTTTTAGACTGATTCTTTAATACAATGTAAGTAATACTTAAATTAAAAAGACGTGTGGTGGCACTCGGAGACTGCCGCGGTAAAGCTATTGCATAGCATTTTTTATCAACTTATGCAATTATAAAACTAAAAAGTATCACCGCTGTGCCGGTCGGAGTGGGGGGTGTTAGGTTATTTTCGTTACGGAATTTCTGGATTCGGTCTCCACGCTCAAGGCCCGCGATAGAAGCTATGCAAAAGCTTAATTTTATAATTTTATGTATTTTCTAATTTTGACTTTTGTAATTAAATTTTTCTGTTATTTTGGCAGATATGGTTACCATAGGCAATCATACTGTCAAAATCCTTATTTTCTTCTTAATTCTTTTAAATTTCGGAAATTCAAAATTGTTCGATCGTGCCTCGCCCCGTGTGTGTGTGTGTGTGTGTGTGTGTGTGGGTGTTAGGATTATTTTCGTTACGGAATTTCTGGATTCGGTCTCCACGCTCAAGGCCCGCGATAGAAGCTATGCAATAGCTTAAAATTTAGGTGACGTGGTCCATAACAATGCAATAAGTTTCTGTATAATTGAAGGCCGAACTTGAGCTTACTTAATCATAATGAAAACGGCACTGAAACATTACAAGATAGGACCACATTGTCTCAGTCATAACTCTTGTTTGCAGAATGGGTCTCATAAAGCGGTATTACTATACTTAGGCGGAGCAAATAATTACTAGTTACTGAGCGTCTCATAATTGGTTTCGTGAACGTACGCAGTTTTGACAAAGGGCTATTGTAGTATTTTGACCTTGTGTTTACTAATCATGTTGATAAATTTAAATTAATCAATAAGTTAGCTGATACTAACACTCTGTAGTAGGTACGTACATATGATCATCATTCATCATTTAGTAGGCTTTAAGTATCGTATTTTTAGCCCATTTATGAAGTAAAAAATGTGGGTCAAATTATCACCCGAAGATATTTTTCAAAACATTTTAATTTTTACGGTCCGAAGCCTGTGAAGGTATAAAGGGTAAATCAACAACTTATGAATAGTATCCTAATGAATGAATGAGATGTGAATTGCTTAAAAAAGTGTTCTGAGGAGGCTGTATCAAAAATTTTAGATTTTTAAGTGCTTTATTTTGTCATTTTTTACAAAAAACTTTTTTAAAATAACTTTTTTTTTGTATCGTAGATTGCTGCATTAAAATTTGGAAGGTAGTTAAAAATTCATCCTATATGTCTACGAAGCTATTTAATAATGAACGATTAAAAATTCTAAAAAGTCTGTATACATTTTAATTCAGTGCGTGGTTGGAGAAAACAATATAAAACTGCCATGTTAATATTATGATCACCTCCTTACGTCTAAAGGGTTTCGTCAAAGGCTACGAAAAGTGTACCGCCAGGAGAAGTCGGGCTACAGCGTGTTAGTACACGCTTTCCACCATCACCAATCACCATTGGCAATGGTGGATAGTTGGACCATTGCCAAACTGCGATAACCAAGTGTGAGGATCACAATGGTGTCACCTGTTTGAAGAGACTAGAATGGACCTATGAAACGTATGTATTCATATTCATTTAGTAAAAAAGTAGTAACTGCCTATAATCATCCCACTGCAGGGAAAAGGTCTCCATCATTGAATTCAAGTTACCACAGCAATGATGGGTGTACTGGCATAATCACCACGCTTGCCAAATGCGAGTTCGTGATCAGGAACCCGAGCAATTTTCAAAAATTTAAAACTTTTTGTTGCCCGACCCGGGATTCGAACTTGGGACCCCGAGATCTTGGCCAGGTATTTAAACCACTAGACTAACGGGGCGTTTGACAGTAGGGCGTTTGAGGCTAATGACAGTACTAAAAATACGCTTTTAAAATAAATAATACAATGTATAACTAACTAGTGAAAAAACCTAGTCTTGTTAAATACTACCTTTTATTTAAATTAGTATTTCGAAATAAGAGCTAGTCTTATATAACTGTTAAGTAAATCAATCTTTCTTTATTTTTAATTTTACTATCGCAAAATCTTAAATTAGGTTTACATCGTATGTTTGTTAGCGACGCCTCACAATGGCATTCAAGTAAATTGCAGTGAGTACGTTTCAACCACAAAAGGCCACTACCACAAATTAGAAGCGGCTAGGACAGTACCTACTCCACATTACGACAAAACCAATTGTTGGTCAGTGGTTAACAAAGGTGGGTCTTAACACATTTGTATTATTATAAAAACCTTTGTATTAGAAGCACTATAACTCTGACCGCCGTAAGAGTTCTGTCTCCTAATTCGCGTAACCAAATCGTATCACAATCGTAATTGAATTGCAGGTTTTTGACAGTTCTAGTAGGTATGGGCTAAATGTCAAAATCGTCCAATTCAATCACGATCGAACTGCGATTGAAATAGCTGAATAAGGCCCCTGAACGATCAGGTTTTTAACCGACTACGGCAAAGTCAACAGGAAGGGTTATGATTTTAACAGCCTGTGTATATATAGGTCCAGATGTCGAAATACACAAGTGGCCCTTATTTTGTTTTGACTAGTATAGGTATTTATGTGTTCGACATTTGCGACTAACCTACTGAATCGACTTTGGTGAGTGAGGTATCAATTGATTCCTTAATATTCCGAGTAACATAGCCTACCTTATGTTAAAAAAACTGCATGGTTATTGTTACAACGATATATTGGGTTACATTAAAATGAAAAAATGCAGTCATAACGAGTGCATGGGGTATGAAATGCAAAAAGACAGAATTCAGAGTGCAAAAATGTTTAAACAGTACATACAGGGTGACTTTAAAATCATTTGCATTTTCAAAGTGTTTTAAAACTTTTTTCGCATAAACATAAACCTTAATACTACTGGGATAAATGTCACTGTACTTTACTGTCGTAGTAAGTAGTAAAGTAACAGCCTATAATCGTCCCACTGCAGGGAAAAGGCCTCCATCATTGAATTCAAGTTACCACAGCAATGATTGGTACTGGCATAATCACCACGTCTGCCAAATGCGGGTTGGTGATCACAAACCTGAACAATTTTCGAAAATTCGAAACTTTTTGTTGCCCGACCCGGGATCAAACCCTGGACCCCAAGATCTCGGCTCGATATTTAAACCACTAGACCAACGGGGCGTTGCTTTACTGTTGATGACCGGCATTTTACTGTAAATAAGTTTCATCTACATTAAGTTGCCGTTGGCTTCAGAACTGCAATGCAGAACGTAGGCCTCCCCAATACGCGCCACTGTGCTCAAAACCTCGTTCTCCTCATACAACTACCGCCAGCAGCCCTCACCAGATCGTCTGTCTGGGACCCTGGCCGTCCTATACTTGCTCTCCGGTACGTGGTCTCCACTCCTGGACTCATTGACTTAATGAAGCCGATGACCGTCGTGTCATCAGCTCGGTCAGGATAAACAAAAATTGGAATGATTTAGGGTGATCATAACGAGTTAAATCCGTAAATTATTTCTGATTTCAATATTTTTATTAGAATTTATATTCTCCTTTAAAAATGTGGAACTCTAAAAGTGCCACTTATTGACGTTTCCTGTTCCAACATAGTACAAACACATTTTTGGAATTCAAACCAAATGGTTAACGCATTGGGGTACGCAGTCAAACTTAACGATACTTTCGCTAAATAATAAAAATAAATAAGTATGAATAACCCTTTAAATATATCCTGCTATAGCTCAGTCATAAAAGTCAGTACTAAAACATTTTAAGTCTCCAACACACTGTATTATAACTCAAACCATATTATTTTTAAGTCTTTCAACAATGTTGCTTTACCGAATAAGTATATTTTTATCGGGCAACACTGAAAGGTTGGAAGGCTGTAAGTGACACTTTAGACGGTAAAAAGCTGAATAAAAATGAGACCCGCTTTCGCTACAACCTCAATAAATTACGGTTCTATTAATATTTTTCTCTTTTTTGGAACATGAACTTTTTATAAGTAGAGGTATGTTAAGGTTTGAAGCAAAATAATATATAATATCATAAAAATAAGTATATAAAACACCAAATTATTCTTAATACATAAATATACTAACTATTACATCATATCATCATCATCATCATCATCAGCCTATCGCGGTCCACTGCTGGACATAGGCCTCTCCAGTTGCACTATAATAATTACTATAAACATTTCAATATAATAATGATATAAATAATATTAGAAACAAAAAATAATTCGATATAAATGCCACTTAAAAGTTAAGTTTCAAAACATTTGGTTCCCAAAAGTTAGGTTCCAAAAAATATACAAAAAAATGTTAGGTTTAAAAAAATTGGTTTTAAAAGTTAGGTTTCAAAACCATTTATTTGGTTGTCAAAAATTACCTAACCTAGGTACCATTTTTAATTTTTAGGGTCGATTCAGTTCGATCAAAATGTTATTTTAAATGAAATATTATACGAGTAGAACTTACATGCAATGTTAATATTTATTACATCATACATTCGTTTTTTTTTTCAAGTTGTATCATTCAAACATACTTACAATTCACAATTGCACAGGCGTAAAGACTGTAGAAATCAAAACAATAAAAAATAAAAAAAATACACTCGAAACCGGTCAAGTTATATAAGTTTCAGAGGGTGCCAAATGAGTGCTAAATCAAAGTGTAGCTAGTTTGATAAAATGATTAGTAGTTTTATGGTAACAGCTTGATCCCGCCATCTTGACGCGTCAATATGGCGGGACCAGTCTGAATCTTTAATATTGTCTTAACTATGAAGGTGCCAAAATTATAATTGACGGTGCCAAATGGTGCCAAATAGGTGCTAAAAGGAAATGAGTAAATCGGTTTAAAAAAAGGAGTGATCCCGCTGTCCTGACGTTCATAGTAAAACGGCGTGTATTATGAAGGAACCATTATAGCTGTCAAAATTTTAATGATGGCGTCTTACAAGCGCCTTACTCGTAAAAGTGACCACCAAATTTTTAAAGCAGTAGTATAGTTAATCTTTCCATCATTTTATTATTGTATTTTTGCAATTTTCCCTCAAAATGATACTTTGATAAGAAAAATAAGTGGTGTAACCAGACAATGCCTTTTGTCTTCTCTCTAATGATTGCTTCGCTTCGGGGCTATTATGGATCATTTACCGAAATCAACCATCGTGTATCCTTGTTATATTACTTTAGGGTTTTCCGACACACAAACGAGTTATGATATTTCAAGTAAGGTAGGTACTTCTTAGTGTATATTTTTATGAAATAATAGGGGTTAAAGTATGAAATTTCCGATTATTTTCCCACTTTTTATTTTGTTTATAGCTCTTAAGCATAGTCACATTATTGCGTAATTCTTTTTGTATTGTATCAAAAACTAAATAAAGTAACTTTTGACTAAAAAACAAATGCATTACTAGTGCCTATTACTTCAAAGGAAGTCGTTGAAAGGACCCCTTACAATGTGTCAGCTGACCTTCTTGCTTCAATTAAGTATATTTGTATTAAATACTTTGATTTTCAGAAATTTAAATACTATAATGCGTAGCTTTATAACCATCTAACTTTCACCCTTAAATGCTTCGAAAACGGTTCAGGCGTTTTTAAAAAAACTAAAAAATTGTTAGTATGGAAAAATGATTTCGTCCATACAAAACGGCAATTTCATACTTTAACCCCTAATAAGTGCTGGCCCAAATTAGAGTAAGCTTGTTTTACTTACAGGTGTCGTAAGACGACTAAAAGAATCCTACCAGAAGAAGGTAAACAGCGTTTTCTGTCTACCATTGTTTAATTGATCACCAATTTATTATTTATTATTATTATTAATCCGCTTGCCAAGCGTGGCGATTAAGAGGAAATACTAGGGCCGTTTTTTCATACAAACGTAGTCCCCTGTTTCCTCCCGGGATAAAGCCAGTAGAGCTATATTTTTATTACAAAAATCTATGGGAACTATTAGCATGTTTCTATATTTTCTGTTTTTTCATAAATTAATAATAAAAAAGATATGAGCCCTCAAAAATCGATAAGATTCGCCAGATTTTCCGCTGTGTTCAAACATCTAGAAAACAAATTTGGCAAAATTTTAGAAAAAAAGGAGAACATACGAACACGGCCAAGTCTTTTTTTAATATTTAATGAAAAAGTATTTAAATCGGTCTAGTTTTGGAAAAGTAATCGGGGGACTACGAAACGTTGATTTGGTGTGTTTTTAGTAGGTATTTTCAGTCCAAGAAGCAGTTGTCTCTATCACACTCTGCGGTGAAGGCGTTTGGCACTGCGCGACAGCAATAGATTTTACAAATACCTATTTTTAAATTCTCTCGCCCGTAGTGTTTCCTCTTAAGGAAAAATCTTACACTATGTCCAGCACTGGATGACAAGTGTTAATGATGATATGTTTCACCTGTTTGTATTTTTTGAAACTTGCAACGGTAGTTTAAGAAGTACTATCAGGAGAAATCAGGCACCGTCTTCTCGTCATCTTAAATCATACGCAGTGGCCAGACCTCTAGCGAAAAATGGTGCTTACGAAATCCACCTTTTAAAAATGTCTTACCTACTAATATTATAAATGCGACAGTTTGTTTAAATGTTTATTGCTCAATCACAGCAGAACTACTGAACGGATCTAGTTAAATTATGGCACGGATTTAGATTGATCAGGCCATAAATTACGTGAGATGTTTAAGGGGGGGAAAGGTCGAGTCAAATCTCATCTAATCTTACGTTGGAGAGAGGGGGTCTCGGCAAATATCACACAATTTTTTTTCTGAGTAAATAAAAAAAATATATACTACTAGCGGACCCGACAGACGTTGTCCTGTCTTAACTATGAATATTGATTACGAAATGGTTTATAAAAAAAAAATTACCCATTTTTTATTATTATTATGCTATATATTAGCAGCACACATTCTGTCAATGTTATGTCAAACGCCATACATTAAAAAAGTTTAAATTAACAAAAGCGATATGGTTACATTACAAACAATTTAGTATGGTGATTAAGTTTTCTTCAATATTCTAATTGTCCGCTCAATTTTTTTAATTTTTTTCTTTCATAAGAACATTCTCCTGACAATAACAAACAAAACAAAAAAAGAATTAGCATAATCAGTACAGCCGTTCACGCGTGATGCGATGACCAAGGGAAATAGGGATTCATTTTTATAAATATAGATTTTGGTCCATTTAATCCAGATTGTACATGCTTAAGATTTAATCTTAAAGGTAATCGTTATACGATTAAGATCATTCACAAATTCATTCGAAAGAAAATAATTTTATTCAAGTTTACGTAAGAAACCTACATTTTGAAAAAACTCACGTGAGATTGGGGGATGGGGGAGGGGGTTGAATAAAATCTCACGACATCTCACCAGGGGGGGAGGTAAAACTCAAAAAAACACCTCACGTAATTTATGGACGCCCCCTTACAGTGTTTTTCGGATCTGGATAAAATATGGCACGGAGATAGAAAGGCTGGTATAACACAAAGGCTGTTTTTGATTTAGTAAAGTGTCTTTCAGTGGAATAGTTTTTCCAGACGCAATAGCTAGTAATAAATAAATGTAACATTAAAAATTGTTACATAAACTTTTTTCAATGGAGTATTTAATCATTTTCTCATCGAGAAATTCTATTTACAACAGTAATAAAAAAAAACTTTAAACGTACTGGCAGCTGAATCAATTTCGGAGTGCTCACCAGTATCATTTGCTTTGACATAGTATTCTCCAAAGCCTTTTAGGGGTTTTGTCCGCGCGCTATTGAAATCGGGAACCAATCGGATCCTGGCTGCGAGGGAATGAATAAAATATGTGCTCGTATCCCAACTGTCAATGGAGTTTGAGGTTTGAGACGAATGATACGCTGGTAATTACATTTGTGCTGTCAATATTTTCGTGTTTTAGCTTTGGAAAAATAGGACTACCCTTCCTCGCCCGTGTCTTAAAAGTGGCTGAAGAAGTTGCTCTATAGGAAAGAAGTTTCGTAACACAAAAAGGAAAATAAATATTAAAAATACATTTTAGTAAAATGGTATTACAAAATAACTAAGATCCAACAGGAAGTGTAACGAAATAGGCTTCAAACCTGCGCCAAAGTAGAGCTTTAAAATTTACTAAAAAAAAATTGTGAAGTCAACGATTACTTATCTAAAAAATAAAAAAAACAACGACATTAATAATATATTAATCATGCACCAGCTCGATATTTTAATTTACGTAGGTATGTTTATTAAAATACTGGTTTCGGCTTGGAGTACGATTTACCTAAAATACTATAGACGAGTTAAATGATAAAGCTCCGTATCGCCTTTGAAAAGAGAGTCAGACGTTTAGATTCAGACGATTGCTTCATACGAATGAATTCTGTTAGCTATCGAAACCGTAAACCAATTGGTTCTGGCTGAAAGGAAATGAATAAAATATCTGCCCGCATCACGTTCAGTGGGACGTGGCGTTTGAGGTGGATTATGGTAAGCAGGAAATTATGGTAGCGCCATCTACAGGATGAATTTGTAATCACTCGACAAAATTTAAAAGGATGTTTTACTCATATCACTGATACATGAAGTTTGAGATTTATAACAGGGATGGGAGTATACTTTGTTTTATTGCCTGCGTCAGTCTTGTAACCAAGGTTGTTAACCAAGGTGTCAAAAAGGTAATCGAAGTAAAGCATTCATTAAAATAATTTGACAAAACTTTTCCCATAATTCGTCTTTCTGTTAAGTTTTATTGTTAATCTATACTAATATTATCTATACTAATTTATCTATACTAATATTATAGAGCTGAAGAGTTTCTTTGTTTGAACGCGCTAATCTCAGAAAGTACTGGATTGAATTGAAAAATATTTTTTGTGTTGGATAGTCCATTATCGAGAAAGGCTTTAAGTTATATAACATCACGCTGCGACTAATAGGAGCGAAGCATTAGTGAAAAATGTTGCAAAAATCGCGATATTAATAACAGAAATTGATGCGGTCGAAGTCGCGGGCAACAGCCAGTTTTACATAATTTTAAGGATTGCTGTCTCGTTATGCAGAGTGTAGATATCAGAAAAATAGGATAAAGATAATTAGTATCCTTTTGAAAAAAAAGAGACCTTAGAGATTACCTTTTAGATCGACAAGGAAATCAGCCTATTTTGCGTCAATTATTACAGAAAAAAACAAAAGAATTCCCTTGAATTAAAGCAAAGGCCGTTCCGTCGGGAACCTTGATATTTCTGGAATTTGGCAATATAACGTGAACAATAAAATTTCCATTTGTAAAAAGTCGAAGTCTGCGCTATTAAAGTCGGGTATCGCATGCTAATAACTGCAAAATACGTTATAAGTTTTATAAGAAATCTAGTCTTGGCGATATCATCGTCAAGAACTTAAGGCAATCCACTACTGGAGAAAGCTTTTTCCAAATACAGGATTTTAATGAAAACAGTTCAGCCAAGATTTCAGACGGATGTTATGCGAAACTTATAAAAGAAAGAAGGCCTGGTGCTATTCTTTTTTGGCATTGTATGTTAAAACATACTTGGACAGTTTATTTCACTCAATCGTACAAGTAGAAGAGTATTCATGACAATTATTATTTTTCTGTAAATCAAAACTATTTTTAAACAGCTGATTATTCCCGTAATGTCAAAAAAGTTGTCAATACTCCAACATTGTTCTAAGCCAAAAGTTATTTGAGGCTTTTTGGTAGTCCTTAGAGGCAGCGTTTTTGAGTTTATAAAACCCATCTGAGACTTAGAAAACAGCGTTATAGTCTGGAAAAAATGTATTACTTAAGAATCTAGTCTAGTCACATTCGTTATCGGTTACATGATTTGATTACCAAAAAAATCACAAACCTATACCTGTTTGTAATGTTTTTTCAATATTACGACTAAACTACGGACATTTGCGTAACATTTTTTTGCAAATTTAAAGCTGCTATATATTTATAAACAAATTTGCTGAGTGTGATTTCATTAAATGATATACTTAATTACTATGTTCAAATAACAACAAAATAAGTGAGCGCGGCGCTGGCGCAATAGGCAATCGATGGATATCGATCTATAAATGCCGAGCTATCTGGCCTTAATCACTTGAGATAATAATATGTGTAAGGCACATGTAACAGAGGTCTGAATCTGACTGCCCGTAAGCTTGAATACGCATGCAAATATGTGGTCTAGTAGTAGAAATATCGCCAAAGTTACATGGTCCTTGGTTACTTCTTCCTCTTGTCATCCCTACTACACTCACCGAGACCATAGATAACATACAATAGTGGTTTTACACATTTACCCGACAGGTTCTCCATCCGAACCTCGAAACTGGAAATACTTTACACACCAGTGAGTACATACATCGCTTGATCACGAAGATCGTCAACATGTTAGTACTATGTAAACCAATCAAAGCAAGTACTGTAACGAAATGCAAGGCAGGTACAGTTTCTATTGTACGTTACTTAACACTTTCGTACCATATCACACTAACAAATTTGTTAGTTTGCACGATTTTTCTAAAGGGAATGAACGAATTGCTATTTTAACACAGCACTAAAGTGTTAGCCAACTTTCGAGACTGACCGTACTTTTTGTAAGATACTGAATGTTCGATATTTCATAAAACACTTGCCAATTTTACTCGCCCTGGGCATTAAGTGCGATAATCCATTTGAAGGCAGCTGCACGAAAAGCAGTGTTCCCACGCTGTTTTGCAGGGCAAGAAATGCTCAGAATTATCTAATTAAAAGTGCGCTGAAAAAGTTTTGCTGCAGATATATCTGAGTCGTTCAAAAATTTCGTAACTGGCAGCTGTGCTCGTCCTGCTTTGTGATAATGATATGAACATAGATCTAGGTGGTCGTTTTGAGTCCCCATCAGTCAGTCAACAGTGGTGGTAAAAGAAGCAGTTGTTCTTGTCTGGATAAGTTGCCTTTTAACTATTTCATCTAGATTTACAATGACTGACCCCGAAAAAAAAACAAGACAAAAAAGCTTCTATACAGAAGGCCGTACGTTTAATAATATTTTGTCTTAATGTTAAGAACTTAAACCGAGAGTATAGAGAGTATTATTTACAATCACATTTAAAGCATTTGCCGTGATAGGTTTTATAGACAATAACGAATTTCTTCAATCCGACATCTGTCAGTTCATAGTCACCCCATTACGTAATATTATTACAACATTTAGGTTAGGTTAGGTTAGAACCGTCACCTTAAGAAGACATAAAGGTGGGTGAGCGATGCGAGTGCAGTCGAGCCTACAGAGCAATGTGCAAAAGACTAACTTACATACTTAATCATATGGCAGTTTCTTTATCGCAGACCGTAATATCTCAAGAGCTTACATAAAAGATATATTACGGCACACTCAACCATTCTTTCAGAGGCAGATAAACCTAATCCAGCTCCTAATGCTGTGAACAATAACTTCATATAAAGAGCGCGAATAAAGCCCCTCTGGAATTTTGCATGATTGTTCATAATATGTCACGCCCTTATAAATGATAGGCCACATTATCATGACACAATTGAGTAAGAACCGGCCCCTTTGAATCCGTAAAATCATATCGCTAACAGTTTTTATTAAATTAGTACTTGTAGGTATCTTCACCAGATCATAAATCCAAAATAGGTTAATACAACAATATAATATTCTTTTTAGGTACAGAGGTCTCAAACTTTTACATGGAACTTAAAAAAGTTAAAACATAAAATATATTTTGATATGCAGGTATTAATATACATTATTTGAAAATAATAATACCAACGTAAACGCGTGTATCTCAATAATTCTTATTATAAAAAAGCCAGTCGACAACAGCTTCAATATTCCGACGCCACGATGTTTTGCACAATGTACTGTTGACATCAAAAATGTTACGTAAATAAAGAATATCACTAGGACGCTGTTCAACACTAACGTCAATATTTACTTATAGTAGCTCGCATGCTATCTTTGTTTTTTTTTTTCAAATGCATTAGGAAGAAGTACCCATCTTATCTACAGCATAAAAATAAACAAAAACGACCCATTGGGCATTATATGGGATAAATATCCGTTGCATGCTCCATCGTTCTAAATTTGAAATTGGACAGTTTATTTGAATATGCCGTTCTGTTTATTTGTGACTGTGACAATACCGGACTACGGGGAATACTAACTGCCGGAGTTGCTCCGAGGACATAGCATGAAATTGTCTATTGCCGTGGACGTGTACTGCCAGTATTACATTTTTTTGACGAGACAGAGGACCTTTCCAATACTATTAGAAATGAAACATTTATTTTTCTTTTTCCAAACTACCATTGCATTTAAAATAGAATAGGTGGTAGAGTGTTGCTTGACTTCATATAATAGATAAGAATATAAATTTAAATAGCTTTTTACCTGCGGTTTAGGCGTATAAGCATAACAGATTGACAGTTACTTTCACATTTAAAATATTAGTAGGATTTTTTTATTCTATTGACTTTTATTAGATAGCTTTATAAATAATTGCATTTTGATTCCCGCCGTACTTGTTGTTCAGCTCTGTGAATGGCTAAAACTTGCACAAATGGCACAGGATACGTTCTAACTGCAATCAGAAAAAAAAATACGTTTCCGCTCATAAAATCCAACCCACCAATTATAGGTAACATTAATTTAAGTGCCGAAGTGTTAAAATGGATGCTAAAATAACGTGAAATCAAACATTATTCAAATTATTATAGTATTTAGCGATATTGCAAACATAATATTCACGTCAAGCAAGCGCGAGCAAGCGAAAGCGATATTATGATTCTCTGTTATTTCAGTTGATACATTTTTCGTGATGTTCGTATGCAAATTTTTAATTTCACAAGTTTAGGCGAATGAATTTCAAATATATTGCAGTGTAACATTTTAAATATTTATCATACCTCTGAAATATATAAATTATTAATCTCGCTCAGTAGGCACGGGACGCATCATGATATAAATTATATGACGTCAGTATATGAACTTGAAAAATCATGTCTCAGGCGAGACTCAAACTCGCATCTTCTCGCAAGCTATACCCGATTAGAGTCCCGCCTGAGACATAATTTTTCAAGTTTATATACTGATATTATAATTGCAATTTAATTGCTAAAATATCAAATAAAGTAAATACTATAATATATATAATTTATTTGATATTATATATAATTATACTTAATATAATATATATACTTTATTTGATATTTTATGACGTCTTTATTTTAGATACTAGTTAGTTATATCGCTTAAATCCTGTGGACTTCTAAGACAGCATATTAAATATAATACAATGCAACCGTCAAGAAAGTATGAAAAAGTTTTTATATAAATTTTTGAAAGTAACATTTGCAACTGTTGTTCACTACGAGTCACGCCTATTGTCTTATTTTAACTGCGGTGTAAAAGTAACGATCGACGGTTCATAACTTAGGTAAAGTTACAGGTTTATGTATCCTAAAGTCTTGTTTGGTTTATCTTTACAGTGTGTTGCTTTGGCTTCGTTTTAAGCGAACCGAAAAACTATACTACTACTCCTAATCATATTGTGGTTATACCTCTTACCGAATGTAGTAGACTATACTACATTTTAGACCTACAAATAAGTATCGTTTCAACAAGCGAAAACTTCCTCATAAAGCCTCATACAAACGGAGTGTTCCCAGCATGTGGGAAACAAATTTCTCAGAGCCCCGGGGAGCGAGAAATTTAATTTGAAATTTAACTGATATTGGTCTCTACACGTTGGACTTAAAGTTGAAAATCAATTCAATGACTTTTAACTTTTTGGGTAGGTTGACCTGCCATTGTCGGTACTTAACATAAGTACCGACAACGGCAGGTCAACTCGGAATAAATAAATAAATAAATATAAGAAATAAATAACCGCGTTGCCAAAAATGGTACTCGAGCTGAGCCTGGGAGGTGAGACCACGGTGTTGGTTTAGGAGGCCTCCTTATGACGTTCATCAGCGCTCAATTTCTCTGCTCGTGTAGCCTTTCCTACCTAACAACCCTACTTATACCACTTTTCCTTCATTTAAGAATGCATTAATTACACTCATTTTTCAGGCCAAGGACTTTTAGTAGGTTATAAATGAATTTCGTTGGTATGCCTCTGCCAACCTACAACCGATTTACCCCCTTATTCATAATAACGCAAACAGTCTAATATACCTATTTTAGCTATTACACTGTTTTGTCTCGTTCTTTCTTATGGCTGTCATAATTTGAAAGAAAGTGACAAAACAGTGAAATAGCTAATAAAAATTTTGAAAATATTTTCGGAAATATAAAAAAATTAGTGAATAACAAATAAATACAGGAGACTAAACCAAACAGATCAGACAATACCTTCTGTCACAAAAACAAAAGTTTTTTCGCAAACTATAGAGCTGGCTGGTTGCAGCCAGCTATACAGTTTTCAATAAAAGTTATTAAGCTCATACTAACTACAACGATTGTATAGTTTGAAATTAAAATTTATATTAACTTTTTATGCTAAAAATATAGTTCAGTAAATCTATTTTTCAGTGCAAGCAATTTAAAGTTAGCTCTGTTTTTAATCGCGCCGATTAAGTTGCTGCTTGTTACCGCTCGTTTCAAACTTGGAGTATTTTGTTCGAGAAATGACTCTTTATTCTAGTTTTCAAACTATTAAATGGTGCCCGTATTCTATTGTCTTTTTTCCTTTAGCATTGAGACATAGGGTGAGAAGAGGTACAATTGCATTTTAGGCTGGCACCACATGGCCGAGCCTATTTTTTTTTTATATCTACTTCTTCTTGTCCAATATGGTCAGTACCAGATATTGGAACTGGCTACCTTTTCCGCACTTAGGCTCCACTTGGTCCATTGTGCGTCGGGGGATTGGGATGGTTAGTCCAACCATCCCAACTCTTTCCAGAAGCACAGAAGTCTCTTGGGACGTTCGCAGGCTTCTTGAAGTTGGTCAGATTTTTTTCTTACGCCGTTAAATACGTCTCACAGATGGTGAGACGTATTTTAAAAAAAGCTAGATCAATTTATCGCCGTCAAAACCCCCTGCACTATTATATTTCACGAAAAGTGTTGGAGCCGTTTCTGAGACTATGATTATATATTTATGTATATGTACTAGAGTTGCTCGTTTGAAAGTGTAAGTTGCAAAGATAATCTGGTGTAAGAACAGAAATTAGGTCTAACAGCTTAACGTATCTTCTGGAGCTCAACTGTAACCTAACTCTAATAATTTCAAGCCAATATAGAATTAGTCGTTTCTAAAAATAGGACTTTAGAAGGTAAACCACCGCACTACATTAGCTAGGACGACATAACGATCACCACACATTCTTACTTCTGCTCACAAAGTAGTAGGTATTTTTTTCTATTTTGAATGATTAATTGTTAAGTAACTATGTGTTTACTAATGAATTTTGGCAAAACCTTTATCAAATAATGCATCAATCGCTTCCCCCTGTCACAACAGTACAAGCATAACACCAAAACTAGCATTCACATCAAATATTTATCCGGTTACTCGCTCCACTAGATTAACGCCTTGGATACGTTATACACAGTAAACTCGATTAAACTGACGAAGAGACACATTTGGAACAACATTTCATAAACACTGACGTAGTTGGTGGTTCGACTAAAAGATTTTTTTTTTTTGAGTTACAGGTTTTTATCGATTATTATTTATCATCGATTCTGCTTCTTGTATCGATCTTTTTCCATCGTTTAGAGTCGTTGTTGCGTTGATACCTAGATTATGTTGTTTGAAGTTGTCTGCTCATAAGAGTTGCGTTTCAAATCTTAGTTATGCTGTTAGGCGTGAAGCTTTTGTCTGGCCCCGACTGGCTTTGCAGTCTCTACGCCCTCTATGCTCAAGGTCTAAATGTTTCTTCAACGGTTTATGGCTGGGTTCTGTTAAAATAGCTAATGACATTTCCTTGCGATAGCTTTTCACTTTTTCTCCTACCACTTTTAACGATTTGGTATTATAACTAAAAGGTTGTTTTACTCAAAAATGAAATCATATAGGGTGTAACAAAAAGCTTAACGAAGCCTTAAACCTTGCATTCGGTTCATCAAACCAAATCGTATGCAACAAAAATAATCGCTGGCAAACGACTTTTTTAGGGATTAAAATAAATCAAGTATTTATTGCCAGCAATGTATAGCGCGCACGAAGCGCTACAGATGAGGATTGTAACCTAACTTCATACAATTAGATGTGCGTGCGCACGGTTCATTGCGGGTTGCGCTATTTAAAGCGTTTTTTATGAAAAAGTTCTAGAAATTTTTATCATGTTTCTTAAGAAAAAAGTATACTTGACAACAAACAGAAGATATTCATAAAAAAAATCTTGAAAAAAAATTCCACTTTAACCCTCAATATCTAAGTAACGATTAATTTTCCAGGTATGGTGTCTAGGAAAAAAAATATCGTACAAATAGGTTGAATACGTGGTATTCGGCTTCGTTAAGCCTTTTGTTACACCCTGTATATTTATTTCCACTCTATTTCATATGCAATGTATCGTATTGTCTTATGGCCTAGCGATTCGTATTCTTATTTGAAAAGGCTTATGATCTAAAAACACAAGAGTACGCAGAGATCCCCATCAGCTTAATCTAAAAGAAAATCCTAAGTCTTCTAAATTTAATAAAAGTTGCCTACGAATGTGCGTAAAAATTTACAATCAAATACCTAATGACATAAAAAAAATATAATTTACCAGTATTTAAAAAACATTTGTTCCTCTGGCTGAACCACCATAATTTTTATAGTCTAGAGGACTTCAAAGTTAAAAAAGGCATTTAGGTTAAGGCATTAACACTGATTCAGTAATTTGTGTAATTTATAATATAATACGAGTATAATTCGCCTTTTAATATGAATAATTTGGAATTCGGACATAACCAGATTTGTTTTGACATTTTAACGACTATTATTATTTTTCATCTTTTATTGTAACCTGACATTTGCAAGCTAATTATTGTAGCCCAAATATGTGATTCTTTTATTGTAATCTGACATCTTGTATACCATATTTGACGCAAATAAATGATTGATTGATTGATTGATTGATTATACTTAAGTTACGACTTTATGAAAAAATTTGGCCTATTTATTATCTTATAACATGTTTTATATCTTTCAACTTTTGTAGATCATGTTGTCAGGTACCTAGAGAATTCTATCATCATTCCATTTTAATTTTATTCAGTACATCGCAAAAGTGAAGCTAGTAAAGTTAATTTTATATAATAAACTTACTGTGAAATCAAACACCCAACCTTTCGTATTTAAAATTAGCCGGTGTCTTGATGCCATCATGGCTGCCAAACTAAATTATTCCAAACAGTTAAAAAAGGTCTGCAATAAAGATAATTTTACGTCAGCATCCATCTTCGCTCGGCCAACTTTCTTAGTACTCGTAATAAGACACCCTTAATATCGAAGGACAGAGAAGTGGTAATAATGGAGGTGCATAATTATGTGCTTAAGTGCAGTGAGATCACTTACAGTTAATGGGTTTGTTAAAACAGTAATAGTGATGGAAAAACTCTGTATACGATTAAGGCAAAGAGTAATTTGATATACGGAACTTGTAATTACAGCTAAGAGGCTAAAAAACAATTATCAAATCTATGAATAGTGGAGTCTGAGAATACAATTTCAAATAACAGATAATCAAATGATTCCATTAAACCCTCAAGAACATTTAATATGTCAAAGTCTCTAATTTTATAGGTGTACCTACCAGAAATTGCACCATGACTACGTGTGCGTTTGTTTCTCGGAAACTGCACATATTTTTGGAATAAATAGTAGCCTAAATAATGCTATTCCAGTCTGTACGCTATCAATATGTACCTACAATTTGATCTAGATTTCTTTGGTAATTTTGTCGTTATTGGTGACAAAAATTTATCCAAACTTTCTTGTTACGTCGTGTCACTTAGGTAAATATTCCTTACAAAAAACATCGAAAAGAATAAAAATTGTTACTAAATTTAATTGAAATATATATATTTTGATTTATGTTGTAATATAAAAATTATTATTGTAATGCTTATATTATCTATAAATAATTACAATTCTTAATGTGTGAGTGTACCGAAATCGTTAAAGAATCAAGTCTATGAGGAATCACGCTCGTTTTAACATTATGTACCTAAACAAACAAAACAACTCGTCCTTTTTTTCCATCGATTCAATTAGTACAACGCGCATCGATAAAAACTATCTATTAACAATCGGTCCGATTTTACTGTTCGCATTAAATCGGCTTTCTTTCATTATTCATGGCTCTTGGTACAGAGGTCGCCGTTATCTGGACCTTTTAGTCGGATTGCCTATCCGAATGAAAGTCAAGAGAGGCTGACGCCTCGCATCCTTCGTTACGTTAAATAATTAACTGCCAGTTACTATCGGACTAGTTGAGCTTATGTGAGATTCGAAAAGTCTTGCATTTACCTACCTACCTATGGGCTGTATACGTAACGAAGGATGCGAGGCGTCAGTCTCTCTTGACTTTTATACGCCAGATACCTAAAAAAACCAGATACTAAATAAAAAAAAGTCGGTCGGCCAAACCTTAATAATTAACCGCCCGTTACTAGTAGACTAGTTTGAGCTAATGTAAGATTCGGAACAAGTCTTAAAGTGACCTATTGGATGTATGTATAGACAACAGAACGAAAATTTTTCTCAATAGATATTAAGAAGAAACACAAGGGCCGTTTTTCCATACAAACGTAGTCCCCTGTTTCCTCCCTGGATAAAGCCAGTAGAGCAATAATTTTTATTACTAAAATCTATGGCCATGTTTCTATGTTATCTGTTTTTTCATAAATTAATGAATAAAAAAGATATGAGCCCTCAAAAATCGAAAATATTCGCCATATTTTCCGCTGTGTTCAAGCACCCAGAAAACAAATATGGCTAAATTTTAGAAAAAAAGGAAAACACACGAACACGGCCAAAGCCTTTTTAATTTTTAATGAAAAAAGTATTTAAATCGGTCTAGTTTTGGAAAAGTAATCGGGGGATTACGAAACGCTGATTTGGTGTGCTTTTAGTAGGTATTTTCGGTCCAAGAAGCAGTTGTCACTATCGCACTCTGCGGTAAAGGCGTTTGGCACTGCGCGACAGCAATAGTTTTTACAAATACCTATTTTTCAATTCTCTCGCCCGTAGTGTTTCCTCTTAACCTCTACTTGTGGACTTAAAGTTGAAAATCAATTCAATTCAATGACCGTTAACTTTTTGGGTAGGTAAACCTGCCGTTGCCTGTACCAGCTGGAAACAGAAAAAAAAGATTCCAAATTAAAAAATATAGTCGTGCTTCTAAAGACGTTAGTTCCGTCTTTGATCACAACATGGAAGTCGTATTTATGAGTCAAGTCATCCGACTTGCCTATAGCAGATCTGTCTGTCATTAATTGCATCACTGTTAACTGCTTTTCATTCTGGCATTCTTTCGTATTGTACATTATTGCTAAAAGCGGCCGCTTTTGGCGTTAGCGACAAATTCGACTTTACAACCAAATGAAAAGTTTACTGTGATTAAATAAATATTAGAGGTAATTTGCTAAAATGATACCGTTCTAGTTTTTTGAGAATTGATATTGTTTAGAAGTAATAAGATTAAATCAATTGAAGGCAGCACTTAGCTCTAGGTCCCTTAAAGTGTAATCGACAAGAATCCATACGGTGGCAGACACAAGAGATAAATTTGTGTTATTTCAAACCAGATATTGGAAAATGTAAGATAACTGAACATTTCAGATTTCTACATCATTAATCCAAGTTTAACGGGAACGATGCAATTCCCCAGAATACTACCTCCAATAAACCGATATAAGTACATTTGTAAAAGTACATGGCTCTAATGCGTACTAAATGAGTAGTTTATTTAGCTCGGAAAAGCTCGTAAAAGTTTACTGAACATTCGACCTGGGTGTTTTAATTTTTTATTATGTTAGCTAATGTGTAATTGGACTTATCTTTGACAACGATTAATTATTTACTGGGTTCAATACGGAAGCAGCTTAGAAAATTATTATATAAGTATGTAGGTATATTTAATTGGATATTTTGGATCTATAGCTCAAAGAGTAACTAGGAATAGAAAAAATATATTTTCGAAAATCACGAAATAAACCACCAAACTTGAGTCCATGCCAGACAAGAAATCAGTGAAAATCATCATGCAACGATCGAAATTATTCATAACTTAATATTTCATGCTTTTTGTTGTTCAGAAATGTACTACATCATAGATCAAAAAGACTAGAAAGTCTGAATAATATCAGCAATCAGTAAAACTTATTTTAGAAAAACAAAAATTATAAAAAAGGTCGAGGTTATCGGGTAAATCAAAAACGTATAATGTGAAAAAATTCGGTACATTCACATTTTGATCCCGATACCCTCTCCCCGGTATGGTAGATCCTCAATAAGTATAAAAAAAGACTCTCCAAGCAATCAGTCACCATGACGCCATTCATTTCCCGTCTCAAGTGATGTGACGTCACTGATCCGCCCACGCCTTTTCCGCGTCACTCACTGCGATCAATTATCGATAGTTGACCCCATCTTCTGTTAAAGCTGGAAGCTCTCTTCTTAGGGTTGTTACATGTAGCTTTTTTATTGGTTTGAAAATCGTGAATCAATGTTAAATGAATCCCTCCCAAAACAGAAGAAAGTTCGTTTTTTTTAACGAGCAATTGTATTTTTTAAGTGTACTTATTATAAAATAACAAAAACTGCAGTAAACTTTACATTCATATAATATATGCATAGTTCTTCAAGAACTCACAAACATAAATAACCAAAGAAAAAAACAAAACCTACACAGAAATGTCTTTACGATGCAAAATAAATAGGATGAATAGACGCATCGCATTTATTAAAACAATGTCATGCTTTCAGTTCAATTACCAGATCATATTTCTTTAATTCCTTTACAGGATCAACCTGAATTAGATAAATCATCGTCAAACGCCGACTCAAAATTGTAAGCTTCATTTTTTTTAAGTTTTTTTTTTATTGTGTGGAGATTGTTTGGGTTTTCCAGCGCACTAGCTGGTGTCAACCCTAGCTCAAAGATAGCTGAAATTGTCATGCTCTAGCATCCAACTGATTCGTTAGTCAGTAATGGAGAGAGGCCGGAAATTCGTTGGCGAAAACGTCTGACTAAGCTGGGAAATGAACCTGACTATCGCTTGGATAAATGCACAGAGGTTTATCACATTAACGTTGTATGTGGTAATTTGTGAACCTGTTGGGGCGAATGAGCAGTCATAATATGTGGAAATAACGATACCCATACTTCTGTAAGGTGTTGTCGATAAATTTCCAAATTGCGGTCATTATGAGAACGCGGTAACGGTAGCGTTTGCGATAATAGTCTGCAAGCTGCAATAAAAAGGGTGGTTACAAAAAGCAGTTACTTACCAGCACCTTTTTCTACAAACCAAAAAATGTTTTTTATTTTTTCCTATTCTGTACATACAGGGTGAAATTTTAACCACTTTCCAAAATTTTTATATTCGTTCGGTATCTTATTTAGAGCCCATTTATGAAGTAAAAAATGTAAAGGAAGCTTTCACCCGAAAATATTTTTCACAATATAATTTTCAATTTTTACGGTCCTAGGCCTGATAAGGTGTAAAGAGTAAATCAAAAACGTATGAATAGTATCGTAATGAATAAATGAGATGCGAAACGGGCAAAAAAAGTGTTGCTAGGCGGCCGTATCAACAATTTTAGATTTTTGGCGGACATTTTCTAAGTGCTTTATCTTGACATTTTTGTACTGGGCTATACCAAAAGAAAAAATACATCAGTTGTTTTTTGTCTCGTAAATTGATATATTAAAATTTGGAAGGTGGTTAAAATTTCATCCTGTATATACCTGTGTAAAGATCTGTGACCCAACTCTATTTATAAATACATATTATAATACGCTTTCATAACCGATATAGCTAGAAGAATTGCAAAGCTAAAGTGGCAGTGGCGGACACATAAGTAAGAAGAACCAGTGCCCCTTGAAAGGCGACTATGCACCAGATGACGATCTGTGGGTAGACCCTCGTCAGGTGAGCTGACGATCTAGCGAAGGTCACGGGAAGGCGATGGATGCGAGTGGCGCAGGACAGATCGATTTGGAGATCCTTGGGAGTATTTCATGTGTATATTGGATAAAAAGATATATATGGCGAGTATGACTGGAAATGTTGGAAGGGGAAGGCCTCGACAAACTTATCTTGATCAAATCGGGGAAGTTCTAAAGAAAGGTCAGGTCAAGAGTACCCTAAACCGGCGAACGTGTATGAAAAGATTAATGAATGTGGATGAAGCGAAAGTAGTCTGTAAGGATCGTAGCAAGTGGAAAGATGTGGTCTCTGCCAACCCCTCCGGGAAAAAGGCGTGAGTGTATGTATGTATGTATGTATGTTGGCTAAAATATGACGATATTTGGATATTTGACGAAAAATTTAAGCTGTCTGGGAGCTTTCAACCCCTAACTCTTCAGAATATTTTATTTTGGATTTTACCGTAGAATACGAAGCCCGTACGTAAATATGAAAGTACCTTGTTAGTCGGTTACACTTTCAAACCTAAACCAAAAAACTGATTTTGATAAATTTTGCTACATATCTTGACAGAATAGGTCTTAGGAGGAAAGATGATAGGCAGCCCAAAATAATTCCAAGCCAACAAAGTCACAGGTTGCTACTATTGCAACAAACAACAGAAGAATATCATATTGTTTTCTCTTTAGCCAGGAATGTGTAATTATCCACAAGCTATTTATTTTATTTTCTCTATATAGTTAATAATAAAAAATATAAAAATTCCAACATAATTAGCTATGCAGTAACTTGCAGGCCTTTGTAAATGTTCCGTCGAGTGAAACCCTGGTGACCTATATAATACAGATTCTTTCAGAATCTACTGCAGGCACCAGTCTTCACAATCTATATCTATACTAATATTATAAAGCTGAAGAGTTTGTTTGTTTGTTTGTTTGTTTGAACGCGCTAATCTCCGGAAGTACTGGTTCGATTTGAAAAATTCTTTGTGTGTTGGATAGTCCATTTATAGAAGAAGGCTTTAGGCTATATAACATCACGCTGCGACCAAAAGGAGCGAAGTATGAGTGAAAAATGTTGCTAAAATAATCGTGTTCATAATAAAAGACATTGCCGCGGACGAATTCGCGGGCAACAGCTATACGGTATATTTTGGTCTAACGCCTTAATTGTATGTTATATAATAAGCCTATTGTGAAGAAATAAAGATTTATTTATTTATTTATTTATTTATTATTTTATACATGATATACCCGTATATAACGTTCCATATTTTGATATTACATGTACCTAATTGTCATACCTGTAATGAATTGTATAAATATTTGATGAAAGAACCGTCACATTATAAATCAAAAAGCTACAACGCACGTGAATAATAATTGCCTCGTTATTTTGAGCCGGACTCCGAGATTTTTATTTCTGTGTGAAATTTTGGTGTGGTACCTACAAAATAGCACAACCTCCCAGTTCTATGAATGTCATATATGGCGACTAGAGGAAAACTTCTTGAAGGAGATGTAACAGCTTCTTCCGTCTTCCACTGGTCAAAATATTAGCGTTAGCCGGTGCCGCTGCGCGGTTATATTTAACTAGCTGTTGCCCGCGACTTCGTCCACGTCAATTTCTTTTATTATGATCGCGACTATTTTTGCATCATTTTTCACACATGCTTCGCTCCTATTGGTCGCAGCGTGATGTTATATAGCCTAAAGTCTTTCTCGATAAATGGACTATCCAACACAGAAAGAATTTTTCAATTCGAACCAGTAGGTACTTCCTGAGATTAGCGCGTTCAAACAAACAAACAAACTTCAGCTTTATAATATTAGTACTCGTACTTATAGACAATCATGAAAAAAAGTACTCATCGTAGATAAATAATAAAGTCGATATTTAGTACTAAACTAAAAGAACACTTCAAAATGTCCGCGATTGAATCAATGTGTGTACTACTCGTATGTTACATTACATATAGTTTCATTTTATAATTTGGTCAATAAATTAATTTTATTCTTGTTATACATTTTTCGTTCGAAAATTTACATTGCATGTGCTTGATTAAGTCATAGGATGTCCACTCCAAAAATATGTATAATAAGATATTCTAATGATCAAATATATGTCCAAAAACCAATAATTGCCTACGTACCTGCGTTTACGGTGCAGTGGTGCATTTGGTGCCTAATGCCCCTTAAAAAAAGTATGCCTATAATTATTTTGCATATCGTTATAACTTTTTAATTGTGTTTAGCGACCAAACTCCTACTAAACGCTGCAAGCCAGTCATGTTTATGACGTCATGAATGTAATAACCTCATTTAAAGTTCACCAAAATTACCGTAGCATGAAAATTTTAAACGCAAAATGAGATAAAACCTTCCACGTGACAAAGTTGGCCGGGGTAACTTGCAATTTTTAATGTAAACACAACCTTAAATGATGAAGCTAAAGGATGAAGTTTGCTTGGAGAAAACGTTGATTTTTACCTTTTTTCTCGCTGTGTCCACAAAGTCCAGTTAGGTCTGACGTAATTAGAATATATAAGGTGCAACATCGTGTGAAATGGAGGTAAGCGCTCGGTTTAAAGTTTTATATAGACAGCTGTAGTTTAACACGTTCCGGGACAGTAACCGCCTCTCGACGTGATAACAATAAAACTTCAATTGTGTCTAGTCCCGGAACGTGTTATTATACTTACCTAAGAGAAACAACTGAGGTTTGCACCATTATTTTCAATAACTAGCTTATGATACTTGAAATAAAATCGACTAAGTACTTCATGAATTTCATTTTTAGATATTAAATTAGATAGATAACTTCAAAGGAATAGTGCTGTTGAATTATTATTTGTGAATGGTATCCATATACACAATTCTCCCCTCATGCGCTGACTCTAGATTGGGATTTCAATATTTTCTCTAAGGCCACTGAGTAAAAAAACAAAAAAAAACAGAAAATACAATTTTATACCTCAGTAAACAATTATCCTAGTGTCGTGTAGTGCTGGCTTAAAATATAATAACACCCCTCCTTCTCTCATCTATGAGTACTGCGAGAATCGATTTTAGTGAGTACTGCTAGAAGCATATGGCTTGCGTCGTTTTCTTTTCGCCATTGGCCTAGATTCTATTATCAACCGCTTGCATGGCGATTATAAAGGAATTCTTTTGGAGAGACCTATGACCAGCAGTGGACCGATGTGGGTTGGTGATGACTTTCATTTCATTGGGTCAAGTTTAGCGGATATTAAAAAATGCTCGCAATTATAATATATCATCATATTATATACAGCGTGTTAGGTAAGCCGAGGTCCGAGCCTAAAGAGGCGCCCTTGAGGTCACTGTCCGATCCCCCCTCCCAGATCGGGCCCGCCAGAATGGAGCCCGACCTGCCACGGCATCTCCGGTTCTGGCGGCGCCACCACTGGTGGGTTCGCCATTTGGTAGGGTGCCTTTAGCACCCCACACTGGCCCGATCACGCCCGTTAGTATGGGCCCCGGTGCGAGCGAGCCGTAGAGTTCGCTTCGCGAAGCCCCACCTCGGCCGCACCGGGATACCGCTAGCGTGGCGGCCTAGGCTGAGCGCCTTCAGCGCTCGCCACATTCTGCCCGGCTTAACTGAATAAAGCCTTCCATATAAGGTTTCAGTGATAGGTCCGTCAAAAAAAAAAAGTGTTAGGTATAGGATGTAACAAGTCGAAACAAGCCTATTTTAACATTATAATATGCATACAGGGTGAAATTTTTACCACTTTCCAAAATTTTTATAGGCGTTCGGTATCGTATTTAGAGCCCATTTATGTTTCGGGTGTATGTATTAAAAAATATAAATCAAGCTTTCACCCGAAAATATTTTTCGCAATATAGTTTTCAAGTTTTACGGTCCTAGGCCTGTTAAGGTATAAAGGGAGATTCAAAAACTTATGAATAGTATCTTAATGAATAAATGAGATGTGAATCGCGTAAAAAAAATGTTGCTCGGCAGCCGTTTTAATTTTTTTTTATTTTCGCGGACATTTTCTAAGTACTTTATCTTGACATTTTTGTACTGGGCTATACCAAAAGAAAAAATACGTCATGTGTTTTTAGTCTCGTAGATTGATATATTAAAATTTGGAAGGTGGGTAAAATTTCATCCGTATAAATACTATGGTGATGACAGAAATTTAATATCATCATTTTCGAAAAAAATATGTCCATACAAATCGGAATCTTAAAATTTTAATTTGTATGAAAAAAAAAATGATGATATCAAATTTCGAACTTCACTATAGAATTTATATGCCTAAGTTAACATATGCTGCTTTCGACTTGTTATACTATTTACCTAACACCCTGTATATATTCGTCTGAAAATCTGCAAAGATAAAGTGCTAAAAAAATTACTTCAAAAGTTTGCCGTGTTTCCGACCTTTGCAGATAATAATACGAACAAATTGAAACAATTTGTGAGAATGTTGGCAGTTCTTTTTTTATTTTTCGTTTTCATAAATTTTAATAAGGTGAATAAGGAGTACTTAATACTTTGAGATATAAATTAGTTGATTACGGCATTTTTTTAATTTTTTTTTAAATACGATTATGTGAAAGTTCTTAATTTGATTCTTCCATACATATTCCAATTTTTTTTTTTATTTTTTTTTTTTTTTTTTTTTTTTTTGCACACGGACGACCGGTCGTTTCCTATTGAAACGATCGCTCGAACGGCAACCCTCCCACGGGGGAAGGAGGTGGTGAATCCTCATGGATACCTCACAGCCGGCTGTGAGGTTATGTGAGACTCCTACTCACTAAACACCACCTATAATCGCTATCACCAAATGGTGTTATAGCATATCTGAGGCGACCACACCCCATGGGGGAGTGTGGCGCAGGGCGCCACTCGCCTAGGCGGAGTGCGCACTGAAGGAGACTGGCATTCGGGAGGAATGCGAGCCTAGAATAAATGAATTTAAGGAGCCGTTGTTCGTAATGAACGTAGGCCTGAATTAGTTATTTACTTATCGACTGACTCCCAGAAGGGGTGGCAGCCGATTTAGAGGGCTGGGGGCGACCTGAAGGGTCTTATGGGGTGGGCTTAATTAATTAACCTGGGGCTTAAGACTTTTTATGACTCTTAGACACCTTTCGTGGTGACTAAGTGTCATAATAATGTCTCGGGTGGAACGGGCATTTCGCAGTTTGTTTGCGATTATATTTATTTCGTCGATATCGATATTATCGATAAAGTCGGACACCAAGGTGAAATCGTCGTCACTATTGTGTGAACGCGATTTTTGTGGCGGAATTAGGACCCTCTCATGCGGGGTGAAGGGGGGAGGTTTGGGAGCTGAGTTGAGGGGTTTCCTCCAGCTCCCTGCCGGCTTAGTGGCCGGGGCTGCCTCCCTGCTGCCCGATTTCGGGAGAGCAGGGAAGTTGCTGAATGAATGGGTAGGGGGGCCAACCTGCGACCTCATGGGAGGTTGGGGTTTCGGGCGCGGTGCGCGTGCACATCCCCGCCAGTTGGCAGGGTGGCCAAAAAGGCCGCAGTTCACGCACGCCGGTTCCCCGGGGGTGTCGCGCGTGCGTTCGCACTCCCTGGTGGAGTGGGAGCCAAGGCACTTAACGCACCTTGGTGGGGCTGTACAGTTAGCCGCTGCGTGCCCATAGAGCTGGCAGCGGTGACATTGGCCTGGGACCCCACGGCTGCGCGGGGGTTCTACCCTGATATTGGACAGGCCGCAGACTACAATCTCTTTGTGCCTGAACAAATCACGGGCGCGGGGACAGTTGGTCATGACGACCAACATCAGGGGGAAACGGCGTTTGCCCTGGCCGTACATTGGATGTACAGCTTCAACAGGGAAACCTTGTTTTGTGAGGTCGGCTTTGACCTCATCCATGTGGAGCTCTACCGGGACTCCGCGGAGGACCGCGCGTACTTTGCGCTCTTCAGGAAGAGCGTAAGTGTGATAAGGGAGTTTGTATTTGGTTAGTAGCTCTATAAGGCTACGGAAGTCTGAGATGCTCGGCACCTCTATTTTGATGGCATCACCCGTGTTGAATGCACGGGTGTATTTAATTTTGCCCTCGATGCAAAGCCGGGACACTTCAGTCCACTTCTCTTTGCATCTAAGGAAAACCGGAGGGGGTGCCTTTGGCTTGGCGGGAGCGGGATTAGACCGCAAGATTGGGCGAGCAGCGGGAGCAGGGGGCACCTTTGGTGCAGTCCTTGCTCGATGCGGGGGGATGTAGACAGTGGGGGAGACCGGGGGCTCCGGGGATGGTACGGGGGAAGGTGACGCGGGGGACTCAAGTACCGGTGAATTCCGATTCTTGGTGCGTTTCCCGCGCTTCTTCTTCCCTGTAACAGGCTGAAACGCCTCGTCAAGGGGGAGGGAGGAAAAAGAGTTCTGGGACTGAGTCGGAGAAGTGGACCTGTCAGACAGGGTGCGCTTGAGGGGGTGGGCAGGTGGGCGGGCACAGTCCATCTCCTCAGAGGAGTGGACTTCCGCAGGGGTGACATAACCGGGTGAGGTTGGGACGGCTGAGGGGGAGACAAACCTCGAAAGGTTGTCATTAATAAACTCCAGTAAGGCTGGAGTTTTATTGAGAAGGTTAGTTAATTCCGCGGGATCCATCGCGGAGAGGTTGAGGGGATGACAAAAAGGGATCAAAGAGACACCCCCCGCCAGAGGCAGGGGGGAGGGGGGGCGGCGAGTGAACGGTATCCCTAATGGATAGCCGTTCTTCCCTTCCCCTTGGGACTAGGCCCAAGTGCAATGGGTCCGGGACTGCGGTTTTCCCAGGGCCTGGAGGCCCCGGAGAGCGAACCGGGTGCGCTCAGTTGGCTTCGTTGCCACCGTAAGGTATCAACCAACTCAAACGCGATCGGTTATTTAAAGTATCACTGTTTTGATACAAACAGTGAGTACAGTTAATAACAGATAAATGCACAACGATGCAAAATAATGCGAGTGCGAGTGCTGGTGTATGGCATTCGCCTATCACCGGTAGGAAAGGAAGGGGCGCACGGGCAGACGGACGTCTGCACCGAACGGAGTGGAAATGGAAAGTGATTTTTTTTTTTTTTTTTTTTTTTTTTTTTTTTTTTTTTTTTTTTTTAACAATAAGGCTATAATTTATACTGATCCCATTGAAATTTGAAAAATGTATTCGTCCTGAATAGTGGAGAAAATGGGTTGACAAGAAATTTAAACAACGAGATGCGTTTTGATCTCGAAATTTGTATTTGATTTCAATATTATTTGTAATAAAAGTTTTAATTTAGGATTGTAATCTTACGCGTTTCATTTTAACTGTTAATTATAAATACGGAATTCAACGTGATATGCATTGAGTTATTGGCATATTACCACCACAGATTACCATACTTACTTCTTTGACGTTTCGGTCGCGTCACAGCGGCCCTGATCATAAAGCGACTCAGTTCAATCTCGTTCTTATAATTAAAAGTTACATTGTATGATTAAAATTTGATTCATAACATACATATTACGTGACTCATTATGTGAACACACAACCTAGCAGAATAACTCCTTGGTTATTGTACGTGACGCTGAATTAAGTGTGGTTATGTTAATGTTGTTTGTATTGATATAATTAAATAAATGATATAAATAAATAAATAAATATTTTTAAGACATGCCTCACTGGGCCACACAGAGCCATCTAGTCCCAAATTAAGGTAGTATCTATGGGGTACTAGACAACCGATAATCTTACTTATATACTTTTTTTTTGTAAATACATACTTATAATACATAGAAAACACCCAGACGAGTACAAACAGACATGTTCATGCACACAAATATTTGTACTGTGCGGGGATCGAACCCGCGACCCATGGCTTAGAAGCAGCGTTAACTACCGCTGATCCAAATGGTCGTCATAATTATTTTTCAGAAATGGAATTCGAACAATAATACAGTCATCTACACTAATATACTAGGGGTTAAAATATGAAATTGCCGTTTTATTGTAATAGGTTCTTTGAATTGACATAGAATCTTCATGGTTTGAGGTTTTCGAATGAAACTTTTTTCACATGGTTTCTATGATGTTCTTCTTTTAAATAATGTGAAACATTTGAATATCGACTTTCAATTGTTTTTGTTATTTAACTTAGACAAGAAAGATGGATACTGCAACAAATCGAGTGATTTTTGAATACGAGTTCCGACGCGGAAGTAACGCGGCAGAAACAGCCCGCAATATCAATGTTGCGTTTGGAGAGGGATCTGCTAATGAACGCACCGTGCGATTTTGGTTTAAACGCTTTCGTGATGGAAACTTCGACTTGAAGAACGAGCCACGAGGAAGACCGCCCATACAGGTGATTAACGATGAACTAAGAGAGATGGTGAAAGCCGATCCTAGTAAAACTACCCAGGAATTAGCGGCATAGTTTAACGTAACCTTACCCACAATATTTTTATTTTATTGATTTGACGCAAATGAGTCAATCATTTGCGTCAAATCAATAAAATAAAAAAATACGAAAAATGGGTGCCTCATGATTTGACTGATGTGCAGAAAGAAACGCGTGTTGAAACTTGTGTTGCCTTGTTGAATCGGTACAGAAATGAAGGAATATTAAATCGAATTGTGACATGTGATGAAAAGTGGATTCATTATGATAACCGTAAAAGAAAAATGCAATGGCTGACCCCAGGTCAAACGCCACAACAGTGTCCTAAAGCAAAACTTACCAATAAAAAGGTAATGGTAACTGTTTGGTGGTCTCAGCATGGTGTTATTCACTATAGTTTTCTCCGATCTGGTCAATCAATAACGGCAGATGTCTATTGTGCCGAACTCCGAACAATGTTGGCAAAACTAGCAGTAAAACAGCCCCGACTCATGAATCGATCTTCACCATTATTGCTCCATGACAACGCGAGACCTCATACAGCACGAGAAACCGTTTTGACCCTTCAGGAACTGCAATTAGAAACCATTCGACATCCTCCGTATTCGCCAGACCTTGCTCCAACGGACTACCATTTTTTTCGTGATTTGGACAATTATCTACGTGACAAGAAGTTTTCTTCCCAGGAGGCAGTACAAAATGCTTTCACACAGTTTGTGCAGTCTAGATCCTCAGAGTTCTATCACAAAGGCATAAATGACCTTTCTATTAGATGGCAACAATGTATAGATAATAATGGTAACTATTTTGATTAAGTAAACTTGTAAAAATTAAAAAATAAACAATTTTGATTTTCAGTACAAATCGGCAATTTCATACTTTAACCCCTATTATTATAAAAAGGAAAGATTTGTATTTTTGTGTGTTTAGAATAAACTCAAACTCAAAAACTACTGCGCTGATTTCAAAAATTCTTTCACCATTGAAAAGCTACAATCACCCTGAATACATGAAGTGACATAGGCTATATTTATTGCTAAAATAGATTAGGGATCCTTATAAAAAATCTTATGTCCCCCGTGCGAAGCATGGATGGGCCGCTAGTATTTAGTAAAAAAAAACTAATTTACCGTAATATTCGGTTAGGGATTACTTTACAATGTTAGCAATTGCATCTCTGCATCAAATCGTTCAATCATTGGTTACTCATACACATTTTCAGCTCGGTACCCATTATGGGATGATTTCTGAGTCAAAACCACAGAACATGGAATCTTTCCATGTTCTGTGGTCAAAACTGTCTTTTGCCCTTTCTAGGAGTGTAAAACTATCTAACCTTTTCTTTTTGCAAAAGTTTAAGAGGAAACACTACGGTCGAGGGAATTGTAAAATAGGTATTTGTAAAATCTATTGCTGTTGCGCAATCCCGAACGCCTCCACCGCAGAGCGCGATAGAGACAACTGCATTTTGGACCGAAAATACCTACTAAAAGCACACAAAATCAACGTTTCGTAGTCCCCCGATTCCTTTTCCAAAACTAGACCGATTTAAATACTTTTTTCATTAAAACTTAAAAAAAGGCTTTGGCGGTGTTCGTATATTTTGCTTTTTTTTCTAAAATTTAGCCAAATTTGTTGTCTGGATGTTTGAGCACAGCGGAAAATCTGGCGAATTTTTTATACTGGCATTATCCATGGAGGAAACAGGGGACTACGTTTGTATGGAAAAACGGCCCTTTTGTTTCCTCTTAAGCGTGTAAATGTATCATTAATACAGACTAATTCAGTGTGTTGCTTACATACATACATACATACATACATTTAAAGTTTTTATTTGTATGTGACAGACAGACTAGATCAAAGCTTTTTTTACGTCTTTATTGCTCTATTCGAAAATACTGATTAAAAATGCAAATACAACTTAATCCCTGAATAACTAACAACCCGTTAACATTTCTACCAGACCGTTTTAGAGTGAAAATCCCGAAGTTTTCCGGGTGAAAAAATAAAATCTCCAATCTACGTAGCGGAATATTTTTAAGATCAATTTACTGTTTAATTAAGGCGGTCATTAACCGCGGCGGTTTCGAGTAATTGCCGGTAGGTGCCGCCGGCGGCGCACCTGGGGTGGGGACCATTTGTTTTTACTTTCTATTGTATTTTACACACGATCTAAAAGGAAATAGAGCTAAGTTTGTCTGCTGAAATATCGATTGCAACGATAGTGACATTTAGAAGAAAAAACTGCCTACAGGTGAGTATCATTGATTCGTATTCAGAAAGAATAAGAATCTGAAAGAAGAAAGCTTCTAGGGAAGTCTAAATTTGGTTTGAAAGAAAGAAAAAAAAAAAGATAATTTTATTTCACAGAATACAACAACAAACACGAAGCAAAAACAATTGAAAAAAAAAGGAAGTACGTGTCAAAAAGGTTCCCGCTCAACATTAGTGGTGACAGCTAAAGGCTTTTCACTACGCTAAGGCAAATTAATGTAAAAAGAAGTTCAAAACGCCCTGGTAAATTGCGAATTCACACTGGTCAGCTGGATTTTCGATCGCAGTGGCAGAGAAAAAACGCCCATCTTACACAGGAACAGGAAGTATTCTTTTAGTCCCTTATCAGGACACCAATAAGACGAGAAAATGTGGGAGTTATTCTTTCTAAGGCCGGCAGTTCGTAAAACCTTCCTAAATAAACAACCAAAACGAGTCACTCACTCTTCACTCTAAGCTATCAATCCTTTGGCTTGTGTTTAATTAGGAAGTAAGTAGGTTGTATCTTATAAAAACAAAAAAATACGTTTCGCTATTTACATATATATTCAATTTCCATTTTATTCCTTCCATCACATTTTCCGCAACATTATTTGGCAAGCGTTGCTATTTTTTCTGCCAACCTCATCAAATATGAAGTACTTTTTTTAAGAAGTACAAATAAATAAGGCAAGCACGCTTATAAATATCTGGTTTTCCGTCGAAACGTGTTTGTACGACTTATGAAAAGACGACTGTTATTTTTTCACAACCGAGTAGAAATGAAGAGATCATTATTTCGATGCGTTATATTTTTGTACTTACATAAAATACCGATTTTAATTATTCGAAACGATAACGCGAATTAAACGCGATCATACCTTATTATTTTAACTGACGTTTCGATCGGGTTGCACCGACCATGGTCACAGGCTGACTCAATGACTCAGTATGATCGCGTTTTATTCCCGTTATCGTTTCAAATAATTATGCAACGCGAAAGTTTAAAAGTACCGATTACAATGTTTTTAGAAGCATTAAGTTAGTCTTATTTGAATTTTAAAAACCATCATTCAAATGTAAGATATGTTTATGGGTTACATGATCACGGGCAGACATGAACGCTGAACGCTTACGTGTTCGAAACGTCGGGTTATCTCATTAATAAAAGCGTACTATAATCCGCAAACATATCTTTCATTTCAATGTATATTGTTTGCGTAAACTCAAGAAAACAGTATGTGGTTAACATACTGTTTTCTTGATCATCGTCATCAGCCTATTGCATTCCACTGCTGGGCACAGGCCTCTCAAAATGCACGCCACTTAGGTCGATCCTCGGCTTCTCGCATCCAGCTTCTGCCAGCCACCTTGCGCATTCATTACTCCACCTGGCCTGAGGGCGTCCTACATCACGTTTTCCGAGACGCGGGCTCCACTCAATGTGAACCATCATTTAATTTTAACTAGATACTTCCACGCGTTCTCTAGCTAAACAGTTTGGACAGACGGACTGACGGACAGACAACGAAGTGATCATATAACAAAAAGGTTCCCTTTTTCATTTTGAGGTACAACATCTTATAATGCGCAATCAAAAATTTAATTACTAAGGTACCTAGTAAAAGTTTATCTTGCATCATATTCTTCGGATCGTTAACATTTTCCTGCAATTCGTCCACGTAGCTCGCAACTGAAATAACGACAGTTTTAATATTTATGCAAATATCATACTTACAAAGAAATCTGGGAAAACTTCGCTTTGACGTCGGCACTTGGTATAAAAGAAAAATAATTTCCCGTGTTTTATCAAAGTCGTCATTACAAACAACTGTCAAGCGCTCTGATTTTATGACCATTATAACTGGTGACTTCGAAATTGCGGGTTAAACACGCTGCATTAAAAATGTTAACGCAGCATTCAAAAAAGTACCAATTCTAACTATTGCAAATTGATAGTAAAATAAGAAAGGTCGTGTTAAACATTGTTATCTCTAAAAAATTTACTGACGAAAACGTAAACTTTTGATTAAAAACCTTAGAACCGACAACCGTTGGAACAGACGAATTCTGGAGTGGAGACCGCGTTTAGGCAAGCGTAGTGTAGGACGCCCTGCGACTCGATGGTCTGATGACCTTAGGAGAACTGATGGCAGCGGCTGAATGGGGAAAGCCCAGGATAGACAATTGTGGCGTGACTTGAAGGAGGCCTACGTCCAGCAGTGGACGGACAATGGCTGTTGATTTGATTAAAAACTAGCTTACACCCGCGGCTTTGTTCGCTTGGAATTTAAAATTGAAAACTATGTATTAAAATTATCCCACGGGTACCGTACATTTTTCCGAGATAAAAAGTAGCCTATATGTTTTTCTAGCCAATATACTTACACCGTGCTAAATTTCACTCTGATCCGTTAAGTCGTTTGAACGTGAAAGAGTAACAAACATCCATACATACTTTCGCGTTTATAATATTAATAGGGGTTAAAGTATGAAATTGCCGATTATTTTCCCACTTTTTATTTTGTTTATAGCTCTTAAGTATAGTCGTATTATTGCGTTATTCTTTTTGTATTGTATCAAAAACTAAATAAAGTAACTTTTGACTAAGAAAAAAATTGCAATACTAGTGCCTATTACTTCAAAGGAAGTCGTTGAAAAGACCCCTTACAATGTGTCAGCTGACCTTCTTGCTTCAATTAAGTATATTTGTACTATATACTTTGATTTTCAGAAATTTAAATACTATAATGCGTAGCTTTATAACCATCTAACTTTCACCTTTAATTGCATCGAAAACAGTTCAGGCGTTTTTAAAAAAACTAAAAAATTGTTAGTATGGAAAAATGACTTTTCTCCATTTCGTCCATACAAAACGGCAATTTCATACTTTAACCCCTAATATTAGTAGCATTGTTTGTATTACGAAAAACTTTGTTTTATTACCAACCAATTTTGAGTCACTGCATAATCATTGTGTGTGGGTGATATCTTGTATGGTACCAACTTTAATTGGTAGCTTAGGTATTTTACGTTATCAATTAAATTATTGGAAGGTTTCGTTTCAAAAGGAAGTTAAGTTTTTTAAACAGTCAAAATGAGTTTTCCGTACAACGAAACGTACCTAATTTGATAGCAAAGATTTTGCGGCAACCCGGCTCATAACTCAAAGTTAGATAGCATCACACGTCGCGAGAAAAACGCTTTTGTCTTGGCGCAGAAAGCTTTTAAGTTCGCATTAAATTAGCTGTAGTTTTGAAGAATAGAGACAAATGATCTGGAAAGATAAGTGTTTGTGGCGCCCTGACATAGCAGCGTTCATGAAGTTTAACGACTGAGCGAGCAGTTTTATCTACTAACATTAAGAAAAAAATTTTTTTTTTTTTCAAAGAATAAATAATAAAATAATAACTTAGCAACATTGATTTAATTATTCAGATAAATTTGTCCCAGAGCTAGTTAATATTAAACCATTATTTTACATCAGTAATAACGAAGGTACCTACTACAAATTTCCAGAATTGTGGGGATATAGATTTTTTTTCTCCGTCCTTGAATAGAATTGCCCTCGGAGCTGGCGACATCTTCGACGACCATTTGGATCAGCGGTAGTTAACGCTGCTTCTGAGCCATGGGTCGCGGGTTCGATCCCCGCACAGTACAAATATTTGTGTGCATGAACATGTCTGTTTGTACTGGTCTGGGTGTTTTCTATGTATTATAAGTATATATTTACAAAAAAATATATATATAAGTAAGTTTATCGGTTGTCTAGTACCCCATACGACAGGGTACTTAATAGTAGCTTAATTTGGGACTAGATGGCTCTGTGTGGCCCAGTGAGGCATGTCTTAAATATTTATTTATTTATCTTTAAAACCGGCGTGGACGCCATTTTTAATCATTGAGGTCGTCAAACTAAGTTGCACAAAAAATAAAGAATGAACTCTGAAAACATTTTATCCTTTCACCTTTGGTTTTATGTAATAGTAGGGGAGCCCAAGCGGGGATTTCGGGATTTACTAAAGCGTGGCAGATTAATATACAGGGGGATACCTTGTACCCGGTTAAGTACCTCCACCAAATATGAGCCCCATATATAAAGCCGAATTTTTTTTGCACATTATAATAATGGCCGTGAATTTGCGTCAGATCGAAATCGTCAGATTATTGAATGGGAGCTTTTTTTTGGTGCACTTAACACCCCCTTAGAAAATCTGACGCGCTTGATCAATTTTTTTTTCATTTTTAACCCTTACAACACCCCATGTACAACCACCCGCATCATGCAAATGATCAGATTAACATACGTTCATTATTAAAAATACGTAGGAGTTTGATGCTATTAATATCTGACGCGCTCGAGTATGTCCATGCATCAGTTTAAAAAAAAAACTATAGCTGCTTCCCCCACCGATGAAAAGGTATATATTATATAACTTTTTTTTCTTCTTATCATCTAAGCTTTGCAACCTAATAGGTCTCTACGACGCTCGAGTAAATCCCCATTTAGCATCGTGGGCTCCCCTACTATAACTTGTAATATAATAATATAGTAAAAAATATTATTAATATAGACTCGATTTTTCTTAAAAATTAAAATTTTATATCTATCATCATCAACCCACATCGGCCCTCAGCTGGATACAGGCCTATCCAAAAAAAGATTTTGCCATATTTGCCACTCTTGGCGACGATTGCAGGTGATCCGATGCTGGAGAGAAGTCGCTGCTACTTATTTTCTTCATAACATGACAGTAGAATATAGGAAATTCTATTATACTTAAAAATTTATACACTAAAAACTGCACCGTCTTAAATTCTCATCATAAAAATCCTAGTACATTTTTTATATTGAGATTCCTCGAGAGATTGCCTCGTCTTCCGTCAAATTAATTTTATAAAGGGCCGTCATCACCCTGTTATCCCGCTTCAGTTTTCTTTAAGGACGTGTCACGTCATTTCCTTTGGCCGTACCGTTGTGCCACCGTTTCTCAAAGTGAGGCACGCATATCCCCAGGTGAAAACTTTAAAAATGTTGTCCACGGGGTACATGATAAAATGTAGGTAATGGCAACTGCTTATCTACTACATGTGTAAATGAACAATTAACTATACATGCGTGTTTTTTTTAAAGTAGCAAAAAAACTAAAGGTTGAGTATTTAACAATCTGAATTAAGATAAAATGTATGTAGAATTCGAATAAAAGTGACATGATTTGCGACAAGAAATAAGCTTGACTGCTCCCTTCAGACAACCTTACAAGTAATGGTTACATTTTATGCTGTGTTCACAAATGTGAACTAAAAACATCAAACAAATAACAAAAAAAATCGGTAAAAGCCACAAAGTATTAAGAGAGTAACTGTGGTATGTGATGACCAATTGTATCACGTACCTATGGGACGTGATATTGAGTTAAAACAATATCTTCCTTGAAGATAGTCACGCTTGCCTCTCTTGTCACGTATTGTTAAATAGTATATAGGGCTAGCCATCATTGGTGAATAAAAGAACTATTCCACGGAAGACTTGTATCATTTAAAGTCTACGTACCAATCCATTACATAACCGGTCCAACAAAAATATATAGATAAACGTTTAAATAATAAAACAATTCATAAAAGGAAAACAAGTTGATATCTCTATCTCCTTTTTGACGATCACATCTGTCTAAACATTTTGATAGGAATTTTCAAGCTCAAAGTTTGGGAAACAGTGACTTAGTGTAATAGCCATTATGTCTAATTTACTGTAACTACATTTTGAACCCCTCGTTCTCCTTACTATCTAGCGAGACCCATATTCGACATAAAAACTAAGGCTTTCAACAAAATTCTTGCCTGGCAACTGCATTTTATGCGGATTTGGAAATGCGAATTTTTAATCAAGCAAAAACAGTTTGAATGAATTCTGAGCATCTTTCAAGTTTATTTTTGAATGCGCAGCGCAGTCCACATTTTTGCTTGCTCATTATAACTATACATCACTGGATCATTACAGGCGCGTGCTATTAATCTAAATTAAGCACCGAGGTTTTTGTACTGCGGTAAGAAGAAAAGGTTACTAGATTTGGGTTAATTTTTGACTGTTTCGGTTAAACTCAACTGAGAAACAGGAAAAATATTATCCTTATTAATTATCCTTAGGGTTACATAGATCATATCCGACAGAAAGTTAGAAATGTAATGCTGTTTCTGATAAAATAACCCTTAAATTCACTTTGCTCAGAAAGTATTATAATAACTTTTAATAATCGATAGACAAACATAAGAAAACAAACGCATCGAATACATATCCTCCTCATTAATAAAGTATGTTAAAAGGCCTTTATAAGATGAAATATTTGTTGCATAAACAAAAAACAGGCAGCTATTTTTAGTCTATGCCAAACAAAAAGCACTTAGGTACTTAAATTTGGCAGCTTAATTTTTAATATCCATTATTTTTTGCTAAGAAGCTTTTTTCTAAATACCTTTTTTTCTGTATAGGTTAACCTACGTCACAACAAAATCGCTTAGTTTTTGAATTGTCATATTAATTCATAGTTGGATAAGCAAAATAATTAGCACTGCATTGGGTTGTTGAGATTTGCGGGCTTCGGTTTTGCATAACGTTCGGATATTGTCCGGATTTCCTCCGGCGATACCGAATATTCCTTTTACGTTTGTAAGGAAGCGGTCAAGTGTTCGGCTTACGGAGGATTTCGGATCTTGTAATTTCGCCACGAGATTTTACAGCGGCTTTGTAGAATAAGACGCTTTGGAAAAGTATATATTTTTTTGGCTTTTCAAAAGAAGAAATTTATTACATTACGGGCCGCCTCGGTTTCGCTCGGGTGCTAATGAAATTATTAGGTATCTATACTCATATTATAAAGCTGAAGAGTTTGTTTGTTTGTTTGTTTGAACGCGCTAATCTCAGGAAGTACGGGTTCGAATTGAAAAATTATTTTTGTTTTGGATAGTCCATTTTTCGAGGAAGGCTTTAGGCTATATAACATCACGCTGCGACCAATAAAAGCGAAGTAATAGTGAAAATAAATAAACTTACTTAAAATACCTAATTTTTAGAATTTCTCTACTTTTTGGTTGCTACTCAATTTGGCTAAGAATTTGTTTGTCATAATACAATGAAACACTCTGTATATGTATGAAATTTTTCATACAAAAAATTTAACTGACAAAAACACAAAATAAGCTGGAACTTTTAATCCGTACCAGACAAAAAGTCCCTGCAAATCACTTTTAATTTGATTTCGTCGCGTATTTATGTTTCGTAAGTAACTTTTTTAGATTTAGCGCCTGTTTCACAATCGCTGAGTAAAGTTCTGGGTAAGCTACTTCGACCCTATCTGCTCAGAAAACTATTTTTCACGTTTCACAATCCCTGAGTAGGGTTAATCACAACTTTATCTGCTCGTTAAGTTAATCACCGGATGCACTGCCAAGTAGCCTTTTACTTGACAAGTAAATTTAAAAAGATAACCTCAAATACGTCATTTCCAAATTTTCATCAACAACAAGTTATTTTATTATTTAAATGGACAGTTTTGCAGTCATTGTAAAATAACACAATATTCGTAATGGTAAATTCAATGCAAACAAAATTGCCACACAAAAAGTACCAAACGTCGGCAAATTTGACATTTGTCATTTACTGACTAACTGACGTTGACTCGACATAGACTTTTTATTGAAACCTCGTTGCGTTCCATTCTTACAGAAACATTGATTTTAGAAAAGGTGAAATGACTCATTTATATTACAGTGTCAACATTTTTTGTACGAATTTATTGTTTTTATTACTTATAATCATAACAAAAAATATTTTTAATGATAATTCTGTGATTACTATACTTTATAGAAACACATAAATTATTCTTACCTTGAAACGAAACGTAACTTGTAAGTAAGTATTAATTATATAATCTTCACTTTAATTTACTGATTGGATGATTGTGAAATGCAAAGAAAGTTAACGAAAGGATTTAACCTCTAAGTAATTAACTCGTTGAGTAACTACTTAAGCCTTTACTTAATGATTGTGAAACAGACCCTTAGCAGGCTTAACTTCTACAGAAGACCGGGGATAGTAAGACTTTAAGCGGTTGGATTTACTAAAAAAACTTGACCTAATTTAATACGTTACGTCATCCAGCAAGAACTGTGATACCAACTTCTCAGTAATTGAGGGAAATAAAATGTCTACCGGATTTCATTCAATGACGTAACACTCTTAAGCGTTACAGATGATGGATGGTCTTATGACATGAAGTCAAGCGTCTAGTTAATTATCTCCAAATTCTTCAAAGTATGTCCTATATTTTTTTTCTTTTAGTCGTCGGAATCTTCTAAATTTGAAATACAATGGCTTACCCCTGCACATCAGCGATAAGGCGCATCAAATTTTTCACTTGTATGCTTAGGCAGAGTTCTTAAGGAAAATGTTGAACAGCCGTTACGTAACGATAGACTTTTTGCAAGGTTAGCAAGTGTAATTTCTCGTAAACGTTATAGTTAGTTAAAAATAGATACTTAAGAAGCTACTAGTTTACTTGTTTTAAATAGACACTTCAGAAGCTACTAGTTTCACTTGTTTTAAATAGACACTTAAGTAGCTCTTAGTACCAAACTCAGACATTAAGCGGTTAGAGAATGTATTTTATTTTCAGTTTAGTCAGTAGTAACCATTTATCAATGACGATTTAAATAATTTCATCCGTCTATTTATTGTTTATTTTCAAACCTGATAATAAATCAGGATTAATCAATACTTTCATTGCATAAAACATTTGCAGCGATAAGTATTACGTTACTATTATAATACTTCTTTTGAATATAATGATGATAATTCAGTAGCACTTAGTGTTGCCGTGAATACTCGCTATTATTCGGTATACGGCATTACTCGACATTTTTTTTATATTCGTCGAATACCGAATAATAGCTAGTATTATTCGGCATTCAGCGAATAGTCGTCTAAAATAAACTTTTAAGGAACAAAAAAACTAATAAGATAAAAATAATCCATTTTTATTATTTTCTATAACGAAACTGTTAAAATATTTGTTTACTCTGTGGTAAATTGTGCGCCTTTCCGGTTTATATAGTCTATGTCCTCTCTAACTACTACTCTGTGATCATCACGTTACGTTGTGTGTCTAATTCTAATATAATATAAAAGTAATCTCGAAGAATCAGTTGTTTCACTGCATATTGCAATAGGTTATGGGCCCAGGAAGCCCTGATAAATGTGAACACAGTGCAAAACGCCATAAAGATAAAACCAAAATTACGCAGTACCGAAAAGATAACCACAAAGTGCACGCCGGTTGTACATACTGTGAAAATATCATTGTTCGCCAAAATAACATTAAAAAATGTCGTCAAGCAGCTCACTAGCTTTAATCGAGAAGTTAACTGGCCGGGAAAACTATTCCACCTGGAGATTTGCGCTCAAAACGTATCTTGAGCATGAAGAATTGTGGGACTGTGTTGAACCAGTGGGGGGCAAAACTATCGATCCCAAACGTGACCTCAAGGCAAAATCAAAGATAATCTTACTAGTGGACTCTGTAAATTACGTCCATATTCAAGAGGCAAAGACTGCCAAAGAGGTATGGGACTGCTTGGCAAACGCTTTTGACGACTCAGGGCTAACACGCCGAGTGGGTCTGCTTCGAGATTTATGCACAACAACTCTCGCTGGATGTTCAAATGTAGAAGAATACGTGAGCAAGATCATGACCACGGCTCACAAACTCCGCAATATCGGTTTTAAAGTGGATGACGAGTGGCTCGGTACAATGCTTCTCTCCGGTCTACCTGAAACATATAAACCTATGATTATTGCAATAGAAAGTTCAGGCATGAAAATAAGTGCAGATTCTGTCAAATCAAAAATTCTACAAGATGTCAGAATGAGTGAAAATGACACAGCGGCTTTTGTTGCAAATTCGAAGTACAAAGGTTCTAAGAAACTATTCAAAAAGGGACCTCGATGCTACTCCTGTAATAAGTATGGCCATGTCGCTGCTGAGTGCAGGTCTAAACCTAAAAAGAAAAATCATGAAAGTTCAAGTTATGCTGCTGCGTTCATAGCTGTAACAACAAATTCTGATGAGGATCCATGGTACATAGACTCTGGCGCTTCAGTTCATATGACCAGACATAAAAGTTTATTGCAAGATGAGAAGGTGCCACTAATCAAGACAATCAAGGTAGCAAATGACAAGTCATTATCAGTTCATAGCACTGGACAACTGAGTTTAGATGTGTGTAATGATAAAGGTCAGTACAATAAAATTCTGTTTCAAAATGTACTGTATGTACCAGAATTGTCAACAAATCTACTGTCAGTCAGTCAGATAATAAAAAATGGGGGACAAGTAAAATTCAACAGTAAAGGCTGTGTGATATTAAATAGAAATAATGTGATTGTTGCAACGGCAAGTTTAGTCAATAATATGTACAGGCTGGATGTGAAAAGTGAACAGGCATACATATCTGATGTTGACAAACAAGATGTTTACCTCTGGCATCAACGCATGGGCCATTTGAATTTTAAAGACCTTGAAAAATTAGTAGATAACACTGAAGGTGTTAAATTATCTAAGAAAAATGATAAATTAACTTGTATTACATGCCTAGAAGGCAAACAGACACGTTTACCTCTGAAACAAAGTGACTCAAAAACATCAAAGTTACTCGAACTGGTGCACTCTGATATCTGTGGTCCGATGGAGACAAGTTCTTTTGGTGGTGCAAAATATTACATCACATTTATAGACGATTACTCGAAAAAGGTGTTCATTTATTTTTTACATAAAAAATCAGAAGCCCTGGAAAAGTTTATGGAATTCAAGGGCCTTGTGGAGAAACAATTAGAATGCTACATTAAGTGTCTCCGCACAGACAATGGCACTGAATATGTTAACTTCCATTTTACTGAGTTTTTAAAGTCCTCTGGAATAATCCATCAAACTACAACACCTTATACACCGGAACAAAATGGAGTTGCTGAACGGATGAATAGAACAGTAATTGAAAAAGCAAAGTGTTTGTTAATTAATGCCAACTTACCTAAACAATATTGGGCTGAATCCGTACACACTGCTACTTACCTAATTAACAGAACTCCAACTCGATCACTGCAATACAAGACACCAGAAGAAATGTGGTCCGGAAACAAACCAAATGTCAGTCACTTAAGAATATTTGGGTGTGATGCAATGATTTATCTTCCTAAAGAAAAGAGAAGGAAATGGGATCCAAAAGCACAGAAAGCCAAATTCATTGGTTATTGTGATCATACAAAAGCATACAGATTTTTGATTCCTGGTTCCAGAACTGTAATAAAAGATAGAAATGCTGTCTTTCTTGAATCTACAGTAAAAAGAAATTATGTTCCGGTGGATTTAATTGAAGATAGCTCAATGTGTGACTCATCATCTGATCAAATTGACAAGCACACATCTGAGAGCTTTGATGCTGAGAATACATCAAAATCCACAAACACTGTAACTGAAGACTTAACTCAGCCAGATAATAGTACAGATAGTGAATACTTACCTGGTGAATCCTTTGAAACACCACCACCATCTAATATAACTCTGAGACCTAGAAATAGAAAGATGTTTTCAAGATACTTGAATGATCAAGAAAGTGGTTACTTGTGCTACAGCGAAGATATTCCTATCCCACTGAATTACAATGATGCAGTAACATCAGCTGATTCTGAAACATGGACAAAATCAATTGAGAAAGAGCTAGAATCTCATCATCAGAATGGAACATGGAAATTGGTAGTAATGCCTCAGAATGCTAAGCCAATTGGATGCAAATGGGTTTTCCGGGTAAAAGATGAACCAACAGGTCCTCGTTTCAAAGCTCGACTGTGTGCAAAAGGATATGCTCAAAAAGCAGGCATTGATTATGATGAAACATTCTCACCAACGGTAAGGTATGATTCTATCCGCCTTTTATTGTCCATTGCAGCTCAAGAAAAATTAGAAATAATTCAATTTGATGTTACCACTGCATTTCTGTATGGCGAGTTGAAGGAAAACATATTTATGACACCTCCTGAGGGACTTCACTGCAAACCAAACATGGTATGTAAACTTGTTAAATCATTATATGGTTTAAAACAGGCACCCAGGTGTTGGAACAATAAATTCAATTCGGTCTTGAATAAATTTAGCTTTGAGAAAAGTAAAGCAGATCAATGTGTTTATATTGCATTAATAAATGGTTTCAAATGTTATCTGTGCCTGTATGTCGATGATGGTCTTCTGTTTTGTAAAGATAAATCAACTATTACAAAAGTAATTGATGACTTACAAGCTAACTTTGATTTGAAAACATCTCCAAGTCTAACTTATTTTGTGGGCATGCAAATTGAAAGATATGAAACCTGCATTTTTGTTCATCAGAGTAAATATATTAACCAAATGTTGAAAAAGTTCAACATGCAAGATGCCAACCCCAACAGTGTTCCTGCTGATCCGAATGTGAAGCTGCTGAAGTCTGATGATGCACTTAAGGAAAAATATCCTTACCGAGAAGCAGTAGGAGCTCTTATACATGCAGCAACAGTAAGCAGACCTGACATTATGTTTGCTGTGAGTCAGGTGAGTCGTTTCTTACATTCTTATGATGACTCTCATTGGAATGCTGTAAAGAAAATACTAAAATACCTAAAAGAGACTAAAGACTACGGATTATGCTACACATCTAACTCTGACAGTACAGTTTTGATTGGATATAGCGATTCTGATTTTGCCAATGACATAGCAACTAGACGCTCGATAACAGGCTATGTATTTCTCAAAAATGGAGCTGCTGTCACTTGGTCATCTCAGCGTCAGCAAACTGTGGCCTTATCCACAACAGAGGCCGAATTCATGGCTGCCTGTGCAGCTACCAAAGAAGCCGTGTGGTTAAGACAACTACTTAGTGATTTATGTGAATTCAAGCAAAACTCTGTGTGTTTGAACATTGACAATTTAAGTGCCATTACAGTAATTAAAAATAGTGAATTTCATAAAAGATGTAAACATATAGACATAAAGTATAATTTTATTAAAGAGAAGTACTATGAAAATATTATTAGCTTAAATTATGTACACACAGACAATCAGTATGCTGATATTTTTACAAAGGCTTTACCTAAAGATAAATTTAGATTTTTGAGACATAATATTGGAATGTTAAAGCTTCTCTCATGTGTGAGTAACTGATTGTACTTATTGTAAACATTTAAAGTATGTAAAGTAAGCGCTATTTTTTAAGAAAGGCTCTAATTTGGTAGGAGTGTTAAAATATTTGTTTACTCTGTGGTAAATTGTGCGCCTTTCCGGTTTATATAGTCTATGTCCTCTCTAACTACTACTCTGTGATCATCACGTTACGTTGTGTGTCTAATTCTAATATAATATAAAAGTAATCTCGAAGAATCAGTTGTTTCACTGCATATTGCAATAGAAACAATACACAGTATCAATTATTATCTGTAATATGTGCCTGTGCCTATCATATTCATGAAAATAAATTAGTTAGGCTTTTTAATTAGTATTTAAAATCTAACAGAGGGAGATTGTGGTGCAAAAAAACTGTATGTATAACATGAAACAGTTTCTTTAACTTTATTGTTCTCTTTTCCCACAACCTTAGAAGAAATTAGAAATATTTTTAATTTGCCTTATTTTGTGTCGAATGGTCATCATCATCATGGTATGGTAATGTCGAGTTATTCGACTATTCGCCAAAGTGAATGGTGATTAATCGTTATTCGACTATTCGCTATAACAACTATTCGCGGCAACTCTAGTAGCACTATCGCCAGCCTGTATCGGTCTAATGCTGAACACAGGTTTCCCCAAAAGAAGGGTTTTGTCATAATCGCTAAGGCAGGCGTGATGGCGAACGATGATGGAGAGAAGGCAGTACTCCTTTGGTCACCTCGAACGACATTGGAAGAGAATTTGATGGAGCTATTCATCTTATGCGTCGGCACTACACGAATACAAATATCTTTGTACACTTTTATTTTTACATCAGTTCATTCAAAATAAAACTCGCCAACTTATTCCTTGTAAAACACCTATTTCCTTAGACACTGTAATCCGTTTTCGAAGGGCCGAGGTCCTATTAGACCCAAAAGATTTCTGGTGATGAGGCTTTAAACAAAGACACGTTTTGAATTTTAAGTATCAAATTACTTTAATCACTTTTGTCTCATAGAATCTAAAAGAAAATAAGGTATACAGTCCTTACTAATATAAAATATGTAAAAGTAACTCTGTCTGTCTATTACGCTTTCACTTCTAAACCTTTGAATAAATTTAGTATAAAAATAGTTTCGACCTTGAAAAATAAAATAGTGTTGAGAAAATGAAGTAGAGGTTTAAAGTTTTTGGCAAATACTTGGGAACACGGACGTAAAAAAAATACGGACGTAACCTCGTCTAATCATGACTGAAGCATGATAATGGCCGCCCGTTTATGCTGTGTGCGTGATTTAAGGGTTGCCATATAAATCATCAATTACCCTACTGTTTCAATCGCGAGATGGAACCAATCGGTCCCAGTTAACTTAATATATTTTTATCAGAAATTTAAACGGTTGAGCTATGTTGACCTACCTAACATAATTTTTATGAACACTGTAATAGAAAATAAGACACATGTTACGTGTAAAGAAATGTATTTTGACACATCACATTAAAGCGACTTATCACTATAAGTCGCTTTAACTTGCCAACTGCACTAAATGTACGCGAACAGGCGACATGACTCTAATCAAAATACAATAAAACTTACTCTTTTTGGAATGGCATACGGAACCAAACAACGTAGCTGTAGTCCTAAAATCTATGTCATCAACATGTGCACTGCACACGGTACTGGCAGATGATGGGTTCCAACCCAACTGTCTTCTCCTCTGCAGTTTCGAATAACTAAAATCCAGTCATCTCTACGCTTTTTGTTTCTAGGAAATCTTTTAAAAGAACGCAGGAGATATTATATATTCAAATTATGGGACCTTTTATTTTCCTTTTGAGAAACGACACCCAAAAACTGACGAAATCAGATTTCACTGAGTCACATACATATTTTGTTGCATACAATTACAGATTTCCCCACTTTTAGAAAAAAATTCTCGTAATAAAAGTGACAACACTGTTGCATTTTACGTCTAGAATTCTGGTGAAAATTTTAAAACATAAATGAGGAAAAATATTACGAATCGTAATAATTTACGTACGATAGGTGTTTCATGTGATTTTTTACGTTTACTCATGTAGTTTTTACAGGATTTCACCACACAAGACGGCATTTTTGAAAAATAAATAGTAGATGCAACGTACGCACTAGTACGTGTCACTGGCGCTGTCACAAGGGACGAAATGGCAGCGGGTTGTCGGACCTAGTGTGTTTGTGTGAGTGTAGATCATGTACAACAAACGAAATTGTAGTAGCTTGCATGCTTCACTTTTTTTTAGTGTGATGTTATGTCCGTATTTTTTTTAGGTCCGTGCTTGGGAATCACTGACCTGCACGCGGTTCCGGACGCTGTCTGCTGGAGGCCTCCAAATGATGTTCCCTTTGCTCTTCGTGGACTGTATGGGTGCCGGTAGCTTGGATAATATCGCTGAACTATTTTTTGGTTTGGTTTTGATGTTGGTTCGCGGAGCGCGCACGTTTCTGTTAGCTTGGAATTTTGGTGGGACGTGACTGACAGATGGCAGCCATGATGCGATGATTCTTTTTTCTATGCGTTTCGTTACGCAGGTTGTGTTGTGCCTCAGAAATTGGAAAAAAGAAAAGAAATATATTGTTGTGCAAGATAACTAAGCTAAATACTGAACAAATAGGTCTATCGTATATAAGGTCACCTTCTTTCAGATGATATGACTTACACAGAGTCTCTGTTTATATAAAACTAGCGACCCGCCCCGGCTTCGCACGGGTGCAATGCTGATACTAAATACACTACAAAAAACTGTGAACGTTGTATATAAAGAAAACATAGTGGCCCGCTCCGGCTTCGCACGGGTATGAAATATGTCATTGAACAAATGATTAAAATCGATCCAGTAGTTTTGATTTATTCAATACTGCCCGTGGCCCGCACGTGTTAAATTTGGAGTCGAACAATTCCCTTTTCCCTAATACCATGAAGATTTCCTCCTGACTTTGGAATATCTAAATTCGTACACTACATTTTTACTTATTTACTTTTTACATTTTCATCTATCTATTTTATTTGTACTACATTTAACATATTACAGGGATTAATGCTGTATTGGTTAAATTCTTGCTTCGAAAATTAGCCATTATTTGTCGTAAAAAGTAATGACAAAAAAAATTTATTGTGGGGTATCCTTAACAGATAGACATACACCATCGCGGAGTTTTCTGTAGACCTTTTCAATATGTATAATACTTAGTACATTATTTTGATAAATTTCGTTCGGGTTCAGCCTGCGTTTGCAATGTAAGCGGAAAAAAATGAGAAAATTTGCGACATCATATTAGAAACCAACAGTATTTCTCCACTATTTAATGGATGTTATTATACATATGAACCTTCCTCTTGAATCACTATCTATTAAAAAAAATCGCATCAAAATCCGTTGCGTAGTTTTAAAGATTTAAGCATACAAAGGGACATGGGGAAAGAAAAAGCGACTTTGTTTTATACTATGTAGTGATAAAAATATCCCTATAATCAGAATATCGAATCCGAACCCCGAATCAATTGACTCTAGTGAAAGTGACCATGAAAGTTTTAATTATACTATTGTGTAATCCAACTGTAAAAGTACTATCAATTAAGTATAAATTCCAATGCATATAGGTACATATTATGCAACTGTGATGGTCGGTTTTAACCTTAAGTGCTTTCGCAAGTTCGATTTCAGCACACCACTAAATAAAATCAAATAAACTGCTGAAATATCTACACCATTAATTATACCATTGGAAATTTATTCTACCAGTAAAAGTTCCGAAATGTTGGGCCCACCTGCGTCCGTCGCTTCGAATTTTTCCGTTCGGAAATCGGTTTTGCAATCCAATGGGCCGAAAAATAAACTATACCTACGCTGATGCGGTACAAGGGAGTATGTCGATTTATAAAGTGTTTTCTCAGAAAGCGCTCATAGCCCAATGCTTCTTCGTGATCAGTTTCTGTCACGAATGTTAAGCAACGATGGGAGCGGTCACTAATTGGATGGGTGACCGTTTGTGGTATCATACCTTGAGCGCTTCCGTGCTTCCGTGCTTCGGAGGGCACGTTAAGCAGTCGGTCCGGCTGTTATCATGAGATAACAGTCGTTAAGCCCTGTTGGAGGCCTTCGGGCGGCTTGAGAAACGTCCAACGGCGGGGTGATGTTGCCACAGCGTCGCCCCCGCCATCCACCAACCCGCACTAGGCCAGCGTGGTGGTACTAAGGCCTTAAGCCCTCTCCTTAAAAAGGAGTCCCGTGCTCAGCAGTGAGCGAAAATGGGCTGTTATTTTTTTTACTTTACTTCTCAGAAAATAAAATATCAAAGAAAATCATGAGACTAGGCCAACAATTGACGATCAGTATAATGGTTTGGTGGTTCGCTTAAGGCACAAGGGTCCCGATTCCCGGTCCGTTTCATTTCAGAAACGATGTGTCCTAAATTCGCTTGGGTCGTGGCGATGTGGGAGGACTAAGCTATGATTCTGTTGTTTAGAAGTTGTCAAAACAAGGCAAATTGTAAGAGGCTTACTAAACTCTGATACTAGATCTCCTGTAAAGGGTAATCTTACCATAAAAAGAATAATAAATAATAATAATAAATATAAATAAATATTTAAGACATGCCTCACTGGGCCACACAGAGCCATCTAGTCCCAAATTAAACTACTATTAAGTACCCTGTCGTATGGGGTACTAGACAACCGATAAACTTACTAATATACTTTTTTTTGTAAATATATACTTATAATACATAGAAAACACCCAGACCAGTACAAACAAACAGACATGTTCATGCACACAAATATTTGTATTGTGCGGGGATCGAACCCGCGACCGATGGCTCAGAAGCAGCGTTTACTACCGCTATGGTCGAAAAAAAAAATAGTCAACAATCTTAAGTCGACGGATTAAATATAATATAAATGTCGGAGATTCCTTGTAGTACGTGACATATAAATATTTTGGCTTTTCGTCGGTAAAATGAGAAATTGCTCGTTTATCTTGTCGGATTAAAAGTATGCATCTTAAAAAAAATAAGAGTGCTATCAATTCTTATTTTTTACTCGTTGAGTTGGAACTTAATTTTAAAACTTTAGCTATACACTTATCAATGAAATCAAAATATCGAATTTGGCTTATTTCATAAAGTTATGATGTCAAATATTTTACATATAGGCACGTATGTATTTATATTAAAAACCTCCTCTTTTGTAGGTCAAAAGTGTGTTCGTTGAAAAAATGGCAAAATAAATGGGAGGGTGTTAGCTGGAAATGATAAATGTCGATTTACCGTAAAAATAACGAGGCGTGTATCTGCGTTATGCGTTCAGTCAATCTGAATGGGCTTTGTGAGAATAGACGGAAATATATGAGGAGTAAGATAAAATAGTTCTTTAACAATATAATAATACCTACTGACGTACAAAATTGAAAAGCAAAGGTTTTTTAGGCATCAATCATTTGTGTTTGCTTGTGTAACAATGACCTAAAATGTATATTGTCCTTTATTAATAGCTGACATCCCTGATCGTATACCTTACGAGTGAAATTTTAAATTCAATACAAAAACGCTCCAAAATGAACAAAAAATATTTACCGATTATAATTAATACGAAATGCTTAATGATGCAATTGGGTGCCACAAGAACCTTCTGGTCTACCGGGTTACAGCGTTTTTGTGCCCTACCCTAGGCCTGTTAGTAGTGGGGTAGGTATTAATAAGGTCTTACTTTAAGATTTACCATTATAACAGTGATTTCTTAGTTACTTTAAGACAGTTGAGAGCTAGATTCAATCTACACGTAGATGAAAAATATACACTATGATTTTTTAAGGGCACAGCACAAAGTAAAGCAACAAAATTAATTCCAAAAAAATTTGAATTGGGATAACAGTTCTAAAGTCTGGAGGATAAGAATTACAATACAATGGATTGAAAGGTTGAAACAAGATTTATTATTTTAAGCCCTACAAGTAATGAAGTTAGCTTGCGAGAAGATACATTTTACTAATTTCCCCTACAAGAAAATACTCAAGCACACAAAATTTGCGATCGTCATCATCTATTCGCAACCTTACCGTTAAAGCTGGAGGGTTCGTTTCGCAAATTGATTTACCACAACGCTGGCTCGATCAATTTTACGCTCTACTTATCATGAAAACATTTCTTTCGAGAAAGCATCGCTTGCAGCCAATAATCCCTACACATTTATGATTGAAGCCACTTTTACTCGAATTGGAACAGTTATAGAGAGGTACTTGTTCGTAGTATTTGTATACTAGAATATTTTTTACATAAAAAGAAACCAACTCCAAAATATTATTGGAAAAACTCGTGCGTGATTCTATCGGTGATTTCTTATTTGGCATCGATACAAAATCGTCTAGGAAAGCTTGAAGCTTTTCATATATTTTTTTTTAATAAACCTTTTTTTTGCAGGTTGTCAACCTTGATTTTTTAACGATTCAAGTGCGTTGGTTCCAATTGTGGTCGCAAGTTCGAAGTCGTGAAAACAACTCACGCCAGAAGTCTGTAATAGGTCGTTTGGAAAACTCTGACAACTATCTTCAAAGAAAATCCATACGAAAAAGAAGAAAAATGAAGGAAGATGGTAGATTAAGCATATAATCATTCATAGTCAGTCTAGAGTGATTATGAGAGAGAGAAAGAGAGAGAGAGGGAGAGAGGGAGAGAGAGAGAGAGTAACATTTATAATAGAAAAGAGGGATAGAAGTAAGAGATGCCCAAAATACACACAACTCCTGTTAGGTACCGGAACAGAAGACAAACCCGGGGCAACAACGCCCGGGGCGCTAACCCGCAGGTAATACAAACTAAGTAATGGCACCGAAGGACACGAACAGTTTAGTGGGTAGGGCCTCTAACACTGGTCCAGCCCACATGTAACTCTATGAAGGCCCTATCTGTCGCATAGTATGCGCAATAGCATTAGGTAACTCGCTTCTATTTACGCACTAAGTCCCCATAACTCGCTAAAAGAGCTATTCAAAAAAAATCAATACATTTACAATTTTTTCTCAATGCATTTACGATAGTATTATTTAAATCCATCGTGGGACACCTATCTTCTCTTGGCTCGGTATTTAAGCCACTAGACCAAAGCGGGGCGTTAGAAACCATTATCACCTTCATTTATTTCACCAAAAAGGTAAAGTACACAATTTCAATAGATACTAAACATAAGAGTAGATACCAGCTCGCACTGGCACAAATCTATTTGTGACATAATTATTTTAAAAAAGGCTCACAACAGTGACCGAGTTTCTTGTCCCGAAGCAGTGCCAAGTAACATTGGGACGTTCAAAAGCGTCTCCCGGTGCATATTTACTGATTTTCAAAAAAGGTGCTGCCCTAAACACACAACTCTTAGGGTAGGTATAGAAACAGTTGGGCGGTTTGTCCCCAAATTGGTTTACCGCCGCAAGCGCCAGCGCTCGATCGATTTCACGCCCTACTTAGCCTCACTTAACGAACTTTGCGACACAGATGAAAACAATCTCGCATATTCATTCTGTTTTACGATAGTATTATGGTGATCATTTACAGACCTTCGGTAATATGTTTAGATTTAGTTTTGAAAGTTGGAAATGACGAATCCGATGGCTTTAATGCTCATTATGACCAACAAAAAAAGAGAAAGTACCTAAGTACTTAATTCGACTTGAGATCAACATTTTTGAACAATTTCTGTATTGTATAACCTCATGTAACGTGTTAAGGAAGTGACTGATTTAGATGTAGGTATTAAGTTTTGTTCTTTAAAGTGCTACACCAATGGATTAAGCCATAATTGCCTCCATAGGAAGGTGGGTTGGCGATCGCAGTTCGGTACATGGTGAAGGGATGTCGCTGCTTCCTGTTTTCATCTGGTAGTAGGTCTTTAGTCGCCTCTTACGGCACCCAGAGTATGAGCCGGTAGAGCGAGACTAAAAACAATTTCGTACATAAAATGATTTGCCGTGATTCTAAAACAGTTTGTTTAATGTAAACTTTTTTGAACCTAATAATAAATAACGTTACAAGATATCAGTGTTAAAAACTTTAACTATTCGGATATTATTGCTGGTTTGCTACTTAGCGTTTTTTACTTTGCTTTTGCTAATTTTAAACAAAGAAAAAGAAAAAAGTATCGATGTCGAGTGTTGTGATTAAAAGTGTTTATCGCTTTATCGCTCTAACGCTGTTCACGGGAATTTACGATAAAAGGTGTCGGGGTTTGCTAGCGCGTGTGCACGCTAATCGTTTGAACACATTAGCTAAATTGTAACAGTCGACAGTCGCTCAATTGTATCAAAAATGGCTTTGATACGATGTCACAATGAAGGCAATTAGTTTAATTAAAACTTTACTTATTTAAAACTATTTTTTTCGATCTGATACGATAATCATTAAAATCCGTATGCTCCGTAAAGCCAGATGTAGTTACACATGAAAAATATGAAATATGTCGAATTAAGAAGATTATTTGAGACCTAATTTTTGACTAGGTATACCGTTTTTTTTTTTTAATCAATAAATACTATAAGCACAGAGTTGGTGTTATTAAAATTAAAACAACTTGAAGGATACAAACATAGTTGGCAGCTTTTAAGAAGTGCAAAAATTACAAGTAAAAAAAATAAAAATAAGCAAATCTTTGACAAGTGTCCAATGAAAGAAAAAAATTATTGTAAAAAAAAAGTTTTATAAAATTAACGAGACCGGTGTATGATTTTTTTTTTCTTTGCTGCTTGGTAATAAATTTTGACTATGTCAGTTAGGCGCTTACTGAAAATTTCAGCTGTTTTGGAACAAGAACAATTTCACTCTAGTGCAGAGTTAATATTAGTTTCGAATACGAACATAGTTAGCGTGTTAGGAATACGTGTATGTTTAAACGAAAGTTCTATTGCAACTGCTTAGGTCAGCCAAATATATATGCAACGAATTCGGAACTTAAATTCACAGAAATAGTAGAAAATTTTGAATGAAACATTTTACAGTGAAAATATGTATTTCGCGAAAAATCGCTAGATATACCACGCAGTAACGGTGTCATTCTTTTATTTTTCTATGTTGTTAGTAGTTATTTTACATCGGACGAAACGCTGGGTCATATTATTTAGATAGTTGAAATAGGGGCGCTTTTAGAACAAAAAAGTATATTTTGATGTGCAGGTCATTGCATCTCAACATACTGACTGTTTGTTTAAATGTTGTAACCCCCCACAGACAGGAAAAGATAAAAAATATACCTGTGTTTACTTAGACTGTGTTAGCTTATTAGTGTGTACTTAGACTGTATTGGCTTACCGGGTTTAAGTCCCACTTGATACAGCAAAAAAAAAAAGTTAAGTCAAGGAATTCCATTTTCAATTTACACCAGCAATTTATGCTCAAAAACAGTCTTAAAAACTTTATAAGGAACTAGTTAAGAAATTTATCAGTTAACTTTCTCAGAATAATAAATTTTAAAAAAGCGTTTCAACGCAACATAACGCCTCATACATCTAGTGGATTATTTACCAGGCTAAGATCTCGGGTCCCAGTTTCGATCCCCGGGTCGGGTAACAAGAATTTCGAATTTTCGAACATTGCTCGGGTTTTTGATCACCAACTCGCATTTAGCAAGCGTGGTGGTTATGCCTGCACCCATTATTGCTGTGGTATCTTGGATTCAATGATGGAGGCCCTACCAACGGGATGTTTTAGGTTTTGATATGCAACCGTAATTATAATGGCGTAATGACCTAATTTACTACTATCGCGTATAAAATACGGCTATATCTTTCGAACAAAGAAACGTTGACATAGCCAATTGTTTTTTGTGACATCGGTTACATTGAGATACAGTAAAAGAGCTGAAAAGTAAAAGTATGGTTTATTTAATTTTTTTCTTTGTAATTCGCTGAAAAAAAAGAGATTTTACAATATTGTGTTAGTCAAAAAGTAAATTTACACCTCATCTCTCTCGTCGTTGAAAATATTTATAACCCATCCGGGGATCGAACTCGATACCTCGGAGCTGGCGACACCTTGAAAATCATGTATGCCACTTGATTATGGAGGTCGTCGCGTTTTGGTTGATATTTTGCTTTCGGGTGCAATGCAAAGTTTTATGAAAATTACACAGATAATGGAAGAGTATTTTTTCAACCATTCTGGTATGCTTTGTTATTTATCAATGTTGTGCGGCATCAGCCATTTTTGAACATAGACAAGACGAAAGTCATGTTCAACATGCATGTCATTCCCGGGCCAATAACTGTCGATGAAGTACTTCTTGAAATCGCTTGAAAAAACAATTACGTCTACCTTGGACAAAACCTGCAATAAGGCATAACTGATAGGAGAATTCAGTTGGGCTGGGTGGCGTTCCGGAATCTGCGTCATGTTTTCTTGTCGCTCATACCCCAAAGCCTAATAACAAAAAACATATGGAGCTGAAACGTGGACACTGACGGTGGGACTGGTCCGCAAGCTAAAAGTTGCTCAGCAAGCTATAGAGAGAGCTATGCTTGGAGTATATCTAAGGGATAGAATCCGAAATGTTGTAACTAATTCGAGAGAGAACCAAAGTTACCGACGTAGCTACTCGGATAAGCAAGCTGAAGTGGCAGTGGGCTGATCACATCTGTCGCAAAACTGATAAACGATGGAGTAATCGATTTCTGTAGTGGAGACCGTGCATGGTGGCTGGAAGCAACTGGATGCTCAAAGCTCAAGATCAAGATAAGTGACGTGCCTCGGGAGAGGCATGTCTGGACATGCCTCTCGTAATCGTAATTGAATAACTGCTGGCAGTGGACTGCCGTAGGCTGATGATGATGATGTTGTGCTGTATTTTACAATAGGCTTATACATCAGATCATATTTTTTTGTTGCAACATCGCACCTATTTCTATGTTCAGACTGTACCTTTTCCTAGGGCTTAATAAATAAATCACGTTGTTAAACAGCCAATCATTTCACTTACAAACACCCGTCCCCAAACCACAGTATTAACAAAGTCGACAACCCAATTTGATCAAAACATCAAACGGAATCGGAACCAATCTAATTAATAGCGAAACGTGTGTACGCTGATTTCAGCTAGTGTTCAGGAATAGTAGAGTAGGGGATCGACTTCATTAAATATCAATTAAACCCGCATTCAAAACATCTTTCTCAAATTCGAAATACTTCAAAATATTTTTTTTTTGCAATCTAGTCCTAATGATTTTAACAGACCTCTGTAAATGTAATATACATATTATGTAGAGGTCTTGAAGAAAATAGGTTGTTAAATTTTGCCATATACATTCTTAATAACAACTTAATGGGGATACCATTATTGAAACTATATTAAATGTACCAACATCTCAACAACCTCCAGACCTCTGTTAGCATTCAGTTTAGTACTGCTATTAAGGATGTCTCTATCTTCTTTGACTATAGTCTGGTGTTTGAATTACCCTAATTATCTGAACAGGCTTTGTGAGAAGTACAGGTTCCTTATTCGCGTAACCAAATCGTATCACAATCGTAATTGAGTAGCAGGTTTTTGACAGTTCTAGTATGGGCTAAATGTCAAAAATTATGAACACTTTGAGGGTGTGTAGAGAAAAATTTTGTTTTTAAGCGGTTAAACTTGACTTGTTGTTACGATTTCGGATGTCATCATTGTCATCTTAGCCAAACGACACGCAATGCTGCACGCAGGTCTGACCTAAAGGTTTCCCATTGTGGAAACCCTAGCGCCACCCGCATCTAACGGCTTGACCTTTTGCCAGATCGACGGTCCACCTGATGGGAGGCCTATCCACAGATCGTCCTCCAGTGCACGATAACCATTACTGAACTTTTCCGCCCGGTTCTTCTTACTGTGTGTCCCGCCAACCACCACGTCAGCTCCGCAATTCTTCGGGCGATGTTGGTTATCTTAGTAACCAAGATATTTCTATCGTTGCCCTGCTCATTTTACAAAATCTTCCGTATCTGTGAGCAATATACAGTTTCGTTTATTTTCAACACATAAACGAGCCCCTCGTATAACATTGGCGAAGAAAATTCTGCTTAATGTGGCGGAGGCTTTAGGCTATTCATTTGGTGTACGTTCAGTGAATAGTTAGGCTTTTTTTAATTTTTTTGTACCATGATGAAAGTCCGTCTATTCATTTCGTGTTGGTTCTGGTATTTTCCGAAACAAACAAAAAAAGATTCAGTAGGATATAACAATTCTCTCTTCAATAAAAGCGCATTTAAGGAAGAGCTTGTGGTATCGTGCTGTAGGGCGCGTCAGAGTATATTTCATACAATACTGAAATATACAGATTTGTCAGATTTGTATTTTTTTTTGCGAAAAACTGCCGCCTATTAATCAAGTAACTTAAGTGGCTTAGACATAAGTCCCGCCTGAGACATATTTTTTTTAATTTTTCAAGTTTATATACTGCTATTATAACTTAAGTGACTTTTCTGATTTGTATAACTTCCTAAGTTAACTTGTTTTCATAAAGGAAATTTTAATTTATTTTATCCTACCCTCATTAAGTAAATTTTATAGGCCTTCTTTCTTTCATTGGGCTAGGAAAGATTTGTCAGGTTACTAAGATTTATTAAGATTATAAGGTATTAAGATTTTGTGCCAAATAAAACCCCCAACTTAATTTAACTTAACTAACTGTTTAAAGATCTTTAGAGATAGGACTTACAAATATCTACTGTCTAATTATAATCTTACAAATATCTACTGTCTATGTATAAGAAAATACTTATGTCTGTCTACCCGTAGGTCAATATTTTTATCAGATGATGGGAGGAAGCCTATTGATAACACACCCATTATGGTTCCAGGCGTTTTGCTGTTATTTTGCGATGCTGCATAACGCTTGCCTGCATCAATCTTGCGGCAATATCCGACGGAGATCTATGCGAGACATCGCTTGTAACTGCGATTGAATATTAATGAGAAACAACTTCGGATTGGTCGCTATTATGTTATTAATTATTTTTTTGTGTTAAAGCGATTCCTATGCAAGTAGAAACCGCAGAATGGTGCATGTCTAAAATTGAATAGCACTACCAAGTTTTGACGTATGAATGTCGTAGAGGTGACTGAAAATGTACTGCCCAAAGTAAATGGGCAAGATTTTTTTAATGTGGACTTGACCTGACATACATACACTATATTAAAGCAAGTGTTTCATCAGAACAGATTTAAAGTCCTCAGAGTAAAACATTTTACCGTTATGATCAATTATGATTGTCTGTCTCACTTCTTTTGAAATCTTTAGCACAATTAATAACAACGAGCACAATATTTTTCTATACGTAAAGCAAGCCCAAAAGTACTTTACAGGTGAAACGTACGAAAACGCGCGTATATCGGGGTCACTCACAAAACTGAGCTTTTTTTTTAGGGTAAATTGTACCTTTGAAGGAGGGTGTGTGTTTATTTATTTATTTATTTTATATTTATATTTATTCACAAACATCTTAAAAGCTTACAGTTAAAAAAAGAAACCAAAGCGCTTAAAAGACTAAATTACATCCAATAATAATACTCGTAATAATACAATATCACGATGTCATTAGAATAAATCAAACTACACAATAAATGTCAAAAAAAACTAAACAATGTCCAACAAAATCCATGTCAAAACCAATACAAATAGAAAATAGTAGTAATTATAATATAATATGTCATAGAAAAAAAAAGGAGTCAAATAAAAATAACAAATTATTTGCGTGATGTGCATGTCAAGATTATAATATTTACATACTTAAAAATAATCGGAATTGACTGCACAGGTGTCCGAAACTATCCGCAAATAGGTCAATTTCATGGTGCTGAGCAAGTATGTCCCCGATAACACGCAAAGCGCGGTTGGTGGGCGCGTGCCTTGCGCGCTGCGTGCGCGCGGCAGGCAGGGCCAGCAGGCGCGGCCTGCGGCGCGGCGCCACCAGGCCTGCTGAGTCCCACGGGATTGTAGGAACTAAGATGTTCAATTTCTCTAATGTCTGTGGACTGTCGATCCTCAGGTGAATTATCGAAAGGTATTGTACTATTAAGAGCATAGCTCTTCGAAGCCTCAGAGTCTCCATACCAACCATACCCGAAACGAAAAGAGAGGGATACAAGTATGGATAGTATCCATAAAGCTTTTTATAGACCCATCGTGCAAATTTACGTTGTATTTTTTCGATCATAAGTATATATTTATCTTCGTAAGGATCCCATACTACTGCTCCATATTCAAGCTTACTGCGAACGTATGCAAAAAATAAGACTTTTGCTACTGTTGGATTAGTAAACTGGGACGCGGTTCTGATAACAAATCCTAACATCCTGTGCGCTATCTTGCATGTACTTATTATATGCGCGTGAAAATCTAATTTACAATCTAATATTAAACCTAAATCTTTAATGTCACATATTCTTTCCAAAGGAGCGTCAAATAAATTATAATTATGCATAATGGGTCTTAATTTGCGTGTGAAAGTAATAATTTTGCATTTGTGGGTATTAAAAGGTAAATGGTTGTCTTGACTCCATTGAGCCACAGCATCAATATCTCCTTGCAAAGCTACTACATCGGCTTTACTTTCAATACCCAGACTTAGCTTCAGATCATCTGCGAACAGCAGACATTCAGAGGCAGAGACCATTTCCGGTAAGTCATTAATAAATACCAAGAAAAGGGTTGGTCCCAACGTACTGCCCTGACTTACTCCGGACCTTGTAAAGTACACATCAGAATCATAGCCATTTAATCGAACATACTGAGAGCGATCACTAAGGTAACACGAGAAAAATTTAAGTAGCCCAGGCGTGAAACCAATTATGGCTAGTTTCTGCAATAATTTGTCGTTGTCAACCAGGTCGAAAGCCTTTTTAAAATCAAAGTAGGCTGCGTCCACTTGGACACCACGATCCATTTGAGACTGCACATAGTCCACGTGTGCGACTAAATTTGTAGTGGTGGAACGGGCTCTCCGGAATCCGTGTTGGCTATTATGCAGCAAATGACCGATCTGGTTGGTTATGCGTTCGTTAAGGATTGCCTCAAATATTTTTGCAAAAACAGACAATACTGCGATCGGTCTGAAAGAAGATACGTCTGTTCCTCCATCACCTTTCGGTACGGGGGTGACCCTCGAAAGTTTCCACATCATTGGATATTTAGATTGACCTAGAGAGAGGTTGAAGAGATGTAAGAGCGGAGTGTCTAACGCTGATAGACAATCCCTAGCAAGAAACACGGGAATCCCATCAGGCCCACCCGATGCCCGAGGCTTTAAGCGTCTTACTGCTCTCTTGAGTTCGGCCTTCTCAACTGCCGCTATAGTGACGGATGTTGCATCCCAACAGCCATGGGCAGCTTGGGCAGCCTGGATATGGTCCAACAGGGGTATGTCATCGTGAAACACAGAGGCAAAATATCCGGCAAAAGCGTCAGCTGCGGCTTGGCCTTCGACCTCAGTATCCCTGTATATATATTGATCTAACTTTCTTCTATCCTTTTTTCTATCTTTAACATACTCCCAGAACTTTGCTGGGTCGTCAATAATATTCTTTTGAACTAATTTAATATAATGCCGATATTCGTTGTCAATCAATTTTTTGACCCGTTCTCGAAAATAAATAAACATAGCCTTATTAAATTGTTTGCCTTCTTGTTTAAACCTTTTATGATGAAAATGTTTGCTTCTTATATTTTGTATTATTTCATTATTATACCATTTAGGATATACATATCTTTGACTATGACTAGAACGTTTACTTTTAACGGGTACATAAAAACTAATAGTCTCATAAAGTTTATCGTAGAATAATTGAACGGCACTGTTAACATCAGCAATTTCAAGCAAATTGGACCAGTCTATATCTAATAACGACGCATATAACCCTTGGAAATCAGCCTTACGCCAATTCCAATCAGGGCTAGACCCTGGCCTAGGTGACGGGTGCTGTGGGAGTTCAGCAGCAGTTCCAATAGATGGAAGCTTGAGCAAGACATCAAGTGCAGGGTGATACCGATCAATCTGAACCAGAGGATCTAAGCCAACAGACACTGTTAACTGAGATGGCTCAAAATTACTCAGCACCAGATCCAGCATACCACCATGACTATTCACCACAGTATTATGCTGGCGGAGTACGCAGAATTCGCAAAAAAAATCAAACTGGGTTTTAACGTTTACACTACACGAATTCAAATTAAAGTCACCTAAGATTAGTACATACATGTCAGGGTACAAACAGATCACGTTTTCTATACAGGTCAAAACATTAAGGTATTGGTCATCACTGTAGTCAGGCGGCAGATATACGACACAACACAAAATGTTTACTTTTTTAATGGACAGTATAACAAACAAAAGTTCCTTATCATCGTTAACAATGTCTTTAACTACACGTACATTAAAACAATTACGGACTGCGAGCAATACACCTCCCCAACCAACGTCACCTGCTCTATCTTTACGCACGACATGGTATCCGGTGGGGAAGAGTTCACCGTCAGATACAGAACTATTTAGAAAGGTCTCTGTTAGCGCAATAATGTCGTATTCGCTCTGTGCAATATTGTTATTGAATGTGTAAGTTTTAGAGCGTAGACCGCGGACGTTTTGATAAATTAATTTGAGTTCACGGTATGGATTTGGCTTGGACACGAAAATTCTGCCGCCATGGCTTAACGCATATGTCCTCAGCCCAGTTTCCAGATGACATGACACTTTCTGCATATTTCGAAGGCACTCCTAATTTAAATGATGCATAGCGGCCACGAGGCTTAAGCTCCTCCACCGTACACAGGTCACTGTCACATATAGACTTAAGATGGTTACAGACTTGTTCAGTTGTGGTACCTTCTTGAACGTAATAAAGATGTAGGTATCTCCACCGCTCCGAAGCTCGCAACAGCGTAGACCCAGGTGCCGCGGTACCCCGAAGTACGCCAGGAGCTGAGGCGCGCGATCGCTTGCGACGGACTTCCTCCCATCCCTCAGCATCTCTACTGTCATTTGCCGGAGCGGGATTAGATGCAGGTAGTTCATCTTGTATGGTTATTTTGGTTTTTAGAACCGCTGCCGCATACATTGAACCACCGGGTTTTTGTTTAGATACAGTAGGCTCGTGGTTTGACAGAGGTTTCCGCTTGGAAGCCTTATTTTCCGAAATCATATTACTTGATTTTAGTGTAGGTTGGGCAGGCTGGGCGATCTGTGCGATACTGGAGTCATACCTCTTTTCTAGATCTAATATTTTGTTCGTGAGCAGGTTTATTTTATCCAGAAATTCGGTTTTGAATGCAAGAAACTGTTCAATTATCAAATTATTAATTTTACTAGTAAGTTGTGTTTCGAAATCGACCTGCATTATTTTCAGCTCTTGTATAACAGCGTCTTTCATTTCATGTAATACATCTTTTTGTACTGTATCCCGGCTGGAAGCCCGAGCCGCTCGAGCCCCACTGCGTAGTGTCACATATTCAGGACTGTTCATAGAGATGTTCATCGAAGCATCAGGGCAATCACTAGTCAGTTTGTAATCCTGGGTGTGATGCTGACGTACAGGAGTAAGTGAGTTGTCACCTTTGGGTAACTTACTGCGACATTCTACACACATCCAAGATTTTTTAAACTCCATGGAGAACTTAGTAAACATGTCAGGATTAACATTTGCACAGATAATATCGAAAATCTGCTTACATTTAGTGCACTTCATATAAGGTCCGTCTTCACTTACTACCGCGCGACATCCCGCACAAGACGCCTTTCTCGGTGTCATGTTTACGCAGTAGTTGTAGGTACTTCTAGCCACTCACAACAACAGTAATGCACGGTGAGGAGGAGCGGCGATGCGATGACTCAGAGAAGCGGGCGACTGGCGAGTTGTCGTAGGTCAGGGACCGAATCCGTTAGGTAATATTTTTAAAATGATTTTGCTTATATCTCGGTAAGTACTTGTTAGAAAGAAATTTTAATCACAACACCGGAAACTTGAGTTTAACAGCTTTGCAATGCACATACGCACAGTTTTGGAAAACAACTTTTTTCACTGATTTTGGTTATTTCTTTACGGAGCGAATCAACACAGCTGTTGCCTCGTACTTAGCCCGACGCGTAATCAATGTGTTACGTTTCTCAATAAAAATAAAACACCACGTGTAAACTGGCCGGCCAGAGTTATTTTTCGATTTTCAGCCTATGGTCCGGAGCCTACTGATGGCAAGGTTCGGTATTTTAGGTAACGAATGTACCTTACGGCTATGACTTTATAGTTCAAGTTTGGTCAGTCAAAATATTTATTTTTTATTTTTTTTCCAACAAAGCATACACTATGACAATATAAATATTATTCTTAATGAACATTTTGTAGTGTTGCCTTAATTAAAGGCTACCACGACATGTACGACTTATATAAAACACGTGGAAACCGACATGAATCCTTTTTCATGGGAAGCATGGTCAAAGAAAAAGTTCGAGGTTTATTTTTATTTAGTTTGCGAGTGCAAATGTAGTAATGGCTACTAACATCCGAAAAAAGTAAGTAAAAACTCTACGTCTTTGTAAACATGTACCGTTAGTATATAAATCTATACTAATATTATAAAGCTGACGAGTTTGTTTGTTTGTTTGAACGCGCTAATCTCAGGAAGTACTGGTTCGATTTAAAAAAATATTTTTGTGTTGGATAGTCCATTTATTGAGGAAGGCTTTAGGCTATATAACATGTTGCAAAAATTATCGCGGTCATAATAACAGAAATTGACGCGGTCAAAGTCGCGGGGAACAGCTAGTAATGTAATAAGAACGAGTGATTTATTACACTATTTTCATTTTAATCATCACAAGTAATAAGAACGAGTGATTTATTACATTATTTTCATTTTAATCATCACAAGGAAGAAGTCTTCAAGTAGTAGGTCCTAGTTAATGACCCAAAAAAATAGATACACTCTAAACAACCTATTGTTGTTCTAGAAGTGTTGATCTTGTGAATTTTGACCTAATGAATTTTGATCTAGTATACAGGATGAAATTTTAACCACTTTCCAAAATTTTTATAGGCGTTCTGTACCGTATTTAGAACCCATTGAAAAGGAGCGGACTGTATTTTGTGGTGATAAAATGATAGGCGTGAATGTAAATGTAAATAATATATTATGAAAAGGAGAGCACAAGAGAAATATATTGACAGTAACACAACGATATTAACAATGACAAACCAAAAACTAAACCAAAACAGTACTTTTTAAATATAAATCAAAAAAGGAATACAAACCAAAAATAATCAAAATAAGGTTTGTAACATTCTGGCCCCTTGTGCACGAAAGTGCACAAAATTAAATGAGTACTTCTAAAGGTCCAGAACCTTACAAAGTACGAACAATCAGTAAAAAATAATAAAAAGCCAGTCAAACTACGAAGGGAGTTTGACCAGCTTTTTTCAATGGGCGGCGTAGTGTACCAGCCGCAGTAACTACATCAACTACTCTGGTTACTCCGTCCTTTCCTGGGTAAGTAGCAGTAATACGACCTCTGGGCCATACACCTCTAGGTAGTTGCTCGTCTCCAATGATGACCATGTCGCCTATTTTTAAATCGCAATCAGTTGTGCTGTTTGGTTGATGTCGTGGTTGCATAGTGGGAAGTACTTCTTTGACCCAGCGATTCCAAAAGTGGTCGGCAAGTCTTAATGCCTTCTTCCAATCTGCACGTCGCAACAGGTCACCGTCATTCAACACCGTAGGTAGAACCTGGTTTGAAGAAGTACCAATTAAGAAATGGAAGGGCGTAAGCGCTTCATCGTCATTATGGTCTACTGACACATAGCTCAATGGACGTGAATTAACGATTGCTTCTGCTTCTGCCAATAATGTTAAGAGGACTTCCTCTTTTGGGGCCTTTTCGTGAAGAGTAGCGTTCAAAGCAATCTTGACTGTTCTTACTAGTCGCTCCCAACAACCTCCGAAGGATGGAGCGGCTGCTGGGATGAAACTCCATTTTATCATCTTATTGGCAGTAAACTCTTGTACGTTTTCGGTGTAAAACTCTCTCAATATGCGATTAGCTCCGACAAAAGCAGTTCCATTGTCTGAATAAATAGTATTTGGACAGCCTCTCCGGGCGATAAATCTTCTTAAGCTCATAATCGCAGCATCTGCAGAAAGACTGTGCACTAGCTCTAAATGAACTGATCTGGTGGTCATGCACGTATATAAGGCAACATATCTTTTTTCGTGCCTGCGTCCAACTGTTACAGTAACAGGACCAAAATAGTCGACACCGGTAAAGCTGAATGGACGGTGGTGGTGTGCCAGTTGCTGAGGAGGAAGGTCACCGGTTGAGGGATTTAGTGGACGCGCTTTTCTGATTTTACAATGTAAACATTTCCTTGCTGTAGTCCTTACTGTGTCTCGCAGCCGCAATATCCAGTACATCTGGCGTATCTCATTAATTACATATTCATTATTTGCATGTCCAAGTTGCTGATGAAAGTGATGCACCAGTAATTGTACAACTGGGTGCCGACCGTCTAATATCACTGGAGTCTTCATCTCGACACCAACACCTTCTACCATCTTCACTCTGCCGTGTAAGCGCAGTAAGCCATCCTCTGCTATAGTAGGCGATAACTTGAAAAGGCGACTCTTCTTAGAGATTTGTTCAGAATTCAGTAAGCTATGATATTCTTCTTTGAAGCTATCTAACTGCGTCTTTTGAAGAATTTGCCTCTCTGCGGCCTTCAAAAGGTCTGCTGTAAGAGGAACCAGAGTAGTGGATGTTGGTTTTAAATTTCCGCGAAATATTGACACAACCTGTATAACGCGAGCTGTGGCTCTGAGTAATCGAAGCCAGTTACTAAATTTGTCAAAATTTACCGTGACTGGGGTAGGTAATTTTGACAAGTTTATTGTTAGCAGTCTCACTAGCTTAGAAGATTTGAGTTCTTCTTGAACTGGCGCGGTCGCGAGAGGCTCTAAAGGCCAGTCTTTAGTGGAGTTTAAAAGAAATGGTGGTCCGGTAAACCATCGATTAGATGACGTCAAATAAACCGTGCGTGCCCGAGTTGCATCATCTGCTACGTTTAAGTCACTTGGTACCCACTTCCAATCCAGAACGCTTGAACTTTCAACAATTTCTCCAATCCGATGTGCCACGAACGGTTTAAATGTCCGCGCGTCGCTACGAAGCCATCCCAAGACTGTCATCGAGTCTGTCCAGAAAAATGTACGAGATGGTTTTTTCCTATGACTGTCATGTATGGTTCGTGCGAGCCGCGCCGCGATCAAAGCAGCTTGAAGTTCTAAGCGTGGAATTGAAGTAGGTTTTAGTGGTGAAACCCTAGCCTTACTTGAAATCAGAACAACCTGGATTGAGCCATCTTCGTAAATGAGTCTCCAATACGCGACGCAGGCATATGCAAGCTCACTAGCATCGGCAAATATATGAAGCTCACGATGTAGCGGTTCTGACTTCATAGTAGAGGCATACCACCGCGGTATTTTGATTGACGCAACCTTGCCTATGGCTTGTAGCCATTCTATCCATTTTGCAGACTCGGGTGGTGGAAGCTCAACATCCCAGTCGATGTTGGACCTCCACAGTTCCTGAAATAATATACGACCTTTAATAATTATAGGTGCGAGCAAACCTAAGGGGTCATACACACGCATTAAATGCGAGAGAGCTTTTCGTTTTGTAAGGGGGTTTGGTAAACACTCATCTAAGCCGGTTCTAAATCCTAATTTATCTGTTAGGGGATCCCAGACTATACCTAATGCTCTTACTGTTGTCATATTTAAGCCAAGATCTATTTCTGATGATTGGGCAACACGAAATTCTGCGGGAACAAGATTCAATGCTGCCTGATCGTTAGATATCCATTCGCGCATCTCTAAACATGCAGCTTTATGGACGATAACTATGTCAGCTGCTACCTGTGCTGCTTCGTCTACACTGTCATGAGAATCTAAATAATCATCCATATAATGATTATTCAACACTGCGTCTACTGCTTTAGGATACAGATGTTCGAACTCTTTTGCATTTTTATTTTTTAAATACTGTGCAATGAAAGGGCTGGAACATGTCCCAAATGCAACAGAAGTCATTCTGTATTCCTTGAGGGGCTGCTTTCCGGTCTCAAGATTTGAATTTGATCTCCAAATATATCGCAAGGCATCTCGGTCTTCTACACGGACTCGAAATTGAGGAAACATTTCCCTTATGTCAGCTGTAAGAGCGATTTGACCCTCCCGAAACCGAAACATAATGACCAATAATGACTGTAACAGGTCAGGACCGGGAAGCAGCATGGAATTCAAACTAACTCCTTCGTTTAAGGCAGCGGCGTCGTGGACTACACGCAATTTATGCTTTTGTGGGTGATACACTCCAAAGTGAGGTAAGTACCACCTGAGGCCCGGAGAATTATCATTGCGAGAATATTTGTCATAGTATGTATCGCTATAACATTCCTCGGCGTAACCCTTGTCTAACATACTTTGCATGTACGTACTGTATGATTGTGCGAATGAAGCGTCTCTAGCCATACGACGTTCAAGGCTTAGGAACCGAGATAACGCTTGAGGATAACTATCAGGAACACGTGTGATGTCGTTTCTCCAAGGCAAACCAACCTCAAAACGCCCAGAAGGTAAACGCTTGACACTAGACTCCAAAATTTCAATAGCACGTCTGTCCTGTTTGCTATGTATAGTTTCCTGTTTTGTTATTCCTAAAGCCTCTAACTTATAGTGCTTTTTTAAGATCGAATCCAAAGAATCATTTTGACAAACGATGTCAAAGTTGGCATGATTAATAAAATTTACTGCTTTGGTTTTACTAGATGTTAATCCATACAATACCCAGCCTAATGCTGTGAAACAAGCAACAGGTTGGTTACGTTTACCTTTCCTAACTTCCTTACTGATAGATAAATGCCAGTTATCAGCACCTATGAGCACAGTTGGTGTGGCGTCTACGTATGTTAAAACCTCTACTAAATCATTTAAGTATACTAAGGAGTCGATACTGTCTCTACAAATTGACTGCGGTTGTAAAGAAAGTGATTTTAATGACCTAGCGTTTTTTACTAAAAATGTCTCACTTTGGTACCTACCCTTAATTTGAAAATCTACGTAAGACATTTTCGCACTTTTCCTAAGCCCTCCTACACAATTTACAGTGACTGCTTCTTCAGGTCCGGTAACGCCAATACGAGACGCAACGCTCGCATCGATTAATGTGGTAGTGCTACCATCGTCGAGCAAAGCGAATGTATTAACATCACCGTCAGGTCCCGAAACAGTCACTGGTATGATCTTAAGAAGTGCACGTGTTTGCAAAGAACTGTTAATATTTGGCACAGCAGTGGTAGAAACCGTCACCCTTTCTTCCCCAGAGTCCGCGTTTATACTAGGCGATAAGGGTACCGAAGTAGTACAAGTGTCTTGACTGGCCGAAGTACAAACGTTATTATTTTGGAAAGAGGTGTCCCTGCCATGTAAAAGAGGATGATGGCGAAAGGAACAACCTTCAATGCCACAAGGTTTTACTTTACATGCTTTCCATTGATGTGAGCTACGCCTTAAACATTTATAACAAACTTTGTTCTCACGCAACCAACGCCATCTATCGTCTATGTTTAGGGACAAAAAATCTTTGCACAGTTTAATGTTGTGATTTTTGCTACAAAAACTGCAAGCCGATTTATTATTCGTATTGTTCCTATTTTCCGTAAGGGAATGAATATTTTGAGATCTGCGTTGAGAAGTGATATCACAAGTCTTGGTCGTAAATGTGGCACTCTCGGGAGATAAAGCAAATCTAACGTAATTATCATATTCATGCGACAGAAACTCAGAAAATAATTCTAATTTAGATAGAAGTGGACAGGTCATACTTTTGTGAGAGGCGAAGTCTGACCATTTCGACTTCATAATAGGGTTCAATTTGCCTAAAACTGCGTAATATATATCAGGCGAATTTAAGTACTCACGTTGGCCTAATAGTTTCATGGTACAAATACTGTTGCCTACCTTATTGGCAATATTACCAAGTTCCCTAAGCTCACTGCCAAGTCGTGGTAATGACTTCAGTGTCTGCACTTCACCGAAAATGATCATCTCAGGGCGCGCAAAATTTCTCTCCAGGGCACGCATGATATCTTCGGGATCCTCTGCAGAGATAAGAAGCGACGAAACGGCCTCACGGGCGGGCCCACGAAGCGCATTTTGCAAGCGCGCGACGTTCTCTGTGGGTGTGTAGAGGGATTTAGTGCTGTCAAAAAGTTTTTTAAATTGTAACCATTGTGAAACTTGCCCATTAAACGTGATTAACTGAATATTTGACGTTTTAGACCTGGGTATGGCAGTAGCTAACGCCAAAGCTGCAGCGGCTGTATCAGCTACGGATTTTAGCACCGAAGAATCATAGGTGTTTTGAACGACAGGCATGTCTAAGTGTTGAGCCTCAGGGCCCACGAGAGAGGGTGGCGGAAAAGAGAGAGCCAACCCGGGCACCTGGGGATCAAAATCTGTTGTTACTTGGTGTTGGAGGTGTGCTGCTAAATTGGGAGCAGCAGCCTGAGGAGCTACCGGTAGAGATACCGAATGGCTAGGCTTCGAGACCTCGACCCTGTCAATATATTTAGTATTGTAATCATGTACCCACTTTTCTGTGCGTTTCACACTACACGAGCTTTGTCCACTCCGATTACTTCCCTCGTCCTCCGCTTCCATCCGATCAAAATTGGCAATGAGTTCCGCTTCCTCCAATTCACATTGGCGTTCATGCTGGCGTCTTTTGAGTGTAGCTAAGGCAGCGGCCCTGCGAGCCTTCACCGTCGTTGACGAATGACGGGACGCTGCTTGCGCGGAGCGCATGCTACTGACGCGATCGTCGTCACAAACTGTAGGAATGTTTCCACCTACGGGCACAACATTAGGGTCTACTGCTAGCGGAACGTGATCGTGAGGAGATGAAAAATGAGCCTGGGAAGATGTAGGAATGTCATGTGATTTATGAGTTTCCATGACTTTGCTCTTACTACGAGTGATCATGTGAAAATGCACAACGATATTGAATCTATAATAAGAACTATCAATAAAAATGAAATGTCAAATGAAATGGTTCAAATTTCTACGTGATCGATGGACCAAATGAAAAGGAGCGGACTGTATTTTGTGGTGATAAAATGATAGGCGTGAATGTAAATGTAAATAATATATTATGAAAAGGAGAGCACAAGAGAAATATATTGACAGTAACACAACGATATTAACAATGACAAACCAAAAACTAAACCAAAACAGTACTTTTTAAATATAAATCAAAAAAGGAATACAAACCAAAAATAATCAAAATAAGGTTTGTAACACCCATTTATGAAGAAAAAAATGTAAATCAAGTTGTCTGTCACCCGAAAATATTTTTCGCAACGTGGATTTCAATTTTTACGGTCCTAAGCCTGTTTAGGTATAAAGGGAAAACCAAAAACTGATGAATAGTGCATTAATGTATGAATGAGATGCGTATCGCGTAAAAAAAAGTGTTGCTAGGCGGCTGTATCAAAAATTTTAGATTTTTGACGGTCATTTTCTAAGTGCTTTATCTTTACATTTTTGTACAGGGCTATACTAAAAGAAAAAATACGTCATTTGTTTTTTGACTCGTAGATTGATATATTAGGGGTTAAAGTATGAAATTGCCGTTTTGTATGGACGAAATCGAGAAAAGTCATTTTTCCATACTAACAATTTTTTAAGTTTTTTTAAAAACGCCTGAACCGTTTTCGATGCAATTAAAGGTGAGAGTTAAATGGTTATAAAGCTACGAATTATAGTATTTAAATTTTTGAAAATCTAAGTATATAATACAAATATACGTAATTGAAGCAAGAAGGTCAGCTGACACATTGTAAGGGGTCTTTTCAATGACTTCCTTTGAAGTAATAGGCACTAGTATTGCATTTTTTTTCTTAGTCAAAAGTTACTTTATTTAGTTTTTATACAATACCTAAAGAATTACGCAATAATACGACTACACTTAAGAGCTATAATAAAAATAAAAAGTGGGAAAATAATCGGCAATTTCATACTTTAACCCCTATTATTAAAATTTGGAAGGTGGTTAAAATTTCATTCTGTTTAACCCCTAAAAAATGCCGCTTTGAAATGTCCGCGATTGCATTAACGGAATGTGTTGTCATGTCTCATGCCTGTAATAGTGAAAAGTCAACATTACGTTATGTTGATAATAATTATGTGACTAAGTTGAAAGATCACCGAAATACGACTACACTATACTTACGGTACTTGTAATAGCACCAGATTAAAACAAAAATATCGTTATAATTCTTCGCTTCGATCGCTCTTTCCGTTACAGCTCATTTTTAAGGATGTTTTTCGGTCCTCAATTGTGTATAGATCTGGTATTCAATTTTACATCCGTGCATGTAAAACTTTAAATTAAGCCAATTAAAATACGGAGATACGCATTTCTTTTCATTTAGTTATACCATAAATATTTGGTTAAGATTAAAAAAAAAAAAAATATCGTTATAATTATTCGCCTCGATCGCTCTTTCCGTTATAGCTCATATTATAGTAAGGATGTTTTTCGGTCCTCAATTGTGTATAGATCTGGTATTCAATTTTACATCCATGCATGTAACATTTTAAATTAATTAAAATAAAGAGACTGTACGAATTTCTTTTAATTTTGTTATACCGTAAGCATTTTCTTATTAACCCTTTGACGATCGGATATTCCAGACACAATTAAAATCAATTGTTATCGCGACAACCGGTTGTCGCTTGGGGGTTGAGGGATTTAGATAATTAATTTATAAATTAATGGTTTGAAAATCCTTCTGTCATAATTATTATTCTTCATAAAGATCAAATTAACTATCACTCGGATATTGGTTACTCATCAGTAAATGATTTGCAGTTTCTTACAATGGGAGTGCTTGTCTGGCAATATCATTTTCATCAATTCGGAAATGACAAATTGATGTCGGTATAATAATATAATGGCTTTCAAACAGTTCAAGTGAGTTTGGTCTATTCATATTTCAGAAACGCCCCGTTGGTCTAGTGGTTTAAATACCTGGTCAAGATCTCCGGGACCCGGGTTCGATCCCCTAGTCGGGCTACTACTTAAGAATTTTCGATCGTTGCTCGGGTTTGCGATCACCAATCTACATTTGGCAAACGTGGTACCCATTATTGCTGTGGTAACTTGAATTCTATGATGGAGGCCTTTTCCCTGCAGTAGGATGGTTTTTTAGTTTACTTTATATTTCAAAATATAAACACATGACTTTTGGTTTGCACGGCATTGATGTACTCATACAATAATGTAAAAGTGTTCAGCAAATCTAAAATTAAACAAAAAAAATGGCAATAATTTACGTACCTATTAAGTTTATATTGTGTCGTATGAGCTGCGCTAAGAGCCGCATACTTTGGTATTACATCGAAACTGTAAACGACATAGTATATTGACATACGACATAGAAACTTGTGCCCAACTGTGAGAATATGTGTACCATACCTCCAAGAATATGTGCACAAATTTACATTATCATCGATGATGATTAAGTAGTTTTCACGTGAAAGCGTATCAAACCAACTTACATTCAGATTCATAGTATTAAGTAACGATACGCAAATATTTTATTTAAACGAAATAATAGGTCTTAATTCCATAATTACTCGAATTTTTATCGTAGCCATGATGACGAAAAAGATTGAAATGCAATGAAAATGTAACACTAATCAATAAACAAATGACTACTTTTGGAAAAAGAATACCATGTTTTTAAAATAAATTTAATTTGAAATTAGAATTCTTAGCTAAACAAAAATTATTTTGATTTGAAATGGCCAGTACTGCAGAACGGCAATTTCATAGGTAAGACCTAATATAGAGTAATATGAGCTTGCTGTCTATCAAAAGGATTCCTACAATACAGGCTACAATGAGAAGCTAAATGACTTAAAAACTTAATGGTTACAGGCCAGCCGTTGTATCGTATGAAAGCTTGAACATCAGAGTACAGGAACGAGGGCATACAGCCGGTGCGATGGACTGACAACCTTATCAAAGTGGTAGAAAATAATTTTATGAGGACAGCGTAAGACCGGTGAGGTTGATGTTCATTTGAAGATCTCAATGTCAATGCGATTGAGAAGAGAAAAGAAGAACTTCATGCCATGCAGAAATAAAAATAAAAAACAATAATTTAACTACTAAAAAACAAAAAATTTGCTAATGGTGTTTTAGTCGCTACCAAATAAGATAACATTGACAATCATCACTTACCAACTCAAAATTGGTGGCCTTTCACACGATTTTTTTGTGGGTAAATATAAAACATATAAAATATAATGTAAATAATACTTAATACGTTATTAACTTTGATCAAAACGTTTTACCCCTTATTGTAACGAAAACAATATAATAAACCTATTTTAGCTATTAAACTGTTTTGTCACTTTCTTTCAAATCGTGACAGCGCTAAGAAAGAACATTGTAACAGTTAAACAGGTTTTTTAGATTGTTTGCATTATTATTAATAAGGGGGTTACTGTTCAACGTAAATAGAAAAAATATTTGCTATCTCTTGATTTGAGGACTCTCTCAAAACTGTTGAAGCAAAAGTTTAGTTAAAAATATTGCCCTCATTAATATTTAACTGTTCTGGAACTTATGTACTATTGCAAATCGTAATATAGTGATCATCACCTTCAACAAGATGTGCCTAATTCAGCTTCATCTGTTGAATGTCGTATCAAGATTATGGAACTCTTATTAAAAAAACAAGTTCCATCTTTGGTTTTGGTTTATCCGTTTTAAAAAAAACATCTTTGTAAAAATGTAGGTATCCTTATTTATTTGAGAATAAAGACGACTATGCCATAAAGTCTATAAGACATAGAGAGAATATATTTGTGTCTAAAATTCAGACACACTAATTAATCGATATCGTTATCCAATTTGCATCTGAGTAGGTATTTAGTAAATTTCTTAATTAGTTATTTGACTTCATACCTATCTTCTTGTTGTTAAGACTTCAAATCTTACCTGAAACAAAAAATAGTTATTTATTATATAACGTATAATAACAAACATAAGTATACAAATTCAATCTGTGATTCAAGGTTATATATATATATATATATTTTGTTCATAATTTTTAACACAAGGTCATATCTTTTAGTGATCCATTTTAATACCTTTGATCCTTCGAATTTCAGGCCGTTCAAATTAAAAGTAGTTATGAAACTATTACAGAATAAAATAAATATTAAAAGAGTAGCGTTTTTTTTAAACAAAATTTTCAAACTTCATTCTCATCGATATTTATTTCTATGTAAAAGTGATAAAGTTAAAAAAAGTCAATTATTCGTCAAAATTAATAAGCGGCATTCTCCTATTCCACACATCAAAACATTTTCCTTATTAAAACAAATAATACCTCTTTGAAGCATGTCAACAATTACAACATTAATTACTACGTTACATCATACGAACCAGTTATCGCAGACAAATATTGTGTTTGGCCAAAAAGGTTTTTTTTTTGTGATTAATTTTGGGTTCAAAGCGTTGTATACGAACCAGTAATGACGGAGTCTACACGTACGCCCTTAGGCTGCTAGATCACAATATAGCTACTGTACAGTTGGTTCACGGTCGTGTGGTCTGGTGGTAAGCAATCCAGGCTACAAGTTAAAATCTCACAAGGGGAAAATGTTTTGAGAATTACTCTCGTTTACACTAACCAGTAGCCAGCTTTAACACAGACCTGATGGTCGACTCTATCTATCTATCTCTGTCACATACTTAAAGATTTTAGAGTAACAGAGACAGATGGATTCAAATTTACGGACATTGTATTAAGTAAGGCTTTTGTATCGTAATATGACAATTTATTTCAATTGTGACGATTTCTGCATGCAAAGAGATAATGGATGAATCTTTACACGGCAATTAGATCCTATAATTCACTTTTTAAATAGACACTGGACGAAAATAAGGAGAGTTTTGTTATGGCTAATGAGGTGACTCGGTATTATGTTTATGTATGTTTACTATACGATGAACTCTGCCTAGCCTATAAATTGAATCGGTGTGATTTTCACATCATAATCAACATCCAAACAAAGCCCACTTATAGATATTTAATCTCCATATTATCCGTTTAAAAGTTTATACATCCTTTTAAATTTAGAACTATAGATGACAATAAAAATTTGAATATGAGTAAAATAAAAGTCTAAAGTGGAGTAAGCCTTTTGATCATAAACCCACTGATTTCCAAAGCTTTTTCTGCTGTTTTTCGACGTTGTTTGGCCATTGTCATGGTAACCAATAAGTGCGCGTTGGTGAAAAGTTTTCGGATCAAAGCAATTGAATCTTAATCCCTCAACCCCCAAGCGACAACCGGTTGTCGCGATAACAATTGATTTTAATTGTGTCTGGAATATCCGATCGTCAAAGGGTACTTACGTACACACGGCGGCACATCAGACTATACATGTTGACCTTGAGACCTCCTTTATGCCCTACGTAATAAAAGCTGTTATCGTAGTTCAACTATTTACCTCGATGTGCTGTCGAGTGTACATTTCAAAGTTTTTATTTACCGTTAAGTGATTGTGGTCGCTCAGTGGTGACAAAGCATTATTAGTTAAGCAAGGTGAAGCTTAAAATATCATAGCGCTAAAATATTTTAAATGAAAAAAAAAAATTGCGAATGTTGTAAACCGTGTAAAGAAAACTAAAAATTTATAATTTATTAATTAAACGTGTAATTAATTGCAATTACCGATGTTGTATACACGGTGCATTTTTCACCACCTGTAAAACGAAGCCCACATTAAGTAACCATTATGTATAACATCTTGGCAGTGTTTTTTTTACCAAAATTTTTTTTTATAAAAATATTAAATAGAGGTTGAGCTATTTGTTTGGAAACACGCAGCGACGCGCACAGATGTAGCTGTGTAAGGTACATTCAACCGAGACCCCGCTGCAGCAAAATAATACGTCTGTGCGCGTCAAAGCGTGTTACAAAAATAAAAGTCTGAATCAAAATTAAATATTTTTCAAAAAATTTTTTTAAACAAAAAATAAATAACACTGTCATGGTTTTATATATAATGGTCCAATAACGGGGCTTCGTTTTAAAAGGTGGTTTAAAAAGCACGGTGTATAAACGTAGTACTTATACCAGTACTTATTCTGTATCATTTTCATATATGCATTTGTCATCTATTAGTTTCTCTCTTCATATTATTAGCTAAATCAGTCCTTTCCAAAAGTAGGAAGATGTCGCAATCACCACTCAACCTAGGGGGTTCGGCAATCGCAGATTAGCCAATATGAACTTCTAGAAGTCTCATTTTAGTTAAAAATGCATATTTATTTTAATTTATGGTATTAAATTGACTTGATGGCTGATCAAGTCCGTACTTTTCGGTCACCTGTGAAAATCCGACCTATGCGGTACAGACAAAGAATTACATTTTTCAGCACATTTATGAAACGTTATTTTTCCCGGTTATGAGAGATCAGACAACGTTGACAAGCAAATGTCACAATATACTCATCAGTTTCACAACCCGGCAAAATTAAAGCGACACGTATCTGCTTAACCATTTATGTTTTGTTCGTACATTTTCTTTTCACCACGAAACACGGCTGTAAAATAATTTACTGTTTATATATTTTCTAACGCGGCCCAACACAAATCGCAGGTAGTTAAATCATAAAATAAAACAATTCCTGAAATGATACAGCTGTACTTTGTTTTTATGAGAAAAATGCTAAAAAAAAGTGAAAATACTTAGATACGACAAACTCAGAGTATGCTTTGTATGGCAAAAGCAAAATTCGTTTGAATTTGAAGCAAAAGAAGTAGTAAATTAAAGTTTAACGAATCTAAGAAATAATAAGATAGTTACTTTGACTAAGGGCTGAATTACATATTTTCATTTAGTTTAGTTTATAAGTAGATATTCACATTACATAATTATTATTGACCATTGAATCAAGTAAGTAACAGCCCATAATCAGCCCACTGCAGGGAAAAGGTCTCCATCATTGAATTCAAGTTACCACTGCAATGATGGGAACTGGCATAATCACCACGCTTGCCAAATGCGGGTTGGTGATCACAACCACGAGCAACGTTCAAATTCGAAACTATTTGTTGCCCGACCCGGGGATCGAACCTGGGACCCCGAGATCTTGAACCGGTATTTAAACCACTAGACCAAACGGGGCGTTGAATCAAGTATAAAGTCAATATGGTGGTTTCTTATAATTCTAATAATAATAAGTTTATTTCGTTAACAAAGTTAATGCCTTACAAACTAGTACATTGGAGCCTCCATTTAAGCAAAAAATGCCTGTGTTTGGAGGGCGCTCTTCCAACAGTATACATTCTTTTAAAGGCAGTATAAACCACGTACCATTCACCATTTGTTTATATAATTTTAGTATTTAACTTGATGGGAACCACATTCACATATTATGCATTTTTTTTTTGTTTTAAATATGATTTGCTTTACTTTACGCAAACTCAAAATTACATGCTTTTTGTAAGTGGTCAAAAACAATTATTGTAAGTACAATATCGATGAAAAGTGTGAAATAAGCCGCCAATTAAAAGAGGCAATGGACAATTGACAGTAGATTCTTATTAGCACCGTCCAATAAGAATCAAATGTCAAAATTATTGTCAAACACCGAGTTCACATTGGTGGCTGATTTTAAGTATCGATTAAAATTTTTAGTATTTTACTATACGTCTTTTAGGTAAGGTGAAGGACAGGTAATTAAGGTTATTTAATTATTTATTTAGGTCTATACTTAGTAATTAGACTTCGAAGCAGTTTAAAATTAGGTTTAGGTAATTAATATTTACATTGATCAATGTAAAATCAATGTTTAATTTAAACTAGCTGTTCCCCGCGACTTCGTACGCGTCAATTTCCGTTATTACGATCGTGATTATTTTTGAAACATTTTTCACTGATGCTTCGCTCCTATTGGTCGCAGCGTGATGTTATACAGCCTAAAGCCTTTCTCGATAAACGGACTATCCACCACAAAAAGATTTTTTCAAATCGGACCAGTACTTCCTGAAATTAGCGCGTTGAAACAAACAAACAAACTCTTCAGCTTTATAATATTAGTATAAATGTGGGCGCCTTATTTTTATTCTCAATAAAAATTTTAAGCAAGCGTTTCAGATAATTTACTTTAGTAAAACAGTAAGTCTTTATGTGAGAACATAAAGATCAGGATGAAAGAGATATGAATGTTTAAGAGGAAACACTACGGGCGAGAAAATTTAAAAATAGGTAAGTATTTGTAAAAGACAAACGCATTCACCGCAGAGTGTGATAGAGATAACTACTTCTTGGACCGAAAACACATACTAAAAGCACACCAAATAAACGTTTCGTAGTCCCCCGATTACTTTTCCAAAACTAGACCGATTTAAATACTTTTTTCATTTAAAATTGAAGAAAGGCTTTTCCCGTGTTCGTATGTGTTCCTTTATTTCTAAAATTTTGCCAAATTTGTTTTCTGGATGTTAGAACACAGCGGAAAACGTGACGATTTTTTTCTATTTTTTAGGGCTCATATATTGTTTATTAATTAATTTATGAAAAAACAGATAACATAGAAACATGCTAATAGTGGCCATAGATTTTTATAATACAAATTATTGCTCTACTGACATTATCCAGGGAGGAAACAGGGGACTATGTTTGTATGGAAAACGGCCGTTGTATTTCCTCTTAAGAAAGGCAAACCACTATGGCCACACGCAATATACACATTTTATACAAGACTAGCTGTACCCCGCGACTTCGTCCGCGTCAATTTCTGTTATTATGATCGCGATTATTCTTGCAACATTTTTCGCTGATGCTTCGGTCCTATTAGTCGCAGCGTGATGTTATATAACCTAAAGAATTCCTCAATAAATGGACTATTTTTTAAATTCGACGCAGAACTTCCTGAGATTAACGCGTTCAAACAAACAAACAAACTCTTCAGCTTCATAATATTATATTAGTATCTATAGATTTGTGCAATTTAGGGTCATGTGGTCTTTTGGCACATTGAACGAATAGCACTAGTAAAGAGATTTAAAAAGATATATATGGCGAGTATGAATGGAAATGTTGGAAGGGGAAGGCCTCGACGAACTTATCTTGATCAAATCGGGGAAGTTCTAAAGAAAGGTCAGGCCCCTAATTCGCGTAACCGAATCGTATCACAATCGTAATTGAACGACAGGTTTTCGACAGTTCTAGTATGGGCTAAATGTCAAAATCGTCCAATTCAATCACGATCAAACTGCGATTCGGTTACGCGAATTAGGCCCCAGGTCAAGAGTACCCTAAACCGGCGAGCGTGTATGAAAAGATTAATGAATGTGGATGAAGCGAAAGTAGTCTGTAAGGATCGCAGCAAGTGGAAAGGTGTGGTCTCAGCCTACCCCTCCGGGAAAAAGGCGTGAGTGTATGTATGTATGTATTAGTAAAGTGTAGCCAATGTCTGAAGAAGACGAATCTTTCAAATAAAAGATAATCTAATAACGATAACGCCCCGTAGGTGTAGTGGTTTAAATACCGGGCCAAGTCGGGCAACTAATAGTTTCGAATATTCGAACGTTGCTCGGGTTTGTGATCACCAACCCGCATTTGGCAAGCGTGGTGATTATGCCAGTTCCCATCAGTGCTGTGGTAACTTGAATTAAATGATGGAGGCCTTTTCCCTGCTGTGGGATGATTATAGGCTGTTACTTTACTAATAACGATGACTATATGACAGTGTCAACTTTATAACCCGGCCAAATCGTATCGGCATATAAAAGTATTGATATTTATGTCGTGTTGTAACCTTTTGATTGCTATAGGTTTAAAAGTGTAGGGTACACTTTTAAAGGTTATGTCACATAAGGGTTATGTCAAATGCACTTTTAGTTGGCACAGAGTATGCGCGGGAAACGAGAAGAGAAATATGGACTTTGTTTCGTAATTTTGTGAAATTAACCTAAGCGGCATTTATTGTGATAAAGTGGTGGCAATGTTATAATAATGTGTCAGTGTGTAGGATAAATCAAATAAAAGTGAGAAACATGGAAAGGCGCTCCTATTTGACTTTGATCCACGTTCTCGTGTAAAACTCCTGTAATCATTGAAATGTATAAACCACCCATACATTTTAACGACTTCGGCTAGCTTAGGTTTAGGTTAGGTTAGGCTTTTATGTTTATGTAAGTATTTATGATATTTTAGGTAATTGAAATTGACATTATCACTAAAGACTAGGCTGTATAGAGTCGTCCGAAGCCGTTAAAATATGAAAAAAAAATTGTTGGGACACTTCTTTGACGCTGAATGTGTATCTAGTATTTAGGGTTCCGTCGCCGAATGGCAAGAAACGGAACCCTTATTTATATTTTATAAATGCATAAACCCTTAAAACGCAAAATTTTTAAACTTCAAAAGGAATGTGGGATTTTGATTGTATGTATGTTTCGCTTCTAATTCTAAATATATCAAGTCTTATGCAAATTATATGATTGTCTTTTAAGAGAAAAGAAAACAGAAAACGTCTTGTTCCCTGTGCTAGCTAAAAGTATTTTCTAGTGTTTAACGTTAAAAGTGAGCAGCATTTGTCTCTGACATGAATGAATGCACAGTAAATGACTAGCTATCTGTTCAGTTGATACATTTTTTTCCACATCGTTAGAGTAATCTGATATGTGGGTTAGGGCGCTTTTAGGTCAAATAGGGGCCTAACAAAAAACGTTAGAAAATATCTAATCTTTGTTTACCCAAAGCTCTGCATATAAACAAAAGAAATTCAAAGGTTTAGTAAGTTTTAGTAACATTTAGGTAATTGAAAATAATTAACAAAACTATACTTATAACAATATGGAACCAGTTTTAAAATGTATGACGTAGATTTAGGATTATTTAAAGTTGAAATGAAGAAATGTGTAGTGATATATATTATTATTTTATTTTGGTTTATCACGAATTTAAATCTTTCACTTTAATGTATACTTGCTTAGTTTTTTTTTTTTTGTAAATATTGGCTTGCTCTTGACTACATACTTAACTATACGGTTAAGAAGAAGCCTAAGATGGAGCGAGCTTACCCAGAGGTAATGGTTATCCCACACACCAGTAGAACACAGAAAAACTGTTTGGCGCTGGACTCCGGCAGGAGGATGGTAGCATCTAGGTGGCCTCTCACGAAGCCTACCGCAGAGGGATCTGTTAGCCGTCATCATTGGTTAGAAAACCAAAAATGCCGTTGCCCAGGGTAGACCACTAGGAGGTAGATCCCACCACCCCAAAACTTTGTGTTCACGTAAGCTCAAGAAAACATATTAAAAAACAACGATAAATTCAATTTAATTCTTTGGCACCTATACACGGTGCATTTTCAACCACCTGGAAAATTGAGCCTACGTTATAAGACCATTATATATGGCATCATAGCAGAGTTATTTAATTTTGGAACACGCACAGACGTATTATTTTGCTGCGGCTGGGTTCCGGTTGAATGAACCTTACATAGCTACATCCAGGCGCGTCACAGCGTGTTTCAAAATAAATAGCTTAACCAATATTTTATGATTATATAAAAAAAAATAAAAATAAAATAACACTGCCAAGATGTATACTATACAGGTATAGTTACTATTCAGGTTACTTAAGGGTCAGAACAATTGTTGCCCATATTAATTAATTTATTTATTTATAATTATATTTTATTTTTTTAATAATTTAAAGAAGTGCTTAAAGTAACAGCCTACAATCATCCCACTGCAAGGAAAAGGCCGCAATCATTGAATTCAAGTTACCACAGCAATGATGGGTGTACTGGCATAATCACCACGCTTGCCAAATGCGGGTTGGTTATCACAAACCCGAGCAACGTTCGAAAATTAGAAACTTTTTTTTGTTTCGCGACCCGGGTTTCGAACTTGGGACCCCGAGATCTTGGCCCGGTATTTAAACCACTAGACCAATTACGGGGCGTTAAAGAAGTGTTTAATTATTATATATTAGTATTAAGCCATTTACTGCTTTGGACATAAGGTTTTAAGAGCCGTTTCACTGTGCAACCGTGGGAACTTCCGTACCGATGTCAATCTTTAGACTACTTGTGTCATATTATTACAGCTAAACAAACGCAGCTCTAGTGGCTAAATAGAGAGAACCACTATACTACGATTTCTCATTAAAAACAACAAACAAAACCCTTTAAACTAGATATTAATTAACCCTTGCCATGACAAAGACGAGCGTACTTCGTGCGACACATCATTAGTGGGGCGGAAGCGACTTCACTAATTGGGCGGGCTCTTTACTGACCTGCAAAGTGCGATATACTGGAACTAAGGACTTTTACAAAGATATACCTCTTTTAACCATATCTTTCAAATGCTCATGGTCCATTTTAATTCTCAAACTAAATACACGACACAGAAATAAAGACGCACAAAAACATATACACACATAAACTCTCTCTCACACACCCACACACACTAACACATGAGCGTGTGCCACTGTGTCGCCACGCTCAAGGCCCTCGATAGAAGCTATGCAATAGCCTAATTTTATAATAGAATAGAATAGAATAGAATAGAATAGAATATTTTTATTGCCGAATCATAACTTAATCTATTACAGTTTACCTGTGATTCCTACACTAGGCTAGGCCTGATTCGTAAGAATCACATTGAATTTACTCACAAAAAATGAACCTAGGAATTTTTAATTTAGATCAAAAGTTTCTAACATTGTCATTAAATTCATACTATTATATATTATATGATGTACATATAAACTAAAATTAAATTAAATTAAAATTAAAGAAGCGCTTGTGTGTGTATATATGTGCGTGTGAATGAGTGTGTGTGCGTGTATTTGTGATTATGAGTGTTTTATGTATGTATCAGTGCGTGTGCATGAGGGTGCGAGTGGGTGGAAATATCTAAACTGAAACTTTGAGAACATCTTCAGTCTCCTCATAACTCCAAGTCAGCAGAAGGTTTTGGACATGTCTCCTGGCTTCATATAGTTGGACGTACTTTAAATTACATAAGCCAATGAACTTATTATAAATGCGAGGGAAAAGAAATGCTTTGAATCTGTGCGAAAAATTTGTTTTTAGGATAGGAATTTTGAGTCTAAAGACTCTTTTCCTGGACCCACCCTGCTCCAGCAAGTTGATGGCTATTTTGTGCATGTATACTACGACTCTGAACAAATATAGTCTCCGGACACTCAGCACCTGGGCTTCTTCGTACAGATCACTAGTATGGTATCGCCGTGGCCTGCCAAGAGCCACATTTAGAACAGCTCTCTGTGCCCTCTCCAAAACCATCAATGTAGTCGACCCAACGCCACCCCAGGTCAAAATGCAGAAATTAATGACGGGCTGACACAACGCTAGGTACACCAATTTTAATAAACTACCATCCGTTGTCTCTCTTAGTATTTTCATAGCATAAATCAGTTTGCGAACTCTTCCTGCAGTCATAGATATGTGCCTCTTAAAGGTAAGTTTTTCATCCAAAAAGACTCCTAAGTACCTAAGAGCTTCCACTTTTTTATTTGGGCGCAATTACAGCTGGAAAAAATTTCGTCCAAAGATGCTTTACATGTCCGATCGTGCACTTTGATGTACAATAGAGCTGGAGGAGGTCTAGAAGCAGCAGTCTTGTGGAAGCACAAGAATTGGGTCTTGGCAGCATTCAGAGTCAGGAGATTGCGATTTAACAAGTCATAAATTGCCTGCATACCTGAAGCTGTATGATGAAGAACCTCATTCCAAGTCTGGCCACTGAAGATCACAGCTGTATCATCAGCATAACAAAACATTTCAGATTTTGGGGGGAGAATGTTCATAGCGTCATTAATATATGCAATAAAGAGAGTGGGGCCCAAAACGCTACCTTGGGGAACTCCATAGCTCACAGGCTGAAGACTGCTTTTGGTCACCAATCCTAAGACACTGGCTTCTATTGGTCAAGTAGCTAGCAAACCAATCCAGCGTCGGTCCACGAACTCCAAGAGACTCCAGCTTTCTGAGTAGTATAGGAGTGGAGACTGTATCTAACGCCTTGGCTAAATCCAGAAAGACTCCGATACATCTTCGCCCCTGGTCAAGGTGATTGACAACAACCTCAGTAAGGCGTGAAACAGCATCTTCAGTAGATCTGCCCCGACGGAACCCGAATTGACGATCAGATAGCAACCCATTTGCTTCCAAAAAATTAACCAACCGCTTGTTGACTACTCTTTCCAGAAGCTTAGAGAAGACACTAAGGAGCGATATGGGTCTATAGTTGCTTGGGTTGTCCTGAGAACCACCTTTATGGATAGGAACCACGACAGCTGCTTTCCAGCACCCTGGAAAGAGCCCTAAGGATAGGCTAAGATTAAAAATAAATGCCAATGGTTCCGCAATGCTACCTGCAATGCACCTCAATAGTCGATTGTTAAAGCCATCCAGCCCAGAAGCACTACAGGGGTTAAGGGCTTAAATGAGATCTAGAACTTCTAATGCATCCGTAGGGAATAAGAAAAAGGAGCCCTGTAAAGGAGAACTGGTATCCCCTACTCCTACAACAAGTGATTCCTGGGTCTCACCGATCCCCGATAAGATAGATTCCGCTAAACTCTTGCCCACCGAGGCAAAGAAGGAGTTGCAATGGTCGAGTGATTTTCTAGACGAGGACTCGACTTTTAGCAATTCATTTGGAATTATTACAGTCCTATTTTTGTGGCTAATTCCTCTTATTGTCCTCCAGCGCTTCCTAGGATCACTTTTATTTGAAGAAATTTCCTGATTATAATATGCCGCTTTAAGTTTCCTAAGTAAACTAACGTAAAAGTTCCTATAACGCGTATAAACGAGTCTTTTGAGGGGGTCATCAGGGTTTCTGAGTGCTTGAGCATGTAATTTATCACGATGTCTGGAGCATCTTAACAAGCCTGGTGTCATCCATGGCTGCAAAATAACCCTGGAGCGACTGATTTTGACTTTAGAAGAATGTCTTGAAACAGCGTCAGAAATAATGGAAGTGAACAATTCAACCGACTCATCAAGAGAGCCGTTGTTTATAACTGGAGACCAATCAAACGTTTTCATCTCTGACTGTAAAGAACCATAATCAAGTTGAGTTATGGTACGGGCTGGCTTGTGATAGAATGATTTTTTCGATAATCTATTCATAATACCTACCATTGTTATATCATGGTCAGTTAAATCTGTTGAACATACGATTGATTCAGAACGATACACAGCAGGTACGAAAATATGGTCAATAGAGGTTATAAAACCTCTATTGACCATATTTTCGTCATATGATAACATGAGTAGGTTTGTCGATAGAAGTCACAAGACCGTATTGTGCAAGAACACCAAGGTAGTCTGAGGCAGAGTCTGTGGCTGATTCCAGTATATCGATGTTAATATTACCTGCGAAAATCAAACAAGAGCTAGAAGCCTTGGACTTGAGGACTGAGTCCAGAGAGGCAGTGAAAATCTCAGTATTGTGAAAACAAGGTAATCTGTATCAAGCTAAAAGGCTAAAGAAATTGGGAACCTCCACAAATACACAATTCGCTTCTTTTATGTCTAATTCAGAGAAAACTGGACACCATTTATTTTTGACATAAACTGTAACTCCACTAGCTCTATTTATAATTTTTTTGGAGTGAAAAACCCGTGTATCCATGAAGTTGCCTAATAGTACTGTCCGCATTTAGCCAACATTCTGTGAACACAATTGCATCAAAAACCACACCCAACCTCTCAAACGCTACCATAAAACCGTCAAAATTTGTTTGTATGCTTCGGATATTTACATTTAAAATTTTAAGATTAGATTTCGAAATTTATCTTAAATGAATTGTCTATGTCGTCTAATAAATCTAAGGAAGCCATGGAAATATTGAGTATAAAAAGTAAGAATAGTTCAATGAGTATTTAGTTATAAATGCCAAACTAAGCCGAAGGAGAGCTAAACTAGTAATCAATACGTCAAAGAGGGTATAACCCACACTAGCACACCTCAAAACTATAATATAAGTTAGTGTAAACGAATGTGAATTCTTGAATTGTAAGTGTAAATTTGAAGTGAAGCGCAGTAAAACAGTATTCCAGTAGGAGTCAGGAGCTAAAAGTAAAAATAAAAACAGTATTCCACGATTTCCAAAAGAAATAGACAGAAAAGTTATAACTATAAAAAAAAAAGCAGTTGACCATCTCCAGACACGAAGTTAGAGAAACCTTTAGCGTATGGTGAGTTCGAAAGAGGCGAATTGGTGGTCGAGATCAGGCGGTTGAGGTCTTCCTCTGACTGAATGCGAATCGCTGGACTTCCGTCTTTTGCATCTTGTTTTCTAATAAATATTGATCCACTGCGAATCCAGCAATATTTATAGCAGTGTGTTTTTGTATTATTTTTTTATGTATTTTAATAATTTTATGTAATTTCTAATTTTGACTTTTGTAATTAAATTTTTCTGTTATTTTGGCAGACATGGTTACCATAGGCAACCATACTGTCAAAATCCTTATTTTCTTCTAAATTCTTTTAAATTTAGGAAATTCAAAATTATTCGATCGTGCCTCGCCCCGGGTGTGTGGGTGTTAGGTTTTTTTTCGTTACGGAATTTCTGGATTCGGTCTCCACGCTCAAGGCCCGCGATAGAAGCTATGCAATAAAGCTTAAAATATTATGTAAGCTAAGATACCGGCATAATCATTGTTCTGTACTGTTTTTTTTATTGGTATAACCACATCCTTTTAACAAACATTGCGCCAATATGTAAATAAAATAACGAATCATAATGATAAACTTTACTGATTGAATTTATATAGAATTATTATTATTTAGATAGAACAGTTTCTTCTAGATAAAAGAGAAATATATGAACTTATATTTGAAAATAAATTCATTAATTATTTATTTTGCTTCACCTTTTCTGCCCCAACAATACTCATATTGATGGAGAGCTATCTCTCCATACTCAACAAAAGATAAGTATGTGTGCTGCGGCAAGTTTGGTTTATGTTTCTTCGTTGAATTATGTTTATAATCCATATGGAAATGGAACGGAAATCTTAACCCTTTGACGATCGCATATTCCAGACACAATTAAAATCAACTGTTATCGCGACAACCGGTTGTCGCTTGGGGGTTGAGGGATTAAAGTATGTCAACTCTTTGAAGATTCCCATCGAAGCAATCCGGAATGGCAAAATATTGTCAAAACCCCTGATTGACCTACTCTTCAAATTGGTAAACATAGTTTTTATGATTAGTGACAAGCTCAGGCGTTTTTAATGACGCGATGGGTTAATAACCCATTAAGTTCAACAAGCTAACTCGGACTATCACGCAGGCGTGTTACGATAAAAGAAAAATGCTTTTTGTTACAAAGACCTGAACATAAATAATCATAGACGTAGGTACAGCTAAACAAATGAAACTGGATGGAACCGAAATTGGATGTTAATTCTCATTTCGCTTTCACCAGACAATGCAGTTTGAAGTGGCGCTTAAAATAATTAACACAATTCGAATGCGAATTTAAATCGAGTTGCCGCGATATTTCAAGAGGCGGTTTCGCTAGCCGTGTTCGGATTTTGAAATTGCTTTGGCGTTATTTTTGTAGGGCGTTTCTAGACTATCAACGCAAAGGCGCAATGCAAAAGGGTCGATTATAAAATTATGGTGTTTTAACATTTAATTCACAACATAAATAAATAATAGGATATTAGCAAATATTTGATTGCATTTACAATCAATATAGACAAATAAATAAATAAAATCTTTATTGTATAACTTATTGGATATAAAGTAACAAAAGACTAAATAAAGGCTTACATAATTAAAACACACCAGACATTAAAAGGGAAAAAGTAAAAACTTAAAAAAGAAAATAGGTTCAAGTCAACGTTAAAGAATACTGCATTAAATCCATCATTTATACCTTTTTGCTACATATTATTGTAATATAAGAAAAAAACACTTTTAGTTTTTTACTGACCTGTTGCAAAAACTTTCTTAAGCCACCTACGTAATGTATTAGAAAAAAAAAAAAACTTTCTATTTCTATCCAGAATGCAATAGTCGGTATTCATGTTAGATATTTGTCAACATTATAACTAATCTTCTAGTTAAAATGATTTTTAATATTTTCTCATGCTCTATAGGATGTGTAAACCACATTCAATTTTATTCCCCTAAAAAACTTTGCATGTATTTTTTGGATGACAGTATTCAAATAATCGGTGTTAGCGGTAGAATGTAAACGTGGTTTTACAGTTTCAAGCGAAACTATTACGTCGGTCGACCAGAATATGAAAAATACGTTTTCAAATTGAAATCCAAATACACGCACATTTTTTAACGAAATTATGTTATGTGCATAATAAAGCGTTGTCAATATCTACAGATTGATTTCTTCTCTTTGTTGTTTTGTTAATCTAATATATTATTTAAGCACAAAGAAAATAAAATGAATCTCTCTGACTGAACCCGATTCCGTAGTCCACGCGGACGAAGTTGCGAGCAGAGGCTAGTTCTATATTAAAACCATTTTCCGCGTAGTAAGAATTGTTTTAAAAGAATTATTAAGACACGAATCTGAACTAAATGGCCGTATTCCTAAATCCTGTTTTGTAGCTTCTTGTCTTTGTATGAAAGGTATTATAAAATCCTAAGCAGCACTTACCAAAAGGTTCTATCGGAGCCGTTTTACATAACTTCGTTTCAGTCACCAGATAAAATTGTATGTACATAAGAAGTGACGCTAGTGTATGTTTGTACCCAATCTTAAAAGATAGTCAAAAACACATGGCACTATGTATAACCCTGCCTGCTGATTAAATCAGATAGGCGGACGAGGATTAATCGATAACAAATGACGAGTAATATGGTTGCTGGCATCTTAAGGTTACAACACATTTTAAACAAATTTTCTAATATAAGTCAAAGCTTGGGTTTGATAATTTCAAGGTTAAATAGTTCACCATATCTAAAATAAAAGGAAGCCTAATTTTTATGAACAATCGTCGAATAAAATTCTGGTACGACTTTAACCCTTTGGCTGTCGAATACGCACGTCAGACATAGACCACAGCTTAAGTTGAACAACAAATTTACTTGACAACCAAAAAGTTGATAATAATATATTGTATAAGTTGTTTTAGTGCATAATACTGAAGATTTGAAGTATAAAAAATAGTATCTCAGTGTAGGAGTGGTAATAATAATAAAGTTATTAAAAACTTACTTAGATTAACAACTTGAAAACAATAGTAGATTAAAACCTTTTCCATAGATAGGCTACGGAAATGAAAATTACAATTTTATTATTAAATTTTGTTGCTGATGTTTAAATAATGTAGGTATATAATTTAATACTTACTAAAAAATTAAAACGCTAAACACACTACACAACGTGTATTTGTATAACTCCTTTATGAAAAAAAATATTTATTTTTATTTTTATGTAACAAATATACATAAAAACCGCACAACCTGTACGGCTTTTCTTTTTTGCCTATGCCAACAGGCGCAGGGTTATGAATCGCAAGGAATTTCATTAGAGAATTTCATTCGAGACTGGGTGTCATCGATGCTGTGAATAGCCCTTTAGACATTGCCTTACGTCTTTTACTTTGCATTACGACCTCTATTGTGAGATTTGAGATGTCTTATTTGTGAGTAAAGGAGTGAAGATGTTTATAACAATTGTAATATATTGAAATATAATTGTTATAGAAAATGACAGAGAAAATCTCATAGGAGCTAATTAGTAAGATATAATAAAAGATTAGAAAAGTACATAGAGAATTACCTACATATTAGCGACAGATAGAAGCATAGATTGTCAATCATGTCATAGCGTAGCTTTCTATAGTTCTGTGATCTGGAAAAATTTTTGAAACATAATTTTATAATAAGTTCTTATTAAATGCACGTCACTCTTGAAACAATTTTTAAAAAACTAAGTAGGTATCCTAAAAACATGTTTTACATTATTTTTTTTATTAACTATATTTTGTCACAAAATCTCCATCATTAATTCGCTTTCGTGCACAATTGCAGATGGGTTAATCACCCCGCAAGAGGTCGTTACGGAGGGATTTGAGCCGACCTAATTTGGTGCAGGTAATTTTTAATGACAACTGACTCTATGGTGATATTTTTTTAAAGAAATTCAAATACTTAATTATTATTTTGTTGTTTGGCGTTCACGTTTCTTGGCCCAGCCTTTGCTTGAGCATACACAAAAGCATTTTCTGTGGCATTTGATGCGATTGACTGACAAGGCAAAAAGAGTTTTAAATAATAGTAGTTTTTTTTTAATGTGATTTTTGGGTAAACGTAGGAAAACTAGTGGATCTGTTGTTTAAGTACAGGAAGTTATGTTACTTATATTGAATTAAAAAGAAAAATCTATTTTTAAGATGTTTATGTCCCTCGATCGTGAGTTTTTCCAGACACAATTGAAATCCAATTGTTATCGCGTCACGCGCGTGCCTCCTAGGGGTTGAGGGATTATGGGTTAAATCCTCAATAACAAAGCCTATTAATATTCACTTCTGAACACAGGCCTCTCCAAAAGAAGAACTCAGCAATAATTGCCACGCGTGGCAGGTACTATCAGAAAAATCTTCTATCTGATAAGGTCTGTTAGGGATCACGTTATGTATACGAATCACTAATGTACGAACAGGCCCCTAATTCGCGTAACCAAATTGTTGGTTGTAGGAACAAGCCGACCATGGACTTCCTGAGTGGACTGTATAAGGACGAAAACACTTGTTGATTTCTTCAGAGTTTATTTCTTTTCATGAAGGTGACCGTGAGAGCAGGGACAATTTTCGCCTGATCACGTACTAATCTTATTCACATTTCTTAAATTAGCCTAGTGACTATACAAAATTCGTGATTTTCCTTAGATAGACAAAGATAGAACACACATAGTCCCTTTTACTCTTTGGAAACCTACCTATAACATTTTTTCCACTTACAATCCTACCTACATGGGTTTTTGCTACCGACCTTCAGAATCTGTTAGGGGGACAGGGACAGCCTATAGCATACCTCCGCCGCGCGTGAGCGGGACGGCCTACAGTTATTTTCCATCACCCCAGTACCTTTAAACAACCATACCAGATCCTACCTAATACTTTATATATTGTAAGTGGAAATAAGAAACCGGTTTGCTATTTTATTGAAATAAAACAAGCCCTGCGCTAATACATTTCCTTATAAACTAAGGCCTTAACAGAAATTACGTTTATTTGTGATACAATATAAAGTCTTTACATATATACATATTCAAAGTTAAAATAATACAATAATAAGGTTAATTACATACACAAAATATTAAAATAAACGAGATTGACGTGTGTCCGTAACACAAATCGTATCACAATCGTAATTGAACGACAGGTTTTTGACAGTTCTAGTATGGGCTAAATGTCAAAATCGTCCAATTCAATCACGATCGAACTGCGATGCGATTACGCGAATTAGGCCCCTGGAAGGCACGAGTGACGGGGCCTGATCGCCAGTCGATCGCCGGGCAATAACACGAACACGCATGGCTTCAATTTTAATAGTAAATGTTGTATAAAAATATAAAGTCAGTTTTCAGTATAAACTATTTTATTTAATACTCCTGCAGTCAGGCATCCCTACAGGCCTATGTCCAGCTGTGGAGTCTTTTTCTTATCATATAGTTATCCTCTAAGGTCAGTCTGGCAAGATTTTTCAAGCTACCGAATAAAAGCCAAAAGCGAATTGTTTCTAGAACTTCCATGTTGCGTCAGAATTTGGTACCAACGAATGACGTTCTTCTCAAAGCACAACTATAATCTCCTACCCTTTCCATATCCATGTCAATTTGGAACAATTGTTTCTTAAATTGACGATGGAATAGAAACTGGTACCCTTGCGTAGTAGGTAGACCAGCGCACCACTGAACACCAACTTGGTCGTATATGGAGTAATGTGGGCTGATTATGATAATCGCTATGCTGGTTATGCACATAACGGCAGGTCAACCTACCCAGAAAGTTAAAGGTCATTGAATTGATTTCCAACTTTAAGTCCAACTAGTAGAGATCAATATGAATTGAGAAAATTTTACGTTTTGTAGTAGTTTGATGTGCTGTTGCCTGTACAATGTGCATCGCAGTTAAAAAAAACATTTATTCATAATCTGTTTTACATGTTGAGTCATCACATATTAAACTTATTAAACTTATTAAACTTATATCCGTTAACTTATCGCCAGTGTAAGATGTCTATAAGCAGTTGGTTACTAAACTTATCATACGTGGATACGGAAAAATTTTTGAGCAGTTGCTAGAACTTACTTTAATATGTTACAAACTTACTTTTTAAAAATCGAAAAATAATACACACACGCACACGCACACACGCACAGATATATATATACACCTCTTCGGCACACAGTTCACTTACATTTTTAATCTTTGGAGGTGGGCGCTAACAGCTGCAACTCAGTTATAAAACTAATGTCGCTGTTATCGTACACTAATGAAGTTGTACCTTTTCATTGCTGAATAAATTTTTTATTATTATTATTATTTTTTATTATTTATTACAGACATTGGTATCGGGAATAACTCGCTGCTTCACCTTAAGTATGACTAAGATTAAAGGTAAGATAAAACTTACTACTCAATAACCTAAATTAAAAAATTTGACCGATGATCTCATCGATATTTTGTACTGGCAGTACTCATGAAATAGGTTTTGACAACAACTAAAGGGGGTGGTGTTGTTCATGTTATAAGTTTAGGAAGCTAAACCTACACCAATACCATAATAACTACATAACAGTCTTGCGAATACATTTAAAGGAATAAAAACGGAACTAAATTTTTGTTGGAACATTTCACAAGCTAAGTTACGAAATATTGTAATCGAACTTAACCTACTTTGACCATACTTCAAAAACCATTAATTCCATTCTTAAATATTTTAACGACCTAACCTTGTACTTAGTCAGTCATAGTATAAGTATACACAGCAAGTTCGGTACCAAAACATTGAGACGTTTTTTCATACTACTAAACTTTTTACTTGGCACCGGCTCTAATTAATGCAAGTTTTGTAATTTTCTGAATTCACACACTCACTAGGAGAATTGCCTCATGACCAGGGACGCGATTCTCGTGGAATAGAAAAAAGTTCACATTCGTAAAAAACTTCGAAGCTCGAATTTTTTTCAAATGAAACACAGCTTGTGTATTCTCGGAAGTTCACACTCGAAATAGTTCGACTGAACGTCACTCGAACGCAACGAGTCGAAGTTGAAGTTCGTATACGAATTTAAAAATTTGGAGGTTAGGTTATCCTTAAAAATACTGATTTCTGTATTAAAAACATTAAAATTGAATGAAAAACAATTTACTGTTGAGTTATTTACTAATTTGCTTAAGCTGTTACATGTAACTTTTTTTGAATTTTTTTATTGGCAAAATATTAATTTCAATTTGTCGCTCCTGCTTTTATTTTTCATTGCCTTAGATTTGTTGTGATGATGGCATATATGATTTTGTTTGTGTATTCATCATAAAACTTATTCAATGTTTCTATATTCTTAAACTACTGAATGTGTTTCTTTCTTTTTATTTTGTCATACTTATTCAATCACTTCTTATTCCTTTACAAGAATATCGATTCAGTAAAATAGCGACATACAGAATACTCCGCTTATTCCACCTTTAAAAAGGACTTGGCAGATTTGTTCCATTGCAGATTTATACAATAATTCAGACCTTTACATGACATAGAAACTTATTTTATATCAATTGCAAATCATGCACAAAGACACATCGCTTGTTCTATTTAATTACATGAGTGAGATCACTTGTCAGAACGTAATCAACAATTCATTACGACGACTATGGCAAAGTTTTTAACTTCCAGTAGACCTACTGCAGTTATAACTATACTATGGTATAACTTACTAATTCTGACAAAGTTATCTGACTTTTCGAACTAAGTTCAATATTATATTAGTATGAAGGATGTTCAGCGTTTATAACTTTAACTTGTGTTTGGTGAAGGTATTAATATTAGGGGTTAAAGTATGAAATTGCCGATTATTTTCCCACTTTTTATTTTGTTTATAGCTCTTAAGTATAGTCATATTATTGCGTAATTCTTTTTGTATTGTATCAAAAACTAAATAAAGTAACTTTTGACTAAAAAAAGAAATGCAATACTAGTGCCTATTACTTCAAAGGAAGTCGTTGAAAAGACCCCTTACGATGTGTCAGCTGACCTTCTTGCTTCAATTAAGTATATTCGTATTATATACTTTGATTTTCAGAAATTCAAATACTGTAATGCGTAGCTTTATAACCATCAAATTTTCACCTTTAATTGCATCGAAAACGGTTCAGGCGTTTTTAAAAAAAACTAAAAAATTGTTAGTATGGAAAAATGACTTTTCTCGATTTCGTCCATACAAAACGGCAATTTCATACTTTAACCCCTAATATTATATTACTAACTTTTAGTGTGAAGGTCAAAAAGTATCCGACTCAAAAACCAGTGTTGTTCTAATTACGTTTTTGCCTAGTAACGACAAAGATAAGAAAATGAAAAAGGGAAACGGTATAAAAGAAATGATTAATTACAGCCGCAAGACAGTGGAAAAGCGTAATGTTTGTTTTTACTTTGTTACCGCTTTAATTTTTTCATCCGAGTAAAAAGAGATGGTTTGATCGGGGCGGCCAAAACGGGGTGCGTTTTTTGATATCCCATAACTCAAAGGTTATAAATTCTATAGGTAAAAATAATATAAAACTATAGGCAAAATCAATAGTTTCGAATATAACATCAATTTTATTTGAATTAGTTTAAATAATGTAACCAGTATGGCGAATTCTTAGTTTTGCGAGACGTTGGCAAAGAGCGCAACTTGTAAAAACATTGACGTGACTGTCATTCTTGAGTATAGTCATTCTTGAGTAAATCGTTTTCATTCATTTATTCCATAACAAGGTAAGTGTGTTTTAAAAAAACAGTTGTGACTTTTTAGAATTATTTTGAATGAAATATTAAAACAAAAATAAATTAATTTAAACAATAATTCATTATGCAATTTGATTCATTGGTCTGATTAATACCCTAGCTAGTGTCCTGGAATATCAAAAGGAACACGTTGTATAGGCTCTGAAACTTAAACGCGAGAAAACAATGCTTGGTATTTCCTTGCGTGATAGAATCAGAAATTAAGAAATTTAAAGAATGCAGAGTAGTTTTGTTTGATACTTATTTATTACCTAATAGGGTTCAAATTTAACGTAAAATCTTTGTATATGTCACTTGTAATCATCGAACACGATAGTTTATGATGCTTTATGATCAGTGATGATAGTCAGTGATTTTTGCTTAGCACCGAACCAAATGTGGTGGCTGTTTCATATTTTTTTTAGGTTGTTTATTTTTAAATATTGCATTTGCTGCTGAACTTGAAGTAACATACGAATAGAAATAGTTCTTCATTTAGACGACAGCAAGGCGTCTGAAAGTGCACCCTTTAAAATTTTGAGCACCACTTGGTAAGGAACAGTCCACACAAATAATATGTTGCTTTTTAAGTCTTGATAATATTTTTAAGCTACTTAATTTGCTGGTGTAGGTTTAAGATCTGAGAAAATGTAGAAAATAACTTTTTTTCTATATTGACCAGTTCGGGCATTGAACCCAAGATCTCGGGGTAGACGACACCTTAAAAACTTATGTACGCCACTCCGCCACGAAAGTTTCTTAATTCCAACCTAAGAAAGTCGGTATCAGTAAGGAAAACAACATTCTAAAGGGTTATTAGATCTTCCTCATCTAGTACAGCACAATCTCTCAACTTTATAAAACTAATAAGATCAGCACACTTATATGTAAGTCCACCTCAAGATATTATATCCTGTCAAAAAGGCGGATTCGTTTTAATCACCACACTTACCAGATAGATAAGTAATTGCAGTTCGGCAAATGATCAAGAGAATTGTTTCTTATCTTCTTCTGGCACCGTTCTTTTACGAACGTGTTAAGACTTCCATAGGAGTTAAAAAGATGGCGCTATATTAGGCTGATAAAATTTAATATACCCAGCCACATTGGGCCACACAGAGTCATCTAGTCCCATATGAAGCTACTACTAAGTAACTTGAGTTATGTACTGGACGAGGCAAAAAAAACTATTTTTTTATAAATATGTACTTATAATACATAGAAAACTCCCAGGCCAGGCAACAGACATATTGATAACAGACCAGACGACTAATTATACTGCCCGGGGATCGAACCCGCGATCCATAGCTCAGCAGCAGCAGCGTTTACCACCATTGAGTCGTCAACGTTGGTTAATAAAGTTATTTTTTAAGTGATAGTAATGATAAAATTGAGAATTATTATTACAGACGCATAAAATTTTGCTATCTGTGACTGAGTTTTTTTGCGGTGCTTCTTCTCGACACTAGTCCAGACTTGTCCCGAAGCAGTAAATATTGGGACTTGTAAAAGCGCCTCATGGGGCCTTTTTGCAGAAACAAAACTGATTTTACTATGAACTGTCCCTTACGTCACCCGCCAAGCACATTTGTCTGAATAAATAATAGACAAAGAAAACACTGCGGCGTCCAGGAAACGGTTGTGTATGCTGACGTTACAAACATTGCTGTCCTATTCAGATATGGTAATGAAAGGGTTTCATTCACAAAACAAATATGAATGTACAATGTTTTTGTAGTCACAGCATTTGTTGGTTGTGCGTTAAGTTAGAATTTTAAAATGTTAGGTGTAATGAAAGATAGTTTACGGATTTAGGACGCGTTTATTTTTGATTTAACCCGACGTTTCGAACCCTTTACAGCGTTCATGGTCACGGGTAGACTGTAAAAAATAAAAAATAAACTCGTTCTAAATCCGTAAACTATCTTTCATTTCAATGTATAGTGTTCGCGTAAACTCAAGAAAACAAAATGTTAGGTGATTAATTTCAGAACTTGAATGTAATAATAAAGGTTGCAACGATGAGGAGATGATGTAATAATCATTTTTACGAACCGGCAGCGTCATCTTTCTTCTGTATCGCGTGACTTCTCAGAAAATCGCAAGAAGTACCTATATGGACTTTCACGAAAACTTATATCCTAGAATGTCCTAGATATTATTCTGATATATAAGTTACATTACTGGAAAGCTTTATAAAAATCAGTTTATTAGTTTTTGCATGACAGAGTAACAATCAAAGTCATTTAATTTTTGAAAAGTTTCACCGTCTGCATTTTTTACTCTAGAGCCTTTATAACGCAATAAAGAGAAGTTCTTTGTGTCATTTTTTTCATTGAATGCAGTACACTTAGACCAACTGGCGCACTACCGGCTTCGTTTGTGAGATTAGGGATCACTTTGTCACTGTATTAATGCTTTTAAATGTACAATCTTTTTAAAAGTTTACTTATTTTTACATATTTTCTTGTTACATAACATAATATTATTACGTGGTGGTTCAGTTTATTCTTATCTTAGGCATATTCCTGCCTGCACTGTGACATTGATTGTTTTTTTATAGGTAGATTTTTTTTTGGGTACGATAAATCGACACGACCCGTCTGGCGAGCGCTTAACGACCCGTACTTATCAAGCAGGTTGTTAAAACTTTCACAGTAAATTAGACCGAGTATTAAATATATAGTAATAAAAATATTAAATTAGACCGAATACTGGTGGCGCGGTACTTTTTTTACGTACTAAAAACATGGTACTATACAGAAAGAATACTAAATCGTGTGTTTTTAAATCGTTCTCTGCTACAAAATAAACAATTTTTGCAGTGAATCTACATAGAAGTCTGTTAGTAAAATAAAATGAAACTGTTTTGTTAGGTTCAAAACATATGAAAGGATAAAGATGTTGCATGATGAAAGTTTGTTTAACATTGACTATTTTTTTACTCATACTTTTAAGACCTAATGTTTAAGAAGAAACACAATGGCCATTTTTCGATACAAACGTAGTCCCCTGTTTCCTCCATGGATAAAGCCAGTAGAGCAGTAATTTTTATTACAAAATCTATGGCCACTATTAGCATGATTCTATGTTTTCTGTTTTTTCATAAATTAATTAATATAAAAGATATTAGCCCTCAAAAATCGAAAAAATTCGCCACATTTTCCGCTGTGTTCATATCCAGAAAACAAATCTGGCCTAATTTTGGAAAAAAGGAAAACATACGAACACGGCCAAAGCTTTTCTTTAATTTTTAATGAAAAAATTATTCAATTCGGTTTAGTTTTGGAAAAGTAATCAGGGGACTACAAAACGTTGATTTGGTGTGCTTTTAGTTGGTATTTTCGGTCCAAAATGCAGTTGTCTATATCACGCTCTGCGGTGGAGACGTTTGGGACTGCGCGACAGAAATAGATTTTACAAATACATATTTTTAAATTCTCTCGACCGTAGTGTTTCCTCTTAAAGGCCTAGTTTTGGAGTATACTTCTTCTAGAAGTATACAAAAAATGATGCGCTGGCTTGCATAATAATCGAAAGTTAGGTTTTTTTATAATCTCACAAGCAATAAAAAAGAAATAGATAAAGTATGTATTGAAGCGTATTTGAGAAAAACAATTTTCTTAACAATTCAATTTCACCAGCGAGCAGTTGTATCTCACACATTCGTACAATGTAATAGCTATTTCTCTGAAAGCGTTGAATGGATTTACTTCCACCGCTAAATAGCCAATCGTTTTCAGTATTTTATCACTTGAGGATCGATTAGACGATACAGTCGTGATATAAATTAGGTACTATAGAAAAGCTAATCTCGCAAAGATTTAACCGATAAAAGAATCAGACATTTTATTTTACCCGTATTTTTGTGTGTTTATTTTTAGTTGCCGTAGATATGGAATTTAAATGTAAAAATATTTTCTGATGATGAAAATGAACTCGTATAAAGGTAAAAAGTTAAACGTTTTTTTAGACATTTTATTTTTATACTGTTTTCATGAGTCTACGCGAACACCATACATTGAAATGAAAGATATGTTCACGGATTTAGTGGGTACGCGTTTATTTTTTATTTTACCCGACGTTTCGAACCCTTCACACCGTTCATGTCAGGGGCCTAATTCGCGTAACCGAATCGCAGTTCGATCGTGATTGAATTGGACGATTTTAACATTTAGCCTATACTAGAACTGTCAAAAACCTGTAGTTCAATTACGATTGTGATACGATTCGTTTACGTGAATAAGGGGCCTGCCGATAACCATGAACGCTGTAAAGGGTTCGAAAAGTCGGGTAAAATCAAAAATAAACGCGTTCTAAATCCGTAAACATATCTTTCATTTAGTTTTATTTGTTTTTCATGCAAGGCATTAGTAATATCATAGATAAACCAACTTTATGGGTTATTACCGATTTCTTAATCTAATTTTGTCTAAAGTTTATACTACACCCATAAACGTAAAATCTGGGCTTTTTACAGACTCTATCTTTAAAACCTCATACTACTATCTTCTACTAGCTCGGAGGCCTGGCGGTATATAAGATATTCTGATATAATTCAAAAGATATTCTGAGTACCGCAACCAATTTCGGTTGATACAGGTGAGAACATTTGTATTATTACACCCTCGGGAAATAACCTATTTCCGGCATGCTATGAGTATATTACACCCTCAAACAAATATTTATATAGTTTAGCGAGTAATGTGAATCTAGGAAAATAATCTACTTAACTTATTTAGCAAAGGTATTATTTAAAAGTTAAAAGAGGTTTTAACTTAGTTTTTAATTTAGAGGTTACGACTAAAGAGGTTTAACGAGACTAAGGAGCTTCGTGGATGCATTTTAAGTAACACGACGTCCACTGCTGGGGTGGAACACTATTTCACCAAAAATTATATACGAAAAGGATTAAAATAATGTAACTTATTTTTTTTTATTGGGCTTAATAAGTGAGACAAAACACTTGCGAATACATGTGAGTTCCTTGTATAGATTTCCTTAAATAGTTTTTATTCTCAAAATTATCAATAACTAGTACCTATTATAGTCGTGGCAGGCTTGCTAAGCAGATAATCCCAACTTTTACGTAAGATGAAAGTCTTCAAAACAAGTCTTGGCAGAGTGTTATCTTTAAAGGATTAATCACACTAAAATAAGAAAATGAAGATCGCTGAAGACTCTCTGCTTTATCTACATAAAAAAAACTAACCATAGAAAAATCTTACTGGGAATTTAATATTGAACACAAATTAGTAGACCCTTATGGCTATCCAATAAAAGTAGGTAACTACGGTAAAGCGTAAAGAATATTAATTTATGGGCCAATAATAACAGAACGTTCGTTTTATGTTCGCATGGTTTAGTGGAGGCGAATAGTCGTATATTACTATCCAAGTCACGTCGTAACCTCGGCTGGTGATAAAGCCTTCAATAAATAAATGGAGAATCCACTGATCTATTGACATATCAACGCCCAACGAAACGTCATGACCTTGGAGTGTACTGAAGTTAACTCCAAGATATCTCCCATTATGTTGGTAGTTTCTGAAAATAAGGACTTGATTACTAAGACTATACAGTGCAGCCGTTTGTCCTAATACCGTCTATCATTCCGACAATCTGTCAGTGAGCTGAGGTCATTGATTTAAAATAAAAAAGTCTACACACAAAATATGTGACTGTTAAAGGTCCTCGCCATGTCAAATCCCACTGAACATTTAAGTAATCTTTTACCTTAAGGTTAAAAATTTCATTATAGAATTGTGACACATGATTTTTTTATCAACCTATAACATCCCATTGCTGGGCAAAGGTCTTGTCCAAGAGTACTGATCTCTATACATCGACAACGAATCCTATTCCCCCGTCAGTCGGATCAAATCGTAGCACCACCGTTTCTTCGTTACACATGACTTATGCTGCTTTTATTAAAGCTTGGTCATTTCAGACAGCAAAATGTAATATATATATTTTTTTAAATAAACTTTAATAGAAAAGAATTTTCAGGAGCCGATAAACCAACGCTGTTGGTAGACAATTGAGGCAAATAAAACCCGCCATATTTGCATCGACGAATAACAATAGTCGTAGGATTGTTAGTTGGGAACTGCATAAAACGTTTTAATGCATTTTTCACGTATGATTTTTTGGTTCCTCTTACTAACAAAAACAAAGTGTAGCTATTCGAGGCGATTTTTTTTAAATTATGAACACTTATTATGACTTTTGACCTTGTGCAAAAAAAAACCATTAAAATCAGTTAATGGTTTTTTTTTTGTTCGACAGGTTTATTTACAAAATTTACTGAAAATTATCATGTACCAACTCATAATTCATATCATATTAGAAAATCAATCATAGTAAACTGAGAAAGATTAAAAAGTCTCCTAAATTAAATAAGCTGTATTTTTGCCAGCAAAATAAATGATATGTGCTTAATCAAATATTAATTGTCATGCATTTGTCTGGTAAATAACTAATGTTTATTTGTGATAAAAAGTTATATTGAAACGTTTATAGCTCGTGACCTAACAAACCCTTCAATCTTTTCTCAACTTCACAAAAGTAGACTCTACTCGGAATGTTGTAGATAGCGAATTCGGTGGCAATTTGTGTAGAGTCACATAGCATTGTCAGCGGGCCAAATTGCGTTTGCTACTAACGAGCTCGCTTCATCTTCAATTTTGCACGATTGTGTAGGCTTATACAGGTAAATATCTATGATATTTAAGTATTATATTATCATATACAATGTGTTCTTTTTGATATCCCATAACTCTCTCGAGTATTAAACAGACCATGGTAAAGAATCAAATTGCATATTATTATGCATTATTTTTCAATTATAAATTTATTTTAGTTTAATTTTTTCATACAAAATAATTCTAAAAAGTCACGACTGTTTCTGTAAAACACCCTTACCTTGTTTTGAATAAAAACGATTTACTCGTACCTACGAGTACTTATCAATGAAACACCCACACACGTCAATGTTTTTTACAAGTTACGCTCTCCCGCTACTTTCATACTACACTTTACTGTAAGATTGCCAACGTCACGCAAAACTAAGGATTCGCCATACTGGTTACATTTTTTTAACAAATTTAACTAAAATTGTTGTTATATTCGAAACTATTGATATTTGAACCACATGTTCTAGGGCATTTCATATTATTTTTACCTATAGAACATAACCTTAGAGTTATGGGATATCAAAAGGAACACGTTGTATATGTCGTATGATATGCTAAAAATATGAACAAACAACATGAACAAAATATGAAACAAATATTGTCTGAATTTTCCAAGCCAAGTAAATGGCAAACGGATTTAATAAATACTAGAGGTAATTTGCAAAAATTATACTGTTCTAGTTTTTTGAGAATTGATTTTGTTTAGAAGTAATAAAATTAAATCAATTGGGGGCAGCACATAGCTCTAGTAATCCCCTTAATATTCTTTACTTGTGTCACACTACATTCTCTGCTCCACCTTCCCTTTACTTCTGTACTGTTTTTTTTTTTATTTAATTAAGGACAGCCAACAAAGCATACACAAAATCAATTCTAAATACTAAAATAAAAGGGTTAAAATAAAAAAAAATAAAAAAATAAATAAATAATAACTGTACCCAAAAGTTGTCTGACAGAGATTGCTTTTAACGATAAAACATGCAGTCATTCTACAATATTCGTCCAAATATCGGTAAAAATTTACTGTCATCACTTTACTTGGTGTGAAATATTATTTTTTCTTTCGATCCATCCATCTATAGGTACTCCTTGCTGTAAGTTAATACTAATCCTTTTAGCCTCAAACAATACAAAACTATCTTGCAGACAACGTTTTCCCTCGAGATCTTATTAATGTGAGATAAAATCCCTGCATGATGCTAATTTAATAAACCATTAACGATAGTTTAGATGACTAAACTTAATTAAAACAAATGATGTCTTTAAATCCAATGGGAGCTTTGTTTCAAATGAAATTGTGTACAGTCTAGCTGCAAAAATATATACACTTCTGACTAATATTGACTCTTAATACAACGCTATAAGACTGGTCAAACCAAAAAGGGTTTTTATTTTATTAATAAAAAAACATAATTATCACATAAAATAAATAAAATTAGGCTTAATCTTGGATCAAACTACTTATTCAGCACTGGAAACCCGCATTGCGGTTTCCTTAATGAAACATCAAAGTCATACCACTAAAACTGTGTTTATTTATGAGTATTCTCACATGTTATCGTGAGAGTACTCATACATTTCATTATAATTCTAGCTGGCCTGACAAATGTTTTTCTGTCATGTATTTATTAACGAATGGACAGGCATCATATTCGGACTTAGAAAACTATTTTCCCGGTGCCAACCATGAAATAATTTGGATTTTGTGCATACAAACGTACTAAAATCGCGAATAACTAATGAGGAATTAGAGTAGGAGGGTGAAAAACAGCCTGGTATTAAACATACTCTCTCTGTGGACACACTGGCTGAGTTTTTGCCTTTTTTAAAAAGTCACTTCGCGATTTGTTGTGTCTGCCTGGGTAGCCTGTTCATTGGTCATTGTAGTAGCATTCGAAAATAAATAATCTTAAATCATAAGTAAAGTAATCAATTCATTATGAAGATATTGCTTGTTATTTTTTTTATGTATGTATAAGTTATAGTTTGGATTTTAAAATTTTTGCATGCTGTGTTCGCCTTTAATAGTTTAATAGTTAATTAATAATTTAATACTTTAATAGTTAGTTAGCCTTTTGACGACCTCCGTGGCGGAGTGGCGTACACACCGGTTTTCAAGGTGTCGCCTGCTCCGAGGTCCCGGGTTCGATTCCCGGACGGGTCAATGTAGGAAAAATGCGTTTTTCTACATTTTTTCGGGTCTGGGTGTTTGTGGTACCTTCGTTGTTTCTGGTTTCCAAAATACGAATGCTTTAAATAGTTATTCAAATTGAGATCAGAACAATGTATGTGATGTTGTCCACATTATTTTTTTAATAGTTAAGCTTCTAATTCTAAGCATACAGTTGTAAATTTGTGTGTATTGTTGTGTTAACTGCTGGCGTACCTATTAAAAAAAAAATAAAAAAAATACTAGTACATAATGCAGCTTACTATAGGAGTACTTCATGTCTAAAGGAACATTATATTCAGAGTTCTTTATATTATAGAGTTTCGTATACAATTTTATTAATTTAATAGTCTAGTGGTTTAAATACCGGACCCAGATATTGACTGAGGACCCACATTTTGGGGTGGTGGGATCTACTTCCTAGTGGTCCACCCTGGGCAACGGCATCTTTGGTTTTCTAACCAATGATGTTTTTCTTTGTTCCGCTGGTATGTAGGAGAACCAGTACCTCTGGGTAAGCTCGCTCCATCTTAGGCTTCTTCTTAACCGTATAGTTAAGTATGTAGTCAAGAGGAAGCCCATTATTTATAAAAAAAAAGGGGTCTCGGTTTCAATCCCCGGGTCGGGCAACAAAAAGTTTCGAATTTTCGAACATTGCTCGGGTTTGTGACCGCCAACCCGCATTTGGAAAGCTTGGTGATTATGCCAGTACACATCTGTGTTACTTGAATTCAATGATGAAGGCCTTTTCCCTGCAGTGATGATTATAGGCTGTTACTAACTAAGTAGCTACTAACGAGCCCATGTTTTTTGTGTCGTGTTGTGTCGGCACATTATGACACCACCCCTTCTTCCTATGGGTGTTGTAAGAAGCGATTAAAGGAGTACTGCCAGAAGACGACGGGCAGCAGCAACTTTTCTCTAACATTGGCTACACTGCGATCGTCAGCTTTCCTGCCAAACGATGCGAATTTGGCAAAAGTCTTCCTTTTGGAGAGGCCAGTATCTAGCTGTGTTCTTAAACACGGTGCATTTTCAACCACCTGTAAAACGAATCTCACGTCATGTAACCATTATATGTAACATACTGGCAGTGTTTTTTTTTTACCAAAAATTTGATAATAAAAATATGAAATATTGGTTCAGCTATTTATTTTGTGGTGTGACGCGCACAGATATAGCTGTGTAAGATCCATTGAAACGAAAATGAAAAGTCTGAATCAAAATTAAATATTTTTAAAAAATATATTTTTAATAAAAAAAAAACACTGCCATGATGTTATACATAATGGTCCAATAACGTGGTCATCATTTTTCAGGTGGTTCAAAAAGCACGATGTATAAGCTTATGATGCTGATATTCAGATTTAGTATTACTCGTATATTTATTGAAGTAAAACTTTTTCTAAAAAGCGAATTTCAATAATCTTAATGATGAATGGCTGTAACACATCAGTTAGTTTGAAGTTTCGCGTTAAGTGAGAAAGTTTTGATGCAAATGATTTTAGTAGGTATTGTTCCATGGTGAACAAGCTAAGTATAATGCTGACGGAGATGAATTATGGTGACGTTCATAACATTAAAGAAATATTACTTATATTTATTATACGCTACCAATGCAGCAATGTGAACTATATTTACCTCTCTAGATCTTTATATACCCTCTCATCTGTAATCTCTTTTTAAATGAATTACTAACAATAAAAAAATTGAAAGTATTAATTATTTCGTATTTATTTTAAATAAATTAATTCTTAAGGTTTCAAAAGATTTTATGTAATAAATTTTTGATAAAAAAAACGTCTTATAAATGGTAAAGTAAAAAAAGTCGACTTTAGAAATATTAACAATATTTACTACCAACATGATGATTAATAAATTACGAATTATCCGTCGTATTAAAGAAGCAAACTTTGCATGAAAAATTAAAAATTAATGAAACTATCACAATTTTTTGTCTCAAGTTCGCTACTTTTGAAAACTTTCTGATTTTATATTCAGTACTTTCAGCTATGGTCATAAAATTTAGAACGATCTTTATTGTCGATGAGCTTGCTCCGCCATATTGATCATTTGAGTATTCCAGTTTCCAATTGTACCTAGGTACTGCATTACTCAAACTTCGGACGCTAGTGAAAGTTTGGGAATAGCTTTGAATATATGAATTAGTTAGGGCGCGGCCGCACTGATCTCGACTATTATTTGTGGATCAGTATTAGTGGCTAGATTATCTGAGACTAATTAAACGTAAATTGCTGAAACGTTTTGAAGATTAATTCATAATGTCCAAGTTTGTTTAGTAGCAGTAATTGGTACCTCTTGACTACCAAAGTTAGCTAGTTTTACTTTAACAGATAAATTGATAAGTAAAGTCAATATGTCGTGGTTTGTGAAACATTGGTAATTTTATTATTAAAAAATGTTAAAAGAATGTTTATCTTGCCTTATTCACGGTGTCCATGTACACAATGGGTTCAGCAAGATATTCTAGAAGGGACAAGAAATCTCTACCAAATTACTGTTTCCATCATCATTAACATAAAAAAGACGTGTGGCACTCGGAGACTACCGCGGTAAAGCTATTGCATAGCATTTTTTATCAACTTATGCAATTATAAAACTAAAAAGTATCACCGCTGTGCCGGTCGGAGTGGGTGGTGTTAGGTTATTTTCGTTACGGAATTTGTGGATTCAGTCTCCACGCTCAAGGCCCGCGATAGAAGCTATGCAATAGCTTAATTGTATAATTTTTTGTATTTACTAATTTTGACTTTTGTAATTAAATTTTTCTGTCATTTTGGCAGATATGGTTACCATAGGCAACCATACTGTCAAAATCCTTATTTTCTTCTAATTCTTTTAAATTTCGGAAATTCAAAATTGTTCGATCGTGCCTCGCCCCGAGTGTTAGGTTAGGTTATTTTCTTTACGGAATTTCTGGATTCGGTCTCCACGCTCAAGGCCCGCGATAGAAGCTATGCAATAGCTTAAAACATCAGGCACCTACATCAGAAGGTAACCTATACAGGATTAAATTTTAACCACCTTCCAAATATTTTAATTATTTGGAAGGTGGTTAAAATTTTTTAATATATCAATCTACGAGACAAAAAGCAAATGACGTATTGTTTGTTTTGGTATAGCCCAGTACAAAAATGTCAAGTTAAAGCACTTAAAAAATGTCAGCCAAAAATAAAAAAAAATTGATACGGCCGCCTAGCAACACTTTTTATACGCGATGCGCATCTCATTCATTCATTACGATACTAATCATAAGTTTTTGATTTTCCTTTTATACCTAATAGGCCTGGGACCGTAAAAACTGAAAACTATATTGTGAAAAATATTTTCAGGTGAAACAAGTTTTCACATTTACATTTTTTACTTCATAAGTGGGCTCTATATACTACGAGTACCTACACTGAACGCCTATAAAAATTTTGGAAAGTGGTTAAATTTCATCCTGTATAGGAAACCACTGCTAGTTAGTTACTGTTCTAATCACTCACCTTATTAGAAATCAAGTACACTAAAAAGTATAACTCATAGTTGCTGAGATTTAGATTTCTCTATATGTATAGTCCCTTTTGATGTAGGTCTATTTAATTTAAAGTTATATACCACCGTCATCAAATCAAATTATTGTCGGTTCACCAGCGAAGTGTAGAGATTATAAAATGGGATGATTATGTAAAAATCCTTTCTTTTAAGAAGGGAGGATCATACTCGGCACATATAGGCCCTTATAAAGAATCTCCACGGCGTTCTTTTTTTTTTGTGAGTAACGGTCTTGCTTTTGACTACAACTATACGATTAAGAAGAAGCCTAAGATGGAGCGAGCTTACCCAGAGGTACTGGTTCTCCCACACACCAGCGGAACACAGAAAAACTGTTTGGCGCTGGACTCCGGCAGGAGGGTGGTAGGTGGCCTCTTACGAAGCCTACCACCGCAGAGGGATCTGTTAGCCGTCATCATTGGTTAGAAAACCAAAGATGCCGTTGCCCAGGGTGGACCACTAGGAGGTAGGTCTCACCACCCCTAAAGTCAGTCCTGCGCCACCCACATCCAGTGCTGGCACTGCTGGCAGTGGACGTCGTTTGGCTTAGATAATGATAATTCATTTAAAAATTTCACCGAAAATATTATATAAAAAACGGACCCGACAGACGATGCCCTAACTATGATATTAATTTCGAGTTGGTATAATTGTTAAAAAAATATCAGATACAAATTTATTTATCGACATCGCAAATGCTAACCGCACTGGAAATTGTAACCGTTTGCAGCATGCATTCTGTCAGTGTTAAGTCAAACGCCATTCACTAAAAAAGTTTAAATTGTCAAAAGCGATAAAGGTTACATTAAAAATAATTTAGTATGTTTATTAAGCTTTCTTAAATTCTCTTATTTTCCACGCAATTTTCCTATTTTTTTCTTTCATAAGAACATTCTCTTAACAATAACAAAGAAAACAAAAAAGAATTAGCGAAATCGGTCCAGCCATTCACGCGTGATGCGATGACCAAGGGAAATAGGGATTCACTTAACACAGCTGAAATGTGACATGTAGGAGTAACGTGATTTAATATTTTAATAAGCCTTACATATCGGAACTTGCATCTGACATTTATAATTTTTAGCATTGACCATAAAGATGGAAAATGGAAAGAAACTGTTTAGCCATGGTTGCTTTCTTTGGACCATTGTTTCTTTAATTGGACCTGTGAGTTGTTATCATTGGACTTAGAAAATTTTCTGTAGTGGTCCATTTTACGCAACCATGAGAATTCAAACAAATAAAAGACAATTTATTTAATTATCAACTTCTAATTATTAATGTTGTTTTCCGGTCATTCCTTTTTTTTGTTAAATCTATGCTTCAGACCATTTTTCTCGGATATTTTGTAAGCTAAGCTTCGCACGTCTTTTGGATTAATTCCATTTAAACAGCTTCCCAGCTCCGAAATATGATGAACTAATTTTTTTTCTAAGTCTTGAAAGGTCAACTGTCGAACCTATTATTTGCTTTTCGCCTTTAGCTTTTAAATTGTTGTCCTGCTTGCCTCATTGAGACCAACTTCTTGTTTCCTAAAAGATTGTAGTGCCAGTTTCATGTTTTCTTCATTCCACGCATAATATTCTCCTCGTTTGGCCATGCTACAATGAAAAAATTAAAAATACAATTTCAAAAGTTGCTATGATAAAATAGACACTCAATTCCATTGATGGCAATTCGTACCACAAGGACAAAACTATGAATACAAAAAATCTGTGTACTATTCCGAAAAATAGTTTACAAATCTGATTCGTCAACTAAATAAGGAACTAAATAGAAAAAAAAACGACTTGGAAACCTTTATAAAACTATACTTACATGGTAAATGTGTCACGAGATTATTACATCGAGAGCGCGCGAAACACGGCGACACACGTCCTTCCTCAACGGATCTGACGGCGACACATGCAGGCGCGGGGGTTGTTACTAGTTCAAATAGCTAGCGTTTTGGGCCAACGGTTGATTTTTAACGTACTTCGGTTCAGAGAAATCAAAGAGGTCCAAAGAAAGAGCCGGTCCAATGATCGCAACCTTACCCTATACAACAATATAGATTAGTTGTTTCGGGGTTCCCACCATGTAATTTTTTATTTAACTACTAATAAATAACATATACATACATACATATTATCACGCCTCCTTTCCAACGGGGTAGGCTGAGACCAAGGCCTTTCACTTATTACGATCCTGGCATACATCTTTCGCTTCTTCCACATGCATCAATCTTTTCATGCATGCTCGTCGGTTTAGAGTACGAGAATAAATATAAAGGGCATCCTAACAAGGTTTTATGCGATTTTATATCATAAATATCAATATTATCATAACATGAATGTTTCGATCTCTGTATATTTTGAAATATTTTGTTTTATCTAGTTAAACAGTACTAATTAATTCATTGAATTTCTGTGTACACCAATTATATTTTTACCAACATTCCCTGTTCTTGACAACTCCTCTGGGATAAAAGTTACGCAATGTGATGTAGGTTATGTTCAATAATAAACCGAAGGGCTTTCCCTGAGGACACAAAAAGCTATCAAACGTTCTTCCTATCATTGAAGGTTCGACTCTGAATATAATTGGATAAACTCATGTATTTTTGTTAATACAGACTTACCTTTTATAACCACGTGTTTATTTTTCTATGGAAATGTTTATCATGTCTCATGTCTAACCAATCAAAGGAAGTAATCAAATGATATAAAGTGAAAAAAAAATGCATATTCACAATTAGGAATGTTTATGTGACTCACGTTTTAGCAAGCTATTTGACCTTTCAAGTAATAAAATATTACCTTTATGATCCAAAATATCTATAGCTGGTAAGTTGCTCAGTATCTAGCCTACATTTCTATCTAGACGTCGTACTACATGTTTTTAAAAGAAGCCGGTACTCGTAAGGTTTTAGGTTTGAGACCACCACCACCACCTAAGTCATTGTATTTTAAACTTTTAACTACATTGTTTCCATGTAGTAGTAATAATAAATATATAGACAGAAACTCTAATACATATATTTGAAAGTGGGTTGATGATACCGACGATTACTAGAATTAGTACTTGTACAAAACCATCATAAGCATGTAGTATAGTGTACAACACGAATAAGACACAACTAAACTTTAGATTGGTGTTTTACAAATTCTGTCCAAAACAGTCGAAGTGTCCAATTGTAGCCTATCATTTTCAATTGAAACTTGGTTATTTTTGAGATATATCTTTTTTTGGTCCATGTGCGAATATTAGGGGTTAAAGTATGAAATTGCCGTTTTGTATGGACGAAATCGAGAAAAGTCATTTTTCCATACTAACAATTTTTTAGTTTTTTTAAAAACGACTGAACCGTTTTCGATGCAATTAAAGGTGAAAGTTAGATGGTTATAAAGCTACGCATTATAGTATTTAAATTTCTGAAAATCAAAGTATATAATACAAATATACGTAATTGAAGCAAGAAGGTCAGCTGACACATTGTAAGGGGTCTTTTCAACGACTTCCTTTGAAGTAATAGGTACTAGTATTGCATTTTTTTTTAGTCAAAATTTACTTTATTTAGTTTTTGATACAATACAAAAAGAATTACGCAATAATATGACTATACTTAAGAGCTATAAACAAAATAAAAAGTGGGAAAATAATCGGCAATTTCATACTTTAACCCCTATTATTTGTCACCAACATGACCGACACTTTATCTAGATTCGGATGCCAATACCTGGGTGTACCGTGTTCCGGACTAGTATTAGTATGACGGATTTGCATTCGGCGTCACGAATACACAATGATGTAGATTTATTGGTTTATACCGCGATGGGCCATTTCCTGTGACAAATGGATTGCAAATTGAATTATTGTCAATGAAAATGTTTTGGAATGTCGAAACATGCGAACGTGAATTCGACGTACAGGTGATAGACTGCGTAATAAAGATCTAAACTTGAAAAAACAGTCAGTGCAACTTTTAACCATGCAGTTTCCTAATTAGATATAACTACTTACTACACTGAATATATTTTGAAGAATCATCATCTCTTCCAAATAGTCCTCTCCTAAGGATCTCCACAACGGTCAGTCCACACTTGCATCTAGCGTTTAAATTCCCGCAACCTTCACTTAAGTTTTTTTTGTAATGTCAATGGGTTTGCTCTTGACTACATACTTAGCTCTACGGTTAAGAAGAAGCCCAAGATTGAACGGGCTCTCCCAGAAAGTGGCACTGGTTCTCCCACACACCAGCGGAGCACAGAAAAGCTGTTTGGCGCTGGACTCCGGCAGGAGGGTGGTAGCATCCAGGCGGCCTCTTGCGAAGCCTACCACCGCAGAGGGATCTGTAAGCCGTCATCATATTGGTTAGAAACCCAAAGATGCCGTTGCCAAGAGTGGACCATTAAAGGGGATTCCCCATATCCCATCACTGCGAAATCCCACTCTTTGGGAAGTACTACTATGATCTGTATTTGAAAGGTGTACCTAAAATTATTTAGTAATGAATAACTGAATATTGTTTAACCTCAATATGTTATTAAGAGTTGGTCCATGAAAGTGGTTGGTGATGTTTTGTCCACACGACGACTCAAATTAAGTGGATATTCTCGTGATTTATCTGGTTAATGTTTTTGAAGAACGTTTCTATATTTTGTAGCTCTATTTTACTATTTAAAGTAAAATTTAATTTATATTCGCATCATCGGGGATCAATTTTGAGGTTAACTCTAACTAAAAGAAATCTGTATCGGTTAACCACGTCATAAAAATGTAACAAATTGAGAATCTCTCCTTTTCTTCGGTTTAAGAACTTAAAACTCTTAATAACGTCAAGACCAAAGATCATCAAGGAACAACGAAAGACAGAAATATGTATTAATTTTTCGAGACCTAGAGTAAAAGATACCTTATGTAGTTAGTAGATATAGGTGCGGTTTTCCGACGTAAAGGTTTAGCCTTACTAGCTACCATACAAGACAATGTATGATTTTTTGATCGACAATGTCGATGAAAAGTTTATGTTTTGATGTTTTTTGCAAATTTTACTTAATGAAAAGTAAAATAAATGAAATATTGTTTAATTCAGGTTAAGTTTAAAGCGATACTGAAACACGAGTCTACTTACCGAGTAAAACAACCATTACCAAACATAATTAAGTCGCCATATTCAAGCTGGAGCTAAAGTGTAAACTAACATTGTTATCGGTGGGCTATCTCCGGAGAAACTTGATGATTGTTTGCGCAGCTGTGCCCTAGACACGAGATATAAGTACCTACATAAATCTTAGTCACTGCTTTGTTTTGAGACATTCTCAATGTCGCGATGCGAAAATTTAAAGCTATAAGTATTATGATATGGTATATTTCAATTAAATTTGTCTAGTAGTTTATGAATCGGTCCAAGAAATCAGGGTCCTGACTGCGATCCCCGGATGGGGCTACAAGCAATTGCTCGGGTTTGTGATCACAAACACGCACTTGGTAAGCATGATTATACCTGTACCCATTATTGCTGTCGAAACATGAGTTCAATAATGGACGCCTTTGCCCAACAGTGGGATGTTTATAGGCCGTTTCATTACTTTGCTTTTTAATCACTAAGTTATACGCTTGTTTTGTTAAGAATATACCCATATAACTTAAGTACAGAATTTGTGTGTTTGTATTATGTATGAGAGATCAAATTAAATTGTCCTTAATTACTATGCCCTTCGCATAGATAATTTGAAAGGCATACACTTGTAATTTAACTAGTTCGTTTCTAAAGTGTAACAAATAAAAGAGGGTTATAATTTTCGCGAAATGTGAAAAGTTCCTAAGTGCGTCAAAGTTGCTGTAAACCTAAGCTAACCAATTAACTGGCTTCTGTGTACGTGCGTGGCACGTCTCAATGACAGATAAGAAGTAGTCGGATAGTATTACTAGATGCTATGATAGATATACACCGTGCAATTTTAACCACCTGTAAAACGAAGCCCACGGTATCGGACCATTATGTATAACATCTTGGCAATGTTATTTAATTAAAAAGAAAAAAAAATTGAATATCGGTTAAGCTATTTATTTTGAAACACGCTGTGACGCCCACAGATGTAGCTGTGTAAGGTCCATTCAACCGAGACCCCGCCGCAGCAAAATAATACGTCTGGGCGCGTCACAGCGTGTAGCAAAATTAAAAGTATGAATCCAAAATTAAAAAAGATAATGACCAAAACCAGGCCCAGATTGCGTCTTTGTAATTTTTATTTCAAAAATCTCTTTTCAAATTATAATCGTACTGGTATTTTTGCTAATATCAAATGAATAGGGGTTTAAAAGAAACACTTAAATAGTTGCAAATACATTTCCGGTGTAGTTCCGAAATGAGCCAAAATCGATATTATCGTGTACACACGGGTTAAAAGACTAGGAACTATGAATTTGGAAACTATTTTAAGTACGTCAAAATCGATATTGGTTAAATACGGAACGAAGCGCAATTTATGCCGATTACCTATTACCTACCTAATACCTAGTACCTACCTATATTATGTATCAATCACTGTCATTCGAGCAAAGCATAATTCGGTCTCTCGATTCCGTTTTTAACAACAACAGGTTGATGCGCACACATTATGACAGTGGTTTGTTACCTGAGCTAGGATCGCTTTAATAACATCCAGGCTCCTGCTCCATTTTTAGATTTAACTTATTTGATTAGGGTATATTATAATGTTAAAAAATAAATAACTATGCCATGATGTTATACATAATGGTCCAATAACGTAGGCTTCGTTTTAAAGGTGATTAAAATAGCACGGTGTATATGAAACTATGTCTAGATTCATTTGTTCTGCGTCTGTCTAAGTTTTCAGTGTTACCGAAACAAATTTAAGAACCATTCCATTCTTCTCTTAACCTCCACATACAATACGACATTTAACTTTTTTTACTTTTATATAGGTATATTTTGATACATTAAAAATAAATGCTCAGATCATTAGGTGTGTCTAATATTAGTCTTAAAATTAATAATATACTGTGCCTTATTACCCCTCTCAATGAACTTACCAATAAAAAGGCATAAAAGTCGTCTCCTCTAAAGTGACTAAAATAAAATAAATAACTTCAATCTTATCAAGTATCAAGTATCGCCAGAACATCTCGCAGGTAGACATCCAATACGTTTGTCGATGGCTCTCGAGTCCGCTGTGCCATCCAATATACGTCCGGCTACGATGCTACGAGATGATGCTACGGCAAACAATCTCACTCGGCGCAGTGCTACGACTGAGTGCTACGAGATAAATTGTAAACAAGTAAAAGAAAAAAATGGTTCCTTTCATTAACAAATAGTATATTGAAAATGTGGCTAACACCTCAATTTTATTTATCCAGTTATCCAGTCACCCACCCAATACAAGGAATACATTTTCTATTGTGTCTAGTTTCTTTGCAATTAAAGGCTTAAATGGTATTGTTTTATCAAACTACGGTACATAATATCAAAATGGTTTTAGAAAAATAGCCTATATAAAGTTTTTCGAATCACACATTGACTTTATCATCACAATAAATACGGCATAAAAGAAACTGTGAATGGTATAAGTCATTCGTGAAAAGAAGGAAATAGGAAACCACTCGAGGACACAATTACTTTGCAAACATTCTCTTTTCATATCATTTATTATCTTATAGGGAAGCCATAAAATCTTCGACACCGCAGGTTATTTTATTGTATTTATTTTGTTAAAAGCTCTAGGTAAATATTTAGAAATAAAATGGAAATGTTTTAGTTACTACTTTGAAGTTAAAAATTATATTATGACATCTTGAATGTGGCAGCTTGATATTTCGGTATTTCATTTTTGTTGCTGATATTCATTCTGATTTAGATTTTTTTGATTTTGTGTTATAATTCGCAAATTACTCTTAAAAAAGTAAGTAACAGCCTATAATCATCCCACTGCAGGGAAAAGGCCTCCATCATTGTATTCAAGTTACCACAGCAATGATGGGTACTGGCATAATCACCACGCTTGCCAAATGCGGGTTGGTGATCACAAACCCGAGCAACGTTCGAAAAATCGAAACTTTTTGTTGCCCAACCCGGGGATCGGACCTGGGATCTTGGCCCGGTATTTAAACCACTAGACCAACGGGGCGTCTTCTTATTTAAATATATTTTTTCTCTAAAATTGTCTACAAGAGGACTTTTATAAAATATTGTGTAAAGTAAAGTCGTCCTATTATCATCCCACTGCAGGGCTAAGGCTTCTATCATTGAATTCGAGTTACCACAGCAATGGGTACAGGCATATACACTACGCTTGCTGAACTCGGGTTGATGATATTTGGCGCAATTGGCTCATCAACCCGAGCAATGTTCAAAATTTCAAAACTTTTGCCCAACCCGGAGATCGAATCCAAGATATTGGCCTAGTATTCACCACTACACCAATGGTGCGCTAATTATGTGTGTTTATATGCCATGGAGAGTACTCATTTCACATATTCAATTACTAGTTAGTAAATTTTTAATCAATATCTCAAGTTATTGAATGTTGATATAAATACCTACATATTTTATCTTTTAAGTAAGTATATCAACTCTAATTACCAACTAGCAATATCCGTATAAACACTCAGCAAATTCTAGTTCTGTGCTCAACGGCCTACTTTGGGAGTAGATATTTCATAAAAACGCGTCTCGCTCGCAAAACTTTTTTATTTATCAAATACAGGCCCGGGCAATATTGCCCGGAGTGGCTGTAAACCTCGGCGGGCAAAGCAATGGCTCGACTGGGATAAGTTTGTCTTCCATGCTCTGTGAGATTTCACACTTCTTAAATCCGAGCAGACTTATCCAATCTGTTTTTAGCCTATAGATAGATTGGGTCGGAAAATCAGTCGTGCTCTTGAACTGTTTGTAGGCCTAGTAAAACGGGTAGTTGGCTTCTAAGTTCAAATACTAAGTCTGTTTAGGGCACTTAGCTATTCGTTACGTATTATAAATTAAAAAGACTTATTATAAATTAAATACTGGCAAGTTTCATAACAGTTGTACAGAGTAAAGTTGTTAAATCACCTTTTGCAACAGTTTTTGCAATAAATTGGAAAAAAATGTGTCTTTGACCGTCAGTATGAGCTGTTCTGTCAGGTATAGTTCTTAAGACAAAAATGATCTTAGTAACAGGCAGCACCGTCCTCCTTCTACTAGTTGGTAAACTGCAATCCACGTGCCAAGCGTGGCAATTATTGGTAAAATCTTCGTTTATGAGGCTTGTGTCCAACTGTGGACAAATAAGGCTGTTGATGATGCTGATGTAAAGTAAAGTAGTAACGGCAAAGGCCTCCATCATTGAATGCATGTTATCAAAGCAAGTATAGATGGATGATGATGATTATATTAAATTCACTAAACTTATACTTAACATATACGTTTTAAAAAAAGACTAAGATAAAATTGCATTTTACTTGAACCATGTATTCTCTAGAACAGGGTTTCTTTAAATGGGATTCATGGACCTCTAAGGGGTCCGTGGCACTTGTCTATGAGGTCCGCAGAATGAACGTAGCAGATAGAATGTGCCTTTGTCAAAGACAATTCAACAATTATTGTACTCATTGAGACCAAACAGCAGTACCATTCTTATGAACTTAGTGATGAAAAAACCAATAAGAGTACTTTTTATTAATATAATTTATACAAGGTTATTTTTCATTTCTGCAAATATTTTTGAGAGGGGTCCGTGGGAAATCTTGAAATTGTTAAAGTGGTCCGTGATTCAAACCAGTTCAAGAAACCCCTGTCCTAAAGGTAGTTACCTAATATGTAGATTCAGTTTAAAAATAATAACTACAAATTTTCAAAAGAAGCTTCACAAAAGGTGGAGAGCTTACAGAAATCGTACAAAAAGTACTCAGTAGAGATTCTGATGTTGCAAAAGCTTTATCTATAAAACCTTAAACAGCGCAAGAACCTATTCAAAGATGCAATTTAACTATATTCGTATAGTACGAGGGTAAACAATTTGTTGTAAGTAAGATTTTAAATTATGAACCAATACAAACTAGGAACTCAACAAAAATTTAATGAAATATATCTGTGAGCTCTTTTTTGAAAAACTGTCCTCATTTTTATCCATACTAATCCATCCAAATGAATTCGATGTGATAGAATATGGCGTATCTGACACGTTTTCACGATTAAATGGCGCCACCCTTTTCCTTTGTATGTGTGTCGTACGAGGCGACTGAAGGATACTGTAAGGAGAAGACGAGAAGACTAAAATTAAAATATATTTGCTTTTAATGAAGTAATTAATACGTAAAGCTCCTCTTTTTAAGCATCAAAGCTTAACTGCCCATTAAAACAGAATTTTGTCAGGATGCAGAAATTCAATAATTTATGCATTTCATGAAGTTTTTTTTGCATAATACAATTTTAATTATCTGTCCTTTTTACGACGAAACTGGCAAGTTTTAAAACGTGTTATGAATTAAAATTGCAATATTTAATGTAGGTATTACTAAAAGCTTTGATTTTACTTTATGTAACCTAGTTCTTAAACAAATTGGCTTTAAATTCCACTACTAATTTATACCGCTTTCCGATTTGCATCGCAAATTAATTTAAATTGTTTCCTTTGTAGTTTTTATTAAATTATTCATGTGTTAGCTTTTGAGCAGTACCTATTTCAGTGAATCAAAAAAAACGTTACAATTTTTTTTAATAATTTCATTCCAATGGGATTTTAATTTTGTTCAAAGTTTATGGGCTGCATGATAACATTAGGAAATGAGTCAGATACAAACATGCTTAGAAGATTCTGGTAACCAAAGAACAATAAACTATTATGTAAGGTTCATATTATGTTTATGTTAACTAGCTATATGGTATAAGTTAGTTTTTATCAAGATTTCTAACATTTTATCTTGTATTTTTATGAGTTTTCTGTATTTCGGCACTGTTTCATAGCTACATGTCACAAATCTTTAAAACAACGTTATGTTTAAGTGACTCTTAAAGTTTAAATCGGTAGCTAGTAGACTCATATAACCTTAAATTACAGTATACCTATATTTTTCTAATTTTATACTTCAACCAGCCGCGATCCCCGCTACTTTGTTAGCGTTGCTTTTTGATTTTAATAAAAAATATATCAACTTTTACCATTCAACGGAAATAACCTATATGCTAGTACAACCTATTTACCCAACCTACATAGTTACATATTCAGATCCGTTCTATTGCTCTGGCGTGATTAGATTACAAGCTTTCAGGAAAACATTCGCATTTACAATTTTAGTAAATCTCTTAGATAATATTATCCGCAGTCTTACTGCACAGACAGTTTTTCAAGTCCACGTACTAATTAGTTAACGTATAATATTATTTATAAATAGGTAAAATTAACTAAGGGAATAAAAAGTAAAAGATATCTTTTAAGATTTCATTTCCATTTATTAACAAATTCAGGTACCAATGATAAATCTCCAAACCAGAACCAATATTTACAACTCAACAATTACTAGAAATACTTAGCGTACGCGTACGGGGCAAATTTGGCGTATGGGTAATTGTAGCCGAAGGGGATAGCGGAGTAGGGGATCGCGTACGCGGCAGGGACGACGGGGGTCGAGATGAGCGCGGGGTCCTTCCTGACGAAGGCGTTGAACCCGTCCGCGCCGGCGGCGTAGTCGACCGTGCGGCGCGTGCCGTCCGCGTCCAGCAGCGAGTACTGCCCGCGCACGTCCTGGCCCACGCGCGTCTCGGCCTGGCTCTTGAAGTCGCCGGTGAACGAGTCGGCCACGTCGTACGCGAAGCTGCTGATGTCCCCGGCGCTGGCCACGGCTGCGAGAGCGAGGATCACAAAGAACTGGAAGGGCAAAGTTTACGTAGAAGAGCAAACTTTTGTTCAATAGATGTTTAGAGATTGTTGTGTTAGAGTCGTTAATGTTGGTGTTCGTATACATGTCGTTAGTATGACACAGCCTTCTAAGACACTCGTAACAATTTAAGTAATTTAGGTAATATCGTAATACGAGTACAACACTCCAATTCTAAATAACTAACCAACCAAGCACTTCTTACTGTAGAAATCAAAAACAATGAAGGTCCAACAAAAGCAGAGAAAATATGGAAATATTGGGATTTTTGCTGGTGACCCCTTGTAGTCGGTGTTTCGTCCTCTCAACCTTAAGTCGCCGTTTTATGATATTGGATGATATTACTATCTTCTTCTTCTTCTTTGCCTCTTCCCATGTTAGGTGGGGTCGGCTCTCCTTATCCTTCTGCGCCAGGAAAATCTGTCCTGGGTTGTCGGGTCAGGCAGTTGGGACTTCCTAACCAGATTGGCCATGATTATAATTATTTTATCAAAATGCATACCTCATGATGACAAAAATTCCGCACTCCATACTGACTCCTAAGTGAGTTCTTTAAAGTCAATTTAGATAGAAAAATGGAGATGGAAAGAAATTTATTGAAAAGTTATTGAGTTACTGATTTACATATCATATTTTTTTACAGTTATAGGGCTATTGACTTCTTAGAAATATTTAACTATACATAAAACATGAGAAATACAGTCCCATTGAAAACAATACTTCAGTGTGAAGTATTATTTTAATCTCATGTTTTATACACGCCATAATGCAAAATCAACCATGCTTAGTTACAACTTACATGACTTTCGGATGGATGAAACCAATTCAGTTTAGGTTAGGAGGTTTTTTTTTGTCACTGATTGTGTATTTAGTTGTTTTATTTAATGTACAGATTAAAGCAAAATTAATTATATAAAATGATTGTCGTTGTTTCATTTTTGCAACCAAGAGGGTCAATGGCGTCGTAAATGTCATTAAGGCGGTGGTACACATAAAATTTAATGTTACAGTTTTTTATGCGAAAGTGGTAATAACTGAGATTAAAACAGAATAGCCTTGTTTTATGCTAATTATGCTACAAAACAATCAACGCAAGAATGCTAAAAAGATTTACTTTAGGTAAGTTAATGTATTAATTTGCAATAAAACTAGTGCATAAAATTGCAGTAAACTTATCCCTTCATCCGCAAGACAAAGGCGTAGACTTACAGATATTTTTTGAGATACTAATACAGTCGAATTTGTAACCTAATTCAAAAAAGGTAAGGTTCTCAATGCATCGAATTCTTTTTAAAGGTTTTTGTCTTAGAATAAGCTATATTAGTAACTAGCGATACCTAGAAAAAAAACCTTAAGACAAAGTTAATTTCAGATTGAATCACTAAACTACTATTTCCTGAATATTAATACCAAATTTAATGAACGGTCAGATTAATTATTTTCATAATATGACCGTTCATTAAAAAAAAGCTTTCGCTTTGAGTAAGTTTAATCCATTTAGGCTTATTCATATTTTAAGCGATTGAATTGTGGTAGTGTACTTAATTATCATTAGGCATTTACTAGCTCAAATTTAACTGTTAATCACCAGTAAACAATATTCTATTACATTGAGCTTTGTAGTTAATAATTCTATCAGAAGCTAAAACATGTAACATGTTTAAGCTAATTATATTAATAATTATAGGAACGTACTTATTGTTGTGAAGTCATGTTTTTTGCCATAGTATTGTTATGAATGGTAGGTAATATCGATATACTTTATCATCGCAATGACATATATTTATAAATCACATTAAAGTGAGAACACTAAATTTTCTAAAACTAAGTATTTGATAATGATGTTAAATTCATTATTATTATGAATTTCAATCAGCTTACCTTCACAACCATTTTGGATATTTCTTGGTGTTGTGACTACGGTGGATCTCAAGTAATTGATGTCCATACCAATAAATACAAGTGTATTTATATCATCGACAGTATGTTTATCTCATGTAAATCCAGGAAGCGAAGCGCAACTCCAATCTAGTCTGATAAAGGTTACGGCATATTAAACAGGACAAGTAGAGTAAGAGAATCCAGTAATTCACATTCCTGCACTGATTGAAAAATTATGCCTATTAAAGATTGGGCTCTGGTCTGGTTTTAAAGATGAATAAAATATTTTCATTAAAATTTTGGTGACTAATGCCAAAGAGTGTTCGTTAATTTACTTGTATTGCTAAAGTTTCAATGCATATTTCCAAGTAAGTTTTTTTTTCTTCAATAAATTAACGTATTAAATGTACAAGATATTGTATATTTTTAGTCATGCAGGACTCGAACGTAAAAAGGACAATGTCCATCAAGGTAGAAAGACATTTAAATTGGACTTACCATAAGAAAACTAAATATTACAAACCAGTGAAAATGTGTAAGTACCTAGGTAGTCTTATCGCTAAAAACGGTCTCTTCCAGGCAACCTTAATATGAAATATAAACTTTTGTTGGAAGTTTCAAGAATATTTTTTCAGTTCAAAGAATCTGAAGATTCTCACAATCCAAATCTGTGGACCAGAAGAGAGACCTACACCAGTCTTGGACACTTTCGTAAAATTAATTAAACCAATCAGTTAATAGTTTTTCGTAAATTTATCACTTCAAATATGAAATGTGAAATAAAATATCAATTTCCAAGGTAAGTGTTAATTTTCATTGAACAGTTAATATTTAAAAAAATGTTTTTGCAATCAGCTCTACCTTAATCTACCTTATATTCAAGGGAAAATTCAACAACTCTGAAAACCATAGCACACCGTTATCTTCTCAGTAGGTTTAAAATAATAATCTTTTTGTTGTTCTTTCATAAACTATTACCAGTGAACATTGCAAAGGTTAAAATAACTTCACTCAACCATAACTGAAAATTAATCGGAAAATCTATTGTTTAAAATCAGCGAACGAGAGACACTATAGTCAAGCTTTGGTTTACAGATTAAACTTCATAGCATAGTGTCCGGAGAGTATTTGTATTCACTATGGTACTGTGAATGTACGAACTTCAAAAGTTAGTTTAGTATGCTCCTAGTGAAGTTCGAAAGGCAAAATCGTATTTTAGATTGTCATTATTACATTGCTGGCACATTTCTTTCAGGCGCTTAGTAAATTTGCATTGAAACTTCGAAATTGTATTAAAATTTAATATCCTTCAACGTTAAAATTACTTGTATGCAAGAATCATCAGCTTAATCAAATAAATTTCAACAGCCTTAAATAAACTTGAACTTGACTTGCACCAATTACAATATTTCGTATACTGGGAGCCTACTTCTTCTAAACTCCTAACAAAACTTTATTTGTGTTGACGAATTTACTCTTTCAGACTTTGATCATGTGAAAAAGAATGATGCCACTGTAATTTTTCGTTAAACTATTTTATTTCTCAACTAGCTGTTCCCCGCAACTTCGTCTGCGTCAATGTTATTATGATCGCGATTATTTTTGCAACATTTTTCACTGATGCTTCGCTCGTGATGTTATATAGCCTAAAGCCTTCCACGATAAATGGACTATCCAACACAAAAATATTTTTTCAATTCGAACCAGTACTTCCTGAGATTAGCGCGTTCAAACAAACAAACAAACAAACAAACTCTTCGCTTTATAATATTAAGTATAGATAACCATTACTACCTACTACCAATTTATAAACCTAGCCTAGCCTAGCCTAGTGTATTGTAGGCATGTGTTACTCACAACGCTGGAGCAAAGCCTTGAATATTGTTTATTATACAGTAATTTGTTTGACATAAGTAATTTTCGAACTACTTATACCTACTCTTCCTAACAGTTTCCTAGACAAATGCTATCTATCAAAGGTACTATAATTAATTTGATCTAAAATTAACATACTGGTTTCATCTTTGTGATTTTTGGATTCTACTCTATTTCTCTTAACGCCTACATTTCATGGCAAAATAGAGCCCGAGTTTACAATAACGAAATAGTTCCGGACCTTTCCATGTTTTGGGTGATGTTAGGCTTTCATAACTATATATAAATAAGCTAAGGTTCTTGTACCTTTTCAAATACCTTCCCGCCTTCACATTACCAAGGCCGCTATTGAAGTATCAGGCCACTGGGCAGTTACAGAACAATATTTATAACATTTAAAAATGGAACTCTATGGCCTTTCAGAATACTTCTAGATTATGCCCACAGCTTTTTATTACTCCTGCCTTGGATTGATTTATCGTAGCAATTTGTTTACTAAGTATTTCTTGTAATTTTATTTTTCCCTAATTAAACCTACCTACATTGATAGTGCAGGTTACATATTCGATATTCCTTCTATCAACACGCATCCAGTACAACAAAAACAAGTCTATATACTCGTAGGTAGAGATAAAAAAATCGGTAAGCATAAATTTTAAAATGATACTTGACGGTTTTACTGTGTACAACCCGTAAAATGTATATTATCATAAACTGTAATTTTTATTATGGGCTACAAAACTGCTATTAGCTACAAATTTTAAGACACTTTTTCTACTAGATGACATGAGAGGCGACTAAAGGAGAATTGCGAGAAAGAGACAGGCAGCAGCTTTTTCTCTATACCATCGGTCAAACCGCGATAGTCAACCCGCCGGTAAACCTGGCGAACACAAAACATGGAAAAAGTTAGGAAGGCGATGATGGCGGGGCAGGCGCGCCAAAGAGGTTACGAGCAAATTCTTAAACTTCTGCCCAAACGTGAGCGCTGTGATTGGTTTCTTTTGACGTCTTGCGACCATAATGGTCGCGTGACGTCAGAAGAATTCGCTTGATTGGCGATCTTTGAACACTTTTACGCGTAGTGGCCCACGCAAGCGGCGTCATCGGTTCTCATACAAATGGCGCACGACAGCCTTTCTAACCTTTTTCAGTGTTCTTTGGTGGCGAATTTGGCAAAATCCACCTTTTGTCGAGGCCTGTATCCAGAAGTAGACTGGTATAGGCTGGTGGTGATGATGGTAAATTAGATTATAGCAAAGTTGTATTTTGATAACACTTTTAATGCTACAGTAAAAGTTGGTCATATTTGTCATTGCCAAAAAAGGACTACACAAACTTTGAACCGTAATTCGTACGTTCGAACATTTGTCTGAAACTGTTTAATACGGGTAGTAAAGCGTCAAAGCAAAGATGTTTAGGGTCGGCTCGATGGTTGACTTGCGACTATAATGGTCGCGTGACGTCAGAAGAATTCGCTTGATTGGCGATCTTTGAACACTTTTATGCGTAGTGGCCCACGCAAGCGGCGTCATCGGTTCTTATACAAATGACGCATGACAGCCTTTCTAACCTTTTTCAGTGTTCTTTGGTGGCAAATTTGGCAAAATCCACCTTTTGTTGAGGCCTGTATCCAGAAGTAGACTGGTATAGGCTGGTGGTGATGATGGTAAATTAGATTATTACAAAGTTGTATTTTGATATAACACTTTTAATGCTACAGTAAAAGTTGATCATATTTGTCATTGCCAAAAAAGGACTACACAAACAAATTTGAACCGTAATCGGTACGTATAGTATGTCTACATTTGTCTGAAACTGTGTATTACGGGTAGTAAAGCGTCAAAGCAAAGATGTTAAGGGTCGGCTCGATGGTTGGCTGATGCAAATTCTATATCGGAAGTGCTAAGTGATGTAACGCGAGCACTACACAAGTTTGCCTAATAGTTAAATTAGAAAAAGTCTTCGTTTTTCATTTAGAATATTATTTTCTTGAAAGAGATAATTTATGCCAAATTGATGTTTTGAAAATGTGTGATGTGTGAAATTTCTTTCTATATTTATGATGTTCCCAATAAGAGTAGTGTGGTAACTTGAATTTAATGATGGAGGCCTTTGCCATGCAGTGTGATGATTGTGGGGAGTTACTATTACTTTTTGTAACAAAGCTTACCAGATTTAATATGAAGCTTGAAATAGTTTCTATGTCAATATTTAAATTAATATAATTGACTTTCAAAATTAAAACTTTAAATCAATTGTATTGCCCTATCTGATGATTTCATTAGTATGCAGATTTATCATATTTATAATTCTCACAAGAAATCTAAATTTTATTTGATAACCCAAGAAAAGTACCTACCTACTTAGTATTTATAAAAACTATATATTTTAGACTTTATGAACTTTCAACATCCGAAAAAAAAACTTTATAGATGTTTTGAGACTATTTTTAAGCAAATGAATTGCTGATGTAAATTAGAAATTTCTAATCACTGAAGTTTTTGTAAGTTTCATTATGTACCTAATCTGATAAGTAAGATGTCCAATTTGTCCGTGCTGAGAATTTTGGTATATTACCTGCTTAAAAGTTATGTACAACGTTATATTAATTCATAAATTTATAAATCTTAATCAAGTAAAATAAAAAATAAAAATAAAAATAAATTCATTAATAAACCTTTCGCAGAACATAAATAAAAATATTGTTAACAAAATTCCGTGCAACTAATACCACTCTAGCGGGGTCTAGTTAGTCTCGTAAGTTAATATAAACTTAACTTACCCGGGAATCTTGTACAGAAAGAACTCAGACCAGGGAACATGGAAACAATTTGTCCCCAATGATTAAGCTCCACCACTCAGCCAGATTACCCGTTGTTAATTAAGGCACGGTCGCTGCAGTACACAAAAATGCATTTACACTGGATGATATTTTGTAAACCTTTTCTTTTCCATTCTTTCTTACACAAACTACTTATTATTAGTTGGTTGGTGTGATTGGGTGTAATGGTGCGGTGATCAGCCTATTACGCATTAATTTTATAATGTATTATTATTATTCTTCACGTAGTAAAGATTAGTCTGGTTACTGAATAGATGACTTGTACCTAGGTCCTATCGAATAATTTTTTCTTATCATGACACTCTTTATTAAATTAAAAGTTATATTTTTTTAAACAATGTTCATTCTTAGGCAACATTTTGTTAATTGTTTCAATTTGCACGTCTGCATGTAGGCTGCATACATTTATTTTATAATTAGCTCTAAGACCTTAATAATAGGGGTTAAAGTATGAAATTGCCGATTATTTTCTCACTTTTTATTTTGTTTATAGCTCTCGAAAACGGTTCAGGCGTTTTTAAATAAACTAAAAAATTGTTAGTATGGAAAAATGACTTTTCTCGATTTTGTCCATACAAAACGGCAATTTCATACTTTAACCCCTAATATCATGAATGTACGTATTCTAGCAAAATTTTCCTGATTTTATTTACAAATATCGTATCGTGTAAAAGTATCTAAAGGGAAAGTAAAGATTTTCGCAGCACAATTGCAGTCTAGGTGAAGTGGAGAGAAGGGCTTTTCAGACAGTTTTTGGCATCGTGGACGCAATTGTGTTAGGAAGTCTACATTGTAAACCTTGGTTCAACTTATTTGAAAATAGTTTACGTCTCTAACTCGCGTTTAATAGGATCTTATAACTTGATTGAGCCCAGCGTTCGAAACACTTTACAGCGTTCATGGTCATGGATGGAATAAGGTGTCATAAGAGCATGAATATAAAGTTTAAATTTTCTTTAAAAGTAACTTACTTAAAACAAGTAAATTCGCAAACAATGTAAAATTATCACCATGAGCACCAGCCTATATTAGTCCACTGTCTGGTCCAGGCTTCTTGCTAAAGACGCCACGCTTGGCAGACGGGTTTGGCGATCGAAGATTTTTCCAATGGTGGAAAGAAGACGTCACTGTCCCCCTTCTTCTGGCAGTACTCCTTTAGTCCCCCTTTTGAAAATAGAAGAGGTAATAGTGCTCTTCTTTTAATGTGTTGTCAATTTTATAAAACATTAAAATGAAGTAAGCCGGCTTTTGCTACGTGCAAATACGGAATCCTACTCTAAAGGTAGACTTCGGAGCAATGCGGGTTGCGGCTTGCGTCGTGCGACATGCGTCACTTGCGGCCCACGCGGCCATGCGGCTTTACTTTGAATTAAAGGAGTGTATGAAACCATTTCCGAGCGAAGCGTCGCGGCCGCATGCGTCGGTCGGAAAGGGTTTCATACACTCTTGGCCGCGTGGGCCGCAAGTGTCGCGTGTCGCACGACGCAAGCCGCAAGTCGCATTGCTGCGAAGTCTACCTTAAGCGTAGCCTCCTCACACGCACTTGGCCTTGTAGTGTATGAGCCACCTCGCCCCCCGCCTTAGTACCTAGGTATATAGATATAAGCCCTACTGTAGTTGTAAGTTGAAGCTATTATTAAACATAACAGTGCGCACATAACACATCTTAAACGGCCGGTCCTAATAACCTATCTATCTTCAGTTTTGGCATATCGTAGATAGAAAACAACTTCTGTCTTTGTTTCTCTGTACGGAAAAATCAGAGATAAAAACTGTTTCCTATCTCCAAAATGTCAAAACTGGCGATAGATAGATTATTGGGACCGGCCGTTACTCGACACCATCGTCCCACATTACAGCCTATATCCCCGGCCATGGCCATACGACTATAATTTTTAGGGTTCCGTACCCAAAGGATAAAAACGGGACCCTATTACTAAGACTTCGCTATCTGTCTGTTTGTCCGTCTGTCCGTCTGTCCGTCGCTCTGTCACCAGGCTGTATCTCAAGAGCCGCGATAGCTAGCCACTGAAATTTTCACAAATTATGTATTTAAGGGGGGCTCCCATACAAAAAACCCGTTTTTTGGCCTTTTTGGTACGGAACTCTTCGTGCATGAGTCCGACTCGCACTTAGCCGGTTTTATTAATTCAGCAAACTCTATTATTTATATCCCTGACTGCCAAGAGGCACAAACGTGAATTCAAAAACCAATTCACTACCTCGAACACTGAGATGCAAGAGGTCTTCTTCTGAGACCTCTACATCTTGCTCAACTACAAATACTCCTGCTTGTATTGTCTCTAGACTACTAGAATCTTACCACATACCTACTTACTTATTTTAGCTTAATAAAAAACAGACATTTAAAATTAATTTGGTCAAACCTCACAACTTCCCAACACTTTGCAGCTTGTTACTATCTCGTGAAAAATTAGACTTCTCATTTTCGTTCAAAACTTTTAAGCATTTAAAATTCCTCGAGAAATTACGAGAATAATCTGCTGTACAGTCGCTAAACTTCATCGCAGTCAGGGTTGGCAAGTAAATAATTAAAAGAATCCGGTCTCAGATGTTTAAAGAATTCAGGATTTTTTCAACTGGACTAATCAGAGCTTTCCCTGTCAAAGTTGAACGTTGAAAAAGTTTACTCATTTGCGGACATTCACTAAGTTGAGAAACCGATATATTTAATACTATTGATTATTTATTTATTGGTCTGCAGGATCTATTGATTCTCTTGTTAAACATTAAATTCGGACACTGTCAACAGAATTATTAGATGTCACAAGATTTAATTAATTAGTTTTTCTGTGATCATGGCGTTGGCAACAGTGCCGAAATAACAGTAACTCATAATAAACAAAGACATGGTGTAAACTCTAAATCAATTAACTATAATTATAGTCATGTGATTTTCTTTTTTCAAGTCATCTGGTTATTTTATATATCCAAAACCTTAAACCTGAACCTTACTAACCGACGATTAGTCAACCTTAGTGATCTTAAATAATAATAAATAAATAAATGTGGACCACATCACATACATTGTTCTGATCCCAATTTGAATAACTATTTAAAGCATTCGTATTTTGGAAACCAGAAACAACGAAGGTACCACAAATACCCAGACCCGAGAAAATGTAGAAAAGCACTTTTATCCTACATTGACCCGTCCGGGAAACGAACCCGGGACCTCGGAGCAAGCGATACCTTGAAAACCGGTGTGTACGCCACTCCGCCATGGAGGTCGTCAAAGTGATATACAACGGTTTCAGCTTCGAATCCCGCAAAGGGCAGATGAACACAAACATTTGAACTGTTTTGGATATCATTGTGTTAATTCTTTGTTATGCATTAGATAGATAACACTTTATGGCACAAAATAAAAGAAAACAAATAAATTACAAAGAAGAGAAAATGTACAAATAGGCGGCCTTATCGCTTTAAGCGATCTCTACCAGACAGCCTTTGGGTAGAGGAAATTTAGTTTTAGTCGAGTAGGGGTAGCACTGTGCAAGACAAGCGATGTATAACAGGTACAATAACATACATGTTACTAAAATACAATACACATACCTACATACCAATACCTAATATACAATACACATAATACAAAATAATATACCTACTTAAAATACATTTGACGACCATTTGGATCAGCGGTAGTTAACGCTGCTTCTGAGCCATGGGTCGCGGGTTCGATCCCCGCACAGTACAAATATTTGTGTGCATGAACATGTCTGTTTGTACTGGTCTGGGTGTTTTCTATGTATTATAAGTATGTATTTACAAAAAAAAAAAAAGTATATAAGTAAGTTTATCGGTTGTCTAGTACCCCATACGACAGGGTACTTAATAGTACCTTAATTTGGGACTAGATGGCTCTGTGTGGCCCGGTGAGGCATGTCTTAAATAAATATTTATTATATACACCATGCATTAAATATAACTGAAGTTCTCCTAAATAAATTAGTTCAAAATACTTACACATACAGTGATACTTAATAGTACCTTAATTTGGGACTAGATGGCTCTGTGTGGCCCAGTGAGGCATGTCCTAAAATATATTTATATATTTATATTTATATATTTATATATTTATATTTATATATACCTAACATTACAATACGTAAAGGCATAACGTAGATCGGTTTTATACAGAATTGCTAAATACTAAATCAGGTTGCAACTTTTTTATTTATGGTAACCCTATAACAGACTGACTGAGTGTGAAACGAATTATTAAAATGGTAGTAAAGTTTTTTTTTATCTTATTAACAGAGATATAACATCTGGGACTAGAGCTATAAAAATCGGTTCTCCATAATGGAATTAAGGAGTACCTGAAGTTAACTAGAGCATACTTGCTATAACGGTGACCTGGTTAGAGTAACAGAAAACATTGTGGGTGGATCTGGTTAACTTGTATTTTTGTTAAGTTCTGTTTTCTTTGTTAAACTGTTTAATTTGTTGCAATCGCTATATGGTACTTCTGTGATAGTATTGGGTCACCTTAAAACTTAGTTAGGTTGTTTATTAGTCTTTCGTTTTGGTTGATAAAAAAAACCTTTAGTTAGTTTAACGTCATGTACCTTAATAAAGAAAATGGTTTTATTTCCAGTTTAAGTTAGTTTAAGTACAAAGTTTACTATTCTTACGAATATTATATAGGTAAGTAGGTACTAATAATAATGTTAATACGAGTTTGGTTTGATGTTATTGTAATTTGATACAGAGATTGATAAAAATTTGTCTGGGAACGCACTTATTATATTACTTTTGTCTTGAAAGATAGGTCTATGGGTTCTTGTGATTATTTTTTTTGTTTTTCATTATAAAATACATAAATAAATGTGGATAACATCAGTGAGTAACTATTAAAGCACTCGTATTATGGAAATCAGAAACAACGAAGGTACCACACGCACCCGGACCCGAGAAAAAGTAGAAAAACCCTTTTTTTCTACATTGACCCGTTTGGCAATCGAACCCGGGACCTCAGAGCAGGCGACACCTTGAAAACCGGTGTGTTTGCCACTCCGCCACGGAGGTCGTCGATTATTAAAGGGATCAATATACGTTCTTCTTACCTAGTATAGAAGACAGGTTATATCATAAATTCTACATTTTATTTGCGAGCGAAATCGCGGGCAACATCTAGGTAGTGCAGTATAAATACAAAACCAATTAACTTTGACATGATAGATTAAAAAGACTCACATATCGTGATATCAATTATGACGCAAATTATTTTTAACTCTGCATAATCCAATTAAGTGGTTCAATCAGAATTTATAATATCCCTGTTTCACAATCCCACTGACTTATCAGGCATGTTTCTTATTTCAGTTTATTAAAAAGCATTCAGATGCTATGCCAAATTTATTAAAACACGCTAAAATGTGTTCTGAGTTTTTTTATTGGTAGGCAACGTGTATACAGGTTGCTCGAAACATAGACCGTCTATTTTTTTGGGTCCTTTAATTCATTTCCCCTATGGGTTATAAGTTCTAAGAGATCATAGAGATACGTTAATTTTTCTTAAATATCTGAAATAGGACATTTGAAGCCCCAGTTCAAACATGCTTATTCACGTGGTTATGCAACGTATGAAAGTCAATAAAAATCTTAGAGGAGGTTCTAAATGCAAAATTTTGGTTTAAAAATCTTTAGGACATGACCATGATTTTAACACCTAGAGTCCTAGGATGAAAAGGTAGACCCCCAAAAAATTTGACGATCATGTACCGACCACCGTATATAAATACGTGAATGTAGGAAAAAGAAATAATTTCTGAGTGTTCGCTCACTAAAAGAAAAGTAAAATTCCTTCTCTTTATATTGGTGTAAAAGGTCGCAAAGGAGTACCCCCAGTAGTAAACGGGCAGTAGAGAAGAGTCTTTCCACCACTGGTCAAACTGCCGTTGTTAACCCGCCTGCCAATCGTGGCCATTATGGCAAATCCATTAGAGATGCACATCTTTGATCAATAAAATCAGTAAAAAGTTTTATTTCTGCAAATAGGCCCCAGGAGGCGCTTTTACACTATGTAATGCACGTTTGTTTACGTTTGTGACCAATTCAAGTAATTAATCAAGATTCTCCTTACAAACCGTCCCAAACATTTTCTCATTGCGGTGAGTAGAAACGCCTCGTCGTAAACAAACAAATCCATTATCATCATGGAAAATTTGGAATCCAATAGAATTGGTCGTGAACGATTCGGAACTAATCGAGTTGCCAAATTCCGTAGCTTAAGGAGAATCATCCACTGTGTAGCCCTAAATTTTTTAGACATGACATTAGTAATTTGAAGACCTCTGTGGCGGAGTGGCGTACGCACCGGTTGTCAAAGTGTCGCTTGCTCTGAGGTCCCGGGTTCGATTCCTGGACGGGTCAGTGTAGAACGAAAGTCTTTTTCTATATTTTATCGAGTCAGGGTATTTATGGTGCCACTTGTGTTTCTGATTTCCGTAAACCAGATGCTTTAAGTAGTTATTTACTCAAGGATCAGAGTAATGTATGCGGTGTTGTAAGAAAACGTACTTTCTATATAAAGCGTAAAACTTATGTACACACGGCGGCACATCAGACTATACATGTTGACCTTGAGACCGCCTTTATGCCGTACGTAATAAAAGCTGTTATAGCAGTTCAACTGTTTAACTTGATGTGCTGTCGAGTGTACTTAATTATTAATGACTTCATTTACTAATTTATTATTATTTAGCTTCGTTGCATAGGATAGTATTAGCTCTTATATTCAATGTTGAGTTGATATATTAGGCATTGGTTCTCGTGAGTAATCAATATTTGATGAAACACTGGCTTAAAGATAAATTTCCGTTTTTTATATAGGTAGGTATTTAATTTTACTGAACAATTCTTGGTTTTCAGATTTTCAATTCATATCCTTAAAATAATACCGCTTAGAACGATAGTTTCACACATAATTTCACTAAATATTGAAGCCACTTACTTATCCTTGTGTGCGCAAACTTCACGTAATTACGTCAGTTGGCACACACAAAGCGTTGATATAATGTTGCAAGTAAAACGAGGGGAAATTGTTGCAGTGTTCCAATTTTGTCCCACTGGCCTAAAATGAGTCGCTTACTTCACGCTGCATTCGATTTCATACAAAAGTCATGTTTGTGCTACACGGCGACGCAAAATGAGTTTTCTACGGCTCAGAATATCTTTTGACCAAAAATCACAACTCAAAATACGGTCAAATCAATCAAATGACGGTCGTTTGGCCTCAGCTTTATGCAAATTGTTTTCAAAATGTGTCATGAAATAAATCGTCAGAAAATAGCATTGTACATTAATTATCAATATTCATTTTAGTTAATAAAAAAAATACGATCGACTGATTCAAAATCTAATATATAAAATTCTCGTGTCGCGGTGTTTGTTACCAAACTACTCAGAAACGGCTGGACCGGTTTTCATGAAATTTTGTGTGCCTATAGGTCTAAGAATCGTTAATGATTTATCTTTTATTCCTGTTTTTTTTATCCCACGACGAAAAAGTGCAGTGGGCATAGCCACGACGGGACAGCTCCTTTTCTTATAATATTTCACTACACTATATCACCTGCCAATAGGTAGTGGTTTTCATGGATGGTATATGTAAGTAGAAACAAGTACGAATTAAATTAGAAATATTTAATAACAGAACTGAAACTATCAGTACGTAATATTATCTACTGACTTATTGAATCGTACATAATTAATGACACACAAAAATATAAAGAAAACAAAAATGAAAAATCAGGGAATTTTTTCCTATACCTGGCAACATTTTCATTTCAATGGCGGCTGTTTTGTTTACATTTTACTTTCTAGTTTTGACGAATGTTTAACTCAGAATTATATGTTGCAAAACAGTAGTTACGGGTGAAATGTGATCTTCGTATCCTTATAGTTATTGTGAGACGCGTTGTGACACCCTTTCACTGTGCAGTATGCACTTTTTAAATTAAATTACGAGAGCTGTTGATAGTGAGACTTTATAATGACGACTGACGCGACGTCAAACGTACTAAGCCTTAAAAGGCCGACTTGAAAATGCATCAATACGCTAGGGCCTACTAGGGTTCTAAGCGTTATTATTCTAAGTTCATATCCAACACTTTTATGACTTTGAACAAATGATAATCGATACTCGAACGTTCTAGAATGCTTTCTATTTGTTTTTTTTTTTTTTGTTTAGTAGGGTATAACTTCAGGCTTCATTTAATCCCTCAACCCCCAGGAGGCACTCGGGTGCCACGATGACAATTGATTTCAATTGTGTCTGGAATAACTCACGATCGAGGGATTTGAAAAAAATATATCACCCTGAAAAATAAAACCTTCTTCTTACAAATATTTTTACAACTAAAAGCGAAAAACGAAATCATTTTTCTACTGTCGGTGCCAAACCAGAAATAACTGATACTTTTCAAGCACCGACTTAATGGTTGTTTTACTTTTTTTGTCGGTTCAATTACTGTGAAGTAAATTTTTTTTTATTCGTAAAAGCTGTCAACTCCGTTTTCCCTACTCTTAGAGAAACCCTACTCTTAGGTCTATGGGCATTGTTTGGACACGCGTTTTTTTCACGCGACTGGAAAACTTCAAAGAGTGTCTGTGACGCAGTCCCGTTTGATCTAAGCGCCATCCGGCCATGTTCTATCTTTAGCGAGGAAATAATCAGGGCGTTTAGGGACTTATGTTTCAAATTCCCGTTGGAATTGTGATTACAGCTTTTGAAGAGTCCACGAATTTCACTGTAAGAAAACACTTTTGAGTTTTAAATTGGCGTGTTTTCGATGACTAATGTTTAAAGTGGGGTTATTTTTTGTTATTTTAAAGCATTTATTTATTAGTTATTTTAATAGACTGGTAGTTTCTAGTGGCCACGAATGATTTGTTTGTAGAATTAGTAAATAAGTTTCTTTATAGATGGTAAACGGAACCCAAGACTTGTGTAGTAGGCAAGCCTATTTTAAATCACAAAATGTATAACCTTTTAAGAACAAAACTGACCCATGGTACAAATAAAGACTTAATAATAATAACACGAAAATGTGTTACTTTCGTGTCGTTAAAAAATTATCGTTGTCGTTTAATCGTTAACAAATTATCGTAAATTTTCCTCAGAATAGAAACCTTGAACAGATATTTAATTTATAAAATTGTATCTGTTGTCTGCAACAGCACGTCAACCTACCACACAACGTCAAATGTCACAATCGATATTTTACTTTCGCTTAGAAGTCAATTTCAAAATAAAATAAAAACTTGTGTATATTCCCCATTCGCGACATTGGCGGAATCGTGTGGCTCGGGCCAAAACACTTCTGTCGCCATAAACCAAAGGAAGAAGAAGAAGATATCTAAGTACTTGTTGGACTTAAAGTTGAAAATCAATCAATGACCTTTAACTTTTTGGGTATGCCGTTGTCTGTACATTGTTTTATTTTATAATATTTATAATTGAATTAAAATTTTTTGTTCTATACTTTTTTACCTGTCTCACCTTATCAAACGATAGTAAAATACCATTGCACTTTTCCTATACCCATATTTCTAATTTTAGAAACGGATTAACAATTAATTTAGTTGCACCGAATTTAATAACTCTACTTTTATAGATTGCCTAAAAATGAGGTATACAGTCGAAATCAATTGCTGAAAGCAGTCTAGGCTAACAAAAAATGTATATCACCGAGTTTTTTAAGATCACTAGCTGGTGCCCGCGACTTCGTCCGCGTTAATTTCTGTTATTATGATCGTGATTATTTTTGCAACATTTTTCACTGATGCTTCGCTCCTATTGGTCGCAGCGTGATGTTATATAGCCTAAAGCCTTCCTCAATAAATGGACTATCCAACACAAAAATATTTTTTCAAATAATTCTTCAGCTTTATAATATTAGTATAGATTAATTAATTAATATAGATACGATTTGATACGATACGAATGACTTACCATTTTAATAATTTTTCATAATCCGTGAAAGATAAAGCGTATTTAATCTGCTAGACAAAAAAAAATCCTTGACTATCCTATTGTTCTTATTAGACACAGTCGAAAAACTTTTAGCTTTTAGTTTGCTTTCGTAGACTGATGGTGTAAGCGGAGAAGACTGATCGATGTTGATTGATGAGCTTCCACCGGAGAACAGACTGGCAGTTTAGAATTTTGAAAACTTTTATTTTTCTGGCATTATGCATAGAGTTGTATTATTAGTTTTTATTTAAACTGAAGGATACTGGGCGTGTGCTACTTATGCTTTAAAAATATATGAAATAGTAAAATTAAAAGCCGACTTCATAAATGGACTGAATTTTCACGATTTGTTAATTGCCTGTACCTTATGTGAAGATAGAATTTTTGAATTTAAAGATTATTTTAAAACGAACGATTTTTTTTTCATTAATTAAATGAGAAGTATAACGTTTTCGGTTAGTACCACCTACTTCCGAAGAATTTGTTTTTGCAAATACTTTGTTAGGACTGAATGTTTTTTTAAGATTTATTGATTTTATTCAAGAAATGGTATCTTGAATTTACACTAGCAAGTTATTTGCCAAAATAACAGTTTAAAAAAACACCTTTTTAATTGTCTAAGTCTGAGAGTTGAATTTATTATCGGTAACCTACTTTTATTGATCTGATTTTATAAGTCAAGCGCGTTTTGTCTACTTACAGGATCAGAACAATCTAGGTATGTGACGTTTAGCGCATATGTTCAAAAAACAAAACAATTATAAAAGCTTGCAATTAAAAATTTGCTTTGCATTATAGGATTTTAAACATTCTTGTTGCATTTGTACTGTCGCGAATCAATCTAGTAAATTAGTATTTACCTTTAAATAACGGTTCGTTGCATTAAACCCCGTAATGTGTTAAGTGTTTAGCTTTGCATTATCCTCTCCTGAAGCTGATAGAGTTACGTTTATAGATTTTTTTTTTTTTTTTTGTGGACGGACCTATCACTGAAACCCCATATGGGAGGCTTTAATCAGTTAAACCGGGCAGAGTGTGGCGAGCGCTGAAGGCGCTCAGCCTAGGTCCGCCACGCTAGCGGTACTCCGGTGCGGCCGAGGGTGAGGCTTCGGTGCGAGCGAAGCCTCAGGCTCGCTCGCACCGGGGCCCATATTAGCGGGCGTGATCGGGCCAGTGTGGGGTGCTAAGGGCACCCTACCAAATGGCGAACCCACCAGTGGTGGCGCCGCCGGAACCGGAGATGCCGTGGCATGCCGGATCACGGTCGGGCTCCATTCTGGCGGGCCCGATCTGGGAGGGGGGATCGGACAGCGACCTCAAGGGCGCCTCTGTAGGCTCGGACCTCGGCTTGGGTCGCCGTCCGAGGGGGGGGCAGGTACGTTTATAGATTTCAGAAAGATTTAACTATATCTCAGACTCGAACAAATCAGTGTCTGCTACGCAATGCAATAAAAGCTAGTACAAAAGGCCGCGGCTTCAATCAGCCGGTTCCCGAGGGAGAAGGCGGGGAACTAGCCATAGAACCTATCCTTGATGTTGAGGTACGTGACAAATGAATTGAATGAAATGAATTTAGTAATTTGTTCTGGCTACAAAAATATTATAATTTTTGTACATACAGCGGGGTAGGTATGTCGTATTATATGCATATAAATAATAGGTTGAAATCAGAAAATTTACATCTTGCTAAAAAAATATTTTTTATAAATCGGAATTTGACTTTTTTAGTTTTTATAAAAAAAATGATATCAGGTTTCTGACTTGACTATTAATACTATTAATATGCATATGTTGACAAAGGCTAGTTTCTGCTTGATATACCATTTAACTAACTGCTTATACAGTATGAAATTTTAACCACTTTCCAAAATTTTTATAGACGTTAGAGCTACACGACTATATGAGTCTATTTATGAAGTTAAAAACGTAAATTAAGTTGTCACCCGAAAATATTTTTTTGCAATATTGTTTTCAATTTTTACGGTCCTAGGCCTGTTAAGGTATAAAGGGAAAATCAAAAACTTATGATTAGTATCGTAATGAATGAATGAGATGTGCATCGCGTAAAAAAAATGTTGCTAGGCGGCCGTATCAAAAATTTTAGTTTTTGGCGGACATTTTCTAAGTTCTTTTTCTTGACATTTTTGTACTGGGCTATACCAAAACAAAAAATACGTCCTTTGTTTTTTGTCTCGTAGATTGATATATTAAAATTTGGAAGGTGGTTAAAATTTCACCCTGTATATCAATATCAATGCAGTAAGACGGTATCGAGATTGTAAATATCAGTGCGGCTGAGGATAATTTGATGTCGCACATAATAATAAATAGTAAAGTAGTCGTTTTTGATTAAATTTATATGATCTCAGACCCGTAATTGTGTTTAGCCAATTTTTATTACAATTTAGTTTATAAACTGATGTTTGAGATATTTACTTTATTTGATATTTAAGCAACTTAATTGCACTTATAATATCAGTAAATAAACTTGAAAAATTTTGTCTCAGGCGGGACTCGAACCCGCATCTTCTCGCTGATATTTGAGATATTTGTTTGTCAGCGTGTAATTTGGTTATATCGCGCCCTATATGTGACCTAATGCCCTCATGAAATATTGTGTCCGTTATTTTGCGCTGACTGCACTGAACTGCTGAACTCCCTGTACATAAACTCAAATCATATATCAAATTTGTTTTAATGAAAAAGGGCTATTATACTATTAATGATTACATAAATGATAGGAACATTTATTATATTTCATGAAAAATCAACGTTAGGCACACATAGAAAACTTAACTAAGATACATAGATACATACCGATCGACGCTTTGCCCTAAATTACAAAATACATATAGAGAACGGAGAGTCGAAGAAAGACGCGAAACGAATTCAATTCCATTTTTCTGCTTGAAAAGGCATCAGTTTCAAGCGCGATACGAACAGTTCGATAGTATTACCCCAATAAAATAGAGATACAGTATTCCCAATTTAGTCACACTGTTCCTAAAACAACTGGATTATAGTTCAATGTAATAAATTTAGGAATGCGGAATGCGAGAAAGAGGAAACACACAGTTGAAATATATAATTACAGATGTATTCAACATAAACTGTTGAACAACATTAAAATAAAAAAATCATAATTAAATCAGTAAAATTTAGTAAAAAAACAATGCTTAAACACACTAGCAGAGTATACAATACTCTATGAATATTTAAAAGTTATACTTTGATGTTGTATAGAAATATAAAGTCATAGTTCATACTCTACGTTCGAGCATCAATTTTTATAACTGAAAAAGGAGTCAAAGTAGGCTATAAAGTTTAAATGTTTGTGACAAGACTTGCCAAAATAAGCTTTTATTAGGAACAACTTGTAAATGTTCGTTTCCTTTCATAACTTCTACCTTAACATGTTTCTTAGCCATGTCATACCAGCCTCTAGCCAAAACAGATAAGTACGGTCGGCGAAGAAAGTGGTGTACCAATTTTGGCAAAATTTCATGTGTCAGTAAAATAGCAATAGGGACTATGACGATTTAGTATTAAGCTGTCAAAACATATTTGCATGGGAAAATCAACCCTGTTGTCCTCTGAAGTACGAATAACTTTCAACATTAGGGTGATATAACCACTTTATTGGCTGACCGTACCAACTCATTTCTTATAGGAATGATCAATGAATCAATTTTTCGTCAATAAAAGCTCGTGCGTCTCATTAGAAAATGAGAAAAAAGAAAAAGGCAATGGTTTAAATGCGCTTATCATATTATGCGCCTACTGCTTACTCCGCCTATTGTTGTATACCATCCGAAAACTTTGCGTGACCTAATATAATATCGTATGTTTATACCAAAAGGAGGAAACCGTATAAAAATGAGAATGCATAGGTTTGTTTGTTATTTAATAGTGAGAGATATGTTATTTCCTATACTCTACCGTATCAATGAAGGTGTGGAATTTATACGTGGTATTAGGATATCGGAGATGTCTTCGAACATAAGCTATTTCATTTCATTGGCTGAGTCTGAGTCAGTCTGAGTATTTGTAGTTATCTTCGTTGATTCAGATCTCTATGGACACGTAAGTACCTTTTTAGATACTTACTTTCGAGTCAAAATAATGTTATTAAAATTTAAAAAAAAAAACATGTTGGTGGTATGTAGGTGTTTTATTAAAATACGTTTCATTGTAAAATGATGTTGATTTGACAAATACCATTGGATGATGCTCTTATTCACTAAATAAAAATTCAGAACAAACACGGTTTAGTACACGAATTCGAACATTCCAAACTTGTGTTATGTGAAATGAAATTCCGCTGTTTGGCAAACAATGGGAATATTTGCCTTTCGTTAGTCAAAGAGTAAACATATTTAACGTTAGTTTTAGAGTCTCATGGTCGTTCAAAAGCCTCCATATGTCAAGTCACACATTGCATGTAAGGGCATGGGGTTAGTATGGCAGTCAGTCTATTTATAAAAATATAGCACTGGATAACGTAACGTACAAAGGCTTTTTCAAGGTCCTTTCATGGTGCCAAGTAAAGATAAAGGTTTACATCCCTGACATAATTTTATTGCCTGAATCCCTCGATCGTGAGTTATTCCAGACACAATTGAAATCAATTGTTATCGTGGCACCCGAGTGCCTCCTGTTGGTTGAGGGAATATGGTCATAGTGACTCGATTTTAAGTCAGCGATCATGATACTTCGTATACATGTATGTACCTACATCATAAACTTACTTCATTTGGTAAAACATACAGGAAATGACTCGAATGTCATTCTTTCCGCTTACATACATGCGTCAGAATACTAACGTGTGCTCGGTTATTTTTATTTAGAATAATATACTTACATTATATCATATTTGTGTCCAAATTTTATTTAATTCATCAAACCTAACGAAGACCTTACCGTTAGTTCATAATCTCACGCGTTACGTTGTAGACTGACAGAGTTCACAATTTTACGGTAACATTTACATACATATGTGGTGAGTTAATTAGAAACACTAGTTTGAATGAAGGACCGAAATTTTCGTACCAGTTAACTTGAAAAGACGCATTACTACCACGATTAGACAGCTCAGGTAAGTATTCAAACTATTTACTTACATGTGCTAGCTACAGTAATATCTAATGAAATGGAACAAACATGAAAATCTGAATTGAAGCACTTTACTAAAAATTCTTATATATATTTTTAATTTGATTTGAATTTTGATCAAGCAACCTTTGTAATGACAATAATCAATAATCATTAAAATAAGCATTTAAAACAAAATGAGACACATTTTTAAATATATTTTTTTAATGTTACTGCAAGAGCCGATGAGGGATCTATCTGCCATCACAATGTAATGCAGAAGTAGAGCAATCTCTTATTTACTTATTTAATTTTTTACACAGTAATCAGAGTCGAGTTCAGTAAGTTTACTTTACAGATGACCTCTAATCTATACTAATATTATAAAGCTGAAGAGTTTGTTTGTTTGTTTGAACGCGCTAATCTCAGGAAGTACTGATCCGAATTGAAAAATTATTTTTGTATCGGATAGTCCATTTATTGAGGAAGGCTTTAGGCTATTTAACATGACGCTGCGACCAATAGGAGCAAAGCATCATTTAAAAATGTTGCTAAAACGGGGAAAAAGGCGCGGACGAAGTCGTGGGCAACAGCTAGTTATATATTCTAAAACTGGTCGTAGTTTCACTAAACCGTGTAAAAAAGAACTCCACAATGTACAGAGACAACGGCAGGTCAACCTACCTAAAAAGTTAAAGGCCATTGAATTGATTTTCAACTTTAAGTCCAACAAGTAGAGATCAATATCAATTGAGAAAATTTGACGTTTTGTGGTAGGTTTACGTGCTGTTGTCTGAACATAAGCTGTCATACGGCCAAAAATAAATAAAGCGTCAAACAGTAACCCTAAAACTCGTGGCAGCTTTTTAGGGTTCCGTACCCAAAGGGTAAAAACGGGACCCTATTACTAAGACTTCGCTGTCTGCCTGTCTGTCCGTCTGTCCGTCTGTCCGTCTGTCCATCTGTCCGTCACTCTGTCACCAGGCTGTATCTCAAGAGCCGCGATAGCTAGACAGTTGAAATTTTCACAAATTATGTAATTCTGTTACCGCAATACCATAAAATAAATATTTAAGGGGGGCTCCGATACAAAAAAACCGTTTTTTTGCCGTTTTGGTACGGAACCCTACGTGCGCGAGTCCGACTCCCACTTGGCCGGTTTTATTGTTTGTAGTTAAATAAAGTACTCAAAGTTTAACGTTTCAAAGAAAGTGACACTACAAGATGCAAGCTTACCTGAAAATGGCTAATGTCAAGGTTGCCTGACATTGAATTACGATAAAAAAAAATACTTAATATTTTAAATGTTTAGGACGACGATTTTAAATTTGCAAAATGGTTACTGAACAACAGCAGGTAAATTAAATGGAATACTGATGGGTAACGCAGTTTAAACATAAAACATATCTTGCACTTTAACACTTAACATCGCAAGTACGAGTAGATTTTTTTATCGGACACCAAAATATAAACTACTAGCGGCCCGTCCCGGCTTCGAATGGGTGGACATAAGTTTTTGAAGTGAAACTTCTTTATCGGCGTTGGAAAAAATTTACCGTCACGAAAAAGTTTTCGGTTGCGCGTCACAGCGTCACATTTTTCGGTTACGCGCCATCTTTTTCTTGCCCCTACCACGGTTGGTTCAGACGATAGCAAAAAGGTAAAGTGAAATAATATTTAACCAATTTAACCAATTTAACCAATTTAACCAATTTAACCAATTTAACCAATTTAACCAATTTAACCAATTTAACCAATTTAACCAATTTAACCAATTTAACCAATTTAACCAATTTAACCAATTTAACCAATTTAACCAATTTAACCAATTTAACCAATTTAACCAATTTAACCAATTTAACCAATATAACCAATTTAACCAATTTAATCAATTTAACCAATTTAACCAATTTAACCAATTTAACCAATTTAACCAATTTAACCAATTTAACCAATTTAACCAATTTAACCAATTTAACTAATTTAACCAATTTAACCAATTTCTGGAAAGTTGCATGTAGATCATTTTTCGAAAAATAAGGCCATAAAGAAGTTTCACTTCTTACGTGTGTACACTAGTACAAGCACAACTTTTTTTTTTTATAAGGATCCCTAATCTTTTCTAGCTATAAATACAGCTTATGTCACTCAGGGTGAATGCAGCCTTCTAATGATGAAAGAATATTTTAAATTGGCACAGTAGTTTTTGAGTTTATTTATTACAAAGATACACACATACAAAAATAGTCCGGTTGTGTATTAATCATTTTTCAAAAATTTTAAATCACGGTCCAAAGTACTTATAACATTTTGTAATGTTTTTAGGGTTCCGTATCCAAAGGGAAAAAACGGGACCCTATTACTAAGACTTCGCTGTCTGTCCGTCTGTCCATCTGTCCGTCTGTCCATCGCTCTGTCACCAGGCTGTATCTCAAGAGCCGCGATAGCTAGACTGTTGAAAATTTCACAAATTATGTATTTCTGTTGCCGCAATAACAACAAATACTAAAAACAAAATAAAATAAATATTTAAGGGGCCCCCCATACAACAAACCAGTTTTTATGGCCTTTTTGGCACGGAACCCTTCGTGCGCGAGTCCGACTCGCACTTGGCCGGTTTTTTTCGTAGTGCATTCTACAGTAGGAAAAGCCGGATATCTATTAAAGCTAAAATAAGAGTACAGGGAAAACGGCTTGCCAAAATATAACAGCTGTAGTTATCATTCGTCCAAACACTGTTCCATTTTTTCCCTTTGATTTGTAATATTTCCCCAAATGCAGTGAAGTTTGATATGCAGTAACACTTTCTAGTCACCCGGAATTTCAAAGATTTCCAATGAAAATATTTTTCAACATTTGCGTCGCATACATTTCAAAGCATACAGAAGTTCAATTTGACAATCATAGTATTTCCATCTATTTTATTACTATGACCCTTGCTTTGATTCTATTCTTGAACCAGCACTACGCTCCTATCTTGATTGGAAACTATCTTCTGTTACAACCGTAGGTATAGTGCTGGCACAAAATTCACACACACACAATCATAATAATTGTAAAACGGTCCTATAAAAATTAATTAAGGGTAAAGGGTTTCCTGAAACATACTTCATATAACCGAAGCCATTTAAAGAAAATAAATAAGTTATCCAATAAATCACACGCCTATTAGCTTCAAGTCACAGAGAACAAAAGGCAAAATCGAATTAGTAAATAATATTTTCTGTTCTTAACCTTCCTAACCCTGTTTGTTGAAACTTTGCGACGGAAGTTAACTCAGTCTGGAGTCAATAAATCGAGTTACACACTCTAAGCAGATTTTTGTTTTGTTGGATTAGCGGGCGTGTTGAAATCCCGCAGCTGATTGGATTTGGGCGGCAACTTTTTAATCTTTCTTTTCTGTTGATATAATCTTTTTTTTATCATTGTATTCGTGATAATAATAGACTTTTTTCTTATTGTACTATTATTCATTCTTATAATAGATGTGTAGCCTCCGCTGAAATGATATTAATGGAATTCAGAATAAAGATAATTTAAGTCCCGGGAAACAGGAATAGGATAGTTTTATCCCATAAATAATCCTCAAAAACTCGAAAGGAAGGTGGAAATTTGTTCAGGAAATTAATAATATTTGATAGGGTAATAAATAAATAAATAAATATTTTAGACATACCTTACTGGGCCACACAGAGCCATCTAGTCCCAAATTAAGCTACTATTAAGTACCCTGTCATATGGGGTACAAGACATCCAATAAACTTAATTATATACTTTTGTTTTTTTGTAAATACTTACTTATAATACATAGAAAACACCCAGACCATTACAAACAGACATGTTTATGCACACAAATATTTGTACTGTGCGGGGATCGAACCCGCGACCCATGGCTCAGAAGCAGCGTTTACTACCGCTGATCCAAATGGTCGACAAAGTAATAACGGAAGGGAACAAAGTTTGATGCTATAAAAATCCACGAGACAGTAACAGTCTGGGTCTTGAAAGTATCTGTTAAAAGGTTAAAAGGGGAAGTTTAATGGTGTTTGGGGAATCGATATTTTCTTAATTTATTAGGTATAGATAATCACATACCGATTGCGACAATAAGTGATCTCTAAGAAAAGTGATATAGGTAATCGGATCGTCACATATAGGTAACGAAGCTGTATAAGATACATAAATAAGACAAATTGATTAAAAACAAATATCCAATAAAACATTGAAAAAAAAAATTGTAAACCAATTTTTTCAAGAAGACTTGAAAACGAACATGTGAAATTAAAAAAAAATGGTTTTCTTTTTAAATTTCACATGTTTTCAAGTTTTCTTAAAAAAATTGGTAGCTTTTCTAGTGTAAAGTACAGGCAATTCCCAGACTTAGTTGTTACGAAATAATTTTATTTATTTCTGAAGAATTCTGAAATTGCCCACTAAACTAGTTTACGTCTTAAGAACGCAGTCTTACTGAACAATAAAATTAACTGCCAGTTCATCACCAAATGTAATAAAACAACATGAACGAGCATTGTGTGGTCCAGGTGTAAACATATCTGACATCATTGAAAAAGCTGTTAAGAAAGTTTTCTTTGAAAATTAAAATGACTGTTGCACTAATACCATACAGGATTTTCCAAAAAATGAAATACTTACCATATTGTTTACAAAAAAGAAATATCACCCATTTTAAAGATAGGTATCTGTTACGATCAGCTGTATTTTTTAGTATCAGTTTAAAGTTTTTTGTTTTGGCTGTGTTAGTTTTTTTTTTTCATGCCTAAATATATTTTTTATTAAGTTTTGAAACATTTGTAAATTCACTGTTTATTTTTTAAAAATGATTGTCATTATTTTTAACTTTAAGGATTTTCTTCGACAATTATCAAATACTTTTGTGCAGCGTACTTTTTTGCTTTATTTGTTTGATTTACTGTCCCATCTTGTTTCTTATAAATTGAACCAATCACTCATAACTCCAGTTGCTGTTACAATAAACTAGTTGTATTACAGTTCATTTCGGCAATAATACCCGAACATGTGGCTTCGCCGTAAACATTATTATAACGAGAGAAGAGTCGGTAGGAATACACAAGGTTTACAAGTTCGCTGATGGTAATGACCACGATAACACCTTACCTGATTAAGATTGCAAAAATAATAATACAGAAGCGTTCGCATTAAATGAAGCAAACAATAGAAAAACATAAGATTTATTCATCAACACAACATAACGTCTCTTTAACCAATCGTTATCCAATATTATTAACAAAACAATAAAGAAACTCGAAACAAAACTAAAATGGAAATTGAAACAGCTGGACAGAAAACTAATTTACTTGATACCGATATCGACACTTGAATACGACAATTTCTTCTGAGTAAAATAATATTTTGCATCTCCTCTCCTTTTATATAACGTTTTATTGAATTGAAGAATTGTAGATAAATAATAATAAATATTTAAGACATGCCTCACTGGGCCACACAGAGCCATCTAGTCCCAAATTAAGCTACTATTAAGTACCCTGTCGTATGGGGTACTAGACAACCGATAAACTTACTTATATACTTTTTTTTTGTAAATATATACTTATAATATATAGAAAACACCCAGACCAGTACAAACAGACATGTTCATGCACACAAATATTTGTACTGTGCGGGGATCGAACCCGCGACCCATGGCTCAGAAGCAGCGTTTACTACCGCTGGTCCAAATGGTCGTAGATCCAATTTCTAGAGTAAAATTTTGATATTTTAAATAACAGTGGTATATTCTAAAGGTTTGAAATACATTTTGCAGCCAAAATGTACGCTATTACTAGAATGCATATTATTTACGAATTGCAAAATCATTTTTCATTCAAATATTTTAAAGTCCTCCGCGCAGAACTTCAACTTACGACTTTACACGGGTATCAGCATAACGTGTTTGCGAACTTTTTCGATTCTAATTATACTCGTATTTTAAACAGTTTTTCTGTGTTCCGCTTGTGTCCCACACCAGTTCCACTTTCTGGGTAAGCTCGCTCCATCTTGGGCTTCTTCTTAACCATAGAGTTAAGTATGTACTTAGTCAAGAGCGAGCCCATTGACTATAAAAGAAGAAAAATATCTTCCTGGTACGATGGCTAGTCAGAAGCCCAGATAGTAATAAACTCTGAGTACAAATCTCACCTGAGGCGGTACAATTTTTTCCTGGAACTTACTACAGTTTACTTATATTTGTTTATTGGTAAAAATTTGCATAAGATGTTTATAGTCGCTACAATTGTAATTACTGCACATACATACAGCCTTACTCCACTTATGATAATTGGGAATTTTATGTATTTCCATTACAAAATACCAGATTCCATCTAAAAAAATATGAAAGTTCCTTTTTAAAGCCTAAAGTCTATGCAGGTTTTAAAAACACAATCTGGGCAATGCCTTCACCTTTGCGGCATTTATAGTTAGCTGTGCCAAAAAGTTTGACAAACTCAAGGTTATTCTGGATCCTGCATTGTTCAATATACAAAAATTCTACTACAAATGCAATTACCAAGCGCGTCGGGATTTTAGTTTCTCAAACCTAACACAAAGATTTGACGACCATTTGGATCAGCGGTAGTAAACGCTGCTTCTAAGCCATGGGTCGCGGGTTCGATCCACGCACAGTACAAATATTTGTGTGCATGAACATGTCTGTTTGTACTGGTCTGGGTGTTTTCTATGTATTATAAGTATGTATTTACAAAAAAAAGGTATATAAGTAAGTTTATCGGTTGTCTAGTACCCCATACGACAGGGTACTTAATAGTAGCTTAATTTGGAACTAGATGGCTCTGTGTGGCCCAGTGAAGCATGTCTTAAATATTATTATTATTATAATTCAAGACAGTTGCAGTGATGATAGGTGTTACCAAGTTATGGGCTCAGTATGTCGGCTTTCTAGTGGAAACGCAACCCTCGTGATATTGATTTATCCTAAGAATACATACATTGGAAGCTATATAGCAGCAACTAGGCCGTCTGCAAGATAAGATTTTTTATTTTTTCTTGGAAAGAAAAGTTAAACTCAATTGCAGCATCGGGTTTTCAATCTTTATACTGTTGTAGTAGTTAAACCCAGTTTGGTTATAATTGTAATCTCCTTTTCAGTAAAAAAAAGATAACATAGACAAAAGCCAGTTGACTATAGTAAAGTACCTAAGTATTATCATTCCACTACAGGGAAAGGCCTCGATCAATGAATATAAGTTACCACAGCATAGATGGGCACTGGCATAATCACCACGCTTGCCAAATGCGGGTTGGTGATCATAATCCCGAATGTTCGAAAATTCGAAACTTTTTGCTGATTGACCCGGGGAACGAACCCGGGACCCCGAGATCTTGGCCCGGTATTTAAACCTTAAAACTAACGGGACCTTTACTATAGTGGTCAGCTGATTTTACTTCATTTTGCTAGGCGCGACAAATGCCATTCCGCGTTCCCAGTCGGTATTTGAGATAGAGAGAGAAAATAGAAATAATAGTCCTCAACTAGTTTAATCACACTCTTAAATAGGTCAAATTATTGACAGTTCTTCAACTTTCCACTATGGTCAATATAACCCTCAGTCTCTCCTACACCTAAATTCTTTTGTAGTGCACTATATACCTAACTTGTACGACAAGCTACAGATATTTTTGGCGTGATATCTGTTTAAATTTTGCATGGTGGCACTTGGAATTAATGAAAAAAAAAATGTGTTTGTGTAAATTATTAACACTTGTATTGTTTTTCATGAGCTTCCAATATTAAAGCATTATCCACAAGATAGTCATGAAAGATTCAATCTTTATAAAGTTTCAATGAAATAATGATAAAAAACATTAACTAGACGTGAATTATACTAGGTACTTGTACAACTTTTGAAAATGGTATCTGCAAATTGATTTACTCTGTCATATGTCGTTTACAATGTACTCACAATCAACCGGCCTGTAAAGTGTTCGGAACTCGAGATAAAATACAATCAAAATTCCTAATGAACGTAAATTAAATCCACAAATTAAGGCACCTTTCATTTCAATGTATAGGTAGTGGAAGAGTAATTTCAAGAGACCAATATGTTAACTCGTCTTTCTAACTAGTAACTTAACGATGAAACAGCAAGTGGGTCATACAAGAAAATGCTCGTATATCAGCAGAAAATGCGTTTATATCTTCAGAAATATAATATGGCGACGATAAGCATTATCAGCATTGTTTAAGCTCGTCGTGGAATGCGTGCGTGCGGGACGGCTAGATAATGGAAGTGAAGTGGAGGAATGGGTGTAATAGCGGGCATGAGAGCTTAGATAGCTTTTGTTGATAGATAGACTTATGTTTGTGAAATCTTATCTTAAACTTGTAGCAATTGCTTGAACATTTAAAGTGACAAGAAAGGGTAAGATTGAAATTCATCATTTTTTGGTCATTCAAACTTGGAGTCTAAAAAGGACGAATAAAAATGTGTGTTTCAGTCAATTGAGTTACGGAGGCATTACTTATAAATGTAGATAGATAGATAGATAGATAGATAACACTTTATTGCACAAAATAAAAGAAAACAAATAAATTACAAAGAAGAGAAAATGTACAAATAGGCGGCCTTATCGCTTAAAGCGATCTCTACCAGACAACCTTTGGGTAGAGGAAATTTAGTTTTAGTAGAGTAGGGGTAGCACTGTGCAAGACAAGCGATGTATAACAGGTACAATAACATACATGTTACTAAAATACAATACACATATACCTACATACCAATACCTAATATACAATACACATAATACAAAATAATATACCTACTTAAAATACATACACCTACCTAAAGAACAGTATAATATTTTAAATAATGATAAATAAAAATAACCATCCACACATACACGAACCGACATACTCGTAGCTAACCTAATGCTGCGATCGCGACAGGAAAAGTGTTTTGACCCTGGTCTTGAAAATAGGAAGTGAATCGGATTGTCTAATAGTTAATGGTAAAGAATTCCATAAGCGGACAGACTGAACAGTGAAGGATTGTGAGTAGAACTGTGAAGAATGGGAAGGGAAAGATAGTAATAGTTTACGACCCGAGCGCAAATTATCTGGACCACTGGTCGGCTGCAAGAATTTAAAACAAAAGTTCTTTGAGATAGCAAGGAGTCCGCGGGTTAAATAATACAGAGTATAGTAATGAAAGAACATGCAGATCACGACGGAGACGAATAGGGAGCCAGTTAAGCTGAGCTCGAAACATGGAAACGTGATCATACTTCCGTAAGCCAAAGATAATACGTATACAGAAATTTTGAAGGCGCTCAAGCTTATCGAGGGATTTTTCATTGAATGTATGTAAGCAATTGGATAAAAATTTCTGAATTGTGTACTCAAATAAATATTTTGTATAAATATTTAAGCATCAGCTAAGATGGCACAGCTTTGTAAACTTTACACATTTCTAGTTAAATAATCTTGCAAAAGCTTGTTTACATATAAAACATTGGCATATTAGAATAACAAATACTACGAAGGGAAACTAATCAACTAAAACAGCATAATACGAGTAGTACTCCAAAAAAGACACCACTCACCCGATATAAACGGCCGGATCAGTCGTTCATTGAGTTATAAAAATAACAAATTCATTCATAGCCGATAAAATTATTAACGGATCGTGTGAAACGAACACCTGGACAAAACGTTGGACAAACATTCAGATTGGATGGGGATTATGTGGACATAAAATTGGAATGGCTTGAAATGAGATGGAATGGCGGTGGTTTTGATATAAAAGGAGATAATTTTTTTCGAGAGTATTCTTTTTAGCAATTGAATGTGGGTTGTGCTGTCAAATGATGATTAAGTAAAATTAAAATGTCATGAAAGTTAATTGGTGGTCAAACGTTGGATGTCATGGATGAAACGATTGTTATTGATTAAAAGGGCTTTTGTTGTCCAAAAAAAGTGCATACGAGCAATATTTGGAGTGTCCGCTCGAGTTTCCTGCAGACCTCTGTTTATAAGTCATAACTTGCTTACATTAACAGATATGTATGTCTTTCAAATATGTGTGTTTATAAAAGAGAACCCACATTTATTTAAAAAATACGGAGATCAACAAACATCTGTGTTGAGAAAGCGGGATCCGTCCAGATTGATGCTTCCACTGTCTAAAACAGCTATGAACAGAAAAAACAGCTATGTAATGTCAATTAAAATATATAACAAAATTCCTAAGACCTTAAGAGAGTTGTGTTTGTATAAATTTAGGCAAGAAATTAGGTTATGGCTTATATCCAAGTGTCACTACAGCTTAAATGATTTTTTTGACATCAGATGAGAAATGACTATGTGAATTCATTAATTTAAAAAAAAAACACTAATATTAAATAAAAAAAAAAGATTTAATATATTATTATTTCATTAAAAATTTATGTTTGCGACGATTAATGTATTGCTTTAACTTATTTTATTAATGACTTGATTTAATAAAATCTAATGAGAAGAAATTGCATGCCAGTTGAGCTGGCGAAACTATGTGATGCCTAAATAATAACATTGTGACCTCTTTTGTACCATGTTTCATGCAATAAACGAATTTATTTATTTAAAAATTTGAAAAAACTTTGAAGTATTTGCTTACTAAAAGATTTTCTAATAATGTTAAATTAAATGCATAAAGGTATGTATCGACAAGACGACCCGGATGGTGTAGTGGTTCCGTCTACTATGCAATGGTCCCAGGTACGATTCCCAGACGGATTAATTAGGATAAAATATTTTCTAAATTGACTTACGTCATCTGTCGTAAGATGAAAAGTCATGAAAATAAGTCATTTTAGAAGCATGTATTATATAGCTTGAAAAACTCTGACACCTGATTATCATTGCAGGATAATAACATGATTACAATAGAAGAAGAACGTTGAAAATGAAAATGGTAAAGATTTTTTAGAGTACCTAGTAAATATAATTTAAAAGATACTCGTATATTTTACCCATTAGAGAGTAATAAAAAAAAACAATAGCATAAAAAGCGCGAACGAAGCTAACGGTTTCTACCGGGTCTTTTGTTACATTTAACATTTGTAATTGGTACCTACACATTTTGGGCGAAGATTTGAACCAACATTACCAACTTATTCAACCGTTAAAATCTTTCGCGCGTTCTTTATCGTACCTACGCGACAAACCCAATGTGCCTTCGTAAAATATTTAAGGCGAACTGAGGGCAATCAATTGTGCCAACACTTAGAAGTTTACGAGTATCAAAAGGTTTACTACTGACGCATAGGTAGAGTAACATAATTGACCAAATCGAAAACGAATGGAGAGGAAAGTGAAACTTTTCACTGAAAAAAGATTTGTGAGTGTGAGTGAAAGCTTGTTTAGTCAGTCAGATCTTTTTATTACTTTTAGGAAATTGTTTGTATGATATAACATTAAAAAATATCATTATTTGTACATCATACTTTTTGATTTGGCAGATTAAGCAATAAAACGTAGTAATCGATTTCCAATTGAATGAAATCCTGGTCACATAAAAAAAATTATTTAATAATTATTCCTTAAAATAAAAGTAATGGGGGTCTAGTTATATTGAAAGAATAACGGAAAAGAGTATTTCTGTTACTTAAAACTCTGTTCTATCGGTACTATCCGCTTTACCGTTATCCTATTGATAGCAACAATGCTAAAATATTGGAAAGTCATAAAAATCAAAGTAGAAACACAACACAACTAAATACATATATAGTTTTTGACTATCAAATCATAACCCTTTTTTTTTAGGTTTCCGTACCCAAAGGGTTAAAACGGGACCCTATTACTAAGACTTCGCTGTCTCTCCGTCTGTCTGTCACCAGGCTGTATTTCAAGAGCCGCGATAGCTAGACAGTTAAAATTTTTACGAATTATGTATTTCTGTTGCTCCAATAACAACAAATACCAAAAACAAAATAAAATAATTATCCCATAGGTACATAAACATTTTTTGCCCTTTTTTGCTCGATATCAATAATGGCAACACTCAGTTACAGTACTTTTACTTTAACAACAAATAATAAAATTAAGATAGAATAAATATTTAAGGGGCTCCCATACAAAAACGCCAGTTTTCCCTTTTTTTGCTCGATATCAATAATTGGTAACAGGTAGGCACCACATTAACTAAATTTATGCACGAGTGCGACTCGCACTTGGTTTTTTCATTCATAATTTTTAGTGTATTTGATTAAATAGAACAAATTTCACAATAATACACCCTCGTTACTTTTACAAGTTGTAAACTTTTGTGTTAAATAAACAAATTAATGTAAATAGTTTCGAAAACACAATTTATTTGTTAGTAACACAGCTGTTTACTACAGCTTTGAACTATCATAATGTTTGACTTTAAAGAGTTTTCATTACAGTTTGAATTTAACGGTTGCGTTTAAACTTTTATTGTTTCGTATAAAATTATGATTCTGTTTAGGTTTGCCGTGAACGTGGTGTCGATTTGTTTCTTTATAAAATGCGTGTTTACAAAATGCGTGTGGGTGTTTGTTACATCATAGCTATATTGAGGTATTATAACCTCAATGAACTTTGAATGTCTGATTTGGAAAATTAAGATGTTCTTTTTGCAATAGAGATTAATCAGAAAATATTTTTTTTATGATTAAAAAAATGATTTTAAAATAGAATAAAACATTTTGTACAAAGCTAACGCGGGCAGTGGTTAGTTTTTTTTAGTGATAAAAAAAAAACATTTCAAAAATAGACTTTAGATTTTTTTTAAACTCCTTATAATGTTTGTTAGCTATAAATACTGCCCTAAAAGTTTAAAATTACATAATAATATCACTTATTTAATTAATAACGATGGTCAGATCTAACTCGCGCTTCGCCATCTTTTTACCAAGTAAATGTGTTTCCATCTATTGGTCTTTGGAAATTAATCAACGCCCTCTGTTGTTCACCGGCGGCAACATTGTACTCAGCTACTATATGATTAAAGGACTTTTTATTTGGTTTTAAACGAGCAGGAAGTTATTAATGTTTGACAATGTTACTATTTTCTTCATAAATCCTACTTACCTTCTTCAGCAAAAAAGAGTTTCTTTATATAGGTACATATAGGTATTATTATAGTTATTATCTGCACTTTATCTCAAAGAAGCTATACAGAATGACTTAATCATCATCTTTAAAAAAAAATATAGTCGTTCAGTATCGTATTTAGAAGTAAAAATGTAAATCAAGTTACACGCGAAAATATTTTCGCAACATAGTTTAAAAATTTTGCGGTCCTAAGCCTGTTAAGGTATGAAGGGAAACTCAACAACTTATGAATAGTATCGTAATGAATGATTGAGATGCACATCGCATAAAAAAGTGTTGCTAGGAGGCCGTATCAAAAATTTTAGATTTTTGGCGGACATTTCCTATGTGCTTTATCTTGGCATTTTTGTACTGGGCTATACCATAAGAAAAAATACGTCATTTGTTTTTTGTCTGGAAAATTGCTATATTAAAATTTGGAAGGTGGTTCAAATTTCATTCTGTATGCGGGGTCAAAAAAGCGTGAGACTAATTTAAGAAGGAGGTCTAAGAACTGACTAATAATAAGAAAACAAAAATAAGTATCAAAAAAGTTTAAAACTAATCAAGTTTTATTACAGAAAACCAGAAGTGATTTGATCAATGTAGTGTTTGAAAAGAAGAAATTGACTCGTAATAACTAAACTGAAACTTCCTTTTTATTTTAATCACAAAAGATGTTGTTAGGTGTGATCTGGATTCGTTTTAAATTGAAATTTTTTTTCGATTTCTGGATGTATTTTATATAACCTCCCCATGCTTCAGCATTCTATATTCTTGTAGAAGTCAGAACAATTAAACGAAAATCCGCAACTGTTCCGTATTAGAGCCAGCGATAGAAGTTTCCAGTAATTACTGAGGCCAGCAAAGTGACTTGGACGTACGGAGCAGTGATACTAAGTACCTATGTAATGAGCAAAATCTACTGAATCGACATTGTATGTAGTACGTTTTAAAAAGTAATACCTATTATTTTAGTTACTATTCTTTTTAACGTGGTCAAAATCACACATATTGTGTTTCCAAGAAAGTAATGTTTTAGGCGGGACTCGAACCCGCATCTCCATGCATATCGGTCGTGGCGTTTAACCAATCAAACCACCGATTAAGGGTTCGAGTCCCGACTGAGACAATTTTTTTTAAGTTTCCAAGTTAACACTATTTAAACACATCTAGAAATCCTCTATCAAACATTGTGAAGTTTTAGAGTTAATGGCTAAACATGAATGTTAACTAACATCCAGACGGTGAGGGTAGCTCTTACAATGTTTCCGCCTTAATTACTACAGTGAGTAATCCATTAAAGGCGAGGTTTGCAACTACGAACTATATCGTTTGGTTGGAAATGGCTTAGTTCTAGATTTGAGGTATAAAGCCGACATTGTTCTGTGTTTTAGGGGTGCGATACACATTTGCTGAAAAGGGTAGATGGTATCTAGATGAAAGTAAGGCCTTTTCTATAAAAACATTTATTTATACTTAGAAAGGGTCAGCCTTATTTAGGTTAGCGAAGGAAAATTAAACAATTTAGCCGCAAAATCACGTTAAAATTTTAAAAATATTTACCGAGACATTTGCATAGCTCAATAGTTGATGAGTACCTGAAACAAAGACACAGTTTGGTTAGGTTAGGTTAGGCTAGAATAATATTTTACATATGATAATTACACATCATATGTATACAGATGCTTATCAATTTATTTATTATTTTCCATGTAATAATTAAACATAATTTTAAACAGTGTCCTCTGAAATACTTTGTCTGCGGTAATCAGTAATTTTCAAACAAATGCCGTTCCCATTTAGGATCTGAAAACTCGAAATCATAAGATAAACCTTAACAAATTACTAAAGATAGGCACGTACCCTTTTTTGAATTCCGTAAATCAGAAAACCAGGAACAAGGAACCAAGGAAGGTTTGCCAAGTTTGTCTTTCTGTCTGTCTGCCGTCCGTGGATAATCTTAACTAGTACATGTAAATTGAAATTGATACTTATTCATTCGTTCTAAATCTCATTTTTCGATTTAGGGATCCGAATGAGACGTTTTAAAGGTTTAAAGAGAAAATCTTTAAGTACAATCGATTGCCCTGCCACCAAGACATCTAATTTATAATAATAGTTTATCTAATTGTTAACCTTCATAAATTGACAAACATGCTGTACGTCTGTCTTAAAACCAATCCTAAAACAAGTGATAGTGAGTCAATCTCATTCTTAATCACAATAATGTATATTGTCTTTCTGAAATCAAGATACATATATCCTTTACCCTTAAATAGTAATCGAGCTACTTTTTTAATCACTAACCTATTACACATGTGAACACATAGAAATGCTCGCTTATGGCAATGGAAAAACTCTTTCCAAGAGATTTATTTCGCAGTTTTCCTCATACCTACTAAGTTATCAAGAAATGGGACAAACTTCATAAACTTCTCGAACTGGCTGCAAAGCGATAACTCGCCATATTGCGAAATACACAATTCTACTTACAATCTAATTTCAACCCTAAAACAGAAGAGTTCATGTTCAAAGTGTTTAAGCAGCTTCCGAAGTTAGCGCCCATTGTCACTTGGCTAAATTAATGAGGGAAGTATTAAGATTATCCAAACGCGAGTTTATTGTGTGGTATATGCATAATTAAGTGTCAAAATGTCTTATAATTTAGGGAGGATAAAGGTGTTTATTTACTCAAACGGTATTTAAGAACTTTATATACTCGTAATGGAAGTATGCTAGTACCTAATGTAAGAGACAAATAAGTATTTATCTACTTTATACCCCGAGTGGTACTGCGCTTTTTGGGAATTGGCTACGAAAACCTTGGAGTAGGTATGCCACTAATTTTTAATTGCATGATGATGACAGGTGCTGATTTTTATTTGTATTATTATTGTTGCATACAGTAAAGTAATGGCCTCCAATCATCCCACTGCCGGGAAAAGGCTGAAAGGTTAAATGAATTCATGATACCATAGCAATGATGCGAGAAGCCGAGGATCGACCTAAGTGGCGTGCAACTGGAGTGGCCTATGTCCAGCAGTCCACTGCGATAGCCTGATGATGATGATGATAGCAATGATGACAGGCATAATCAGCACGCTTGTCAAAATTTAAAACTTTAGTGCCCGGTATTCAAACCAGTAGAACAACGCGCAACGGGGCGGTAGTATAGAGTATTGGTGACTTATTCCAAGAGTATTGTCGATATTATCTAATTTGTGATAGAAGTTTTATTCTTTTATATTTTAAATCTTTAAATACCGGACCAAGATCTCGGGGTCCCAGGTTCGAATCCCGGGTCGTGCAACAAAAAAGTTTCGAATTTTCGAACGTTGCTCGGGTTTGAGATCACCAACCCGCATTTGACAAGCGTGGTGATTATGCCTGTACACCCATCATTGCTGTGGTAACTTGAATTCAATGATGGAGGCCTTTTCCCTGCAGTGGGATGATTATAGGCTGTTACTTTACTTTACTTTACTTTACAATCTTATTTGGTCCAATGGGTTTGATTTTATTTCAAATTTAAACTTTGAGCAAATTAAAATTGGGACCTGATATAAAGTTATTCATGCAATGCCCATACAAAAAAAATACGCTACGGATTGATAAGTTCCTCTATTTTTGGTCGGTTAAAAATGTCTAGAATTATAAAACAGATTTTTTTGCTGATACCATATACTTAGATGAATATAAATTGACTTATTCCTTATTTTCTTTGCTTATTCTAACTTCTTTCAAGTTGAATCGTCTGGTAAATTTGAGCATTTTCTATTTTCGAATTCTTTCGAATAATCAAACTAAATCTAACTTAATGATCCGTTTCAACCCTACTAATTCTAAAACAAAAGTATCACTTCCTACCTTCAAAATGACGTAACAAACGCTTTACAAGCGGCTAGAGCTTACGATAAAATCCAAATACAAGTTCAGAACACAAAAACGGCTCACATGAAAAACCTTCCGGCTATCAGAGCATCCCTCCCATTTTCTTGATAGGCGCTTCGGTTTAGGATTCACGTAATGTCTGATGTAAAATGACCACAACGATAAACAAAAATGGCCGCTTTCGGGAAGCGTTTTTCTGTTATCTATAAGTAATCGTGGAATTTATTTTGGGAATAAGTAGTTTTTGTCCAGTTTGTACACAAAAATATTGACAGTTTGACGAATATAAATTGCGTTTTATAATTTACGTACTCTACCCGTGATAACAAATCACGGGTAGAGTACGTAAATTATAGAATCAGCATAAAACGATACGTCAGTATAAAAAACAATAATCTTAATAAAAACTATATTATGTATTTTATTTTATTTTAAATTTGTTATGAAGATAGTTTGTAGAATAGAATAGGACATAGGCAAAACATTAACCTGGTTAACTGTTCTTGTGGAATAGTATCAAATTTCACGCGTATGCACAGACAACCGCTAGTCAAATTATAAATAAAATAAAAATATATATATAAATTTTCAACAAAAATTAAAAAATATACACATAAATACAGATGTATTTGTAAATTGTTATATTTAAAAAAAAATGTTTGACAACTAATGATAAGATAAGATAAGATAAGATAAACATTTATTTCCAAGAATATGGTTACAAAATGATTACAAGTTCAGGTATCAGTTTCACATATTCTGCCATTGTTTGTAGGCGTCGAAATAATAACACATTACATTTAATTTTAATTAATTGAACTAAATTACAGTACATATGTTTTTCATTGATTGTTTAGTGATTATTGTTTTAACTACATTTAAATTTTTTGATCAATATGTACACGATATAATACAAGTAGGTACTTAGGCGAATGGCATAATGGCAGAATATGCTGCATTAAATTAAAAACTAATGTAACCATATTCTCAGAAATACATGATCGATTGATTGATTGATACGAGTTTCAGTATTACTACGGATCGTGGGTTGGATCCAGTTGTGGAGAAGCTCACCAATCCTACCAATCTCCGGCTAGCTTGTTCTCGCTCTTCCTACACTATACCTACAAGCCTCATACGGCACATCAAACGGATAGATTTCGCACAAACAGATGGGTGTTAGTAAAAACGCTGCTGAACATTATTCCTTGTGTTTACTAGCTTTCGTTGAATCTCACAGGCAAACTGCCAATCTTATTTTTCAATTCTCCATCGTGTAGAGGCTCTTACAGTAATAAAAGTGTATACAGGGTAAAATTTTACCTACTTTCCAAAATTTTTATAGGGGTTCAGTATCCTATTTAGAGCCTATTTATGAAGTAAAAAATGTTAATCAAGTTTTCACCCGAAAATATTTTTCGCAATATAGTTTTCAATTTTTACGGTCCTAAGCCTGTTAAGGTATAAAGGGAAAATCAAAAACTTATGAATAGTATCATAATGAATGAATAAGATGTGCATCGCGTAAAAAAAGTGTTGCTAGGCGGCCGTATCAAAAATTTTAGATTTTTGTCGGACATTTTCTAAGTGCTTTATCTTGACAATTTTGTACTGGGCTATACCAAAAGAAAAAATACGTCATTTGTTTTTTGTCTCAAAGATTGACATATTAAAATTTGGAAAGTGGTTAAAATTTCATCCTGTATTTACGTTTCCTTGTATAATGTCGAGTTCCTTTACATACAAGTCATCTCAGCTGGTGTGATTTTTTCACCAGCAGTACAAAAAAGTTTTATTTCAATTTTTTATATCTACTTATGTATACGCACGACCACGCGTATCAATAAGTGTGCTTAATGTGAAACATTCAATTTGAAAAGTCATCCCCCACTAACCCAGAACCTCCCAGAACTAAGAAAATAAATAACAGGCAATTTTTTTCAAGTCAAAGCGTTTCTAACTGTATCCGACCATAAACAAGTTGTCGCATTTTTTTACTTTAACATAAAAAATATTAAGTGCTATAAACAACAAATCTTCTGACATAATGTCAATATCTATAATGACTCCACATAGCTGATTCTGGCACAGAACCGATACACAGCATCAATCCTTTAAATGCAATATGTTTTTTGTACATTTACTGTTACCAGTGCTAAATGAACCAACAACTTTGAGTCATTGCTAGGTTTAGCCAAAGGGCATTAGTTTTCACTCTCTAATAGTTTACAGGTATGAACTTACTGTAGAAAGATTTTTCTTCTATTCATAGAAATTGAAACTTTCTCTTCGCTAGATTGCTAGCACTTTTCTTTTATACGGAGTGGTAAAAGTATTAGCGTGCTCACAAGTTTGCTTCTAGCCAATCGTTTCTGGATGAAAATCCTTTAAGAATGTCCCTGCTCCCCGTTGATAAGTCTTGGATTACGGAGTGCCTTGAAGGGATGGCGATTTAACCTTATTTTTAATTTGAGAGGATTTAGTGCTTTCATTCGTTGAGACGATTGCTTTCGTTATGCTCCAAACTTTTTAAGTTCTGTATAATTTTACTGTTTGATATGCCAAGCAGTATGGTTTTAGATTGTTGTTTAACTATACTGAATTTTAACTGTCATTTGCTTACGGCCATTTCCAATAACCTATCTATCTTCAGTTTTGACATATCGGAGCTAGAAAACAACTTCTGTCTTTGTTTCTCTGGACGGCAAAAACAGAGATAGAAACTGTTTCCTATCTCCGATATGCCAAAACTGAAGATAGATAGGTTATTGGAACCGGCCGTTAATTGTTTCAGGATAGCCAAAAAAGTAAAAAGTAAGTAACAGCCTATAATCATCCCACTGCAGGGAAAAGGCCTCCATCATTGAATTCAAGTTACCAAAGCAATGATGGGTGTACTGGCATAATCGCCAGGCTTGCCAAATGCGGGTTGGTGATCACAAACCTGAGCAACGTTCGAAAATTCGAAACATTTGTTGCCCGACCCGGGATTCGAACTTGGAACCCCGAGATATTGGCTCGGTATTTAAACGACTAGACCAACGGGGCGTTCAAAATATGGATAGCCAAGATCTGCCTCAATTTTCCAATGTGCTAATGTGTTAAAATATTGAAGACTCATAATAACAAGGTATTCGCGAGAAATCCTTTATCGATTAAGAGGAAACACAAGGGCTGTTTTTCCATACAAACGTAGTCCCCTGTGTCCTCCCTGGATAAAGCCAGTAGAGCAATGTTTTTTATTACAAAAACCTATGGCCACTATTAGCATGTTTCTATGTATTCTGTTTTTTCATAAATTAATTAATAAAAAGATATGAGCCCTCAAAAATCGAAAAAATTCGCTAGATTTTCCGTTGTGTTCAAGCACCCAGAAAACAAATTGGACTAAATTAAAAAAAAAAAAGAAAACATACAAACACGGCCAGAGCCTTTTTTTAATTTTTAATGAAAAAATTATTTAAATCGGTCTAGTTTTGGAAAAGTAATCGGGGGACTACGAAACGCTGATTTGGTGTGCTTTTAGTAGGTATTTTCGGTCCAAGAAACAGTTGTCTCTATCACACTCTGCGGTGAAGGCGTTTGGCACTGCGCGACAGCAATAGATTTTACAAATACCTATTTTTCAATTCTCTCCACCGTAGTGTTTCCTCTTAACTCTTACTAATTAAACAAGATTTGAATATATATTTTATGAAAAATACCACTGTTTAAATACACTTCCGTAATTTAAACCAGATTATACATCAAACAGAATTGCTGTATTAAGTTAATTATTTAAATTGTTTATACAGTCAAAGGAAAACGTGAATTCTTAAGCAAATGCCAAAGTATAATGTGGACAATTAAAAATTAATTGATGGTAGTCAATAAAAACAAAGGGCCTAAAATCGCTTGACTTCTGCTTTGTTTATCACGATAACAGCGGCATAACAAATATTTTATAGCAATTTAAATATTCTTCATATTTAAATTGCTATAAATAAATCATCCAAATCTCAGCCAACAACAACCACTGCAGGATCTATAGGCCTCCTTTATGAATCTCCACAACCTATTAAACAGCTATGCTCGGACTTTCTCTTAGGGATAAAATCAGAAATAAGGTGATCCAGCAGAGAATTAAAGTTACCGACATAGCCCACCGGATTAGCAAGCTGAAGTGGCAGTGGGCTGGCCATATTAGCCGCAGAACTGATAACCGCTGGGGTAAACGAGTTCTTGAGTGGACGTAGTGTTGGACGCCCTCAGGCCAGGTGAAGTGATGATTTGCGCAAGATGGCTGGCAGGAGCTGGATGCGAGAAGCCGAGGATCGATCGATAAGTGGCGTGCAACTGGAGAGGCCAGTAGTGGAATGCTGATAGGCTGATGATGATGATGATGATTATCAAAGAGACCTGTAATATCCGCTTCTTTGTCGACATGATATGGTCAATCTAATTTTTTCCTTTACAGAACAGACTTATCTAAGATCCTTACGGAGTTTGATGTTTCCTAAAAACTTCATCATATTATAGAGTTTCTCTTTTTAAAGGTGATTGACCTGCAACTGGCCTCTGGCATTTCAATGCCTAAATCTCAGCTCATCACCACAATCCTTTCCCAAATTTGAAATTGAAGTCCCCCATCCCAACCGTGTAGGTACGGTAGGCTAAGAAAGTTGTACCAGTTTTGACAAAATTTTATGTGTCAGTAAAATAGCGATAGGGACTCTATGACTATTTGGTATTAGTACCTTTCCGAATATATTTGTAAGGAAAATGAGCCCTGTTGTTCTCTGACGCGCAAATGACTTTTAACCTTAGGATTATAGACAACTTTCTTGACCGCCCGTACGTATTAGTGGGTTTTGTAGCTATGTATGGATTTAGATATATCCTCATACATATCCTCCACCACATCACCTGGCCCCCAATGCCGCTAATTTACAAATGGCTCAATAGTATATTTTGACATTACTACCTTAATAAAATGTGTCAAAATATACAATTGAGATGCAATTACGATTCTATTGAGCCATTTGTAAATTAGCGGAATTGGGGGCCTGGATGTTTCAATGTTAAAACGTAAACCTGTATGGCAATCAAGTAATACCGTTTCAATGTTCTGAGTATCAGGAATGCTACACAGTACCAAAATTTCTGAAATTCTATCTTCATCGGGTTGTTATTTATGCATTAAATTTCTCAAAAGAACTTTCGCCATTTGTAGAAGAAAGAAACGAATGATTCCACACATTACATTCTCGAGCAAACCCCAGACATATGAGAGAGATGAAATTATAAATGCCCCTATCCAGTGCAGAGCCGTAAAAATTACGGCGCCTTATCGCGAATGTACGCTGAATAAACCTTTACATATTTCATCTCGAGATATCGTTGGATATTGTAGTCTTTCAGGACCGAAGTTGCGTTAAATGAAACTGATGTAGTTCCTAGAAAACTTATTGCAATTTCTTGTGAAGAAAACTACAGTGTTTCCATTGAATCATTTGCCAATCTGCGATCGCCAATTATCAGAGCAGTGTGTACCCTTCTTGAGCTCTGATAGATTGTAAAAGTCCTTCTATTTGCAGAGGAACTATGTAGATCCTTTGTGAGACACGAATATCAAACATGTTATTTAATATGTGTAGGTACCTACGGTGAGAGGAATAAAATAAATAAATAAATAAATATTTAAGACATGCCTCACTGAGCCACACAGAGCCATCTAGTCCCAAATTAAGCTACTATTAAGTACCCTGTCGTATGGGGTACTAGACAACCGATAAAATTACATAAATACTTTTTTTTTTGTAAATACATTCTTATAATACATAGAAAACACCCAGACCAGTTCAAACAGACATGTTCATGCACACAAATATTTGTACTGTCCGGGGATCGAACCCGCGACTCATGGCTCAGAAGCAGCGTTTACTACGACTAATAGATATAAGATTTTTCTAAGCAAAAGCCATGAAATCTTGCAAAATAAGATATCAAAATCGCTACTGTAGGATTCTTTATACCTACAGAAGCTTTGACTTGATTTTACATGCATGAAAATTTACTATGTACATATAGGAGTAAACGCGATAGTGATAACGCCAAAATCATGTTAGTCACATCCATATTCCATCCATACCACAGCTTAGAAACTTCGTACGATACATGAATTACTTATCAACTTAAGCCAATTTTACGAATTATTTCTGGACTATATATATTTTTGGTACAACGAGTAAGGCAGTTTGTTAAACCTATATTACACAACATAACAATTAGGCTGGGAATACAACTAGAGCTGCACATTTTGTAAAGAAAAGGCAGCAAATAATTCCAAAATGTTAATAATGAAAAATATTTTCGCAAAAAAATTAACTTACGAAAAGCATACTATATGCCACCAATTATAATTCGGTGCATGATGAATGAATGAATGAATGAATACTCTTTATTGTACACAAATAAAAAAACAGTTATTAACAGACGATTTTAAACAGAAATATGTACAATATAGGCGGTCTTATCGCTTAAGAGCGATCTCTTCCAGACAACCTTGGGGTGAAAGTAAATTTTAATATAAAGGGGAAGGTACGAGTATATACGACGATACAATAAGAGAAAAAAAGATGATTGTAGATGAATTCTTGTTTCGTAGGTACCGACTATAAATTGGTGGCTTTTTTTTAAGGTTTTTCGTGAGTAAATTTTACTGAGCTTTTGTGATTTTTACAAAAGTTATGAACAAAGTAGACAATTTGTTTGGCAATCATGTTTTTGTACGTGATAAACAAAATATTATTATGCACTCATTGTAAAACAATAGAAAATTATTTATGTTTATTTAGTGCACTGTCTGATCAACCACTTATCATCGCCAGACTCATATTTCCAGCAGTTACAAGAAACTTTGTATAATGTCTTCACTATGCTCAGTTGAGTGGCGTGGTTGGCATCGATGCTAAAACTCTGAAACTTTTGTGCTCAGAACTTAAGAAATTGCCGTGTGGCGCTCGCAAGTTAATGTATATATTGCAACTTAACTAAGTGATCGTAGAAGCTTTTTCTTTTGGATAGTTGCTTGATTTTAATTCCTAATTTTACAAGACATGTTTTTAATACATTTTTCGTCTTTTTCGAGCATCTGGCTTACCCAATCGGTGAGAGAGGGAAAGAGATATCGTTGCTCAGCAGTGGTATCCTCATCAAATTTTTATTAGGTTTATTTTTAAATTCACATCCCTCTTCATGACAAGTACCAGGCTACACTGCAAGTAACTGCTCAACTTATCTTGCAATACACACATACTTCTCAAAAGAACAGACACACACACACAACCTCTCATATTGAAAACTTCAACTCTACCACTGCAGCATTGTGACAGGGCCCCAATTCCGTATATTTACAAATGGCTCAATAGAATCGTAATTGGATCTCCATCGTAAATTTTGACACATTTATTAAGGGACTAATGTCAACATTTTTTGTAAATTAGCGGCTTTGGGGGCCATCTAGCTAGCATCTTTATGTAAGCTTGATGGGAGATTTACCTCTGTATTATAATGAATTAATGAAATTAAACTTTTTGCCATGCGAACCGATTTTGCTTTGATAAGATATCGCCCACTTTAAGTTCCATTCAACAAGAAACCTTCGATGATTGTCTTAATTTTTTTTGTTTAGTTTTTTGGGAAACAAGTTGAAACAGAGTATTATTCCATTCAGTACTATCAAACTATCAAAGTAACGCGTTAACCATATTTCGTGTAGGTACCAACAAAATTGATGCCAGGCCAAGTTAACTTCTCTCAAGAAACTTATTTAAAAGCGTACAATTTGAAAACTGAATCCGAAGCTAAAATTAGAACTCCTTTCACCGCCGCTTAGCAATCATCCTGAGTCGTGTTACATGTTGCCCTGTAATAATTTAGACGTCTATATTCTGGTTGTTTGCTTTAGGACATAAAAACATCGTCAAAATATTTCGATTGACAGAAATAAAAATAAATCACTTTGCAAAAGTAAAAGGAACAGCAGTCATCCTACAGCACGCATTTTAAATGCAAGTTGGTGATCACAAACCTGAGCAATGTTCAGAACTCTTGCCCTACCCAGGGATCAGTCCAGAACCCCGAGGCCGAGAACCTTGGCACATTTCTCAAAACACTTTTACTACACTAACGAGGCCAACTAGTCAACCAACCAACCAAGACCTAAACCGAACGATGCCGAAGTCGTCAAAAAACGATTGGAGAAAATTTGCCTCTATAATTATGTACTGGCCACTGACTGTACAAAAAACGGCAGGCCAAAAAGTTAAAGGTTGAATTGATTTTCAACTTTAAGTTCAACAAGTAGAGAACTATATCAATTGAAAAAATTTTAAGTTTCGTGATAGGTTGACGTGCCGCTGTCTGTACATAAACCCTGGTAGTGACCAGCACACCACTACCTAGTCCAAGTTGGAAAACTTCCTATCACGGCTATTTCCCACTTACATAATGTAACGCATCAATCCAATGAATAAAATTTTTCGCAGCGCCTACGAGCCGAAATGGGAAAACCTTAGCGTTAATTAATCTATTTAATCCCTCAGGAGTTGTGGTAGCCCAGAAATGCGGGCACAGAATGTGTGATTAGTTGGGGGTAGGCGCTCTGTTACGACTTACGATGCGATTTCGACAGAAATACCTTTCCAAAAAAATTAAATAAACAGACTTTGTTAAATATAAATGGAGACTATTTGAAAATTGCGTCACTCAGATTACGTTTCTTTACAATCAGTAAATCAGCTTTATCTTTTAAGATAAATCGAAAATCAGAAGCCGAGGCTCAAGGGCTAAGCAAAATAAAGAAAAAAACTTTAGAATTTTGTACAAGAAGTTAGAGATAATTGAATAACACGAACATTATACATTGAAATAAAAGGTATATTGAAAGGTATAATTTGACAAACGCTGTAAAGCGTTGGGATAAACCAAAATAAAATGTAAAATCCTAATTCATAAATAATATTAATTTCAAAAATGTGACTTAAATGCGTAATATACTCGTATGTTTTAATTGTGGGTATTACTTACATATAATATTGCTTGTGGTTTTATAAATTTTATGATTCCGTTTTTGATTGCTTTTAAATTTGTATAAATCACGAAATAACTCTTAATTTGTCAAAATATTGTAAAATCCTCTTAATTAAGTTTTGTTGGAAAGAATTGGACGTATTGATGAAATGTCCAACGAACGTCCAATAGCGCAATATATTGGACGTTTTATTCAATACGCCCTGTTTCTGCCCGGGAAAACTCATTACCAGTCGTGCATGGCAATCATTGGTAATGGTTTGTTTGGTTCCTATTCACAATTTTATATTTATCATCACATCCTCAATTTGGTATTGATAAAAAATAAAAATAAAACTGCCAAGATGTTATTCACAATGGCAACATAACGTGGGCTTCGTTTGTCAGGCGGTATCAACCTACCACAAAACGTCAAATTTTCTCAATTAATATTGATCTCTACTGGTTGGACTTAAAGTTGAAAATCAATTGAATGAACTTTAACTTTATGGGTGGGTTGACCTGCCGCAGCAGTTGTCTGTAATTTTTTTACAACAACTTTGCATTTTTTTACTATACAAAACAAACAAAAAAACTCAAAGAGTATCCCTGGACTTAATCATATTATTTTTTGATAGTTTCCTTTTATAACAAGTTGCGTTACTATTTTATTGCCCTGTTAAAATTATCCGTGCCGAGTTGAATACCTCATTTGAATTTGTGTTGGTTAAAATCTTCGATTGATTTCTCAGCCACGTAGATATCAGTTGTCAAATCCATGTGTTTCCATTATAGCTTAGCTGGACATACAGTAGCTATGTCATCAATATTCTATTGTCTACCTGCACTTGAAGTCTTCGGATTGCCATGTGCTATACCTGTGCCGGTGACATGAATATCAGCATACGTTAAGTGTATGTACGAGAACATAGGGTAGCAGATCAACTTATCACAACTTTTTCGAATGCAATTGATCTTTGTGTTGTAAATTGAAAATAAAATAACTTTAAAAAAAATCTACTGCCTTAGGTGGGTCTCAAAACTGAGAGAATGCTTTGACCACTAAGCTACCAAACCATTTCTTGTGTCAACAAATTATCATTTACGGAATTGTGTTTTAAAACATACAAAATTCAATGTTGTTGAGTTACAAATCGCTTGGCGAAATCGGCCATTTGTGAACAGATTGATAGATGGCTACGGTAGTAGTTTTTTCGTCATTTGTGTTTGTTACTGGCCTATTACAAAAACTTTCATAGTAACTATTAATAAAAAAAGAAGAAATTAAAATTAATTACCTATAACTTTTTAAAATGACATCGCTTTTCTAATTTAGTCATTTTTAAAATTGAAAACCGTAATAACAATATTTTTAAGTATAAATGCAACTATAGGTATTTGAGTCACATATTTGTCATTATTAAAAAAAAATGTATTTTGTTTACTCTTTACTTTAATTTAATATTGTAACAGATCTTTAAAAAAAACGCATTTATTTTTAGTAAAATACTTAACGTGCTTGGTTAAGTTGCCAGTAGCTCGGTTTGAGTTGGTTTACAGGAAATGTGCTTTGAGTTCCTTATGGAACCTCACAAATACGTTAACACCTTTGAGATGCAAGCACGCACGCACGCGTCACGTGTTGATTCTGGTGTGTTCTCTCGAACCAGTGAGTCAGTCAGCAGTATGGATTCCGTACGTACGGAGTGATTATGAGATTATAAGCGTATATCGAAGCTTCCACAATATGCACAATCTGTCACAATACGTTCGTATTCACGTTTACAAAAAAGCTTTTGCGATTCCAAAATTGGTGGCTTCTATTGCGATTTCTTAGTATGTTTGCTGAAATGTTTGTATGTTCTCATTATTTAACTATCAACTCTTTTTAAATTTACAACAGACTCTCTTTGTGCGATGCTTTGACAAACGTAAATCAAGTCGAAAGTCTTTGACCAGTGTGTGTTGCCAGTAATGACCTATGGGAGTGAGACGTGGTCGTTTACTCAAGATCACCCAGCGAGTAATGGAGAGAGCGATGCTTGGTATTTCTCTACTCGATTGAATCAGAAATGATGAGATCCGCAGGAGAACTAAAACAACCGACATCACTCGAAGGATTGCATCGTTGAAGTGGCAGTGGGCGGGACACATAGCGCGGAGAACCGATGGCCGTTGGGGCGGAAAGGTTCTCGAATGGCGACCGCGTACCGGACGACGTTCCGTGGGCAGGCCCCCTACAAGGTGGACTGACGATCTGGTCAAGGTCGTGGGAAGCCCCTGGATGCGGGCAGCACAGGACCGATCATTGTGGAGATCCTTGGGGGAGGCCTATGCCCAGCAGTGGGCGTCGTTCGGCTGATATGATGATGATGATGATATACATTGTTCTGAAGTTCTGATGCCAAAGTATTTATACTCCAATTTGAAACTCTTGATTAGTAGCAATCAGAAACGAAGTACCACAAACACCAAGACCCGACTAAATATAGATAAGATATTTTTCTACATTAAAAAAAAGAAGTAACGGCCTATAATCATGCCACTGCAGGGCAAAGGCCTCCATCATTGAATAACTTGATTTGTTCATGTTACCATAGCAATAATGGGTATAAGTATATTATCGATACCTTCAGGTTCAATTGTCGTATAAACCAAAACCGTACTTTTCAGGAGAGCAAAAAAACTTTATTTTTTTTACTAAAAAAATCATAACTTTTTTATTTCAAAAGTTATTAAAAAATGACCAAGAGAAAACTTTCTTAAAATTTTGCGATATAAAAATCTAAATATTCAAAACATGCCCATCTTCGTTAGTTTTAAGGTAAGCTTGGATTTACGTCTAAAAAATACACTCGGTGGTTTATACGAGGTCCTATAATGGATCTAAAAATATCTCTTTACGTCGTATTTGAATTTTTAGTAAACATGAGATTGCAATTGCTGACGTAAAGACCGATAGATGTAGATTTTTTGGTTTTTACAACCATTGATTATAGTGATTTATTTAAATGAATTAATAAAACATTGTGTAAAAATAATGTAATGTTGACTATAAGCACACTTTTATTGTTTCAAGAATGTATAGAAATATATTTTTAGTGTTATAACTATATTTGGTTGATGTAGATAAAATAACTTTCTTTTATTGTTTTTATTTTACAATTTTGTAGCAAAATTACGGCACAACATTAAGATTTTTAATAACTCTAAGTAGAAAAAATCAACATATTGGAACTTAAAAGACGAAACTAATATTCACTTCTTTAATGCTATTATGGCAAAAAATTAAGACTTTTTTCCCGGTTCAGGGCTGCCGCCAATAAAATTAATTTCGATTGGTTGTGATGAATTTGAGACTTCTGAACAGGGAGTAGAGCCATGGTGTGCTCAGGAGAGGAATTTGTAGTTTTTTGAGAAGTTCAATGGTGAATTCATCTTTTTACAACTTGTATTATTGCTAAAAATGACTATTTATAGCAATAATTAAAAGTTTGGATACTTTTAAAGAAAGAAATTCATTAGAGAACATCTCAAAAAGTTATAAATTGCTTTCTTGAGTACACTGTGGCTTGTTTTCTTTGTTTAAAAGTATTGAATTTATCACATTTAGTCGATGTCGATAGGCAGCGGCACTGGACCTGAAAAACAGCCTTATAGTTATGAAAATAATTCCAAGTAGAAATAATCAACTTTGTTAAACTCAAAAAATAAAACTTCTTAGACCACCAAACAAGATACGTTTTTAGTGGCTAATAAAATAACATATTAATAACAAAATAAGCCTAGCCCTATGTAGAATATGTGAAACAAAATACTAGTCAATCCGCTCTTCCTCATCTTCTTCATCAGTTAGCATTAGAGTATCAGGTACATTACTTCCGTATGATAATTGTAAAAAGTCAGTATGAAATCTCTTTGGTATCACTCCATTATCGCAGAGACGTTTTAAGTCCCTATATTTTGCACCAGAACCGTGGACTTACGACATTGAAATATTTGAATGCTTCTTAACACTCTTAACGTAAAAACCATTTGCAATTATCATAGAGTTTTACGCCCGGGGTTAAAAAAAATTATGGTCATTACATCTTAACAGAAATACCAAAAACAACTACTCGGCTTTTACATTGTTTTTATGGAATTTGTTTAACTTTTCGGCAATACTTTTTTAGGGTGTACAAACATTTTTTTAGCGAATTTAAACATTTCGGATATACAGATCGATAGAGAAAAATATTCTGATCAAAATGGTATATTTAACTCGATTTGGCCAAAATGGTTTATACGCCAATTGAACCTGAAGGTATCGATATGCATCACGAACTCTAGCAATGTTCCAAAATCGAAAACTTTTCGTTTCCCGAACCGGTGATCGAACCTAGAACCCCAAGAAGCTGACCCGGTATTTAAGCCAATAGACAAAGGTAGCGTTTCATTTTGACATTGATTCGACTGGGAAAAGAATCCGGGACCTCGGAGTAGACGAAGGAATGTATGCCACAGGCCACTCTACCACCGAGATCATCGACATGCGAAAATACGCATCATATTGGGGACTTTTCGTCAATTAAATAACGTCAGATATACAAGTAGAAAATCGCTCATATGTTCTGAGTCCTCAGATCCCTAACAATGGGAATACTGGCGATGCGACGTCACAGATCCGACTGAGCAATATGTCCAATGCCAGTGACGCTGTTACTTATGTGCGGTGTTACCACACGAGCGATTTATCGGGATCGACTCTTAGCATTTTTCTCGGTCGAACAAATACTATTCCACAGATAAGAATCCCTTGGAAAACGTATATCTTGAGGATGAACGATGATTGGAAAATTCCATCATAATGTTGGTATGTACCAAAATCGTCATAGGTATGTACCTATGACGATTTAGTGTCATATTGTGTGAAATTTTTCAAGGGACATAGGTTATAGGTAACCTTTTCATTAGGAACGATTTTTTTTGTCATTGTTGAATGTTAAATAAGATTTTTTTCTATTAATTTATCGTGAGAAAGTCAATGTGATAAATTTTACCATTTAAATGGTGGAACTATTATTACAAATCTAATTATCTTGTAGTTTTTCAAAGATAATTACAAATAATAGCCGTCATTATGTCAGTTTGTAACTTTATAATTAGGAAAGTTAATATTCATATAAGAAGAAGGTTCCTTTTGTATGTAAACAAGGTACAGACAACAGCACGTCAACCTACCACAACTCCACAACACGTCAAATTTTCTCAATTCATATTAATCTCTACTTGTTTTACTTAAAGTTAAAAATCAATTCAATAAATTTTTTGGGTAGGTTGACTTGCCGTTGTCTGTTCATTAGATAAGCTTAATAGAATCTGATTCACCCTCACTGCTAGACACAAGCCTCTTCAAAAGGAGTATTTTGCCATGCTGCCGTTTTATTATGGCAGTATACCTTTACGGCCGGTCCCAATAACCTATCTATCTTCAGTTTTGGCATATCGGTGATAGAAAACAACTTTTGTCTTTGTTTCTCTGGACGGCAAAATCAGAGACAGAAGATGTTTTCTATCTCCGATATGCCAAAACTGAAGATACATAGATTATTGGGACCGGCAGTTAGTCTTCGTGTGACATGACAGATAGGACAAGAATGTGTGGTGCTATTATTTTTATGTGCCAGCACCACTGTGTATGCATGCTATGTTTAATAAATGAAGGCAAAATAATTCTTTCGGACCATAATGTCTACTTCCTAAAGTGACCACTTCCCAAAAGGACCACATCCCAGAATGACCACTCCCAGATCGTCCACTTCCCGGAATGACCACCTTCTCAGATTGACCACTTCCCACATCATCCACTTCCTAAAATGACAACTTCCCATGATGACCACACGACGATCTGGGAGTAGTCATTCTGGGATGTGGTCCTTTTAGGAAGTGGATATTGTGGTCCGAAAGGAAAATAACCTTTCGGATTACTTACTGAAAAGTCATTATCATAAAGTTAATTTGAATAAGTCATTTATGACTGAGATTGGTTGTTCCTAAGAAATTTTTATCATGTAGGTTTTCATATGTTCCGTTATTTTAGAACTGTGCAGTTTCTATTATCACTGAAGATGTGATGTCAATCACCCAATTGTTATAGTAATGACGATGTCAAATGAATGTTCTGACAAATCCCTGATGTGTCAACACAAACGGAATAACTAAGAAGGTAGAGAGGGGGACAAGTTTCAGCTTGTTGCAACGGTGGCGTCTTACCTTTGGAAGTTCACACAGTAAAGTCAACAAGTTATTAGCTTAGCGCAGAATCTTACTCAATTGATTTTCTACCTTAACTCAAAGAAACAGTTCATTATAATAGATAAATAAATCTAAAATAATAAATAAATAAATCATTTATTTACCCATATTCACAGAAACATCTAACTCAATAAAAAATAAATAAATAAAAAGGAAATTAATATTAGAATAAAATTACTACATAGAATAAAAAAATTATATAATTACGCCCAACGCACTGCGATGACATGTATGTCACCGCAATGTCTCATATAGGGACAATAAAATATATCACATACATTGTTCTGATTCCAAAGTAGTAAAAAGTAATTTCTTGTTTTGTGGATATTAAAAACACCGGAGTTACTACAAACACTCAGACCCCATCTATCAAAAACACTTTTTTCTAGATTGCCTCGACTGGGAATCGAACCTGAGACCTCAGATAAAGCGACACCTTAAAAACCCGCCGGTATGCCACTCCACGTTTGTTGTATATGACCCCCCTGAAATATTTATTTTATTTTGTTTTTAGTATTTATTTTGTTGTTATTGCGGCGACAGAAATACATAATTTCTGAAAATTTCAAGCTGTCTAGCTATCGCGGCTTTTGAGATACAGTCTGGTGACAGGAAGATTTCGCTGGCTGTCCATAGCCAGCGAAATCTTAGTAATAGGGTCCCGTTTTTACCCTTTGTGTACGGAACCCTGAAAACTGCTAACAATGTGTAAAAATTAGTAATTTTGAGATTATTCCTTTTGCGAATTAGTCAATTTGAGACTCGGTAGTCATTTTGCGAATTAGGCCTTCCGCGACTAAACGGCATAGGTAAACCTTTGCTCAAATTTCTAATAACTCCTAATTTACTCCTATATTAAACAGGGAAATTAGAAAACGTACTCTTATCATAACACCAAAAAGCAAATTTTGTTTCTTCCAGGCTTAACCCCTAAATGCTAAAATATTTGAAGCGGCACACTCAGAGTAAGGTAGCTCTCGGGTCTTTATTTGTATTTGCGAACTACTCCGCAGATGCATTATTTACGGCGAGGGAAGGGTTGAGAGCCGATGCGAAGCATAAATTGTACCTTTTACACACAGAGAATAAAATTCGGAGTCGGAATTACCTCCTGCCGGAGTCCAGCGCCAAACAGTTTTTCTGTGTTCCGCTGGTGTGTGGGAGAACCAGTGCCTCTGGGTAAGCTCGCTCCATCTTAGGCTTCTTCTTATGGCCATTTCCAATAACCTATCTATCTTCAGTTTTGGCATATCGGAGATAGGAAACAGTTTCTATCTCTGTTTTTGCCGTCCAGAGAAACAAAGACAAAAGTTGTTTCCTATCTCCGATATACCAAAACTGAAGATAGATAGGTTATTGGAAATGGCCGTAAACCGTATAGTTAAGTATGAAGTCAAGAGCAAGCCCATTGTTTATAAAAATAAAATAAAAATTCGTTATTTTAAGAAGCATGATCAAGTTGGGTAACAGATACTATAAAGAGCAAGTTTTCAAATACCCAGCTGCAATGATATTGTATTAAAACGAAGCAGACATTATGTTCAAGCGCGCGCGTTGTGAAGACTCAAATACGCCCTAACTAGGGAGTTTTTTACAACGTCCACGTCGAGTGCAACCACAAGTGGTAATCATAAAAAATTATAGCCATCTCTTTCATTTGCGTATTTCGCACCTTTTGTTCTGCTTATCAGTAAAACTTGTTAATGTGTTTTGAATTGCTCGGAAAAGATTAAAGACGTGAATTAATATAAATAAATAATAAATATTTAGGACATGCCTCACTGGACCACACAGAGCTATCTAGACCCAAATTAAGCTACTATTAAGTACCCTGTCGTATGGGGTACTAGACCTTCGATAAACTTACTTGTATACTTTTTTTTGTAAATACGTACTTATATAGAAAACACCCAGACCAGTACAAACAGACATGTTCATGCACAAAAATAGTTGTACTGTGCGGGGATCGAACCCGCAACCCATGGCTCAGAAGCAGCGTTTACTACCGCTGATCCAATTGGTCGTCATATAATATGAAGGTAACATTATGTTTTTTTTTTTTAATTTTTTTTTATACTTTAAAATACCATTGCCCAGCCTTTTTTTTATATTAGTCTTTAGAACAGTTGGTCTAGCTAGTGCTTTAAGTACCAGGCCAAGATCTCGGGTCCTAGGTTCGATTTCCGGGTCGGGTAACAAGTTAAGTGTTTCGAATTGTCGAACATTTCTCGAGTTTGTGATCACCAACCCGCATTTAGCAAGCTCGGTGATTATGCCTGTACCCATCATTGCTGTGGTAACTTGAACTAAATGATGGAAGCCTTTTATTTTAACAGATGGTTAATTTCTTGCAGATGTTGGTGGTATGTACAGACAGCGGCAGGTCAACCTACCCAAAAAGTTAAAGGTCATTGCATTGATTTTCAACTTTAAGTCCAACATGTAGAGATCAATATCAATTGAGAAAATTTGACGTTTTGTGGTAGGATGACGTGCTGTTGTCTGAACAAGGCAAAGACATTTATGTAACTGCATAATTTCTTACTTTTGGATTCAAACAATGTAAGTACATACCTCAAAAGTAATACCTACATTAATTTATTATTGTTAATTATTAACATTAAAAAACATATCAGTTAATTCCCTCTAATGAATGCGGTAGAAAATATGTATACAGAGTGAAATTTTAACCACTTTCCAAAATGTTTATAGGCGTTCGGTATCGTATTTAGAGCTCATTTATGAAGTAAAAAAAATATTTAAATCAAGCTTTCACTCGAAAATATTTTTCGCAATATAGTTTTCAATTTTTACGGTCCTAGGCCTGATAAGGAAGAAAGGGAAAATCAAAAATGAATAGTATCGTGTGGTATCGTAATGAATGAATTAGATGTGAATCGCGTAAAAAAAGTGTTGCTAGGCGGCCGTATCAAAAATGTTAGTTTTTTTGCGGACATTTTCTAAGTGCTCTATCTTGACATTTTTGTACTGGGCTATACCAAAAGAAAAAATATATCATTTGTTTTTTGTCTCGTAGATTGATATATTAAAATTTGGAAGGTGGTTAAAATTTCATCCTGTATCTACGCAAGTTCATGAACTTTGCCTCGGCAAATGATAATAAAATGGAGAAGCCGGTTAAGTAAGTCGTAAATTTTATTATTTTACCAATAACTCGTCAAATTAATTAGCTCTTGAGGAAACTATTTACTAAATACAGCCGGCGTTACGAACTTGTGAGTGAGGCGAACGAAACAAGAATAGAAACTATGAGAACACTTTTACAGCCGTATTTATGACAAGTAAAAGTAATTACTTGACTAAAAATAATTACTAAGGCGACAAAGTCCTTAATAAAGTAATTTCTAGAAATAAGAACTATCAAAAGTTAACATTCTCAGCCCAATAATATGAATATTAATGGTGACACATTTCCTTCACTTAAGCACTAGGTATGAACATTGAACACTTTAAGTTATGACATTCAAGCAATAAGTAATATAAAAATATGATATCTTAATAGATGTTTTTTTAATGTTTTTGTAAAAGAGGATGTAGTGACCAGTATTGAAAAAGGAATGCTTAAATAGTTTCGACATGTTGAGATGATAAATGAAAGCAGGTTGACTAAAAAGATATATATGGCGAGTATGAACGGAAATTTTGGAAGGGGAAGGCCTCGACGAACTTATCTTGATCAAATCGGGGAAGTTCTAAAGAAAGGTCAGGTCATGAGTACCCTAAACCGGCGAGCATGTATGAAAAGATTAATGAGTGTGGATGAAGCGAAAGTAGTCTGTAAGGATCGTAGCAAGTGGAAAGATTTGGTCTCTGCCTATCCCCCCGGGAAAAAGGCGTTTGTTTAAATAAATAAATAAATAATATAAGGCGTGAGTGTATGTATGTTTTTTTTAATTGTTTTTTAAAGCAAATAAACTGCTAGTATAAATTGATGATACAATTCCTTGAACGAAAATTTATCAACTGTCTTAGGTGGGGCTTTAACAAAACCTTAAAAAAGAATAAACAAAATTTAAAAAAACTCAAAAAGCAAATTTAGTCCACCACCACATTCTATTTAAACAGTTTTTGAGTAGACTAAAAGGATCAGCCTTAAAACATATACCTATAGTACAGATAGTTAATTAGAAATATTGTACAGACATTATACAATAGTTCAAATCTAGTTTACTTACAAGGTAAATATATCCAAGGGACTTTCTTTTTTTAATTTATTTATCTCCCTCGTACTATTATATACCTAATTATTATTTCAGAAGTAGGTAATATTAGGATTTTTTATTTGAGTTATATAAAAAAAACATGTTTTTTAGATTGATTCTCAGTAAAGTCTACTGTTTAAGTATTAAAACTTCCTGATACAAAAAATCCTATCGGCCCACAGGGTTAATTTATCAATGAGATAATTTTTTCAAATGTTTTCTACCTGTGCACTTATATCATCATAATTAAAAATGAAGTAATGCAAAACGTCTCAGGAGCCGAATCTTGTTCTCAAACTTAACAACTTTTAGTACCGTACTAATGTCGGAATCTCATTTTTTACTCTTTCGTAAAAACCATAAAAACTGATCAGTTATTTAAGCATGGATAAGTTTTCTTATGAACTAATTTTACTAATTTGGTTTTACTTTCTCTTTATGCGAACACGATGAGTATACAATTAGTTTACACTGTGATGTGTAAAATTGTTTGTGGTCTTCTACGCGTGGCCGTGTAAGGATAAAAGTGTTCGGAACGTCGGTATAGATCAAAACAAAATGTAAAAACTTAAAAATCACAAATTATATGCTTAAATTTATTTTGTACCGTAGACTATATCGGCATAATTGGTTTATGACTCCTTACCAACTTTTAGCTTTCCAGTAATAATACTTATAAATACTTATAAAATTAGTATCTTGGCTTTACCGCAGACAGACAGACATATTGGATATGGCGAAATAATATGGATTCCTAATTTATTAAAGAACCCTTAAATGGTATTGTATTCATTACTTCTATGATGCAATCTTTCACAGCACTCAAGCCTATGATTCAAAGTTATACCAGCGCTGTAACTTAAGAGATTGCTTTTAAGTTTATTAAGGAGAGCTTTCCTAGCATTCGAGATGTAACTTGTTGGTTTTAAAATTACTTCCGAGATAATTGCTTTTAAAGCGGTGATTGTTAAAGTTATTTGTCCTGTCACAGTAATACATACCTTCATTTTTTAAGAGTTACTTTACTAATGACGTAATTATTTATAAAAAGGTGTAACATACGTTTTTGTGTAAATTTTACAATATTTAAAATAATTAATCAATTAAGTAAATAGTTAAATGTTAAAATTCAATTGAGTAAATTTACTCACCTGGGATAGAAGCGTGTCTCCTCATCTTGAAAGCACCTCAGGGATCGAAGGGCATCAGCTGACGACACAAACACTCCACAACACCTGTTTAACAACACTTAAAAATATATTATTAACCAAAAAGAATCGTTAGGAAATATATTAAACCTGGCTATAAGAAAAAACACTGTAAGGAAAAAACAATTAAAACATTATTCGAATTTCGAAAGTCGCGCGAAAACTTCTTGCATGGGCGCGCGGTGGGAACGAACCGTATCGTAGGCGGTCGACTCTGCTTCTGGGCGGGCGGGTCGGTAGGGCGGCTGCGGCGATGGGCGGCGGCGCGACTCGGCTGCCCAAGGCGCGCCCGGTACTAGGCGATCAGCACGTGCCAGGAGTTCTTTTGACACGTGCGTCGCGACGCACCGCGCATGCTCAGGGAAACCTCGGGGAAAGCGGGAGAGGGAGCGAGACGTAGATACGCTAAAAATAGGGGTGCGGCGAAGACAGGGATAGTTCTAAATTCGGCAGCGCCAAGCAGTCTGAAAAGTTCGCGTAACATGAGTATGTGTGCGACTTAGAAGCACACAAAGATATTTTTGTTTAGGTTTTCTAAGCAATGTGAATGACAGTTAATCTGCTTACCTTTGCAACATCTGTAGACGCTAATTGCGAATTACGCCAGTAAGCTTGTTTTGGTTGTGTTAAGAAAAGGAATTTTTTTACGTCCGTGGTGGTGAAAGCTTTAACGGCGACGAAAGCAAAATGTATTTTTAAAACAACAAGCTTTTGAACTTTTTCAAATCTCCTTCAAGTTTTATAAATGTGTTTTAGGACTCTCAAATAAATCCTTACTTTATTTGATATTTTAGCAATTAAATTGCAATTATAATATCTGTATATAAACTTGAAAAAAATTGTCTCAGGCGGGACTCAAACCCGCATCTCCTTGCAGGCCAAAACTTTTTCAAGTTTATATACTGATATTAAATCCTTACTATTGTATCCTGATACTTTTTTTTCTTAATACTCAAATTTCATAATACGAGTAATAGGCCGTCTGAGTTTTATACTATGTTAAGGGACTAAGATATTTTTTGTTTGTGAATGCCACAAAATATGGAAATAAATAAAATAACTGAAATATTTACCAAGATATAATTTTAAACTCAATGTACCGAAGTGCAACGCACAAAGTACCAAATAGGATCAAATCGCAATAATTTATGAAGCATGCCAATTTACCTTAATTCATTACCACGTACATCCACGGGATTAATCATGTAACCCGATGCCAGTCATCTTTTGACGATTAATTATTTCGGTTGCCAGGCAACCATAGCCACGATCACACAGGTGGCTTCGGGTTAGATCCGTTACGCATTGTCCTTATAACCTTTGGTTTCCTGGTACTCCTAACCTTATTGCTGAAGTTTCAAGGAAACTCCGTTGCCAGGAAACTGAATTATTCTGAAGCAATTTCAATTTCGACTGAAAATGAATAAGGAAATCTAATTTCATCGATTTTATATTGATAAGGGAACCAAAAAGGGTTTCCATGGTAACGTTGATTCTTTATGTAACTATAAGATTGAATTAAATGTGTTTTAGTCACGTTTTCATGCTAAAGCGACATTATATCAACTAACGAATGAATTACTTATTAACTGAGATTTCTCATATTTTTTATATAAAGTTGCTTATATTCGTCAACATCCGACTGGTAACGTTTTATTCATTTTATTAATTTATCAATACTGTAATTAGTGCACTATATTTTTAAAATAAATTCAATCCATAAAACTGAATTGATTTCATTAATTATTGCTAACAATATTATGAACAAACCAAAGTTATGAATGATTTTCTTAAAACTAATAGAAAATTCTCAACGAAAATTAAAGATTGATTCAGAAACACTGCGCGCAAGAAGATCCACACTCCAACCTATCTCACTTTTTCTAAGAAACGTTGACGTTTTGCCAGTGACAGTGACGGCCGTTACGTCATAGAAGTCAATTCCCGCCCCCGATGTACCAGGCGAGCAGAATACGATAGGAGTTTATTCGAAAGCTCGGACGTATTTAGGTGAAAATAGAACAGCCCCATGGCCGCGGCTGGCCAAAAATAGCGACTACGGCGCCCCGCCGCTTAGTTCGTATTTAGAACAGCTCCATCTATTGTGATTATAGCGTTCTATTTTTAAATCGGACAGCGCGCTCCAAAAGCGAACCATAAAAATAAAATTGCGTGTAGTGCTTTTTGGTTAGCATTAAATACGGTTATAATAATATATTTTTATGTGCCAGTATCTTTAAGAACATATCTTTTAACTTCGTCAAATAAGATCTTATATTTTCTTAGATACCAGGAACCAGGTACTGTTAAAGTTCGGAATAAAATAGTTTGATTTAATGTATTAGGTCCTTAAATATAAGTTGGCGTTTGGTATGGGAGGAACATAAAGTAATTTTTTTTTTAATATTATGTATTTATTTAATCAAAGTATGTACCATTGTTATCTATGCGCTTTTGCCATCTTATGGGTAGTTCATTGATCCCTTTACTAAAAAACCATTCGGACGGAAATTAATAAAATCTTTGAAGGCGGTTTGTACTGCCTTATCGGAGTTGATTTTTTTCCATTACAAGAAATTATCCAAATTTCGAAAAAAATGGTAATCAGTTGAAGCAAGGTCCGGGGAGTACGGTGGATGTCTTAGGCATTCCAATTGGAGCTCCTCTGATTGGGTAGCCGTCTGTTGTTCAGTGTGTGGTCTAGCGTTGTCGTAAAGCAGTAGTGGCGTAGTGGTTAATTCATCCAAGGCGTAGTACGATTCACCAGCCTCGGTTGTTTAGCAGCTAGCTTTTCCATCTGCATGGTTTGCAATTGCTGACAATAGACATTTGCCGTAATCGTCTAGCCAGATTTGAGAAAACTGTAATGAACGACACCGGCGCTAGTCCACCAAACGCTCACAAGTAATTTTTTTTGGGTCAATTTTCGTTTGGAGCAGGATTTGGCTGGCTCGCCAGAGTGTAGCCATTGCGATGAGCGCTTTTGATTGTTGTGGATCCATTTTTCATCGCAGGTAATCATTCGATTTAAAATCCCTTCATTACTATTGTACCGGTTAAGTAATAATTTAACGCAGCAGTCGACGCGCGTTTGGCGGTTTGCTTCACTCAATTCGTGAGATACCCACCTTTCAAGCTTTTTAATTTTCCTGATTTGCTTTAAATGGATTAATCCCTCAACCCCCAGGAGGCACGCGCGTGCCGCGATAACAATTGATTTCAATTGTGTCTGGAATAACTCACGATCGAGGGATTAAAACAGTTTTATCTCTAACACCGCAGCCTACAGCCAACTCTGACGTAGTTTGCGATGGATCCGCTTCCACGATAGCCTTAAATTCTTCATTATCGACAAGGATCTCCGGCCGTTCACGGAGCTTATTCTACAGGTCAAAATTTCCAAAACGAAAACGTTGGTACCAAAAACGCACGGTGTTTTCTTTTGCGACATTTCTGCAGCACTGGTGCCTCGGTGGAGCTCGTACTCGTAAATAACGCGATATTTCAAGTTTTTCATTTTGTCAATCAAGTGTTGCAAAGACATAAAAATAAAGAAAAAATGCAAATAAATGACAGTTTACAAAACACAAATACATTATGTAAATAGATGTATAAAGGACAAACCCGTTTCCCATACAATCTTGGGCCTGACGTTACAAGGCTGGGAATTGGCCACAAATTAAAGCATATTGAAAAGATTCATAAGCCCTATTTTCACAACTTTCTACAATGGGAAAGTTACTTAAATTAACCAATGAACTTATTTTATTTTATAACCTATATCATGTATTATTTTACAAAAAATACCATTTTGGTCAATGATATTTAAAAAGTAATAGATATGTTACATGCGCTCTCAATATGTGTCCCTAAAACGTCACAATTGTGACGTCTTTTCAAATCCATGAAAGAGAAAGTAATTGTTCTTTTCACGAGTATGACAAGGACAAAATAAGAATTACGCATGTGTGCAGTTGTTCGCAAGCGGCACAGATATTTCGATAGTTTTGTAAGGGCATAACCTATCTATACTTTTTAAATATCATTGATTTTGGTACTTTACCTGGGTAAGATCCAGGTCCCTTTTCTATCTATAGGCAATATAGGTAGTAAACAGAGCACTTCAGCAGAGCAGTGAGAAAAATACAAAAATACAAACCACATTATATACGAAACGAAATGTAATTGAATTGGAGTGAATGACAAATGACAATTAACTGTCATTGTCAGCTGATATTCTTAATAATAGTGCAGCCTGTTACATCAGGAATTGAACTATTAAAAATGTTCAATTGTTTTCTCAATGATTACTTATTGAACTGCAAAGCTCGTGGAAAAAATTTTAATTACATTCTTTAAGTTTTTTATATTTAAATCAGGCTTTTAAAACGAATTATTTAGCTTATTCCTTAAAAAATACATTTGTAAAGAAGTATTAATATGAATCGATTTATTCCAAATCGATTAAAACGTTAAAAGCCCCGCTCTATGAAGTGACAGAGCATTTACGGAGAACAAACGGTTTACAGAGACTGTTTAAGTATTAGAAAAACAATATGTATTTTATCAATTTTCTCCACTTGTCCATTGCCAATTAAACTATTTTTTGGAGAAATAGGCAAGTAAAATAAAAGGGATTTTTTGGCATAATTTTCATTGTTGTAACGTCGGGCCCAAAAATGGGGTTCTCCTTTGAATTTGGAATTCTTAACCAAAGAGGAGATTCTTTAGATTAAAGTGGCCAGTACAACAAAACGCCAATTTCATATGTAGGTAAGGACCTAATAATAATATGTAATAGAAAAAAGAACTTTGATGTTTATGTTCTACACGTTAAAGCCCTTAGAATAAAATATTAGTTGATCCTATGACAATTTTTTCTAATAAATCAAGTTAAGGAAAGTCCGTAACTATTGAAGCACACTATTTAACAAATGAAATTAATGTTAAGGAGAGCTATTGCATTTAAGCCCATGTTTAGTGGTCAAAACATAATAATTCATTACAAATTATGATAATTTCGTCATTTACTATTGAATTTCGGCAACAAAAATATTTTAATGAGATTATTAGAAAACACTATTACATCTTACCCCTATTAAAACTAGCCTATGACTCTCCTACATTGTTTTTTAAATTTTAGTTGAACTAGTATTCCAAGAGTATCTACGCATTCCTGGGACAACAAGTTATGTAGGTATATATAATACTTTTAAATATCGACCAACAACAAATACTAAAAATAAAATAAAATAAATTACAAATACAACAAACGCGATTTTTTGACCTGTTTTGCTCGATATCAATAACGGCAACAGGTAGGCACTTGAAATTGTCACAAAACACTCAGTTGTATTTTTACTTTCTTACGACTAGCATTCAAAGAGAAGTAATGTTGCTAGACATTTTATGAGTCAGAACCACACGGCACGAGTGACATTTGTATCGCACAGTTAATTTTAATATTCTCTTAAAAACTACTGATAATCCATCAAAGAAAACTAGTCATAGAAAATATTAGTTTAAAAAAACAACGCTGAATAAAAATTCGATAAAAGATTCTACTTAACGATAGCTTTATGGGATCGATATCTGAACCGTAACCACTCTTCCCCGTGATTAAAATCAAGTGGCATTTAACCAAATGATGTTGGCTTTTAATGAAATTGGTTTGGTTGTAAATCATGGTGGTATGTGAACGACATAATTATTAATGGCGATCAGTTGAGCGACCGGTTTAACACTTTTACGTTTAGGTACAATTAATGCTTTATTATTTAAGTATATTGTAATTTAAAGGCAGCCGATTGATTGGTTTTATAGTAATAAAACGTCTATTAACTGAAGCGAGATATATTTTATAGATGAAAAGACAAAAACGTTGTTACAACCAACCTTCATTACTACACAGCTAGACTTAAGCTTATTTTAAAAATGAAGATTTTGCTATTTTAGCATCGCTTAGCAATTGCAAATTTTCCGATGGCAGATACTTCTTCTGGTATTTGTATTGGTAACGGGCTCCCTTTTCCGCATTTAGGCTCCACTTGGCCCATTATGCGTAGGGTTCTTCTGGTATTTCTTTATTGTCTTTTCTGACATCGACAGGACGAAATAGAGCAAGAATTGTAGGTAAAAATAAAACTATGAATGATATCCCAAACGTATTTCCGATCACTAATCAAACTGCATTATTATTTTGCACTGCATACCCCTTCTACGCTAATACAAGATTTCCTATACCCAAAAGGTAGTCTGGAAGAAATCGCTTTTTAGCGATAAGGCAACCTTATTGTACCTACAATTATATCTTGTCTGTATTAATTTATGTTCTTGTGTTTTGTGCAATAAAGTGTTTATTCATTCATTCATTCATTCATTCATTATTATATTTTATAACTCCTTGTCAAAACTGTTTTGAGTGGGTTTGATCTATTAAAAAATTAATGTATAGTAACGGATTTAAGTACTCGCGTTTACTAAGATTCTATATTGCATTTTTTTTTGCAGGCACGAGGGTGGTAGCGTCTAGGCGGCCTCTCACGAAGCCTACCACCGCAGAGGGATCTGTTAGCCGTCATCATTGGTTAGAAAACCAAAGATGCCGTTGCCCAGGGTGGACCATTAGGAGGTAGATCCCAACACCCCAGTTTAGACTCATTCCGAAGTTTCTAACACAAAGCGCTTATGTTCACGATCACTGATTTGTTATTCGTCTTTATAAGGCAATTTGAAAATATATTTAAAAGTAACTCTTACTTTTTGAAACGAAGGGACTGTCTTATCGCGCGTTGCGAAAGGGGGCTAGACGGAAAAAAAAACTACACTTTTTGCTATAGTTGTAAGCCGTGTGGCGTACGCGTGTTTCTCTGTCTGAGAGAGAAAGAGAGAGAGAGAGGGAGAGGGAGAGGGAGAGGGAAATGGAAAGGGAGATGGACAGGGAGAGGGAGAGGGGGAGAGAGAGACGGAGAGGGAGAGGGAGAGAGTGAAAGAGGGAGAGGGAGGGAGAGAGAGAGAAGGAGAGGGAGAGGGAGAGAGAGAATAAAAAAATAAAAAAAAATGTATTACAATTCCTTCACTAAGAATGAACTTCGTTCCATCCGGGTATCCCTTGACATTTATTACCACATTAATAACTTAAATTGCAATAGTTAGGTATGTACCTAACTTAGCATAGCAAAACCACTAAGGTTCGAATTGTACTAAGTATTAAGTTTTCGTCAGTCAACATATTAAACAAATTTTATGCATAATATAGGTAGGAACTAGGAATAATAGCCAACAATCCGGCTAGCAGGTAGTTACTTACTTATAAAAAGAAAGATAAAAGTTGCACGAATAGGTACGTTCTGTTCGGTTGCTATTAGGTACATGTTATTGACATAATGCACACGCAATTCCGATGGTAGTTTATTTACTAGTCGAGAAACAATATAACTAGATATTTGTCTACCGTATTCATTGTATTAATCTATATATTATCGTCATTGTTCCACTCAATATGAGCTAACTTGGTCTAGAGTTTTTGCAATATTGCCATGGTTTCGTGGACTGCGTTGGTGCCGTTGCTGATAACTCTATTGAAATTAAGATATTAAAGTTTCAAACAACTACTCCCCAATTATTATTTTTTCAGATTCTATTCGCCAATCTAGAATTTGTAGCCAATGCCGGCGATCTCAGACGCAAGACTTATGTTTAGGCGCTATAAAATTTAAGACATGCAAACAGTCAGTGCCTTGCTTCCATAACCCGTACAGTTGGATAGTAGGAAATCTGATGTGTTTAAACGTCGTTGAATCCATAAATATCTCTTTCATTTAAATTTATCATTAAACTAACTATCGCTGCTAAAGCCTTTTGCGCCTTAAGCTACATTTTTAAAAACATGGAAGCATAAAAACTATAAATCACTTATAGTATCCACTACCAAATTGAAATCTGCATTAAAATTGCGGAATCAGAAGTGCGGAAAAAAAATACCAATCCAATTTGGCTTTAGACCGAACCTATTCAGGCTACATGCGCAGGCGTCGCCGTGCGTCGGTCAGTGTCGCATGCGACCTTGCTTCGCTTCCGTGAGAGAAAGGTGATACGAATACTCGACATGTTTCTGCGTGCCGCTTGCTCTTCCTTCTCAATATTGATATTGATTTCCGTGAACATTTTAAATTAAGTGTATCGATATTTTGTTACTTTATTGGCAATTTTTTTGGCAAAATTGGATAAATGTTGAGAATAGGGTAATGTGTTTTTTTGGTCTGATGGTTATTTGGAGGCAAGGTGAGGTAATGAGGAATGTTACTGATGTCGAATACAAAATGAATAACAATAGATATAAATAATAATAAATAAATAAATATTTAAGACATGCCTCACTGGGCCACACAGAGCCATCTAGTCCCAAATTAAGCTACTACTAAGTACCCTGTCGTATGGGGTACTAGACAACCGATAAACTTACATAATTAAATATTTTTTTTTTGTAAATACATACTTATAATACAAAGGAAACACCCAGACCAGTACAAACAGACATGTTCATGCACACAAATATTTGTACTGTACGGGGATCGAATTGGCTCAGAAGCAGCGTTTACTACCGCTGATCCAAATGGTCGTCAAAAGATATATATTGGAATAACTTATAATGTTTTAGGAATATTACAAACTGTTTTTTTTTTTTCAAGCAGATGTGTTAAGAAGAATTTGACATCATAGTGAAACTCTATTTCGTATGGAAAATTAAAGACCATCAAAGTTTGATCTTGTATGACTTCGTTAATGTTGATAATTAATAAGATAAATTTAATATCAGATTTACACTTTTCGTTTTGTTCATCTACATTTCAACCTTGAATTATTAGCATTCCTCATAATAGTAAAACCTAGACTATAATGAATGATATAAATATAATCAATGATGCCATGCGTATTTTTATTAATCCTTAGGTGAAATTTATCAGCCACATTTTATCTATGTCTGCGTTGCCAGCAAAAGGGAAAAATTTTGTTCCGGAAGAATACGCTGACGAGTTTTTAAATCAATACTCTGAGATGACGACTGACAGAAAATATTGGAACCCGTCATTCAAAAGGAAAATCCCCAGATTTAATTAAAGCCAATAACTCCACGTGCAGACTTCTTTTTAGTCCGTTTGGTATTCAACCACGATTTTTTAGTACAGACAACAGCTGCACGTCAACCTACCACAAAACGTCAAATTTACTCAATTATTATTAGGGTTGTACCGACTAGTCGCCGACTAGTCGGCTATATTTGTAGATGGCTACTAGTCGGCGACTAGTCGGCTGAAACGTCCGACTAGTCGGCCTGTTTTTTGCTCATATTAATATACCTAAAATTTGATGAAATTGAAATCTTTACTGTTATTATTTTTTATTAGAAATACAAAATCAATTTTACAATGTATTTTCAGTGCAATTTAAAACAGGCTAGGAAACTAAGAACCCTTGGTTCGATACATTAACTGATTTGGCTTAGATCCAGACATTAAACAAGTAACAAAAAAAAGATACTCAAAAAATTAAGATGACAATCAGATACAAGAAGGCACTTATCATAAAAAATAACAATACAGTGTAATTAGAACATGTTACTCTAATTATTATGACCTAAAGCAATAATCGGCTTGGCCAACTAGTCGGGCGACTAGTCGGCCATTTCGTAGCCGACTAGTCGGCTAGTCGGCTAGTCGGCCAAAGTGATACTGCCCATCTCTAATTATTATTGATCTCTACTTGTTGGAGTTAAAGTTGAAAATCAATTCAATAACCTATAACTTTTTAGTTAGGTTGACCGGCTGTGGCCTGTACAAGTTCGTCATACTGGCTTATAAAAACAGCATAGTCATTATTAATCCGGTTCCTGGGCAGGATATTAATCACGGCACGGATACGCTCGAATAAGATTTTATGGTTTAAAGATAGTAGTGATAAACACAGTGTGTCCATTGGCAACATGAGTAACCCACCCAAATTAAGTTCATAGTCTTAAAAAGTAATCGATGATTTGTTGGAAAAAAATATTTTTTAAATAAAAATATGGTACTGAACCAAAAAACTAAAGTTTATCTGGTTTGATAGTTAGGCTGCATAGACTACATAGTTTGTTTAACCTAAACATTTAAAGAAATTTCAATCTTAATCATATTATTATAATTGCGAAAGTTTAAGTGGATGTTTGTTAACTCAATCAAGTCAGAACAGCTGAACGGATCTAAATCGAACGTGAATAAAGATAATTGGCTTAAATAGCCCAGATGCTATTTTTTAGCCCGAAAAAAAGTACGGTTCCTGTGGGATTATCTCCTCAGTCTCCTCACACATACAAAGTCATGTACGTAATTAGACACAGACTAGGGTGAAGGCAGTGTGTTAATTTTTCTTTCGTCTCTTAAAAAAATATTGAAAATTTGCTAAGATAAAGTCCTTATTTTATCAGTTCAGTAATCCATATTGATTGAGCTAATCTATTATTTATTTCCACTATTAATTTGGTGTAGCGTAACAAAGGCCTTTCTGACGAACGCTGTGACCTTGGCTGCGCGTACGCATTCGCTCCACGTCTTGTACCGTCAGCGCATACATTCTAATCTGACTCATTCATTAATAGTACAATTCACACTAAGGATTATAATCAAATGCGAACGTTGAGCAATAAGTAGGGAACTAAATGCCAGATACAAATAAACATGGTCTCATTAAATTTAAAGATCGCTTCACATATGTCAATTGAATCTACTGAGAATATGACAACCTTTTATTATAACAAGTATTTAAAAACCTACTGCAGCATTTTTATTCAAAAAACACATCCATCATCATCATCATCAGCCTATCACAGTTCACTGCTGGACATAGGCCTCTCCAATTGCACGCCACTTAGGTCATTCCTGGGCTTCTCGCATCCAGCTCCTGCCAGCCACCTTGCGCAAATCATCACTCCACCTGGCCTGAGGGCGTCCTACACTACGTTTGCCGAAACGCGGTCTCCACTCAAGAACTCGTTTACCCCAGCGGTTGTCGGTTCTGCGGCTAATATGGCCAGCCCACTGCCACTTCAGCTTGTTAATCCGGTGGGCCATGTCGGTAACTTTAGTTCTCTGCCGGATCACCTCATTTCTGATTTTATCCCTAAGAGAAACTCCGAGCATAGCCCGCTGAGCGACTTTAAACTTGTGGACTAGCCGTACCGTCAGTGTCCACGTTTCGGCTCCGTATGTCATCATGTCAAAATACACATACAGATGAAATTTTAACCACTTTCCAAAATTTTTGTAGGCGTTCAGTATCATATTTAGAGCCCATTTATGAAGTAAAAAATGTGATTAAGTTTACACCCGACAATATTTTTCGCAATATAGTTTTAAATTTTTACAGTTCTAGGCCTGTTTAGGTTTAAAGGGAAAATCAAAAACTTATGCTTAGTATCGTAATGAATGAATGTAATGTGCATTGCGTAAAAAAAAAGTGTTTCTAGGCGGCCGTATCACAAATTTTAGATTTTTTTCGAACATTTTCTAAGTGCTTTATCTTAACATTTTCGTACTGGGCTATACCAAAAGAAAAAAATACGTCATTTGTTTTTTGTCTCGTAGATTGAAATATTGAAATTTAGAAGGTGGTTAAAATTTCACCCTGTATAAACAACACGTCATATTATTCTTTTATTTTAAAATCTCAAACGCGTACGCGTATTAATTAATAATACCTCCTTTGATTCTTGATTTTTCCAAATGTGTCAGAGCTCTCTGTTGATTGACTTTATTTTTGGTATAACTACGTACATGCAAATCTTAAACTGATTTTTCACAAATAATATCCAAGTAGAAAGAATTAAGCAAAACGTTACAAAAGTTTGATATGAAAAAATTCTCTATTTAAAAACTTGAATTAACTTTGTAGTACTTTTATACTACATTATTATGTTGGTGTCCATACGGCACGATAAATTTCAATTTTTCATTAAAAAAAAATATGAAAGATTCGTTTTATTTGTATAAATTGATATTTCAAAAAAAATAAGAACAACCTACTCTAATACCTTTATTTAACTCCCTTTAAAGAGTGGGGAGACTACACTCAGGTAAGAAAACTGCTTTCGTTAAAAATATTATATTGCAGTGCTTGGCATTCTAACTGTCATTATATATCGCTTTTTAAAAAAGTTCAAAACATTCATGACTATATTATAAAAATAAATACTCCACTTTAGTATGCTGACGCTACCACGAAAGCGCCATCCGAATTCCGCCAAAATGCTGCGCCCGCGATGCACAGCTCATCTCGTGTAGTCACGTGGCATCGCGTAGTACGTTCATTCACTCGCGCATCCCAGTCAATGACCTCAAGATGAGTTAGAGATCTGTAAGGTCATAACCGTTGGCATTTAAAGACGCTGCCTTTTTTTCGTGACCGAGATGGCACGTATGTAAACATCTGGGACTGTTTTGTAGAGCATTAACCGTAGGTATATCTTTTTATTCTTATCATATCATATTCAAGTTAGGCAGTAGTTCAATTAAACTGTAGTTAGATTTCTTTAGTAATGTTTTATTGCACACAAGCATTGACACCATTTCTTTAGTCGCAGAAAAAGAACAACAGCGCTGCCAGTGGCAGAAAACTTAAACTTTTACATTTACAAAGGCAGCTCAAAACAAAACATTTACGAAGATACTTATAAACTACTTTATAAATTTATTTATTCAATACCCCCACTTAAATTTATAAGGTAGACATAATAATATGTAGTTGACTTTACTTTACTTTTAATAAACAATTTTTAGCAAAAATAAACTTCTTTTTATTTTAACACTAAATCACTTAAACTTTAAATCAAACCTTAGCCACATTAAATGTTTCTCAATATTGTATCTCTATTTAAATAAAACTTGTTCACAGGCAAAGCTTTAGTTAAGAAATCAGCTAATTGATTTGAACTCTCTACATATTTAATATTAATAATATTCTTTGCAACATTTTCTCTAATAAAATTATATCTTATATCTATGTGCTTGCTTCTTCTATGAAAAACAGGATTATTTATTAATTTAATTGCACTCTGGTTGTCAACATTCAAAGTAATTAAGCCTTGTGGCTCCCCAACATCACAAAGAAATTGCCTAAGCCATAAAATTTCTTTAGTAGCTTCACTTGCAGCCATATACTCAGACTCAGTTGTAGATAATGCCACAGTATTTTGTTTACGGCTAGACCAAGTGACAGGACCTCCATTCATTAAAAATATATATCCTGTATTAGATTTCCTAGTGTCCAAATCACCTGCAAAGTCTGAGTCAGAATAGCCTACTAACTCAACATTACCTTGATACACAATAGACATATCTTTAGAATTAATTAAATACCGTATAATTCTCTTTACAGCTGTAACATGTGAAGGACCTGGGTTATTGACATACCTACTAACAATATTTACAGCATATGCTATATCAGGTCTAGATACAGATGATAAGAATAACAATGCTCCCACTGCTTCTCTATATGGGAAATTAATAGGTTCGTTACTTGTATTCTTAGATAAGTGTACATTTACATCAGCAGGGGTACTACTACTCTTTGCATCTGACAAATTAAATTTACTTATTATTGTTTTAATATACTGTCTTTGACTTATGCTTATACAGCCTTTATCTTTATTTATTTCCATACCAATAAATGAATTAACATTTAGAATCTTAATATCAAACTTTTGTTTAAGAATGTTTAATATTTCAGATAAAACAATTTTACTTTTAGCCAGTAGTAATCCATCATCAACATAAAGGATTAATATTACTTTTACATCTTTAAAATATCCTACAAATACACAATTATCAGATGGACATTGTTTGAAACCACAAATGTCAAGAAAGGTACTAAATTTCTTATTCCAACATCTAGATGATTGTTTAAGACCATATATGGATTTAATTAACTTACATCTCCTCTCCATCAACCCCTCTGGCATCTCCATGTATATGTCCTCAGAGAGCTCACCGTACAGGAAGGCCGTCTTGACATCAAATTGCTCGATCTGCAGTCCATCTCTCGCAGCAATACTGAGAAGTACCCTGATGGAATCATACCTGCTAGTGGGGGAAAAAGTCTCATTATAATCTAAGCCCTTGACTTGTGTGAACCCTCGTGCACACAGTCGTGCTTTAAATCTTTCTATTTCTCCATCTTTATTTTTCTTTATAGTAAATACCCATTTACAAGATACAGGATTCTTCTCTGTTCGATCAGTCAGTATCCAAGTTCGATTTTCTTCATGTGACTGAAGCTCTTCAATCACGGCTTTCTTCCATTGATGAGAATTTGGACAATTCATCGCTTCTTCATAGGTATTAGGTATTTCAAATTCTGTGAAATTTAGTTCCAGGTTATTATCTCTCCGTGGACGTAATGTGATATTTCTGTGTTCTTCCTGCCTCAAACATATACGTCTTGGAGGGACATAAGTTTCATCTAGTTCTTCTAAACTCTTCATGCTATCATCTGAACTACTTTCTTCAGGTAAATTATCTTGTTGATCAATAACATGTTGAAACTCATCCTGTGGGGTAGACCTCGTAGAATGATCTTCTTGTTTAGTTGTCACTTCTACAAAACTTTGTTTTTCTTCTGGTGTACTATACTCATCAAACTTTACATCCCGGGATACTGTAATCTTCTTAGTAATTTCATTATACATCCTGTAATTATCATGATCATAACCAACTAACAACATCTTTACACTTTTCTTGGCAAGCTTTCTTCGCTTTTCTTTTGGTACATGTACATAACCAATGGATCCAAATATTCTGATATGTTGCAAGTTAGGTTTCACTCCATGCCACAGTTCAAATGATGTAACATCTCCCGTCTGGCTTGATGTATTTCTATTTAACAAATATATAGCACAGTTGACAGCTTCTGCCCACATATTCAAAGAAATGTTCTTTGCATATAACATTGTTCTTGCAGTTTCCATGATAGAACGCATTTCTCTTTCTGCTCTCCCATTCTGTTGAGGGGTATACGCAGCAGTACGTTCATGCATTATTCCCTTATTCTCCAAAAAATTTGTGAATTCTTGGTTCACATATTCACTACCATTATCTGTATGTAGTATGCGCAAATCACGTTGAAATCTGTTTTTCACAACTGCATTGTACTTCAAAAAACATTGAAATACTTCACTTTTATGCTTCATGAAATAAACATGGCGATAACTTGTAGCTCCATCTTTGAACAAAATAAAATATTTCATACCAGACACAGAAGGTTCTTCTATAGGACCACACACATCACTGTACACAATTTCACCAGGCTGTGTTGGACCTCGAGTAGATTTCACAAAGGGGCGTCTTGCTTGCTTCCCATATTGGCATGCTTCACAAACAAATTCCCGATTTCCACTCAATGTAACAGGAATCACACCATTCTTACTCATATTTTGAAGCTCCTTGACATTCAAATGTCCTAATCTTTCATGCCAAACTTTTATATCTGTTTGTACAATATTACAATCTTTTTGTTTTATTGTTTTGACATCTAATTCATACAGGTTGTTCTCTGTTAGATGTCCACTCATAACAACAACATTATTTTTCAAAATCATTGCTTTTTCACAACTCTTCATTATCATATATCCTCTCCTAGTGGCAGCACCTTCCGAAAACAGATTCCTTCGTAATTCAGGGATATATAAAACATTCTCAAGTTTACATCGCTCCCATGTACCATTAACCTTTTTGTCTATAAGTACAGTTCCTTCACCACATACTTTGATACTCTGTTTATTACCCAATTTAACAGAATTGTTGTGTTGGGACTCGTTAAGCTCACAGAAGTAGTCCCTCTTGAAGGTCATGTGCATTGAGGCTCCACTATCAAGGATCCATGCCTCTTCATCATGTTCATTCAACGCAGCACTGAATGCTAACATATTGTTAGGTTTCTTATCATATTTTTTCTTTGGCATTCTGCAATCCTTAGCGAAGTGGCCTCTTTTATTGCAATTGTAGCATACAAATCTATGACTTGTTGTTCCTCGATCATTTGAAGTGTTCTGTTTAGTTCCATTTCTTGATTTAAAATTTTCTTTTGATGTTACTAGTGCTGTCTCACTACCACTTGTATCATAGGAAAGGCTAGCTTCTTCATCTACTAGGCGAGAAGTGAGGTTTTGAATTGTTTGACTTTCTTCATCTAGTGACAACCATGCTTGTCTAAGTGAACGGTATGTTGCTGGTAATGTACTTAGAATCTTAGTCATTATGGCTGTGTCACTGATTTTCTCACCAGTCTCACGAAGTTGCTTTGCTAAGCTTTCCACCTTAGACACGTGCTGTGCCATCGTATCACTGGCACTATATGAATATTGATAAAATTTTTCATGAATTAACATTTTGTTATATTCTGATTTTTGTTCATAGATGGCTTCCAATTTTGTCATAACTTGTTTAGCAGTTTCGCAGTTTTCGATAAGTGATATTTGGTTCAAATCCATGGACGATGTTAGAATGAACATGGCCATGCCATCATCCTTATCCCACTGCACTTGCGAACTGATTTCTGTTGGTTTTGCCTTTTCTATGTTCAATCCTTTTGCTCTTAATGCGCATTTCACTTGGAATTTCCATTGTTTGAAATTTCTTCCATCAAACTTCTCAATCTTCATGGCGTTCGTGACCTCCATTGTAGGTAAGTTTTTTTCACCGGTTGTAATCTTGCTCTTAACTTGAAGTTTTATTGAAATATTTAATTATTGTAGTCCCTGGGCCCATAACCTATTCAAGTTAGGCAGTAGTTCAATTAAACTGTAGTTAGATTTCTTTAGTAATGTTTTATTGCACACAAGGATTGACACCATTTCTTTAGTCGCAGAAAAAGAACAACAGCGCTGCCAGTGGCAGAAAACTTAAACTTTTACATTTACAAAGGCAGCTCAAAACAAAACATTTACGAAGATACTTATAAACTACTTTATAAATTTATTTATTCAATATATCACACATGGTAAACTTTTTGTTTGGTATTTATTATGACGCAGTCATGACTAGTTTTTCGTAAGTACCTAGACTGGTAGCTTTAACATTTACTAGACTATTTGACTAATGAAAGAGCTGATTTCCATCAGTGTTTGCAAATGTCAAATATTTAAATGTTAGACTACTCACAGTACATTACTGTTGTGCATTTATCGATGGTATAAAACGAAGTGAATTCCATTTATTATCATGTCTTTTTTATTTTTAATAAATAAGTTTAAACGCTTAAATATAAATTTGATGCAAGTGAAATTATTATTATTAATTCGACGAAAAATTTACCTTTTTTCTCAACCTAATTGCCGTTATACATATAGATTTTGTGTTTTAAATTTTAACTTATTCACAAATATTGTCACTTTTCCAATGAAAAGAGGTAGAGTATGTACCTAGGCCAAATAATTCGTTGCGGTAGGTACTAGGGTTATTAGCTCCCTTCGGTTTCTAACAATATTTACAATAGTTTTGTTAAGAACATATTAATCGTTCTGAAAGTTTTTATTCATTTACGCATTGGTGTTAAATAAATGATTTATTTATAATAAATAAATTTTTACTTTTCATATTTTACAAATTCGTTGCGGTAGGTACTGGGTTCATTTGTACAATAAACATAATGTATTTTTTTTATGTTTTTAACGTATTGGTATAAATAAATAAATATACACGTTACTTTGTGATAAGTACGTTACAAAACTCACGATCGCATGGACGCCTAAGTTAGGCGTGGCGTATGTGGGATGTTATGACAAGGCAACAAGTGGAAAATGATAACATCATTTACATATTAGATAATCAGCATAAGTATATTTGTGAATAAGGAGCATAGCGTAGGTCGAACTCAGACTAGGTGTAGAGCAATGATTTTTTAAATTTAAAGCTGTATGAGAGTTGATAATCGTGGATTGAGAGCAGTTGGCAAGAAATTTATCTAACAGTCGGCTAAAATGTAAGCATATGGTAAAGATTATCTCGAGTAATATTTTAAACTAAAAGCAAGGTAGGATTTTTACTCTTTACTGTTGATCAAAGTGGATAGATATGATATTATTGACAATCCTAATCAAAGGATATTAAGAAAACTAGCTTTTTACAGCGCCCTACTCAGCCGCACGATTTAATGTATACAGTATACACGCATACATTAAATCGTGCGGTCAGAAACCTAAGCCCAATCCCCTGTAATACAAAAAATGTTCTTTTTCATTCATTTTAGTAGCTCAAGCTTAAAAGCGTAACCAACAGTCGACAGACAGACAGCCAGGCAGAGGAAGTTACTTTCTTAATTACAATATTGGTAAGGATAGGCGCCTATATTCCTTAAACATAGTGCTTAAAGATAGACGATAGAGTGCTGTAGACAATTATAGTGATGGAAACAACATAGTTTACTTTACAACTAATTCACTATATCGACAGGCTATATAGGTAATATAATAGTACAGCCCTACTGCTTAGTACAGGACGGCCGTCAAGGTCAACTGCCGGCATTAGTACTTACGCATATAATTTAACAAATTGCAGCAATTTTTAATAAGACCACTTTACGCGTAATAAGCAAATAGAACATTATTTGAACTTGAATCTTTCGTATTGCGATTATATTTACAATCAAATAATATCTGTGGACGTTTTCACCTAATTACTGCAAAGCTTACCTAGACTTTTATTTTTTTACATGGTATTTCTCCTTTCTGAACGCAAACCTTATCAAAAAGAGTATTGTTCCATAATCGCCACACCTGGCAGACAGCTTGGCCAAAGGATTATTATTTCTGTTGTCTCTTACGACACCTATAAATTGAGAACGGGTGGTACTAATCTATTTTAGGTCGGCGTTCCTACTTTACTTATTGTTTGGTGGGTAAAGGTTAGAAGAGCACATCTTATCTAAAATCTTACTTTTCAGGGATCCCAAATATCGTACCCTGAAGTTAAGATAGATAGTTGTGGTCAAGGGTCAGGCCTTATTACTACTTAACGAGGTGGCCTCATTTATGTTTTACTTGTTTCCTTCATCCCTAAGTCCGATGCTCTAAAAGAGAACGAGACATACTTAGATAGAGCAGAATATACTGGCTGGTCTTAACTTTAAAGTTTATATTTATCCATAGTTATTTTGGGAGGTACATCATTATAATAATAGGATACAGAAGGCAGTACTCTTGGACACGGCCTGCATTGTGAGGAGGTTCCTGTCTCTGAAGCCTTAACCACGCACCGGTAACTTGGACCCTGATCTCGATGCCGGTTGGGAACTATTTTTTATATTTTTAATTGTGTTTATTTTTTATAAAGATATTTAAAAATGTATTTTATATGTTGTAAAGTTAAATAAAGGTTATAATAATAATAATAAATAAGTACATAGATGTAAAATTTCCCTTATTTGCAACAATTCTTTGTTTAAGATACAATAAAGGTATTAAAGAACAGCTGTGATATAGTTCTCAAAAAAATATATTTGACAGTAAGTTCTCATAATTACTTAGCTGTTTTTTTTTGTGAAATGTGAAATACTTTTTCAGGCTGCAAATACATTTTTGATGTGATTTTCTAATTCGACAGGTTAGAAGTAGTAGTACAAAAGTAGTTCCAATTTAAACTGGAAAAGAAAAATCTTCGAACAAATGTAAGGAATAAGAAAAAAACAAAAAATGCACTCTAAGAAAATCTATTTTGAAATTTACTTTGTAATTTTGGTTAAATTAGATATTTTGAAGTTGACGTTCAATATGGCACTTTGTACTGTGGTAGAGCTACAAGCAAAGTAAATGAATCTCCACAAAGTAAGTGTATACGCTAAAGTGTTCGCAAACTTAACTAGTGTACCTTGGCCATAATTAATTTGCTAATTAATTTCTGCGCATGACACTTGTGTACTTAGCCCGTGTGCATGTATTACACTAGAAGCATTCTATGACAGAACGTATTAAATTACCTTTGACCCTTAATAGTTTCAGGTGTAGATGTATTAAAATACGAATTATTAAAAAGTTTAAGCTACACCGACACTTTTAATAAATACCTAACAAGTAAAATACTGACGTATTTATATAGACTATACACAAACACAAATCTCAAATTGTAATTATAACTCTAATATTAATTCCTTAAAAAAATTATGGAAAATACATTTGCCCGATTTTGATAACCTGAAACCAATTCCATTAATTTTTTAAAGGATTCTGTAACTAGAAAAACTGTTAATGGGTTATACAGGTATTATTACTGTGTCTGAGAGTAACTAACGTATTTATATGTAGACTTGGAATACAAAATCGGAAGACAAAATTTGATCCCAAATTGTAAGAGCTGTTTGCAAGATATGAATTGAATAGCGGCCCGTCCTGGCTTCGCGCGGGTGGACCCGTTAAGTTTTAGTAAGGATCCCTAATCTTTTCTAGCAATATATATAACCTATGTCACTCAAGGCGAATGTCGCTTTCCAATGGTGAAAGAATTTTTGAAATCGACACAGTAGTTTTTCGTTTATTCATTACAATCAGACACACACACAAAAATACAAATCTTTCCTCTTTATAATAGTGTAGATGTAGATAAATTTATCGTTTCAATACAACATCATTCACGAGCCCTTTTCCTAGGTCATCTGGGGTAGGCGGAGTATGTTTTCATCTGCCATACATTCCAATCATCCGTCATTGAGTCTCCACACCCTTCTCCATTAAGTCGTCTAAATATTTAAGACAAGTTTTAAATATAACAATAAAATAAAATCACAACCAACTCATGACATAAGGCAGGTGTTTTACGCAATTTAAAGAAATTGGCTTTATTATACAGCAAATGCATTGATGAAGTAGTGCAGAGTATATTAAAACAGGAGTCTAATTAATTTTTATAACAAATAATTATGCGAAACAGATATAAACTTTAGATAATAAAGGGTGTAGGCATTATTACATTATTTCATAATGACGACCTTTAAATAACAAGCACAATGCTAAGAGCTTGTCCTTGGTTGGAAATAAATTACATTGTAGGTAGTTAAACTAGTAGCATTATTGCCAGTGGAATAGATTTTGATCGTTTATAAGCTGCAGCGGAAGCGATAGCGGATAAGAATTATGGTTTTGAATAACTAAAAAGTAAAGTAAAGTAACAGCCTATAATCATCCCACTGCAGGGAAAAGGCCTCAATCATTGAATTCAAGTTACCACAGCAATGATGGGTACTGGCTTAATCACCACGCTTGCAACGTTCGAAAATTCGAAACTTTTTTTTTCTTTTGTTGCCCGACCCGGGAATCGAACCTGGGACCCCGAGATCATGGCCCGGTATTTAAACCACTAGACTTTTTATTAACTAAAAAATCAGTATTACTGTTAGAATCCTGCTATTTTTAAATATTTTAAGACATGCCTCACTGGGCCACACAGAGCCATCTAGTCCCAAATTAAGGTAGTATTAAGTACCCTGTCGTATGGGGTACTAGACAACCGATAATCTTACTTATATACTTTTTTTTTTGTAAATACATACTTATAATACATAGAAAACACCCAGACCAGTACAAACAGACATGTTCATGCACACAAATATTTGTACTGTGCGGGGATCGAACCCGCGACCCATGGCTCAGAAGCAGCGTCAACTACCGCTGATCCAAATGGTCGTCAATTCGTCGTATTTTTATACGACAATGAGAAATCCAAAATCAGAAATTAAACTAATCCCAATTTGTCAAAATAATCATTATCTTTTACAGCCTTCTCTTTAGTAATTTGAATATACCTAAATGTTTCGGTACTATTCTATAAATTTATATCAACCAATTAATTGACTTACTTAAATATTACATTATTTTTCATTAAGCCTTATAACTGGTAGGTAAAATAAAATACAAGAGCATTTCGTTTAATTGACAAGTGCTATTCTTTAAAAAAAAAATACTACAGTAACTTTATCACATACGTTACGTTACTTTTATGACAGAACAAACAGATTTTATTTAACCTAAAATTTAAATTGTTTTTTCCAAGTACTTGACGTCAGAGAGCGCTGGGAGGTGTTGTAAAAAAACGCTAGTGTCTATGTTCAGCTAATCGGCTAGTGATCTAATACTTTTTTGGATCAATTTAACATACTAACATTTTTATTTTCAACGGTGAGCGTTGACATTTGAAATACGTATTATTTTTTCAATCATTATACATTGATTTACGTCGAGACCACTTCCTTGGCAATTAACTTCTAAATTGGATCATTTTGCGGCTTTTATTTTAACCGGCCTATTATAATTTGCGATAACAGTTGGTAGGTATGTAATTAAATAGTATAATACTTGTTATTTGAAACACGCTTAAAGGTACCTAATCAAATGATTCGTGACTTAAGAGAGTAAACTGGAACTTTGGTTTTAAATTTATATGATGAAGGCAACAATAATATTGGAATAACGAAAATAATCATGCTTGTGGTTTTTACTTAACGGTTTCTTCTTCTTTATTAAGGATATAACAACTTTTAAAATCAGTGTCTTGTAAGGAGTATAGAAATCTAGATTAAAATGTAACTTACAAAGAAAATAATACAGATATAATAATTGCTTCAGATTTAGTCACTGACTTCGATTCAAGGTCGAGGTAAGGTAAATAAAAGTGAACTGATTTCTTGTCAAGTCATCGAAGGCAAAAAGCACTAACTTTATGAATTTTAGACAGATATTGAGATCTTGATAATGTATGCCACACTATAATCACGTAAGAATACAATTTATTCCTATATATATATTGCTTTTAATTTTAAGAATTCAAAAAAAGCTATGATTTTTTACACTGACTTTCCGTCACTATCCTAAAAGTAAATATTTAACTTCAAGGCTTTCACCACTTATTTATTATGAAGTTGCAAGTGCCATAATTACAAAATATCTATACGAAATTTTATCAAGTTTTCCTTATTGTGTTGTCCAATAAAAATGGAACCAACAAGATTTCTTTATTTTATTGTTTAAGCTAAATTTGTCGTCAGAAGCATTATTCTTTTTTTATCTTTATAATTTCATACTCTACATTTTTTTGTTTCTTTCTGTTTATTAAATGATTACATTATTTTACTTTTACAATCTTAACATCAGACAATATCTAAAACTATGCTGTTTTAACATCCAACTCTATTTGTATAAACAGGGATAAAATAATAGTATTAAACCAGATCATAAATTTATATCCTCCAGTTCATCACAAACTAATTTTCCAACTAAGAAAATAATGAAAGTATTTTCTCACGGCATAATTTTAAAAAGTTTAAACTTTGAACCAAATGACAATCAAATAAACAAAAGAGCAAAGAGGTTAACTTCAAGACTAATGTCTTGTCATAAAAAGTAAAACATAGACGAAGAGCCGTGATCAATCACTGTATGATTGACGATTATGTAAGTATAATTTGGTATCACATTAGTTGGTTGCCATTGTAAGTGAAACATCTGTGAAGTTATAATTAACCACTCAAAAATGAGGTTAGGGCTGAAGTACAAGCGGAAGCGTATACAAAAATACAATTTAAATTGACAAGGGAAATGTTTTATTTAAACTTTTACATCTGTGACAAGTGGTTTTTTAATATCGTTTACGCCAGACGAATAGATAACAAATGTATGAAAACGACATTAACAAACGATCTAACGGTCGTAAGCTTATATCTTTTTCATACATTCGACATCTGTTCGTCTAGCGTAAACGATATTAGAAAGCCATTTGTCTAATAACGGCCGTTTCCAATATCCTATATATCGCTAGTTTTGACATATCGGAGATAGAAAACAACTTCTGTCTTTGTTTCTCTGGACGGAAAAATCAGAGATAGAAACTGTTTCCTATCTCCGATATGTCAAAACTAGCGATAGATAGGATATTGAAAACAGCCGTAAGGGCGCTGGTTTGCCAGCAACCGATAGAGCATTAAGTGTTACTTATTGTGTTATAATATACGAAATATAAACATACATTTTACTCGTCATAAGTAGCGTAAAGCTATGGTTTGGGACTTGCTTACATGACAGAAATTAAAAGAAGCATGTAAGGAATTCCTAGCAAAACGCGATAAAAAAGATTGAATGGAAAAAATGTGTTTGCGGAAAATAACAGTCTTTCATCTGCATACTTAAAATTATAAAATAATATGGCTTTATTACATTTATTTCACAAGAAACAGTGCTGTATCAAGCGTAAACTTTTTCAACAGCACAAGATGCCCCAGTTTTTAGCTTGATGTTAACAAAGCCATTATTTCCTTTTATAGCATATCCAAACAACAAATAATTAATTAATTATTATTTATTAATTTTATCACCGGGTCAACAATTGCAAAAAGGTAGTGGCTCTATTATGTGTTAGACAACAACAAACAATTGCAACAAAATATCTATTATAAAATCTACCAGACGACTCCATATTTGTTAACGTATTCAAACAACAAGCATTCATTAAACTTTTAACTCGCTCTTTCCTTTGCCTTGAACCGCATTATGCAACGGCTCAGAACCAAAAGTTGTCAGTTTTCGGCGCCCGCGGCCTCGGGCGATGCATCGAGATACAAGTTCAATGCCACGGCCGATCGTTAGCTCGGATGAGCACGATTATGCTCATCGCGTTGCGCAACTTTTAACGCGCATTGTTGCACGATACCGCTCTTTTACTTATTTTATTCTTATGGTGTCTGCGGTTTTGATAGCGTAGAATTACTTAGAACAATTTTTTCTTTTCGTACGCTTCGAGGACAGTCTGATGTTCTTCTAATCGGCTTTTACAAGTCTTTGACGACTTCTATTATTCCTTCGAAAACTGAGACTAAGTACTTACGCAACGTGATAAAGCACAACTACGACACATCCTTTCCGAATCCAGGACAATTTAGAAAATATCGTTTCAATGCCTAATCCGGGAATCGAACTCCACCTTTTCGTAGTTGACGGACCTACACGCCACTACACCAACCGGCTTTTCAATAGTTAATTCGTACCGCAAAATCTGATATAATCTTATGAGAACCGTACTTATTTCCGGGATGAATAATTGCATACGGATTTTTTCGGACCTACTGAATACAAACAAAAAAATTATACGAGTCGTATCACCACTGGATACAAACAAAAATATTATAATCACTTCATAATTATTATTACTCAATATTCTAAAATAATAATAATGTATTAAAAATATCTTGATGCTTTTTAGAGCTAAGAAAACTGAGCAAGAAAATGAGCAAACACAGGATTGCATTATAAAAAAATGTTCAGTTGTTCAAATTACAGTACCTACGAGATGATAATAATAGCTAACACACCTAATAAACTAATTCTGATAACACATTTAATATAAATTTCTACAACTGAGATAAATTTAATGATATCAACCGATCGCTTAATGATATAATTATTTATTACAGTAGGTATAAAATAAATTTGAAGGCAGCATGCTATACTTATATTTTAAATATATGTAAGTTATTTGCAGTTGGAATGATATCGTAATATCGATGATGAAGTCATTAAATCGAATAATTGTTCGATAATCACACCGTCGCTTGTGTTATGAAAAGGTATAATTGCAATTAAGTGTAAAGTAAAGTAAAGTAAAGTAACAGCCTATAATCATCCCACTGCAGGGAAAAGGCCTCAATCACTGAATTCAACCACAGCAATGATAGGTACTGGCATAATCACCACGCTTGCCATATGCGGGTTGGTGAGCAATGTTCGAAAATTCGAAACTTTTTTTTTTGTTCGACCCGGGAATCGAACCGAAATTGGACCCCGAGATACGAGTCCAGTATTTAAACCACTAGATCAACGGGGCGTAATTAATTGACTAGAGTTAATTGATACGGGGTCTATACCATGTACCTTAGTTTTTATGAGTTTCCGATATTTCGACACTGTTGCAGATCATGGGAGTTCTCCGGGATAGTGACTATGGAAGTTTAAATCAGAGCCTACGTAATTAATTGAGTTAGTGTAAGTCAGATTTTTTTCTCAAATGATGTATTCCTTTGACGCTTTAACAAAAATACTAATAAAGGTAATAAAACAAATATTTAAGAAAATTTTGCTTTATATCTACGTCTTATATTAATAATTTCATTAAAATGAAGCAAATCTTTAAAAGGGGCTAACCGTACAACAAACATAAATTTTTTTACTCGTTTTTATAGATTATGATACGGAACCCTTCGTGAGCGAGTGCGACTCGCACTTGACCGGTTTTTCTTTTCCATGTACTTGAGCAGAAACGAACTTAGCTGAAATAACACCTTTTTCCCCAATTTGCAGCAATATCTCGTCAGTAATAATAATACATTTTAAGTTTCGAACAATTTTTTCAAACTTATCTTGTTTGTAGATATAACTATGTGAGAATGAAGACAAATCGGACTTGTTTCTTATTGACTTAAATTAATAATTTCTAACCAATAATGTATTGGTTTGTCTGATCTAAACGCTCCAATTCCAGCGTTACCCGATAGCTATTGCACATCTCGGATTAATTTCAATTTGCTTTACATATAAATTGCGGAGAATTCGACACAGAATCATATCTCACTGATACTTCGAGAACATCACCACTTCAACATGTTCCAAAAGGTAATCTTACCATTTAAAACGAATAATTATGTGTTTTTTAACCGATTTCCAAAAAAAGGAGGAGGTTCTCAATTTGACTGTTCTTCGAGGTTCATGTTTAATTCATGTGAAATATCTATAGTACAGACTCGTTGGTACATACTTTGATTCATTTGCAAAGCGATACAGTGATACCTGAAAATTTTAATTCTCGTTTTCTTTTACATCGATTGGCACTGGCACATGAACATCAAGAAAATGTACCATGCAATCATATAATACAATATTATTTAAACGTGTGGATACTATTACCATCCATTGTTAGCAAAGTTAGCAGACTCAAGAATCAGAACCACGGCAAATTAAGGCATTAGAATACTGACAAGTAACATATTTTATATGTATGCAGCTTTTACTTGATGACAAGTAGTTTTACGAATTGAGTATCATTAGCTTGTTTTTTTGATTAAATATGCAATCAATTTCTGTAGTTTTGACTACCGAAATCATAACATGGTGTGTCATGTGCCAATTATAACTGTATGTTTGTTACCTATACCAAAAATATACTTCAAGGTTCATTAATGTTTTGTATTTTATAAGCTCATTTTAATATCTTATTTTATATCCATTTGTTTAAATCATGTTGTTTTTTTTTACAATGTTACAAACACAATGTTGTCTATAAACAAGCTGTATCTATTGACGACCATTTGGATCAGCGGTAGTAAACGCTGCTTGTGAGCCATGAGTCGCGGGTTCGATCCCCGCACTGTACAAATATTTGTGTGCATGAACATGTCTGTTTGTACTGGTCTGGGTGTTTTCTATGTATTATAAGTATGTATTTACAAAAAAAAAGTATATAAGTAAGTTTATCGGTTGTCTAGTACCCCATACGACAGGGTACTTAGTAGCTTAATTTGGGACTAGATGGCTCTGTGTGGCCCAGCGAGGCATGTCTTAAATATAAATATAATACATACCTTAATCATCTTTAATCAAATTAACGATTAACGATTAATGATTATTATTTCTAACTATTCATACATAGGTACACAAACGCAAAATAAAAACTTATAAGCCGACATTGTATCATCTACTTCATTCAATATATGGATATACAACGTGTTCCTTTTGATATCCCATAACTCTAAGGTTATGTTCTATAGGTAAAAATAATATAAAACGCCCTAGAACATGTGGTTCAAAAATCAATAGTTTCGAATATAACATCAATTTTAGTTAAATTTGTTAAAAAAATGTAACCAGTGTGGCGAATCCTTAGTTTTGCGAGACGTTGGCAAACTTACACTAAAGTGTAGTAGTAAAGTAGCGGGAGAGCGTAACTTGTAAAAAACATTGACGTGTGTGGGTGTTTCATTGATAAGTAGGAACGAGTAAATCACTTTCATTCAAAAGTTCATTCTTAACAAGGTAAGGGTGTTTTACATAAACAGTCGTGACTTTTTAGAATAGTTTTGTATGAATAAAATTAACTAAAATAAATTAATAATTAAAAAATAATTCATATGCAATTTGATTCTTTATACCATGGTCTGTTTAATACCCTAGAGTTATGGGATATCAGTAGGAACACATGTATTTAATAAAAAATATGTAAACAACATCTGTCATTTACTGATTTACTTCTAATTTAATTTAAACTTCTAAATAAATAAAACAATATTAAAATATAATAATATGTGAAACCAATTTATTGAAAATATAACGTTGTTCACTAAAAATAATGTCGCAAATATTCTAATGCCCTCATTAGAATTTCAAGGGTGATGAAACTAGAACTATTTGATTGTAAATACAAATACCTGTCATACTTCATCTAGATAAGCGAAACTCGGATAGCTTAATTTGACCAAATTATTTCTCTAATAACTAGTTTTACTAGGCGCCGTAAGAGTCCAAGACCATTGAATATGTTAATGTAATCAATGTATTTTGTATTACAGCTGACTGTGCTCTCCTACCTCATCATATCAGCCACATGCACAGTACTACACCATGCTCCACTTCCAATACTTCTAGATCTTCAGTACCATGAGACACCGACCATACCTAACTACAACTTTGCATATGAAGTGAACGACCCACATACTGGTGATATTAAAAATCAACAAGAGACCAGACGCGGTGATGTCGTTCAAGGCCAATATTCGCTAGTCCAGCCCGATGGCGTCAGACGCACAGTAGACTACAGAGCTGATGACCACACAGGATTTCTGGCTACAGTTAACAATGAAGGCAGACCAGAAGGCAGAGAAGAAGTTGCTCAGCCAGAACAAGAGGCAGACGAAGAAGCACCAAGACGACCGAATCTAGCCGTGCAAATTATTCACCCGTGGCGTACTCCAGTTCAGAGCACTACCAGCCCAGCACCAGTAGCTATTTCTAGGACATCCTACCACCACACTATTTCAAATGTGCATTCTAACAATCCTTGGCTATGAAAGATCAATGAAGCGTTACAAGTAAGAGGCAACGAAAATGGACACCGATAAGAAATCTTATATCATGCATTTATTCTTTTCCCATTTCTGACTCAATGTCGTCACTATCTTCGAACAAAGAAGTAAATTAGTTGAGTAGGTTCAAATGTTTGTCGATGCCTATGACTGGAATGATAATGACATTTAATTGGTGACCGGACCAGTTGGCCTTGCAAGTTGGCTGGCGAGGGAAATTGTCCTATAATGTCAGTTCTATGCGCTAACCTTTGTAATCCTTGAAATATTTATGTTGCATAAATAAAATATACGCAATGTCCTTTTGTGTTTCGTTCTCAGGAGTGATACTGACTCATTCCGGCCATTATCCTTTTGCAGTTATTCTCATTCGTGAAATTCCAGAAGTTGTTATAATTACAGAGTGAATAATGAAAATATTAGCTCTAGGGTAAAATGAAAATGTAATTTTATATTCATAATTGTGAGCAGGTGGAACAAAAGAAAACTTGTGAGTTGGCTACTTTAATTATATTGTTGAATTATCACAAATGAATGCATAAAGGTCATGAGCTGCATGCAGACTAAATTATGCAACTAGTTTAAAGTACTGAAAAATTTGCAGGTTGTAATAATGCCTTTAACATTATTATATTTTTAAGTGCTTAGCTGAAACAGTTTTATAAATGTTTTTAAGCGATTTTTTTTTTCAGTAATTGCATTCACTTATTTTTGCCAGTAATTTATTAGCTCATAAACATCTTCGAAATAAACAGTTTAGGGTCATATTCACTTCTCAATATTTTAACTATTCAGAAAAAAACTTTCTTCATTTTCATATTGTTATAAAATATAGGCTGCGCCTGTTTGCTCATGGCCTCATTAACAAAAGCATTCAATGAAGACGCGATCACAACATATTATATACTTTACAGGCAGACCCATAATAGTGCTATAAATAACTTGCACCTTGCGGTGCGTCGTCCTGTTTTGAACTTGACTTTTAGTCATTTCCTGAATTTCTTCACAAACAAACAAGTTAAAGTAGAACTGGATCGATTCCAAGATGTATAAAAGGGTACAGAATCTTCGAGCAAAGCATCAGACTAAAGGATCTTCCAACGTAGTCACAGCATCCACATAACTTCTTCAAAATGTTTGTGAAGGTAATTAAACAAATTTTATCTCTAAATAATCTAATGCTTAATTTTAAAAATTGCAAGCGAGCACTAACTGTTACAAAATCATAGTCAATATGTCGGTCATCATCAGTAGTCCTCAAAGGAGAGCTTAGCTATAATCTCCACCCTTCGCAGATAGTTAAAGTAGATAACGCAGTTTAGCCAACAGCGAAGGGAACACGCTGTTGCTCGTTTTGTTCTTCAGTGCTCTTTTGGTAGCCTCTTACGACACCCTACCATGGCTACTCAACCATGTTTTTTTATTGCTTACCATTTTGTTCATGTGTAAATTCCAGATTAATATTCATTCAACACAGTTTAACTTTTTTTACCTTCTGTAGGATTAATTGAACTAGGGATGTGAGCCTGCAATTAAAAATGTAAAGTATTTACGCAGTTTAAAGGTCTAAGCATTTTTTATCTTCCAGTTCGTCGTGATCCTCGCTCTCGCAGCCGTGGCCAGCGCCGGGGACATCAGTAGCTTCGCGTACGACGTGGCCGACCCGTTCACCGGCGACTTCAAGAGCCAGGCCGAGACACGCGTGGGCCAGGACGTGCGCGGGCAGTACTCGCTGCTGGACGCGGACGGCACGCGCCGCACGGTCGACTACGCCGCCGGCGCGGACGGGTTCAACGCCCTCGTCAGGAAGGACCCCGCGCTCATCTCGACCCCCATCGCCCCTGCCGCGTACGCGATCCCCTACTCCGCTATCCCCTTCGGCTACAACTACCCATACGCCAAATTCGCTCCCTACGCCTACGCTAAATACTTTTAAACGCTGTTATCTACTACTTGTGTTTTTCAAGTTTTATGTAAATATATTGGTTCTGTAAATACAATTTTATAAATTTCATTCCATGTTTTTGTTTCCCTAATTGTGGCTCTTTTACTGTAACTACCCTACATGGCAATGAAAGTGATGGACCTATGATGATATTGACTATGAATTAAGCAGAATACTAAGCAAATGAATTTGAAAGAGCGATCATTGAAATAGGGATTTTTGTCAGAACTACCTCTTTTATATAAATTGTAATTGTGTGGTTAAATAATGGTGAGCTAGTCGTCTTATGTATGACAAGGCTGGTAAATAACAAATAAGTAAATGTTTAGAGTTTGTTCGTAGTAGTGACGGCCTATAATCATCCCACTGCCAGGGCAAAGGCCCCAATACTCCATACTCAATATTTTATTTGCAACCATAATGCAGGTACAGAGGATGTTGGACTGCGGGGCATGCCTGTAGCCATAGGCCTACGGCGAAACCCGTAGTCTCGGTTCATAAGGCACCGGAGGGATACCGCTGGTTTTTAAGTGGGTATACGGACCTCATGTAGAGGTCTGGAGTCCCACATAACCTGTCACTTCCCCCGGGGTGGCAGGTATGCGTAACGCATTTTTCCAGCGACAAAAAAAAGGGTAAAGAGGATGTTAAATTTAAATACAATATGAGCATTATGGACCTTGTCGGGCACGCAAAAGGATAATAAAAGAGAGGAGACGCCATTATATACAAGAAAGTTATTACAAATACATATAAACAAAATTAAATTAACGAACAAAAGTAGGGCAGATTGTAATGTTTGACGATTTGAAGTATTTATTGATGTATTAACTAATTAATTAATTGCTTGTTTTGTCAGTTCATTCATTTATGCTATAATAACATTTAGAAAGTAAATATTTTTTCAATTTGTTTATGAAAGTGGGATATATATTCAAGCAATGAAATCAAGTTACTAAAGCAATGATTGGTATAGGCATAAACATCACGCTTGACAAACCCGAGCAATGTCTTAAAATTCGAATTGAAGCCGGGACTCCAAGATCTTGAGCTGGTATTCAAACCGTTTAGACCCACGGGGCGTTATTAAATGTATAAAAGAGTACAATTACAGATAATTTAAATTCAAAAACACTTAATTAACGCAAATATTAACGAGCGATGCTGAAACTGTGTTATCTAATATCTCAAGGATTCGCTGGCATTGAAAGCGACGTTCTCAAATATAGGCTTTATAAGTAATTGTTCCTTTGTTCGTTCATTAAAAATAATATTAAACAAATGCATTGGTCAGTATGGTCGAGTTCCGCATAACTGATTTACTTACTGACGAAATTGAAGCCGTCGAAAAAACCCTCGCTATGTGACCTAGAGAATAGTGCTGTCTTTTACTTCCTATTGTTAGCACAAAACGAATGTGCGGGACTCGTATAAAAGAACGTCCGAACCAGGGATTTATCATTCGCAGTTCACTGTGCAACTAAAACAAACGTATCGAAATGGCAGCTAAGGTAAATGTTCCTTGTGGTCAGTGTAATATTAGTGCTGCGGTGAAGTGGTGAACGTGAAACAATACCGATTGGATTATAAATACATTGAGTGAAATTAATACTCAATGTTTTATCAATGAAAAGTTTACTTGTCATTGATTGCATCAATTTTATCATACCTTTCAAATTGATCAATAGTTCCTTAAAATGCATCAATCTAGACCAAAGTAACCGTGGTACCACAAACTAGTAAAAAATTAAAACACCATTTTATATAAGTGTGTTTTTGTTATACACAAAATTTGTTTAAAATAAAAAGAAAAGAGTTAGTGTCATGTTCTGTATTAAAATTTCTTTGAGATTAATAGATTCCTTTGTTCACAGTTCGTTATTGTCGCTATGCTGGTGGCGGCTGCTCAAGGCAGCGCGCTCCACGGCGCCGACTACACCAGCTTCTCGTACGGCGTGTCCGACCCGCACACCGGCGACGTCAAGAGCCAGCATGAGACCCGCGTCGGCGACAGCGTCCGCGGCCAGTACTCGCTGCTCGACTCCGACGGCACAAAGCGCACCGTGGACTACGCCGCTGACGCGCACAGCGGCTTCAACGCCGTCGTCCGCAAGGACCCCGCCCTGGTCGCCCACGCCGCCTACGCCGCGCCCGTAGCGCACGCCGCCTACGCCGCGCCCGTCGCCCACGCCGCGTACGCCGCCCCCGTGGCCCACGCTCCCGTCGCCGTCTCTGCGTACTCCAGCTCTCTCGCCCACGGTGGCTACGCCGCTCCCCTCGCGCACGCCGCGCCCCTCGCCTACGCCGCTCCCCTCGCCCACGGCTACGGCTATGCCGCTCCCCTCGCCCACGGCTACGGTGCTGGACTCGGTGCCTACGGATACGGCGCTGGACACGGTCTATACGGCTCCCACCTCGGATACGCTGCTTACTAGATACCTGATCCAAAAGTTGTACCTGTATAGTATATTATAAATTTGTCAAAGATGACGTTATTGCTGTGATTTAATAAACCAATTTGGTTACTCTAACATTTATTTATAATTGATCAACCTTTTCCTTTAAACTATTTAAGACTATTCCTATTAACTAATAGGGGCCACCTGAAACTTAACAAATTGACCAAGTATTACGCAAAAGTTAATGTATTACTAAATATATTTTAATGCATAATAATTATTAGAGATTGGCCGAGTACTCAGTTAATACTCGGTACTCGGCGTACCCGGCGGGTATTTTGATACTCGTACTCGGCCGAATAACTCGGTTTTAATGCCGAGTATACTCGATTTAAGCAAAGCAATAAATTTAGGTAGATATAATTAAAAAAACAAATGTTAATCAAAAAGTATTTATTACTAATTTGGGAAATCTTTGACAATCTCAATTATGATAATTAATCAGTAGTGATGAGACAAAAATTAAAAGAGAATGTTAATGAAACACATCAACATTTAAAATTTAATAAAGGTAAAATTGTGATGCAGGAACACAAAGCTCTCTGCACGTTCTGGTAACAGCCTATTCCTTTTTTCTTCGTAGACGTTGCCAGCCTCCGAAAATAATCACTGTGCTTGCAGGTGCACAAAGAAACACTAGTGCTAAACGTGCCAGCTCAGGATACCTTGTTTTGTGCCCTGCCCACCACTCGAAATGACTCTTGTCTTTTGCCAACAAATTTTCTTTTAACTAGCGATCCAATTCTATAGCAATGGGGCTTTTAGGATCATCGCGAAAACAGGTATTTGCTTTATTTGATATTTTAGCAACTTAATTGCACTTATAATATCAGTATATAAACTTGAAAAATTTTCGCATACCGGGCACGGCGCTTAATCATTTAAAAACACTACACTGTTTTGCGTAGAAGTAAGTACATTACCTAAGATACATTTTATATAAGAACGAAATCGCAGGCAACAGCAGTAGATAACAATTTCTATACATTGTTCGTATGTTTCATACTACACTTTTCTTCTGGGTCTATAACCTTATTTGGTGCTGTCAATTCAGGACATTTTTTGCATGATTTGCGCATTAAAACTAAGAAAAAAATAGGTACATTGCAGGATATATCTAATATCTTCCTTATCCTATTATTATTATAAACGCGAAAGTTTGTAAAAATGTATGTATGTTCGTTCCTCTTTCACGCTAAAACTACTCAGCGGATCTAAATGAAATTTGGCACGGTGTTAGCTTATTAGCTGGAATAACATATAACGTCGGGGATAGTGCAATTCTCTGGATAATTCCGCGTATCTGCCAAAGGTATCCAAATTAAGATAACGCGGTCGATGCACGCAAAATTATGGTTTGCGTCCCCTGTTTTGACCAATTTTTTTTTTTCGGCTTATAGAAAGCAAGAAATCGCCAAATAACAATACCGCTTGTCTTTTTTCGGCAATTTCGATACCGCGTATCTGATCGGTTTATATTTAAAGTGATATTATGGTTTATTAAATGTTGTTAAACTCGGTGATAAAGCGTAAAATAAATAATAAAGGCCAATAAGGAATAACGGTAATTAGTACTGTTGGTAATAATTTTAATTTTTTTTTTTACTCCACTACTTATATACTTGTTAGCGAAACGTATCTAATATTATAGGCGTATTAAGCAAGATACTTAGTTTATATGAATACTTTTAATATTTGAAAAATACCACCGAAAATATATCAATCAATTAGCAAAGTCAAAAACATAGAGTCATGAACTATAAACATAGTAAATCAGAAAGTGGATCATAATTTTCTGATTTTTTTTTACTGATCTTTATCAAAGTGCCGCATTTTCAGTAGTACATCAGCAAATCTACTAGAAACTAGCGATCGAGCGAAGAGTATGTTCCTGACCCTTCAACACTTCAAGTACGAATTTTGTACTATTTTTTTCTGAAGAGTATTCGTGTATTAAAATCAGTACTGCCCCAAGTGAGTTACCGTGTCTTGACTTTTTATCAGATGACTTGGTTGCTGAAACAAGATATGTCCCACTCTCTGAATGTAATTTCAGAGACTCAAATTATGCCACTATAACTTCAACCTCGACCAGTGGCAATAGGGATTTGATTCCTGAAGTAAAATAGTCAGAGGAATTGGCATTAAAGTTTGGGACAAGGAAACGAAAAGTAGGTCCAACATCATCAAAAAGGTATAGGAATAAAAAGTTGAGAATTATGGGTTAGTCAGCGCCAGCAAAACGCAGGCTTTAGAGAAAGCAGAATATATTCCATTTTGTTTTGCAAGATTCTATGGACTAAATCTTGGACATGTTATCCTAGAAAATTTTTAAGAAGTTGAAGTTAACTGCAGAATATTTTCAAGAAGTAAACTATTGGATATTTTAACAGGTTTTTTTAAATTGCGCTGTATTGAGATGAAAACGTTTGTTTTACCTTTCGTTAATAAAAAATAACTAAAAAGAAACTAAACTCACCACAACTATAATTGTCAAGTTTTGAGATTTTCTAATTACGTCATTCAAATGGCAAAGATATACCATTACTCATGTAATTCAGCTAAAAAACTTTATTAATTTTAAGACATGACTACATTCCTAATAATATTTATATTATAATACTGATGCAAGCTAAGTTAATGTACCAAATGTTCTTGATGTCATCATAATATAATTGCACTGTTCCCGGGATAACTGGGCTGCCTCAGTTTTTGGTTTTCGGGTGTTCTTCCATACAATACTATCAGCTGTTATCGAGTCGTCTACTCACTTCCCCATCATATTTTTTCTCCACACAATCCATCCATCTCTTTTTAGGTGGCCCTCTACCTTTCCATCCATCAAAAATCATGTTCATCATTCTACTTATTCCGTGCCCTTCGTCTCTTTACATCATATGTCCATCACATGTCCATCATACGTCTGCAAAAAAACCTTAGTTAATTTCCAAGAAAGAGTAACGTAAATGTTTTTTTAAACCAGAATTAAAGTTCAACTTACCGTTCCAGGTTTCAGACTGCATGGACCAGAAAATTCGTTAATATAAAATGACATTTGCATTTTTAACTAATTACCACAATCATGTCGTGTGGTGCAGGCATTTAAAAATAATATCGCCATTACTTCTTTTCACCAACCCGCCTGCTAAGGGAGGCGATCACAGGACATGGAAAAAGGTGAGAAAGGCAATGTAGGCGGGGCAAGCGCGCCACAGAGGTTATGAGCAAATGCTTGTAACAGAGCGCTGTGATTGGACGTCCCGCGACCGAAAAGTTTCGGGACTTCAAAAGAATTTGCTTGATTGGAGTTTTTTGAACACGTTTGGGGTTGCAAGCGGCGACATCGGTTCTCATACAAATGGCGCATGACAGCCTTTCTAACCTTTTTCCATGTTCTGTGGTGGCGATTATGGCCAAGTTCTCCTATTAAAGTGTCCAGTGACCAACAGTTTTGGTACATATGCTTCCGTTATCATTAAAATTTAATACTAACTATACTGATGAAATATTGATTTCGTTAGTTAATTAAGACTCTTAGTAGATGATAGGTACATAGCCGGAAACAGTGATAAAATATAGGGTATGTATGATGTTCGAACACCTTATGAATGCATAGTGCAGTGGAAGGAACAATCACCCTCAAAAGGAAATAACCATATTTTTTGACATAAGCTAGATAAATTACATTCGGATCGGAACGATCATAATAGCCTTATACTGAGCGAAGGCCTTTTTGGTGCCATTAGTTTTTATTGTTATCGAGATTAAGTTTTTAGTATTAAGCTAGTACCTACTTGAATGTATAAATAGTACCTAACTATAATGTTGGTGCCAAATAATTATCTTTCTTTCTGATAGTTAAATGTTTCAGTTATTCCTTAATCACGGTGCTTGCAACATTGCCGGATTTTAGACTCTCATAAAAAGAAGGTTCAAGATAGTAAACAGTTGATATTTAAATTTACCTGTCTAAATAGTTAAAGTGTAGGCGTTCGATTTGCATATTATTATGGCATTTTTTTGTAACGAGAATGTAATACAGCAAAAATAGGAGTTACCAAAAAGTTTTATTTAATCACAGCTATAACGTCAATCTACTTCTAATTAATATATACAAGTTCATTGCCTAAATCAGGTATTTAGTACGCAGCGTATCCGAGGTGGGAGCCGTAGAGGCCGTGTCCGGCACCGTATCCGTGGGCACCGAGTCCAGCACCGAAACCGTAGCTGCGGGCGAGGGGAGCGGCGTAGCCGTAGCCGTGGGCGAGGGGAGCGGCGTAGGCGAGGGGCGCGGCGTGGGCGAGGGGAGCGGCGTAGCCACCGTGGGCGAGGGAGCTGGAGTACGCAGAGACGGCGACGGGAGCGTGGGCCACGGGGGCGGCGTACGCGGCGTGGGCGACGGGCGCGGCGTAGGCGGTGTGCGCTACGGGCGCGGCGTAGGCGGCGTGGGCGACCAGGGCGGGGTCCTTGCGGACGACGGCGTTGAAGCCGCTGTGCGCGTCAGCGGCGTACTCCACGGTGCGCTTTGTGCCGTCGGAGTCGAGCAGCGAGTACTGGCCGCGGACGCTGTCGCCGACGCGGGTCTCGTGCTGGCTCTTGACGTCGCCGGTGTGCGGGTCGGACACGCCGTACGAGAAGCTGGTGTAGTCGGCGCCGTGGAGCCCGCTGGCCTGAGCGGCCGCCACCAGCATTGCAACAACGATGAACTGTAACAAGGGTACATTTAAACGTTTATGTTGAAAGCCTTGTACTGCTGATCATGACTTAGCCATGATTTAATTTCAGGTAATCGTCCAGTTGTTATATCTAGCTTAGTTAGCTAACACCCCATACTGTACCTGTACCGAAACAACTTACTGGAGCAACCAATAATAACACAGAGAGAGAGAGAGAGTAGAGAGAGAAATACCATCATTAGAAAAACATAAGCATGTTTAATTTTAATGCGCTTCCTTTACTGTAAAGAGATACCACACAAAGTAATGCGTTGGTTACATTTGTGACTCTAACAGATATCCAGTCGCCTTTGTAATTTAAAAATTATTCTTTTTTATTACCTTAGCTGCCATTTCGATACGTTTGTTTTGGTTGCACAGTGGACTGCGAATGATTCCTATCTGACAATACCGTTCTTTTATATTAATGTTTCACTTCGCTTTGTATCATAGGAAGCTCAAACTGTACTTTACTTATTCTACGCTCTAGGTCACACGCGATCAATTTTCGTGACGTGTCATTTCACCAATATTTTTTTTATTATACAACTCATTAGTAGCAGGAAGTTGTAGTGTGTTGGGCCGCTTATACTCGTATTATGTTATCAGTTTAGTGAAGAAATGAATTCGGGTAAGTACATACATACCAGGATACGTTTAAGTAAATAGCAACTAACAGTCCAGTAGATTTTATATGTAGATTATGTGACTTAAACAAAGATTGTAAATCGATTATAAGTAAATTTAAAAAAAAGTACAGAACAGCTGCCAATGATTAATGTATTTTTAATAATGTAAAATTAAAGTAAAAACTATTTCAAAGTGCTTTGTATTGCAACTAGAAGCTTATTTTGACTTAGTTCTTACATGATAATTGTCAGCAATTTATGGTTTGGCTTGTACTATATTGGTAGTTTTTTTTATATTTGTCAATCTTGTTTATCCTACCTTATAGGTATAATATTTTTCAATTACACCTATAAATTGAGAAGTTCCTCTATTTTACGTCGGTACCAATTAATAAACACAAACATGAAAGACGCTGTAACTATTTGTATATAGCGTACCAGACTGACTCACTTACACTGACACCACTGGGATTCAAACCCGGTCCCTCTGAGCAATTCCATATTTTATGACAGTGAGGTCTATACATTTAGAGTGTTTCTTTGACTTATATGTCCAGTGTTCATTCCTGCTATCCTATTAATATTAGGGGTTAAAGTATGAAATTGCCGTTTTGTATGAACGAAATCGAGAAAAGTCATTTTTCCATACTAACAATTTTTTTGTTTTTTTAAAAACGCCTGAACCGTTTTCGATGCAATTAAAGGTGAAAGTTAGATGGTTATAAAGCTACGCATTATAGTATTTAAATTTCTGAAAATCAAAGTATATAATACAAATATACTTAATTGAAGCAAGAAGGTCAGCTGACACATTGTAAGGGGATTTTTTTTAACGACTTCCTTTTAAGTAATAGGCACTAGTATTGCATTTTTTTTTAGTCAAAAGTTACTTTATTTAGTTATTGGTACAATAAAAAAGAATTACGCAATAATATGACTATACTTAAGAGCTATAAACAAAATAAAAAGTGGGAAAATAATCGGCAATTTCATACTTTAACCACTATTATTATAAACGTGAAAGTTTGTGAGTATGGGTGTTTGGGTGTCTGGATGTTTGTTGCTCTTTCACGCTATAAAGACAGAACGAACCTGAATGAAATCTGACAAGTTTTATGTAAATAAAGTTTTTTTTATTATTATTATTTGACACAGTGTTAGTATATTGACTGGAATAACCTATAGGCTACTTGGTACTCCGGGATAAGGTACGGTTCGCGTTGGGATAATTATAATACATTGTTTTTAATTCAATATTCCACACGTTCGAAGTCGCGGGCAACAGCTTGTATTATAAACGTTCTGAAACATAGTGTAAGCTTTGCTGATTTAATAAGATGTTTTGTTGACAATGTATAAACCGAATTCATGGAACATGAAAGGCAAACTCAGATGGCGTGTGATGCAATCTGAAAATAGAATGGGACAACCAGGATAATGTGCGATTTGCTTAGGAATGAATCATCCACAAAAAAACCCCAAATTGAATGAATTGTGAAAGAAATAATGATCTAGCCTACTAAAACTCTACAGAAGGTAATGTCCGAAGATAAATGAAAAGTCCGAAGGACACTGAAGTAAATATATTGTCACTATGAACTTAGATACTATACAATAATTACGTACACAATTAGGTACAAAGACGTGACAGGCAGCTAGGCTAGACGTGTGACGAGGAACGGCTAAAGAGCACTGTTCGTCACTGACAAGCCTCGATGAACCATTTGGATCAGCGGTAGTTAAAAAAAAAAAAAAAAAAAACATGGGTCGCGGGTTCGATCCCCGCACAGTACAAATATTTGTGTGCATGAACATGTCTGTTTTGAATGAACATGACCATTTATTATTACTGGTCTGGGTGTTCTCTATATATTATAAGTATATATTTACAAAAAAAAAGTATATAAGTAAATTTATCGTTTGTCTATTACCCTATACGGCAGGGTACTTATTTTATTTCTGCAAATTCACCTATTGCGTCATACAAAGTGTCCCCTACATTATTGTGATTAAAGTAGGAAAAAATATAAGGGCAGTAGCGGCTTTACTATTGACCATATTGCGATCGACAAGCTACTTATCAAGTGTGGCGATTATCCCCTCCTATTCATCAGTGGATTAATATAGCGATGATGGTGATGAGGTTATCGGTGATGTGCTAATACATTATATTTTCCCATAACACTTTTGCAAGACAAGTGAGATTTTTCACGATAGCGGATGTACTTTGGTTTGCGTAAGTGGTATGAAGTTTGGCAGGTTTAAAAAAAACGTGTTGAGCTTTCACAATATTGTTTTACAAACGTAACTTAGAACACAGTCAACATTTGTTTTGTAAATCTAGTTGCAATGATTCTTGGAACAAAGGGTTATCTGTCATATTAAAATATGTTTTTTAATTACAGACTAACTAGTTATGTCGTCTTTATATTTTTTCTGACACACGCTGAATATCATGATTCGCTGTCAAACAGACAACTTATAAAAAAACAAGTCTCGAAACTCAATTCTTTTACTGTAAAAAGTTGTGAGAGCCATGTAATACTAAGACGGTTAATTTATTCAATCCTTACTCTGAATGAGTATGATTGAAATTACTAAAACTTCAGTGTCTTTCATCTGGTATCAGATAATATGCCAAAAGTTTTATAAAGCACGGATATGTTGTTACATATTTGTTTCAAATTTGCATGTTAAGAGACCTTAGCCCTAATCCTGTCAAGAGTGAATCTGGATAGAACGAAGGGGGAACCCTTTGAAATTTAAATCTGCTTTTAATATAAGAGTGATTGTCTACCAGAAATCTCCAAACTAAGCCTATTAAGCCCAATGTCACCTCAAGACATGATGAACTATTAAACCTCTTCTCTCTTTTAATCGATAATGGTAAAAACTCTATAAAGATTATGGCAAAAATTCCTTTGCGAGCCTAACTTCTACGGTCGACTGATCTGAGCTGATGATAATGATGATCATGTAAAACACTGTAACTTCATTTTTTACATCTTAAGATACCTTACACATGAGTGTCTTCCAAATTCCTGGTATTCAGTCTTTATGGGTTATCATAATATTCTCACAGGCTCTTGGCCAGAAAAAATCGCGTTAGGGTTGTGGAAAAATGTGTCATGTTGCGGATTCATACACACCGTGTTGGATGGACCTTACACAGCTACATCTGTGCGCGTCACAGCGTGTTAACAAATAGCTAAACCAATATTTAATATTTTTATGAATAAATTTTTAGTATAAATTTTAATATAACACTACCAAGATGTTATACATGGTTACATAACGTGGGGTTTGTTTTACAGATGGTTGTAAATGAACCGGGTATAGAGGATGAAATATTAACCACTTTCCAAAATTTTTATAGGCCTTCAGTATCGTATTTAGAGCCTATTTATGAAGTAAAAAATGTAAATCAAGTTTTCACCCATAAATATTTTTCGCAGTTTAGTTTTCAATTTTTGCGGTCCTAGACCTGCTAAGGAATAAAAGGAAAATCAAAAACTTATGAATAGTATTGTAATGAATGAATGAGATGCGTAACGCGTAAAAAAAGTGTTGCTAGGCGGCCGTATCAAAAATTTTAGATTTTTGGCGGACATTTTCTAAGTGCTTTATCTTGACCTTTTTGTACTGGGCTATACCAAAAGATAAAATACGTCATTTGTTTTTTTGCTCGTAGATTGATATATTAAAATTTGGAAGGTGGTTAAAATTTCATCCTGTATATTTAAGCTTATTAAATTTGTGACAATGCTAATCACGTGTGTGCCAATGCTAAAAATATAATAGAATGTATCTTGTTTAACAAATTATCGAATTAATTGTATTTGTCAAGCGTGGTGATTTATGCCAGTACCCATCCTTGCTGTGGTAACTTGAATTCAATGATGGAGGCCTTTACCCTGCAGTGGGATGATTATAGGCTGTTACTTTACTAACAAATTATTGCCGGAATTGCCGTGGTGTTCGTCCAGATTCATCTCGAAAAATGCGCAGCAGCATCTATTCTCTACCATATTAAGCAATTTGTGTCTCTACTATCGACCGAACTACGATCGCCAACCCGTCAACCAAGCGTGACGGGTGATCAAGGCAAAATCCTCCTATTGAGAAGACCTGTGTGTAACAGTAGATTGGTATAATTATATTTATTTGTGTTAAACGACGTAAGAAAATGGCTAAGAATAGGAGTCACCAAAAAGTTTTATTCAGTCACAGCTATAATTTCTATTGAGTCTAGTCCTAATAAATATTTACAAGTTCATTGCCTAAATCAGGTATTTAGTATGCAGCGTATCCGAGGTGGGAGCCGTAGAGTCCGTGTCCAGCGCCGTATCCGTAGGCGCCGAGGGGAGCAGCGTAGCCGTAGCCGTGGGCGAGGGGAGCGGCGTGGGTGAGGGGCGCGGCGTGGGCGAGGGGAGCGGCGTGGGCGAGGGGGGCGGCGTAGCCACCGTGGGCAAGGGAGCTGGAATACGCAGAGACGGCGACGGGAGCGTGGGCCACGGGGGCGGCGTACGCGGCATGGGCGACGGGCGCGGCGTAGGCGGCGTGCGCCACGGGCGCGGCGTAGGCGGCGTGCGCGATCAGGGCGGGGTCCTTGCGGACTACGGCGTTGAAGCCGCTGTGCGCGTCAGCGGCGTAGTCCACGGTGCGCTTTGTGCCGTCGGAGTCGAGCAGCGAGTACTGGCCGCGGACGCTGTCGCCGACGCGGGTCTCGTGCTGGCTCTTGACGTCGCCAGTGTGCGGGTCGGACACGCCGTACGAGAAGCTGGTGTAGTCGGCGCCGTGGAGCCCGCTGGCCTGAGCGGCCGCCACCAGCATAGCAACAACGACGAACTGTAAGAAAAATAAATTTAAATTAGCCTTGAATACCTTGGTTTTGTCATGTTCTTATGTCATCTTAAATATCCTTAATTGTTAGAGTATCTATAGTGGCCACCATATCAACCGTATAAAAGTAAAAGATAATTAAAACAGTAAGTTTTGTAAAATAGTTAATGTCTTTTGTTAGAATGATGTGTCAATGTAAATTTTTCGTATTAATATAAAACATACTAAGTCAGACGTTGTTTAGTTATTTAATTAGTACCTAATCATGCTTATAAATATTACCTTAGCTGACATTTTGATACGTTTGTTAAGGTTGCACAGTAGACTGTGAATGCTGACGTTCTGATATTGCCATTCTTTTATATGAATGTGCAAGTACAGTTTCGTTTCATAGAAAGCACGAGCTTGTTGACTGTAGTTGTTTTACGTACGAGGTCACGCGCAGCGCGAGAAATTTTGTCTTTTCTTATTTTACTAATTACATTTTGTTATGATTTGAATAACTTTTAACGAGATAATATAAAATCATATTGTACATTTGTATTTTCACAAAATTCTCAAACTTAAATTCATATAAAGCTTTATAGTATAACGTCGCGCTCGGCATGCGAGGAGGTGGGGGTTCGAGTCCCGCCTGAGTCATAATGTGTCATGGTTAAATACTGATATTATAAATTAGCTTTATATGATATTCAAGCAATTAAATTGCTTAAATAGCTTTAGTATGCATATGAGTAAGTTCTTGTTCTTGCTTCCGCTCGTTACTTCGTCTGCATGCTGGGAATCGGTTATAGGTATCGCACTTCCCATTATATTGCATACCTAATTAAATCGCTCTTCTTAGATATCACTGAAAACTGTTGCAGTTGCTATCTATAAATCAGTTAATAATCTAGTTTCGTATCCAAGTCTTTTCTCCTTCAATCCTCTCGTCTTTGGAATTCCCATCCAGAAAAACTTAAACAAGCACCCTGCAAACACTCATTTAAGAAACTTACTCGGTCCCATTTCCGCAAATTGTTTTTGTCATCTTCTACTTAGTTTCACTTTTCACTGTAAGTCATTTTATTTATGTATTTATCATATTTTCATATATTTAAGTATGTATTGTATAATTGTATTTGTGTATAACCATTTACGTATGTGTATACTGTTTGAAGCTTATATATTAGTTTATTATTTATATGTATGATAATAATATGTTAATTGTTTGTACCTAATTTTAAATAATTACTTGTAACTTTGCTTATACTTTGTCGCACCGCCCACTTTACATTTCTGATTAACTTAATGGTCGACTGGCAGAGAATGCCATACGGCATTAAGTCCGTCATTTGTACTTTTTTTTGTTAAATCTGTGCAATAAAGATTAAATAAATAAATAAAAATAAATAATAACGAAAAGGTTGATCTCCTAAACAATCTTTATTTTACTTGTAAATGCTCGGAGGCACTCTATAAAAGCGCAGAGTTATCTGGGACTCGAACAGTGTCAGCGGACCCTACCCACGAAACCGCCGTAATTCCACCACCATTCTTGTCTTGTGGTGGTTCCCCATTCACACTTCCACATCCCTTTTAAACGCCTTTGAGAGATGTGCTTTAGGATAAAATCTATCTTATGTCTTTATCCGAAACCCAAATGGTCTTCATTGATTATCTCTTCTTAGTTGGTGAATTATTTTTTGTGACCAATATCAAAACATACAAATAACTGGCCAAGTGGGAGTCGGACTCGCGCACGAAGGGTTCCGTACCAAAAAGGCCAAAAAAACGAGTTTGTTGTATGGGAGCCCCCCTTAAATATTTATTTTATTTTGTTTTTAGTATTTGTTGTTATTGCGGTAACAGAAATCATATTTTGTGAAAATTTCAACTGTCTAGCTATCGCGGCTCTTGAGATACAGCCTGGTGACAGAGCGACGGACAGACGGACAGACGGACAGACAGCGAAGTCTTAGTAATAGGGTCCCGTTTTTACCCTTTGGGTACGGAACTAGGGTTCCGTACCCGGAGAAAGGTAAAAGGAAGAAAAAGGAAAACAATTTTAGGTAATATTCAACATTACAAACTTATTTCTTTCTTATGAATAATAGCAAATAATATATAATTTACCTAATTTAAATAGCCTAAAACTTTAGGTTCTGTTGATAGGAGAATTTATCACAACATGACCATCAGTAAACGAATTGTTAAATCATTTAATACCTAACTTTCCTTTTTTTATGTTATTCAAAATACATTCGTTGAATGATAGAAAAATTTGAAAAAAAATGCGTAGTGATCTTAAAAAATCTAATTCCTTCAAATACTAAAATTGAACTGTCTCAGATGAGATTCGAACTCACAAACTTAAAACTCACAATGCGTGGATAAGCAAATTATATTCGAGAATATATATTTTGCAAGTACAGTTTCGTTTCAAATATATTTTTGAGAGAGCGAGGAGATGCGGGTTCGAGTCCCGCCTGAGACATAATTTTTCAAGTTTATATACTGATATTATATTCGAGAAATCATTTTTCAATTTTAACAACAATGTATCGTCAAACGACATGTTTTGTAGTGCTTTTTAGATGTACAACTATTTTATTATTATGAATCAGATAACGAATTTTACCGATAACGATGAAAAGAATGTTCGATTCAACTAATATTCATAAAAAAACGATACTCAAGTTTGTCACTTGTAAAACACTATCGAGTAAATAAACGAAACTTCTGTAAGGTCAATAACCTTCCTCATTGCCAGTCAACGAAAAGAGCTAACTTACTTGAAAATTTTCCTATCACACAGTCAGGCTTATGGGTCCTCAATACCTACTACGAAAATATTTCGTTAAAACTTTACTTTCCGATTTCTTTGTCCGACGACAAACGACAATTGTAAGTGAAAGCGCATTTTTATGACACTATGCTTTATGAGTTACAATTTAATATCGAAGTTTTATTTCAAAAATGTAGGGTTATTTAAGTATTTTTATATGTCCATTTAAGCAAATGAAATTCTAATGCGTAAAATGATATTGCATGATTGACTTTTTTCACTAGTACGAATGAATGTTATGTTGAATCTTGACTCTTAGGTATAGTTTTATGTGTCTTCGTATGATGTAAATTGGGGGCCTAAGAATTTGTGTTATTATCGGATTAAACACACTTTAAATATAGCCTTCCAAAAAAGTAATCATTAAGTAGTCTTCAAACATTCAAATTCAAATTCAAATTCAAATATATTTATTGCGAATTAAGTGTATTACATATCTTACAGAGATCTTAGAAACTAGACAATGGAGCTTAACTACTTAATTACCTTATTCAGGTGTTGCAATCATAAAGGATAAAAAGTAAAGATAACTTAATATTATAATTTTTAATTTATACAGTGAACTTATTTATTATAGGTACACGCTAGTTGACCTCATACTATATTTTAATTTTATTTTTTGATTTGGTATTCTTTATTTTGTATAAAAAACTCTTCAAGGGTGTAAAAACAGTTAGAAACTAGAAATAATTTTATTTTTTTTGTAAATGAGATCAAATTTGTTTCTGTTTTTATGTTGTGAGGTATTCTATTGTATATTTTTATAGCCATGTAATAAGGACTACAGTTGAGCATTTTTATTCTTGAGTATGGCAAGTAAAGTCTGTCTTTGTAGCGAGTGTTTACATTGTGAGTGTCTTTAGTTTTTTGAAATGAATTAATATTTTTAAATACAAATATACATATGTCATGTATGTATATTGATGTAAGAGTTAATAATTTATGTTTGATGAAATAGATGAAACATAAACGGCGTCATCACATAACTCATTTCAGTTTTAGTTACGAGTACAAGTTCGTAGTATCAAATCCCTGCTTTTGGAATGGCCTGTGATCGACAGTAAACTGATAGATAAATAGATAGATAGAATATTCTTTATTGCACACCAAACAGGGTAATTAAAATCAAATGTTTATATAAAAAGATGTACAATTTGGGCGGTCTTATCGCTAAGAGCGATTTCTTCCAACCAACCTTTGGGTCAGGATACAATATAAAAGTAAGGGGAAGGTGGAGCAGATAACTGAGTATGGAAACAAATTTCTGTTATATATATATATACATACATTAGGCTGCATAAACCTATACAAAATCATACATAATATATAATAAGATGAATAAATACATACAAACTTTAAATATATACATCTATAATAGTATGGGCTAATGATGGTGATTTTTATCTTAAATTTTTTAAAAAGGGTTTTTAACACACACACTCATAAAAGTTGGTCTTTAATTAAACACAACAATAAAAAAAAAGATTTAAAAGTGTAAAAAGAATGTAGTCAATTATTTATACCGTTCACTCAAAAGGAAAAAAATACCATGTTATTAAAGTTTTGAGTAGATTCTAAAATGTATGATTAAGGTCTTTTAGTACAATGTTCTGAATTCCTAACTAATCGTTAACATAAACATAAACATGATATACATACTATTCAAATACGTATCCGGCGAAATTACGTTCGGCCAAAACCCTCGCCGCGTGACCTTGAACGCGCAGGCGCAGCGATGTCTTTTACTTCCTATAGTATGATATGAAGTGTTCACTATAAAAGAACGGTTGAATAAGGGATTAATCATTCGCAGTCCACTGTGCAACCAAAACAAACGTATTAAAATGGCAGCTAAGGTAATTGTTTTAATTGGTCAATGCAATTACAGTGCTATGCAGCGCTAAAACTAGTCTCAGATTTGCATAGATTTAATAAGCTGTTAATAAGAAATATTAAAAATAAATATGTAAATAATTCCCAAATGAAAATCAAAAATAAGAGCTTTATAAAGCAAGTTAAAAAAAACATTTTTTTACTTACAGTTCGTCGTTGTTGCTATGCTGGTGGCGGCCGCTCAGGCCAGCGGGCTCCACGGTGCCGACTACACCAGCTTCTCGTACGGCGTGTCCGACCCGCACACCGGCGACGTCAAGAGCCAGCACGAGACCCGCGTCGGCGACAGCGTCCGCGGCCAGTACTCGCTGCTCGACTCCGACGGCACAAAGCGCACCGTGGACTACGCCGCTGACGCGCACAGCGGCTTCAACGCCGTCGTCCGCAAGGACCCCGCCCTGATCGCCCACGCCGCCTACGCCGCGCCCGTTGCGCACGCCGCCTACGCCGCGCCCGTCGCCCACGCCGCGTACGCCGCCCCCGTGGCCCACGCTCCCGTCGCCGTCTCTGCGTACTCCAGCTCCCTCGCCCACGGTGGCTACGCCGCTCCCCTCGCGCACGCCGCGCCCCTCGCCTACGCCGCTCCCCTCGCCCACGGCTACGGCTACTCCGCTCCCCTCGCCCGCAGCTACGGCTACGGTGCTGGACTTGGCGCCTACGGATACGGTGCTGGTCACGGACTTTACGGCTCCCACCTCGGATACGCTTCGTACTAAATAAATAATATGTACCTGAAAATAGACTATAGGAACCCCGTTAACAACGACAATGACTGTGATTTTATAAAAGTTTTTAAATAACTCTACTACACTGTTTCTTTTCACTAGTCCAATATTTTAGTAGTAAAAGTAACGCTATGTACGCTCACTGTTGAGCACGGGTCTCTCTCCTTTATAAGGATAGGGATAAGGCCTTAGTTCCATCACGTAGTGCGGGTTGGTGGACGGCAAGGGCGACGCTGTGGCAGCATCACCTCACACCGTTGGACGTTTTCCAAACCGCCCGAAGGCCTCCAAAAGGGTTTAACGACTGTTATCTTGTGACAACAGCCGGTACCGACGGCTTTACGTGCCCTTGGAAGCACAGCAGCGCTTAAGATATGATGCCAAAAATGGACACCCATGTAACTAGTGACCGCTCCCAGCGTTGCTTAACATTCGTGACAGAAACTGATCACTAAGAAGCATTGGGCTATGAGCGCTTTTAGAAGCATTGGGCTATGAGCACTTCTTACGTCCAATGTTTTTATATTACTTACCATTTTTTCTTATAATCATCATTATTATACCAGCACAAGAATGTTCCTTATTGGTCTTTTTAAAAGGTGTTTTATTGCCATTATCGAAATCGCTGCTTCCCGAATATTTTCTGGCAGTAGTTTAAGTCGCCTCTTACGAAATCGCTAAAAAGGGAAGGGGCAGTTCTATTATCTTTATGTGTCGGCACAACACGACACATTTCTCGTATAATAACACATTCTGAAATCAACATGGTCTCGATCGTGTATTATTAATAATTACAGTCCATTCTACTTTTACCAAAGGTTATTCAACAAAACAATGACAATAATTTGTTATTTTTGTCAGTAACCAAATTAGGTTTGTCTTAGAAGCAAAGAACTATAAAAACGGCCAAGTAAGTATCGGGCCACACACTATTTAAAGTTTCGTACTTAAACCAAAAAACCTTGGTCAAAACCAAACTTCGTCGAAACGGGTTCTGTCGTTTCTAGACGTTAAATCGTTACAGACAGAAAAAAATACTTTTGCATTTCGATATTATTTAGGATTTACATGCAGAAAGGTATACCTACTCTGCCTGAATTAGGATAAACCTGTAACACAAGCAACTAAGTCCAACTGGTTTGGGCTGATGATGATGATCATGATTATGCTTTAATACTTTGTTTATATGTACTTAAAACATTCAAATCTTGCATATTTGTATCTATGGTAGTAGGATTTGCTTTTTAAATTTAAGAATTATTAATCAATAATTTTTTTTTACGTTTTAGTGTCTGAAATATTATGAGGCTATACCATATTTTGAGGTCTTAATCTAAAATGTATAGTGTATTTTCTAAGTCAAGTGTGTGTAGCATAATCACCTCATTGTTTTAATTCATTGTAAGAAAACAGTAAGTTTTGTAAACCGTGCCTTAATTCCCATCGCCGCGTTTTGTAATACATTAGATCCTAATTAGGAACATAATTATTATAGACCTAACTACTTCTTTCACAACGACCTTTTACAAGGATAGTATGGTCTCGTGACGATAAGCAACGGCTACTAGTGAAACTAAAAAAAACCATTTTAATTTAATTCACCTTCTTTTTAGAGGTTTTAGTGTAGATCCTTTGAAAATTGTAGTATGTACTACAAACCAAGGAAGTTTTATAAAAAAATCCTTGGTTCAAACCATAGATTTTTCTACGTTTATGGTTCAAACCCAATAATGACAATGAAAGTCAACAGATGAAAGTAAAAACGTTTTTATTTTACTACAAAAATACAGTCGTCGTTATAAATCGGTAACAAATAAATAAATAAAATAACTACCAGCGAGCTCCATGCGCCAGGCCGTTGTGGGCAAGAGCACCGTGGCCTAAGTGCCCAGCCAGGGGACCGTGGGCTAGCGGACCAGCTAGAGGGTGAGCGCCATGAGGCCCAACTGCCCCATGAGGTCCATACCCACCATAAGCTCCATGGGCACCAAATCCTCCATGAGCACCATAAGCCCCATGAGCGCCATAAGCCCCAGGAGCGCCGTAACCAGCAGCACCGTATGGGCTATAACCGGGGTACGCTCCATGGGCAAGAGGTCCAGGAAGTCCACCGTAAGCACGAGCAGCCAAGGGGTTGACATGGGCACCAGGGTATCCAAGACCGTGAGCTCCATAGGCCAGTGGATTAGCTCCAAACGCAAGTGGGTTTGCACCATACGCTAAAGGATTCGCTTGAGCCCCGAAAGCAAGGGGCGATCCAGGATGCGCGTATCCAGGGTGGGCTAAAGGAGATCCCGGGTAGGCTCCAGGGCCGGCTAGAGCGCGAGCACCAGGCTGCAGAGGTGACGGAGGATGGGTGGCGAGGCCTTCCTTGCGGACGACAGCATTGAAACCACTATGAGGGTCAGCGGTGTATTCCACAACACGCTTCGTACCGTCGGATTCCAGGAGGGAGTATTGACCGACGACGCTGCCGCCGACGCGCTTCTCATGCTGATCCTTCACATCACCAGTGTTGGGATCTTTGACGCCGTATGAGAAACTGAAGTCATCGCCAGGCCCGGGTCCTCCGTTCGCACCCCCGGCACTCGCTGCCGCAACGAACACAGCAAGAACGATGAACTGCAAAAATAAATACTTTCTTACTCTCGGATTAACAAGTCCCAGTGTAAAGTCATACTATCTTAGGAATAGGCTATTTTTATTAATAGCACTGTATAATTGCGCCACATTAGTCTAGATGTTTAAGTAGGTACCGGGCTAAGGTCTCGGGGTCCTGAGTTCGAATTTTCGTACACTCCCCGGGTTTGTGATCGCTGACTCTCATTTGACAAGGGTGTTGATTATGTCTGCACTGTAACTTGAATTCAATGATGGAAACCTTTGCCTTGTATGATTATGACCGTTACTTTACATTTTACCTAATTAGTTTCATTTACATCTTAATTATACCATAATATGTGTCTTACAATAGACTTGCGTTAACATTGCGAAGCGTTACATGAAAAAATTAACGTGTTATATTACCTTAGCGGCCATTGTTTTGATGTTTCTTGTGCTCTTGTTCAGATCTGACTTGAGAATGGTTTAACCCCAAGATTTTGGATATTTATATCGACACGGATTGCAATTTTGGGGGTCAGAAAACGAAATCTGACTCTTGCACTACATGAATGTTGTAACTTTTGTTACAGATATTAAGAATCATAAGGCTAAAATGAGCCTTAGAATTGTTAATAGCATCATTAACATGTGCATACAAAGCTTTACAATTACCAAGAACGTTGTATTTGTAGTAATAATGTTGTTGGAAGCAAATTTGATTAAATATAAATAAATAAATAATAATAATAGATAAGACATGCCTCACGGGGCAACACAGAGCCATCTGATCCCAAATTAAGGCACTATTAAGTACCCTGTCGTATGGACTGTTAGACTACCGATAAACTTACATATATACTTTTTTTTTGTAAATACGTACTTATAATACATAGAAAACACCCAGACCAGTACAAACAGACATGTTCATGCACACAAATATTTGTACTGTGCGGGGATCGAACCCGCGACCCATGGCTCAGAAGCAGCGTTTACTACTGCTGATCTAAATGGTCCTAAAATATATTATGTATAATGTCTGAATCATTATGACAATAATTAATTTACCTAAGATAGACGATTATACTTGATTTTAACGATGTTTTGACTATGATCAATGAATAACAGTTGAGAAAAGATTAATTTTTTTTAATAATAAATATGTATGGTATCGTTGATAAGATTATACTTTTTTGTTGATATTAGTGATGTAGATCAGTAATCAGACTCCGCAAAATAACTACTATGTATGAAATTGCCGTTTTGTATGGACGAAATCGAGAAAAGTCATTTTTCCATACAAACATTTTTTTAGTTTTTTTAAAAACGCCTGAACCGTTTTCGATGCAATTAAAGGTGAAAGTTAGATGGTTATAAAGCTACGCATTATAGTGTTTAAATTTCAAAGTATATAATACAAATATTCTTAATTGAAGCAAGAAGGTCAGCTGACACATTGTAAGGGGTCTTTTCAACGACTTTCTTTGAAGTAATAGGCTACTAGTATTGCATTTTTTTTTAGTCAAAAGTTACTTTATTTAGTTTTTGATACAATACAAAAAGAATTACGCAACAATATGACTATACTTAAGACCTAGGTATAAACAAAATAAAAAGTGGGAAAATAATCGGCAATTTCATACTTTAACCCCTATTATATCAAAATGTTTGACTGCCTCTACGTCTCAGTGTAAATGGTAAAGTTAGAATTTTTATATAAAAATATACAAAAGTAATTATATCGCATCTCTCGATTGTGATTCTTAAAAAAATTGATAGCCTTATTAACATTATACATTTTAATTAATTTGTATCGGAAGGATGTTTCCGTAATTTAAAACGCTATCTTTCATAGTTCCTGCGATTCATCAGATTGCATTAGTATGATAGTAGCATATTTAATACAGACTAGTATATAAATACTGTAAATAATATCAGATACATCAGTTGCAGTGTAAACCGCAAACAAAAGAAATGTTCTCAAAGGTATCTATTGTTTACAAATTGCATTATTTCAAGTTGTTTACAGTTAATTAGTCCCTTCATTAGACAAAGTTTCGTTATGTGTTTTGGGTTTTGGTGTCAAACTTTGTATTTTAATTAAGTTATTTTCAATTCAAAATTAACACAGATGTCTATTATTTTCAGATCGCATTGTTTGCTTTGCTGGCGGTCGCCGTTAGCGCATCTGGCTCGGGCTACTCAAGCTTCTCCTACGGCGTAAACGACCCTCACACCGGTGATGTGAAAGGCCAGCACGAAAGACGCGTAGGCAACCACGTGGTTGGCCAGTACTCCCTTCTAGAATCTGATGGAACCAAGCGCATTGTTGATTACCAAGCTGACCCGCATACAGGATTCAACGCCGTGGTACGCAAGGATGGTTTGGCTCATCACCCTGTATCGTACGGTAGTGCTCACGGCTATGCGGGATATGGCGCGTCTCCTGTAGGCTACGCTGGCTACGGTGCTGGCTACGCCGGCTACGGTGCAGCCTACGGCAGCTACGGCTCGTCTCTCGCCTACGGTGCTCAATCTCCCTTAGGCTATGCTACGTCGCCATTGACTTACGGCGCTCACTCATACAGCAGATATGCATCCCCTTTGACCCATGGCGCGTATGGAGGAATTGCTAACGGATACGCGTATGGTGCGAATGTCGGCTATGGCGCTGGTCTGGGTTGGTAATAATCTAATGATTGGAAGTGACTCTCGCTGATGGATCAATCGTAGATGTTCATGTGTTCATTTCTTTTACAAATTCACACTATTTTTCTCTTCCATTACTGGTTCATATATAACCAAAAATATTTTTTTCCTATTAACTTTATTGAACCATTCGATTATGCAATAACATTTTTATCCAACCATTCATACATACTGAAATACATATTGTTTTCAAACAAACTCTTTTATTGTAATATAAAAAATGTAATTTAGTACCTACCTACTAATTTTCCTATTATATTCAAAGGTGGTTCTGACTAATCTAATGAACTTTTTTTAGGTATTCTGGTACAAGCTTTGGGTATTTATACCGAGACTTTGCGTTTGATGTGACTCAAGCTCTTACCTATTACCACTCTGGCCTCTATCTAAGTAGGATGTATGTAACAGCCTATAATCATCCCACTGCAGGGAAAAGGCCTTCATCATTGAATTCAAGTTACCACTGCAATGATGGGAACTGACATAATTTATTTATTTATTTATTTAAGCTTTATTGCACAAACGAACAGTTATTGTACAAAAGGTGGACTTAATGCCACGAGGCATTCTCTGCCAGTCTACCATCGGGCTAAACAGAAATGCTTAGTAAGAGGTGCGATAAAAAAAAAGTTATTAAATAAAATTATCAATAAAAAAAATACTAAACTACAAAAAATACATACCTATACTTACATATAAACTAAACACTAATATTTAGACAATTATTATACGAGTACATACTAAATACATGTAAAATATTAACATATACATACATACATACATAAATAGCTCAAACCATTAACTAAATGCTCTAAGATAAATAGTGACAAAAATATATTAATATAAATGGCGACAAGTATGGTGAAAGCAATGTTCATGTTGATGATTCCAATTGCTTCAGAAAATGAGACCGGACATTTTTCTTAAAAGTGTATTTACAGGACGATTGTTTGATGTTTTCGGGCAGAGAATTCCAGAGCCGAGTGGATTGAAGAACAAAGGAATTGGAGACGAAGCTAGTGCGGTGCGAAGGGATAGAAAGTGTGAGTTTGTTAGAGGAGCGCAGCTGACGCGGATGGGTCGAGCTAAGAAGAGCAAATTGAGACTTTAAATAAGAAGGAGAGTTGGGATCGTGTAAGATAGAAAATAGGGTGCATAAAATTCTGACGTTACGCCGAAGACAAAGTGGAAGCCATTGGAGCTGCAAACGGTGCTGAGAGATATGATTGTATTTACGTAAGCAGTAGATGAAACGCACACAGTTGTTCAATAAACGATCCAATTTATTGAGAAGGGATTGGTTCAAGTCGGAGTAGCACACATCAGCATAATCAATGAGAGGGAGGACAAGTGATTGGACAAGGGAAATTTTGGTTTTGACCGGGAAAAAATGTTTAAACCTATAGAGGGAGCGTAGTGTGGCATTGACCTTTCGACTAACTTCATCCACATGGGCAATCCAACTAAGCGTGGAATCTATGTATAGACCCAGGTTTTTGACACATGAACAGTACGGGATAACTACTCCATCGAAGCATACCGGATCGACACTGGAAAAATCAATACGACAAATTTGCCGCTGGCTACCAACAATAATAGCTTGGCATTTGTTGGGGTTTACAGCAACACCATAACGATCTGACCAAGAAGAAATGTTCTTGAGATCATCATTAAGTTTTCCCACGGCAAGATCTAATTCGTCATAGCGGCACTGCTGGTATAGTTGGAGATCATCAGCATACAGATGGTGTGACGAGCCAATTTCGAGAGTAATAGAATTTATGAAAATTGAGAATAACAAAGGAGATAGTATGCCTCCCTGGGGCACACCGGCAAGCAGATCAAGCCAGTGGGAAATATTTTGATCTACACGAACCGCCTGCCGGCGATCCCGTAAGTAGGAGGCAAACTATTCCAAAGCGTCTGAAGTAAAATTAAAATAAGCTAATAGAGATAATAGGACATCATGGTCAACTGTATTGAAAGCATTAGAGAAGTCAATAAGAACAAGGACGGTAACTTTTCCATGCTCCATGCCATCTCTAATGTCCTCGGTGACTTTAAGTAAAGCAGTGCTGGTGCTGTGGCCAGGACGAAAGCCAGATTGAAATGAGCTTAAAAGATTATTGGCAAAGATGAATTTTGACATTTGGGAGTGGACAACGGCTTCCAGGACTTTGGATAGGAACGGGAGGATGGAAATGGGCCTAAAATTATTAAGTGCGCTTACCAAATTGGTGATCACAAACCCGAAAATACGACTCTTTGTTGCCCGACTCGGGCACGATCCCGAGACTCCGAGATAGCCTTACTATGCTTTTAAGTAAGTTAAATGTTTGCCATTTAGCTGTGGAAAGAGCAGACGGAGGAATTTATATTAAGTATTGCTCTAAAATAATTTTATTAATGCTTGATGTGTAATATTTATGTTTTGAATTCTTTCAAACTTCAACCATAATTCAATTTATTAAGTAACACATCTTAATCAATCAATTATATAGTATAAACAAAAAAAAAACAAGTTTATATACTGATATTATAAATGCAATTAAGTTGCTAAAATATCAAATAAAGTAGATAAAGATACACTACAATAATAGATGTAAACTTCCATTAAACAATGTAAAACAGTTTCCTGCCTAACCAGTTATTAGAGGTACAAAAACACATTAACTAAATAACATATTTAGGCTACGTAGGTACTGATAAATAAATGATATTAGTTTATAATACCAACGACCAAGTTGGAGTAGTAGTGTTGCGGCCCACCTACTACACTAGGGTCCCGGGTTCGATTCCCGTAAGGGCCAATTTAGGAAATGTTTTTTTCTGAATCTGTTCGAGTCAGGATGGGTTGTAGTTGTGCTTCGGAAGGCACGTTAAGCTGCTGGTCCCTTCTGTAGAACGAGTCACATCAGAGGCGTAACAGGCGACATTAAAAATTCTGCCACCAGACAATTTTATTAAGGGAAAATCTTCATAACGCTTGCGATAGAAGTATAATTTAAATCATCGAAATCGATCAACCTGTTCTATAGTTATACGAACTTTTTTTTATCGGTTCATAAATCATACAAAAATAACACTATTGACATAGCCCCAATTAGAGCCCAGTCAGTCAATCTATCCTATGGTGACTGAACTGCGGGTCATAATTAGCCCACATCAGTCTACTGTTGGATAGAGGCCTTCCAATTAAGAGATTTTTTCCATTGTTGGTAAGTACGCTTGGCAGCTAGCTTACGATCGCAATTTTGCCAATGGTAGAGAAAAACAGTAGCCGTTCGTTCCAACGGTACGTCTTCTGGCAATAGCCCTTCGGTCGTCTCTTACGATACTAAGTCGAGAAGCGGTAGTATCATAGTAGTAATCTTAGATAGTTATCTAGGCTGGTACCACCTGACGCAGATGGCGCTTATACATACATAATATCGATAAACATTCTTACTTATATATTTTTGTGACACACTCCACCTATAAACTTTACCTTAGCATTCATTCGAACCTGCACTCGATGATATTGTAACCGAAGACTAGACAAACGTCAATAATCTAGTATGGACATCTAAACATATCTAAGACATGGAAACATAACGCCCCGTTTGGTCTAGTGGTTTAAATACCGGGCCAAGAACTTGGGGTCCCAGGTTTGAACCCCAGGTCGGCAACAAAGTTTCGAATTTTCGAACGTTGCTCGGGTTTGTGATCACCAACCCGCATTTGGCAAGCGTGGTGATTATGCCAGTACACCCATCATTGCTGTGGTAACTTGAATTCAATGATGGAGGCCTATTCCCTGCAGTGGAATGATTATAGGCTGTTACTTTACTTTTACTTTACTTTACTAAACACGCCCACAGGGTTTCCATCACCATGATAAGTAAAAGGGGCGATAATCACCACATACTTTTTTGATGCTAATTTAAAGAAAGAAAGACGAATGCAAAAAGGTTCTATACGTACTATTACAAGAAACTATTCGCGATCACCTTGAGTCTTGAATGTGGAGCAGCCGCGATGCATAATGATAAGGATCTAGTATATATTATAACTTCATGAATGCGTAGCACTTATTTGGTGGTCTGCCAAAATCGTAAATTCTCTAGTACATTGCTAATATTTTTGTGTTTATGAACTATGAACGAATAATCAAGATTGCAAATTGAGTGAACATATTAAAATACAACTTTGTAGTTATGTTACTTTGAATCTTATCGTTATACAAATAAAAACCAGATATGTGCGAGTCGGTCTCGCTTACCGGGGGTTCCGTACAAATTTGGAGGCACATATTATAATTGGTTTCTTAACCTCATTACGTACCTACTCGCACTTAAAATAAAGACCATAATTTTTATGATTGTCTTAGTAACGTATAGTTTACATATTTTCCTAATTTAAGACGGTAATATTTGCCAAATTTCATAGTTTTTGATCAACGAAAAATATTCTAAAAATTTTGATTTCCTTATGAGTGTCGTAATATACATTTTTTGCGGCAAAAGGCCGTATCTGTTTGTTTTTACTTTTACTTAGAAGTTTGATTTTTTCAGAGCTTCTCGGGACTGTAGACTTGAATGTATGGTTTTGATTTCAATTTAATACATCAACGCGTTAATGAGATGTATGGTCTTGACAGACAAACAAACAAACAGAGGGATGGATGGATGGACAACAAAGTAATTTTTTAGGGGTTTGGCTACTATAATGATAGTGATGAAACTGACGGGGTTGCATTTTCAAAGACATTTCTATTCTGTTAAAATATTTGGTCTGCTTCAGTATTATGAATCTTAGAAAATATATTTCGTGTCCTAGTGGAAATTACTAAAGGCCATGACAATTGGTATGTTGTCAGGCGCAAATCGTAAGCCTATGACTAACTTAACTGAGTAACTTGTAAGGCTTGCTTGGTTTTATGAATAAGAATGATTCATCTTAGGTTATTTATTACTATGAGGTAAATGATAATTGATAAAATCGACCAACTCGGGGTCCTAGAGTAGAAATCAAACAGACATTCCTTTGCTGGTTACTGGACTACTCTTACCGTTTTACTGTTCTACCCCTTTTTATATGATAACGTAAAAAATATAGGTTTTATACTACCAAATTGCGGTTTATTATATAAAAAATGTGAGTAATTCTTTCATTTGTTTTTTAATGCTATCAATGTTATTCTAATAAGTACCTGTTATATGTAGTTTACTGTATTGTGTAGTGCCGGCACAATGAAAGAATAACAGTAGTCGCCTATTACGACTCCCATAAGAAGAAAAGGGTCTCTTCTCATGGGTGTCTTAAAAGGTGACTAAACACGTAGGTACTACCAGGAAAATCCAATCTATTGCCCTCTATATGAAAGAAGCCTCTCAACGCTTCTTCGATAAGTGCTGAACGACCCCGACGATCCGATCACCGCGTATGTCACAACAGCCAACACCGCCTTAAGCACTTCAATTACTGCACAACACAGTAGTTCTCCACACCGCACCCGTCGGAGGCGAATAAAGCCTTCCATATAAGGTTTCAGTAATAGGTTTTTAAAAAAAAAAGTACTACCAGAAGAAAACGGTCATCAACTTCTCTCCACTGCGATGCCGATTGTGGCAAAATAATATTGTTGAAAGGCTGTGTCAAGCAACTTTTTTATTTTTTATTAGGAATTACAAACTGCTACATAATATAATATTTACCTATAATATAAAAAAAAAAAACGGAAAATCAAACAATTATGCATCCCACGACGCTATTCTTATGTTAGTAAAGTTAAATACAATAAGAATGGCAATGGACTAGTTTATGCTAGTGGAGATGATGAGTTTTCCATAAATTGACAGTTAAGTCGTTTGAAATGAAATAAAGGAACAATGTTTTGAATTTTTACTAATAATTTCTGGTCTCGGTAACTCGGTAAAAATGTACTTGTATCTCGATACCTATAAAAAAAAAATACCTATACTATACTTTATTTGATATTTTAGCAACTTAATTGCACTTATAATATCAGTATATAAACTTGAAAAAATTTTTTTCCCGCCTGAGACAAAATTTTTCAATTTTATATACTGAAAATACCTATACTATATACAGGGTGAAATTTTAACCACTTTCCAAAATTTTTATAGGCGTTCGGTATCGTATTTAGAGCCCATTTATGAAATTAAAAATGTTAATCAAGCTTTCACCCGAAAATATTTTTCGCAATATAGTTTTCAATTATTACGGTCCTAGGCCTGATAAGGTATAAAGAGAAAAACAAAAACGTATGAATAGTATCGTAATGAATAAATGAGATGCGAATCGCGTAAAAAAAGTGTTGCTAGGCGGTCGTATCAAAAATTTTTGATTTATTGCGGACATTTTCTAAGGGCTTTATCTTGACATTTTTGTACTGGGCTATACCAAAAGAAAAAATACGTCATTTGTTTTTTGTCTCGTAGATTGATATAATAGGGGTTAAAGTATGAAATTGCTGATTATTTTCCCACTTTTTATTTTGTGTATAGCAGTTAAGCATAGTCATATTATTGCGTAATTCTTTTTGTATTGTATCAAAAACTAAATAAAGAAACTTTTTACTAAAAAAAAAATGCAATATTAGTGCCTATTACTTCAAAGGAAGTCGTTGAAAAGACCCCTTACAATGTGTCAGCTGACCTTCTTGCTTCAATTAAGTATATTATTTGTAATACTTTTGATTTTCAGAAATTTAAATACTATAATGCGTAGCTTTATAACCATCTAACTGTCACCTTTAATTGCATCGAAAACGGTTCAGGCGTTTTTAAAAAAACTAAAAAATCGTTAGTATGGAAAAATGACTTTTCTCGATTTCGTCAATACAAAACGGCAATTTCATACTTTAACCACTAATATTAAAATTTGGAAGGTGGTTAAAATTTCATTCTGTATAGACAACATTACAAACATAGTTCTGTGTCTTCCCCAAAGTGAGTAACTATATAAAGCAATCGTATTGTGGAAATCAGAACAAAATGTAGTAAAACACATTTTTCTACATTGACCCGTCCGAGAATCGAACCCGTGACCTCAGAGCAGGCGACACCTGAAGCCGATGTGTACGCCACTCCGCCACCAATGACATCAAACTTAGGTGGACGTATCTTTAAAGAGTTTTATTGTCTTAGAAAAAATTTTACCATGTAATGCAAAAACAGATCTCGATAAAAAGTATGAACTCGCTAGGAGTTAATCTTCGTGTGACGGGATTTTTCTTAAAATGACCTGACCATTTCAAATAAGGGCATATAATGAAATTTCGCCAGCACGTTTTAAGATGTACGATAGCATTGTCAGCCAAAACATTAAACTACTCATTGTCCTACGAATTCAGCACATGTGAAAAGCATAGAAACAGCTCGTCATCTTTATTAAGTAAAAAAAGTAACTCCTATTATGTTTATTGACAATGCAAAAACAGATTTATTATGTTTAAAAACATTGCTAAAGTAGATTCATGTCACATAAATTTAGGTTCAAATTATAACCTGCTTGTATAAAACAAATTGTTTTAATTTAGGTTACAGGCTGCTTTGACTCTATTTGACAAACATATTTTTTATACGACCAATAATAAACACTGAGCAAGCACTGGAATTCGTTTCGAAATTATTATTTTTTTGTGTAGGCACGGATACCGAGATCAGTGGATAAAAACATTTAATAATTTTTTGATGGAAACGGATCCCGGTATCAGTGGATACAAGCCCTCACGAGGGGGAGAGCTGGTATCTATACTTTTTTGAGTTAATATGACAATGATTATTTTAATTTGAATCAGTAAAACTCTTAAGAGAAATTTTGAAGACGGTAAACAGTTTTGCGGGTCTTTGCTTTATAACTGACTATTATGTATGTATAATAACTTAATAAAATAAAATAAATCTTATCTTCTATATCTATATAAAAGAAAATCGTGTTAGTTACAACCAATGATATTTAAAAAGTATAGATAGGTTATGCCCTTACAAAACTATCGAAATATATGTGCCGCTTGCGAACAACTGGACACATGCGTAATTCTTATTTTGTCCTTGTCATACTCGTGAAAAGAACAATTACTTTCTTTTTTTTTTTTTTTTTTTTTTTATTAGGACAAGCAACAAGGACATACACTAGAACATGTTTGTAACTTAGGAGTAAATAAGATTACTTACGGTGAGTGTTGCCTTAATTAAAGGTTGCCACGTTTCTCTTTCATGGATTTGAAAAGACGTCACAATTGTGACGTTTTAGGGACGCATATTGAGAGCGCATGTAACATATCTATTACTTTTTAAATATCATTGGTTACAACACTTACAACTCGAGAAGAGCTGGACCGATTTATGATTTATGTGTTTTTGGATTTGTCTTCGTCGGGAATAGGATTATAAGTACTAAAAACGTTGGAAAGCTAACATCAATTTTTTTTAACCAATCACGCCATATTTGATTACAATGTCATCTAAGTGACGTCATAATCAAATAGTCTGAGGCGACACGAAGTTTACGGGCTCAATAACTTATATCTATACAGTTTACGGTATAAATAATTCTTCTTTTCAACATGGACCTCTTATCTTATACGGAATTAGCAATTTCTGAACGACAATCTCTTGTCAGAGATTCCCAAGCCAGGCTACTGTAACGAACATCCAGGTCCAGGGCTATGAAAAAAAACCTGAATTGAACCGAACAGGAATCTAAATCTGTGTGACCTATACTTAGTAGGTAGTTCATCGCACCAATAGATCGACGCCGTCTCAAAGTAAGTTTAAAATAAAGTTAGTTTGTATACTTGGGGTCGATGTTTACTAGGGACGGAAAGTACGATAGTGATATTGAAAGGAGAGTAAATGCTGGTAACAAAGTAAATGGTGCGCTGCGCGTCTTTATGAATAGCCAGAAGATTTCTACGAAAGCTCGTCTGGCTGTGCATAGAGGGGTATTGGTTCTAACACTCATGTACGGAAGTGAAAGTTGGGTATGGCAGAAAAAGCATGAAAGTAGAATAAATGCAGTAGAAATGAGAGCGCTTAGAAGTATGTTAGGAGTGAAATTGAGAAGGATGAATGAGAGAAGAATGACTAGACAGATCTACAAGACGAGTGTGAAAGGGAACGTTGGAAGAGGAAGGCCTAGACGAACTTACCACGATCAAATCGGGGATGTTCTGAAGAAAGGTCAGGTCAAGAGTACTCTAAACCGACGAGCATGCGTGAAAAGATTGATGAATGTGGAAGAAGCGAAAGATGTATGCCAGGATCGTAGTAAGTGGAAGGCCTTGGTCTCTGCCTACCCCGTTGGGAAGGAGGCGTGATAATATGTATGTATGTATGTAAGTATGTTATAGTTTTTTATTTTGTGATTATTTCTTCCATTCTATGCATATATCGTTCACTGCACTAACGTTTATGCACTGCTGGACATTTAAAAATACCATGTTGAAAAAATACTCACGTGTTTGCTATAAATTACAGCTATAACCATATTTATAAGGATAACTAACCTTTAAACACGGACACGCCTGTCTTTGAGGCCAATTTAAAGCTTCACAAAGAAAGAATTCAATTTGCAAGACCTTATTGGTATACTCTCAGTTAAATCGCAGTATATGTGACAGTTATTTTTAATAAGGTAACGAACCATACGTGCAGCATCTCTTCTCATCCCATTGGTGCCGCAAATACGTGTCGAACCGTGTTGTACCTACCTAAATAGAATAGCACCATCTCTTTTCGTCCTAAGGGTGCCGCAACCGTGACCAAAGGAACACTTCCAGAAGATGACGTGCAGCAAACGTCTCTCACACCATGTCCAAACTGCAATCGCCTGTAATAAAGGAGTGACCTATGGCCATAATCCTGATGACGAATTCACATAAAGTCAATAATTATGAAACGTATAAAACAGAGCTCTATTAATTACAACTCCAGCGTGAGCATCATGATCCATCCCATTTCAGTTCATTTTTGGTTTAGCCTAGCCAAGGAGGAGGAGGAGGATGTCAGAGTTAGAGGCCTTACTCCGCAACACAATGTCCGTATATTCAAATCCATCTGACCATATTACTCATACCGATGTCTTAAAGTATCTGAAAGAGACAGATATATCCGTAAATACGAGTTTTGTGCTGCAGAGTAAGTCATCAGAATCCAATAAAAAAAAATTAACAATGTATATCCATTTTGGCAGATGATCTCTAAATGAAATTAATAAATTTGCTCCAGACAACAAACTATTTCTTCGTCGTCAGAATAAAACAATAAAATTATCCACAGTACTAAAAAGTACTACTTAAATTTTGAGAAGGGTAATTTAGTTGTCATTTGCAGAGTACGCAAAAGATAATTACCGGGAATGAATTTGAATGAAATTAAACTTATTTCGCGTGTGGTTTTTAATATTTTTGTTTTAATTACCTATAGTAATCTCATTTTGACAACTCAAAACGTGTGAATTACGTACTCATTGTAAACCATTCATCAGATTTTGTTTTGAACTTCGTTTACTGGTAATTGTAATAATTAATGTTGACAATAGCTTAAACATTGTTCTGATCTTATAGTAGGTAACTTTTTACGGGCTTGTTTTGTGGAAATCTGGAAAAATGAAGGTAAAATCAGTAAATTAATTTTATTGTTGCAAATAGGCCCCAGGAGGCGCTTTTACACGTCCTAATATTTAAACCTACCACTGCTTCTGGACAAGTCTGGGCTAGTGCCGAGAAGCAGCAGCGCAGGAAACTCGGTCACTATTTTCAGCAAACACCTAGGTACCACAGACACCTAGACCCAAGAAAATATAGAAACAATATTTTCTACATTGACCCGCCCGAATCGAACTCGGGACCGCGGAGCTAGTGACATTTTGAAAGCCGGTGTGAATATCACGCCACCACGGAGATCGTAATAAGATTTATTTTTCTGAAAATTACATTAAGATAGTTTTTGTCTTTAGATTCAGCCTTAAAGTGGGATTGGAAGTGTGTAAGAGGAGTCAATTTTTCTAGTCTTAGTTCTTTTATTCGGGACAAAGCTTTTGACAGAGACCACCGAACAAGTAATCACAACAGAGACATTTTTATGGCCAGCAGTTTATGTTTACATGACTATGTGACCATGTGTGAGTAAACTTACTCACACCTAGCCACCCAAAATTGAAAAGCCAGAGAATTTTGCCAATGTTTAATGATGCAATTAAGTGCCATAAGTCAATTAATCCAACTCGCTGTTTAAAAACTTTTCAGAGCATATTGCTTATAGCATAATTATCTATACTTAGGCTGTATTCCTTCAAACATTATATTCAAATAACCTAAACACTAATTTTTAGTTTGATTTACTTCTCAACTGGCCGAACTAAACATTTAAATTAATTACACCTCAAACACAATGTTATAAAATACATTTCCCATTCAGTTACCTAAACGTATGTAATTGGCCTGTCACACGCGAGCTTTAAAGCTTTTTCCATAGATCATCGTACTGTGATCGAACGGCCTTGCGTATCCGCATCCGTCTCGTTTGACGCGTAAAGATCAACCAGTCGATGCCTGCGCAGGGAAGTCGTATATAAACTCCCGGCAACGTCTCTCGGTACTCACTCCTCGAGATACCTCTAATCCATCGCAATGGCCGCTAAGGTGATCTATTTTTTATTTGTGTCGTGTTGTGGTAATCGATTAAGTTAGCATACTGCCCAAGTGTTCTAGTTTGGTGCCAAAGATTTTTCAATTCAAATATTTTTAATTTGTGTCAAATCTAGATTTTTCAATTGCTTCCTTTGTGTATTTTTTTTTCTGTGTTATATTTATTTTATAATCATAAATATTTCAGCTATTGTTAAGTTTTTAAATAGTGAATATATTACAAAAATTTGCAAATAAAAATGTTCCACTGATAATTTGAAATCGCTAAAGTAATTTTATCGCGAATTAAGTACTTCAAGTTTTTCGCTTTCTCTAATATTATTGAAATGATCACAAAGTTTGTGTGGTGCCGGCACATCAAATAGCACCATCCACTCCTATGGGTGTCGTTAGAGTAGCTAAAGGAGAAATGTCAGAAGGACAGCAGCGTCTTGTCTAATTAACAAATCATTATTATCAAATAGAAGTTATATTAAATGTGAAAATTATTTTCTTTTTAACTTATTTATCTGTTGTTTCAGTTTGTCGTAGTGCTCGCTGCGTTGGTGGCCGCGTGCCACGCGTCCGTGGTTCCCCTTGCGCGAGCAGACGCCGACTACACCAGCTTCGCGTACGACGTCGCCGACCCCAACACCGGTGACTTCAAGAGCCAGCACGAGACGCGCGTCGGCGGCAACGTGGCCGGCCAGTACTCGCTGCTCGACTCCGACGGCACCAAGCGCACCGTGGACTACACCGCCGACGACGTCAACGGCTTCAACGCCGTCGTGCGCAAGGACCCCGCCGTAGTCGCCGCTCCCGTCGTAGCCGCCGCCCCCGCAGTGGTAGCTACTGCTCCCGTAGTCGCGTCCGCGCCCGCCGTAGTCGCCGCGCGCACTTTAGCCGCTCCCGCCGTCTACTCCGCATCCGTTCCCTCCGTTTACGCCACCCAGTCGGTCTACGCTGCCCCCTCTGTCTACGCCGCGCCCTCAGTCTACGCCGCTTCAGCTCCCGTAGTCGCCGCTCGTACTGTAGCCGCTCCTGCCGTGTACACCGCGTCAGCTCCCGCGGTCTACTCTTCCCCTGTATACGGCTACAACACGGTCTCCGCTGGTCCCTCCGTCTACGCCGCTCGTGCCGTTGCCTCACCATACTACTCTGCCTACTCCACCCCCGTCCAGTACTGGTAAACCTTTGCTATCCTTGTCTCAAGGTTATAACGCCAAAACGTGTTCCGATTTTCGAATTGTAAATAGGTAAATTGTTGCTTGTTTGTACAGACAGTATGTAATAAAGTCATTTAAATATCTTATTTCATATTTTTACTTATTTTCCTTTAACCTAAAACCATCTAAGTAGTTACATAGAAATGTACCTAATGGTAACAGTTAACACCCACAATCATGCACTGTTCTTGTTAGTGTCACCATTTAAGGAATGAAGAAATAAACGAAGGTCCAACATTGAATGTAGTGTAGGAAATTATAATTGTGTAGCTATACAATAATTCATTGAACCACTTATACGAGTATGACTTTAAGGAAGTAATATTACTGATGATTATAAACTAACTTAATTAATACTTAATACTCAGAGAATTAGGAGCGGCGCTAAGTTAATTACCGTTCACAAAAACTGATCTTATTAAGCTGCCAAAAAAATATGGAATGTCGTTATTACACGAACTATTAAAATTGATATTTTTAATAAACTTTAAGAAAAAACTCATTTTCTGCGTTAGTTGATCGATGATACACTAAAAAGTAATTGCTTACTAAGTATAATTAATAAACAGGGTTAGTTCTTAAGTACTACATAATACACAACCACTTTCCAAATATGTACTGTAAAATCACCAAATTTTAATTATTCCTACTACAATCCGTTACAACTGCCATCAAAAGAAATTATAAAGTTATGGTTTTCATACGAGTAGGTACCTATATGACTGTAACAAAATAAAAAACAAAAATAAAAATGTATTACCCTATTTTATAGATCTGCATATTGATTGCATCTGCACTTTTATAACGTAACTAGCAGTAACCCACGAATTCTTTATTATCCTACGGGAGCCATACTTTTTCCAGGATGAAAATTTGTTTAAGACCTATTCTCAGACATACTGGACAATCACAAAAAAGTTATGTTCTTAACGACGCAATATGAGCTGATATCAGGGTCCGGAGTGTTTGCAGTATTGCCATTGTTTATGGACTTCATTGGGGTCCAAAGCAGCTGGTAATTTTCAACCATGTTCTCTGTAAAAAATAAAAAAACACCCTAGAGGGAAGACGGTGGTATTATACAATATGAAAAGTAAAATAAACGCAACTTTATATCGGTAAACATAGTCATCTTTCATTTCAAAACTTTAGGATAAAATCGTACTACTTAAAATCCTCACTTATAATTCATAAGACAAATCACCACGTGTAGAACTAAATAGGTAGGTAAGATTTTCCCCTTAAGTTTTCTTGTATGTTTGACTTTGTCAGGCGATACTCATACTTGCATAAATTAAATATAAATACTTAAATACTAATAATAAAATTGGAAAGTAACTCTGTCTTTCTATATGTTACGCTTTCACGATGAAATTTGCTACAAAGATTGAAGATTATACCTTGAGAAAGGAAGTAGGCTATATTGTGTCCCACGGCTGGGCACAAGTTTCGCGTGAAGTACTCGTTTTACCACTCAAGTAGAGCCGCTGGTTAAACACTGGGTAGTATAAGTATATGAACTGTATAAATGAACTGAGAGGAACGCGTACTTAGGCTCGCGCGAGGCGCTTTCTCACTGACGGGCATTTTCTCATTCAACAGGCTAGACTAGGCTAGGCTGTTATAATAAAAATATTTAAAAAACAATTATTAACATGAATTTCACTGGAATGATCGGCTATCAGACATGATATCCTGCTTGCTACGTGCTTTATGTCTTTATCCATATTTATGCACAGCCTCATTGCTGTGGCATTTAAATAGTCCTTGAACGTTTTTTATACAATCGTTAGGATTGTAGTCACATCCGCTGGGACATAACTATTTTGGCAGGCGAAATAATTTTATATTGTAAAGTTGATTTGAACATTTTAATTTCCTGATTAATATAAACTCGTTTCGTCGTTTAATTAGACAGCAAATATATAGTGGTAGGTATGTTCTTCTCATAAGCAAGTACTGTTAACAACGTTATTGATAACTTACAGTATGCACATACTGGTAATTTATCAACTAAATTGCAATTAAAAATCATTTTTTAAACTTGAAAAATGTGTCTCAGTCGGGAATCGAACCCGCACATCTATGCTTTCTGGGTGCGGCGCTTTACAAATTTAAGCCACCGGGACACTACGTCACAGCATAATTTTTTAAAGCATATTCTTATCGCTGTAAGCCAGCGTAGTTTGTATGTTAGACTATTAACACCCGAAAGAAACATCTATACAGATGTTAGACAGTCAGCTAAGATGCAACTATTTAAATACTTTTAATGATATTTTAGCAACTTAATTACAATTATAATAAATCAGTATTTAAACTTGAAATACTATGTCTCAGGCGGAACTCGAACCCGCATCTCCATGCAAACCACAGAATGCATACCGTGCGCTATTTATAGTATGTATGTCTATTTATTGTTTTGTAGAAAAGTTCTATTTTTAGTTTCCACTTGTTTTTAAATTTATTTTCAAAGATTAAACTTCATGGCTTAAATTATCACTCCAAATCAAAAAGGATTAGAAATAGAGCCAAATGATACAATTACTTTTTTCAGAATATTATGGCATTATCATTGAGATCAAGAAGTACAGAAGAATTCTTTGAATATGCTATCTTTCGGTAACAAAAATTTAATGCTTGACTTATAAGCCATTCCCATAAAAATGAAAATTAGGTAAAGAGTATATTAGAATACGAAAATCTTATTTTTTTTTTTAAGAAATGTCAATCAAGCTAAAATAATTAGACATATAAAATTAATAGACTCAGGCGTTACTTTGCGGAAATCCATAATTAATTAGACTTATCGCTTCCTGGGTAAACCCATAAACCTTAGGTAAATTTTAAAACGACAATATATGGTAGTTTCACTTTAATTTTACGTAAGTTTTTATAAATACATAATATTTACAATAACAAATGAATGGAACATAGCAGGTTTTGAGATAGCGTCGGTTTACCAGTAAGAGACGGGAGCTTGGGCGTAGGTAAGAGGAGCGGAGTAGAAAGAGGGAGCCGAGGCGTAGACGGAAGGTGCAGCGTAGACTGAGCGAGCGGCGTAGACAGAGGGGGCAGCATAGACCGACTGGGCTACGGGGTATACGGTGCGCGCGGCAACGACGGCGGGCGCGGACGCGACTACGGGGGCGGAAGCTACCACTGTGGGGGCGGCGGCTACGACGGGAGCGGCGACTACGGCGGGGTCCTTGCGCACGACGGCGTTGAAGCCGTTGACATCGTCGGCGGTGTAGTCCACGGTGCGCTTGGTGCCGTCAGAGTCGAGCAGCGAGTACTGGCCGGCCACGTTGCTGCCGACGCGCGTCTCGTGCTGGCTCTTGAAGTCGCCGGTGTTGGGGTCGGCGACGTCGTACGCGAAGCTGGAGTAGTCGGCGTCTGCTCGCGCAAGGGGCACCACGGACGCGTGGCACGCGGCCACCAACGCAGCGAGCACTACGACAAACTGAAACAAAAGAAAAAAATATGGCTAAAACAGTTTTTATCTTTTGAACCACGGTGGTTCATTTGCAAGAGGTTGATTTTTTAGTGTAGCAGTTAGCTATGCAGGTCCGGGAACAGAAGTTATAGTTATGTATGGAAAAAATAGTTACAAATCACAAGAATCAAGATCTGTCAGTACTAGCATAATTGTTTTATAACTACTCATAGCATAGGCATAGGTACTCGAGCACAGCTTTATTTAAATAAGACTGTGCTATCAATTTTATTTAAATAATAATATAGCTGTGTTCGTGACTTCTTTCGCGCGAACTACAGTATGCCTGGCTTTTCTCGCCCTCTTCATTTTGTTAATTTAATGAGCAGTAAATTTTCGTAAATTAAAATAAAGTAACTTAAATTAGTGCTAACAACATCATCTATCTAAAAGCGAGCGAAAGTAGCGAGTAAAAGTTCAGTCATAATCGGTCCAGACGTTTCAGAGATTGGCCAGAACAAACAGACAGACAACATAATTAAAAAAATGTTTTTTTTGATGCCAGTACCGTACATTCTTTATAAGCATTCAGTAAAAAGCTGTTAATTCAAAATAACTAAAAAACTTTGCTGTCTGTCCGTTTGTCCGTCTGTCCGTCTGTCCGTCGCTCTGTCACCCACCAGGCTGTATCTCAAGAGCCGCCATAGCTAGACAGTTGAAATTTTCACAAATTATGTATTTTTGTTGCCGCAATAACAACAAATACTAAAAACAATATAAAAAAATATTTAAGGGGGGCTCCTAAACGGTACGGAACCCTTCGTGCGCGAGTCCGACTCGCACGTGGCCGGTTATTCAAGTTTATATACTGAAAATACAAATATTAACAAAAATCTAAGAACAAGATAAAAACATGGTCTAATGAATGGCAACGATAAAATTTACTGTTTTTAAAAATAATTTAACAAACAATGCAATAATTAAAACAAAGTAGTTGGTCGAACTAATTCCAATTTGATATTATTTTCTAACGATTTTTAAAGCACAAGTTCCATAACACAAATTGTCACCTACCTTAGCAACCATTTCGTCACACTTGAGGTAATCCACTCAAATAATGAATGTACGTCGTAGAGGAAGCCTTGCTTATATAGTATCGTCTCGCGCGATTGATATTAAACAGTCATAGCGGTCACTTGACGAACTTGAAAATGGTTCAGCATTGTAGTCTGCAATAAATCGACTGTACAAACAACCCTCACTATTCACAGGCAATTTTAAACTCTATACCCGAATCAAAAAGGTTAAAACACAACGGACTAACATCGGGTAATGTGGTAGCCGAAAGACAAACGGGGAACTGGTTCGCAATTTATTATAGACATGCTCCATAACCATGGCTTGGCGACGCAATTCCCGTCTTGACTGGTATTGGTTTTTATTGCATACTCAGAGCTCCTATTGATTTGATGGTCGTGTATTGTTCTTATGGTGACGAACTGACGTCTTAAAGATATTGGGGTCAATGTGGTTCAATCCTGTCTCACTTGGAACGGCAATCAAATTGGGCTCCGTTCCAGTCTTTTCTAGCAAATGTGGCGCTAGTAGCAGAAACAGTTGCTCAGTCCAAGGGATAAGGGGTAAATTGGCGAATGCAGCCTGCCATCCTGGTAGGCCTAGATGAACAAGGGCCATTCTGAAGTAGTGTGTGAGAGAGTCAGCTAACCAGCCCCAAGCTCCTTCTCTTGTTGCGAGCCACACTGACCAAGATCCTCCAGTGTAGACCAGACAGACCTTCCCAATCGTTCTGCAGCTGTCTAGTTCGAAGACTTTACTTTTAGTGTTAAGAACAGGCCTAGGGCCAGATTGTTGTCGCGTCAAAGAGAAATCGAGCAAATCTTTCAAAGCTGGAGATAGACAGAGCTCGTTAAGCGTGTTGACTTTTATGGAGCCGACAGGTAATATTTCATCTGCTGAGTACTTGTAGTTCCAGGTGAGTTGGAATCCGTCGCTGGACGCGTAGAAATTTCGGAGATCATCTGGCAACATGGCCGAGTGTCGTTGCTCCCACGTGGAGAGGGCTACGCGGTCACACGGAGATCTCCTCTCGACGCTGACGTTGCAGATCCGAGGATCTGACTCCAGGAGCTTCGTCACGCCTAATGTTATGTTTTCGTAAAACGAATCTTCAGACACTAAATCCACACAGAAAGCCATTGTCGGAGTTATGAAAATGAAACAAATTTTACGTTCACACAAAATTGATCTAACGTAACAAGATGGTTGTCATAGAGACAGTTGCTAACGGTCGCCTGGCATTTGTAAGCTGATGACACCATAGATTCAACATAATCAACGTAGGTTTTTTTAACCGACATAAAAACGAAGAGTTCATGTCAAAAATAGTCCCCTTGACAATTAGTCAATAGTCAATTTGAAAAAATAACCACCCAATATGTATGGAATTGAAATATATTCACAGCCTTCAAAAAATATCATGGAATGTTTTTTAACAAAAATTGAAGTAAAGAAAAGCAGAATTAGTTAACAATTTTAACAAAAAATTACCGACATTAGAAATTAAAATTTTTACTTATTAAGTATATTTAAATAATGATAAGAAATCTAATACATATCTATTTCATAATACATATTATTATTATACAACTTCTAATGTGCATTATTCATAAAAGATTAAAATAATTTACAAATTAAATCTGTAATATGTAAACAAATACTTATTTACATACAATAAGATAAAAGTATTTTTGTTGAGTATTACCTTGTATTACATGATCCAAATGTGAACTATAATCTGATCTGATAATAATAGCATAGGTATTGCATTCTAAGATCTTGTATTAGACACATGACATTAGACATACAGGGATTTTCTAACCAACTTCAAAAAAAGGAGGAGGTTCCATGTTTGTCTGTATATTATTTTACTAGCTGTAGCTGTCAATTTCTGTTATTATGATCGCGTTTATTTTTTCAAGATTTTTCACTAATGCTTTGCTCCTATTAGTTGCAGCGAGATTTTATATAGCCTAAAGCCTTCCTCGATAAATGGACTATCCAACCCAAAAATAACTTTTCAATTCGAACCAGTACTTCCTGACATTAGCGCGTTCAAACAAACAAACAAACAAACTCTTCAGCTTTATAATATTAGTATAGATTTAGGTAGGTATGTTAATCGATTTCACCGTCAATTGTGGACCAATTTTTAAAATTATTTTTTATACTTATTATATCATTATTGCCAGCCTAATTACTCCACTGCAAGGCACAGGACTCTCCAGAAGTAGGATTTTGCCATAATCGCCACGCTTGGCAGGTGGGTTGGCTATTGCATTTTGGCCAATTGTAAAAAGAATACGCTGCTGCCTGTCTTCTCGCAGTACTCCTTAAGTCATCTCTTTCGACACCTATAGGAAGGGAAGGGACGGCGCTGTTCTATAATGGGCTGGCACCACACGAAACTTATTCCACACCATCTATGATGACATTACAGAAACATTTACTTAGTCTAACCTCTGTATTTATAAAGAAGTAATTACTTATTGCTTAAGAAAGTCATAACTTAAAGTGTTCATACCTAGTGCTTAAGTGAAAGAAATTGGTCACCATTAATAGTCACATTATTTGGCTGAAAATGCTAACTTTTGGTAGTTATAACTTCTAGTAATTTCTTGATTAAGGCATACAAATTGTCTCTTAAGTAATTACTTGTAGTCAAGTAATTACTTTTACTTGTTTATAAATACGGGGGTAAGACGGAGATTCGCCGAGACATCTTATAAATATTTGTAACAAGTATATACTTTAAACGCCCCGTTGGTCTAGTGGTTTAAATACCGGGCTAAGATCTCGGGGTTCCAGGTTCGATTCGGTCGGGCAACAAAAAAGTTTCTTGAGGCAATATACAAATGACACTATGACTATTTATAGGACAATACCTATGAAAAAATATGCATATACAGGTGAAATTTTAATCACATGATCATCCAAATTGGTATTTGGATATAGATTTAAGTGTATAGATCGTTTTTGATCGATTTCTTTGAATTAACTAAAAATAAGTCAAAAATTTTTGAGTCAGTATAAATAAAACGACGCCCCGTTGGTCTAGTGGTTTAAATACCAGGCCATGATCTTGGGGTCCCAGGTTCGATTCCCGGGTCGGGCAACAAAAAAAGTTTCAAATTTTCGAACGTTGCTCGGGTTTGTGATCACCAACCCACATTTGGCAAGCGTGGTGATTATGCCAGTGCACACATCTTTGCTGTGGTAACTTGAATTCAATGATGGAGGCCTTTTCCCTGCAGTGGGATGATTATAGGCTGTTACTTACTTTATACTTTAAAAAACTGTAATCCGACTACGAAAATGCAATGATTGCAAAGTCACCCTGTATTTTACATATGGTTTTACATTTTTCACTCACAATTTTGCCTTCTTTCATTTGATACCCCATTCGTTATGACTCCAAAGCTTTTTTTTAAAGTACCTGGGTATTTAAATTTTTTTGTGAAAAATTACGATTTTTTTTATTTTTGAATACTGAATAATCAGTATAGGTAACATGGTGCCCTAAATATTTTTTGTAATAATTTAAATGTAGTGGTGTATTTTCGTAGCATTCACAGTGTAGCTTTTTTTTGACAAAAGGTAGCCTGTGTTGCCCGGACTGTATTAAGGAATCGATTGATACTTCATTTTTTTTTCCATCAAAATCGGTAGTAGTTTAGCTGCAGATGTGGAACCCACACAAATACTCGCATACATATAACTGCTAAAATCATAATTGGCTTTATCGTTAGTCTGGTAAAAAAAACAAGTTACTTAGGGCACATGTTGGTATAAGTAAAGTAGGTAAGCTTGAGTGCGTTCTACTAGTTTAGATCAGTGTTTCTTAACCTGTTTTTTGCTAATTTTAAACCGGTACTAAAATGAATTGTCTCAAATTTAATTCTTTGTTTTTTATTAAGGGTCCATGAAATTCTCCTTGATTTTCTAGAGGTCCGCGGGCTGAAGGTTAAGAATCGCTGGTCTAATGTAGATAGTGAAACCCGTGCCAACACAACAATTAGGACGATGGTAAATAAAACCACACGTATAATTTTAGCAACATTTTTTTATTAATTTAAGAATTCCACAATGGAACAAATTTCTTCAATAGAATCTGGACCTAAGTCAGATTGTAGGTGTATGTGGATTTACAAACTGCATTTACTGTACATTTAGACAAATATACCTGTACTCGTTTAAATTACATTTCGACAAATAAAAAGTAATTTGCATATCTACCACAATTAGTTTCAGTTTGGATACACGAGGGAAAAATAATATTAAAAAAGGTGTGTAAAAAATATGTCTGTTGTTCAGCTTACGAAAATTATCTGATGCAAACAGTTCTTTATTTCCTCATGATTCTGAAAATATGTATCGAAAATCGATAAAGGATTAAAAAATATGTTTTTGGTTATATTAACTTACTTTAATTTACGGCGGAGAGAAAAATAAATCGATTATTTTTTTGTAAAATATCGGAGCTAAAACTTCTCAAAATCAAAAGGAACACTGAATTAATTTGATCATTATAGACCTTAATACGCTAGATAACATTCAAAAATATATCATTATAGTACTATGGTAATTATTTCTATTTTTATTTCATTAAATTTACTTCTAGGTGACATCATTTTACAACCTTACATGATCAGTGAAAGGAAAAACATTTTCACTCTATTTCCTACTAAAAAAATATCGGCAATGTGACAACGGCGCGTTTGATACATTGCTAGTTAGTAATATCAGGCGTTCAAACTAAAATCGGGAAAAAAGCAACAATGCATGTACCAACGCAGCAACGTACTCATCGCGTGTATCCAAACTTCAAGAATATTGAATGAGCATCAAAGATTTGGTTATCATTATACCTAATGAAGACTATCTAACTTGTGGAGAAGTAAATCCAATCTCCACACTAGGAAAGTTAATATTTTTTCAATAGTTACAAATCATTCAAAAGGTAAAACGAACGCAATCTCTGATGTTTAGTGATCCCAATACCTGAAGCAAACGTAACAGTCACTACACATAACTAACGAAATACGTCAAAATGTTCACCACACTAAAAAATTTGCTAATTAGGTAAATAATTACCGTTACAATTTAGTTATCGCACAAACAAATTCGCTAATCAATGGGACCGGACGTCACCCTGTTAATTCGTATGAGATCTACTAATCTCTTATGAGTCCAGGCCTATTGTACAAAACAAACAAGCATTCGCATGTGGTTTAACCATTTGCCAAACATTATAACCAGAGCGAACCAGCTATCTGCCATTTTACATGAAGGTTATAAATATGTACATTCAACCCGCGACATTCAACTAATCCACTTTCTACTAGTTCTATAATGTACAAAAACTGAAGTCAACTAATAAATATCTAAAATCACAAGTAGTGCTATTCTTACTGTTAAGGAATTTATATATTTTTTCCATATATATAAAAAAGTCGCTTAAAAAAATCACAGACAATCACTTTCCCTTTACAGACATAGACCACCGAACCGACCGAACTATTTCTTATAAGCATTACTTTGCTACGTACAAAACCCTATTTACTTAGTTTTATAACCGTCCTGGTTTACACAATCTTAAATTTTTAATTCAGTTATACCAATACTTCCGCGTACTCAGGTGTCCACCGTTCAAATCAAGCGCTGGCCATGAAAAATATAGGATTACACATATGTAACTCAAACGTAACACATTTTCATACACACAGCCTGGCTTTTGACTGCTGGTTATAATGTTATTAGTATTTTTATCGTTTAAAATACTTATTTTTTTAGATGTTTCTATGTAGATTTTCTTTCGTTTCTTTTTTACATCACATTCATAACAGCAGTCAAAGCACAGAATGCGAACCACTTCACACAGCGGGCTGCCGTACATAATAGAAATAACTATAATTTCATCCGAATTTGTACTCTTCTCAAATAACTTACTTTTAATTAATTATTCTTTTACTGATGCCCCAAAAAATACAATTTTGGCAACATTACATAAAAAACCGATATTCTCTTTCTATTAAACATTTAATTAATTTGTACTGGCAGTAACTCTTTAGACTTCCGAAATTTGTACTTTAGTTCTTTATTGAGTGCTCGTTGTTTATTTGTTATTATTTTAGTGTATAACTACGAAACTGTGTAACATTTACACATAGATGACACAAAGACATTACAAGTGACATCGAGACTTACCTCATCCGAACTTAATGAGATGAATTAACGTTAAACATTTTTTTTTTCATGAAACAATGTCTTATTTACAGTCATGATGACCATGTACGCGTGGACGCCACCCTGACTACCTTTTCAAACATCAATATATTATAGTATAATTATAACTACATGTCCGTTCTGAGAGAGCCTTAGCTGCGCGACACCGACTCCAGTCGCTAAGACTTCACACCCGTCATTCGATACCAAACGATCCAATTATTTCGTGAAATTACTCTAATGATCGGGAAGTGAGCATAAAATTACCATTTTAAATTTACTTATATAACATTAAACGCGAGAGAACATTTAATTTTTTTTTTAATTTTGATTATAAAATTCGTAAAGATGAACCGGCGGGGTGTTAACGCCGACTCATATTTTAGTGCGTCCTTAAAATATAAAAACATCCATTGATTACTTAATATTTCCTGTCCAGTTAAGTGCAACTATGTTATGAATATTTAGGTACTTAAATGTCAATTCCTTAAACAATGTACTTAAGTATTTAATAATAAACATTAAACACGATGGACGGGTGTAACTTGGTAAAGAAGTAAGTAAATAAAAAAACAAAAGGAAAAAAAGGAAACAAAAACAAAGCATAAAATAATTTTGTTACAATTTTTTTTTTAATTCTTTTAAACCTAACAAACAATAATTTTCAATTTTTTCATCTCCTTAAAACATAGTAACATCTATGAAACACAAAAAGTAACTGGGAAACGGTAATGGTAATAAAAATACGAATAAAAAATAATGTTTATACTCCGTAGAGTGAATGAAAGTAGAACTAACATTACTTGAGATGACTTGTGGCCGACCCCCTGGAGGTTGTGCTAACGAAATGAGGTACATCCATGAGATTATTACAACTAACCTAATTAACACTTACTAACTAAATATATATAAGAACTATCAGCCCGGCGACTCTATGCAAACGCTGGAGTCACTTAAACCATCTCCGAGCCGCTGCGGACTGAACGCACTGTCTACCTTGCAGAGATTCAAATGTATGCGATTTATTTATTATTTATAGAATTCCAACTGAATTATTTACACTTTAACAATATAGTACAAGTTTGTTCCACACAAGTTTAGGATCAATAAATATATCAGAATGGAATAGCATTCGGAAACATGTTATAAAATAAAAAATATAGAGATACATTTATTATATTTTACTCGAAACATTTCAAAATACATCTGCTTGATAGTCATAATTTTAAAAGTTACTAAAGTTGAATCCTGAGGTAGAATATTTGTACTTTAAATTTTTATTTTTTTTAACTTTTCACAATTTCTCTTAAAAACTTAATTTAATATTTCCATCTTCATATAAAAAATCTATAAGCTTACACTTAAAACTAACTTATACTCCTCGAGGTAGATAAACTTATACTAAAAGGGCCCAGCATGAGACTGCATTCATAGTGATTGATTACAAATGCCCAATAGTGTCGACCAGCGAAAATAATAACTATAAATTTTTAATCATTACCTTTTGAATGTAGAATCATTACAAGGCCCATGTGACGGCAGAGGGTCACCATACCCGTAAGAATCTTTGGCTTTACCATCACGACATATCGCGATTTATTTACAAATAAACAAAACATAGCTAAACTTAACTAACACAAGAGCTTATCATTGACGACCCAGTACTAGACGCAAATTCAAATGTTGGATCCAATTATTGAGTCGGCTTTGCATTCAATATTATCACAAGTATTGGCGCCATTAATATTTGTAATGTAGCCAAATGTTGGATCCAAGTTGCATGTCGTATACCAGCGTAAACACTTTCCATTTGTCCAAACATTGCTATAGAACGGGGTTATAGCGACAAAACAAAGGGAAATCGGCCCAAGTCTAAACGGGGGAATTGCAATACACCGACTAAATGTGATTCACTTATCACACCGAATACAATATTACAAATATTAGGGAACACTCACTTGTCCTCTATATAGCTTTAACAATGTATCAACTTAGTTTAGACGTGTTATAGGGTAAATATTTCAAGGTAAAAAGGGACAAATTTTTGTACATTCGTTATAATATGCTTATCGAAAAATTAATTTTCCAAAAACTAAGAATTGACGAGCAATTGTTATTAAAAATTTGTACCCTATCATTGTTTTGTGAAAAGCAAATCTAATTGATTTCAACAAGCCCTTACCAATCAACCATAATCGTTATACTTAAACAAATGAAAATAATAAAAAGCTTAAAACATGATGCATTAATGCAATTCTCATTTACGTATCACAAAAACATTAAATGTCGAAAAGAAATCACAACTATGAATTTTTAATTCATAAGAAAAAACTAAATGACAAAAATAGAACAATATTCTTTTTGTTTCCAATAATAATAAAACATAATGTTAACAATTCGCAATCGAAAGAGCAAAACTTTTTTTTCTTAACAATAATACACTTACCAAAGAAGAAATCCAATAATGTGAATTGTCTATACAATAATTTAGAAACTCGGTCAACTAAGAGGAAACTAAAGTTTTGTGTAACTCCTAGCTATTAACCGACCGTTTCCAATGTAAGAAGTGTTGATGTCAATTAAGATACTAGATACATAATCAAGGACAGAAAAACCTTCACATGAAACAAGCGCTTACTGAAAATTTGGATGCTCTTGTACTTCAGTTGCATTTCAGTTGCATTCACCTTTAAATCATGTACGTAAAGTTGATTTTGCATTACCTACAGTAGGTAAGTTGTCATACCTTCAAAAGATTGTGTCATTCGCTGTTTATATTAAAACTTGAATAGTTCTGTCATTTTTGTATCGGATTATGTATCCATTTCTTACATTATATGATGGTAAGAAGGCACTGCGTTTGATGTACCATGCATAAATATTTCAGTTTTCTACTATTCATTAAAATATTTGTACAGTCAATAACAGGTCAACCTACTCAGAAGTGTCATTCCATCAAACGATTTTAAACTTAAACTCATATGCGTAGAGCTTTGTATCGATTGAGAAAAGTGCCTTTTTATGGTAGGTTTATAGGCTGTTGACTGTCCCTGCTTAACGCCATTGACACACCTCGAGGGGTAGGATACCCCATAAGCATTCTATTAAGCCTTAATTTAGGTTCAACTTTCTTGTGTCCACCTTAAAATAAGAAGAGATAGACTTTAAGAATTAAAAGACGATAAAGAAGCCCGAGCGTTAATAAACAATTTCAGAATGGCTATTTCTCCATATTATTACGATCCAAAATTGGCACACTAGGCTTATGATTGATATAAAGTTTGACGTCCCTATAATTGAGCCATCTCTTTTTATTCGTGAGAGTAAGAATCGAGTGAACCCAAATTAAGAGATGCGTACTGCCCGATGTGTTACGTGCCTACAATTGGAAATCGAACCTAACTTTTTACGATGTTATTCAACCCAACCGAACCCAGACGTCACAGACAACATAATACCGTAAATAAAATATGTGCGATAATTTACAGCTACATTCCACTGGTCTATAAAAAGATTCTAACTGAAATTGAATTTTAACAACTGATTCTTACCATACAAGCCACCCAGGAACCCAAAAAGGTACGATAACATTAAAATGCTCGTTCACCCTTAACCAAATAAATGTGCAATCCATTAAAGCATAGGTACAAGTAAAATATTTTACGTATATGAAACCGGGAATAAAGAATCAGTAAACTGAGTGAATACGAACTAATGTCCCAAAAATGGGACGAGAATGACCCATATACTCTAAATGTTTAAATGGCTTGGCCAACGAAATCGAAATGTGTAAAAACGTTAGTGTTTTTTGCACATATCAACACAACGTGCCATTTATGGAACAAAAGTTGGCTACGTATACCCAGTAACAATAAAACGAATCGCAAATTTTCATTTTAAATACAAGACAGGACAGCTTCAAGCCTGTGAGGTCTCACCACTGCAAACTCCCCGCGACCAACCATTCAGACGAAGCAGAAATCAATATAGATTCACCCTTTATATTATTTCTGTGTTAACAATATTCTTAAGGACAGAGATTATAATAAATATCAGTTGTGTAAATAGAGTAATAGCCTGCTTATTCGATTCCAAAAATATAATAATGATTTCTCGAGTAGGTACAGTACACCATAGCTTCTATTCGGTATATTGATAGTATATAGGACGATACTCGTCATCGTTAAAATATATTAATAAAAAACGAGTAAGCTTCAGACCATTAAAAAGATAACTAAAACGCTGTCTTCCAAATGGTAAGAGTAACAAAACCTATTAGCATTAAAAAAAGTCACTGAGCCTTCATAAAGCATTTCTAATAAAATATATTCAATTGTGTATCCTAAAATATAAATATAATAAATATGAATGCAACTATTCCTAAATATCAGGAATATAACACACAGTCGCTACATTCACACTTAACAAAAAAATATAAAATAAATAGTAGATGTGAACTTAAAATTGAGGTAATTTGGCACTGTCCCGTCTTCGAGTAGCGGGGGCGTCCGTCCTCAACAATATAATACTTGCGGACGCCCCCAGGGCCACATTAAATAATTATTTCCTTTAAAATCTCAACTGGTTGCACTTCAATGACTAGGAATATAGAAGTAGTAAGTGGCCTTCATCTAAATGCACTACGAAATAAAACATCAAAACGGAATGCTAAAATCGACACCATCCCTTAGAAACATATAATTATTTGGTCTCAATAGTAACATCCGCGCAGGCGAGCCTGTTACGAACGACTGAAATGGATTGTTAACACCATTCATGCATCGAATCTTACATGCACATTTATAACGTTTCTTTACCTAACTACTTATGTATCTAGGGCAAATTGTACTTTGTACAAAACTAAAACCGCAATTCACTGTACAGTAAAAAACCGCAGAAAACCTACATTCGTATGTCCCCGCGCGTTTTCCATCTCATCCTTAAAACGACAAAGTGGCAAAATAAAATAAAAGACGTATCATTAAGTATAAAGCCCGTTCCTATTGTATCACAGTTGTGTTTGAATAAAATACGTAACTTAAACCTGGTAAATAATCTATTGTCATTAGGAGTAGGTATAGTGTAGAAATATGAATGTAAAATAAAATTATACAATCAATAAAACTGAGGTAGTTTTGCCACAATGTAACTTTAAATCTTGTTTCAACCTAGGCCAAGGCGATTTACAACATTCTCCTAATATTTACATACACTTAGCCTATGACCATCAGTCTCAACATCATCTCTAAGATTCTCTAGCTCAGGTAATATAATAAAAGCTATGTCATACACGACCGAGAGCTCAAAATAAATCGTCTACAAAGGTAACTTCATCTCACAGTCATCCGGACATATACTAGTAAATTTCGCAAAAAAAAAATTAAGGTACTCGAACGCAACGGGTGCAGACGCAAGGTACAATATTTTTGAAACACGGTACCGAACGGAGACGACCTATGAGCGACCGTCCGAAGTCACACTCGAAATATTAAATTAAGTAACAATTATCGCACAATTTCAAAACCTTAAAAAATCTTAAGATCAATTTTGAGGTAGATCATTGATTACATAATATGCATCGACGAGGTAATTTATTGTACGCGCGTTACGATAAAGCGCGGCGTGGGCCCGGGCGCGAGCACTGCGTACTGCGTCGCACGCGCATGCAACCAATATTTCAAATTATGTTTCAGCTTTACCAAATAAAAACGGGTAAGAATTTTCTATTATACTTTCACAATGTTGACAGAGCTTTATATGCCTGTAGAGTATTATCAAACGTCATTTTAGCGGGCTTCAGTTGCATGCGTATGCGACACGCGTTCCGTAGTTGCGCTTAAAAACCAGCATTGTGGTGACCCGGACCGGCAGCGGCGCGCTTACTGCGTATGGTTGGGCAGCGGGCCCTGCGGCAGGTGGGGCGTGACCTGGTGGCGGTGCTCGCGTGCGATGTGCCGACGCACGGTGTTGTTGCGAGTGAACGTGCGGCTGCAGTGCGGGCACGGCACGCGGATGCCCTGGTGCCGCTGTCGGATGTGTGCGCGGAGGTTCGTCTCGTAGCCGTACAGCCGCTCGCAGTATGGACACTTTAGCTTTTTACCTGGAATTAAGGTCACATAACATCTTAAATCATGTCTTCATTCATTCATCACATCTAATATTCATCACATAATTTATAGCAAGTAACTATGTACAAACTACGCTTCATGCGAGGACCGTCTCTTGTATTTATTACTGCAAGCTTAGATGAAACCTTTGGTAATCCAAAATCTCGCCCAAACATGATATCAGACCAAACTGTAACATATAGATAGTTATTTAAGTTACTAGAGCTAAGTGCTGTTCCCCTAATTGATTTACATTACTTCTAAACAAAATTAATTTTCAAAAATCTAGAACAGTAATAATAGGTCACTTGATCACTGAACAGACCCCAATTTTAAATTGATTGGAAGTAGAGGAGATAACAAAAGTGGCGTATTTACCATCAGCGGTAGCGATTCCTCCAGATTTGCTCGTGATCATCTTAGCTGGCCAGATATCAGGACTGGGCTTCGGGGGCACTGGCGATGTCGTTATTGGCTTGTCGTGGTAGTTGGTGGGCGGTATCGAAGTCGGCGGTGGTGGGGAGTTGTTGTATCCACTTGGATGATAGTCGTTCTCACTTTTCACCCGTAAATCTGAAATATTAATTATAATATTGTTGAAATTAAAATTATGAGTGACAGCCAGTTGCTTATAAACTAGTGCATCAAATATGAGGATCAAGAAGGGGTTTCTAGATCTGCAGGATCTTTTATCACCAATTCAAATTCTGAATTATTACTTTTTGACAGTAACTTGGACTTTTTGATATATCATCCAATCGGTCAAAACGACAGCATAAAAATATCTAGTTAAATCCGTAAAAAATCTTTCATGTCAACGCACATAGTGTCATCGTAAAGTGAGATCTTATAGACATTATTTATAACACAAATGATGGTTAACTACAACTAAATTAAGTCAGTCTCAAACTCTTTCACGAAAGAGAAGAAACATCTAAGTCCACTACAAACCTTCTGCACCTTGATCGTTGGACAGCCGCTCAACCATTTCATCGTTCGCCGAAGCGCTGCGTTCATAGCCGTTGTTCTTGATGGGGTTGCCGAGGGTCGATGTGCAGTCTGGGTTGTTGTCTTCGAAGCGTGCGCCCGCGCCGGGGGACGAACGCGTGTCTGGTTCGTCAGCCACGCTGCCACAGTGCGACGACGATGAGCTTTGCCTTAAAAATTGAGATCTTATATGAACATAAATTCAGGATTACATCTCAGAAGAGAGCACAAGCTTTAGTAAATATTCATTGTAAGGACATTGTTTTGGAAAATATCTTGGGGGGGGGAGACTGGGGTTTAAACCCACAACCCAACCTAAGATATTCAAAAAAAATTTATTCAAGCGAATGTGTTTTCAAATTACACCAGCAATTATTTGTTTAAAAGACAATGTCAATGTTAGTATTGATCTACAAATAAATTATTTTCACTGCTTCAAATGGGTCTTGAACCCACAAACTTTCGCTTACCGGGCGACTACTCTAACCAATTGAGATACTAAGACATTGTTTGTGTCTTTATGTAATTTTAACTAACACCAGCTTGATTTTGAATTTGAAAGCAATTCAATAGCTTAAAAAGCAGTTAATGAACAAAAATTTACCTGTAATTCCTAGTAAGCGGGCTTTGTGATGGCGAGGGTTTGGGCGGAGCCGGTCGTCGGTGGGTCGTGGAATGGAGTGGTACGTGGGCTGGCGGTGCGTATCGTCCAATGTTGCCGCTACCACCGTGTATGGGCAGACCGTACTGGGGCATTATTGGAGCGAACGTGGCCGTGTGTGACTGAGGAGGGGCAGATTCCTGCACCTCACAGTTGCCCGACCCAGAGACAGGGCTCGTCTTTATGCGGGTTTGGTGACGGTCCCCACCCGACTGCTGGGTCTGCTGCTTTACCCAAGCATCCTGGGACATTTCCATAGACAGACCTTTCACCTGGAAGATAATATATAGAAAAATAGAAGCTACATGAAAAATACACACATTGTTATGTTCCAAATGACGCATCACGCAAGTAAATGCGCAAATGCATTAATTTACATAGAATACAAGGAAAAATAGTCACAAACAAAGTTCAAAGATAATTTGTTTTACATCCTCGAAACTTATATTTGTCGATGACGGTTGCATATTTAAGTAGAAAATGTTTTCGATTTAAAGCGACATTTAAGTCATGAGTCTACATGTAAAATAGGAACTATCTACATTTATGTAATCAATTTTGTCTACACTATGTCTGCGACTTGTTTTGTGAGCCTTCATAAATAAATAAATGTCTCTATATGCTTAACAAAACCATCGAATAGGGTTTTTATTCTAAACAATTTGTTACGAGTATTTTTGTAAATGCGTCAGTGTTTATACTATTTATTGTTCCTCTTCAAACACAAATATAAAAAGTTTCACACTCAAAAACGCTTATAATCAATACCTGCAAATTCTCGCCGCTCTTCAAGAAACTCGAGAGGGCATCCTGACTGACGTGGACCTCCCCCTTATACATGAACTCCAGGAGGGCCTGCATGTTGTCCGCCGTGGTGGCCTCCAGTATGACGTAACAAGCGCCCGCATGGCTCGGCGGTGCTGTGTCAAACAACTCCTGGAAATGCTTGCTGCAAGCGGCCAGGATCACCTTGTGTGCTTTGAACTGGCGACCTGGAAAGAAGAAAGGGAACATTTAATTTTACTTTTTACGAATCGTACATATTCTTACTAATACTTTTTCGATGGTGGTTTGTACGAGTAATCACGCCAAAACGGTTGACCAAATATAGCTGAAATTTGGTGTATAAGTAACAACATCTGAAATCTGTGGTCATTTATTAGCTGTGACAAACCTCCAGTTCTTGCTAAATAAAGTCGTTTTGTACCTAGAATGATACACCCGAAGCTACAAAAATTAAAAAAACACCTTAGTTTCAATAAAAAAGATGGTTGAAATTTACCAATTTCTTGAAATTTACCCTGTCATAACTGGTGATAAAAATTAATGGCAGTTTAAAACCTTTTTCCAAATTGCCTCCTAAAAGATGTATAACACGTTAATCTAGCCGAAACAACGAACTCTGTGTTAGAAACTTCAGGATAAACCAAAATACAATGAAAACCCTATAAAACGCGAGTTGAATCCATAAAATATCTTTCATTTCAAAGTACAGCGTTCGCCTAAATTCAAAAGAACAATAAATTCTATGTGTTATTGGCAAGAAATACGAATACTGAATGGATGAATGAATGAATGAATGAATACTCTTTATTGCACACCACAAAGAAATTACAAAAATTGATTCTTACATTAAAATGTACAACTTAGGCGGTCTTATCGCCGTCAGCGATCTCTTCCAGACAACCTTTACAGGAAAAACTATAAAGAATACTGCATAATACTGCAGATGCACTTGTGTATGAATCATTTAAAATTAAGATAACGCCGTAGAGTTTAAGTTGGTCTGATAACAACTTAAGCCTACTTAATGAGTCTCAATGCAGCCGTTCGCGCTAAATTATTAAATTATTAACTAAACAATAGTAATATTTTATTTTAACTATTTGCGTAGTTTGTTTTTAGAATTTTTTAACAATTGCCAAAATATATATTAGCTGCATGACAATACCTCTTGACCTCCATTAACTCATTAAACATTGACCTACATAGGTAGAGAATTTAGTATTGTACATTTGAATTTTTTTAAATTGCACATGTTTCGTCCTCGATTTGAATGCATGAACGAGGTACCTATGTATATACTTATTATTTATTTTACTATGTAAATTTCGGCCGTAGGTCACGGTACGCGTGAAATTATGATTTTGAAGGTATCCCGCGGAAAGCATTTTTTTTTTTGGAAATTTAAGTAGCTTATATGCTTTTCCCGTCGTTAATCTCTCTCAGTGCCGTAATTCATCCAGATAGCTTCAACAGTTTTGTAGTGGTAACAACATTAGCAAGATAATATTATTATACGGCAAAAACAATAGTGCTTAGAGACTTTTCAGAAAGTGTTTTCTGAATTCACTTAGATCTTAACATTTATGTAGGTAACTTAAGGAATCTTAGTCCATACAAGAGGCAATCAGATACATACGGGGCCTAATGGGCTTCTGGACTGACCTGAAATGGTTTAAATAAAAACATTATTCTAATCACGCACAAAGGCCCAATTTATAAGGATAAGTGCGCAAAATAAAAGCCCAACTAACTAACTAACATTTATGTTCAGTACAATATATTTTTATAAAATAGGTTTATGGCCTAATAAAATATATTTCCACACATTCCTAGTTAGTTCTATCTCTTTCCAATGGGGGCTATCGCTAGTGAATTTGCCACTAGAGGCGCTAGTGTCGCGTGAGGTCCAATATCATTCACTTTGTACTGGTTTTAGCGGAATTTGTTGCATTAATTATAATTTCTTTAATTTACCTGCTGGAAAGTGATCTCCTTCGTAAAATATCGCAAATATGGATTATTTGGCGATTAATGTGAACGCTTTAAAAGCGGAATTAAGAAAAAGCGCAAAAATAGGCGGCCTCAAGAGCAACTATTTCAGAAGTTAGTTTGTTGATATCAAGATAGTTATTTATAAACAATATAACCTTAATTAGATTCAAGATATAACACTTTGTTTCGGCGCCAATCGCCTTTGACAGCTATACCACCGGACCTCAGTCTACAGTGGCGCCAACTGGTGAGCAAAGAAACGGTAGTCCCCATTATGTTGATTTAAAAACCACTAACACTGCATCCCACGCGGCGCAATAACTAAAACCTACGGAAAAAACTACGGAATCTTAGGCCACTTCGTAACGCTAAAGTTAAGGTTGCACTGCGGATATTGTCGGAAGTAGAATATGATAGTAATAGGGGTTAAAGTATGAAATTGCCGATTATTTTCCCACTTTTTATTTTGTTTATAGCTCTTAAGTATAGTCATATTATTGCGTAATTCTTTTTGTATTGTATCAAAAACTAAATAAAGTAACTTTTGACTAAAAAAAAATGCAATACTAGTGCCTATTACTTCAAAGGAAGCTGTTGAAAAGACCCCTTACAATGTGTCAGCTGACCTTCTTGCTTCAATTAAGTAAATTTGTATTGTATACTTTGATTTTCAGAAATTTAAATACTATAATGCGTATGTATATAACCATCTAACTTTCACCTTTAATTGCATCGAAAACGGTTCAAGCGTTTTTAAAAAAAACAACAAATTGTTAGTATGGAAAAATGAGTTTTCTCGATTTCGTCTATACAAAACGGCAATTTCATACTTTAACCTCTAATATGTGGAAAATAGTTAACGCATACTTTATTATTTAGTGTCATTGTCATTAAATGTTTCAGTGTCATTCGTCCTAACGCTAAAGGCTGTTTGAATCATAGATTTAATATACTGTTTAATATACTGCTGATAGATTGGCAATGAAAAGAGACAGAATACAATGCAGCTATACAATAGAACGAGATAGATCACAAGGCCGTTCACGTACACGCTAAGAACCCGTAGCGTTTTTTTGAGTTCTGACGTCTGTCACGCGCAACACAATATTCCCTTTAGTTTTACTAGTTTCATTTTTATTATTGTAAAAAAGTGTCGAGTTGATGTGTTTCATTATGGTTACATGTTCAGTACCTGGAAGTAACTCATCTAAAAAAGGGAACCAACATAATTGTACATTTCACACGTCAACACACAATCGCGATTACCAGCAGCAAAATGCAATGTTTCAGAGCTTTGACTAAAATTTTGTATACTAATTGATAGGGCATTTCACCAGGACAAGGATTTAAATTCATATGAATTCAATTAAAAATAATATCAAATACGTGAATTTCAGCAATTACTAACGTCACTTTTGTATTTTAGTGATTGACGTTGTCGATGATATCTTATCGACATTTCATTAGCTGACATATTTCACATTGTAAACAGCATACAGCCTAAATTGTTAAAATACGTTAGAAAAGGTTGAAATTGCCTAATAGAAAAGAATGTTCGCCCAATAAATATTCGATCATTTGCAGTTTACATTTGGACCCTAAGTGTTTTTAACACAGAGGCGATCAGTCTGTAAAATTACGCTCTGGATCAATGTCCATATTGTTCAAGCCCTCATCAATCCCCATTAGTTAAACATTAAATATATGTTTATTTAGTGTACGTTTGTAATGTGTAATTGAAAAATAAAAATCAGTTTTATTTCAACTTTGGCGATCGCGATCGCAAAATGAGGCAAAATTGTTAAATACTGGCAAGTAAAGCCTACGATATTTTTTACAATAAATTGATTTTGTTCGGGGATAAGTAATTATAAAATAAAAAACATATCTAGGTATTTACTTGCAGTTTTTCTTTTAATAATAAGTCACCTGCATCAACGTAAACTGTGTCGATGGAATCGATATCGAAAGCAAGCAGACAATGCAGTACCTGCACTATTTATCTCACGCACATGCTCACTTTATGCACACTAGCGTAACCTAGTTTTGGTCTCGTTTTCAGGATTCAATTGCCAATCTATCATCTATATTAAATCTATGGTTTGAATTGTTTGAAACTCTAAGGACCTAATCAATATTTTGTCGGTTTAAAGATGATTTAGTGAAAAGTATAAAATGATGAATTAATATATAAATGAAATGATTTATAAAAATAAAACTACGTTCATGAGTAAGTAATTTATCATTGAAATAAATTGTGTCTTAATACTAAATAATTCCGGAAGTTTTGATAGTGCCAAGAATGTACACAACTTGTGTAAAAAATACCTCTCTGATACTTATCTCATAAATGTGCAATAATAATACGAATTGAAAGATGAAACATTTTGAAAGTGTAAAAACAAAATGAAAAGCTAAAGTGTGCTTACAGCTTTACAGTGTAGTAAAGTAGTAGTTTTTATTGTTCTATAAACGATTCTTAACAACTATGAAAGATGTTTATTATTTTTAACCTCTAGGCATAGACTTCAAAACTCATCATTTGGATAGAATTAAATCTAGTGTTCTATGACGTAATTGTAAATTAATCACATAGAAATTCCGCACTCTATGTTCACGGCAATCATTTCCAGTTTCGTATTCTGATTTAAGTTTATTTTGATACAGGAAAATGTTTATAACATTAAATTTACCATGGAATTCCTAATTCACGCCTACATTTTTCGTTTGGTTAATCAAACAGAAACTACACGACGCGCGATGTCTCTGTGTGGTCGTGGCAATTGAATTTGATCTTTATATCATTGTAATTGGATTCGTAACGCAAGTGTGAGTGTAATTGCAGATAGAACTACGATACATGCGTACGCGCATTACGTCAGAGCGAATCGCGCGGAACCAAATAAGCTTAGCCTTGGACTATCGTATGCGCCGTAGGTCGGTCACACTCGCACCATCAGAATGCGATTAGTCGCGGATAGTAAAAGCGATTTAAAAATAGCTTATACTAGCCTACGCAATATTCACGTGTGAAATTATCCAAATGGTGGTCATTTAATGACGTAGGTATGATATTGACATACATAAAAATGTAGCTTGGCGTGTTCATTAGAATAGCCTAATATGTATCCGGAATAATTACATTATTTAAGGCGAAGCCGTATTCAGCAGCACTAGCAATACTAAGTTTTTACTATCGTTAAACTATTTGAATCGAATTGAATTGAAACTAGGAAAATAAGTAAGCGTCAAGTTCAGCTTCCAGGACCTTGTAACGTAATTAAGTCATTTAAGGAATGGTAAGACTTGTTCTAACAAAACATATTTTTACCACCTTATTGCACTGACAGAGCATGCATCCCTCAACGTGCCCTTTCTACCTACACAGCTGGAAGATAAAAATAAACAGGACAAACTTGAGGTCCATAGCCTCTGTTAGGACTAAGAATCTGATTGGTGTCCACAGAGTCATTACCATTGACACGGAAGAAGTAAAAATTAAAAGTAACGACCTATAAACCCACTACAGGGAAAAGGCCTCCGTCATTGAATTCAAGTTACCATAGTAATGATGGGTACTGGCATAATCACCACGCTTGCCAATTACGGGTTGGTGATCACAAACCCGTACTGTTTGAAAATTCAAAACCTAGAAGTACATTAATGCGAATGAGTCGTGAAAGTGCAGTCGGCCTAAGCAAGGCCCTATGCACGACCGTTCCGCACCCGCTACAGTACAGCCAACAAATTCGTTTGAATACTTCCTTGTTACTATTCAAAATACACTTGCTACAATATAATGGAAATACTATAACAAATTACATCAAATGATTACTAACTAAAATTTTAAATAACCTCAAAACTCATGGCAAAAAATTATTCTTTTTACTTCGAGACAAAATAAAATAAAAATTTTCAGGTCATGTACACAGTTCATGTTGATGGTGTGTCATCATCACCGGCCTATACCAATCTGCTGGACTCTCTAAAAGGAGGTCGATTTTGCTATAATCGCCACTCTTGGCAAACGAAATGACAATCGCAGACTGGTCAGTGGCGAAAAGAAGACGCTGCTGCCTACGGAATCTTAGGCCACTTCGCGGCTTCGTAAAGCTAAAGGTAAGGTTGCACTGCAGATATTACCGGAAGTAGAATATGAGAGTCAATTGCCTTATCTTTCTCACAGCATAAGCAGCAGAACTAAGTCTTCCAGACAGCCCCCTAATATAAGCACCCCATTGCAAATGAGAGTCTACAGTTATACCCAAAAAGGTTGTAAAATCTACAGAGTTTAGTGGTTCATCTTTAACAATTATATGAGGGGCAGTAAACATTACGTTTGGCATCGTAAATTTAACACATTTTGTTTTATTTGCATTTAGTAAAAGATTATTTGTTGTAAACCAATGCAATAATTTAGAGAGGGTATTGTTAACATCGTCAAATGAAGATTTGCCCCTCTTGGTTTTAAAAATCATTGATGTATCACCTGCAAAAAATACCATCTCACAAAGATTATGTAAGTAACAGGGAAGGTCATTTATATAAACTAAAAATAGCAGGGGCCCTAATACTGATCCCTGTGGGACACCCATAACAAGGGCCGACCCTGAAGACTCAGCTCCATTTATGCAAACCTTTTGTATTCTGCCTTTAAGGTAAGAACTTATTAGATCCAAGGAATCATTCGATGCACCATAATGTTTAAGTTTTTTAAGTAATATTTCATGGTCTACACAATCGAAGGCCTTTGAAAGGTCACAAAATACACCTAAGGCATCTATCTAGCTTACTCTCCCAAGCGTTGAACACATGTTTTAGGAGAGCAACTCCAGCATCGGTAGTATTTCTACCTTTTCTGAAGCCATATTGGTTGCTATTTAATAATTTATTTACACTAAAGTGTGATAAAAGTTAATTAAACATTATTTTCTCGAAAATTTTACTTAGCCCTGGCAATATAGATATAGGTCGAAAATTGGAGGGGTCACATTTTTCGCCAGACTTAAACAAAGGAATGATTTTGAACTTCATTAAAGTTGTTCATCCTGTCTATCATCAATACATTTGTTAAAAATAATAGCGAGTTGAGAGGCTAATGAACTTATGATTGTATTGATAATATTGACAGAAATTCCCCAAAGATCTTCTGTTTTTTTCATATTAAATTCTCTAAAAGTTTTTATAATTATGTCAGGGTTTATATGTCTAAAATTAAATGAAGAATTGCACTCTTCGACAACAGACTTGAGAAGAGATTCAGCTAGATCAGCAGAAGAAGCTAGCCCTTCAGTAGTAGAGGGAGCTATATTCGAAAAAAATGTCTCAAATGTATTTGCAACCTCTGTGTTCGTGTTTATTAGCTTATCCCCTAACTTGAGAGAGTAAGTAGGATTATTTGGTTTTACTCAACATATAAGATGCGAAAAAAATTACTGCCAGAAGGTCTCCTTAGGTTCAGTACTCCAGCATCGTTATGAGAATACGATCGCCAAAACACCTGCCAAGCGATTAAATAGCAACAACATCTTCTTAGTGAAAGCCTATGTCCAACAGTAGACTTATGTGGGCTGATGATGTTGACTTACTCAAATTACAAAAATATGCTACATAACAGCAGTAATTTCAGAAGAAAATAACTTAATTTTTATGCCAATTTATTTATTCATTTGTAACTATACACCATCATAGTTAGCTTAGAGTCAATTCTAAGAAAACAATACCTAGATTAGCAAAGAGAATTTCACAATTTAAAATTTTTGGTAGTCCTCCTAATAAAAAAAAACATCCTGACTACAGAATAATAATTATAAATGTTATGATAGAGCAAGCCATTTCGTACAATGTCAAAAAAAAAAGTAATCCGCCATTTTGTTACGGCGGCCTTCTTGGACCGATTTTCATCAAACCTATCTAAGAACACTCCCGACTAATTAAACATTCAAACAAAAAAAACTAAATCAAAATCGCTTCATCCGTTCGGGAGCTACGATGCCACAGACAGACACACACACACAGACACGTCAAACTTATAACACCCCGTCGTTTTTGCGTCGGGGGTTAAAAATAGGTATCCACACATTATTACAAGAACAAGAACAACTATTCAGCTCTACCATTTATCCTTACAAACATAATTCAAACTCCCAACTTAAGTTCCCTCGCCTATTCCAATCATCAAAAAATTGTTCGCTTCGTTCCCAAACCCAGATAACGTTAGTAGGTCTCGAAACTAGGCCAATGTCATGAGTGTTGCAAGCTGCGCCTGCGCCGGCGACCATGTCGCGGGCGCTTCCTCTTGCGGGGAGGTGGGGGAAGTTACAATAGTCGCTATCTATAAACAGAGACTGCTGAAGAAAATTTAGGGCGTTATTTTAGGAATTTAATGACCGCTTAGCGGTTACTGATATAAGTGGTAGAGGTCGCGTTGTCGAAGTTTTTAACCTGTCGTCTGTTTAACTATTTATTTATTTATTTATTTATATTGTGTCTATTCGCATAGAAACGGTTAACAGTTAAAGGATTCAGACATGATATTTTGGTTTTGCGTTTTCTTTATTGCCATTCCCATAAAAAACGATAATAAAACCTTTGTCCACTAACGTGACTAAATAACTTGAAAATAATTTAACAAGTTTTTCTTGTGCTGCATATAAAGAAATTAAAAAGAAAACATGTATTTTCCTATCGTATCACTATCCTTCAAAGATAGTCTAGTATCAGTCTTTCTAAAATTGACCCGAACGGGATTCCTGCCAAGGATACTGCGGACTACCGCACTACTACACCAACCGGTTGTTACTGTGCTACCATATTTTAACTATCGTGCTATAAAATGCGTATTCTTTTGCATCACTATGAAGGAAGATACATGAGTTATGTAACACCTAAACAATGAAACAAGTCCTTCACGCACAGATATTACTTGCATTTGTTATGCAAAACGAACACGCATGTTTGAAGGTACAGTCAGTAACAGTGTCTTTCTTCAATCGATTTTTAACTTAAAATCTCATAGTGTAAGATGCATTTCAATTGATAAAGTTCGATGTTTCGTTACAGGTTAACGCGCTGTTGATTGTACACATAAATGTGTTCCTTTGTGCATTGTTTCCACTTTTAACTTTGAACTTAAACAAATTAGGAACTTTTTGTGCGGTTAGTTCGAGATCTTGAAAATCTTATGGGTTTAGTAGGATATTTAGCACCGGATTTTATTAAAGATTTTACAGATTTTTTATTACTTGATAGGAGTAAGTAACTTGCTGCAATTTTTTTTTAAATTTATTTTACATAATACTGCCATTACGATGCTAAGTAATAATTTAAATTTAAGTATGAATTTTATAAAATTGCGTTGTGGTGCCAGCCAAAAATAAAACAGAATCGCAATTCCTAATCTAAGAACAGTATCACACTTCTTAACCTATTGTTTGTAAAATTATTACTATTTCTCTATTTCATTGTAAATTAAATGTAATTTCTTATGAGAAAAGATCTTTAAACTTACTTCTTAACCTTTGAGTGTCGATAAGAGGCCACCAATGTAGTAATGTCAGAATTAGTCGGACAGAAGCGGCTTCTCGCCATTATTGGCATATTACGATCGCCAAGAATCCTGCCAAGCGTGGCAATTATGTTTTTTTTTTCCAAAGGAGAAGACCATGTAAAGGAGTTGACTGATATTGGTTGATGATGATGATGGTGATAGTTAAGTAAAATTGCATTATCTTACACAGAAATCCTTATCTAAGTAAACCTTATATTGCAAACATACCTACTTTGAAACATTGGTAACAAGAAGTTACATTTCGCAGACTTGTCGTTGACAAGTCTGCGAAATGTAACTAAAATAAAGAAAAAAAGGATATAAAAATCCTAGTTAAATCCGTAAATAAGTGTATTATATTTCATTTTAATGTATAGTTTGAAATGACTATGCTAAACTAACCGGAACCGAAAATCGAAAAAGGGTCGTATTGTGTAAACCATAGATATCGATATCGCCGCCAACTCTATTTCACGCCTAAACCTGTACCCGTCTACAGCCAAAACAGGAAAACGTCCTCACCATGTGACCTTATCAGTGAAATAGATGCACAGTAATAGCAATATCAGACTATCAACAAGCATACGAAGGTTCAATCGGTGCGAAAATTCGTACGAAACCGAAATCAAATTGAAAATCGTTCTATACGCTGTAGATACGGCCCGGATGCAAGCGCGAATCAGAGGGGGAGCCGACTAACCCCATTTCAGCCCACCCCACGCAACACGAGCGAGAGCGTACGATGACAACGCATCCGCTAGACTGTGTGCGGGCGCCCTTTCAAGGTCGGACGGTCGTCAGAGAGGGAAAGAGACACACCCCTGAGGAAAGTGCAAGCGAAATGCGCGAGAAAATCAATCTTGCACGGAGTGGGGAGACTGAAAAACTAGGTGAACCGTTTTCGGACTTTCGGCGCCGGTACGTGCTTCGGTTGTGAATGCGAACGGTTTTAATATTGCAGTTTAAGAATGGAAGCACAGGCTGGCATTCGAAAGTTAAATGCGAATTATGTTTCTTTAAATTATGTTTTTTCAATAAACGCTAAACGTTGCCAGTATTTCCCAGGTCTAATTAAGGAGACAAACAGAGCAAATATTTGAAAATAATGGAATTCAATTTTCGAATTAGGACAATAATTTCCAACAATTAATGAAAATGCAGTGCCTAAAAAAACGCACAGGCTTCCGTTTCCACAAACATTGATGGAAATCGACTGACTTAAAGCCTAAAACCTTGAACAAACATTGATGGAAATCGACTGACTTAAAGCTTAAAACCTTGAACATACAGTCGACACAAAAATGTCTTGCCTGCTTACTGGTTGGACTCATCGCCCGGTACAAGGCGAAGGTTGTAGGTTCGAATGCAACCTTTAGCAGTGGACATTTTTATTTAGAGTATTGTATTTTGGACAACATGAAAAAAATAAAGTGAACCAAAATAATATTACGTAGTAACAGATTACAAATCTATCTACGAATATCACCTTTGATATCGTGTATTTTGAGTTCCGGATTAATCCAACGTAAAGCCTTTAAATTAAGCCAAGGAAATCTAGAAAGTTCTAATTGGGAACAATGAGCTTTTCATTAAGTAAAAACCCCTTCGCAGCCCATATAGGCTAAAAAGGGATCCGTATTGTATGAGCTTTGATTAGTACTCTGGCCTTAATGCATTATGAGATGAATTTTTAAATCATCATTGTTATACAGGTTTACAATGGAACTCAAAGTTAGTACTTAAATAAAATGTCAGCTTTTTAAATTAATTCATTTTAAGCTATTGCATAGCTTCTATCGCGGGCCTTGAGCGTGGAGACCGAATCCAGAAATTCCGTAACGAAAATAACCTAACCTAACACTCGGGGCGAGGTACGATCGAACAATTTTGAATTTCCGAAATTTAAAAGAATTTAGAAGAAAATAACAGAAAAATTTAATTACAAAAGTCAAAATTAGAAAATACATAAAATTATAAAATTAAGCTATTGCATAGCTTCTATCGCTAGCCTTGAGCGTGGAGACCGAATCCAGAAATTCCGTAACGAAAATAACCTAACACTCCGACCGGCACAGCGGTGATACTTTTTAGTTTTATAATTGCATAAGTTGATAAAAAATACTATGCAATAGCTTTACCGCGGCAGTCTCCGAGTGCCACACGTCTTTTTAGGTTTTTTTAGTTATTTTGCCACACGGTGGACCCGGGCACCCGCACGTTGAATCCATGGAACGCTAAGAAGTTTGTCTCTCTTTTATAAGTGCGTAATTTTTGAAAAATGTTTGTTACTAAATCTCGTCTGAACGAATCTAGATAATTTATTAGATACATTTTAGGCTGTAAGGGTTTCTTAATAGGAAAAAAAAATCCAATTAAAAATTCTGTGGTTTTTAAATCTCTGCAGGCAATAGCTATTACTTATACTTTTATAAATGTATTTGACTAACCCCCGTATTTATAAAGAAGTAATTACTTATTGCTTAAGAAAGTCATAACTTAAAGTGTCCATACCTAGTGCTTAAGTGAAAGAAATTGGTCACCATTAATAGTCATATTATTTGGCTGAAAATGCTAACTTTTGGTAGTTATAACTTCTAGTAATTTCCTGATTAAGGCATACAAATTGTCTCTCAAGTAATTACTTGTAGTCAAGTTATTACTTTTACTTGTTTATAAATACGGGGGTAGGACCAGAGTTCACCAATTCTTAAACAACCGGTGAACATTTTTTTTTATGTTATTTTCTCTGGTCCGGGTGTTTAATACGAGTAGCTTCGTTGTTGCTGATTACCATAGGTAAAGCAAGTTAATATTAACTAACTTTGGCACTAGTTTTGTGAAAATCAGTAACGACGGTGGTACCACAGACACCCAAATTCGAGATAATACAGTAAAAGACTTATCTCTACTTTGGCCTGTCCGAGAATCGAACGCGGAACTTCAGAGCAAGCGAAACCTTGACAACCGGTGCATACGGCAATCCGCCTCGGAGGTCGTCAAAATATCAAGTTGGTACTTAGTTGGCGAGGACGTCTATCCTGACAGCGTATCTTTCTTTCATACAGGATAAAATTTTAACTACTTTACATATAATTTAATTTTAGTAGGCGTTCAGTATCGTATTTAGAGCCCATTTATGAAGTAAAAAATGTAAATCAAGTTTACACCCGAAAATACTTTTTGGAATATAGTTTTCATTTTTTACGGTCCCAGGAACGTTAAGATATAGGGGGAAAATCAAAAAATTACGAATAGTATCGTAATAAATGAATGAGATGCGTATCGCGTAAAAAAAGTGTTGCTAGGCGGCCAAATCAAAAATTTTTGATTTTGGGCGGACATTATTTAAGTGCTTTATCTTGACATTTTTATACTGGGCTATATCAAAAGAAAAAATACGGCATTTGTTTTTTGTCTCGTAGATTGATATATTAATATTTGGAAGGTGGTTAAAATTTCATCCTGTATGTTACATCAATACTGTCAAACAATAATATTTATATGAACACTGTTCACTGCGTGTTTTTATCGTACCTATGTTACGTGTTTTCATGAATGGAAAGAGATGTAATTTCATACTGCACGTTACCCCTATCCTACACTGGTGTTGCAATATTAAATATTTCGAACACCAGTCGCACCCTATTCGGGCATTGATCAATATACATTGTGACGTTCATGCATGAAGCAAAGTGGATATGCCGTATTTAGGTTAAAGTGATAATAATTTCTTTAAAAAGAGGTTATTATTATTATCCCACGACCTCCGTGGCAGAGCGGCGTACAGAACCGTTTTTAAGGTATTGTCTGCGCCGAAGTCCCGGGTTCGATTCCCGGACGGGTCAATGAACTGAAATGTTGTTTCTGATTTTTACAATAGGAGTGCGTTAAATAAATACTCTCTTTGGGATCAGAACAATGTAGGATGTGATGTTGTCCACATTTATTTTTATTTATTTATTTATTTAATAAAAAAAAATACTAAGTCTGATGAAGATAATTCCCTGCGCGATGACCGGAATCCCGAAATTTTTGCAGAAGCGCCATATATCCAGACGCGCGATATAAAAAAATTGTGGCAGATTGTAGATTTATTACATTACGAAAAAAATATGCCAATTTCGGCTGTATAACCTAAGCCACTAACAAATCTTTGTCCCGGTTTAGCTTTTCTAAAAGGAATACAAATATTTTTTGTAATCGGACATAAACGAACACCGCATCCACAAAAACCGTTCGCTGCTTCAAAACGGCTCAATCATCACGACTAACGAAGTGAAGGCATAAAGGTAAATTTAACCCTTCCGCATCCCCTGCCCAATCAATAGATACACGTTCCCTCCCTATAGGGGTAAACCTTACAAATTAAACCGCCCCGCATGCACAACTAGGATGAAAATTTGGGAGGGTTTGTTTCACGTATAATGCACTCGATTATAGAAGGGTGAGCGGTGGAGCGATTGCGCACCACCCCACCAGGGTGGCCTTTGTTTTCCATGGGATTTCAAGTGTTTATGCTGAAATCGCTGAGAGGGAAATCAATGTGTCGGAGTGAAATCGAAATGGCAGGTGTATATGCTAATATTGGAGTTATTTTACCTTACGTCATAGTTTCATACACAGAAGAGTTTAAGAGAGGTCAAACATTTCTGATGACAGTAAGTGTTATGGTACCGTGGTGTCAACACGTTAAAGAATAGCACCACCTTAGAGGCGACTACAGTAGTACTACCAGAAGAGGACGGTCACCAGCGTGATCGCTCCACCATCGTCCAAAGTTCAATCAGCAAACCACCTATTAAGGGTGCAAATATGGCATAATCTTCCAAACCGGTCCTGTGATCTAGATGACGATGACAACATTAGGTGAGGTCTCAAATCTGCAAGTCTCCTTGTCCCTTTGAGCCGTTCGTTGACCATTTGATGCTCAAATTGGATAAAACCTAAAATATTTACTAAATCGTATTGTTATCATAATGAAACCAGGGCACGTAAACCGCCTGAGTTGATATGTTTCAGCATTAATGTCAGTACAAATGAAAACGAGAACAACAATAGACGTGCAGACAGACAGCTCACCTGTTGGCAATATATCTTTATCCACATCGCCCTAGTCGCCCTACGAAGGGTGACCTTGCATTTTCTTGTTTTAACATTGTCACGTTGAATAAAAATATATCCGGCTAAATCGCGTTGGCATTACATTTTCATTATGTTTCTTATCGTGTGACTATGCCTCAAGATTAGTCTGGTGTTAGAATTTTACAGGCCACAACGTGACTTGTTTTAATGATTTTTATCTTGCGACAGAAGACGACACCAACGGCTTAATGAGCCTTCTGAAGCACGACAGTAAGCTCCCATCGCTTTTAGACTCAAACCAATTTGGAAAAGATCCTTTCCTTGACGCTAGCTCAGTAGGTCGGCAAAAACACCACTATAACCCTTGTCGTCCACATTTTTTAAACATTTCTACTAGCCCTGTGTTTCATTTGCTATCGGGTCATAAGTTAACTAGAACAAGTGGAGGCAAGTCTAGTCTAGCTACACCACCCCTGTTTTACGAGTGTAGTAAAAGACTACTAAAGGAGTACTGCCCAAAGAAGACAGCATCTTCTATTTAACTTGGGCTTTGCTGCGATCGCCAATTAACTTGCCAAGCTTACCAAGCGGAAAAAAACTCCATTGTACAGACCTAATCGAAAAATCATTTGCTATTTCAGCCAATTAAATTAAATTCCAACGCGTACGAAGCCGCTGGCAACGGCTAGTGTGATACGAAATCAACAAACTGACGATTCTTATCAACTATTTAAACCAACCTTGGATATAGAACTCGACAGTGACATTACAAGATTAAATATACTTTCAGGAAAATCATTATTTTAAACTACATATTTAGTTTGTAGTTTGTACGGAAAATGTAATATTATGTGAAGGAAAAATACTTGTTATTCTCATCTGCAAATGGGAAGACGTTTTTCCTTCACTAATTAAAAGAGTATTTTGTAGTAATGTAGTACCTAATTTAAATCAGAAATTATTAGTACGTACAATACTCGTACATGCTGTAAAGGGAAAAAAAGTCATCATAATTTATTTAGTGACTGATAAATGTGAAAATAAAATAAATCAATAAGGAATTATGCTGAGCTCCCTGTACATAAACTTAAATCGTATGTCAAAGTAATTTTAATGAAAAAGGGCTATTACACTATTAATGATTATTCAAATAATAGGAATGTCTGGCATTTAATTGTCCTAACTCGTACTTGCTCAAACTTTTTGTAAACATTTATTTTAAAATAGGCTGACATGATGCTGATATGACAATGGTGACCGAGTTTCTTGCGCTGCTTCTTCTCGGCACTAGCCCAGCTTCTCCTTGTCCCGCAGCAGGTTTAAATATTGGGACGTGTAAACCCACCTTCTGGGCCCTATTTGCAGAAATAAAACTGATTTTACTGATTAACTTTACCCTCGTCTAGCGAAATAAAAGGTCAATTTAAGGTTTATTTTATCTGCAAGGCCTAAGTTTAAAATTGTGTGGTAGTCATCAGGCCACTGCTGGACATAGGCCTCTTCAGAAGAAGGATTTCGATATATGGGCAATGTTAGAGAGACGACACTGTAACGCTGCTTTCTTCTGGCTGTACTCTTTTGGTAGCCTCGTTAGACACCCAAAGAGTGAGAAGGGATGGTACTACGATATGCCTTAAAATTTAACTAGCTAGCACTGGCATACATATTATTTGTCAAAAAAAAATATTCAAATAGAGACTGACAATCGTGAGTTTCTTGCGGTGCTTCTTTTTGGCACTAGCTTACACTAATTGTCCCAATATTAGGTCGTGTAAAAGTGCCTCTTGAGTCCTGGGGCTTATTGATAAAACTGATTTTACTAATTTATCCTATTTTCATCACACAGTCATCGCCTAAATCATCATAAAAACGACATTTTATAAAAAAATCTTTGGTTTTTTAAACATGTATTAACGTGAACGTGTTAAATTAAAGTGAAAAATATATTATTCTCAAAGAACTCGATTAGCAGGCATCTGTTCCTTTTTACCTCATTCCGGTTGCACAAAGAGACCCGGATTTTCCTCCAGAAGCCAAAGTACTGGCTTTCGCTTCCCCAAGGAGAAGAGGCGCAAGAAGTTCGGAAGTACTCGAATTTATTGTCAATATGTGTCGCTGCTGCTTGTAAGGTGGGATTTTTTGCTCGTCTATACCACAGAACATGGATTCCATGCTCTGTGGTCTATTCCATATGGAGTAGGTACTGTGGCTTAGGTCTTTCAAAAAGATTCTAGGTGTGGAAACACCATTTTTCAAATTCGTGGCTGTATTTGTATGATCGTGACCATTTGGATCAGCGGTAGTAAACGCTGCTTCTGAGCCATGGGTCGCGGGTTCGATCCCAGCACAGTACAAATATTTGTGTGCATGAACATGTCTATTTGTACTGGTCTGGGTGTTTTCTATAAATTATACGTATGTATTTACAAAAAAAAAAGTATATAAGTAAGTTTATCGGTTGTCTAGTACCCCATACGACAGGGTACTTAATAGTAGCTTAATTTGGGACTAGATGGCTCTGTGTGGCCCAGTGAGGCATGTCCTAAATATTTATTATTATTATTATTATTTGTAATTTTCGTAGCGCAAATTTATGTTAAAATATATGTCAAGTAATCTCAAACCAAACAACTGAAATACCTACGTGGTGATTGGAACAAAGGGTATCCGTGGTATGTGGTGCGTTGTTTCTACATACCTAGAAATTTGAGCTTCATTTGACATAATTATTGGTAGATTTTTGTAATTTAAAATGAAAACAAGCGCGTATGAATGCACCGACTTAAAATGTATGAGTAAAATTGTTTTTTGGTTGTTCATAATATTAACTGCATGAAAAGTATAAACACAACAAGTACTATGCACTATCAATCTTTATCATAGTGTAAGCTTATCAGGACTATGATAACGCATAGTCCCAAATACTATGATAAGTCACAGCTAGCTGGCTTTCCGATATTATGTATTTATAAATTGTTATCGATTTCAACCTTTATATCAATTTCGATAATAATATAATAAAAAAATCAGGAAGCGTAGTGGATAAAATACCTTACTACTAAATACTTATTCAATTTCCTACTGTGAATGGTATGTTTGTGATATTCGTTTTTTAACGAAGCGGATATTTAAATTAAGAATTCATTGTTTCACTCAACCCAACCAGGATTTAAGGAGAGTGCTAGTCTAATAACATTATTGGTTATTTAATGTCTATAAAGACGATTAGCTTCACATCTACAAAATGTATTTATCCAAATAACCGATTTTTCATATTTATAAAGTATATAGATCAGTATATAAAGTAAAAGGAATCACCATATTGTAAACTACCTAGTCTATAATTCACGTGGTGGGTTAATATTGTTAATTAGCTTTTGACTGTATAATAAATAAATCCAGAAGCTTAAAGTATAAGTAGAAGTGATAATATCTTGTGCACAATTTTCATCTCAGCGCAAACAGCGTTGAAGCTCTGTTACAAAATTCGAATTGAAAATCCATCTCTAAAAGCATTTTCGACATCGGAAATAATTTTCGGTACCCTATCGGTGTGCAAGCAGAAAATTTATAAGCCAACGAAGCCATAAACCGATGGGAAAGAATCTCGGCGGACCCCTCCCGGGAACTGTTCCCATACAGATATTAAATATTGCTGTAATACTCATACCGATATTAAATATAGCTGCGATATTTGACGACGGAGTCCTGTATGGCTAAGATGCGACACCACGATAAATTTGTCGCACGACATGATAAAATTTGTCTACTTGTGTTATTTTATCATTTTTCCTAACATGGCAACCACCCGTGATAAAAATTCTTCGCTCGACAAACGTTTATCTACACGACAAACGGATGTAGCCATATTACATAATTATATAGTTTTTCGGTGTGGAAACATTGGTTAATATTATAATCATTCGTTCAATTTTACGTCAGACTTGGCTAAAACACTTCTTGCCAGAGACGTCATCTGCGTTGACACATCTTTGGGTGACAGTCACTGTCAGACAGTGATATCTGTCAAACAGCATTCGCAGCATATTTTTCGGTTTGAACTTTGATTGAAGTGTGAAAAGTTTTAAAATTTGAAATGGCCTCAAAGATGTGAGTAAAACTTGTAATAAACTGAAATAAATTCTTATCATGGAAAGTACTAATGGTTTTTATGTTCTTTTAGAAAACTTAGAGGCAATAAGGCACAGATCCAGTATCTGTGCCAATACATGGCTGGAAGACCTCCATTTTTTGGCTCCAAGTCCTCTTTCAGCCTATCTATCAAATAAAAAGCCATGGGCTTGGATATACGCCACAGAGCCTGGAACTCCATATCCGGAAGGTCAAACGGGTTGCACACGTCGCGGATACGCTTGCGCTGAATTTTACGCGCCTCCCGTTCTTCATAAGTGGTCAAAATGTAATTAAAATATGGCACGGCCATTTTTTATAAAGGGTTTATGCCTTGTCGTGAGCTACAAGCGACCACGATAATTTGTCATGCGCAAGTGTCAAAAATCGATTAAAATAGACAAATATAAGAGGCTCATGTTAGAGTTTGTAGACAATTTTATCGTTTATCGTATTTTGACAGTTAGAGATGACATAAATAGTCTGCCATGTTAGCAGCGATAGACAAACGATATAACGCTGTCAAAATGCGATATAAGGCCGCGATAAAATTATGTCGTGGGTCGCATCTTAGCCCTACTGCTTGAGCAATTTTAATTGGGAATCGCTATTACGGGTTAAAGGAGAATGTCCATTATTTGAATTTTTTTACCACTTAACGCATAGTAGGATAAAAATTATATTTGATTTAATTATATCACTTAGTGTGAACTAAGATACATAGGCACCGTATTTGTCAAACTATCAAGTTTATAGGAGAGCAAAAAAATTGCATGATTTTAAACACTTTTTTGTAAAATGGCATTAGTTGTGTGAAATTTGCGACCAATCATACCTAATTGTAAAATACTGCTAAACTAAGTAAATTAAATAAATGACACAACTGTATAGAACCTCTTTGAAACTATTGTACCAGTATTTATTTCAAAATTTGTATCAAAATAACAAAATGTTAACCGGACATTAATAAAAGGTCCGCTATCTAATCAATATAACACAGCGGGTATAATTATAGCCCAGTTACTCAAACGAGGACACATTTACAAGGTACGTTACGTATTCAAATTGTACGTTTTGACCACGGAATTGTCGAAACCAATGTTTTTTAGTGAACTATTATAATAACATGAATGCATGAACATTATAATTGTGTCATATCATGCACAGTTGGGTGCATTTTGGATGTACGTCTAAATAAATTCCATAATATTTTGTATACGAAAATGTATATACATGTTTGCATATTTTAACGCTTTGAGAACGAAACCCGAATCGTCATGGTTTAGATCAAATTTAGTCTCGCTTTTGACTTTTATTGAAATGAGTACCATAAAAATTAAGTTGGACTTCAGAGAAATTGTATTGATTTTCTCTCTAAGAAGGAATAAGTAGGTATATGAATATTAAAGTATTTTTGAATAGATATTTTTAAAGCTGAAGTAGTGCAAATAATAACCTTCAATCTGTCATTGATAGAGCACGTCAAGGTTTTATGTCGTCCAACCGATTCAAATGCTTTACAAAATGCAAAAGATATTTTTATTTTTTCCCAATTTAGTTCCCAACGAGCAAATAATCCTTTTTACACGAACCTGTCAGGACTCTGTTTATCGTCTGCCCTATTAGGTCGTTTGTTATAAATAAAAATGTGCGAGACCGTGTCAGCTGGTGTAAAACGCCCTTGGGCCGGGGTGGTGGGCGGGCGCCACCCCACCGGTCGATAAGGAAGGCTGGCTCGATGCGTTCCGAAACGCACCCAATGCGGCTGTGCTAGCTGGTACTATGCCGAATTTTCATAGTTATGTTTTGATTACGGGTGCGTCAGTGGGTAGGAAAATTACGTTGATACAGCTGCGTTGTTTTAACATAGTTGGGAACTGTCGCAAACGATGCAATTTTATGCAGGTATACTGAGAATAAAAGTTATCTTCAACTGTTTGTTATCATAGACATAGATTTATAAAAATCAATACAGAATTATCAAACATTTAAGTAGGTTCTTAAAGGTTTTAACTGAAAACATGAATAGAACAATATAAGTTTCCTAAGAGCTTGATCAATCAAAATAATTTATCGAGATAATTAATGTTATCGGTATCTCAGTTGGGACTGGAGAAGGCATAATGGTGTCTGGATTGAATTGAAGACCCAACGATTGAAGACGGTTGTTTAAAAGTACAGCTTATATCTGATAAGATAAAGTTGAAAATAGGTGAACGGAGAAAATGTTTTACGATGCCATAGTAAAGTCTACGATATTTTATAGTTTATCTTTGTAAGAAATTTAATCTATTTATTAAGAAGGTAGTTCAGAAAAGTAAGTGAAATCTTCTAATTTTTTTTTAATGATCTGTAAACCTTTCGAATACAAAACTGACATATAAATTTGGGGTTTGAACTTTATTTTAAGCAAGCGGACTTTTTTTTAACACAAGATTTTTAATGGGTTCCAAAGTAATAGAATCGGACAGCATCCTTTACATGTCAAATCATTACGTCATCTAATCTAACTAACGTCTGATCAGCAAGATCAAATGAGACGGAGAGGCCTGTTCATTACGGGAGTAACAAAAGGGAGTGACACTCGGCCTTGACCCTCTTATATGGTCCTCTTCATTATCATATTGTTGGGTTGAGCGTCGTGGTTCAAGTTCGCGGAAATCAGAAAAATTGTGTTATTTTTTGATGTGACATTATTAGTTATTTGGTGTAGAAATTATTATGACTGTTTGTTAGTTTGGTGACTCAAATATTGATACAGATGACCTATGATTTTTTTCTTGTCTAATATGTTAGGGTTCTGATGTCAACACTTTTAGTTTTACAATGTCCGTCTTTATTTCAGATATTCTAAATACAGCTAGTTAGTCTTAGTTTGCGAACTTACATGTATGGTGGGCAAGGGTCTCCGCCTTCGCGATACTTATAAAGTGTAGTATACAATACGCGGGCAGAACCGAAATACTAGTACGTAGTTAATAAGAAAACTATCAGGGTAAAAAAGGTCTGCAACAAAATGGCTTGTCCACTTAAATATCCCTTCATACTACCCTGTCTTGCAAACCCCACACCCTTTCCGTACTAAATAAAATAAAACAATCGTCTTCATTGTATAGACAACAGCACATCAACCTACCACAAAACGTCAAATTTTCTCAATTGATATTGATCTTTACTTGTTGGACTTAAAGTTGAAATTCAATTCAATGACCTTTAACTTTTTGGGCAGGTTGACCTGCCGTTGCTGTACATCCAGGATGAATCGAAAGACGAACTGTTGTTTATTTAGCCTTGACCTTTTGAAATCCTTTAAAACATTTGATTGTTGATATCTCGCTACCAAAACAATGAGTATTTACATTTCAACAGTTCCAGAAACATCTAAGCGAAGACAAGAGTTCATTATATGGGAAAGCTGGTTACACAATTAAATCAGTCCTATTATATCTCAAGTTGTTTTGTTTGTAACTGTTACATTTGTTAAAGTATGAATGGAGTAACCATAATAATATAGGCAAGTTGATAAATAAAAAAAATTACAATTAATAATAGGTACACTTAATAAACCTATTAATATAAAATAAAATTCAAGTAAGTAACGGTCTATAATCATCCCACTGCAGGGAAAAGGCCTCAATCTTTGATCTCAAGTTACCACAGCAATGATGGGTGCTGATATAATCACCACGCTTGACAAATGATCGAAAACCCAAACAATGTTCGAAAATGCAAAAGTTTTTGTTGCCCGACCCGGGGATCGAACTCGGGACCCCGAGATCTTGACCCGAGACCAGATTTTCATCAGACCATCTGGCAATAGAGTCCAGAATTTCGAAGCTTGTGAACACCATTAATCCACTACGCAAAAGTATAGGAATAAAATAAGTACAAGCAAAGAAATACAGTTAAATAAGGAAATAATAATAAGGACCTTGCCCTACGCGCAGCCATGGCATTGCTTCTTTTTGTTTTGGTAACACTGAACATTACAATGAGGCGATATGAAAAAAACCCACATTTCATACAAGGTGACCTGTCGCTTAATCGACTTAACGGCGCGGCGTATTAGGCTAGAAGAATCATAACAGATTTTTCAAGTGTTTTAAATTTGCCTGATTAATCTTCTACATATATACTCGTATATATATAAATGTTATGTTGGTTTGTGAACGCTTTAAAAACTCAAAAAGTTCTGCACCGATCGAGCTCAAATTTTAGCATGATATATAATCCGCATCAAGGATTGTTTTTATCTATTTATTCGCGACCGCGAAAAAAAACCATAAAAAAACAAAAACCATTCAATCACAATGTGCCACAGCGAAGCGTGGCAGGGAACAGCTAGTGCTTTGTAAACTTATTGCACGCGATATCGTACGCGTGGAGGTTTTAACTTAAAAATATCGTACGGGATACGTACTTACATAGTAGTTAGATTGGATCATTAACCGCGAAACCGCTGAAAGCTTGCCTATAACAATTTACTTGTGTGTTTCAAATAAGAAAAATACTTTTGTAGAAAAGTTCCTAACATCTCGTGTAAAAATGAGCACTGCAATTGCAGCGCTCATTTTCAGTTGAACTTGATACTTGAACTTGTAACTTGATACTTGGCTGTATTAAGAATATAAGTTTTTAACATTTTTGATCAAAAAATCAATTAAACTTCAATTGCACACAATTTACCTACCCTCGACTACCTCCTTTTAGTCAATTATAATCAATTGATAGTGGGTATCAAAGTAAAATTTTCTCAGATAATTTTTAAAAGCTCTGTATTGGTAGCTAACTTAAAAAAAGACGTGTGGCACTCGGAGACTGCCGCGGTAAAGCTATTGCATAGTATTTTTTATCAACTTATGCAATTATAAAACTAAAAAGTATCACCGCTGTGCCGGTCGGAGTGGGGGGTGTTAGGTTATTTTCGTTACGGAATTTCTGGATTCGGTCTCCACGCTCAAGGCTAGCGATAGAAGCTATGCAATAGCTTAATTTTATAATTTTATGTATTTTCTAACTTTGACTTTTGTAATTAAATTTTTCTGTTATTTTGGCAGATATGGTTACCATAGGCAACCATACTGTCAAAAGCCTTATTTTCTTCTAAATTCTTTTAAATTTCGGAAATTCAAAATGTTTCGATTGTGCCTTACCCCGAGTGTGTGGGTGTGGGTGTTAGATTATTTTCGTTACGGAATTTCTGGATTCGGTCTCCACGCTCAAGGCCCGCGATAGAAGCTATGCAATAGCTTACAATAATTATTTCAATATCTGTCTATCAATAAATCATAAACCAGAATCATCAGAAACGTTTGAAATCATATTGCTTTTGATGCGCCTAACCAATCTCAGGGTGTAAGTCTAAAAGATGTAAGGGAAAATCGTGTCAACATCGCACTGTAGGTACCTAAAGCACGCTCCACAAATGCGCGTAACGAGAAATCGGCTCGGCGGTGCAGAAAACGAGATTCGCCCTTAGATAGCACGTAGTGTTGGTAGGTGTCCCAGTTTGACTGATAACGTGAATTGTCCCGATTTGACATTAGCTTGATGGCAAAACAACTCTTAAGACATACTTCATAAAACTGATAATCTGACTCAAGCCCGTCATTTTAAAAGTAAATGAGAATCTCATTTTCATTCACCATTGATGGTACGTACCTTATGTACCTCAAATAGATAGTCATGATCATCATTATTTTCACCAGCGGAGGTAAGAGCCTTATTAACAAAAATTATACTTTAGTTGCTAAACTGTGATAGAGGCATTGCTAACTAAAGCAATAAATATAAATGAAAAATAAACTCGATGCAACTGTAAATTTGGTTAGTTGCGTTGCGATATAGTTAATTTTTAGACAAATAAACAGTTAAAAACTTTATCCACTTAAGTTGGAGATCAGGTTTCATTTTGTCAATATACTGAGATTAGAGGGGTTTGGTAGGCCTAGTTTTAGGCATAGTATTGCTGTCGTAGTCTTGTTTATGCATTAATAAAATACGAGAGATATGACGTTCCCGGTAACTGTACCGGGAACGTCTGTACGAAGACTACGACAGCAATATACTGTTTACATTTGTATTTTTAAAACTTTTGTCCCAAAAAGTTTATGACTTGACATCACTAGTAAGCTAAAATAAGCTCTATAGTATCTTCTCGTTATGAGTCTCGAAATTTAATTGAGACGGCATATTTTTCGTGTTAATAAGCTTGTTATGGCATCATTCGCGTTATTCGAATGTCTAAATTACTTATCAAAGAACTCCATTTACAATGGTAGCTTCTCGTAAAAACAATACTCAAAAACGGTTTGTAACGGCCGAATACTAAATGGACACTTAAAGATAACGATCCGTTATTTTCGCTTTCATGTACAGAGAGAACAAATTCAAATTACTAAATCAGCTGCTGATATTCAACAATTATTAACAAAATAAACTAATTGAAAAAAAAGTAGTGCTTAACGCCATATTATTATGCACTTTATACTAATGCGGTGGATGGACCGCACTGAGTGGATTTAATTGACAATAATAAGTTTATTGACAAAAAAGGTTGATAAAAACATTCGTGAACTCCCTGATATCTGAGATGAGGACAATAGGGTTGTGTATTGAAAACTTTGTTCATATTTTCAAGTTTTGTTTTCAATTTCAGGTATGAGCGAATTAAGAAAAAGTTTGTTTTAGTTCACTCGAGTCTGATTATACTGGCTACTGGCCCGTGTTAAATTCTTGTGCCATAACACTAAGTAGTATAGAACAGTTAGTATGTTGTATAAAGCATTAACCTATTTATTTTTACTATCATATACAAACATTAATATCATGTCTCAATGTTTTTAAACTTTTCCAATTGATACACCCCGTCCCTAAAATCAATCCCAATTTCGGCGTAAAAGATAACGCACAGCAAAACTACAGCGATTCCCAAAAGCAGCGTCACTGCAAACTTCACTTTCAAGTACTCGCTTTCACCCTGTTTCCCCACATTCCCACTTTCCACCCAAGACTCCCCCACCCCCGCCCGGTGCGTCTAGCACACTTGTTCGATACGGCCTCGAAAAGCTGAGACTCAGGGATGTTACAGAGTTCCGTTACTGTAGCCGAAACTATCAGATATCCGAAATAAAACGCATCTATAACGGTATCAAGAGCCAGTACCTATAATAGTTTCGGATCGTTCCGGGAAAGGGTGGAGTCAAGTTAATACAAAATGTTATAACAGATTTTTCTTTAGCCTAAATTAAGTATTGGTTTACAACAAATAATCTCTTACTAAATGCAAATAAAACAAAATGTGTTAAATTTACCATGCCAAACGTAAGGTTAGCTGCCCCTCATATAATTGTTAAAGAGAACCACTAAACTCTGTAGATTTTACTACCTTTTTGGGTATAACTGTAGACTCTCATTTGCAATGGGGTGCTCATACGAGTATTAGGGGGCTGTCTGGAAGACTTAGTTCTGCTGCTTATGCTGTGAGAAAGATAAGGCAATTGACTGATGTTGGAAGGGCAAGATTAGTATATTTTAGCTACTTTCATAGCATAAGGTCATACGGAATTCTGTTGTGGGGCTCAGCGGCAGATATTGAGTCAATTTTTATATTGCAAAAACGTGCTGTACGGGCTACTTACGGCTTTCGACCCCGTGACTCGCTGAAAGAGCTCTTCAAAGAGATTAATATACTTACAGTGTCTTCTCAATATACTCTCGAGAATATTATTTACGTTCGTAAGAACATACATTTATTTCTTAAGAAAAGTAACGTACACAATTTTAATACGAGAAATAAAGATAAACTCGCCGTTCCAGGCTTCAGACTGCGAAAAGTAGGAAAATCGTTTATGGGAAATTGTATCCGTATTTTCAACAAATTACCAAAGGATATTGCTGAACTCCCTGTACATAAACTTAAATCGTATGTTAAAGTTATTTTAATGAAAAAGGGCTATTACACTGTTAATGATTATTTAAATGATAGAAATGTATGGCATTAAGTTGTCCCAGCTCGTACTTGCTTAAACCTTGTTAAAATTACCTTACCTTGTAAAAAATTATTTAAAAAGAGGCTGACAATAGTGACCGAGTTTCTTGCGCTGCTTCTTCTCGGCACTAGCCCAGACTTGTCCCGAAGCAGTGGTAGGTTTAAATATTGGGACGTGTATAAGCGCCTCCTGGGGCCTATTTGCAGAAATAAAACTGATTTTAACTGATTTTGATTTTAACTGATTTTAACTGATTTTATTGCTACATAGGTACTTATTTGTATTATCTTACTAATATTATAAAAACATGGCATAACAATTGTATTTTATATGAAGTCACGTGAGACCGTCTGTGTCGAAGGTACTACCAATCGGTTACCTTTACAATTGCTTAAGCACACATCATTTCTTTCTCCCTGAATACAATTTCGATGTCCACACGAAAACGAAGGAAAATGCTATTAATAATTTAATTATTATTTAATAATTCACCGGTATATCTGTCACCTAAACAAATCAAAAATAAATGAAAATTGAAATCACTTTATATCCGTAACTGCATTCCAAAATTAAAACCAAAAATAATTACATTACGGATATAGAACCGCATTCAGATCCGATATTAAACAACCATTTTAACATCCCTTTTGGGACTTGAAACCATAGAAATCATAACGAAAAAGCGTCAAGTACGATCCGTGATTATGTAGCGATCTAGGTCACATGTGGATATTAAATTTTCAATGGTTTTCAGTGTGAAAGAACTGGAGTTAAGTATGATAAATCATAGCTAGCGATGTGAAGAATGCTTTTCGACGTAAAGAAAGAAATGGCTTACCGGATTTTACGTGTGCGAGACGAAATTTTCAAACAAATTGATGGAATCTGTATTCTATCGTGTATTAATTAGTACACCACGTAATGTAATATGTATGACTAATATATTATAATTCTGATTATATTTTATGTAACTTAATCATCTTTTCTACTTTTAGTCCAATAATGGAAATATAGTGTTATTTCATATTATTTTTTATGTCTGTCTACTTTGGGGTGGATTTTTTTCTTCAAATTTGAATGGGAACTTTAAGCTGTAAACAAAAAGACCTGAAAATAATCGAAATTGGTCTGTCTGGTCAAAAGCTATGCGTTGTAATATTTATAAAATACGTGTCGAATTACGAAATTATTTTTTTTCTTTAAAATAAAAAAACATATTAAGTAAAGTAACAGCCCATCATTCCATAGTATGGAAAAGGCCTCCATCATTGAATTCAAAATTACAACCCATTTCAGAACGAACCCAGGTCCCCGAGATATTTAAGTCCTTAAAAAAGTGCAAGGTTGATTTCAGGTTATATTGACAAAATGAAACCTGAACTCCAACCTTATGTGTAATCATAATCCATAACAACATTTGTATTGCGACATAATATGCTTCCATTATATGTATTGCCTTTATGTATCGTGTAAAACATATAAAACTACCTATAGTTACAGGTTAAACATTAAATTAGTTTAAATTATAATGACATCTATTGTAATATTCATTAAATATACAGCATGGCTTTTTTATGACCTTCCAAAAAAATTTTTTCTTTGTCAGTATCGTATTTAGAGCCCATTTATGAAGTAATAAATGTTGGTCAAGTTTTCACATGAAAATATTTTTCGGAACATAGTTTTCAATTTTTACGGTTAAGGTATGAAGGGAAAATCAAAAACTTAAGAATAGTATCGTACTTAATGAATAAATGATATGCGCATCGCGTAAAAAAAGTGTTGCTAAGGAGGCCGTATCAAAAATTTTAGATTTTTGGCGGACATTATTTTAAGTGCTTTATCTTGACATTTTTGTACAGGGCTTTAACAAAAGAAAAAATACGTCATTTGTTTTTTGTCCCGTACATTGTTTTAGTAAATTTTAGAAGGCAAAGAATGCCTCCTTATAGGTAATTAGATAATACTTTCACTCATTAGTAAAATATCCTGTTAAATAGCTGATTTTATAATTAATTCATTGTAAATGCCATCATTATTACACATGTAGTAGTTCATTTTTGATGCAAAGCTTAACGACACCAAATAACTACTTTACCATCTAGTTATTGCTTGAAGCAGTATTTATTTGGCTCTGTATTGACTTTTTCATCCTGTATTGAATACCAAGGTCAACTTTTTCAGCTATATTAAAATAGGACACTGAATTATTATTCTTGTTTGTGCCTATTTACTAACTTAGTTACCTACACTTTTTTGTCAGTTACTGCAATTTGGAAAAATATCCTTGAATAAGTGTCAAGATTGTGAGAAACTGAGAGATACAAACGGCTCATAGTGTTGTGACATTATTTCGATGAGACGTAGGTAGGTGTATCCATTTTTTTTAAATCTTCGTTTATTAGTATCACTTAGGGCCGATTTTTCAAACGTCAGATATAACTTATCAGACTGAATAAGTATAAAACGACTGATTTTAGAATGTCATTTACATAAATGATTGCTGACAAATAGGTGACGTTTTCAAATTAGTCATATTGTATTTTGTTCGACGAATATTTCATAACTGACTATTGAAAAATCAGGCCTTAAATAGATAAACTCCAAAAACAGTTACGTATGGCCGTAAAAAAATACTTATATACGAGTACCTACTACCAGTTTAGTTTAGAGAGTGTCAATATTGCACATTCATAATAATAATTAATTACGATATATCGTTTAACATTTTTATGGACGAAGAAAATATGTATGTTAAAGTAGTAGCCCTAGTAATGATACGTGTAAATTTTAATTAGGTTATTGTTTATTTAGTATTCAGTACCCACAACTGCCAATATATTTTATCAGTCATTATGAACAGGGTTGCCAAACCTAGCATATAATATAGTAATCCATTGTTTTTGTTAAGTCATGTTCTTTTTTTTTTTCTTTTAGTTGGTGTCTTCTTTTAGTACAAAAATGAATTTTAATTTATTTATAAGGTACACTAACAATATAACATACATAATAATATAATTTTGTAGGCAAAAGTTTATTTATTTTTGCAAAACAACAAGTTGTTTTTGTGCAAGCCCTTACTGACTTAATTACTTACTGATCAAAAATGTAATACTGCAATGAGCCCTACAGTAATTGAATTCAATCAATAGTAATAATTCAATTCAGAGTTGTGTCAGATTTTAATCCTTAAATTTTGTATGTCAATCTGTTTAGTACTTTAACATACAGACCGCAGCGCCACCTTCCGGGTACAAAGTAGCCTATGTTCATGAGGGATAATGTCGGCTTCTAATGGTAGGTAATATATATTTTTTAAATCGGTTCAGTACTTTCGGAGCCTATTCAATACAAACAAAGAATCAAATCTTTCCTCTGTATATTATTAGTGTGGATACAACTAATCCGCAATAAAAACCATTTCGTAACAAATAGATGATAAGCAACCCTAATAATTATTATGAACACTTCCGCGCGACCGAAATCGTGGCCTTCGCGAGTTTAAATGCGATAAAAGTGCAGCTCGTCATATGTTTTCGACAAAGGTCTTCGATAACTGCGCATTATTAATAAAATAAAACGGCACGTGTAACTTTGCAGTCATAATATAAAATGTAGCAACTAGGAAAATGGGACGAAAATATAAAAGTACACATCAACAAAGACGCTCAAACTTTTTTATTTTTAATGTATTCAGAAAATAACTTAAAATCACAATTGAACACCATTTTGAATGAAACATTAGGGGCCTTAAAACATTGGTCTGATTTGCATTTTGATCATTGATGAAATGGAATTACACTTTCCGTATCCTTTTATTGAGGCCTCTATAACAATACTTTCTATAATGAGAAGAATATAACGTCATATTACACCACCATTTTGAATGAAAACTCGGTAACATTTCTCATTGTACCATTTAATGCCTCACTATCTGTTCTCGACCTATGTATTATTTTTTATTATTACAGCTTTATTTCCACAAAAAATTACAAGAAATTTTAAACAAAAATATTAATAATTTCTTTCATTTTCATTGTTAAGTGGCCCCAGTATTAGTAAGAAGCTCCTCGATTCCTTTCCGAATTTCTTTGTTTTGTCAAATGGAGTCTACGACGTCGTTTTACCACTACTTCCCAACTGCGATCGCTAGCCTGCTCGCCAGGCGTTGCTCTATGATAAAATCCGTCTATTAGATAGATACAAATCCAGCCGTATAATGATAAGGTCTAAGGATGAATAAATGATGAAACAATCGATTTATTTGTTTTCGGTCCAGTTATTTAGGACAAGGGTTTATTTGTCATTCATCATTCAAAGCTAAATTAAATTTTACTATTATACTAATCGCTACTATTAACTTGTGCTGATGCTGTGCTGATATGGGCAATATGGCATATAAAAGTTATGTAACTGGCTAACTGCCTATAATCATCCCACTGCCAGGGCAAAGGTCTCTATCATTGAAATCAAGTTACCTCTGCTTAGATGGGTACAGGCATAATCACTACGTTTGCCAAATGCCGGTTGGTGATCACAAACCCGAGAAATGTTTAATAATTCGAAACTCTTGTTGGACGACCCGGGGGTCGAACCTAGGACCTTAAGATCTTGGCCTGGTACTTAACCACTAGAACAAATGGGGCATTACTAGACCCACAGAACATGGAAAAGAGGTTCTATGTTCTGTGACTAGACCAAACGAGGTATATTTTTCGGAACATAGTTTTCAATTTCTACGTTCCTAAGCCTGTTAAAGTATGAAGGAAAAATGAATAAGATGCACATCGCGTCAAAAAAGTATTGCTAGGAGGCCATATCAAAAATTTTTGACATTTTCTTGGTTCTTTATCTTGACATTTTTGTACTAGGCTATACCAAAAGCAAAAATACGTCAGTTGTTTTTTGTCTCGTAGTTTTGTATTAAAATTTGGAAGCTGATTAAAATTTTATCCTGTATATAAAAATTAATACTGGGGCCACTTAACAATGAAAATAAAAGAAATTATTAATATTTTTAATACATGAAAATATTTGCCGATATCTGGAAAAACATAGGCCGTACGAAAACGCTGGATAATTTAATTTGCCTAATAGCAGATGGAATAAATCTGCTGTATGCCCATTGACCTGACGGTGGGCAAATAGCCCGTAGTGGGGTGAGTAAACCCATAGTCTTTCGGGTCGGTGATTTTATTTTGTTCCGTTTCACGAATGCCCCAAATGGAACTAATCTTGATTTGTTTTTATTTTGAACGGTTTTGTTATGAGCTTTACGTTATAAAAACTTAAGTTTCGTATTATCATTAATGTACGCTGCAGCATAACAATATACGTCATTTGCGTTTGTTTTTTTGACTTGAGAAAGATATTTGATAAAGATTCAACTTTATAAAAAACTAAATAATATGTCCCTTACATTAAAATCTTAACAATTCTGTTTAAACTGTCCATAGTCTTATATAAATCGTGTAATTTTAACCGATTTAGGAACTTAAACAGAATTTGTATCTGAATTAATAAAAGTAAGATTTGTTTAAGGATCTCACTCTCTCGATACTACCAATACCTACTAAAAAAAACTCGCTCATAAAAAATCTTTCTAGGGAACACCGCCAACATTAACGTATCCAAAAAAAACTTTTGCATTGTAATTACATACTTGTATTATCGGAAAATAAATGCGTCTTAACATTTATCAGAGTTTTAAAGCGTTGCATTCCCTAACTAAATTACCGATAAGACCTAGGTATCATTCATTTGGTCACTAAAATAGTAGTGCCAAAATTTATCAGTGGAGTCAACGACCTGTTTATCAGTTTAGCGAATTTCGAGGCCACGCTTGCATTCGTGACATTACGCATGATATTGGCCGGTAGATAAATGACGATAATGTAATTTGTGGCGCCTGTTACGAAATAGCATTATGTATACACATGGTATAAAAATTATATTATCACTTTTTTATTTTATTTGAAAGGTTTATCAACAACAAATTGTAATAATTTAGTACACGTCATGAAGGTTTTGACGGCCTCCTATCCTGGAGTGGCGTACGGTTTTCTTTTTTAATTCTCCCTTTTAAGGGAAGGCAAAGGTTACAAATGCCATACAGCCATGGCTTTATTTACTTAATTTATTTTATTTCCAAACGAAATTCAGAAAATCTCTAGCTCTGAATATAGATGTTTGCTCCCTTATTAAATAATCCACTATTTTAATCGGATGGCAATTTATAAGAATTTTCTACCTCACTGTCTTTGAAAGCCGATTTTAGCAAAGGTAGCTCATTAAGAAGTACTACTTTTTTATTCATTATGGAATTTGAGAGATTGGCATAATTTTAGAGCCAACTAAGGAACCATGAAGACATATACGTTCAGAGATATTTTTTTTATCATTATTCACTCAAAGTATATTTTCTCTTGATAGTTTAGACCAATTTCTGTATTTCTTATCAAAGTTACGAATGTAATTATTTTTTGCGTAAAAGTAAGTACAAGTAAAACTTTAGTTGAAAAAAAGTAAAAAACAAAAATCGTGAAAAACTGAGGAAAATAAATGGGTTGGATACCGAGAACAAAGAACTAATTTCTTTTAAGTCAACCTGCTAGTCATCTTGTATACTACATGGTAATATTATGCAAGTCACACAACCACTACATGTAAAAATACCTACAGTGCTTCATGCTGAAAAACAATTAAATCATGCAAAAATCCATACGTATAGTTGGATTCATTTTTAGTGGATCAAAACATATGACTCATTCTTGATAAGATTAAGAATCTAAAAAGAAAAAAATACGATATCTGCACTCTATTGACAAAGTCCAGTAAAAAATTAAAGTAATACAAATGCAAGTTTACATTTCGAACGTATTTAAAGAAAAAAAATCTATGACATGCTAAATGTAGTAAAGTAACGTAAGAGACGTAACGTAACTATAGTCTAAGAGTTCAAAAAAATTAAACGGTGCTTCATTAAAGAAGATCATTCGGCGACACTGTTGGTGTAGTGGGGCCCACTACGCTTACGCAAACGTCCGGTTCGATTCCCGGTCGAGTTAATTTAGGAAACGATTTTTTCTGAATCAGCTTTACTCTGAAGTGGCATTATTGTGCTTCGGAAGACACGAAGCCGTTTGGTCCACGCTTTTATCGAGCGATGGAAGTCGCAAAAACAAGTGACGTCAGAAAGCCATTCAGAGGAGGTAGAGGCCAAGGACGAGGAGACGCGCTGCAAGCAGGTACTTTTACCCGACTAAGACTAAGCGCAATTCGCGTATTTAATCTTTTTCGAGCATTCCAAATCTGCACACATTGACAAGTTTCACTGATAAGCAGAACAAAAGATGCGAAATATCACGCAAATGAAAGAGGTGGCTATATTTCTTAATGATTACCGCTCGTGATTGCCGTCGACGCAGATTATGTAAAAAAACGTTCTAATTAGGACGTATTTGAGTCTTCACAACCCGCGCGCTTATATTGCTACTTACAATGATAAACTAAAATAAACAGTAATAAAACTCAGCGGCTAAAATCGTTAATGCTGTTTAAGTTGTCAGTTATTCATACATAAACCTCCCCATGCTTATAACTTATACGTTGCCTGTAAGCTGAAATCTTCAATACCTAGTTACGGCGTTACAGACTTGTTTTACGATCAAATCGTGAGAACATCAGTATCGTTACTTTGAACCATTTACTGCGTTCAGTCACACGTAGGAGTAACAGGGCCGGAGGTAGGGATTTTTTTATAAATGTATTATTTCAACGGAGAAGAACTTCTTTAACTTCAACGAACAATTACACTAACTACTACAAAACCATGAATATATAATTGTATAAATTCCATTAGTGAAGCACAAATTCTTAATCAGACAAACACTTGTAGATTTATATCCGTAATCGTTTCATTTTGAGGATTTTAGCAATATTTTGTTGATTTTTTATAAGTAAATGGATTCTTCATCTTAATTAGAGGAGACTGAAATAGTTTATTTATGACGTAAATTGAAAAACATTCTGCAACTTTTGTCGTACTTAAATTACTTCTGGATAGTGATAATTTGATGAGAAATAAAATTAAAAATTCCAATGCTGCTAACAAAAGGTCGTCAGTTTTCTTTTTGTTTAAACATTCCAAGACAATCACTAGGAATTTCCTTTGAAATCGGTTCTAAAAACCCTTCCTACGGACCTGGAAAAGGTATTTAAGATTGTGTTACACTTTAGTAGTGTGTAATGGCTTTATTCAATTCGGTGCGATCAATACTAAGCTTTGGTCGTACATAATTGATTGTGATGCGTACTTCTAGAAGCGTACCGAACACTGATATAGTCATATAGTCATATCAGTGTTCGGTACGCTTCTAGAAGTAAGTATTATATTAGTATTAAGGCTTTACTAAACTTGATGATAGATAGCCCTATAAGATTGACTTATTATCATCCTATATGTCCACTGCTGGACAGAAGCAGATGGCTATGGATGCAAAATCTTCTTGGGCTAGTCCACGAGTTCAAAGTCGCTCAGCGGGCTATGGAAAGAGCAGCAGCTATTTTCTTAGTTTCTCATAAGGATAAAATCAGAAATGAGGTGCTAGGCAGAGAACTAAAGTTACCGACATAGCCCACCGGATTACCAAGCTGAATTGGCAGTGGGCTGGCCATATTATCCGCAGAACCGACAACCGCTGGGGTAAACGAGTTCTTGAGTGGAGACCGCGTTTTAGCCAACGTAGTGTAGGACGCCCTCAGGCCAGGTGCAGTGATGATTTGCGCAAGGTGGCTGGTAGGAGCTGGATACGAGAAGCCGAGGATCGACCTAAGCGGCGTGCAACTGGAGAGGCCTATGTCCAGCAGTCGACTGCGATAGGCTGATGATGATGATGACACTGGGCAGGCTTGTTGGCAACCGCAGTTTGGTCAACGGTGGAGAGAAGACGAGAGGTTTGATCGCCTGTTACGAAATCTATAGGAAGAGAAGAGATGATGCTATTTTTTAATGTGCCGACACGACACTCCGTTGAGATTGACTACTAACTATGGAGTCTATTTTCTCGATGTTCTAGAAACACTTTGACAGTGGTAGCTGCGGTATTGGCGTCATTTACACACACTAAACAGCAAATATTAGGGGTTAAAGTATGAAATTGCCGTTTTGTATGGACGAAATCGAGTAAAGTCATTTTTCCATTCTAACAATTTTTTAGTTTTTTTAAAAACGCCTTAACCGTTTTCGATGCAATTAAAGGTGAAAGTTAGATGGTTATAAAGCTAAGCATTATAGTATTTAAATTTCTGAAAATCAAAGTATATAATACAAATATACTTAATTGAAGCAAGAAGGTCAGCTGACACATTGTAAGGGGTCTTTTCAACGAATTCCTTTGAAGAAATAGGCACTAGTATTGCATTTTTTTTTAGTCAAAAGTTACTTTATTTAGTTTTTGATACAATACGAAAAGAATTACGCAATAATACGACTATACTTAAGAGCTATAAACAAAATAAAAAGTGGGAAAATAATCGGCAATTTCATACTTTAACCCCTATTACAAGACAGACATCGATGTCCCTATTTTAATTCCCCCGCCGTACTAAGGGATTTATTCAGTGGAACCAACTTTCTGCAATCCTTTTTGAGAATTATTGTTCGTAACTACGAGTATTACCTAGCTACGTAGTTTGTTAGTGGAAAGTTTTGTTTTTATATTTTTTTGCACAAGTTATTTTTATTTGTGAACCAACGGCGCTACAGAGTATTTATTACTTTACTTAACGGATAGTTCGTTAAGTTAAAAACGCAAGGCTAAAAAAAGTTTTTCCTGAACTTGACCTAACAATGTTCGCTAAGAAAAACGGTAACCTGCAGTCTCTCTTTACATTTGAATGAGGAATGACATAAAAACAGAAATAATCTCAAATTGAGTTAAACAATATATTTTGATAACACTAAAAATAGTAGGGTTGTTACAATAAACCTTTCAGCGAAAGATATTAACTCTAATTGAGACACAGTGATAAGTGACGCTCTGCAATTCTTACTGAACTTTAATAATTATTATTAAAATGATGTTATTATTAAATTTCTTGGATAGTATCTCATTTTCATTTTCTTTTGTTATTAAGTAAACATTAGGTTACATTTTTTGAAATTTTGCTTGAAACCTATGTGTTTTTAGAAAATGCGACGATGTAATTCATAGAAAAAGACTACAATTAGTCGTCCTTCTATTTCATTTATTCATTAATGTTTACATCGATGAGAAACTACATAAAATACAGCAAGACAATAAATAACGTAGCGAAAAAGTTTTGTACAAAGCAACCTTTATGGAATGGGCCAAGTTCCAAATTCGACTTAGGTCCAATTTGTACAAAAAATAAGACTGCAAGTAAGCACTTTCTTCGGTAACCATTTATTTACATAAAACTCCTTTATTCTGTGCTAGGCACGAAACGCCGCCGAAATTGAACTTATAATAACATTCTAAAGAACCAATCCAGAGTTTTATCCACCCATACCTAAAGTGGAATATTTTGGCAATGTACTTACGTACTGTTTTTATTTATTTCATTTGTATGGTAATTGATAAAACGATTGGAGGACTAAATAGGCTAAAGTACTAATAATACGCGGACGAGTTACTTCGTATGAATTTTGATATTTCAACTAACCCACCGGTTTTTTTGGGATAAAAAATGGCCTATGTGCTGATTAAGCTCATAATAACCCACCTATTTGACAAATTTTATACAGATGTTAACTCGTTGAGGTCTGATGGAATAACATTAACGTAACACATCAAAACTTTCATACTTATAATAATAATAAAATAATAATTAATAAGACATAGTTATCTACTAGTCGTATAATAAATGGTATTTATCTACAATAATTTCTGAAGTCCTTAACAAAAAAACTAAAGTTAGCCTCTGGTTCTTAATAAAATATGGTATAGCAAAACAAAAGCTACTTTTGAGTCCGTGCAAAGAATGCAAATAGCCAAATTGTTGCACTTAAATAATGAAACCAATTTATATTATGATTCAATCTCTACTGGCTCCCGAAACCCCTCAAACAATACTCCCGACATACTTGTTTTAGACTTCTAAAAGAAACAAAGGATATGAACTTGCTGCTATTTAAAAATGAATCCATTCATGATCAAATGGCAACGTTTCATTGTTAGTAAACGAACAAGCAACCAAGGGCAGTTTCTTCTTCTAAGATTGTTTTTCTTTTTAACTTTGCAAAGTGAAATGCCATTAAAAAATGGCTTCTATTGGGAAAACTTACTCCGTCATAAGCCAATGGCACGCCTCTGGGTCAGATCGTGTTTAATAGGAAGCCTAGTCCATTAAGAACCTTGACACTTAATAGGGAAACATTTTGAATGAATAAAATGTTGGTGTTTGAAGAATGTTCAAGGAAACTATTATTTTTACAAAAACCATAGATAACGTCTATGTTTTCTCTGAAGGTAAAAAGCACGATAAAAAAGCCTACTAGTGTCATAGACTTTGGGGTGGTGGGATCTACCTCCTAGTGGTCCACCCTGGGCAATGGCATCTTTGGTTTCCTAACCAATGATGACGGCTAAAAGATCCCTCTGCGTATCACCGCAGAGGGATCTTTAGTGGCTTCGTCGCCAGGAAGCTACCACCCTCCTGCCGGAGTCCAGCGCCAAACAGTTGTTCTGTGTTCCGCTGGTGTGTGGGAGAACCAGTACCTCTGGGTAAGCTCGCTCCATCTTAGGCTTCTTCTTAACCGTATGGTTTAGTATGTAGTCAAGAGCAAGCCCATTATTTATAAACTCGAAACTTACTGTAGGCACACATATGTTTATTATACTATAGAAAACTTAGACTGTAATATATACTCTAAGATAGAAAACCTCAAATATGATGAAATATGAACCTAAATTCACACACATTTAAACTCGATCCATATTTTATGTACTACATTTGAATTATTTTTTTTACAATTGAAGCAGCCAAATTCAACTAGTTTTTTGAAAGTAAATATTGAAATGCTTTTTTTTCAGATTTTCTTTGATACTGCATTTTTGCCTAAACAACAAATCCAGACATACTCGTATATCAATAACTAATTCAAATCAAAAAATAAACAATAGGTATACAATCAATAGGCTAGAGATAAAAAAATTATTTAAATTTTTTTCGGACTTTTTGAACCGTCAAAATACATATTCGACGCAACACTATTACATTAAAACTTCATAATTATTATAAAGAATAGAGTAATAATAATAAAAATAAAAATATTTACACAACAAAGCCTATACTACTTACATGTAATTAAACAGAAAATCTATTTATAGGTAATAACCTATAAATAGAATATCTGTTTAAGATCACTATCTTGTGGAAAGGTGCCCAGCAGGCTGGCCACATTACCGCGTTGAATAGCCAAACTTATTCTTTGGGCCAGGTACAGGCCAGCCTTGGTATCGTGAGATGTCTCGATCAACCTTTTAGATAACTCACGATACAGTTTGTGGGCGCTTGGTCCCCACGGTCCCAAGGTTTCTACCCCAAACGGTTCAAATATGTAAGTCTCACCAAGACTTTCATATTTGCGCCGTTTGAGGAGCTCCGCAGAAGCGGCAGCTGAACCTGCCCTGTTGCCAGTCGATGAAAGATGAGAAGGCGCTAGAGTATCGACACATGTAGCATCCCACACCAGAGGCCTACCCATCTTCCAAGGAACGAGAGTCATACCATCAGGACGCTTGCCATCGCTACGAGCGAGACCGTTTGGTTCCAAAACGGCCGGTATACGCGCGCAGACAAGAGCCCGACGGATGACATCGTTTAAACTGGCATGACGGGGGATTCTGCCAGCACTTCTGCAGCAAGAGAGACCGTGGTGAGCAAGCTGATCTACAACCTTTCCACAAGTACAGAGATGTGGAACAGAATTGAATGCTCCTAATCGAAGGCTTAAGGCAACTCTAAAAGAAACATTATCTATTAATGTGCCTAGGGCAGGAGAAGGGAGGGACTTTAACCATAAGCCTGATTCCCATTCAGTAACAGCTAAAAGACGAGCACGGTCTACAGAGTTGGTTGTCGTTTGTAATAAATTATCACGCACAACTCTACAAAGCGGCTCGTCCCACAGCCGCTGAGCTGACTGGTTGCGAGGTAGCTCATCTGAGGTTTGGGTTCTCCACGCGTCAATAGCATCGGCCAAAAAAGGAATATAAATGGAGTTTGACTGATGGGAATTTCTGAGAATTTTGCTGATTAGGTCAAAATTACGATGAGTTGAAGACAGATAGGCTGGAAGACTGACACTGGATATTAACCTAATTCCTAGGCCTCCATGCCGAATAGGTAAAGAAGCTTGTGACCAAGTCCGGCCTTCCAGCTTAATGTTCAATGTTGATGAAAGAGTATGTTTTATGATATTGTCTAATTTAGATAGTAAATCCGTATGCTTCCAAAAATGTGATGCACGAAGAGCGTACATGAATTTTGGTACAAAGAGGCAGTGCCGAATGATGGTGTAGGCGATGTGGCTATTAATTTTCAGTAACCGATCAGTAACTGAGTTAAATTTTGTTATTTGTTCAAAAGTATAATCCGGAAAAGATTCATTAAAGATTGGAGAACCGAGAAGACGAAGTGAAGATTTAGTAATAAGTTTTATGTTTGGAGCCAAAAGTCTGAAACGGTTTATTATATCCTCACGCTGCGTGCAATTTGGAGGAATATAAAGTTCGCATTTAGAAAAATTTAGTTCTAAACCGCAAATTTGAAAAGCTCGTATTAAGGTCTCAAAGTCTTCTAAAACTACTGAAGGATCACCACCAAGGGTTCCGTCGTCTAAGTACCAAATGTTAAATTTAGATTTTAATTTTGTTATAATGGGGTGAATAGCCAGGCTAAAAATTGCTGGACCAAGAGGGTCGCCCTGTTGGCACCCAACAGAGGAAGAGAGTAGGTGCTCCTTGTACATTAGTTTTGTGGGAGTACTGTAGCACTGCCACAAAAAACTAAACAAAGAAGGCACCTCTCTTTGAATCTGTGACAAAAGAACTCCTCTGTCGACAGAATTGAAGGCATTCTTGACATCTAATTTTAACAATATTTCATTAGGCTTAAAATTTAAAAACGATCGAGTGGCATGGATAGCAGCTTCACATCCACCAGCAACTCCAAAACCTAACTGAATGGGCTGAAAGAGATCGCTTAGCATACTAGATATCGCCCGGCAACCGATTTTGGCTGCTAAACGGCGATATGTAGTACCCACAGCGATCGGTCTTATGCCTCCGTCTTTCTTTTTAAGAGCACAGAGATTGGCGCCATAAATAGTCTCAAGAATGCCCTCATTAACCTGGCCAGAAAGCAAAAAATTTACAAAAGATGTCAGTACCTCGAGCAAGCTTACGCTGGCCTCACCACCAGCGTTCAGAAGATCCTTGAGATGCTGTGCAGAGAGGCCATCAAGACCAGCTGCGGTACCGCATCGAAAGCCATTGACTGCTTGGAGAACCTCAGTAGGAGATGACTGCAAGTTTGTAAGAGTGGTACTAGGAGGATCAGGAAGAGAAAGGTTATCAGCGGGAAGAGGGTGCTTATTATGGAGTGCCAAAAGTGTGTCTGGAGTGTCAGGTGCCAATGTATCGTCCGAAAAAAGGAGACGAGCTGCACCTTTAATGTCTCCTTCGCATAATTTTGCTTCAATGTGATGGAATGGAGACCTATTGCTTGAATTTCGAGGATGAATACATGTAGTTGCACTGGAATTACTTGAAGAGCAATTGTCTTTAATTTGAGAAGTAAGAGATCGAGTGCAGCTTTTGGATGAATCTAAGTGTAAAATTCTGTAAGGAAAGGTTAGAAGATGTTCCCATGCCTGCGTAGAATTCAGATTCACTACAGATCTAAGTTCTGAAGTCAATTTCTGAGCCACACAGATACGGGCACCACGGGGAACTCTTTTGAGCACCGGAACGGTATGCTTTAACTTGGATAAACGTAGCCAAAATGGGTCCGACGAAGGAAATTGTAAGGGATGCTGGTTTGATTGGTCGGATAGTGGTAAAATGGGTACCTCAGAAAGCGGGGCCTGCGAAACATCAGGAATAGTTTGTCTTACCTGGTGATGACACCGACTTATATGAATATTAAGCCCTCTCTGCCCTTTGAAAAATCGCTGGGGGTCACATATATTACACGCCACATAAGGAGTATTCATAAATGTTAAAAATATATGCTAGACTAAACTTAAAGTAAAATATTAACAGAATATGATGGATAGTAAACAAATAAACAATAACAAAGAATATATCTTATCGATGACATCAGTCAACAAACACAAACAATCCGCTTTTTCACTCCGATTCACAAAGAAAATAACAATTGCTTTATTCCTCTTATTAAAACTTATTCCTCTGCTTACCTTCGCAATAGAGTGTGACGTCTGCGAGACTCTCCGAATTCCAGAGGTTCGCGAAAGAGGTGGCCAGGTTCGAGCCGAAGCTGTTCCATTTCAGACAGTACTGCTGCTGTTGGGAGTCCATGCCCGGGCCGCCTCGGATACCTGCCCTGTACAAACATCACAAGTTCAATTTATGGGTCCATAGTTTATCAAATGGTCTTACATATAACAATACGTGCAGGTTTAAGAAAACCCCTTTCTTTTCTAAATAGAACAACCACATTGTCAAGTCTGCAGCTAAATCTGCAACTTATACAAAATGACTTTTTCATCATCTTCAAACATTTTTATAGGCTTTCAGTATCGCATTTGGAGCCCATTTATGAAGTAAAAAATGTAAATCAAGTTTTCACCCAAAAATATTTTTCGCAACATAGTTCATCAATTTTTACGGTCCTAAGCCTGTTATGGTATGAAGGCAAAATCAAAAACTTATGAAGTATCGTAATGAATGACAGAGATGAGCATCGCGTAAAAAAGTGTTGTTAGGAGGTCGTATCAAAAATTTTAGATTATTGGCAAATATTTTCTAAGTGCTTTATCTTGACATTTCTGTACTGAGCTGTTTCAAAAGAAAAAATACGTCATTTGTTTTTTATCTTGATAAATTAAAATTTTTAAGGTGGTTTAAATAATTTTATCCTGTATTTTGATGTTATCTACTGACTTCGACTTTCGACAACCAGGAATGTGTAGTTGTTTTGGTGTTACTGTTTTTAATGGTTTTTTTTTTTGGATAATTTTACTTTAATAGGCGGCTTGGAATACTCTGACACCAGATATTAACACGATAAGTACAAGACTATTGATCAATAAATTTACTTGGTCCCAGATGCGATTTGTATACACATAAGCTGTTAATATGTTTCCTTTATCTAGTGACGCCTCTGAATCAGGTTAATCAACTCTCTTACTTAACGCATTTGATTCTATGCTTGGAGACCACAAGAAATTGTTCCTTATCGGGGACATAATATACGCGTGCAATTTTCGCACGGAACCGTATTTTTTTCTGGATGTAAGGTAGCAAATGTGTTCTTCTATTATAGCCAATATCTCTAAGTCAGTAGCTAGATCCGTTCAACTTTCATGTTTAACAGGCATGTTCAAGTAACAAACACCCCCACGCTTAAGCATTAAGACGCTGACATGAGCCAAATTGAGCTCAATGAAGATTGTTTTGCTTTAAGCCTATGGCTCGTATTGTTGCCAAATTCTATGTAGTTGTAATTGATCATATTTTCGACCAGGTGGCTGTTTCCAAAACACGATTCTAAAAACTTTTCTCGATAGAAAAAAATCTCAAAGTAGCCTCTGAAAATACATAAATTACCATTTTTCTCAGCAGTCCGTATAACAATGATAATAAAATTTTGCTATATTGTATATTACATGTTGCTTAAGCAAATGGCTGATTTAGATTTTTAATAAAATGGCAATTTTAAATTGCACAACGAATTTTGTTGTTTGGCACTTAGGCCCTTCTATTCCATGCGCTTTTTCTCTGTCACTACTACGAGAATTGACAGTGATAGCTGTGTCCCGACAAAAGTGCAGATAAGATACGTTTTCATAAAATTTTGTTAGTAATAAAAAATACTGAATGCAATCATGCTCAATAAAAATACATCCAAGGTGTATACTGCGTAATTTTCGACATACTTAATATAACTATATATATCGCTGTATATAATTTACAGCTCAATAAAGCTACAACACGCTAGCCACCCAAGGTCGGGTGACCAACTGCCGATGATCGATGGCCGCTGGCGCCACAGCCCGCTCCAACCCAACATGAATATGTAATGCCTACCACCAATGCCAGGGTAGGTTTCCCACGAAACACGTTTGTGAAACGACACGTGCATTAACATCGATTGGCTGTTTGTCGTTGGTGCTGGCACATAAATAGGATAGCACTTCTCCTATGGTGTCCTAGGGGACTAAAGAAGTACTACCAGAAGAAGATGGGATGCAGCGTCTTCTTTCCATGGCCGTACTGAGATTGGAGATGCTTGTGTCCAGCCTTAGACTGATGGCCATGATGAGATTTGGAACATTTCATTCTAACTGTTTAGCATGATGAGTGATTTATTGAGTTTTGCTTGTAATTAAATTCTGATGGTTAAATATGGTTGCGTCATCGCTTAAAATACTATTGGCGGTTCAAATATTGGTAAAATATGAAATTATGTAACAAGGCTGTTCACAATTTTGCTCTTTAAAACCTAACTTTTAGAAAAGGTAACTATTTATGGAATATAAAAATGCGTTTTTCTTTAGCCGATCAGAAACAGAAAGCGTCTACTAAAGACCTATAAATGGAATATACGGTAAAGCTTATCACCAATGTTATTAAGATTCGTCACTCTTCTCTAAAGTTGATGTGTAAGAACTTAAGTGACGTTATGTTTAAGCTCGTGCAGCAGTGCTTTTGTGGTGACCAAAGCTAAGCTGCGCTAACTAGCGAGAAGCGCGTCAGTTATGAATAAATAAATGACCACTACATTAGATTTAGATAGATAGATAGATAGATAGAGTACTCTTTATTGCACACCAGAAATAAAAATAAAAATTACAGTAAAATTTAAAACAAAAGGTTGTACAACTTCAGCGGTCTTATCGCCAACAGCGATTTCTTCCAGACAACCGTTGGGCATTGGATACTACACAGAGGAAGGGGAAGGTGAAGTAGAGTACTTGATGTGAAAATAATCACATTTAAACAAAACCACATCTAAAGTGCTACTTAAACATAAATAAATACTTAATTTAATACATTTTTTTTTAATTTAATTCATTTAGTGATGTTGTGACTGATTTTGCTGCTTAGTGTGCTATAAACTTGCTAGTATTTCTTATATTCTCTATAATAATGCACTACCGAAGTCAACCAACTTTTTTTTGTAAATATCTCTTGTACTAATCACACCGAACTGTTGCCCACTTAACAACAGTTTTTTAACTGTTATCAAAAGAATACATTTTTACGACTTGATTCTACATAAACATTCGCAGATACACATCTACGAAATCTCAGTTACGTAACACTGAGTACTCACACACCTCTACGCACCTACATGCATAACAGCTACCTATATCTCGTTGCATCTACTACCAATCGATAGTGCCTACGGAATAGGAAAGCAGCATACGGCAGAAGGGGACAGAGAGATGGCCGGGGGTGGGTTAGTGGGGCAACTAATGACGTCAAACGTTAACATTTTGAAAATTTTTAAACTTTATGTTAATTGGTAAGTTAAACTTTCGAAATTTAAAGGCGCATTGAAAATGTTGCTTTAAAATTGAACTATGATAGCATCGCAAGTCAGATAAATTTTAATAAATCGAAGATATGTCATTACATTATTGAGTAGGTACTTAATATTGGTAACTGAAAAGAATCTAATGATATATAGTAAAAGAAATCACTATTTTTTTTCTTTTTAATTGAAATATTTGGTAAGTACTTATATAATTTATGATGTTGTACATTGTTTATATTTATCGGCTTAATTTAATCAATAAAAGTCAATATATTAAAAAAATATAGTTAAACTTTAAAAAAAAACTAACATTGAGGCAATCAAACAGTTGTCTGAATTTGTTGAAATTAATGAAGAAAATGAAAAATAATTAAAAGAGTTATACAACACAGAACATTCACAAGATGCAACAGATGCAGGTGAAGATCTAGGAAAGGAAGACTAATGAAAGAATACAACATCGATATTATTTTGAAATATATACCATCTCTTATAGTCATTACGATGGGTCCGCGGGTCGCGGTAGCCGTAGCATTTCGAAGATCTCATGTCGATGAAAATGCACGCGCGGATGTAGGTACCGAATATGCAAATTGTATGCAGAATACAGAACGCAGTCGGTCACAAGCAACTACGCATCTGAATTATATTCATAGGTGCAACTGCATCGAGTCGATACCGTATTGATTAGCTCCCCCCTATACAGCCTAACTGTATTTGCATATGTTATCTGGCTTGCGTGTTGAGAGCTGCGTTGGGGCGAACCATGGTGGTGATTGAGGGCGACCCGAGGTGGGGGGGAGGCCTAGTTATGTTGGTAGGTGTGGAATTTTGGCTGCGACCTGGTTCCGGCTTGCAGTAGGCGCGCAGGCGTAATCGCGCGGGGAGAGGGGGCAGGCTTGCATCGAGTTGCGCAAAGTACCGCAACGGTCACTCTGCAACGGCGGAAATCGAGATGGGAAAGTGGCAACGCACATACTACATAATGATCATTAAGATGATGAAAGCGGCAGCCATTTTGGCTGTCAAATCGTTTAATACTATTGCAATCGGAAACACTATTTTAAAATAACGAGTAAATGCTGTTGATTTCAAATACATCGTGGAACAGAACTACTAAACTCGACTAAACTTTTTATCGGAACTATCAAACTTTTTATAAAAACATAGTTTTTCCTTTTTTTGCAATGACAAATGTTATCAATATCAGATACAAATATAGTAATGGTGCCCTAAAACAAAATTAAAAGTATAATCTGAATTAGGTATAATTCGACTAAAATTCACGAAGTTATTCACGATCAAACTTTGCAGGTATTTAATTTTCGTCATTGCATTCAAACATCTTACAAATCGTAAAATTTGACTGTCTATCAGGTACACTTTCGTAAATCAGAATCGACACTTTCCTCGCCTAAAGCTAATGCAAGTACAGTCCTCAACACGAACAAACCCGCAACCTTCGCTCTTATGACTATAATAATAAATGAAAATCTAACAATCAACTTTCGCTGTCGTCTGTAACAAATATAACGGTTCCGAAACAAAGGCTTGCATCGACCGCCATTGCACATTCACTGATACCCATCTCCCCCGAACCGGAGCACCTGTTACATAGTTCTTATTCTTTAGATAGTAAGGTTTATAAACGTTCGGACTTTGTGCGTCGCTTTAAGCGTGCTATACGCTACGCTTGCTACGAGTGTCCAATATAAATGTTTCTGCTACGGATTTAAACTTTAAATCGTACTTATTAAATAGGATGAAATCAAAAGACACTTATAAAATCAAAAGAACTTTATGGTCGACCGGTTTTCTCAAAGGTTTGATCACCGGGTCAATGTAAAAATAACACTTTATCGTATTGACCCGGGTGTTTTTGGTAACTTTGATCTTTCTGGTTACCTTAAAAATTGTGCTAAAATCTTATTCTGACACTAGACTAGTTTTTAAGGATACGAATAACAGGATTGCAAAAAATTTAGATTTCTACTTATTTTTATTGCGTTTTTCTTCTGCAGTGTTATTATAATACTAAAATAACCACTGTACAAATATCTGTGTTATTGGTACATTCATGTTAGTTTCGCGGAATTATTATAAAGATAAGATATAATATTTAGTCTTCCTAGTTTATTGATAACGATAAGCGATTTATTTAATAGTTAGAATACAACGAAGCGCTCATAGCCCAATGCTTCTTAGTGATCAGCCTCTGTCACTAATGTTAAGCAACGTTGGAAGCGGTCACTAGTTGGATGGGTGACCGTTTGTGGCATCATACCATGAGCGCTTCCGTGCTTCAGAGGGCACGTTAAGCCGTCGGTCCCGGCTGTTGTCACGAGATAACAGTCGTTAAGCCCTGTTGGAGGCCTTCGGGCGGCTTGAAAAACGTCCAATGGCAGGGTGATGTTGCCACCAACCCGCACTAGGCCAGCGTGGTGGAACTAAGGCATTAACCCCTCTTCTTAAAAAGGAGAGAGACCCGTGCTCAGCAATGAGCGAAATGGGTTGTTACTTTTAGAATACAACGTGAGAATTTATCAATCACTACACACACAACACACACAATTCAAGAGTTAAATAGACTTATCGCGTAGACTAAAGGATGATCAGCATATCTCATCCTCTTTTTTTATAAATTAAAATAATTGAAATTTCCAAAATCAAGTCTAACTTACTCTTATAACATTAGCTATCTGCGAGTGACAGTCACAGGAACAAACAACGAGGGGACTAAATTCTTAAAAATTCACGTTTTGATGGAAGCGCTTTATTTCCATTTACATTTAGTGATAAGCTGTTAATTTTAAATTACTTACAAAAAATGTTAACTTAAAATTTAATTAAATTGAAATGACAACTCATTTTTCATTTCTTTAAATAAGCTAGAAGATGTTTTTGGACATTACACTCCATGTTCCAAATATCAGCATACTAGACTTTGCGTCTTTCGTCAGCCAAGATAATTTTTTTATAATTAATAGTATGCGGTGTTCTCTTGATGTTTATCAGTGTTTTTAAAATTAGGTAGTTATTATTTACTATAAACTAAAAATTTTCGTCAATAATGAAATGTTTTGACATTTTAAAGAACTTTTCAAGACATTGCTATTTTTATCTTTCCACGTCTAAGTAATTTCAGACTGAGTTACAACAACTCTAAAGAAGATGTAAATCAATTTGGAACCTAAACCTTCCAACTCTACACCAACCAGCCCGCCAGGTTACCAAGATCATCAATTTTTTCCCGAGTAAAACTACACCAACAGCTATCCTAAATCAAAAGGTAAACCCAAAACAGATTTGACACAGGCAAATCTAGCCCTTATTGACGCAGAAATACAATAACAAAGACCAAATTCACCTCGACGTATTCTATCCCCGTCTTTACACTTTATCTTGAAAGAGTGGTAAAGAATTCGAATACTTTTCTCGTGAGAAAAGCGTTTGTGCATACAGCGTATTGGTATAACACGAGAGGCGTAGAGCAAACGAAATCTGGGTCGCCTCGTGACTTTTACATTGACGACAAAATTCAAATGATAGTGGCAAGGAGACACAGTGCAAAAATGTGTGGCAGTACAATTTGATACAAAGACTTCAAAGTTACATGAGGGGTGATGATGCGTAACACATTTAAAAAAAAAAAGGCACGGATAAGATAATACTTAAGATAAGATACGGAACTTGGGTTTTTAAAGAGTCAGTAGTTGAGGAGACATTGGATTAACTTAACTTAATATAATAATTTTGTGTAAGGTTTATCCCTGAAATGTGAGCGATTTTGATGACATGTTCAATTGAATTGAGATGGTCAGCGTTACCAAATTTTAAACATATTAAAGCATTAAGAAGAAAGAGTTTTAATTGAGTTTAAAACTGTAACAATACTGGTGAAGAGACATTATTTTAAGAAAATAAATTGTATGTGTAAATAAATATAAATTACAATTGCTTTAATGAAATAATCCATTCCACAAGGCATTCGAAATTTGAATTAAAAGAATTGTAATTTGAAAACTGATGAGTTTTTATGCTATAAATAATGCAAACATAGAGTCGTCACGCAAAAACCAACATTAGAGTTGTATGGCTTGTCCAGCTTTAGACTATGCCTTACTGTTCACCTCTGCTCTATGGTAAGTGAGTATAGAAAATGCATACTGCGGTTTCGGTTGCGAAAGACAGGCGGGGCCGGATGACCGATGCGCAGTGCGTAGATTCGTGTATTACGTAACCGAATGTTGAAACCGACGCATTGCGAGCAAACGAGTTTTCTAAATTCTCTCGCTTATCTAAGTGCAGTCGTTTCGCGCTGCTGCATGTAAGCTAAGCAGCGATTGTAGTTGTTCTGTAACTGTGTAGCATCAATAATAATAACTAGGTACAGACAAAAGCACGTCAACCTACCACAAATCGTCAAATTTTCTCAATTGATATTGATCTCTATTTGTTAGACTTAAAGTTGAAAATCAATTCAATGATCTTTAACTTTTTGAATAGGTTGACCTGCCGTTGCCTGTACACAGATACAAAATTTACAACTACTGTCCTCGACTGAACGATTGACGTTGACTATCGGCAATTTGGAGATAAAAAACAACTTCTGTCTTTGTTTCTCTGGACGGCAAAAACAGAGATAGAAACTGTTTCCTATCTCCGATATGAAAACCTAAAGATAGATAGGTTATTGGAAATGGCCGTATGGCAGTATCAATTTTAGAACCCGGCCAATTAATGTCGACATGCAATAGTATGGACATTTATGCTATATTGTATCTATTCAATTGATATAGGTTGCACCAAAAGTGCACCCTTAAATTGTATCTAGTTTTTTAGGGTTCCATACCCAAAGGGTAAAAACGGAACCCTATTACTAAGACTTCGCTGTATGTCCGTCTGTCCGTCGCTCTGCCACCAGGCTGTATCTCAAGAGCCGCGATAGCTAGACAGTTGAAATTTTCACAAATTGTGTATTTCTGTTGCCGCAATTACAACAAATACTAAAAACAAAATGAAATAAATATTTAAGGGTGGCTCCCATACAGCAAACCCGTTTTATGGCCTTTTTGGTACGGAACCCTTCGTGCGCGAGTCCGACTCGCACTTGGCCGGTTATCATATTATAGCAATGCTGTATAGATATATTACTAAATTATAATGTATAGCTGTTCCCTGCCTTCGCGTGGCACATTGTGATTGAATAGTTTTTGTTTTATTTTATTATTATTTTTCGCGGTCGCGGATAAATAGATAAATACAATCCTTGATGCGGATTATATATTAGGGGTTAAAGCACATGAGTAAAAATATTTATTCATGTGGTTAAAGTATGAAATTGCCGTTTTGTATAGACGAAATCGAGAAAAGTCATTTTTCCATACTAACAATTTTTTAGTTTTTTTAAAAACGCCTGAACCGTTTTTTATGCAATTAAAGGTGAAAGTTAGATGGTTATAAAGCTACGCATTATAGTATTTAAATATCTGAAAATCAAAGTATATAATACAAATATACTTAATTGAAGCAAGAAGGTCAGCTGACACATTGTAAGGGGTCTTTTCAACGACTTCCTTTGAAGTAATAGGCACTAGTTTTTTTTTTTTTAGTCAAAAGTTACTTTATTTAGTTTTTGATACAATACAAAAAGAATTACGCAATAATACGACTATACTTAAGAGCTATAAACAAAATAAAAAGTGAGAAAATAATCGGCAATTTCATACTTTAACCCCTATTACTCGTATCATGCTAAAATTTCAGCTCGATCGGTGCAGAACTTTTTGAGTTTTTGAAGCGTACAAAAACCAACATAACATTTTTATACAGGCTGTCCCATAAAGAGCGTGCCAAACTTAATGAGATGATAGACTTATGAATGACCATTTATACAAAAAAAAAATACTTTAGTAAAAGTATCACCATTTCTGACATACGATTTTTTTAAATATTTATTTTATTATTTCCTATTTTGACCCTACCTCTAGTTGCTGTGTGTACAAATGAGCAGATATCTCATCTCTCAGTTAAGTTTGGCACGCTCTTTATAGGACACCCTGTATATGTAGATGTATGTCACAATCGGGCGCGGGAAAACGAATATCTATTGAAGCTGGGATGTGGACATTGACGGTACTGTTAGTGACCAATTTAAAATTACTGTTATTGCGCTGGGACTTCTCTAGAGGCTAGATCAGTGATGAGGTCATATCATACTCTTTGTTCTTTAAGCAAATAAATTGCTAATGTTAATTGATTTGCTTAAAGAACAGTTTTTATTCAAGAAATTGTATTTTCAATTTAAAGCGGTAGTTTAAAAGGTCCATAAACTGAAAAGACAGTAAGCTGGTAACATTTTCCGTAGAACCGAGGGAGTAGACATGTTCTTTAGTTACTCAGTAGCTAGTAGTGAGTTATATAGAAACTGCAGTGAGCTGCCGATCTACAATAGAACATCACCCCTTCTAAGAGCGTGTCAGAGCAGGTGACTAAAAAAAACTGTCAGAAGATATACAGAATGAAATTTTAACCACCTTCCAATTTTAATATAGCAATCTAGGACGCAAAAGACAAATGACGTATTTATTCTTTTAGTATAGTCCAGTACAAAAATGTCAAGATAAAGCATTTAGAAAAGGTCCGCCAAAGATTTAAAATTTTGATAGGAATTTGCTAGGAAGCAACACTTTTTCACGCGATGTTGATCTCGTTCATTCATTACGATAATATTTATAAGTTTTTCATTTTTCCTTCATACCTTAACAGGCTGAGGACCGTAAAAATTAATAAGTATGTTGCGAAAATTCGATTTAGGTTTTTTACATCATAAATGGGAATATGGTATGGTAACCGTCCCGTCATAAATGGTGAATGCGGGAAGCAAGAGATCACTCGAGATCCTTAGGAGAGGGCTATATCCAGCAGTATGCGGCGTTGTCTTCCCTCAATCATTGGCCAACCCGCCTGTCAGGTGTGGTGATTCTGGCATTGTCTTTTTATGATGATTATGAAAGAATTGTCAGGTATCTGACCTAGGCGTGCTTTGTTGAAATCTTTGATTAGGTAGCGAATGCTTAGACTTGCACACATTTGCAAGTACAATGATTCGGTAAGCAAGTGCTTCTGATAAATTAGACATCTGACTGATCCGAATAATTTGTTCCAGAATTTTGGGAAATTGCCAAGTTTTGTAGACAAAAAGCTCTGAAGACATGCGGAAGATGTATTAAAATACATTTTGTGCAAAGTTTTAATCAAATAGGTTAATGGAAAGGGTTTGGTGAAACTACGTAGTTTCATAATGGGAAAGTGGAAGAAAAGAGAGTGAGAGTAAACCACAAATCATAATAGTGTCAACGATAATCTTTTTAACAGTGAAAATGGTTTTTAGACCAATTATGGATTTTTGGTTTTTAGACATTTTGCACTTTTGTTTAAAAAATCTTGTGATTTATAAGGCTTTTACTGAGAAAACTAGAGCGAAATGATATTACAGTTACTTTATTTAAAAAAAAAACTCAATTATCGGTTTATGGATCGTCTATTTTCTTCCAAGCTACATTTAGATAGATAATATTAATAAAATTTGATTTAAATAACTGTCTTAAAGCATAAAATAATTTAATGTGTAACGAGCCCAGCATCTCAGAGCAGGCGACACCTTGAAAACCGGTGTGTATCATAATTGTTTGCTGGGCTCCGAATCAGAATCATTTGTTTTCGTTGCCGAGTACCCAAACATTTGTCAAAGTTTGTGTGTTTATTAATCTAAACAAAACGTCTTGCCGTAAAGTGCTGGGACATGACATTACGTCGATTTAAATAACGTAATCCAACCTTAAAATGCAAAATATCACAGCGATATAAGTTAGTAACGCAACGTAACAATGCAAGTCAAAAAACTTTCTAGTGCAACCATTTTCTAGTATAAATAACGTGTTGGGGCCGTTGGGGGCCCGTCCAAATAGAAAGTTGCAAGAGGTTGCACTGCGTGTGTTAGTAAGGTTGTATACACACTGTCTGCTACCTAGCTTTTTAACATCTCTTTAAGTGTAAGGAGATGTATGATTTGTTTATTTTATATTATCTAATAAGTAGTATAACTTATATTTTTAAATATTTACTTAAATTCATTTTACTTTGTTATTAATGATTTTTACCTGTCCTATTATACTGGGTAATGCATTTTTGACAGTGAAATAATAGAAATAATTGGTTTGAAGCATGCAAAAAACCGCACTTAAATCATAGTTGTCATTTTATTGTGTTTTTTTTTATTTTGCTTAAGCTATTAAATTGCCTTGATTCATTTTTTTGAGACTTGAACTTACATACACTAACTAAATAACTTTTTGTATTCACCCATAAAACGCATCATAATATTTCATATTTGATTCTCTTACAAAAATTGATTTTTTTTATTATTAAATAATCACTGTCAAAACTGACAATAGTATATGTACAATAAAGAACCAGTGTATAAACACCTTTAAATGCGTTACGGAATGAATGCGTAGTACTCATACCTATTTGAAAGCATAGATAAGTAGGTACTTATTGTTCACTATTGTATTTTAGGGTCCGTTTCTAGTTCAGAAGTCAAATCTTTTCTTAATCACTTTAAAGGTAAGTCGGAAAACCATTGTGATTTTCCGATTGTCATCCTAATACTTTTGTATAGTGAGGTCTAACGGTTTTAATACTTTGTTGATTTTACAAAGTATTATTAGTATTCAATGAGGTTTTTTTTTTCAATTTACTAACAAATTATGGATGAATAGACACAGATCCTGCATAATCAATTGGAAAACGTTTTATAACATGTTCCATGGTGGGTATACTTCGCATACTTACACCACAGATAATATAATACTTACACTAACAAGTTACTCAAAATTAAAATATAAAAAAAACTTAATAAAGAATAGAAAATAAAATAGGCAAACGTTTAGTCGGCACGTGACAGTTATTCATAATTATTTGATTGAACTGACTTATAAACCATAATTTTATTATCCTTGTCGTTTATTCATTTATTTATTTAATTGTTCTTGATTTGTTTGAATTTATGACATATGTTTATTTTCACATTTAACTTTAACAACTTTACCCTATTGAGTTTAAAAAAGGTTACGCGGTGTCTAGAAAACCTCGGTATTTTTTCTCCAATCTAAGCATTTAGAAGAGTAAGTATTAAACATTAAAAGTTATCGAAATTTTAACAAAATTATTTGTAAAAATCGATATAACACAATGCAATAAGACAATTTGCATAACATGAAGGTTGTAACGACGAAGCAAACATTCCCAATTTGATTTTGTCTTTAAGTCATGTGACATCGAAAACTAAACTTCCGCGTTCAAAAAGACATGGCCGCAACGTGACCGTGAATCTACGACTGAATGCACGCACGCGCATGGTACAGCCGCGAGCAAAACATAAAACTTTTAAATATTTATATCCACGGCGTAAAGTCTAAAATTGAAAACTTTTAACTGCCGTGACTGTATGTACAGTATGCTGCCTTTCACTGCGCTGCATCATGAAAGCGCTCCATTCATAGCGATTGTATAACGGTATCTACGCAGTCGTTGCGTTTTTGACAATGACTATTTGATGGCCCAAAATGGGCAACCACAACAGAGTAATGCAACTTGATGAATTTTAAAACAACAGTTTCCCATTGCTTTGTTTCGTTACGTGTTTTGTTTTGAGTAGTGTTTTGTGATAAAACATCATTGTGGATGGAGTGTGAGAAAATATTTTATTAAATTTATGTGAGAGCTATATAGTAATACGAATGTTTTAGGAGTTTGTATACATTTAAAACTTTTTTTTGTATAATTTATTACAAACATAACACAACACGGGTATTTGCTATTTATACATATTATATAATGTTGGTTTTATCTCAACGCTTTGATGAAAAATAATCTTAACATCACAATATCTTTCGGAATATACCAAAGATTCTAGTCGATGCATTAGCAAATAACAGTTGTCTAGAAATTTTTTTCGCAGCTCTGCGTTACATGAATAACAATGGATGATTAGAATACCTAGTTTAACTATTTAAAAGCAGACATGAGCTGAGATTTGGGGGTTATTAACCAGACAGCCATGAGTCAGCAGGCCGAAACACGATAACACTATGCTTCGTAAATAGAAGTCGATTTCAAGTACTTACTGAAAATGTTCACACGAATAGTTGAGTCAATTAAGGTGCTCACAGTGTTTGTGTGGTACCGTCTTAAAATAGGCTAGCGCTGCATCTTCTGGTCCTATAGGTGCCGTACGCCATTGGACTTTCATAAGAGTATTGCTTGAAGAAGATTGACAGTAGCGTCTTCTCTTCTCCTTATGGCCAGACTGCGATCGTTGCCTAGACTTCCGTGTGTGGTGATAATAGCATAATCATCGTTTTAGACAGGGCTATATTCAGCATTGGACTAATATCGGCTAATGATCACGATGAGATAAATTGTAGCAAAGATGAGGCAAAATAAGCAGAAAACAACTTAAATAAAGTATTTAATATAGGACACGAAGTAAAAAGACATAAGTAGGAGCTAAGTGTAAAGATGCATTTAACTCATATTATAAAAGAACCTATGTAATAACAGGATCTACTCATACTGTAACATTTAAACATACAAATGTCACAAATACAAAATACATCATCGACCTAAATATTCAATAATTGTTTCCTGTACAATTTTACTAGTACAATAAATTGATATAATTTAGTTTTTAAGACAAGGACGGTATCATGTATTACAAAACCATTTGGATGTAATTTAACCTCCTAATTAATGTTCAACTTATAATAAAGTGTCGGTCATAAAAAACTTCAATCGTGCACTGAAACCTGTTTCTAGTAGTAATTAGATTCATGGGTGACAACTTTCGTTCGTTGCATAACATCATCTTTAGCCAATTAAAGTAAAATTCTTGTTCACATTTTAGTACCATTTACGATAATGTCAATGTACTCTACCTAATATTAAAATGTCGACAGTTATTGAACTTCCATAGAAAGACATCCTTCGTTCGTATCCTTTGAGTCGAATGATCACTGTAGTATCTTAACTTAGAGAAGTTACTCTAAGGTAAGAGACACTTGTTTTACAATGTAGATATGAAAAGGTCAAGTTTTTTTTTTCCTTTTTTTGTAAGAACTATTAAAGCAAAACGATTTATTTGCAGACAGAAAGATCAATCAATGACAAACGTGAACAAAACTGAAGATTTGATCATTTGTATGATTCATTAGAACAAATTACACAGAATGATTTCAATTGTACAAAATTGTTGATGATAGACAATAAGAAACTATTCGAAACGCACCACATATTATTATCAATATATATTCAAACATTTTCATTTTTTTTATTACAATAAGCCAGTTGAGTTTTCTATAAGTGAAGACTGTATATTTTTGATCCTAGTACGTATCATAATTATCCTTACCAAGATTGATTTGCTAGAGGCTGATGAGAAATCAACAAAAAAAAACAAAAAAAATGTCAAACGCTAAGTTTAACTTTGTGTTTGTTATTACTTGTATAGTTTTTGATGTTAAAAACATTATTAAATTCAAAGCAAAGCAACTCACATCCATATTGCCCAGTTTGTCATACTACCTAGATGTATACATGACATACGTTTAGTATAAGGATCAAGATTAATTGACCGTAGTATTTTGATCCAAATTTGTCTTGCCGAAAGGGCAGAATCTTTCGAGCGGTTTACCTTGGATCTATAGTCATCTCAATTTCCTTGAACCCATCCCTGTCATGCTTCTCCAGGAAACAATAAAAAGGGCCAAATAAACGTTCAAACTCCGACGATTCCGCGTAGGGCGATCAAAAATAATGCAACAACCGGATCGTCGGTTTATGTTAAAAGAAAATAATCCTTGACCCAAATATGAACGCAATAGAAGACCAGTTTAGATCCGTGCGTCTCTGTCCCACACAGTTTAAATTACTTATTGTCCGCGGTAGGGAAGTGTGGGGACAACTTTATGCAAAACTCAAAGGATTAATCCGTGCATTTTTATGAATAATTTGTTCTCATGTTTTTTTATCACAACTTTTTGGTGACCATTGCGCTTCAGCAGGTTTAGTGTGTCATTAGAAAACAAGTTAGCTAGTTCGAGGTGTGTTTATGGTAGCAGTGGTATCATTGTTTACTTTATGAGCTTTTCAAAGCTATACTAGATAATAAGGCTCCCCAGAAGAAATATTTTGGAAAAAATGTCTTGAAGATCACAGTTTGGGCAATGATGGAGAGTCACACTTGACTATTCTGCAGGTAGGCTTATACAGTCCCCGCTTAAAACACCTATAAATATGAATGAGAAGTTTTATTTTGTATGTAAAGTCGTAATCGTTATTAAGCAATTTATTGAAGAGAAAATCTTCCAGTAATGTCTCCTTTAGACGCAATTTAGTTTATAAAGGATTACAGCCAATAACAATAATGTCAATAATAACGTAAAAAAACACCTACTATTACGATAAAAACTTTTTATAATTTCTTGAATATTGAATAAAGTATTTGATGTTTTTTTTTTGTATACTTGTCAACCATAACATATTTCTTAGCGTATGTTTCATATTACATATTGTACTCGTCCGTATATTTGCATTTCCAGCGTGTAAAATACAGAAACTTGAATAAATAGGTAACATGTACTTGAGACATTGTCTATACATATTATGGCATATACACACCTGGTACAGTCTGCAAGCAATTATTGTTCCGTATTTTGAGAGAAATAAAGTTCAATTCTCTGGGACTTGATGTTGATTGTCTTACGTTGTCTCGTTGAAAAAGATTACGTATGGGAGTAAAACGATTACTTAACCAAAAAATTTGTATTTAGCATTTGAGTGAAAATGGATAAGAATGGTTGTTTATGCACTAAAATAGTTAGTCGGAAAAGTCCACATCAATGGGTAGTAAACGTTGCTTCTGAGCCATGGGTCGCGGGTTCGATCCCCGCACAGTACAAATATTTGTATTTGTACTGGTGTGGGTGTTTTCTATGTATTATAAGTGTGTATTTACAAAAAAAAATGCGTAAGTTTATCGGTTGTCTAGTACCCCATACGACAGGGTACTTAATAGTACCTTAATTTGGGACTAGATGGCTCTGTGTGGCCCAGTGAGGCATGTCTTAAATATTTATTTATTTATTATAGGATAAGAAACAATCTTTATATTTTTACTATCACTTATCAAGGTTTCTTCTCGGGTTAAATTCGACCAAGATACGTTTTGTTAACTTGTCTGTGTAACTAAAGAAAAAAGAGGAGGGATGTAATTTTTTTGAGTATATTATAAAATTTTAAGTTACAATCCATGTCTTTATTACAAACCAATACTGGCTCTGTTAAATGGATAACCCGTAAAATGGTTTCCGTTTTGTGTTCAAAATACTTAATATCATTATCATAATTTAAAATCTTCATTCATAACTGTTGCGTTTTAAAGTAAGTGAATTAAATGCGATCATATCTTCTTATTTTGCCTGACGTTTCGATCGGGTTGCACCGACCATGGTCACAGGCTGACTCAGCCGTGGCAAAATAAGGTATGATCGCTTATGCAACGCGAAAGTTTAAAACTATGAATTTAAGTGGTCGAAGACTTTGCTGAAAATATGGTAGTTTGGGGTAAAAATATATTTTTATAGAAATAGTAATGGCCACTTTATATAGAAGAGTTAGATAAACCTATTGCCAATAAAGTGGTATGAATCATAGATAAATTTGGATAAAGATTGTTCAACAGTAAGATGTCAAAACTTAAACTGCAAAGAAGAATCCCGAAAAAAATGACATCAAAGATGTAAATAAGAGACCTATTATTATAAGTTGGCAAGAGAAATGAAAATTATGAGATAATTTTGACAGACAGAAATTCAAATTAATGTGACCAGCACAAAAATTAAAGCAGCGAATGATGGAGTATTACAGAAGTACAAGAGATATAGCGTCAGTAGAGAGGAGTCAGTGGTGGCTCCTTATCACAGAACATGGAAAAAGATTGGAAAGGCGATGCAGGCGGGGCAGGCGCGCCTCTAAGTGCCATGCCACGCTATGGCGGATTACAAGCGTTTTCAAAGCGGAGCTGCCACGCAGCGAACACGCCGCGGGTGCGCGGCGAAAACGACGCGGCTGCGCTGCGAACACGTTGCGGACGCGGAGCGTACGCGTCGCGGATTCGCAACGTTTCCGCCTTGAGTGAGCGGCGAACGATACACTCAGTAACAGAAGAATGGATTCCGACGAGGAAATACTGCTGTTAGCTTTATTACTTCGACGACGCAAGAAACGTTAACCAATACTTCGAAGATATTGTGAGGATCCAATAACAACCAATCGACTGAATGAAAGCGGCTACTGTATTGATTTGCAAAAGAATAAAAAATAATCCAAAACAATTTTTTTCTTACCTGCGTATGTCAAGACCTACATTTTATGAGTTGTTTTGTTACATCTGATTTAAAGTGACATAAAACATAAAGATAAGAATTTGGTATGCGAGTGTACAAAATGGCGGCCACGATTCTCTCCGCGGAGAAATTGTTTCGCGTCCACAACGTATTCGCTGCGCAGCCGCGACGTTTTCGCCGCGCACACGCGGCGTGTTCGCTGCGTGGCCGCTCCGCTTTGAAAACGCTTGTAATCCGCCAGTGTGGCATGGCCCTAAGGTTATGAGCAAATGCTTGTAAGTGTGTGCTATGATTGGTTTTTTTGACATCAAAGGAATTCGCTTGATTGGCGTTCTTGGAACTCGTTTATATTGTGTACCTAGTAGGGCGCAAGCGGCGACATCAGTTGTCATACAAATGAAGCATGTCAGTCTTTCTAACTTTTTTCCATGTTCTGTGGTGCTTATCGATATCAAAGACGTCATGTTAAACTGTTTTTATCGCAAACCTATTTCAAGGCTGGCTAAGACGTTGCAGAAGCTGAATATGGTTAACAATATTTAGGAACTGTCAATATTTTTTGTTATCCATTCAAAGTACCAACACAAAAAAAGCAACACATTTTCAATCACAAAGGTTTCGTTTTTACTTAAATAATATGTACCTTCTAATTTATTTAAAATAGGTATGAGGTACAAGTATACAGAGAAATCTTACCTTTTTTGGAAAAAAAAAGTTATTTATTTTATTTATCATACGCCCAAAATTTACTAAGTTAAAGGTCTTAAATTTTTCAAACACTATAACGTTGATGTACTATGACAATATCTTATGCATGAACAGACAACAGTTGCACGTCACCCTACCACAAAAAGTCAAATTTTCTCAATTAGGTAATATTGATCTCTACTTGTTGGACTTAAATTTGAAAATCAATTATAACTTTAACTTTTTGGGTAGGTTGACCAGACGTTGTCTGTACATTAAAAAAAATGTGATTTTGCTAAAACCAATAAGATTATTTGAATTTTAGTCTATTGTTGATTATCGTTATAAATTTTATATACGATTTCGACAGCATTGATTGTCTCGCTGAACTAAAAACATTTAATAAACACACACACACTCATACACACACACACACACACACACACACACACAAACACACACACACACAAAAACACACACACACACACACACACACACACATTTCTTAGTCTTCATCTTGACGACGACCTCCGTGGCGGAGTGGCGTACACACCGGTTTTCAAGGTGTCGCCTGCTCCGAGGTCCCGGGTTCGATTCCCGGACGGGTCAATGTAGGAAAAATGCGTTTTTCTACATTTTCTCGGGTCTGGGTGTTTGTGGTACCTTCGTTGTTTCTGGTTTCCAAAATACGAATGCTTTAAATAGTTATTCAAATTGGGATCAGAACAATGTATGTGATGTTGTCCACATTTATTTATTTATTTATTATTTATCTTCGTAATACAATGTAGTTTTCTCTAATAATATTGTGCTACTTCTTATTGTATAAAACAATCTGTTTAATGCTCACTGTGCTAACAATTTATCAAAAAGCTATCTCACCTTTTGGTTCGGATGTGGAGAGACTGGTAGTCTGTCATACAGGTCTCCTAGTACAGAGACCAGTTTCTCACATAGACTAGATTTTTATTTACTAAACTGTTACCTAGATAATATGAATTTGTTGTCACTATCATTTTCTGTGTGAGAGAGGAAATAAAGATTTATTTATTTATTTATAATAATTTTATGCTACAAGGTAAACAACATCATATTGTATAGCCAACGAACCCCTCAATTATTGACGTCTTTTCTTTATTTATAATGGGCTTGCTCTTCTTGGCTTCACACTGAACCCTTTGAGAGGAAGAACTATGGAGCGAGCTTACTCAGAAGCGTGGGGGAAATCCCGCACATCCAACACAGCGAGTACTGTTTGGGGTCGGACTTCAACAGGATGGTGGTCGCGGGCCAGGCGGTCCCTTGCGGAGCCTACCACCGCAGGAGGGATCACTCAGTCACCACAAACCATCACAGACTGTGGAGTCATGACAATTTCTATGGCTTTAATAAGATACCATTTCACTAGTGTTTTCTCAAACATTCGTCGTTACAGCATATGGCTAGCGACATTAGCTACAGCTGACTACCTGGTCGGTATAGTGCGGTGGTCCGCCTACTACTCTTGATTTCTGATCAGGTTAGATTTCAAATCAATCAGATGTCAAATTTCAGTAACAAGAGTATCGAATTTACGAACATTGCTAGGGTTTGTGATTTCCAACCATCATTTGGCAATGGCAACTTGAAATCAATCAAGGCCGATGCATAGATTTGAATAATCGGACCAATAAGGTATTCATTATGTTTAGATAAACACGACCCGTTTTGTGAGGCTGTAAGCGTTACGCATATTTCGACTGCGAACATTAACCACGTGACAAGTCACGTGCAAAGCCCAACAGAGTCGCAACTGAAACCTTTCTTGCCTACGCAACATCAACCTACGTATATATTATACGTAGACGACATTATCGTTTTAAGTTCAAATTGGCATAAATTAATTTGGGGTTTGAAATATGTTTAGCACCTGCCTGACATGGACGTGAAAGAAAACATACGTTTAGAAGAAAAAAAGGCGACGACGAGTGTAAAATTTGCGACCAATAGAGTTGGTGCTAGATAATTGTCATTAATACCTGTATTGTTTGTTTAGCATCGAGTGAAAATTGCTGGCTTGAAATAAGCCATCTTTTCGTCCGTTTTTTCTGGAGTGATTTTTTTAACTTTGTCTATCTTATTACATAACATAGGGATAGTGTTTTTTTTTATTAAATCGGACAAACTTTGAGTCATGCGCTATCGAGCAAAAGATTTGTTTAAAATCATCCTAATAAAAAGTTTTTAAGTTTTAGAGCCGGGTGTTTTTTTATTGGATGTTGAAATTAGCCATTCGCTTTTGATGTTTATTTAAATATGAAACCGATTGATCAGGCAAAGAAATCTATTGAAATATAACAACCAATGTTGAAGAACGAAGAATTTGTCAATAACAACTAAATAAAGTCAATATCTACATAAAAATGTACATTATTGGATTAGTGTGCACAACATACGTATGCTGGTACCAAACAGTCGCCCATCTCTATTCTTGAAGGGTAAACAGAAAGAGACAAAACACGACAAAGGCCAAACACGTGCCCTGTAAGTACTCGGCTCGCAACTGTGAGGCTTTACCCATTTAGGAAACGTTCAGCAACTACCTTGAAAAGGTGCTGCTGAATGAGAATTTTTGAATATTAATTTCTACTTACCTACAGTGTCAAAGTAATTACAATTTTAATGTACGTAACATTGACTAGTGAGTTTCTTATAATAATGAATATTTGTGAGGTTGTTTGAAGTTCGATAAATTTTCATTTTGGGACGTTTGTAGAGACGAAAAAAATATTTTTTGTTATGTGAAGATCACGCACGCGATTTTAAATGTCTATGAAGGGAACCTATCTCCACAATATTTTTTCTTTTTACTGAATTGCGTTTTGACATTAAAGTTATTGTGCTTATGAAGTGCACATTAAAAGAATAAGCAACTGAAGGAGTAGGTACTGCTAGAAGAAGACGGGCAGCAGCTAGAGTTGCCGCTCGATAGTCCACTATCGATAGCCTTTCGATAGTTGCAGTAATTTCAATAGTATCGATAACCTATCTATAGTATCGATATTAGCGATAGTATCGATATATTGAAGACCAATATATTGCTTCGGAACTATCGATCTATCGATAGTATGGATAGTATCGATATTGAAAATTCACTAATACTTGATTGGTAGCTATATACCATCGACAGTATCGATACTTAATTACATCATAATACTATCGATAATCGCCCCGTTGGTCTAGTGGTTTAAATACCGGGCCATGTTCTCGGGGTCCCAGGTTCGAATCCCGAGTCAAAAAAAAGTTTCGAATTTTCGAACGTTGCTCGGGTTTGTGATCACCAACCCGCATTTGGCAAGCTAGGTGATTAAGCCAGTACCCATCATTGCTGTGGTAACTTGAATTCAATGACGGAGGCCTTTTCCCTGCAGTGGGATGATTATAGGCTGTTACTTTTTTTTTTACTATCTTTACTTTGATTCGTATTTCGTACTGATACTTTGATTCGATAATATCGATACTATCGATTATCGATATTGTAACCAGTTTTCGAGGTAAACTATCGATAGCCAAACTATCGATAGTTTTGCAACTCTAGTAGCAGCATCTTCTTTCTACTGTAGACCAAACTGCGATCGACAACCCGCATGTCAAGCGTTTCTGTTACAGCAAAAACTTCATTTTGGATAGTTCTAGGATCTAATGGACTGAATTAGACTGGTGGTGATGATGATGATGACCACAGAACATGTAAAAAGGTTAGAAAGGCTATCATGCTCCATTTGTACAAGAACCGAAGCCCCTTGCCCCACCCACACGTAAACGAGTCCAAAGAAACCAATCACAGCTAGGGTTGCCACCTTTTTTTTAAGTCGTTAAAATACATCGGTTAGTACAGGTAAGAAAATAAAAGTACATGAAATCAAAATAAAGTACAATTTATTTTTGCATTTATGCTATTTATGTATCAAATTAGTATCTCTACTATACAATGGGGGCTATCGCTAGTGAATTTGCCACTAGAGGCGCTAGTGTCGCGTGAGGTCCAATATCATTCACTTTGTACTGGTTTTAGCGGAATTTGTTGCATAAATTATAATTTCTTTAATTTACCTGCTGGAAAGTGATCTCCTTCGTAAAATATCGCAAATATGGATTATTTGGCGATTAATGTGAACGCTTTAAAAGCGGAATTAAGAAAAAGCGCAAAAATGGGCGGCCTCAAGAGCAACTATTTCAGAAGTTAGTTTATTGATATCAAGATAGTTATTTATAAACAATATAACCTTAATTAGATTCAAGATATAACACTTTGTTTCGGCGCCAATCGCCTTTGACAACTATTTCTCCGGACCTCAGTCTACAGTGGCGCCAACTGGTGAGCAAAGAAACGGTAGTCCCCATTGCATAGTATATTTATTCTATATTTAAAATTTAAAGAAAATATGTTTTTATCAAATTTAGAAACGCTGTTTCTTTCGTCTCGCCATTTGCTAGTCATCACAGAAAAAAACATTGCATTGAACATGCTCAAGACGACATCGGTTCAGCACAAAGAGTAATATAAGTATATGGTTCAGCACCAATGTCGTTAAACGAAAAGATACTTACGCCTAAATTTTACAAAATCACAAAGATATCAAATCATGCGAAATAAAGTATTTTCGTGTACTTTATTGTTCTCGTAAAGTATAGAGTACAATTACCTGAAATAACGTACAATACTTTATTATAAAGTACGGGTGGCAACCCTAATCAGAGCGCTCACTTACAAGCATTTGCTCATAACCTCTGTGGCGCGTCTGTCCCGCCTACATTACCTTACCAACCTCTTTCCATGTTCTGTCATGATGACAAAAAACTACTTAGAACTAGAACAAATACAAAACTTATATAAATAAAAAAATGATCCAAATCTGTTTTATCAATTGTTTAGATATCAGATTCAAATTTCTGAGACACAAAATAAATTGATATGTTTGTATGTATGTACATGAATTGATAGTATCAACAAGATCATTTATACGACCATCTTCCTACACTATGTAAGTATGTACCTACCTGCCTATAATGTGTAAACTAGTCATGATAGTTACCTATAAAAATGACGTAAGTTACAACGATTATGAAGGTCAAAGAACTCATTGAAGAATCAAAGGGAAAGAAAAAATAAGTAGGTACCTACCTACTTACCTAATGCAAACACAAGAGAAATAAAAAGTATTTGTTAGGTTCGTATTAAATGAGGATACCTAGTAAGAAATAAATAAATATAAACCAATAGGTAGGTTGGTAACTTCTTAACCTCTATCAGATCGAACACACACATTTTTTTTCTTACATAAATTCTTGAAGGCTTTGATTCAACACAAGAGATCATCAACAATAATTATAATTACAGATTTCGAGTAAAAAAATTTATCCCTCATTGACAGCGCTAAAACTGGGGCATCATATAGGTACTGTTGAAATTAAGGTGATTTTGAATCAAATTGGTAAAGTAAAAGTTGTTTTTATATTATAGGTACAGTGATTTCGTTATTTGATATTCAATAATGAGTGTCTTCCTAAGTATTTAATACAAAAATTCAAATTGTTTTTGTCAAATGAGACGATTCAGTTATTATCATCATTGACACCGCATAACGTACAATTAACCTCTGAAGAACGGCTACATTTTAATTGGATCTAAATGTACTAAATAGAATCGAAATTCTAATCCGAAACTTCAAACTTCAAACTGACCAATGCCTTGCCTTCGTTGGATGTAATTATAACACAATTATTGTATATAACACCACCCACACACGCGTAAGTTGCACGCGTACTGACGCACTCGTCCTTGAGTTTACATAACCGTCGCGCCTCCAAGGTCCTCGGGGGGAGGCCTTGGCCCGCCTCCCTACTCCCGGGCTGGCTCGTGTAGCCACATCTTCAAAGAGTAATTGCCTAGTCTGCACTCGAAATTTCTAACGTCATTTCAGGTTTTTTTCGCATTTGAGTTTGTCAAGCGTCAGGTAAAATTATATCGCTTGTTTATGAATTGCGTCATTGTACAGTAAAAAGATAGCAAAGGCAATTTTAGACAAAAAAATTGTTAGGTCCTACCAAATTTTGCAGTTTGGTAAAATTACAAATGTTGTATGCATGACGTATTTCTTTAAACATTATGAACTTTCTTAAGTCAATGTAGGTATGTAGAATCGTAGAAACAGAAGCAAAATCCACAGTTGTTAGACTTTTTTTTATGTTTATCTGTATAATGTATAGCTGTTTCCTGCGACTTCGTTCGCGTCAATTTCTGTTATTATGGTCGCGATTATTTTTCCAACATTTTTCACTGATGCTTCGCTCCTATTGGTCTTAGCGTGATGTTATATAGCTTAAAGCCTTCCTCGATAAATGGACTATCCAACACAAAAATATTTTTTCAATTAGAACCAGTAGGTACTTCCTGAGATTAGCGCGTTCAAACAAACAAACAAACTCTTCAGCTTTACAATATTAGTATAGATTGGTACTTACACGCACCACGCAAAAACTAATATTATAAGGCATGCAATTTAACGCAGTTTTTACCGATAATGGTATTTTTACCGATAATATACTCTCGATCAGAAGAAAAACGACAATTGCCAACCAGACTGTAAAGTTTGGTGACTAAAGTAAATAACTACTTTGGTGATAAAACATTAAAGAAACGGTTACTATACCTATTGAATATACGCCGAGAACAAGATAAAAATGTTTTTAAAAGAAAACTTAAAAAGTATTTTTTTAGCTAACTTAACTTAGTATTCAAGTTTTAATTTGGTATGTTAGAGACTCGTGATCCCACAGACAAACTATGTAAATAGTTTTGTGGGACAACTGTATATTTTACTGTAAAACGCTGTTTGTCTAATAAATAAATAAATAATAAATATGGTGAAAATTCGACTGAGTATGGCTAATAAAGATGGTTTATGAAAAAAAAGAAAAACCAAATCAGCAAGTTCGTAAAAACCAATAACAATATAAGCTCGATGTTTAGTAGGTATTCTTTTGTAATCTTTATTAAAAAATTGTATTTGTTATAGAGAAATGAATAGAATTCGCTATTTATGCTACATCAATATCAGACCACCAACAGTTTTGGTATGTACTATTTATAAACAAAGGAGTGTGCTACTAACTACCCCATCTCATCTTAAGATATAGATGACAACGTAACTCCGACGACGTTCTGCGTAGCTGAAACCGTAAACCGACGTACAGACCTCAGAATACACACTTGATCCTTATTATTAGTGACATAAGGAAGGTTCGTCCTGTGGTCGGGTGTACTTATATCTGCGGCAAAGATAACCTTACATTTGGTAGGCCTACCGCACCGCACCGATACACGGTTGATAAGGCCGTGATTAGAACAAAATAACAGCGGATGCTATCAGTTGCAAGGCGATTGGTGAGATTGGTTCAATTGGCGTACGATTAGATTTTTTACTGGCGACAGATCTGTTGTTATTGAATGTTATTATAGCAACGATTCTGACAATTGATGAGAATGTAATAGATGTGATGCATCTATATTATTTTTTTTGCGCAACATTCCAACTGTAACTGGACAACATACAAAATCAATAAAGCAAGGAGATAGCTCAAAAGCAGTCATTAGCTCGGATAGCGAAAGCAATCGAATCCCACCTCAAGCATACGAAATTTTTGGATTTAGGTATCACACAAATTACTAAGGCTTAAAGGAGCCAAAAATGTTTACTTCCATGATAATAACATGTTATATCAGCATGTAAAAGGTCTAAGGAATTGCCTTATTTTTATTTCCTTCGTATGTATATTTCTTTCCCTATGGTATAGTGCATGCGTCAGTTAATTTTATTATTACACAAGTCTGTAGTAGCTTTCATATGCTTAGTACCTACATATGATTCATCAATTCGCTAAAATTCACGGTACTTAATACAACAAAAAAACTTTTTGTCCAAGTTTGTTTTACTTTTCCTTCATAATCAGCCAATATTAACCCAAGAATTTTACTGTATCGGCAAGCGGAGAGAGGACGCTATTGCTTGTCGTCTTCTGACAGTAATCATTTAGTTGCCTTCTACGATACTTTTAGAAGGAGAATGAGTTGTGCTATTCTTTTTTTGCGTTGGCATTACACAACAAAAATAAAGCATCATGAAAATTAAGCTAACAGGCGAACCCATAATTATTCGAGTTTATAGTTTGTATTGTTAATTGTTGTTATCACTGTGTGAGATTTATGACCATAACATCCTTGACTTTGCTACAGACTGACATTACAAATTGTCACATTAAGTTTATAATATTTTGGAAATATTTGGAAAAACGACAACTATTTTATCATAGAGTCACTGAAGTACAATATAATAGGTACTTTCCCGTCACATCGTCTATAATAAGTATCAATCTATTGATGATCAATCAGAGCACGACACTACGTGCCCGATTCATAATCCATCATCTAAACTACTAGACCAAGAAACTGAACGTTCATCGTCAAATAAACCACACGCAATAACTTTAATAGTTTTCAGAGTCATTATTACCCTATCAGATTTTAAAATATCTTAACCACAATGAATTCCTTAAAAGAAAAATTGCTTTGACGAATCGAACTGGCTTTATATACCTCTAAAACAGGTAAGTAAATTTAACATTTTGTTTATTAACATTTACTCAGTTCAATCACATGACGATTTTAGTAACGACTTCAAGTAAGCACATGGTCTTACTTTTGTAAAATCCTGAGAAATCATATTTTCTAAGCTACCGCGATGTAACTCTACAACTAGGGACACTTCGTAAAACAGTGGCAAGCATTCCGAGTAATCTTAATAGTAGAAGTTTAGATGTAATATAAATCTGAATGTTTTGATGGATGTTTCTTAATCTATCACTTCAAAACGGCGGCACAGATCTGAACTTTGGCAGAGAGATAGTGTTTGCTCTTACTGTGTTTGCAACATGAAATTCCGGAAAAATGAACGATTCCCGTGGGATCACTGTTTCATTTTCATAATGAAAGGGATCGATAGTTTTTGGCATAGTGGTACTTTACGGGTCAGGGTATAGCATAGGCTAACATTTATCAGCAAACGAAGTCCCCGCCAACAGCTAGTAATCAATACGGTAAAGTAACTGTATTGTTTTGGACAAAGATTTTTAGACAGTTCTAATGTAGTTTTGAATTTTAAATATTTTATATTAATAAAATTGAATATCTGAATAATAAGTTGTCGTAGTAAAGTTATTGCTATATAACGGAACACCCATTTTGGAGTCGGTGCTAAACAAGAATCGCTGTTAATAGGCTAGCGTAATGTTATTTCATTGCTACTGACACCAAATGAACGCAACACTCGACTGTTTTGTTACGATAATTGTAACATTGACCTTCGTCGTAACACAAACGATTCGACGTCATAGGAATTGTCTTTGAGAACTTAAATTCGTTCGAAAAAAAAACTTTTTTCCCAAGAGAAAAATATCAATTTACGAAAAAAATTCGACAGGATCCCATAACAATTAATGACAGATAAATTTTGGGTCGATTTGCTAAGTTCGTTTATTATTGCATAATTCACCAGCACGAACTCAAAATTAGCTTAATTTATGTTATTGACTGTTGTAACATTATGTTTAAAGGTTTGCAGATATTTTTTAAGCCTTAGACCAATTTTTGTAGTCACAACTTTTACGGCTTTGATCGATTTGCGATTTACGATTTGATTTATTTTTTAAAATTCAATATGGTATGGCAAAGATAGTCCCATTTGACTTTATGATGAAACTGGCAGGTGTAATTTTTTTTTGTTTAACCTACGATTAGCAATATCGCTATGCTCCGCATAGAGCCATATCATATGATGCTCCGTTTCAAAATGTTTATGCTAGAAGTCGTTATATTATTTCGTTTAAAACGGTTTTCCGCCTTTAAGGAAATTGGAAGTCTTTCCATTGCTTACCAAGTACTTTAGAGCTGGTGTAATAGTTGTGTCAGCCGTGTCTAATGTTTGACTCCGCATGACATGAAAGTTAACTTGTATGACATTAATCTGTACTGTTAATAAAAAACTGAACAGTTTGTTTGTGATGTAAAACGCGTTTATCTCAAGTTCTACTGATTGGAATCGAGAAATTATATTTGTGTTGTTTAGTTAATTTACAACCAATAGTAGGGAACTATCAATAAAAAATGATAAAAAAACGGGCGAATAAAACTTTAAGGAGTAAGCCGTCAAAGGAAATCGACGGAGCTACACTTCGAATGTTATACATTTATCTTTTAAGGTTGACTCACTATTACCTTTACGACGCATTAGGTTTTTTCCTCAAATGATCGAGGGTTAAACTGCGGGTTGCAACTAGTACATGTAGATATTCAAAACTTTGGTCAATAGACCGAATGACAATTCATTTTTGTTTATAAATTAAACAGCTAAGGTCAATAAACTTTAGTCTGAACAATGCAAATACTAGATACCTATTCCTCGTATATTTTGGTGACAGACAGTGGTTGTCGTGTAATTCTTTATAACATAAAGCGTAGGTATACAATAAGAAATAAATATGAATTAATCGTTTATTCATTTTAACATTTGCTCAGATTTTTGCACATGCTAAAGTAAAGTTATTTATATTTTGGATTGTCAAAGGAAGATTATTCAATTTCGTAGCTTTGTGTGTTTTCCGGAATAAAATTAGGTACTTAAACCAAGTTATCTATGTCCATATTAGTATTTATTAAAAAAAAACTAACAGCATTGATAATCTGGCTGAGACGAACGGCCTAGTAACAGACCTTATCAATAAGTAACACTGAGATCTTTCAAGTGCGTGAGTAAGTGATCATTGCCCATTCATCACGACCTCTACTTTGTATGGGAACGCATAGAGGGGATAGTTCAAGCTGTATCTGCATCGTTGATGAATCAGTCAGCAAGATGTTTCAGTTTAAGTTTAATAATGGACCGCAAAAGAATAATCAAATCAAATAATCAAATCAGATTATTTTATTCGATACTAATTTTGCAAATGCAACAGTTACTCCTATTTGTCTGACTGGAGGCTTTTTTTATACAAGAGGCGATTTACATTATGGAGATAGTTTAAGCTCTAATAGGTACGTAATAGAGTCGTTTTTATTTTGGCCTTCGCCAAGCAATATAACCGATTAGGCACAGTCGTGGACAGGAGCTCTAGTGTAATTAAAGTTTAGTCTGATTTCTAGTTTAAGTATTGCAGAAGTCTTGTGTTGCGATCCAACTATGATGTCTGACTAGCCTTGCCACATCTTAAATCATGGACAAGAGTTCCTTGACAAGGAAAGAGATAACGCTAAGGAAAATGCTGAATGCTCGAAAATATCGGTCCTTGTATAAGGAAGAGATTGTGCCAAACGTCTTATGATGGGATCCATAACGATTTTATACACCCTGATAGGTACCATGGCTAGACTTTAAATAAACCGATAATCTCAGAAAACCATTTGACTTTCATTCGCAAATGGAATCGGGTTTTCCACTCGAACAAAAATAATAATATTCTTCATATTTACACCAGCTTTCATCAAAATTTAAATTACTGGTATCTCCAGGCTGACTGAACTAGAATAGCTATCACGAGATCGTCATGTGCAGGAATTAGGAAAGCAAAGCGTAAAACCGCGGCCTGTCGCACAGCGGGCGGTAGGTGTTAATCGCGCGCGGTCAAGCCGCGGACGATTGACAGTTTCTATGCAAATGGTAGCGCGTAGAGGACCAGTTTCGGCCCCGCGGTTCCGGGCCTACTCCTCGACTGACACGCCCATAAATTACATCTGTAAGGTACTCGCATTATCCTGAGCAGGATTTAAGAATTTCATTTTTAAACGCAAGTTCGTTACAAACTTGCTATGAACCACGTGATGCATCGTAGATAGCGATAGAGAAATGCTAGAAAACCGGTCTCGGAAGCTTAACCGAAAAGAACAGTGATGCAATATTTTAGGCGAAAAAAAATCTTTGAGACGTACGGCTTTATAATATCAAGTTCAATAGCCCCAAAACGACAGCACGTGTATGCAAAAACTCGTAGACGCCGAACCACTGCGCAAAAATGTCTCCTCCCGGGAACATTTTAAGGTACAAACTTCTGTGTCTAACCTTATACTTAAAATTTATCGTATACAGTTGAGCATCAAAACAAATTTATCAATGACATTGTATCACAAAACTTATTTCGAAATTATCCAGAACGACTCCCAAACGAGGTTACGCGCTACGTACTTTTCTCATAGCGACTTCCTGCTAAGGTCACACCCGAATAATATGCGTGAGTTTTAAACTATAATAAACGCCGGCGCACGTGTTTGTGTAATAAGAAAACAATACTTTCCTGGATTCCATAACGTTAATTCCAGTCCTTTGTATCGTTATTAAACCATCAGTGCTCTATCGAGCTGTGCACTACCATAGTCTGTGTCACTGGGAGCGTGCGTGTTCACTGTTACACTTGAGGTACACTGGTATATCATCAGCGACAGTCGCTGGTTCACTTCCGCATGTTGCGGCCTGCGCGCGCCGATCGGTCCGTGTGCGTGCGCGTCGCTCCTAGCCGTCGGGAGCCTCGCTCGCGAATGCGACTGCCGAAAACTCTTCGCGCCGCACGAATGCAGAAAATTCGGACGCGGTGCGAGTGGGGGACGCTCTGCGACGACTATCCGATACTTGCGCGCGTACGTGCTGCGTTTCGCTATGAAAAAATCCAAGGTTAAAGCGCGATGCCAAAAAAAGACGCACGCAAATGAAAAAAGACGGCTAGAGGCAGCGCTCCCTGCGGGCCCTCCGATGCAGGCGGTGTGCGCGCGCGCAGTTCTAGGCGCAACATTGTGCTAGTGCGTGCCTGACGGAGCCCGCCGCTCCCGGCGAGTATGTTGATGTCCAAGGTTATTGACATTAATGACTAATTACATGTACTCTATGGCCTTGATCTTGTCTGTGTTTGTCTTAGATTCATATAAAACTTGCTATGTAGACTAGTAGGTACCTATATTTTTTCAAACTTTTTTGAATGAATAAGACAATAATTAGAATTCATTACGAAATTCTTGTTAGAAAAATGTTAAGAGAGTCCTGATTAATTAGAAAATTGTACCTTAAGCTTCTTTGAGAGTAAAAGAAAAGGTTTTCCTTGAATGTAAGATGAAATTTTTTACAAAAAACAAAGATTCTGCAAAAATTACCTTTCCAACTGACTTCTACTAAAACTAGTTATAGTACCTAATAACCTAAGTACAAAATGACGTTATAAAAAATAGAGCACCATAAAAACACATAAAATTTTACACCTTTACTTCTTTCAGTGTCAGATTGATAAGACGAAAAAGCACGACGATTTTAAGACATTGCTTGATTAGCTTTGATTCAAAACTGGTAACTGGGAATTTATTTGGAGCGAAGTTTTTTTTTCCATTTTTAAAGTTTAAACTGTGCTCACGTTGAAAAACATTAATTTAAAAAAATAGTCAAAAATTGATCAATGTCAAAATTAGAACCTATTTCTTTCGACGGTTGATAGTAGCATAAAACGTTCTAATCTTTACTAATACTAAAAATGAGAATGTAAGTTTGTTTATTAGGGTTTCACGCAAACTTTCTCGAACTCGAACTACATATTCTTGGAGGTATTAGAAGTATCGTAGGCTATGTATCCCACTGTTAGGCAGAAGTTACCACACGCGCGATATAAAGTGTAGTTCACGCAGGCGCGAAAAGCTAGTATATAATATTTAGATACTACGTATTTCTTTAAAATGTTGAATCGTCTTAACAATAAACAAAGAAATGTTACTATCACACTTATAACCATTTGGATCAGCGGTAGTTAACGCTGCTTCTGAGCCATGGGTCGCGGGTTCGATCCCCGCACAGTACAAATATTTGTGTGCATGAACATGTCTGTTTGTACTGGTCTGGGTGTTTTCTATGTATTATAAGTATGTATTTACAAAAAAAAAGTATATAAGTAAGTTTATCGGTTGTCTAGTACCCCATACGACAGGCTACTAAATAGTACCTTAATTTGGGACTAGATGGCTATGTGTGGCCCAGTGTGGCATGTCTTAAAAAAAAATATATTATAAGATTTTAACTACTAAAAAGATTGAAGTATAGGTGCCTCTAATGTTTAATTAAATTTAAAAGTGCAGTACAGCTTGATGCTCAGCACTGGGGCACGTACTGTTGTTGTAATAGGTGCGAGTTTGCAACAAAAATGTGTAGTCTTTTGAGCGGGAAACTGTACTTAAGTAGGCTAACCCCAATGACAAGGCCGTTCTGCATTCAAAATTAAATGTGACGGTTATCAAAAAAGGTTTTCCGAGGTAAACCCCGATCTAATGATAACACGGTGTCCCTAATTTCTTATAAAACTTACAAAATCTTTACGTGACAATATTCTCAGTTTTCTTAGGTAATTTAAACAAAGAAAGGTTTAAATTTGCTTTAGTCTCGGCAGATTACCATGATGTCGGTAATAGTTACGAGTTAAAATTTCTTTTTTAGCTGGACGAAACGAATGTAATCCTTATGGAACAAATGGAAGGAGTGACGACCATTTGGATCTGCCGGTAGTAAACGCTGCTTCTGAGCCATGGGTCGCGGGTTCGATCCCCGCACAGTACAAATATTTGTGTGCATGAACATGTCTGTTTGTACTGGTCTAGGTGTTTTCTATGTATTATAAGTAAGCATTAACAAAAAAAAGTATATAAGTAAGTTTATCGGTTGTTCAGTACCCCATACGAAGGGTACTTAATAGTAGCTTAATTTGGGACTAGATGGCTCTGTGTGGCCCAGTGAGGCATGTCTTATAAAAAAATGCACTATAAATAAACATTGATTGTCAATCAACATTAAAAAAGAGATACACAGCTTAAAGTCGAAACTGATTTTGTATTTATTCATGTTTGCCTTGCCCTATTTTATTACTTTACTTTACTTTTAAACCCAAAATATCCTAAAATCTGTCTGTAAATTCAGGGCCTCCGCTGGCGGAACTTGAACCAAATCGTTGCATTACAAGTGAACTACAAAGAACATGGCCTTGTTACTTACTTCCTTGCGATTTAGTATTTGGAATGAAATAACTCATTAGTTCTGTCAATCGAAGAATAAGAGAAGAAATAGCACTGAGAAGAATCCAACATACTAGAAAATATGTTTTTTCAAAATAAAACAACAAGGCTCTATAAAATGAAATTTCATACGTCCTTTGAGTTATTGCTTCAAGAACGAGTACCCTGTTTTTTTTAATCTTTCGTGGCAATGGCCCTCACCACTTTGCCGAAGTATCGGAAACTCAGAAAAAAACATGGTACAGCAGAGGACATCAAATCAAGTTAAACTTTGACGTCTTATGTGTGTGTAACCCCGAAACAGTTGACTCTCATGCATGAATCATGATACAAATGGTGAACATGAAAGTTTGAATCAGTATCTTTATTGAACCCATTATTTCAAATTACCAGGAAAATTGTATCTTTAATATAACATCATCGTTCTGTTTGGCCCTATGGTTGACTGGTAGAGAATGCTTTTAGCATTAAGTCCGCCTATTGTACTTTATTTTGTTATTGTGCAATAAAGTGTAAATAAATAAGTAAATCATTAGTTTAAACATATATGTACCAGGATCATATTTTTTTTAAATGAGCTCGCATATATCCCCAACAAAGTATTGGCTGTTACTTTTTTTGTTTAATCTCTCAACCCCCAGGAGGCACTCGGGGTCCACGATAACAATTGATTTCAATTGTGCCTGGAATAACTCACGATCGAGGGATATAGATATTCTTACATAGCAGAAGTACCATTGTAGTATACTCTTAGGATTGTCAGGTTTAATAATATTTCCAATATGTCTTCCAATCTCTTTAACATTATTGGATTATTTTAGTTATTCTCAATGTGCATTAGTATGCCCAAAATTTATAGAATACAACGTTAAGTAGTCTTATCAATATGGCAAGGCCACGTGACGACGTGAATTTGTGATAACGCATTACGCTCAGCATTAGGATACAGGATGTTAAATTAATAGGTTTGTTTCAAATAAGAATTACTTATTCAAATGTTTAGATACTTAAAAAGAAAAAAACAAGCTCGACTTTCTGTGTTCATTTACACAATGAACACAGAAAGTCGAGCTTTCAACAAATTCTAAATTTAAAATGATTTATTTTTTTAAATTATGGAGTTCTATTTTCAAATCCGCCATTTGTATCATTTAATCAGAAGATTAAAACACGTAAGTTCTTATTTTTTTTTTATAAGTTAAACGGCGCGACGCACCACACAGACGCTTGCAGTGTGAACACGAGAAACAAACGTATGAAGAGTTCATTGGTTTTAATGCTTCCGATATGGAAATTATGATCTAAAAAATGAACCCTGTCCAGGAAAAGGTCAACAACGACATATAAAAGGGGATAGTGGAAGATTTCTAGTATCCCGATTCCCGGATCGATATCACCTTTATTTTGCAACAAACAATTTTTATGACTTCAAAAGGTCTTTAGTATGAAGCTTTTTACATAAATTCCACGAAGAAAGTAAGAAAGTTGCGATATAACTTGTTATTAACTAAGATTCAGAATCCCCAATAACAATATATCAATTTGGCCGTGACACTGCTGCAATGTGACACTCACTTGTTTATCTCTCAGATAGTTTTCCAGGTTACTTTTCTTATCATTATGTAACAGATAGTATCGTTAGATGCGGCAAAAGTTTGCAAAAAAGACAAGTTGCGTAAACAAATCGATATCCTCAAGGGTAATCATATAATACAAGTCAAACAAGCAATCCGATGTGAAGGAAAAGGAAATACGAAAGTTTTAATCATTGTTCTGACACGGGACTTTTTTAGAAGATCTGATATTAGGCAGTCGTGTTAGTGGAGTTAAACCGTTGACGTTACAATAATTGAATTTACTTTTACATCTATGTATGTTTTTAATTTCTCGTCATCCTCATCAGCCCATACCAGTCCACTGCTAGACAGTAGGCCTCTCTAAAAGAAGATTATTTCTATAAACGCAACGCTTGGTAGGCATAGTTGGTAGGATTCTACCGCAGTCTCGCCTAGGCTATGACTGAGAAATGATAATCCAGCCCGTTTCAGTTCATTCTTTTTGAAAGAATGTCCAGCAGTGATGTAGGCTGACGATGAAATACGGATGCCATTAAAGAAATTGAAATTAAAAAAAACATAATTCAGAAGCCGTGTGAAAAACGATGAGAAAAAGAATCAACCTGTAAACGTTAGGGCTCGTAAAATCCTTGCAGGGTTATCTAATCAACCTTCGGCACGCACACCGCTGCATCGTGCTGGTTATCAAATTGAAATTAGATCGACGAAAAGAGGCCTGCTTCATCGACCGGACGGTTAGATTGATTTTTCGACTGATAAAAAAAGAGGAAATCCACAAAGATGTTACGGAACTAAACGGAAACGCGTCATCATCAACAGCCCAAAAAAATTACAGTTGCACACAGGCCTCTCTAAATAGGAGGTTTTTACTATATTCGCCAGGCTTGGCAGGCGGGTATGCGATCGTACTTCTTTAGTTACTTTACTCTTCGACACCCATTAGAAGAGAAGGGACATTCATTTCATCGGAAAATAAATTAATAAAATTATCGAATCCTATGTAAAACACTCTGATATGGGTTCTAAGTCTAGATGAGACAAGCCATGATCATTTTTAGGGTTCCGTCTGTCTGCCTGACCGTCTGTCCGTCTGTCCGTCTGTCTGTCACCAGGCTGTATCTCAAGAGCCGCGATAGCTAGACAGTTGAAATTTTCACAAATTATGTATTTCTGTTGCTGCAATAACAACAAATACTAAAAACAAAATAAAATAAATATTTAAGGCTCCCATACAACAAACGCGATTTATTTGCTCGATATCATTAAATGGTAACAGCTTTACCTAGCCGATGGTACGGAACCCTTCGTGCGCGGGTCCGACTCGCACTTGACCGGTTCTTCTTGGTTGAGGTGTCATTAAATTACAAATTACACGTTACGAATAACTGAAGTCATGAAATGTATTAAATCAAGTAGGTATGTAGCGCCTGTCGTGTCGTTGTCTGTTCATTATACTTATGTAAAATATTTTACTGAATTCAAAAAATTAACTATTGTCTGCTAAATAATACGCTTCATCCCGGAAAATAAAGCAGGTATCGCTTGCAAAGGCCCTAAATTTAAGCCGTATATAGGAAGATCACATTTCGCCCTTTGAGGATACAATAACCCGTATTGATCAAAGTACGATGGTGTAAAAATTTAAAAGTTTTTTTTTTTCAAAATTCTGACGAGCCGTTTGTTTTTTACTCTTAGATATTTTTTATTAAAATCAATATCGGAGAGTTTAAAATCCTTATATTATTGGTCGACCATTCGCATAAGGTTTTTGTATGTACCTTCAACAGCTTTACATTTTTGTTTGCAAAATCACCCCTATTTCAACTTCATAAGATTTAGTATTTCTCCTATGTGCTGTCTGTACAATCAAATCAAGAGGCGGCTATAAGATCCACCTAAATTGGTATTAACAATTAGCAATATTGCGAATCGAAACCCTTATACCTCCCAGTCCCACTGAGTTCCATGGTTAAGAATGCTCTGAATGCTCTATATACTTGACCGGTTAAGTGGCGTGACGGGGGTCTTCCATGGCACAGTCGAAGCACTCGAAGCCCTTAACAACGCTATTCCCAACAGCTCAGGTTGATCTTTACTACGAGTAATATCATAAACGCGAGAGTTTGTACTCGTATGTTGGTTAGAAAATGTTTGTTAATATTACACGCAAAAACTACTACTGGATTATGCTAAAATTTTCCAGTAACGTAGCTTAGATATCAGAATAACATTTAAGATATAATTTATCCCGAAAATCCGAGTATTCTTGCGGGTAGTCGTATTATTTTGTATCCCGTGATACATACGATAGATGGCGCTACCTGTTGGTCTAAAGACTGCTCTTCCTACTGAATTAGAGATACATAACTTTTATGGCGAATTTGACTCTTCATCAGTACCTCTAGCACAAAAAACTATCGACTTCGAATCTTTTGCGTATCGAAAGTAACGACACAAAGTTCGTGCTTTGTTTTGTAGTTCTCGTTTTGACCGCGCGAGCGCTGTTTAAGTTTTCATAGTGAATATTTCGATGGCGATACGAACACGCAAACGATTCGAATTCGATAGTTTTTTGTGCTAGACCCACTGGCTTTCATTACTATAAGTTGTCTAAATTACTTCTCCATATAAACTTTATATGCGCACCAAATTTTTTTCTTCGGCCTCGTAAGTTTGGTTTCGGTCGGGCCTAGAAAAGTTTTTGAATTTTCGAACATTGTTGGTTGTGATTCGGCAAGCGTGGTGGTTATGCCTGTACCCATACTAGGTACCCATTAGGCCTCAGCCTCGAATTTCGCGGGCAGCTGGGCGGCAGCGGCGCGGGCACTGCAAATGTAGGCGCCCGCCGCTCGTTCGCGCGACTTGTCCATACATTTGCAGTGCCGCGCCGCTCCCGCGCCGCTGCCCGCGAAATTCGGGGCCGAGGCCTTATTGCTGTGGGAGCTTGAGTTCAAAGATGGAGGCCTTTATCCTGCAGTGGAGTGATAAAAGGCTGTTCCTTTACTATAAATAAATAAAAATAAATAAATATTTAAGACATGCCTCACTGGGCCACACAGAGCCATCTAGTCCCAAATTAAGCTACTATTAAGTACCCTCTCGTATGGGGTACTAGACAACCGATAATCTTACTTATATACTTTTTTTTGTAAATACATACTTATACTACATAGAAAACACACAGACCAGTACAAACAGACATGTTCATGCACACAAATATTTGTACTGTGCGGGGATCGAACCCGCGACCCATGGCTCAGAAGCAGCGTTTACCACCGCTGATCCAAATTGTCGTCAAAACTATAAGTACTATTAAAGTAATGATACACCTACTTACACGCTAAACTAAACAATCTGGCTGCAAGTCTAAAGGCTTAAGCGATGGCTTCGTTCTGCGAACCATTTCCAAATATCTAGATATATTACCTACGCGTTGACGAAACTGTGCTGTAGGCATTATCTATACAACTGTGCAAACAGCGCATGCGTACTAAGTCTTTCATTGCCAAAGCCTTGCACCCGTGATCCGACTGAAAAATACGTAATTTTAAGCTAGAAAAAAAAGTTCAGTATGTATGCGTTATAAACAAAACAGACATGATACCATACTCTTCGCCGTTCAAGCTTTAGGGACTACATACATCCCCTTTGCAACCGAAGTAAATAATAATTTACTCAGAATTTATTTAACTTAACATAACTTCTGATAGGTGCAAATGTATAAAAAAAATTAAGCTATTGCATAGCTTCTATCGCGGGCCTTGAGCGTGGAGACCGAATCCAGAAATTCCGTAACGAAAATAACCTGACCTAACACTCGGGGCGAGGCAGGCAATTTTAAATTTCCGAAATTTAAAAGAATTTAGAAGAAAATAAGGATTTTGACTGTATGGTTGCCTATGGTAACCATATCTGCCAAAATAACAGAAAAATTTAATTACAAAAGTCAAAATTAGAAAATACATAAAATTATAAAATTAAGCTATTGCATAGCTTCTATCGCGGGCCTTGAGCGTGGAGACCGAATCCAGAAATTCCGTAACGAAAATAACCTAACATCCCCTACTCCAAACGGCACAGCGGTGATACTTTTTAGTTTTATAATTGCATAAGTTGATAAAAAATGCTATGCAATAGCTTTACAGCGGCAGTCTCCGAGTGCCACACGTTTTTTTTTTTAATTCTGTCTATAGTTTTCTGAAAATTTACCCTTACGAGCTTGGGGCTTAGGAGATAACTCGGGATGTAAGTTTTATGAAGTTTATAGGCGATATGTTTTGTTATTATAAAATTAAGAATAGGTTTATTAAAGACAAACCTTCTAAGTTTCCTTGTTCATTATTTTTTATCAGTATAAAGGGTGTAAGTATAATATTACATCTGTAGCAAATTAGAACCTTATTACAAGGCAACAAAGATTGATGCAGACAATCATATCTTGAGTAGGGAATCATCCAGACTAATACAGATTGTGTACAATTTATAAGAATAAGTAAAATTGTCGGCATGTGGTGCCAGCACATTGAAATAATAACACTACCCCTTTTCATCCTATCAGAGTCGTAAATAAACGACTCCTCTTCACCATTGGCCACACTACGATCGCCAACCCGCCATGCGTGGCGATTATGGCAAAATCCTCCTGCCTGTGTTTACCAATGGAATGATACATGGCGACCTGCGAGGCGGAGTGGCGTACACACCGGTTTTCAAGGTGTCGGAGTACCGTGGTCCCGGGTTCGATTCCCGGACGGGTCAATGTAGAAAAAGTTTTTCTCTGCATTTTCTCGGGTCTGGGCGTTTGTGGTACCTTCATTGTTTCTGGTTTCCAAAATACGAATGCTTTAAATAGTTCTTCAAATTTCGATAGAATGTGATGTTGTCCATATTTATTTATTTATTTATTTATTATTTATTTATTATTTATTTATTATTTATTTATTATTTATTTATTATTTATTTATTATTTATTTATTATTTATTTATTATTTATTTATTATTTATTTATTATTTATTTATTATTTATTTATTATTTATTTATTATTTATTTATGTTTATACATTACTGTATACATATAATAATATAAGTACTGATTGTGATGATGATGATGAAGTAAAATCAAATGTACAAAAATAGGTAAGTATTTCTTCTAAATGTTATGTTTCAGACTTTAGACTGGCTTTACAACAAAATGTTATTTATTATCTATGCAAATACTTCAGCTTAACCTTACAACTAATGTTAAACGTAAATATGCAAAATGCATTTCAGATAACGTACACAATGACGCACTTATTTCCTACTCCAAACAATAGATTACCGATACTTATCGATTTTAGAAAAACATCTTGAAATCGATCTTGAATTCCTTAAAACATCGACATATCGATAGTACGAATAAATACGTAAATCCTTGTTGATTCATTAAAAATATAGTCTACTCTCGGATTATTAGCTACAATGCAGCAATGTTATTTAGATTAGTTTAAAATAAACCGATGATCATTCGACGAAAAATATACACACAAAAATATGTTCTTGTCGAATAGAAAAAGAGGCCTCTTTTTTTTCCGTCGGTTAAAAGTTTCCTTTTGTGTTAAACATTATCTTTCAGCCAACGAGTGCCTGGTTTCAGGCACGTGAACCTCTCACCGCGTATATATTCCTTACTCCTGCAGTAATAAGGTCGAAAACACACAACGTCCGCCACCATTGAGAACGCCTATAATTACCGCAAATTAGAAATATTAAAAAAAAACGGTTTCATTTATCAAAATATGCAGCGATGAGATTTTAGATAATAATATAAGCAATGTACGAGTATTATGTGACTTTGAAGGATAAAAATTAAGTAATTTCGTTGTAATTTCAAAAATGAGGTTTTCGAAAATATATCGAGTCTACATATTTCAATCGCGTTTTTGAGCAAGCAAATTCAAGATAAAGGACTGATGTTACTTCTTGTTACTTATACTGTAATTCCAGATCCGTTAGTCTTACCATTGACCTATTTATCGCCTTAAATCAGATTGCATTTTTAATTCCCTGAAATGAGGCGGACATAATATCGACGTTTAAGAAGAAGTATTCCATGATTTCCGAATATGGGTCACCTCTAGTCCAAAGTTAACTATTCTATGATAATAATTACTTGCATAGAAGAAAGAATCAGGGCCCTCTTGATAGCTTAAAACTAAATTAGAATTATTATACTTCCTAAAAACTGATAGATCCTGATCCTATGTGACATACAGATTCAGGCGACCTTACCGTCTTACAATAAGGCTCTAAACTACTTAACCGAAGCGCGATAAGGACGCGATAAAAACGTACCTAAGATTTTATTGTTCGTTGTATTGAACTAAAAATATATTTATGCTATTTACTGTAAAATATGTTGTTTCCGCTTAGGTTTTTGTCGTCAACAATAAATTCGTTGGAAAAATTTTGATTTAAAATATCATATCTGTCACAATAAAAATGACATAATAAAAGTATAAGTTAAACGAGACATTTAAAGCAAATAAAATTTGATGAATAATTCACAGTAGATCCTAGGTAAACTCTTTGAAGAATACAAGCAAAGCCGATAGTTTGTTTTTTAAGTCAACCTTTTTTATCGTTATGCTAGGCAAAGGTATCCTCTAATTTCTTTTAATTATCTATAATAGTTATAACACTAAAAAGTACTTGCTGTGTAGGAAACAGTGAATTTATGACTAGACGCTTTGTACTCTGGCTAAAAACGACTATCTGACCTGATATGAATCTCTATTAGATTCCTGTTTCGTCATTTAAGAAACACCTATGATTTTCACTTTTCATACGGTCTTTGCCTTTAAAATTTCTCATATAATTTGTATTTTTAAGCGGTTTGTCAACATAGCGCACAGTCATCCAAAAACTTTTTTTACTAACGTGACCTACTTAACGTGCACCACAAAAAGCCGGCTAATCACAAAAGCATTCGATAAATTTACCTGCACTAACCCGACGACATCAAGGAACTAGACAAAGAGGTTCAAATCAATTCCAGGTCCATAACAGGCACCGATCACGACACGGGACAATGTTAAATTCAGTTAGTTGACACGGAAAATGCAGCCGCGTGCGTACTTACGTGCGATGCGTCAATATCCCATCGACCTCGACGCCGTGTACGTGGTGTGTCAAGCGCGGGGCTGGCTCCTGCCAAGGGCTGGACTCGACCCTGATGCAGCGGAGCCGCGGACACGCGAGTTCGAGGAAGTAAGTCCGGGCCAACTGTCATCGGTACGGAAATCGGGCGGCGGCGGGCGCCGGCGCGAGTACGCCTGCGCCGGGCGCCCGTCAACAGCCGGCCTGCAGCCGAACGGGGAGCCCGACCCCACCCCACGCCTACCCCTTAAATCGAACGTCATATCCCACCACCCCGCCCGCTGTAATTTCTGAAAAGCGCTGACTACCTCGCGACCCTAAAAAATGCATTGCGTAACGGTTTTATAAATTCCCGTCCACTGTTTGTACGATCAATTATCCACCTGTATCGACTGAGACAATAGCTGTAATCAGTTTGGACTGGGGTAATTGCCGCACGCGTTTCGATGTCCACGTTAATTCTGGCTTTACGAAAGTTTTTTATTCTAATTCGTTTTAGTCGCGCGATTTTTCTTCGTATTTGAATGGAGATTTGTCGTACTGATTCATGGAATTTGTTCAGGGACAGGCGTCACTTTGTATTTGAGGTCTCTTTATGTCGCTCTGTCCTGAAAGGGAATTTTATGATCAACTTTTGTGTTGAAATACATTTTTTCAGGTATCAAAACAGGTGGTCGGGTAGTGTTTTAATGTTGTTTCTGGCTATAATCAGTACAGTGTAAATCCTCATTCCCATAATCGCATTCAGCAGCGATAAGGCCGCCCTAATTTTTTAAATTTTTGGTTAACATTTAACGATGTATACTTGATCAATACAATAATAAAAGAGTGGGTTTGTGATTTCTTACTAATTGAATATACGAATTACAGTTAAAACTGCCAATCATACAAATGATAGGTTATGCAAAGTGTGAAAATTGGACTTAAAACAAGTTTAATGGGATTTTAACTAAAATGTACCTATTAAGAGAAAACAGAATGTTCCTAAAAAAAATACTTTTAGATTTTTTTAGGAACATGCTGTCACAAAAAGAGTAAAAAAAAAGGGTTTCGGAATCGAGGCGTATCTATTTTTTGAAAATTCGCTCCCATTGACTAAAAAGTATGAATTTTGCTTGATTGGGTATTAGATAATAATACCTAACAGTAAAAAAACATCCATCATACCATCCACGTAACCAACCATCACCAGTCTCACCAACTTTGCACCGCCAATCTACCCCAACACTGCATAAGGAAAATAAGAATCAATATTTTTTTTAGCGTAATTTTTTAAGACTAAATCAATAAAAAAGTTGTGCGTGTACTAGTGTACACACGTAAGAAGTGAAACTTCTTTATGGCCTTATTTTTCGAAAAATAATCTACATGCAAATTTCCAGAAATTGGTTAAATTGGTTAAATTAGTTAAATTAGTTAAATTGGTTAAATTGGTTAAATTGGTTAAATTGGTTAAATTGGTTATATTGGTTAAATTGGTTAAATTGGTTAATTTTTTTTAATTGGTTAAATTGGTTAAATTGGTTAAATTAGTTAAATTGGTTAAATTGGTTAAATTGGTTAAATTGGTTTTATTGGTTAAATTGGTTATATTGGTTAAATTGGTTAAATTGGTTAAATTGGTTAAATTGGTTAAATTGGTTAAATATTATTTCACTTTACCTTTTTGCTATCGTCTGAACCAACCGTGGTAGGGGCAAGAAAAAGATGGCGCGTAACAGAAAAATGTGACGCTGTGACGCGCAACCGAAAACTTTTTCGTGACGGTCCGAAAACTTTTTCGTGACGGTAAATTTTTTCCAACGCCGATAAAGAAGTTTCACTTCAATAAATTGATAATTTTTTAATATTATTTTTTGCATAGGTCAATAACTTTTGTCGGCCTGTCGGGGTAGCCAGTTCATTATGATTAAACTCGTAGCAAAATGTATTTGGTAAAAACCAATGGCATGACAGGCCAGCGTTCGAATGATCGTCCCTGACATTTAGGTCAAGTTTCTAATGATTATTTGTTATGTAAAATAAGCCAAAACCGCACTGATGATAAGCCTCTTTCTTGAGTTTAAATTTAAATGATTTTATTTTATAAAATCTAAAAAGATATATATGGCGAGTATGAATGGAAATGTTGGAAGGGGAAGGCCTCGACGAACTTATCTTGATCAAATCGGGGAAGTTCTAAAGAAAGGTCAGGTCAAGAGTACCCTAAACCGGCGAACGTGTATGAAAAGATTAATGAATGTGGATGAAGCGAAAGTAGTCTGTAAGGATCGTAGCAAGTGGAAAGATGTGGTCTCTGCCTACCCCTCCGGGAAAAAGGCGTGAGTGTATGTATGTATGTATGTATTTTATAAAATTTAGTTGCTTCAGGGTTCACAACGCTTGCAATATTGCCTAAGTATATATTGGGAACACTAAATAATAGAAAAAAAAACAAATCATCCCCAATTAGCAAAACCCATTGTAGAAAGAAAGAAAGTACAAGTAACTTATATTGTGTTCAAGTGTGCCTAATTTGTAATATAATAAATAATTTTAAAAAAATACTGATGAAAAAAGAAGAGGTTTTGGGTTAAGCGCGTTTATTTATTGGTCCACATTTTTTAACTTTTTACCGGGCTACCTGATGATTATTTTTATTTCGGCAAGGTTCCAAAAATCCCGATGCAATAAAGCACAAGAAAAAAGGGTTGAGAGCCTTTAGATTAAAAAAAAGAGTTCGAAAATCTACTGACGAGATGTTTGAAAAATAAGCCACCAATTATCCAAACCAAACAAGAAATATCCGACAATCATCAAGCACGGACTCAAAATTTATGCTTATTTCAGTCAAATTTTTTTCTTAGAGGTTTTTTTTACCGACTTAGAAAAAGGTACAAGATTGCCAAAATTGCTCGAGAAATTCGGAGATGAAGTTATACTGGCGTGAGACCGAAGATCCATATGATAGGAGGCCTATGTGATGTGTGATGATGATGATGAAGTCAAAGTACTTCAAAAGATCGAAAATAGTTTTATACCCCTCGATTGTGTGTTATTCCAGACACAATTGAAATTAATTGTTATCGCGACTGCCGGCGGTCTTATTATCCTGTAGGAGTAAGTAAACGTTCGAAAGAACAAAACCATTCTCCATACAATCTCGGGCCTGACGTTACAAGGCTGGGAATTGGCCATAAATTAAAGCATATTGAAAAGAATCATAAGCCCTATTTTCACAACTTTCTGCAATGGGAAAGTTACTTAGATCAAGCAATGAATTTTATTTTTTTGTAACCTACCTATATCATGTATTATTTTACTAAAAAATACCATTTCGGTACTTTAACTGGATAAGATCTAGGTTCCTTTTCTATCTATAGGAGATACAGGTAGTAAACAGAGCACTTCAGCAGAGTAGTGAGAAAAATACAAAACACATTAACTTGCGCACGAGTACGAAACATGTTAAAATGTACTCTATGTACGAAACGAAATTAATGAGAGTGAATTCCAATGAATGACAAATGACAATTAACTTTAACAAATATGTATTTTATCCATTTTCTCCACTTGTCCATTGCCAATTTAACAATTTTTTGGAGAAATAGGCAAGTAAAATAAAAGGAATTTTTTGACGATGACGTGAAAAAAAAATTTTTTTTTTCTTTCTTCTAGTGTTGATCCCGAAGTCAAAAACCTTTATTTTCAAAGCAAGTAGGTATTGTTAAAGAAGTTAATCCCTCTATCTACCAAACACCCGACTTACAACAATAAAAAATACCAAACCATTTATTATTTTATATACCAACCTAATACCTACAATGATCTTAGTAAGGAAAATTATAATTAGAAATTAAATTGCATACAGTCAAAGCATGTTTCATGGGAAACCCAAAAAGAGGAACGGTTGGGATAATTTTATTAAATTTCAGCTAAATTCAAATGACTAATTTGTCCTTTTTTTTAGCTTAATACCTACCTGTAACAGTAGATAACGCCCCCCTTAAAACTTCTCTCAATTAATCGTTTTCAATTGACTTGTATCTCAATCTTCATAATTATTCAAATATCTAAACATAGGTACAAACTAATTTATTTAAATTCAAGATAGTTTTAAGACATTATACCGACAAGGTCGCGATTCTCGTTTAGTGCAGATCTATGCCTATTTCCTGATTCCAAATTTCTGAGCCTACTTTCAAAAGGCTCTATACATCTATCCTACTCTGTCAACCGTATTCTGTGTATGTCCATCTCGCTCGTGTGTTTAACGCATTACAACTGATTTGCATTAACATAACGCACTTTACATAATAAATAAAACCGGTCAAGCAGAAGCGAATTCCGACTAGATACGGTGTTGTCCTAATTTTCATTTGACAAATTTAATGATTTAAATATTCAATTTTGAATTATTGTTTTTGTAACGTTTTCAGTTACTTAAAAGAAGCGTAGGCGAACTATATAAATAGTAATATATAAATATATAAACAGCTTTAAGAATTGCGGAGGTCATTGACAGTGAGCAGAACACATTAAGAAGAACCAGTGATGGTTGGCATAAAAAGATTGGAGTGGTGACCAGGCATCGATCCGTGGTTAGGCCCCCCACCAGGTGGACCGACGATCTGGCAAAGATAAGCCGCGGGATGCGCGATGCCCGTGGCATGGTACCCATCGTTGTTGAGATGTCCAGCTGATGGCGTTATTTGACTAAAATGATAATGAAATGCGAAAAATAAGTACTTATAGGTACGTAATAACACCATAGATGAAAACAGAAAAAGCTCATTCTCAAGGAAGGCAGAGAGTGTCAATTTATCAACATAAAAATGTAAAGATGTCTGTGGTATCAAATCTTTTAGTTAGGTACTATAAGAAGGCCATAATCGATTTTTATATTACGCTATTACCTTATTTCGCACTCCCAATAGAACTGAATTGCTTCCAGCTGTACTTTATCTAGGCTATTATGTAAAACAAGTTTTTTTGTCCGTAATTTGTTCTATTCATTGTCTATAAAAGTTGGCAGCCCGTGGCGGCGCCCTAAAAAATAGCAAAATGTATCGAATACAAGTCGCATCGTTCGACCTATTTATCGGCTTCTATTTCAGCAGCTGCATCGGTTGTGGCTGGCAACACTGACCCCATTTCTGGAGTAGTCGCCACTTTTGTTTAGATTTTTGAGGGTTTTTATATAAATAAAAGTTTGACGTTGAAAAGGCGTATAAGAAAAACACCTTTTTATTTTAAGAAGGATTACTTGTATCTTAGCAGCGTTTCGCCTTCGTTGTTTTTTGTGATGGATTATTATTTTAATGAATATTATTTTGATCGAGATTTTAAGGCGATAATTAATATTGTTATCCCTTGCGTAGGCATATAATTATTTTTTAGGTCAAAATAACGTTAAGGTTATGCTGAAAGCCGTGTAAAATAAATCAAGAGTACCTCCAACCACGCCGAATCCTCCCACTGATGTTACACTTTTATCTTAAAATTCTGAGCAAAATTATTAAAGCAAATAGACTAGAAAAAATAAATCCGGCACTCGGTTTTTCTCCATAAATCATAACATAGGTAACCTACATTTATAATCTAAAATATTCGGTTTGGTAGTCATTTGCTTTAAAAATAATTATTTACAATAAATTTATTGGAGACATGAAAGAATATTTTTTATTGATTAACTTTCTGTGTATTCCGAAAAGCCCAGAAGTACACAAAATTGTATTTTTAGATTAATAAGTAATTTTTCAGTAACTCCCGTTTGTGTCAACATTTTAAACAATAAATCAATAATTACTTTATAAAATCAACATAATTAATTATTATTAGAAGTCCACATGAGTCCACAGCTGAAACGATTCATCTATACCTTAAAATAGTTTGTTAGAAAGTGGGCATTGCGATTTTCAGTTACGATTAAATCTGAATTGTTTAGTGATGCGCTGAGTGTTTATCGATTTATTAAAAAATTATACCATGTTCTATATTTAAATACCAGCTTTGTTTCAGTACTACTTGGCGTAGTAAGGCAGTAACAATTGCTGTAGTACCAAAACTAATAAGGTTAGAATCTTGAGTAAGAACCGAGACTTGTCATACGCAGCCTAAGGTCACCCATGGATGCATGGCAAAATTGGCCTTTGAAATACGCAAAGCTGGTGACAGTAAATGGAAAATTATAACCATTTTTCGTTCTCTCTGGATTTACAGATGGAAGTGGAATCATTTGGCATGGGTATTCAATAAAGAATCGTTTGCTTAAAAAGAGTCATATTATCTATAGCCGGTTACTGTGAACTGTTAATTTCTTTGCTGCGCCAACTAACAACGTTCACGAATAAAGGTATTATCAAAATGTCAGACAAACGATTTCTGATATAACGATGATATCGCTACTCATAGGTTTCCAGCAGGACATAGGCCTCCCCTAAGTATACATATGAGCAATCCCGCACCACCAGCAACGTATAAAGTCCCGATAAGTAAAGATTTCCTTAGCAGTAACAGCCTATAATCATCCCACTGCAGGGAAAAGGCTGCCATCATTGAATTCAAGTTACCACAACAATGATGGGTGAACTGGCATAATTACCACACTTGCCAAATGCGGGTTGGTGATCACAAACCAGAGCAACGTTCGAAAATTCGAAACTTTTTGTTGGCCGACCCGCGATTTGAACCTGGGACCCCGAGATCTTGGCCCGGTATTTAAACGACTAAACCAAACGGGGCGTTGCCAACCTAATTGCCTTATCGAACGTAATTCGTCGATATCTTACGACACTCGACAACACTAGTGACAGATGGCCCACATTCGGTTATCTATCTATCTATATTGGGGACGCAAGTGTGACCTACTACCAGACGTACCTACGTAGTCGACCGATGCAACGAAATTTCTCAATAGTTTTGGTATTTTTTGTACATTCAGAACTATTCTTGTGAGCTCTTAATTCTTGTTTATTTAGAATAGAGGTCTGAATATAAGACTATAAATGTTCTTGCAAAAACGCATCTATTTCAACCACATAAGATGCATCAGGGATTAGTTTGATGTGCTGTCGTCTGTACTTGAGATGTAATATTTTAAAAACATCGAAATCTCGTCTTTAGTCTGCTACTGCTGAATATGTATAATGTGTTAAATAAAAAAAGGCTTAATTAAATTGGGTTGAAATTAAAAAGCGTTTCATTCAAGGGATTGTATTTTTATTGTATACTAGCGGACCCGACAGACGTTGTCCTGTCTTAACTATGAATATTGATTACGAAATGGTTTAATAAAAAAAAGTTGCCAATTGTTTTTTTTTCTGGCGTGTATATAAATAGTTTTGTTGATATTCCGACACGGTAACAGGTGACATATTACTGGCCATGTGCAAAATTCAGTTTTTTTACCCCATATTATTGACGATATTTGCAGCACGCATTCTGTCACTGTTATGTCAAACGCCAAACATTAAAAAGTTTAGTTTGTCAAAAAGAGAAGGTTACATTACAAATACAATTTAGTATGGTGATTAAGTTTTCTAAAATTTTCTAATTTTTTAAATTTTTTCTTTCAAAAGAAAATACTCCTGATAATAACAAACAAAACAAAAAAAGATTTAGCAAAATCGGTCCAGCCGTTCACGCGTGATGCGATGACCAAGGGAAATAGGGATTCATTTTTATATATATAGACTAGCAATGCGATTGTTTAACGCTTTGAACCCCAAGAGACAACCGGTTGGTACAATAACAATTGATTTCAATCGTCAAAGGGTTAAAAAACAAAAGACAGTTAAAAAAATAATACAAACTTTTACATTTATAATATTGATAAATTTTGGTTATTTCAAAATATTTTCATTCCAATTTCAGTTATTTATTTTTAATTTTCTGAAATATGTGTCTGTGTTAGAATGTGTGCATATGCGTGTGAATGTGTACACGATCTTCTATTTCTATATATAAAACAAAGTCGTGTCAGTTAAATCATTATAATTAAAGTAGGCTTTTTAACATTTTTGTGTTTTTGGATTTGTCTTTGTCCGAAATATGATCATAAGTATTTATGGCAAGAGAACGTTTGCTGGGTCAGCTAGTAGCAACAAAAATAAACTTATGAGAGTATTAGTTTAATACATAATATACTTACATACAAATAAACCTAGAATAAATATTCAGATTGAACAGCCGTCTATGCCTTCTAATCTCAAAGTATCTATCCCCAGGGCATTTACTTTTCAAATATCATCCGTAACCCAGACAAATAGAGTCAGTGCCTAGTTATTAATGTTTAAATTATAAGCGATATTGTTTTTGGCACCCCGGCAGGCAGATCTGCTAACTTTGCCCAAGGACTCTAGTAGACTGTCAAACTAATTTCTAACCAAACAATGGATTTTCCAAGCGAACGTTTCTTTGTTTGACGTAGTTTGGATCGGGATAATACAGGTTAGTGATACTTTGAATTCGAATATTTTGTTTGATTAATCCTTTAAGCTCTACAGCGTTGAGTCCACCCTTACAAAGCTATAGAGACAGTTTGAAGTAACGTGATTCAGCTGCAGTGCGATTCTCTTAGTGCAAATGCCATAATAGCTTTGATTAAAGCTGCTGCCACAGCAATGAACACACTGTTGGTATTATATGGGTCTAGTATGTTAAGTCTATGCTATGTGTATTCTCTGTTAACGCTGATCGATACCAAACAAAAAGCGGTCGAAAAGCTGTTACAACGTGACAACAGCCATGATCACAGCCACAAGCGCAGTGACGAATCGTATAAGAGAATGCGAGGGCTACAGCGCTATATCAAACACTAGCTGTTGCCCGCGACTTCGTATGCGTCAATTTCTGTTATTATGATCGCGATTATTTTTCCAACATTTTTCACTGATACTTCGCTCCTATTGGTCGCAGCGTGATGTTATAGAGCCTAAAGCCTTCCTCGATAAATGGACTATCCAACACAAAAATATTTTTTCAATTCGAACCAGTACTTAGTTTCCTGAGATAAGAGCGTTCAAACAAACAAACAAACAAACAAAATCTTCAGCTTTATAATATTAAGAAGTAAGATGAGTGAGAGCACGCAGGCTGTCACGCGACTGTAGTAAAGATAGTTCAGTGTCTTTCATAAAACTTTTACCACTTCGTCGGATATACTGATATTTCATTTTTTGTCATAACATCGTGCATTTTTGACCACCGACAGACGAAGCTCACGTTATTGAACCATTATGTATAACATCTTGGCAGTGTTTTTTTATTAATTAAACTAGTCTTAGAAACATGTTAAAAAATAAGACTATCCATTTTAAATCATGCTGTAACGCGCACGGATCTATTTATTATTTTGCTTCAGCCGGGTCCTGGATAAATGAACCTTACAAAGATACGACCGTGTGCGTCACAGCGTGTTTCAAATTGAATATCTTAATCAATATTTTATATTTTTATAAGATACTAGATGACCCGGCAAACGTGTTTTGCCATAAAAATGATTAAATTACTAACATGGCTATTAAAAAATAGGGGTTGGTGATAAAAGGGTAAAAATTTAGGGTTGAATGTATTTTTTAATGCCACATTATAAAAAAAATTAAACAAAATTTAAAAAAAAAATGTTAAAGGTGAACAACACTTATGGGTATGAAAAATAGATAGTAGCCGATTTTCAGACCTACTGAATGTGCATATAAAATTTGGTAAAAATCAGTAAAGCCGTTTCGGAGGAGTAAGGTAACTAACATTGTGACACGAGAATTTTATACATAACATTTAAAAAAACATATTAAAAAATTACACTGCCAAGATGTAATACATAGTGGTAACACAACGTGAGCTTCACTTGTCAGGAGGTTCGTTTTTCATTCCAGAATAAAATTCTCAATCTGGATTTATGTTTGCAACATAAAATATAAAAGTGTAAGTAATTGTGACGATAAAGTATTTTAAGTAGTAATTTTATTTAACCTGTTTTTTAGGGTTCCGTACCCAAAAGGTAAAAACGAGACCCTATTACTAAGACTTCGCTGTCTGTCCGTCTGTCCGTCTATCCGTCGCTCTGTAACCAGGCTGTATCTCAAGAGCCGCAAAAGCTAGACAGTTGAAATTTTCACAAATTGTGTATTTCTGTTATCGCAATAACAACAAATACTAAAAACAAACTAAAATAAATGTTTAAGGGGGGCTCCCATACAAAAAAACCGTTTTTTTTGCCATTTTGGTACGGAACCCTTCGTGCGCGAGTCCGACTCGCACTTGGCCGGTTTTATTAATAGACTTTTCTTTAAATGTTCAGTAAATAATTTATAGAATGCCATGTTCATTGTTCAGAAGAAGTGTTTCAGCAGCCTCTTGTCTCCCCCATTGGCCAAATTGCGGTCAAATTACTCCTTTTGGAGAAGCCTTCGTCTAATAGACTTTATAGGCAGTTTATGATTGTTTTGTAGGCTCTATGTTATAGGTACGTACGTATACTTATACGTATATTTTTCTAAAAGGAAATATATAAATGTACCTATTCTTAGAGAAATTAGAGACCTCAATGTAACCTAAATTTTTTTCAAGTTTAATTACTGGTATTTTAATGTATAACATATAAAGTATTTAAAAAGCTGTTTCATCTTAACTGACTGTCAAACATCTGCAAAGATGTTTCTTTCGGGTGTTTAGGGTGTAAACTCCTAACATTTGATGATACAACGCTGGCTTACAGCGATAAGAATATGCTTGAAAAATTGACGCCTGTGACGTAGTGTCTCGGTGACTAAATGATAAAGCGCCGCGCCCGGCTTGCGAGGAGATGTGGGTTCGAGTCCCGCCTGAGACATAATTTTTCAAGTTTAAATAATGCTATATTATAATTTTATTGCTTAAAATCTTATTATGTCTATACAGGATGACCTTTTAACCACTTTCCAAATTTTTTATAGGCGATCAGTATCGTATTTAGAGCCCAATTATGAAGTAAAAAATGTAAATCAAGATTTCACCCGAAAATATTTTTCGCAATATAGTTTTCAATTTTTTCGGTCCTAGGCCTGATAAGGTATAAAGGGAAAATCAAAAACTTATGAATAGTATTGTAATGAATAAATAAGATACGAATCGCGTAAAAAAAGTGTTGCTAGGCAGCTGTATCAAAAAATTTAGATTTTTTGCGGACATTTTCTAAGTGCATTATCTTGACATTTTTGTACTGGGCTATACCAAAAGAAAAAATACGTCATTGGTTTTTTGTCTCGTAGATTGATATATTAAAATTTGGAAGGTGTTTAAAATTTCACTCTGTATAAAAGAAAGTTGTGTTAGTTATACCGCTTTTAAGTCGAGTACGGCTGCACAGATTTTTATGATTTTGGTGTTATTGGATTCGTATTTATCAGGAATAGAATAATAAGTATTAAAAACATTGAAAGTTAAAGTTAAAAATAAAAATGATTTTCTCCAAAAAAAATTGATGACAATGACATTTCAGCTGTCGAAATCAAACAAATACTATCTGAGGCAATACGAAGTTTGCGGGGTCTAGTATTTATAGTACAATTTTATCACTATTAGCAAAACTGGACATGGACCGCTCAAATAAATAAATATTTAAGACATGCCACACTGGGCCACACAGAGCCATCTAGTCCCAAATTAAGGTACTATTTAGTACCCTGTCGTATGGGGTACTAGACAACCGATAAACTTACTTATATACTTTTTTTTTTTTGTAAAATACATACTTATAAATACATAGAAAACACCCAGACCAGTACAAACAGACATGTTCATGCACACAAATATTTGTACTGTGCGGGGATCGAACCCGCGACCCATGGCTCAGAAGCAGTGTTAACTACCGCTGATCCAAATGGTCGTCAAAATGGAGGAATTGATCGAATCGATAATGGACAGCCTTGTCAGGTGAATAAGGCAAACTATGGATGCGCCACTTCAAAATACTTACCTACCTATTTAAAAACTTAAGTTAAATTTAAAAAACAGGGGCCATTGTAACAAAAGTTTATGACTGATATAATTTATTTGATAATTAGTGAATAGTTAAAAACATAAAACAAAACTGCGGTTTGCATTCTTATCCGGTTAAACACTGGTTTTCACAGAACCGATAGTAAAGGTTGACTGTGATATGAAAAAATATGATTACTAATTTATTCCGTGGCAACATTCTTATTTTTTTTTTTTTTTTTTATTTTCGTTTGGGATAACAAACAATTGCGCAATAAAACATAATACAACAACATTCACAGAAAGACGACTTAAATAATTACGCAACCAACACCATTATCCTCATAGTAATACCACAGTTCATAGACTGTGGTAATACAGACAATAAATAATAATTTGGTACAAGCAAACCTTAGCGAACAAACATTGCTAATATTTAATAAAAGTTATGAGAAGTGCATTAATACAAAATAAAAAAAACAGTTAAGTAATATTTTTTGGAATTTCAAGGATACACTTTATAAATTGTATGGCTGACAAATCAAATAAATCAACACTAGTGAAGTGGACAACAACATCACATACATTGTTCTAATCCCAATTTGAATAACTATTTAAAGCATTCGTATTTTGGAAACCAGAAACAACGAAGGTACCACAAACACCCAGACCCGAGAAAATGTAGAAAAACACATTTTTTCTACATTGACCCGTCCGGGAATCGAACCCGGGACCTTGGAGCAGGCGACACCTTGAAAACCGGTGTGTACGCCACTCCGCCACGGAAGTCGTGGAGTATTCATTGTATGTGTTCATTAACCGCCGTAATGGAGCCCTTTTACCAGCGTTGGTTTGACATTGTTTAGGAGCAAATAGACTACGAGTGTAAGCATCACGAATACGCTGGGAGCGACTAGGTATGCGCAGGTAAACTTGGTTTATAAGGTTATTGCAAATTGCAATCAAATCTGTTACGACAAATCTTAAAGAGTAGATATTTTCGTTGTAAGGATTCAATTTGGTATTTATTGTAGAATGGGTTCCAAACACATGTGGCATATTCGACCTGAGATCTTATGAGTGACTTGTATAACAACAAGTGAGTAGAGGGTTTCTTAAATGAACTACAGGCACGTCTTAGGAATCCAAACATTTGAAAACCCTTTGCAGTGATGTGATCAATATGAGCGGAAAAGTGTAGTTTTGAATCGAAGAGTATACCTAAATCCTTGATCAACGATACTCTTTCCAAAGGTGTGTTGCAAAGCGAGTATAACTACTACTTTGAATGAAGTAAATATTTTTGGTAAAGGAAATAGCTTTACATTTTGATATGTTCAGGTGTAGTTTATTAGCTAAGCGGTAAGCAGTTAATCGATCCAGGTCCTCCTGTAACTTGACACAATCATCAATAAAACTTATTTTACGAAACACCTTAAGATCGTCTGCATATAACAAAAAGTTGCAGTGCCTAAAACATTTAATAATCATTTATGAATATATGAATGGTTCTATATAATCTTCAATATAATCTTATGGTTCCGTATCCAAAGGATACAAACGGGACTTAAATTACTAAGACTCCGCTGTCCGTGTGTCTATCTATCGGTCTGTCATCTAAGTGACTAAACATTACATGGGAGAGTGTTCCCTCCTAATATAGACACTTTCTGTCTCAAATGAGTCTGCAGCCTTAGCATAAATTTATGTATTTATTGAAATCAAATTATTTCCTATTAGATTTGACATTTAATATTTATTATGTATGTTTGGGTTTCGGATGTAGATCTTCTTACCTACCAAACCACTCTTTGATATCCACTGCCATTCGTTGGATGGAACCATGAGCTAAGGAACCAAACGCAATTGCGCATACAACGTTTGTCAAGGCGTCATCGCGTCACCAAAATCCTTGGTGTTGCATAAAAAAACGAAATATTCTAGAAAACATGTAGCATAAACATTCATACATGCGTCAACCTGTGCGCGTTTATCTATGCTAGCGTGCATGCGTTCAAAATAAGTCGAGGGGTGAAGGGGGGAGGGGACCGCGCAAATACGCGGTGCAAGCACACAATGACTGCTCAAGATCGCATCCCGGGTCTAGCGCCGGCACGTGTAAGCGCAGGGACGAATTTGGGGCGTACATGCATTTTTTGCATGTTTTTGTGTCAAATTGTACCTTATTTGTGTGAATAATTAGATATTTCTTTTAATATATTTTTTTTTATAAGAGACGAGTTTTTCTGTGTAAATATTAAAAAAAACTAATGTCATTTTATGCGAAGAGATGCAGGTTCGAGTCCTGCGTGAGATAAAATGTTTCTAGTTTAAATACTGAGACTAATAATATCATTATTAACCTAGTCGTTAATATTGTAGGTAGATTAACAACTTGTGGCACCTAAAGTAGTCAATCTAATGTTGCAAATTATGTTACTTTATCAGTACTATCTTTTTTGGCACCAACGAAAAATTGGTGTATTATTTCACGTTTATCTTCAGGTCTACTTTAGAGAATGTTTTATTTGTATTTTTAAGTTGTAAACTCTTGTTCCTGGCTCTCGAGGTCAATTTTAAATGGAGCCAACTGATATACATATTATCTCATTATCGAATATGAAAAAATCACCAAAATCAGTCAATCGGATAATAAGTTATTCGAGGATAAAATAGGAAGCGTTGAATTGAGAACTTCCTCCTTTTTCTGTCGGTTGAAAAAAAATTTTTTTTAACTATACAAAACATTTTTTTTAATCCTTCATATTATTAATAGGGGTTAAAGTATGAAATTGCCGATTTGTACTGAAAATCAAAATTGTTTATTTTTTAATTTTTAACAATTTTTTTTTTAATCAAAATAGTTGCCATTATTATCTATACATTGCTGCCATCTAATAGGATGGTAATTTATGCCTTTGTGATAGAACTCTGAGGATCTAGACTGCACAAACTGTGTGAAAGCATTTTGTACTGCCTCCTGGGAAGAAAACTTTTTGTCACGTAGATAATTGTCCAAATCACGAAAAAAATGGTAGTCCGTTGGAGCAAGGTCTGGCGAATACGGAGAATGTCGAATGGTTTCTTATTGCAGTTCCTGAAGGGTCAAAACGGTTTCTCGTGCTGTATGAGGTCTCGCGTTGTCATGGAGCAATAATGGTGAAGATCGATTCATGAGTTGGGGCTGTTTTACTGCTAGTTTTGCCAACATTGTTCGGAATTCGGCACAATAGACATCTGCCGTTATTGATTGAGCAGATCGGAGAAAACTATAGTGAATAATACCATGCTGAGACCACCAAACAGTTACCATTACCCTTTTATTGGTAAGTTTTGCTGTAGGACACTGTTGTGGCGTTTGTCCTGGGGTCAGCCATTGCATTTTTCTTTTACGGTTATCATAAAGAATCCACTTTTCATCACATGTCACAATTCGATTTAATATTCCTTCATTTCTGTATCGATTCAACAAGGCAACACAAGTTTCAACACGCGTTTCTTTCTGCACATCAGTCAAATCATGAGGCACCCATTTTTCGTATTTTTTTAATTTATTGATTTGACGCAAATGAGTCAATATCGTGGGTAAGGTTACGTTAAACCATGCCGCTAATTCCTGAGTAGTTTGACTAGGATCGGCTTCCATCATCTCTCTTAATTCATCGTTAATCACCTCTGTGAGCGGTCTTCCTCGCGGCTCGTTCTTCAAGTCGAAGTTTCCATCACGAAAGCGTTTAAACCAAAATCGCACGGTGCGTTCATTAGCAGATCCCTTTCCAAACGCAACATTGATATTGCGGGCTGTTTCTGCCGCGTTACTTCCGCGTCGGAACTCGTATTCAAAAATCACTCGAATTTTCGCAGTATCCATCTTTCTTGTCTAAGTTAAATTACAAAAACAATTGAAAGTCGATATTCAAATGTTTCCCATTTTTTAAAAGAAGAACATCATAGAAACCATGTGAAAAAAGTCTCATTCGAAAACCTCAAACCATAAAGATTATATGTCAATTCAAAGAACCTATTACAATAAAACGGCAATTTCATATTTTAACCCCTAATATTTTCTTACTTACAAAAAATTTAAGCATTTCTCATGTTCTTTAAATTCTAAAAACAAACTCATACATGTACAAAAAAAACTCCCTAAATATATACCATCAGGAAAACTTAAAATAATTATTTATGCGTCATTGAAAACTTTACAAAATGCGGCCCTGTAATCGCATTGTGCGATAACGTCATTCACTCACACACGAAAACGCATAGCCGAATTTCACGGATGTATTTTTCTAGATAACATCGCTGTGTGCGTCGTAGCAGGCGGTTGGAGTGGGAGGGCTATATTCGGTTTCCTGTAGATGTGAGCGAGAGGCGTGCAACTAGTTATATAACGCATTATTTTTATAATTAACAGGCAAAAATTGAGAGATACGGCGACCCTGAGAGCGGCCACTGATCCCAGCAGACGAAATTTTGCACTGATCAAATGTGGGCGGCCTCGACTAGTTAGTTGCACGCCGATCGTATTTGATAGCTAGGAAACTGCTAGGCTACCATAAAACATTTCTCGTTCGACCTCACAGGCAAACATAATAATTTGAAAGCCCTTTATTATTGTATTAAAACATTCCCATTGTGATTTAGCATGCTGTTTCACCGTTTTTTAGCTTGCTTAAGGTTTGTCACTAGAAACAGATTATTAGAATAGGTTTATGCTTGCGGACGAGCGAATAATTTTCGTGGTAGCCCCGCAAGTTTGCGATCCAATGGCTTTGGAACGTAGGTAGGTAGGTACCTATGCAAAAAATATGAGGTTCATATTTCAAATGAAGTGTTTTTTATCGTGTAGGCAGTTACAACAGTCAATATTATAGTTGTAGCTTGACTTCAAAGGACTATGTGAGTAAGGCCGCCTTTTCTGTAAACCTTCTTAGATCTAAACAGAAAATACACTTGCTAAAAAGGCTACACACAACATTACATTAAAAACAAATTTCCTTTAAAGAATTCGTTGATCATGCCATGAAAATGTAGAGTTAAAAATCAGAAAAAGTTAGCGAGAGAGATTACCATAAATAAATGTAGCGATACCACGCAGTAATAAGCCTAATCAAAACACAACTATACATACCTACTGATAAATAAAATAGCCATGATTTTATTTTAAGTATAATGCTTCAGAATAAAATATACTTACCTATTTTAATAACTGTTTGCTTTAGACATGGATAAAATGAAAAACTAGACAATCAGCTCGAGCGACATTGTCATTTTGATAAAGCTCCTTAAACAAAGATTTATAAAAATAGACAATCAGCTACAGAAGAACGTCCTTACCAAATTAACTACTTAAACATTAGGGTGCTATTCCAACTTGGTAGCATTCAGCTTCAATCATTTAGACAACAGCAGTTTAAAAAATTAAAGGTCATTGAATTGATTTTCATCTTTAAGCCCAACAAGTAGAGATCAATATCAATTAAGAAAATTTGACGTTTTGTGGTAGGTTGACTTGCTGTTGTCTATACTGTTGTCTGTTTTTTTTTTAAATTAAAAAAAAATTAAAAAAAATTGCTAATTGTTATTTTTTATTTTGGGCCACAATTAAAAAACTTTTGCACTCTTTCTTAATAATTGTACAAATGTGGAAAAAGTGAATTTCATTTTTCAGCAGTATTATTCATAATGTTTGACCACGTTTTACTGTTTATGGTATAAAACGTTTTTTGTTTGATAGTTCAAAGAAGAAGCTTGACTGAGTAGAAAAATGGGTGTGTCCAGCTACAAATAAAATATTTTGTCACCTACCACAAACTACTTGTTGAATGAATATCCGACATCATGCTAATGTGCGTTCATTAATAATCACGCACTTGACCGGTTTTATTATACGTCTTTGCACAATCATTAAAATCTTAGCATCATTGGTTCGAGTCCTGTCCAGTTCTTTTTTTTTTATAAATAATGGTCTTGCTCTTGACTACATTCTTAACTATACGGTTAAGAAGAAGCCTAAGATGGAGCGAGCTTACCCAGAGGTATTGGTTCTCCCACACACCAGCGGAAGTCAGACAAACTGTTTGGCGCTGGACTCCGGCAGGAGGGTGGTAGCATCCAGGCAGCCTCTTACGAAGCTACCACCGCAGAGGGATCTGTTAGCCGTCATAATTGATTAGAAAACCAAAGATGCCGTTGCCCAGGGTGGACCACTAGGAGGTAGATCCCACCAGATTTATGACAATGATTGTTAGATTTACGACAATGATTGTTCATCCGAATGTCATAACATGCAATGACAATAATATTATTATGTTACATTTAAAAAAAAGTATTTAGGTTGTCTTATTTTTATTCATCATCTAATTAACTGGTCTAAAATTGCTTTCTAACCTAATGAAAAATCACTCAGCAGTAAGTACATTGTATCAAAAGAAAATTCCAACAAAAAAATTAACAGAAAGGAAGTATTTTTTTGTGAAATTTGTTGAATAATTAAATGACTCGCTATGAAGTACGAACCGGACGATGCTGAGAGCCTGGTGAAATAACAAAAGGTTAGCGAAATTAATTAAATCAATAGCCAGGAGTTTGTTTAACCCTGACCGAGCCCTCTGGCTACCAAGGTTGCAAAAAGAGGATCGAAACATCAAGTAAAGATTGTCTCACACTCTTCAAATTGATGTAGACGATCGTTAAGAACAGTTTTTCCTCTTTAGGCTGTCTCAAGTTTGTATGGATAGTCAATAATTTCTTATACAAAGTGTTAGGTTAGGTTAATTAGTGAAATTTCTGACTTCACCATTGTATTTATATTATTATGCATATCGATACCTTCAGGTTCAATTGTCGTATAAACCAAAACCGTACTTTTCAGGAGAGCCAAAAAACGTTTTTTTATTTATTTAAAAAATCATAACTTTTTTATTTCAGAAGTTACTAAAAAATGACCAAGAGAAAACATTCTTAAAATTTTGCGATGGAAAAATCTAAATATTCAAAACATGCCCATCTTCGTTAGTTTTAAAGTTAGCTTGGATTTACATCTTTAAAAAACACACTCGGTGGTTTATACGACGTCCTATAATGGATCTAAAAATATCTCTTTACGTCGTATTTGAATTTTTAGTAAACATGAGATTGCATTTGCTGACGTAAAGACCGATAGATGTAGATTTTTTGGTTTTTACAACCATTGATTACAGTGATTTATTTAAATGAATTAATAAAACATTGTATAAAAGTAATGTAATGTTGACTATAAGCACACTTTTATTGGTTCGAGAATGTATAGAAATATATTTTTAGTGTTTTATCTATATTTGGTTGATGTAGATAAAATAAAATTGCCAAAGTACGAAAATAACTTTCTTTTATTGTTTTTATGTTACAATTTTGTAGCAAAATTATGGCACAACATTAATAATTTTTGTAGAAAAAATAAACATATTACAACTTAAAAGACGAAACTAATATTAACTTCTTTTATGCAATTATTGCAAAAAATTAAGACTTCTTTCCCGGTTCAGGGCTGCCGCCAATAAAATTGATTTCGATTGGTTGTGATGAATTTGAGACTTTTGAACAGGGAGTAGAGCCATGGTGTGCTCGGGAGAAGAATTTGTAGTTTTTTGAGAAGTTTAATGGTGAATTTATCTTTTTACAACTTTCATTATTGCTAAAAGTGACCATTTATGGCAATAATTAAAAGTTTGGGTACTTTTAAAGAAAGAAATTCATTAGAGAGCATCTCAAAAAGTTATAAATTGCTTTCTTGAGTACACTGTGGCTCGTTTTCTGAATTTATCACATTTAGTCGAAGTCGATAGGCAGCGGCACTGGACTTGAAAAACAGCCTTATAGTTATGAAAATAATTCAAAGAAGAAATAACTAATCAACTTTGTTAAAATCAAAAAATAAAAGTTGCTAGACAAGATACGTTTTTAGTGGCTAATAAAATAACATATTAATAACAAAATAAGCCTAGGCCTATGTAGAATATGTAAAACAAAATACTAGTCAATCCGTTCTTCCTCATCTTCTTCATCAGTTAGCGTTAGAGTATCAGGTACATTACTTCCGTGTGATAATTGTAAAAGTCAGTATGAAATCTCTTTGGTATTACTCCATTATCGCAGAGACGTTTTAAGTCCCTATATTTTGCACCATAACCGTGGACTTACGACATTGAAATCTTTGAATGCGTCTTAACACTCTTAACGTAAAAACCATTTGCAATTATCATAGAGTTTTACGCCCGTGCTTAAAAAAATGTATGGTCATTACATCTTAACAGAAATACCAAAAACAACCACTCGGCTTTACACTGTTTTTATCGAATTGGTTTAACTTTTCGGCAATGATTTTTTAGGGTGTATAAACATTTTTTTTGCGAATTTAAACATTTCGGATATACAGATCGATAGAAAAAAAAAATCTGATCAAAATGGTATATTTAACTCGATTTGGCCAAAATGGTTTATACGCCAATTGAACCTGAAGGTATCGATATGTTATTCTAGACTGGTTTGGGCTTTTATATTATACCATTGATTTAACACCCTGGTGACTTTTTTTCTGCGAAATCATACTTTGAAGGGGTTAAAAGTTGGGTGATCGAGTATACTAGGAATCAATAAAATAAATAAATGTAGAGAAAATGACACACATTGTCCTGACCACAAAGTAAGTACATAACTATTTAAAACACTTCTTTTGGGGTGCTGGAATCTACCTCCTAGTTGTACCCTGGGCTACAGCATCTTTGGTTTTCTAACCAATGACGGCTAACAGATCCCTCTGCGATGGTAGGTTTCGTAAGAGGCTGCCTGGATGCTACCACCCTCCTGCCGGAGTCCAGCGCCAAACAGTTTTACTGTGTTCCGCTGGTGTGTGGTAGAACGAGTATGAGTCTTTCTGGGTAAGCTCGCTCCATCTTAGGCTTCTTCTTAACCGTATAGTTAAGTATGTAGTCAAGAGCAAGCACATTATTTATAAAAATTAAAAAATAATAAAAACTCAGACCAGAGCAAATATTGAAAAATCCTTGTTTTCTACATTGATCCGTGCGGGTATCGACCCGGAACGACCACGAACGAAGTGTACGACACTCAACAACCACGGATAAGTGCATTAAATCCAATAAAATCCTGTTCTACTACAAAATAATGTGAGCCATTTAAAGAATGCTTTCCCTTTTCATTTACTATCTGTCGTATAAGCTTATAGCTCATTTCATTCCTAAAATGCTTACTCATTAATAAAAAAGATAGTATATCGCATAAACGTAGAATATAACCTAAATCTATGGTATATCGTTAAACCAAAGTGAGAAAGAAACAGATAGATGAAACGCAAGAGAGCAGAAACACAGAGAGAAAAGTTGCGCTGCAGTGCTGATCTTATCCGGACCTGATTACGATTAGTGTGCGGCTACCTTTAACGTTCAGAGAAGACTGTCAAATACAGAGAACTAATACTAAAACCCTGTTTCAACAGAGGCATTCATTATTAATCGAATTATCGAAGATCAACGACTGTTCAAGCACCGCAAATATCTAAGTGTTCATTTATACAGGTCACAAATAATAAATAAATAAATAAATGTGGACAACATCACATACATTGTTCTGACCCCAATTTGAATAACTATTTAAAGCATTCGTATTTTGGAAACCAGAGACAACGAAGGTACCACAAACACCCAGACCCGAGAAAATGTAGAAAAACAATTTTTTTCTACATTGACCCGTCCGGGAATCGAACCCGGGACCTCGGAGCAGGCGACACCTTGAAAACCGGTGTGTCGCCGCCACGGAGGTCGTCACAAAACTTTAACCCATGAAAATCGTGAAATATTAAGGCACCAATCTGGAGTCGATGCTGAATGGTGATTGCCTGTCGACTTTTTTGGCACCGATTTCAAATTGGTGACCATTTTCATCTTTTATATTGTTGAATTTTTTTTGCATATTGTATAGTATTTTTTACTTTACTTTCCTTCGGAGTGACTCTTTTATTTTAATTATAATGGTCAAAAACAATTATGAGCTACGAACAAAAAAAGGTAGAGTCTATCCGGTTTTATGCTTTTAATATGTGCATACACATACGACCATTTGGATCAGCGGTAGTAAACGCTGCTTCTGAGCAATGGGTCGCGGGTTCGATCCCCGCACAGTACAAATATTTGTGTGCATGAACATGTCTGTTTGTACTGGTTTGGGTGTTTTCTATGTATTTTAAGTATGTATTTACAAAAAAAAAAGTATATTTATGTAAGTTTATCGGTTGTCTAGTACCCCATACGACAGGGTACTTAATAGTAGCTTAATTTGGGACTAGATGGCTCTGTGTGGCCCAGTGAAGCATGTCTTAAATATATAAATATATACACACACGCTGTGTCAATAGTTTGAAAATCTATTTTCGCTATTGCTTATGATCTTTATTGCGTCGTTATACTTAAAGTAAAGAAAATCATATATTGAGAAAGTTTGAGACTATATCTAGTACTTTATTAATTTTAACAGTACCTTAATCGACACGACCAAAGCTTATTCATACTCATAAAAAAAATTGCATACCAACGTCAAAATAACTTATTTTTCGAAATTAAATTGGAACCCACTGTGAGGTATTTTAAATAAATAAATAAAGTAGTAAGTAAAAGTAAGTAACAGCCTATAATCCTCTTCCTCTTTCCTGTCGGCGTGACGCCAGAATTTTATGCACTCTTTTTTCTATATTGAACGATCTAAACTCCCCTTCTTATCTTAAATCCCAATTTTCTCTTCTCAGCTCGACCCATTCGCGCCAGTTGCGCTCTTCCGACAAACTCACTCTCTCTATTCCTTCTCACCGAACTGGTTTTGTCTCAAATTCTTTTCTTGTTAAGTCCATTCGGCTTTGGAACTCATTGCCCGAAAGCATTAAACAAGCACCGAGTAAATTTGCTTTTAAGAAACGTGTTAGGTCTTACTTCTTAGGTAAAATGCAGTAGTCGTCATTTACTTTGCTTCCACAGCAGTAGTCGTCATCTTATTCTTATTTATTTACATATTTTCTATTTATTTAGTAATTGTATGTAGTTTATATACATATATATTGTATTGTATATGTAGTATATTTTGAGTATATTATTATTATTATTATTTTTGAAATTTTTTGTCTTTTAATCTGCTTTTTATGTCGCACCACCCACAAAATTATTTTTGCTTGGCCCGATGGACGACTGGGAGAGAATGCCTTAAGGCATTAAGTCCACCTGTTGTACTTCATTTTAGTGTTTGTGCAATAAAGTTTAAATAAATAAATATAATCATCCTACTGCAGGGAAAAGGCCCCATCATTGAATTAATCTTACCACAGCAATGATGGGTACAGGCATAATCACCACGCTTGCAATGCGGGTTGGTGATCACAAACCCGAGAAATGTTCGAAAATTTGAAACTTTTGGTTGCCCGACCAGGGGATCGAACCCGGGACCCCAAGATCTTGGTCCGGTATCCAAACCACTAGACCAATAAATAAAGAGTAACATAAAAATTGAGTTTCCTATTTTGTACAAATTTCTTATCCAATTGACAGTGCTAGGTGTTGCAAACTGTAAATATATTTTTATAGAAAGATAACTGTATGAACATGTACCTATTTAATAAGCTCATAGCATGCTTTTAGTGTGTCTGTGCTAACAATTCGTTCACTTCAGAGTGTGACCATGCAATTCTGTTTGTATACTGAATGAGAATGTACAATGTGTTAAATGTCGATAAGTAATATATAAACATTGAAGGCGTCAAAATCCAGAGACGTAGACTATAATAATACATGCCTGGCCGGACGTTGATGATCAAACGTCAAGAACAGTCTTCAAATTTAACAAAACATCATCAAAAAACCAGGTTATCTAGAAAAACATGACCAAATGTCTTTATTCCCACTAGTTCTGTTGGACAGTTCTGTTGACAGAACTAATGGGAATTTTTTCCCACTAGTTCTGTTAAAAGAACAAATGGGACTCTTTGTTCCCACTAGTTGTATAATGAGTTAGACGAAAGCACCATACCATTTCTACCAATCATTCCATTCATGAGGTACAACTGGGGAGTCAAACTCGACACAGCTAGGAATGTGTAAGACCACCTTACCATTTACCTTTTAAATAACACGTTTTGAGTATCTATTTAGACTAAAACAAAACTGTGAATATGTATAGAAATGTAAGAATGATAGTAGTGGAAATCATAAAGGGGCATATTTTACGATAATTCAATTGTTTATTTTTATAATACCAAATAAATAGCTATTATGGTACTAGTTTTTGTGAATTTGAAGAATCAGACTAAAATCCTTACGCGAAAAAACATAGAAAAGTGGTTTTCTTTATTGATTTCTCCGGGATTCGAACCCAGGACATTAGAGCTGGCCCAGGCCTTAGGGCTGGCGACCTTTTTTTATATTTAATGGGCTTGCTCTTGACTACATACTTAACTCTACGGTTAAGAAGAAGCCTAGGATGGAGCGAGCTTACCCAGAAGCCGCCTATTCACTCTTGCTTTAAAAATTTTAGGATTATAATTTTTCGGGAAAACAGACGCAGGCAGGGCATTCCACTCCTTGAACCCGTCCTTAAACCACAAAACCAGAGTCCATAATTACAGTGTGGTTATAAATAAAAGATAATGTAGAAACCATAGAATAGTATTATCACATAATTATGTGGAGTTTAGTGAGCTTTGAGTCATTTATATTACAACTTGAAAATAGCTAAAAGAAGTATAGACAAAAAAAGATGATAGTACCTATGCTGTCGTCCTTGATTTTTTGGCGATATGAATATTTTTGCACACGTTAAACGCATCCTACAATAGAGGTTGAGACAGTAGCATTTCTTTCTTCTCATCACTACACTACACACATTTTGGGCAATGCATGATATCGAGAAATAGTAGGCAATCATAAATTCGTGCGCATCACAGCGTGTTCCAAAATGAATAGTCTGAATCAATATTGTATTTCTAACATTATTTCATTAATAAAATAAAAATGACACTGCCAAGATGTTATCTACACTACTATTACGAAGAGGAAAGATTTGTATTTGTGTATGTGTGTGTATGTTTGTAATGAATAAACTCAAAAACTGCTATGCCGATTTCAAAAATTCTTTTACCATTGGAAAGCTTCATTCACCCTGAGTGATATAGGCTAATTTATTGCTAGAAAAGATTAGGGATCCTTATAAAAAATCTTATGTCCACCAAAGTTAAAAACCAAAACTTATTCGTGTTTAATCTGAAACGTTAAAGATGACTTATTCTTCAAAATTAAATTGGAACCCACTGTGAGGTATTTTTAATAAATAAACCACCCGTGCGAAGCTGGGACGGGCCGCTAGTACATAATCATACAGTACATTTGGGGTGGTGGGATCTACCTCCTGGTGGTCAACTCTGGGCAAACGGCATCTTTGGTTTTCTAACCTATGATGACGGCTAACAGATCCCTCTGCGGTGGTAGGCTACGTAAGAGGCCGCCTCGATGCTACCACCCTCCTGCCGGAGTCCAGCGCCAAACAGTTCTTCTGTGTTCGGCTGGTGTGCGGGAGAACCAGTACCTCTGGGTAAGTTCGCTCCATCTTAGGCTTCTTCTTAACCGTATAGTTAAGTATGTAGTCAAGAGTAAGCCCATTATTTATAAAAAAATAATAATAATAATAATAACCCCGCAGGGCAGCTTGTGGCGAGCTGTTGGGCAGTAGCGACCCCACGGACCTGATTGCTCCCGGGAGTATCCCTGTTCCTCACCTCTGGCTTGCCTTCATTGGTCGGCCGGAGTGAACACTGACGAGAAACATATCTCCTACCTCTTGCTTGCCTTCATTGGCCGGCTTGAGTGGAGAGTCGCTAGAGCAGAAATGCTCGGAGAAAGGAAGTATTCCAGTAAGATGCTTGTAGGGATCTTGAACGGATTACCGGGATTGTTCTGAGAGCCGTGTAATACCTATATCTATACCTCTCCACTCCTCAAGCACTTCAGGCTATGTTGCCCCCTTATCGCTACGTCACTATGTGCTAGCGGCCGTTTTCGGGGGCCTCTGCGAGTTGGCTTCGGCCCCTCGTACGCCTTCCAAAGGTCCGGGACTCCATAGTCCCGTGATTGGGAAAAGACCAACATAATAATAATAGTTAAATAACGTGGGCTTCGTCTGTCAGACGGTTATTTAAATGCACGGTGTATTTATAAACAGAATGCCTAGCTGAAAAAGTAAGTAAGAAACTGATGATTGCATCTGTGATAAATTAACGAGCCATGTCATTTTCAGCACCAAGATTTGTTTTTACATAAAGGTAATCGAAACGATTTTGATGTTCAAATGCAAAGCATGACCACTCACTCTAAAAGGAAAAACAGATTGTTGGTTACGGAAAGTAATATCATGAGGAATATTCTTCGAATCGAAGCATCGCGCGAAACAAGCTTTTATCTATCTATATACATATTATAAAGCTGAAAAATTTGTTTGTTTGAACGCGCTAATCTCTGGAAGTACTGGTTCGATTTAAAAAATTCTTTTTCGTTGGATAGTCCATTTATCTAGGCAGGCTTTAGGCTATATAACATCACGCTGCGACCAATAGGAGCGAAGCATGAGTGTAAAATGTTGCAAAAATAGTCACAATCATAATAATACAAATTGACGCGGACGAAGTCGCGGGCAACAGCTTGTAACATATAAATTGGGTAATAGTGCCATAAGATTTGAAATAAATGATTGTTTTTTAAAAGTAAAAAAATAATTATAAGTGAAAATATAATAATATTAGTCTAAAACATTCACTTATCAGTGCAACGATGCAGAGCTAGTCTGTGTATAGCAACTACTGATAACATTGTGTTTCTTGTTGCCTTTTCATAGAGACAAAAGATAACTTGTTTCAAAAACTAATACCTACATGTTGAGTTTGAATCCTATAGTAATAATAGGGGTTAAAGTATGAAATTGCCGATTATTTTCCCACTTTTATTTTGTTTATAGCTCTTAAGTATAGTCATATTATTGCGTAATTCTTTTTGTATTGTATCAAAAACTAAATAAAGTAACTTTTGACTAAAAAAAAATGCAATACTAGTGCCTATTACTTCAAAGGAAGTCGTTGAAAAGACCCCTTACAATGTGTCAGCTGACCTTCTTGCTTCAATTAAGTATATTGTATTATAAACTTTGATTTTCAAAAATTTTAATACTATAATGCGTAGCTTTATAACCATCTAACTTTCACCTTTAATTGCATCGAAAACGGTTCAGGCGTTTTTAAAAAAACTAAAAAATTGTTAGTATGGAAAAATTACTTTTCTCGATTTCGTCCATACAAAACGGCAATTTCATATTTTAACACCTAATATTACTTTAGCATCTATTTAGTAATCGGCGGTAGTACAGGGTATTCAGCATTCTGTTCATTGTTATTGTTTAATCTTTGGTAGGTATATGACTAGATAACTTAGTATGATAATTTTAAGAATGTATGATTTAAAAACGGTTTTTGTTTATGCGGCTTTGCCCTGTCTGAACTTACTGGTAATGTTTATATTGGCTCATATGTTAAAATTACATAGTGCATATTATGATTCGGCAACAGTCGTGTAAAAAACCAACATGTGTGTTCGTATTGTCTTGAGGCGATTTTGAACTTGTGCGGCCGTGAACTCGTTGGGTTGCGTCATCCCGTTTTGGTTGCATAAGATTAACAAAAACGCTTCCTAGTATTATTTACTACAATATTTTATTTAGATTTTGTGGTACCAACACTTAATATTAATTGTACCGCCCCTTCTCTGACGCACCGTTGTTCTAGTGGGTAGCGCTTCAAGCCCCAAGAGACAACCGGTTGTCTCGATAACAATTGATTTTAATTGTGTCTGGAATATCCGATCGTCAAAGGGCCAAGATTTCGGTGTCCCGGGTTCAATCTGCGGCTCGGCCAACAAGAGTTTCGTTTTTTGAACATTGCTCGGACTTGTGGTTAGCAACCCGCATTTGGCATTATGGTTATGCCCGTACCCATCATTGCTGTGGTAACTTGAATTCAATTATGGAGGCCTTTTCCCTTCGGTGGAATGGTTATAGGCTTACTTTATTTTATTTTTTTAACCCTTCATCATTATCGCTAGAGACGACTTAAGGAGTACTGCCAGGAGAAGACGAGCAGCAGTGACATCTCTCCACTGCGCATCTCATTAATTAAACTGCGCCCGCCTGCTTATAGGGACTATAGAGAGCTATGTGCTAATCCCAATAGATTTCATTGTGTAATTTTAACAACATGATGTAATTTTTTGATTATGCAGGTGACTTTTACATAACCTTCGATAATTTTTATAGGCTTAACCTACATTTTTTTTCTTCATATTTTTTTCTTCATAAAAAGGCTCTGTCCAGTGTCCCAAAAAGGCTAGGGTGTTGTATCAAAATAAAACAATCCGTAGCTAGTAGTAAGAGTGTATTTCCATATAACGTTTACTTTGCCTATATAAAACTGCGTGAGGCAAATACAACCGCGATTTAAGTGGTACACAGCGCCATCTAGTGATACTCGAGAGTAAACTAAATGGTATCGAAACAAAGTATTGAAAATCATTTTTAAAACATTATGTGACATTATTTTTAGACTGCAAATTAGACAGGCTCTAAATACGATACTGAAATCGAATTTAGAGCCCATTTATGAAGTAAAAAAAGTAAGTTAAGTTTTCACCCGAAAATATTTTTCGCAGGATAGTTTTCAATTATTATTACGGTCCTAAGCCTGTTAAGGTTTGAAGGGAAAATTAAAAACTTATGAATAGTATCGCAATGAATGAATGAAACGCGCGTCGCGTAAAAAAAGTGTTTCTAGGTAGGAGGCCGTTTCAAGAATTGTAGATTTTTGGCGGACATGTTCTCGGTGCTTTATCTTGACACTTTTGTACGAAATACCAAAAGAAAAAATACGTCATTTGTTTTTCGTCTGTTGTATTAAAATTTAGAAGGTGATTAAAACCTGTATTTTAGGGTTCCGTCAAGTATTTCGCTTTCCAAAAGGATTCCGTCATCAAAAAGGTTAGAGAACCGTTGCAACATAATAATATTTTTCTCAGCGGTAGTAAACGCTGCTTCTTAGCCATGGGTCGCGGGTTCGATCCCCGCACAGTACAAATATTTGTGTGCATGAACATGTTGTTTGTACTGGTCTGGGTATTTTCTATGTATTTTAAATGTAGGTATGTATTACAAAAAAAAAGTATATCAGTAAGTTTATCGGTTGTCTAGTACCCCATACGACAGGGTACTTAATAGTGGCTTAATTTGGGACTAGATGGCTCTGTGTGGCCCAGTGAGGCATGTCCTAAATATTATTTAAGTCTTGTGGTGCTGGTAGTTATATGGAAATTATAGCACTTCCCCTTCTCGGGTGTAGTTAGAGACTAAGTACCTACCGCAAGAAGAAAACGAGCGTCTTTAAATCACCATTGGCCAAAACCGCTTGCCAAGCGTGGCGATTGTGACAAAATCCTCCATTTTAAGTGGCCTGTGTCCACTGTCCAGCCGTGGACTAATGTGGGTTGGTGTTTATGATGTAAGTAAGGTTAACCAAATATATCAAACGTGAACTTGAATATAAATCATAAAACAGTAATGCGACAACTAAACTGTTTGCTGTTATCACTGTTATTTTAAGGCGCATAAGAGTGTTATTAGCGTAGCAGAATGAACGCATAGTTACGTAACTCGCTCAAATCAGCGTTCACGGTCATGGGTAGTGGGTACCGCAGCTGATGCCATCAAGATGAGGAAACAATTCTATTACATAACCAGTTTTGTTAAGTTGTGTTTAGGAACTACTTTTTCTCTATGCCATTGAAATTCAAACGATAACGTTGTCTTAACAGTGAGACAAATATTTATTCCATATTAATTTTAACGCCCCGTCGGTCTAATGGTTTAAATACCGGACGAAAATCTCGGGGTCCTGGATTCAATCCCCGGGTCGGGCAAAAAAACTTTCGAATTTTCAAACATTGCTCGGGTTTGTGATCACCAACCCGCATTTGGCATGCGTGGTGATTATGCCAGCACCCATCACTGCTGTGGCAACTGGAATTCAATGATGGAGGCCTTTTCCCTGCAGTAGGAATATTAAAGGCAGTTTCTTTACTTTTTTGCATTTTTACTTTAATAGATACATTCTTGTTTTGAATTATCATGCTAACAGTATTATACTCGTATTAGGGGTTAAAGTATGAAATTGCCGTTTTGTATGGACGAAATCGAGAAAAGTCATTTTTCCATACTAACAATTTTTTAGTTTTTTTAAAAACGCCTGAACCGTTTTCGAGGTAATTAAAGGTGAAAGTTAGATGGTTATAAAGCTACGCATTATAGTATTTAAATTTCTGAAAATCGAAGTATATAATACAATATACTTAATTGAAGCAAGAAGGTCAGCTGACACATTGTAAGGGGTCTTTTCAACGACTTCCTTTGAAGTAATAGGCACTAGTATTGCATTTTTTTTTTAGTCAAAAGTTACTTTATTTAGTTTTTGATACAATACAAAAAGAATTACGCAAGAATATGACTATACTTAAGAGCTATAAACAAAATAAAAGTGTGAAAATAATCGGCAATTTCATACTTTAACCCCTATTATTATTAGTATTAAATAGCTAGTGCTATTTTAATAGCACCACTTCTTCTTTTCCTATGTGTCGTAAGTAGCACGACAACGACTGTAGGAATATTACCAAAATATTGATGAATGAGATGACAATGATGATGAGTAATAGCATCTTCATCAGTAAATTAAGCCACGTCTATAAGCTGTTCTCGAGAGTCCTCACAAACCGTCTTGCCGCGAGATTTGACGCCTTCCAGCCACCGGAACAGGCTGGGTTTCGAAAAGGCTTCAGCACCGTAGACCATATTCACACAGTGAGGCAGATTATGCAGAAGTCGCAAGAGTATAATCAGCCGCTGTGCCTAGCATTTGTGGACTACGAGAAAGCCTTCGACTCCGTAGAAACCTGGGCTGTTCTGGAATCATTGCAGCGATGCCAAGTCGACTGGCGATATGTGGAGGTACTGAGAAGCCTATACAGAGCAGCGTCGATGTCCGTCCAAGTACAGAGTCACAAGACGAAATCCATTCAGTTGCTCAGAGGGGTGAGACAGGGAGATGTCATCTCTCCGAAACTGTTCTCCAACGCACTGGAAGATGTCTTCAAAACACTGGACTGGAACGGACTGGGCATCAACATCAATGGCGTATATCTCAGCCACCTTCGCTTTGCCGACGACATAGTATTGATGGCAGAATCGGTGCAGGATTTGCAGAAAATGCTGCAAAGCCTTAATGCTGCTTCAACGTCGGTCGGTCTCCGGATGAATTTGGACAAGACCAAAGTCATGTTCAACGACTTTATCACTCCGGAGCCGATCTTGATCAACGGTGAAGCGCTCGAAGTTGTCCAAGAATATGTCTACCTCGGGCAGATATTGCAGTTAGGTAGAGACAACTTTGAACGCGAAATCACAAGAAGAGTGCAGCTGGGTTGGGCAGCGTTTGGGAAGTTGCGTCATATCTTCTCGTCGTCACTACCGCAATGCCTGAAGAGTAGGGTGTTCAATCAGTGCGTCCTACCCGTCATGACATACGGAGCCGAAACGTGGAACATGACGGTCAGGCTGGCCCACCGACTGCATGTCGCTCAGCGAGCTATGGAAAGATCTATGCTCGGTATTTCGCTGCGGGATAAAATCCGTAACGAGATTATCCGGCAGAGGACCAAAGTAATGGACATAATCCAAAAGTGTAGCAAGCTGAAGTGGCAGTGGGCTGGCCATATTTGTCGCAGAACCGATGAGCGTTGGAGTAGACGGGTTCTCGAATGGAGACCACGTCTCGGCAAACGTAGTGTAGGACGCCCCCCTGCCAGATGGACCGATGACCTGAAGAAGGTCGCTGGTAGTGCCTGGATGAGGAAAGCGGGGGATCGTGCACTGTGGCGTGCCCTTGGGGAGGCCTACGTCCAGCAGTGGACTGCAATAGGCTGATTGATTGATTGATTGATTGAATAGCATCTTCTCTTTACCTGTGACCAAGCCGTATCGCCAACAAGATTCTTCCATCGCCGTAGGCTTGAACCAGCAACACTACAACACTCTGATCGCTCAAAATGTAATAGTTAGTTACACTTTCCGGATTTCAAAACATGCTCAAGCATAGCCCGATTAGAAACAATACAAAGCACTTCTAGACATTGTCATTCAAACTCAACCAACCGACGCCCACTGCTGACTGGGATAAGGCCTCCCATAAGGATCCCTAAAGCGCCATATTTTCCTCCTTCCATAACTCGTCGTCTAGTAACTAGCGTTTGCCATTCCAAAAACCTTTGGTTCTTCTCACATACGTCTACTGTGGTTTCGACTCACTGACATATAAAATTAAATGTTTAATATAATAACCTGTTTAATATAGAAACTTAGTAAAATCCCTAGTTTTATTTACTTTATTAAAATAAATGTGGACAACATCGTACTCGTATACATTGTTCTAATCAGAACTAATTAAAGTAGTCTTATTATCTATGGAAATCAGAAACAACGTAGGTACCACATACACCCAGACCCGAGAAAATGTAGAAAAACACGTTTTTTCTACATTGAATCCGGGAATCGAACCTGGGACATTGGAGCAGCAACACCTTGAAAACCGGTGTGTACCTACACCTTTCCGCCACGGAGGTCGTCGTAGTTAAGAGTAAATTCAATATCAGTATTTATTAAAAAGCATTCAGTATCTGCCCATAGATATATATATTTACATCTGGATAAGACGCTAGACTCGTCTAGAGAACGTGCCTACCAAGTGTGGTGGTTGTGACAAAATCCTTTATTGGGGAAGCCTGTATTCCAGAGTAGACTTTGTGGGCTGATGTCGATAAAGACACTTTTTTTTTATAAAAAAACTTGACTCTACGGTTAAGAAGAAGCCTAAGATGGAGCGAGCTTACCCAGAAAGTGGCAATGGTTCTCCCACACACAAGCGGAACACAGAAAAACTGTTGGGCGCTGGACAGGAGGCAGGAGGGTGATAGCATCCAGGCAGCCTCTTACGAAGCCCACCGCAGAGGGATCCGTTAGCCGTCATCATTAGTTAGAAAACCAAAGATGCCGTTGCCCAGTGTGGACCACTAGGAGGTAGATTCCACCACCCCAAACAATAGTAAGAGAGTTAACCAATAAGTTCACCCATGCGACTTGTAATTAGAAGTTAACGAACACAATCATCCCCCAAGTGCATCCGACGGGTGTCATTTAATTGTGAGAGACGTGCTTCACTTTACAACAAGGGAAGGGCGCTTCCACCTTTTTGACTTCTATGTACCCAGAACCCTGGTGTGTGGAAAGTCCCTGATATATCCCTTTACTGCTCATATTTATTGCAAACACGGTAACATGTTTAATATAAATAAAAATATCCTGTTGTCACGTGCCATATCTACCCACACATGTACCATTGTACATAATAAGATACTCGAGTTTCATGATATACCACCTCGGCTACGGAAGGGTTATGTACTGTGTAATAAATTATGTGCCGAATCATAATGAAGAGTCTAGTTAGTACATTTTGATCCACATAATCAATAGGCCGTAGAATCGAGACCTGGCCGCCTGTTCGTAACTATGGCAACCGAGCTGTGTTCTCAGAAACTCCGGTAGGGCGTATCTATATGGGGAGTTTCCAACCATGCATTCAATTATCTAGGCTCAATAATATAAGAAAAACTGTTTCCATGGCAACCAGATAACGGGTTATGTAAACAAACTTATCAAACAACTTTGAAAGTTGTCTGGAAGAAATCAGTTCTAACAAAAGCTAACATGCTAGAAAGGTCTCTATAGTCATCCTTATTCTGTGTGCAAAAGGCGATATCCATCCATCTTACTATTTTAAAATCATATACATCAATACCCAGTATTTTGTCTTTTTATCAAAATGTTGCTCATTTAGAAAACTATGTTATAATTGGTTTCAATGATCAAAACGTGTCTTCTGGCCATGAGTTTACGGATATCAGTTAAGTGACAAGCGTAAGTGTCATAATAACCAGGAGTTAAGTATTTTATAAGTAAACTGGCTGACTACAGGATTGTTCAAGCGTACCCCAAATAGAAATTGAATCAATCAGTAGAAAAATGGTCTAAACGATTCGGTTCTTGTGTCTAGGAAGGCCAGTCAGATGTCAACGCTTGTTATGTCCACGTAACTACCCGATATTCTGGCCTTAAATAAATGTGAGCCGGAATATCAGATGAGTAATTTTGAATATCCACTGTGTTTTATAAGTAATCAACACATAACAACACAACCAGGCAGATATTAACAAGCGAACGATGACGAGCACTTTTTTCAATCGCCTATAATGAAAGAGTCAAGGTTTTTCTCTGAATGCACCAAAGCAAACATGTTTTCGCTGATAGCAAATTATCTTGTTCTAATCAGTTAAAACTTTTTTTAATGTGCAAATTTATTAATCTTTCAGGTCAATATTTTTTATTTATTTATAACCATTTAAAAATTATAAAGATACCTATATGGTGTCAGTCAAATAAAAAGTCTGTATGTCTGCGCCAAGCTTTAATTCACAAATTTAGGGTCGCCTTAATTCTGATAATTTCAACTTGAATATAGGCGTAGAACAGTAGGTAATATCCGTATTATTACATCATATTTGGTTATGAAAGTGGTAACATAATTAATTATTAAGATAAGAACTCTATTTTGAATCCTAAGAACAAAACTTTTCTTAATTGGTTCTGGGTGAACTGGTAAAAGTTTTTGACATATCAATATAACTAATAATATCTTATAATAGATATATTGCGTACTTGCTGCAACTACAATAACAAATTTTAAACAGCTGATATTCTTCTTAAATATAGGTAATGTGATTTGTCCTGTGGCGGCGCACATAGGTAGCTTAACGCATAACAACTAGGTATGTACCTACTTACCTAGTTTTAACTTTTCTTTTGTAACTATTTGCTATAATTAGTAATATGTACGTTTTTTTGGATAGTTCATAAATAGTTTTCGTTCTAATGTAAATTTTTATATCTGCTCATAAATTATGTAATTATTTTTAATTGAAACTTTTCGGAGTTTTGTGACTATTTCACGTTATTTAGTTTATCTTAAACAGAACTGTCTGTTTCTTAAATATTAATAATAATCAAAAAAAATCGGCACTAAATTCATATTTACAATTAACTATTTAAACCATCCTCATCACCAGCTTCTATCAGTACACTGCTGGACCTAGGCCTCTCCAAAAGGAGAAGCTTGCCATAATTGCTGCTCTTGGCAGACGGGTTCACGATTTCTGGTGCATAGAAGACGGTTCTGCCCATTTCTTTCTAGAAGCTCTCCGTTGGTCGCTTTAAGAGGTAAAAAAAAAAATAACTGATGTTGTAAATCTACATAAATAAATAAATAAATGTGGACAACATCACATACATTGTCCTGATCACAATTTAAATAACTATTTAAAGCATTCGTATTTTGGAAACCAGAAACAACGAAGGTACCACAAACACCCAGACTCGAGAAAATGTAGAAAAACACATTTTTTCCGGGAATCGAACCCGGGACCTCGGAGCAGGCGACACCTTGAAAACCGGTGTGTACGCCACTCCGCCACGGAGGTCGTCATTATCCTCATTATCGTCATCATAAAGAGTAAAGGAACTGCCTATAATCATCCCACTGAAGGCAAAGGCATAATTGAATTCAAGTTAGCACAGAAATAATGCCCTACCTACAGGTATAATCACCACGCTTGCCAAATGCGGGTTGGTGATCACAAACCCGAGCAATGTTCGAAAATTCGAAACTTTTTGCCCGACACGGGGTATTGAACCCGGGACCCCGAGATCAAAGCCCGGTGTTTATTAAACCACTAGACTCCAAAATCCTCCAGCATTTACCCTGCAGTGGTATGATTATAGGCCGTCACTAACTTTTTTTTTAATATTTTTATGTTGGTATTCCTCGTCTAGTCAGTTGTAGTAACATACCTCGGAGTGTCTTAGCTGCGAAGTCTTACAAGTGCGTGAGTAAGCGATAGCATCCATTAGCCATGACCTCTACTTAGTATAGGAATGCATAGAGAAGAGTGTTTATCTGTTATCGTTATACTTAGTTTAGGGGTACTCTTAGAATAATAACACCTATTCTAAGGGGGTAATAATAAATTGGGAGCGGTATAAATTAGTTACCATAACTAATTTATTTTACTAAGATATTGTGCCTTAGTTTTATTACATTGTATAAAGTAAAGTAAGTAAAATATAGGTTATCCAAATTAGTTATTAAATGATTTATTTGGCAAGTGTTGTGGACGCATGTTATTTGTGTATGTAGGTAGGTACTAGAATAAAAACTTAATGTATTCTAGAGTTTAAGACATTTTGTATCATACACTGTTTGTGTTCCTTAATTGGGTTGTTCATCATGCTTGTCTATCAAATCAAATCAAATCAAATCAACGTAATGACATTTGATAGTGTTGCCATAGAAAACGATCTGTTTCTTTTTTTTTTTCTAGCTTTGAAAAAATTGTGACAGCGCTAGCTAGTATCTTCACCGTTACTACAAACAAATAAAATTTTAAAAAATTATACAGATAATGAGATTTTTAATAAAAGAGTTTAAAAATAAAATAAATAAAAACGTGGACATCATCTATAAGTACTTTGTTCTGGTCCTTATATCATAAGCAATTATTTAAAGCTCTTGAATTATGGAAATCAGAAACAACGATGGTAAGTACTACAAACATTTAGACCGGAGGAAATAAAGAAAACAATTTTTTTCTACATTGATCAGTCAGGGAATCGAATCCGTGATCTCGGAGCAGGCGACACATTGAAAACCGGTGTGTACGCCACTCCTCTACGGAGGTCGTCAAATCATATTGACAATAGATTTAGTACTTACTTCGTGTGCATCTAACTTAGAGCATTGAGTCTAACGCAAAATCAGAATATAGGTATTCAAAAACATTTAAGACTTTTAAAACCTTGTGACAGGCAAATAAATGAATAAATACATAAGTAAACGTCATTAGAACAGCTCAACATAAACAATTGTTTTGCTATTGCTAAGGAAAACAGGAAATGATCCGATGACTACAAACAATGTAAATACATTTTAGGTCAAATAATGATATCAAATCATTTAACATTTATTACATACGGAAAAACGTTAGCAGTATTATAAACCAAAAAAACTTTACCCTGCCTTGGAACGCATAATTAATTCATTAAATATTTGTCGCAATCAAATCATCAATCAGGCTTGATACCCGAGATTTAGCTAAAAATATTAATAAAAAAACAAAACATTCTTAATTCAAGTAATAATCTTCTAGATAACAAACAACATTCGTTCATAAAATACTACTTATTTATCCACAGATATATAATTCAGTGTATAAAACGTAATATCGCATCCATGCCGCATCACGATAGATTATCGAACGTGTGGCATTCTTCATAAAGAAGCGATATGTGAGTATCGCCGGTATCTAGTAGTTTCAGAGGGGGGGGGGAGCGAGGAGGTAGGTACGAAGTTCGGAGGCCCGGCGCGCACAAATAGCAAGCTGCGACTTGGCATACAGTGTACTTCCCGGCCAGGGCCGCATTGCATTGACTCTAGGATTTTTAATGCGAACGCTCTGCGTCGATATCAAATTTTCACTAGCACTATTGCCGCAGACTTTGACAGTGCAAATATGCTACGCCGTAGTTCGTGTACGTAGTAACAGTACTACGAACGTATTCGGTACGAAAATTTTAGGTTTACTTCAATTCTCATCTACAATTACTAATTTATTCTACTAATATTATTATATCGTGTTCGGGTTATTGTACCAGCACAATATATCTTCTATGAATGTTTGCCGCAAGGCTTGACTAGATACATTATCTTATAGAGAGAGTTAGAATACCTGAAATGGCTTAGGTACACTATCCCTCGTTCGTTCGTTAGATTATTTAAACTGATAATCATTTAAGAATAAAAACCAAATATCGTCATCAATAACTGGCTACGAACTGTTAGTATTAACAATATTTAATATTAATCTACTTATTTACAAGCTGTAATCCCATTTTTCTAGTTAATTGGGGTCTTACTTCGAAACAAAGGAAGGAGGAAATAAATAGATCGTTTAATATTCATCAGATATCCTGAAACTTAATGTTTATTAAAAAACATTTGTTTTACAACATGTAGGGATAACACGTTAAACTAAGTTGAAACGTATTATGCTAATGACACAGTTAACACAATACCTACGTAAACACATTATGTCGTCTAGCGAAAATCAAGTCAAATACGTATTTCTTGGAATGGAGGTATAGTTCCCAACGGGAGATTCTTGGAAGGCGACCCTGAGTGTATAAAGTATAGCTGGTAAAGAAACTAAAATATTAGCAGGATATTTACCTTAATCGGAAAAACTTAAGTCACCTTATTCGTGAACTTTAAATAGGAGTCTAGGAAAAAAAACAGTTAAATATCTGTACCAAAATGTCTGTAACCATTAAAGCGCAAGAGACATTTTACTGAGCTATTTTGCTGGGCTCAAATCGAAATACCTGGCGGAATATCGGGCGACCTTCAAGTCGGGCGCCATTGAGGGAAATTGAAAAGAGCTCCAAATAAGCGGAGCCAACACGTGCGGGGCTGGAACGGGGCGCGCGGGCGGGGCGGGGGTCTGCGTCTCTATCGCAACGCGCCCACACGATCGCCATGGCTACGAGCCCGCGTCGAATGCGGCCCTGGGTGGCCTTGCATTGGTATGGGGAGGGCAATAGCCCCGTCTTGCAGGCTATCAATTCGCGCACGCCAACGTTCCTGGCGACGCTCTAAAAGTCTAAACAGCCAAATGTTTTCCGCGTTAACGTACTAGCTAGAAGAGTGAATTCTCAAGGCCGCCGCCGATTGCATTTGAACAGAACGTGACCGCGGACAGTTGATTCAACTGTTTTTTTATCGCCATTGTAATATTAGTTTTACTTTTTTGGATGTGGTTATCTCACTCTGATTATCTAGGAACAGCTCATTACACTCTATTGTAGTGTTATTTATTAGTACGTTTTGGTACTTCTTGATGTGAACGCGTCGATTTGGCGACTAAAAGATTTGATTGATTTTATGAGTATTAAAAATTATGAACTTTAACATTTTCATTTTCAGAACTAATTGAAACATAGGTATAAGGGTAGCCTTACAAATTAAAAATAAACTTTTATTCAATAGATAAACCTATTTGTAAGATTTAGGGTCTGTTTCACAATCATAAAGTAAAAGGCTTAAGTAGTTACTCAACGAGTTAATTACATAGAGGTTAAATCCTTTCGTTAACTTTCTTTGCATTTCACAATCATCCAATCAGTAAATTAATGTGAAGATTATATAATTAATACTTACTTACAAGTTACGTTTCGTTTCAAGGTAAGAATAGTTTATGTGTTTCTATAAAGTATAGTAATCACAGAATTATCATTAAAAATATTTTTTGTTATGATTATAAGTAATAAAAACAATAAATTCGTACAAAAAATGTTTACACTGTAATGTAAATGAGTCATTTCACCTTTTCTAAAATCATTGTTTCTGTAAGAATGGAACGCAACGAGATTTCAACAAAAAGTCTATGTCGAGGCAACAGCGATTGTGAAACAGGCTCTTAAATGCCATCTTTATTAAATTAGTTCTTCATAAACAATTTATTTATTAATTTTTATTTCCCTTTACACATAAGAATACAAGATATCAAAAACCAAAAACATAGTCCAATTTCAACACGCAGTAAATTCGAAGCATTTTAGTGACAGACCCAAACGGACCCATTCAACCTTCTTATCCTGAACGCAAACGGAACTCGAGATTGCGTGTAGACCAAACCTTACTACATCTAGGTGACAATGAAACCCTCCTTTACAATAGCTCCAATAGCTTCTACGAAACCTTATAACAAGCGGTGTTATCTAGGAGTAGATAAACAACTTTAGTTCTTATCGCAAGTAAATAAAGCTCATAATAGTTTGTGATGTAGAGGCGAGGAATATCAGATTATTGTAGATGTACGCCAAAAACAGAGGCGTTTTAGGCATTTGTCGCTTAGGGAGTATACATCGATGGCTGGTCAGCGGTATTCTACTGAAGCATTATTTGATACTGTGAAATGGGTGAGGACTTAAGCGATGATGTTAAAGTCAAATTGCATTCAGGTTATATTGAGTGAGAGCCCAAAAACTGGAAAGCGTGCGTTGTGGTGCGTGCCGGCAGCCAGTTTTCCTCAATATCAGGAGGTAGGCCTCGATTTTCAGCGCTATATCACTATAACTTATTCCGCCCTGCATACAGCTAGACTTTTAAAATTGTTCTAGAGGCAATATTTCGCCTTGGAAACTGAGCGGAAAATTATTGTGACTGCTTACAGGGCACGGCACGAGTAGACGGTAAAGATTTACAATATAGCATTTCTAAAAGATAAGAAATTACTAGGAAGAGCTGACTATTAAAATAAAATCAAATTCTTTTGTCTTAGTTCTTGAATCGGTCGCTAAAGTATCATGAAAATATGTTTAAATTGACGGAATGCAGCTCTATCAAATATCAGGTCTGTCACATAATGTAATAAATAAGCAATATTTTTAATGCAATAACAAAATAATAATTCAAACTTCTCTACATCCGAAATTATAAATAAGCGGTCAAAATTAATTTTCTAACTCGTCTTACTTTGATAAAATCTACCTTGTCCAATACCTAAATATTTCTGAATATGTTACAATCAATAAAAATAAATAACAATAACAATTACAATCAATAACTAGGCCGAATAAAGTGTGGCCTCTTTCGACCTAACGCAGAGGAACTAACGTAAAACCTTAGGACCATGTTTTCGCTGACTGCTTATCGGCGGCACATTTCACTTTCTATGCGCCGGCTGGGGACACGGAGGGAACGCAGCCTCCCTACCCCAACTCCCCCCCTTTAGTTCCAATGATCCAGAGACTGGTGCCTCCGTGCCTCGCTGGCGAACTAAATCGCAGTGACAGCTTCCACCTTTGACCTTTGTCCTGAACATCGTATCAGACTAAGATTTTTCTGCTTGCCATTAGAAATTGTAATGACTAAATAGCCCGGAGAAATGGCGGCCACAATCCCAGAAAAACAGCTTAAAAAGTTTGACAGTTATTTTAAGATGTGTAACACTTGACTGAAACGTGTGAAACACCTTCTTTGCAAAACATTTTACTGAAGGAATAATACAGACGTCATGAAAAACCGACTCTTGGGTCGATTTGAAATCAAATAATTCACAGCCCCGTCAGCTCTCATTGATTACATAGGTTCGTTGGTAGGATACCTAACATAAATGTTTGCTTTGAATTAATATTCGAGCACGCATTAAGTTCAGTGGGTGAAAATACGCTACCCACTTTAAAGGTCGGCCCTGAGCATCGATTTACATCGATAAACATGTTCCCATTTCGAATCTCAGAACATGTGTTAGGATATCGAACTAAACATACTTTATTTGCGTACCGAAATTCTCGAAAGATTTCTCGATAAATCTTTACACAAAAAATATATTACATTGATGCAGTATACAGGCTTCACTGCCAACGAAAGAATCCAGGGACTACATCAAAGGCAAAGAAATCTTTTATGAGAAAAATAAGAACAATGAAACAATTCAAATTGATCTGGACCCTTAGAGGGCTGGAGGTGTGAAACCGTCTAGACGAGCCATCAGGACGGGTTTGATAAGGGTGTTTTGTCGACGACCTTGAACTTTGTAACGGCTTAAACAAATGAGGCTGCCCCGCGTTTCACATGTACATACGCATACCCTTGTAAAAAATCTTCCAATAAATCCCATCCCAGCCCCATCCACTTCAATAAAGGCATCTCCAGGGAAACTAAAATAGTACGAAAATACACATTAAAACCTCCTAAAACTTTGTATTTACTCAGGGTAACGAACAAATTCACGGGCTACTGATCGACATTCAAACAAAATACATCCAATTACTTATCGCAGCGCGCCTAAAGGAATAGAAATGCTGTGTTTCAGAATTTGAAGAGACCTGAATAATTGATATTGAACGACTATGTGTACATAAAGGCAGGCTTCAAACCGGCGCCTTTGTGATCAACATTTCAAATCTTCATCGAGTTTTCATTACAAAAACAAGCGGGACCTGGACCGGTACAGATGAACGAAAATAAGTTCAGCCAGTTCCTAAACAAAAAGAAACTGAAATAAACAAGGTCGGGGAATCAACGTCGCCGTCGCCGCCGCCATAAAGACCGACGGCCGTCCTTGATAATGGGGGGTTCTTACAAATTGGGTTATTACGGTGCGTGGGGCGTGGGGGTTGAGACGGGCCGTGCGAGCGAGAGGGGCTGATGCGGTTCCGTGCTGCATTTCAAGTCGGAGAGAGATGGAAGAGCGTGGGCGTACCTCCGCTGCGCCACCCGGCGCCCGGCACGCCTCTCCAGGAAGGAGTCCCGTCCCAGACTAGGGTTCCGGCGCCGATCATTATAATTACTCTCCAAGGTGAGCCGGGAGCTGTGCAACCCCACCGGCCTAATCCAGCAAACGCGCCTCCGCCGGGACCCACTGATATCCCCGACATAATATTAAAGGCACCAAACATTAAAAGCACTTAAACATCATCTGCCTATCCGAACGGTGGCAATTATGAAGCAAATTAAAAGCCTCTTCATGATTTCGAGTGTACTGAGCTTTATTAACGTTAAATTAGGGCGCTTATTTCATAAATAACTCGAACGAGTTTGGTGTTGTGCGATTCACTGAAACTTCAGTGGGTGGGATGAACGAAACTGATAAAACATTGCAAAACTATGGGTATATCTACGTATTTATTATCTGTATATTTTTATTATTTTTAAATAATATAATTAATGATACGAGTAGTAAATCGGAAATTAGAAAACCAAAATTCCAGGCGTACAATGTCGTACCCAACAGCTATTCTTTTTGAATTAAAAAAAATATATATATTACACTACAATACAGTGATAACTGTAAAGTTTTTTTAAAAAACGGTTTAATTTTCAATACATAAGGTTTTTTTTTAAATGCTGTCTTAGCAATTTTTTGAAGCTATTAAAATATGGCTTCATGGAATGGGTCTAAATATTTTTGAAATAAAGTTAACCAAGATATCATCGTCATTCTCATCTGACATTGGTATACTTGTCATCAAATCAAACCCTTACCATTCTATTCTAAGTTTTCTAGATGTATCAAATTCCTCTAGCATCAATATCCTACAATATTTAATTCAGTACAAATTACGTCGCAACAGATCCGTTTCAACACAATCGATCGAACATCAAACGTTGAATTTAATAGTAGGCAGCGACCTCAAACATTAGTGGGTCCCTAATCACTGAACTTCAGGAACTTTGAAACAAGTTTGTGGGTCTCTTTGTGCAATTCTTTGATTGGAGCAATTCTATTCAGGTGACAGAAACGACAGCTGCAAATGAAAAAGCCATTGATGACTGAATGCCTTTTTTGTACAGTGAATTCTTGAATGACTCAGAGAAAAACAAAGCGATATTTATAAGTGGTTTCAGCGCAGTGCAGTACTACATACCACATTTGGTTTTTGCAGCAAAGGAGATACTATCGTGGAGGATTATATCATCATCGTTTGGTGAAGAGATAGAGAGAGTAATAACAAATTTTTCAGTTTCGGACTTAACTACATTACTTAGAAGTTTTAATGCCCAATAGACATCTAGTCATTTAGGTATTAGCCTCTGCAAAAGAAGGATTTTGCCATGATCTGATTTTGGCCAGAGGTGGAAAAAGACGCTACTGCTATACGACGATTTATTACTTTCCGATGATTACTGAAAAACCTAGTAAAAAAAATTAAATGGATGTGTGTGAAGATTCCTTTGCCTTGTTTATAATGACCAAAAAAAAAAACATTGTAAATAACGTAAAAGCTTATAAGCAATGATAAGGTGACCTTTTATATTTTACTAAGTATATTTACATTTTCAATAAAAAAGAACTGAAAATATAAATGACACTATGAAAATCTATCGTTTAGTATTTTTTCTATTGTTCAAATTTTAATTTAAATCGATTCTTTTTTCGGAGTAGAACGCCATCGAAGTAGAGTCTCAAACCTATTGAAATGATTTTAGAATACCAAAGGCGAGTACATCGTATCTTAGCCTATTGATAGTACCCTAGCGTACGGATTCAATTCAACGCATGCTATCAACAAAGCGCCTACTGCGTTCGAAATATTCCAACATTGCGATGACGTAAGCCATGGCCAGGGACCAATTATGCGTGTACGTTGCCCTTAGCAACCGAGTTCTTAGTTTCAAATATAATTAGACATTCTATTGTGAAAGTACTTAGTCGTAACGTATAAAATTGAAATGTTATTTCTATACTCTGATGTCTAAATTAGAATTTCAATTTACAAAAAAAGAGGTCCATGTTCTACGCGAACCTTTTTCTTTAGTTGACAGAATAAAATGTTTATTATTTTGTTTAAAAGCATGAAATGCATAGACTTATTACCATCATGATCATCACAGTCGTCCCTATTCATCGCTGAAGGTCGTTCCCAACTTAAAAGTGGTTTGTGGTGGTCCTAGTTACCCTTGCCTGTCTTCGGTTTCCCTAAAAGCCAGGTTTATTGGATGTCCCGTAATGGCCTTGATTTGATGTGATCAACGATATGGTGCCCTTTCTCGTGGTCTTTCCCCCTCTACTTTTCCCATCATGATGGTCTTTTCGAGACTTAATATATAGGTACTAAAGATTATGGTGAAATGTTAGTTTTGCTTCTGGGATTCACCCACATGGAAATATCTTTCTGGGAGCAGACCGACGTAACCGTATCTACTATTGAGCCGGTAGCACACAAATAATCAACGATCAAAATCTATCATGATGATTTTCTTTTTAATTAGTTAAGTAATTGCTAATGATTTCATTGTTATTAAACTATACTATTTGAACAAAAAGTTTTGGCAAATGGAAGACTATTGGCAATAATAAAATAAATTAAATCTTCTTGCGGCGAATCGAAATAATGCTAAACACATACATTTAAATTATTTCCTTTATATTTTATTTTAATTTAAATGATTTAAATTTAACAGATGTCTAAAATATGATAATACAAATAAGCTTCTTACTTCTGGCAAATGGCACTGCGTCACCAATTAATTATATTTACTTTCAATTCAAATTAAAATGTCATACCATCGATTAAAGTAATAAAAAATATGTAAGTAGCTCTAGTAATCATGTTGATATTTTATAAATACTTATTATAATTGAACCATGCATTAGCAAATTCTATGTTGAAATACCATGGTTTAAAGTAAATGGTATTTAGCTATATCTATATGCATAGGCTATGCATACTAATTACCTATTTCATTAATACGAGTGCATTGACCGGGAGAAGATAATTCATCTGCAAATAAAGAGAACACGTTCAGTTTTGCGGAAATACCACAATCGTCTAAAGTCAAATACCAAAATCGAATTCATATATAAACCTTTATGATAAAAATGTAATTATGTTAACATAAATAATTTACAGACTTCGGATCGGTTCGTGATCATTGAGTAGGTCCTGTACAATCGCCAAGTTAAATAATAATTTAGTAAATTGTATCTTCATATTCGCTATTTTTTTCGTAGATTAAGCTTGTATTTTCGTTTTTAGGAGTGGAAATTACAAATTTAATCAAAAACAGTTTTTAACATTTATTTTTACATCGCAACATAATCCAATGACGATTAGGTTATTTTTACGATCGTAAATAATCAATAATTTGTTACGTTGTCTTAAAATTTCGGATCACGCAAAATTCTAGGTCTACTTATTTACATTAACTTTAATGTAACTAACTCAACTGAATTCTAAATCATCAAATAAAAATTCTAAATCTAAATTTTAAACGAAAATTTTAACCATAAAGGCCCAACCGTTGGTGGTCTGTGGGTAGATAAGCTTTAAAAATAGTACTAAAAAAAGTTATTGCCAAAAAGAAAAGGTTGTATAGTTGTTTATTTTACAGAGGTCGTTTCTGCATAGTGAAAAGAGGTACACCTGGGATGGTCCTTTGTGGATCCCTAATATCTTTATCAAGAACTAAGATTGAAGATTTTAAATTACACTCGTAAAAATATTATAGATGATAGACTCATCCTAATCTATTCAGTATATAAAAACCTATAAAATATCAGGAAAAAAAACCTAAATGAAGACGCATACGTAAAATCGCTGTGAATTAAATTCGAAGTATAAAAAACGAGATAAAACTAATCATGTGCAATGTCCAAACAACAGTCGATATCATCTTGAACTTGACCCCTGAGGTACTCCTCTATCGATCGTAGAAACATGGGTCAAACACTCAGCGAAGTAATATACGCCATATCTCAATACTACTAGTTAGAACACGTGACTGATAGTTTATGGGGTTACCATTAACTGTAAAAAAACAAAGTTTATCTAAACAAAATGCTGGCAGGTTTTAATATTAGGTACACATAATATCTTAGCTTTATTTATATTTATAAAAAAAAATGCGTCGAACTAAGAGTTGTCAAAACGTAGTGTACTCATATGGTACTCATAGTTCAGAAGCTGCTAACAAAGACATGTAAATTATTCTTAATCTTAAAGTAAGAACAGTAAGTTTAATATCAATGTCTTTCGGCGAGGAGAAAGAGAAACGTGGATCTATTTATAGGTTAAAGGAAAAGGCGCTAACCCCGAAAATCAGTAAGAAGAACGACACCTCACGCTTTACTTGCCTGGTGCTTTAGATCAGGTGATCAATGTGTTCAAAATCCCTTTTGAATAATAATCTTTTGTCATAATATCAATAAAAAAGTATTTTCAGACACATATTAACGCTTTGGTTTTTCAATATCAACGTTTATTAAAAACCATATCAAGAACTAAGTAGATAAAGCAAACACAAATTAACAATTTAACGATTCGCACTTGCAACCCATAAACAGGCCTATGCACGTGACTATTATTCGAAAGAGTTCATTGAACTCGAACAATGTGCTTTGTCTGCAACATGTGTCAAACACTGCCTAGGAGATATTTGCCAAAAATAAACGCTACCTACTGCCAGCAGTTTTATAGTTGCGTATTCTTGCACACTATATTATCGTGCATTTATTTCAAACAGCTGGTGTAATAATAACTGAAATATATATGATGATATATTGAATTGTTAAAAAGGAAATGATCCTACTTCATGGCCATAGATTCGTCATCATTGATGATGTACTTGCGGTGTTATTACTTTGCCTACTTTAAATTTCATCACTTAACAAATGAATGTGTGTAACACACTTTTTCTGACCCCAAAGTCACTAGCTATATAGTGCTTACTCTGATTATTATAACATGGAATCTGACATTAAAAGTACCACAAACTTTTACCTGTAACAAAACAAGAAAAGTCTGTCTCTATAGGTATTGAACTATCCGGGAATGGAACCCAGAACCGCATAGCTGGCGTGATTTTGTAAATCATCTAACGAACGAGATTGTCATCAAAATGAAATAAACATTGTCATAGAAAAATGTCCAAATTAATAACAATAACAACATCTTACAGGAAATACACAAAGATATATTTATCTTTCAGACTGAAAATTCTGAATATTTCATAAGCTCTAAAAGTGAAACGAGAATGTAATGAGAAATTATAAACAAATCATAATAATTGAGATGTGACAGTAATTTGTAACGGAAAATGTAATTTCAATTTTCTCATTCGAGATAAAATTCGAGAACTTTTCAATGGCATCTATTGATTTCGAAATCATAAATATTTTAGACGAACAGTCGGGTACTTTTATCGTACGAGTGAGTTCAGTTAAATTCAGTGAATAAACCAATATGAACACAATAACAAATGAAAATATTTTGTTACATTCCTTTTTAAAGTTAACAGATACTATTAAGTAAGTACTTATCAGATGTTTGTTTCGTGTTTTATGATTTTCGAATACCAATTATGCATTACTTGGTCCCGCCCCGTTTGTCTAGTGGTTTAAATAACGTACCAAGATCTCGGGGTCCGGGTTTGATTCCCGGGTCCGAAAACAAATAGTTCCGAATTTTCGAACATTGCTCGGGTTTGTGATCACCAACCCGTATTTTGCAAACATGGTGATTATGCCAGTACCCATCATTGCCGTGGTAACTTGAATTCAATGATGGAGGGCTTTTCCTTGCTATGCATTACTTGTTATATTTGATTTCAAAAATCCTGTCTAAGGAAAACTTAATGGTGGCTATACTGGTGGCAATTAATTCACTGCAATTACGTGTAGGTATGTGTGTAGTGTGTACATACTGCATGCCATTTGCCAGCAGAATCATCCCATGTTTTGTACATTATGATTGATAATATCATACTTTTAGGTAAGATTAGATTAGATTAGAATACTCTTTATTGCACACCAGAAACAAGAAATAAATTTACAGGAAATGTTACAGAAAGATGTACAACTTGGGCTATCTTATCGCCTGTAGCGATTTCTTCCAGACAACCTTTGTCCGGTGCTTCTGGACCCTGGCACGGTCACGTGACCGCCGGGCCATCTCCATCCAGTGCTTCTGGACCCTGGCACGGTCACGTAGGCCGCCGGGCAACCTCCATCCTGCGCAGCTGGACCCCGGCTTGGTCAGGCAGACCGCCGGGCCATCTCCCCTTTGTTGCGCAGTTGGGTCCTGGCGTGGTCGACTGCCGGGCCACCACTACTCCTCAAAATTAAAATTGGTTTTCTACTACTAAAATTTAAGTTACGTTTATTATTTATCTTTCACTTTCTCTAATATACTTATACTTTACCTTATTTACCTTGTATTATTTCAGTTTTTCAATATCCTCAAAGGACACGTCATCCTTACGGTAATGTTCTACGGCAAGTCTTACTAGCCCTCTACAACTTCAGCTTGCTTAAAACCTTTAATTATTGTCGCAGTTGTCTCTCAAACGAAGTAGAGGCGAGACAGGCCTTCGTAGTACTATTGATATTTTGCTTTTATTTATTGATTAGGCCCACTTACAGTTTATGTATTACAATTTCCTTAAAAATAACAATTTGAGTAAAATATTCTCAGCTAAATACACAATTTGATTACAATTAGACTCCACGTGCATTTACAGTAAGTAAGCTTTAAAAACACATTTATTAGCTACTTATTACTTATAACTAAGTACTTTGCCTATCTTAAGAACTAAGTCATGAAAAATATCCATCAAGCTATTGTATTGGTTAAGGATTTTGGAGAGGCGAGGAATGCCGGAATTGGAGTCCATGACTGTGCGACAGAGCGAAGCCTGGGGCAGTGGTGCAAACGGTTATCGAGGAATCTTACGAGGAACTTTCAAATTTAACATTGTCAATATTTGGGGGTAATTTATTTTGTAAGTATTTTTGAGAGAAGCATTAAGATGATTATAAAACTATTCCAAATCATGCTCTACATGAAGGTAAACGGAAAACGGTTCTGCGAACAAAATCTGTTTTAAATCAGCATGCAGTTGTTTTCAAATAAAACTATTTGAGTCACGCTTACTCATAGACACCGCGCGGTCGATTACCGCTGGTAAATCCGTTTTTTTTCTCTATCAAACGCTAAAACAATGGTTCGGCTGCATTACATTCCATCGGGCAAGCAACATCTTTTTTTAATTTAAAAATATATTGCACAAGTCAACGATTGCTAAATTAGTTAAATGTTAAGTTTCCACAACTGTTACTGTCTGTTATTGGCCTTACTTATGGATTTTACTTCAGACTAATACGTGGTCTAGTGGTTTAAATACCAGGCCAAGATCTCAGGGTCCCGGGTTCGATTCCCGGGTCAGGTAGCAAAAATTTTCGAGTTTTACAACATTGCTCGGGTTTGTAATTACACTCGTTTTGTGGAACTCAGAAATAACGAAGGTACCACAAGCACCCAAAACAGAGAAAATGTAGAAAACACTTTTTTTAAACATTGACCCGTCCAGGTATCAAGCTACCTTGGAGCAGGCGACACCTTGGATACTGATGTGTACACCACTTTGCCACGGAAGTCGTCAAAGTTATGGAGTTACTTGCAGTTACTGAGGTAAGCGATGGTTTAGCTTAATCAGACATCATGGAATAATGAATCTTTGCAAGCTTTTATTTTGAAGGTAGAGTTATTTTTTTTTCATATGATTAATCTTTTAAAGGTAATCTGGTTACAGAGTTTTTCATGCCACTTATTACAGGGTTCTGAATTAGTTTGTTTTTACGAGTTCCACCTATTGAAGATAGCACCAACTCCTTGTGCCTTTCTAAGCACTGCAACCGTACCTTAATTTATAAAATTACCGTTTCCTTAATTTATCCGACCAATTTTATTTTTAAATGATAACTATACGGTTGAGAAGAAGCCTAACATGGAGCGAGCTTATCCAGAAAGTGGTACTGGTTCTCCCACACACCAGCGGAACACAGAAAAACTGTTTGGCGCTGGACTCCGGCAGGAGGGTGGTAGCATCCAGGCAGCCTTTTACGAAGCCTACCACCGCAGAGGGATCTGTTAGCCGTCCTCGTTGGTTAGAAAACCAAAGATGCCGTTGCCCAGGGTGGACCACTAGGAGGTAGATCTCACCACCCACCCACCAGTAGGCATGACTACTACTATTAATACTACGATTTATTAGCAAAATCGAATGCACTGGCCCACATGTCAGTTATCAGCTATAAATAACAAGCAAAGGTACATGCGCAGACGCAACCGGCGTGACATAACGCGTGAGAACCGCCGGCCGACGACCGATGCGTGTTTATTTTCATTCCTGCGTTTTTACGTGTGCGCTCACGAGAATATTGGCACAAAATGAGTATAGAAGTCAATCTACATACTAAGTGCTTTTGAGCAACAAACACATAGACACCCTTACGGACACAAAATTTCTGACCAGTTGGGACCAGTGCCAGCACGAGTGCCATCCACTTGATACACACTTCTGTGATTTTTTTTTGTGCAAAAATGGGTCAATTTTAGTTTTTGTTGGTTTTTATTTCCGTTCTTCCGATTTCATTCTCAACAATTAATCAAGATACGAGAGCCATTACCCGGTTAGTTTAGCATACCAGTAAACCAAATTTGACTACCCTAGCGCAAGCGCCGAGTGTAGGTATTGAGAGTGAAGTGCATACATGAGAGTGAACTTCTGTGCCTATCTATTCTATGATATTGGGCACCGCCCAAGAGTTGGGTGAACCTGATGAGTTTAGACGTAAGTATTAGTTGTCATCATATATTTAAAGAACTATTGAGTTCCTGATTTCCCCTATCAGTCGGAAAAATAAATGTTCCGGGAAGATAAAAGTAAAGAAAACTTTATTCTAGCGGCCATACGTTTAAAAATTTACCTTACCGATTACTAATTTTGAAAAACCTTTTGGTTACTTAACCTATCCAACCGAGGATCGTGTCAAACCTCCTTATACTGAATATACCTTATTGGCTGAAGTTACATACTTCAGCCAATATATATATATATATAATATATAGGGTAACATAAAAAAATATATCGTCTAATGTAACCGTTAACGTTTATGCTACATCAGTATTCAGACCCGCCCAATTCTCATTTTGCTGTTATTGGAAAATAAGCTTTATCGCCCTAACGTACGATGTTCACTCACAAAACTCAATTTAAATCCGTTGTTAATGCTTAAAGTATTTACTTAAAATGACCGAAGTCAAAAATAGCAAAAAAAATATATTCCGATGATACGATCTCTTATCCTTGGCAATTTTGCCAGATAACTCTACATACAGTACTTACTTATTTATTGTAAATAGTTACTATAACAAGAAAACCAAACCTATTTTTAATAAAAAAAATGTGTTTAAAATACCTAGGTGTAATTTTTTTATTAAAAGCAGCAATGAATTACGAGAATGCTACGAAACGCATTGCTACGATGCGCTACGATTGCATTAATGCACCGTAGCATATGCAGCTACGGTCTACGAGATTCGTAGCGCGCTACGAAATTGCACATGCAAAATTTTGCAACCAACTTCTGCTTTAATCTTTTGTAATATTTTATTTTAAGCCTTAAAACATAAGTAAATTAATTCGTTTTGTACAACGATATTTCTTTGAGTCTTTTGTATGTAATTATGTCCATTTATTCATAAATTACAAGCCCGTAATACACCATTCAAGAACATAATTAGAAGCGACCATTTCTCCAATCTGCAAAAGGAATTAAGTACTTAAAGTTGATCAATTCGTTAGCTCTAATAGTACCCGAAGGAATTTAAAGTGTATTTGTTATTAGACGCTCTTAGAATGAACTAATACCTAACTGATTTTATAAATGTCTAATCCTCAAACCTGAAAACAAGGACTTTGTATGTCAGGTTAAATATCACTCGGTACTTAATCAATCATAAAACACATCTCATACCATCGTAGCAACAGTTGGGCAAAAGTTTACGTACAGTCAAGAATATTCTGCTAACTTCTGTTTAAGACCTTTACCGCCATTGTAATAAGGAAAAAATGGGGAATAAATATGCTACTATTATTTTACCAACTGTTCATACTCTATCAGGAAGTTGGAGAACGTGCAGACCAGATGTTATTGTTAATGGGTTTGTCACAATATTCATTTGCCATAAGAATTTTCTAAGTACCTTTGATTCCCTTAGCAATATTTTGAAATCTCTAAAGCTAAATTCAACGTTGCTCTAAGGAGTAAGTGATTTTTTTGTACAATAATTTTAATAAACCATATTATTAGCAAAATTGATTGAAAAAATCTACTTAAATTCATGAAAAACTCTAGTCTGCATTTTCTTTATTGCTGTCATTCTCAAGTCACAAAGGAATAATTATTAATGGAAAAGCTCATTTTGTTGCACTAAGACACCGTTTTAAATGCTAACTGTGATAGATAAACAGGATTTCAGCTGTATGTCTCATTTTAAGACGGTCAGTTTGAAATGTATTATAAATTATTGATACTTCATAATGGAAACATTATTTTAAAATTTCTTCAATTTTATAACAACTACACAAGGCTTAAAACTAGTTTTAAATTATCTTTTTTGTTTGAGTATACATACATATCAAAATGCTCTAAGTAGATTTGTACATACAAAACCGATTTAAATTTAATAATGAGCAAAAACCAACAGTTTTCAACAAATGATTTTGTAACCTGTTGAGGTTCAGACAGCATGGGATGTAAAGAAAGAAAGAAAGAATGAAAGAAAACATATTTATTTGGCACTCAAATTGTAACAATAAATCAAATAAAAAAAGGACAATTATAACAGATTACAAGATATCTAATAGACAAATCTATACTAATATTATAAAGCTGAAGAGTTTGTTTCTTTGTTTGTTTGTTTGAACGCGCTAATCTCAGGAAGTACTGGTTCGAATTGAAAAATTATTTTTGTTTTGGATAGTTCATTTATCAAGGAAGGCTTTAGGCTATATAACATCACGCTGCGACCAATAAGAGCGAAGCGTCAAAATTATAACTATATTTACACAAGCAGCTTATAAAAATTACATAAAAAAGGTAAGTTTAATCTAAAATTGGCCAAAATACAGTGACTCCTAACAGAAATTTAGATGAATTTACACAATTAAAAAAAAATGTTTGACAAGGTGGTTGCCAGCGGTAACGATGTCTGCCAAAATAACAAGAAAATTTTAATATTAGTGTCAAAATTAGTAAATAAATAATATTTTCAAGAAATTACAAACTAAAGTAGACAAAATGATGATAAAATAAACAAGCAATGAAAGGTAAGGTATTTACATATATCAAAAGGTATCTACATACCATAGTCAGTGAAAAAGGTTGCAAAAATAATCGCGATCATAATAACAGAAATTGGCGCGTACGAAGTCGGGGGCAACAGCTAGTATATTATACAATGCCGAAAAGGACTCCCGCTCAGCATTTGTCATGGCCGCTTAAGGCTTGCCACGACGCTGGTATTCTGCGAGAGCCTTATATTTTATAAAATTAAAAAAAAAAGAAAACAGAAATGAAAAAAATATATATAAAATAATTACACCCTGGATGTAGTTAAATTGTTTTCATTTCTCTACTCAATTTTTTCTTGATAGTGCTTATTTATAGGTCACGTCAGCACAGGTCGACAGCCACCACAAATATGACAGGTCTGTTTTGCCGCCTTTGAAGTTTGAACTACGGCGGAAACCGACTGGAAATGGAAATTATTTGGTATCTGTCAAGTTTGCCAAAATACATGATGAAATTTTAGTCACCTTCCAAATTTTTATACAACAATCTACGAGAAAAAAAATAAATGACATATTTTATAACAGGTTAAGATAATACATCTTTTGTTTACTAGTAGTCCCCAAACTAGGTAATCCTGTTTTTTGAGTACTGACGAGTTGCTGATTTTGACTTTTCATTAAATGCGATACATAACGCCTATGAATAATTTTGACAGCGATGAAAAACTCATTCTGTACTATTCGGTTAATTCATAGATATAGGATACAAGACGTTTATGGGTTAATTTGTGTATGACATTTATGACCATAGACCAATTAATTAAACATTGGCGTACGTTGTAAAGGGCCAGTAAGGCCATAAGTAAAGAATGACTTGTCGCCGCCACGAAAAGCAGAACATCTATCAAAAACATCTATCAATAAAAATAAGTAAAGCAGAAAATGTATTTCCTCATACATTGGATGGTCCTACTACGCCATATTTGATGACAGTATTATTTAAGACTTCAGTATCAAATGATTCAGTTCCTTCATTTGTTTGAACCAAGCCAAGCCAAGCGTTCGGAATTCGGATGAGTACCTGTAACAATTTGCGGTCATTTCTAATAACCTATCTATCTTCAGTTTTGGCATATCGGAGATACAAAACAACTTCTGTCTTTGTTTCTCTGGACGGCAAAAACAGAGATAGAAACTGTTTCCTATCTCCGATATGCCAAAACTGAAGATAGATAGGTTATTGGAACCGGCCGTTACGCAATACAATCTAACCTGAAGAATATCCAACTAATGTAGGTAGTTTCATTTAAATTTCAGTAAACATTTATCCTAAAATGTACTTAATTCTGAAATGGTCACAAAATGTTTGATTATTCTGAGGCGGTACGAATTTAGCCGGGTACTAGGTACTTGTACTGAATAAATAAAGGAAACAACCCAGGGGTAGCTACGGCAGCCTAATGATTATACTAGTATTGCCTTAAATATTATTATTAAAGGTAAACAAAAACTAAAGCAGTAAAGGAGATGTAGGTACACACGAAAGCAGATCAAGCTACCGAAAAATATCAAATTTTCTTAATCAAAACTGATTTCTGTACGTTGTATGTAAAGTTTGAAATCGATTAGACAAATTCGACATTAATGGGGTAGGTTGGTGTGCTCGGCACTGTATATTCAAAACCTACTTCTAAACGTAAAATACTACCTACGTAGTCAATAGAAAAAACATAACAGTTTTATATCTTATCTTTTCATTCCAGTTAGATAATCCTATTGTTACACGCAGTTACATGCGAGATTATAATAAGCAATAGTATTTATTCAAATGCGTATCATACAATAATAGAGTAAAACCAAGCAAAGTTAGCTAAAATCCATAAACCTTTTTGGTTTGAGCTTATTTGAACTGAATTTCAGTGAGAAAGACATTACTTCTATAAAGTAACTTTGGCATTCATTTCGCTATTACAAACTAACAAAAAAAACACTTCTATTTTTGAGCTATCATATCTTATGTTAACAAAAGTATATTTATACCATACAGCAAAGACTAAAAGTAAATTGTTATTAACAACAATGAAAGCTTACATCCGAATAGGACGACTTAATAACTCACACGACAAAAGGATTTGTCGAATCAGTTGATAATATTTTGGTGGACTTCTGCCTTCTACCTTATTCATCGGGCTTTGGTATTATGAAGGTACCGGCCTAAAACTGGTTGTATGGCCTTGGACCCACGGAAGGTTTCCGTATGGCCCCAGAACACACCATTGGTTAACACCGCGAGTCTTTTGCATTAGTCAAATTATTCAAGGAAACTTTGGTTGCAAGATGGCGGGACTAGTTTTGTTATTGGCCACATTGAAATATTTATGAAAGTAGATTAGATGAAGGAAAAAGAAACAAAAAAATAATTTCATGATTAAATATTCTTTTTCGTCTTGTCAGAAACACAAATTTAACATGACAGACTTTGTTTGCCATGTCATGTTTTACATATTTTTTGTTATTTAACATTCAGGGTTTAACAAAGTTTTTCTTAAAAGTCAATTATAGATATTGCACCTGGTCGAAGCCGGGTCGAAGTGATAAAAAAAGTAATACATACAATTAGGTCAGGAAAATCTGTAAAAAAATATGTACAGACGACATCATATCAGGCTAAACAGCTAATTTCACAGCATCTAAATGTATTTGAGTGACATGTTCACCTAGTGATCAAGCTCATGAATTAAGGATTTAAAAAAATGTATTTGAAATAGGTGCGATGTTGCTACAAATGTGTATAAATTGATGTGCAGGACTTTGTAGTTATAACGTTTTATTGTTTAGGTAGAGCGTTTTTTATTTGAAGCAACCATTTTTCACGATATGTTTTTACTTTTTTTATTGACGTAGTCAGTACCCTTCTTCATTATTACGATCATACACCTGAAAATCTTTGTATTTCTCTCCCTTTATTTATTAATGCGTAAAGCGTAAAGATACTCTTAGCCGTTTCCATATAAATCTTTTAATCTTGCCAGAGGTGACTGTAGACGTTTTTAAAAAGTGTTAGTTTACCTTTGCTAAATCTAGAATTAAGATGCAAATTCGCCAATCATGGTGATTATTTAAAACCCTACTTTAAAGAGGCCTGGGTCCTGTAGAATGATATAGGCTGGTGACGATAATGATAAAATGTTGCCTTTTTTATTTTGACGGTTTAATTTCTATTTCTGTGGATGGAGTATCAATTTAAAATTGGAATCCATTGTTTAATGACATTAGATGGGCCAATTGTTTATACTGTATCATGTGAATACATGGACGTATCAATAACTATGATTGAATAATAAAAAAACACATGATAAACTCACGCCTTAGAATAATAACACCACTCACGCGATAGAAATATTTGAGAAACGAGTACCAATTTATATTAGCAAAGAATTTTAGAAATAAAAATAAAATCATTATTGTTTGGTGTGCACCTACCTACCAAAAAGGCACCTTATTTAGTATAAAAATAAGTACAAGTATTTTCAAGAGTTATTAGCCAAAGATACAGATATGCAAGCGGTCTGTACCTCTGTCCCATACCTATCTCTTGAGTCCTTAAAATTAAATCCATAACATGTCATAGAAGTGTTTATTCATATTGTTATTGTGTTTGAATTTCTCGTAAATAACGGTACGTTGCCGTATTTTCTATACACACACAACTAAGTCCATCCTATATCCACTCAATGGAATCCTTGGTGAGTGCGGAGGAAACGAAGCCCCGAACACAGCCGTAGGACAATGCGTCAACCAATTGTAATGTACAGTCTGCAAAAGTTTGTGAACACTTTTTCGTTTTACCAACCTTATATCGTTGTATTAAGAGTCAACATTAGTCAGAAGAGTAAACATACTTTTGCAGACTGTACTTGTACGTAGGAAACTCGGCACACAAAAGACGGACCTCGATGCTCCAAGCATTCTCTTTATCATTCTACCCTCACAGTACGTCTTTGTGATAGAGAACAAACCAGAAAAACCAGTTTCAATGCAAAGAAAAAGTTGATCTAACATGATTGGATATATTCGATTGATTTAAATAACTACTAACCTATTCGACATTTACAAAATCGTTGTTTAAGTATAAATCGATATTAGTAAGCGACATGAAATTTTTGTAAAACAATTTCAATTGATTGTTTTGCCTGATTAAGTATGTATATTCCAACCAATACAATCGGGCGAATCGGAAAAATCAAGTTCAATCGTTACAATGTCGTTTGAATTAAATAACACAGCGAACGACTAGGTATGCCCTTGCCCTTCGCCGTGAATGCTTAATAACGATGATAAGTAGATAACGCGGTATATAATAAAGCATGGGAGGTTGAACTTCGGTAGTGAACTCTATGACGAAAGGTGCCAAAGAGTAGAGTGGCCGCCATTTGCCAAATTACACAAAATGACCGGTCAATTTGGACACCGGCCAACCAGAAATCGATTTTTAAAAATTCAGGAGCGGACTGCATTTTTTATAGAACATGTACCTACCTACCTATCTCACAGCCATAGTCTAATATACTTAGAATACGTTTTACAAATTATGTCTTGTAGGAATTTACCGGCTAAAAAAAACGAAATTTACAAGAACTAATTGACGCTGGCAGGCAGGTCAATCATTAGCAATATTTGTGAACCATTCCATCCTCAGATCGGTTCGTTTAATTGTTGTAAATGTTTGTTTAACTTTATCCAGTAAATCTTTTCATTTTGAACTTTAACATATTAGAGCGCCTAATTGCCAGCACTACCGCTAAGTAACTAATTGCCCGAACATTCCAGCTGTGCGCACATGTCATGCACGCAATATGTGTCAGTTGTATGCGGCTATAAATTCATTGTGTAATGGGCAGGCCGCGTTTCAAATTGGGCCGTCCTCCCTAGAGCGCCCCGCGCGCATCACAGCTATTATCTATAATACTCGCTCTATTCAGTTCTGAAACGCATCTAAGAAAAAACGCACACTGAACTAATGCCATCGATCTATACACGCCACGCCATCTAGTTTCCCAATCCGGAGTTACTACGTCACAACATTAGATTACGAGGATACACACACACTCGCATGGTCTACTTGTAAAATTGTGCGTGACGGCATCAGCTTGTATGTACTGCGGAAATCAACTGCATGATAAGGCCATCGTAGGCATTAATGGCTTTTATATTTGGCTTTTTAGATCACCGTGATGAGGGGCTTTTGCATTTAAATAGCGGATGAATAAATCTAGTTTAACAGGTGGATAAATAAGATACTTTTTTTTTATAAAATCGTGACTTCTAAAATAAGTTACATTGCCGTCGGAAGCCAAACGTGCAATTACATCCACGATAGTAGCAACCAAATAAATTCTATGCAAAATAACCCGAATTGTACTAGTATCTATCTACGCTGAACACGCAACTAACTGCGTTATTTATTGCTCAGAGTGTGAGTTGAGTTGTCAAGGATTATTGCGTACGTGTGAGTGTCTGTGTGTGCGTAGGACGTAGGGCTACCAGATATATCGTAGGGCATCATAGTTCATAGTGCAAGTATCTTAAAATCCTAAAATATTTTAGCTTTTTTACTATGATCCTGAAAATAAACGCACCAGACCACACAGTAGATTTCATGATTTTGAAATAATGAATCATCATCCTTATGTAACGAGGTAGGCTACTGATGAAATCGGCTAGGGACATTATTCTGCACATCCAGACACGAGCTTATTTTGAAACGCCCTTTGTAGTTTTACTTTCGTTATTAAATGCCTACATTATTCTGGAATTTGGACACTAGACACCTCCGTTTTGGTCTCTCGCTCATTCCATTTCAATGTGTAGTAGTTAAATAATTATAATGCCTTCTTTGGGCACTACAGTGTCAACTAAAGCCACAGTTTAGAATTCGTCGATACGGAATATTGGTGAAATACAAAGAGGGAAATATCCTTCCGTGAAATATTCGACATCCATTAAAACTGTTACTTTCGTCATTTACCCAGAAAAAAACCAAAAAAAATCTGATGACCCTAAAAATGTAAAATTTGGTACACGCAACGTGACAAGCGCTGTGCGAGTGTGACGCTCACGGACACACACACACGCAGACAAAGCGCAGTGGTGACCATGAATTTGTTTATAGAACTGTTAGGTACCTACATAAAGCAATATTTCGAGGTCGCGTTGAATAGGTGGACGTTTAAAAATTAATTTATGCTAATAACTTGGTTTTATCGGAAAATATTTCGTTGGCGAGAACACGCAGTGCGTTTTGTGCGTTAACTTTTTTTAACTAGCGCCATCTATTATTGTGTCGAGTAATTTTAGTGCAGTCATTTGTTGCGTCACGCTTAAGTTATTATCTCATAATTCAAAGACGGGAAATAATAAACAGTGCATTAGTCAAAAAATAACAAATCAAATATTGTTCGCGGACGGAATAGAAATGGCCCTAAATAAGGAACTCGCTACTATCACGTAACAAACGCTTCCGGGACCACTTTTCGTACTTAGTAATAGACTGACAAACTTCTCGGGAAATAATAAAGACATACTGTTTATAGTTAAAAGATGCCGCGTTAAATAATGATACTGGAGTGGACTTATGAATGTAAATTATCATTCAAGACGACATCTTGACTAAATTAATTTACATACAGGGTATACATACCTACAGTAGAATTAATTTTTAAAGCTACTCATTCAGATGTGATACAAAAATCATAATATGTATTGAAACAGCATCATCGAGTTGACTTAAGATAATAATATCATACTTATTATATACGAGTAATTCTCTACTATACCCCTAGATCTACTGAAAACCTTACACAAGCAAGTTTCTACTACAAAAGAACGTCAATGCGCGAAATAAGCCACAAGTTGTGATTTTTGTCTGTGTTTCTAAAGTTTCTAGCTTTCCGCGCGCTCGGTACGCATGGAGATGCGGGTTCGAGTCCCGCCTAATACATAATTTTTCAAATTCAAATACTGATATTATAATAGCAATTAAGTTGCTAAAACGAAGTATACTATAGCAATTAGTTAAAGATGCGATTTTTCGCACCCTGTGTGGCGTGTGTAACTACGGAACCTAACACTACGTGGTCCAACACGCACTTGTTCGATTTTTGAATATTAAGCACAAACTGCCTATAAATACAACATTTTACAGCTTGAACAACGCGAGCGCATAATCATGGTGTTTTATTCGTAGCAAAACAGGTTGCCAGAGAGGCTTTACTCCGTTACAGAGTCCGTATATTCGGCTACATCTTTTTCTCTTACTCATGAAAATCCCTTAAGAGGAAACACTACGGGCGAGAGAATTGAAAAATAGATATTTGTAAAATCTATTGCTGTCGCGCAGTGCCAAACGCATTCACCGCAGAGTGTGATAGAGACAACTGCTTGTTGGACCGAAAATACCTACTAAAAGCACACCAAATCAACGTTTCGTAGTCCCCCGATTACTTTCCAAAACTAGACCGATTTAAATACTTTTTTCATTAAAAATTAAAGTAAGGCTTTGGCCGTGTTCGTATGTTTTCCTTTTTTTCTAAAATGTAGCCAAATTTGTTTTATGGATGTTTGAACACAGCGGAAAATCTGGCGAATTTTTTAGGGCCCATATGGCATTATCAAGGGAGGAAACAGGGGACTACGTTTGTATGGAAAAAACGGCCGTGGTGTTTCCTCTTAAAAAATGTGACAGAGATGATAGATCCGTATTTGCGGGCTTTGCGTTCCATATTAAGGCCTCTGCCTGAATGTCAATGAACAGGCAGACACTAAATTCACCGTCAATGAATATTTATTTGCAAGCCAAGGCTGTTCGGATATAGCTGAGTAACTTTCGCGGCGACAAAGATTTAAGGTGCGAAAACATAGTAGATACCTATGTAACTTACTCGTAAGGTCTTAGAATCCAGTTCACACCTTTATAGTGAGGATTTTTTTCTTTTTTCATCGATTATGAATCACCATCAACATGTAGGTATACATAATGAGAACATCATTCAAAAAATGGAAGTCATCGTATAACTTAGCCGGAAAAAAAAAGGGTTAAAACTGTTTAATTACGCATAAAATGACGGGTTTGTTAAGACATCTATACTAATATTATAAAGCTGAAGAGTTTGTTTGTTTGAACACGCTAATCTCTGGGAGTTCTGGTTCGAATTGAAAAATTATTTTTGTGTTGGATAGTCCAGGAAGGCTTTAGGCTATATAACATCACGCTGCGAGCAATATTAGCGAAGCTTCAGTGAAAAATGTTGCAAAAATACATAATGAGAACATCATTCAAAAAATGGAAGTCATCGTATAACTTAGCCGAAAAAAAAAAGGGTTAAAACTGTTTAATTACGCATAAAATGACGGGTTTGTTAAGACATCTATACTAATATTATAAAGCTGAAGAGTTTGTTTGATTGAACACGCTAATCTCTGGGAGTTCTGGTTCGAATTGAAAAATTATTTTTGTGTTGGATAGTCCAGGAAGGCTTTAGGCTATATAACATCACGCTGCGAGCAATATTAGCGAAGCTTCAGTGAAAAATGTTGCAAAAATAATCGCGATCATAAAAACAGAAATTGACGCGTACGAAGTCGCGGGGAACAGCTATTACAAATAAAATGTATTTGAACCCTTAAATCTCCTGCACACCTACGATCTAGGATTGGCCAAATGCTGCAAGCTTTTTTTTTAGGTGTAAGTTAAAGCTCTATGTAGGATCCTACAAAACTTTCATGGAAAAAGCAACACTAACGTAATTTTCCGAGGTTAGTGATAAAAATGTTTCCCCTATTATTGGCGTCTTATTGAGGTACGAGTATTAATTTTGCATCATTATTCATACATATAGTTTTCATGCAATCTAAAATACCTACGGCAAATTCTCAATGGCTCACATAATTTGAATGGCAGGTTGGCAGGTTGGCAGGTTACCGGTTTTAATAAGTAGGTGCTAGCTGTGCCCTACAGTCTCTGATTATTAGTTTATATCTGAGAATCGTAAGCATACCTTCGCTAAGGACGTATTAAAGATGTTTTTTAAATAATTACTTATATTTTATTTGGGTTTACAAAAAATAATATTAAAACAAATATGGTGTGATAAGTAGTAATAATTTGCTTTCCTATTTTTTTATTTTTGCTGCTGCGGAATTCTTTTACGCATACTCTGCGTCGTCGGGGGCCATCGCAGAGTTATGTGGAACTCGACGGGTATCAGCGGACCCTACCCACTAAACCACCCTCCGTGTCCTCCGGTGCCATTAGTGAGCTGGAACCACGGGTTAGCGCCCCGGGCGTTATTACCCCGGGCAATCATCCGCAGTTCCAACTCTGGTTCTGGCACACTTGAGCTCCACCCGGCTTCAGAGGTAGAAGTTCTCCCTCTGGTCTTCAGCAGTGGCGTGCGAGGACAGACGCATCGCCACCGCGGGCCTCATTTAGCGAACGGCCGACACCCCCGTGTCGGTTGTCCGAGGCCCATCAGGAAGGGGCAATTGAAGGCCATACTGCCTTCTGCGACGCCCATGGCGTCGGCGGCGGATTATCAGGGCGTCAGTCGAAGCCTCCCGCTCCCTCTCCGCCGCTTCCTTTTGCTAGATCACTGTCTCGCAGAAGGTAAGCACCGCTTGCCATGCCTCCCCGCTCTCCGCCATACGGGCCACTACCGCCCCAATGGAGAGGTCTTGCCCAATTTCCTCTGACAGGACCCTGCGCTCTGCTAGCCATGCTGGGCATACCTCTAGCGTGTGCTGTGCAGAGTCCTCCACCGCTGTACAGTGGCGCCTGGCGCTTTCCTCCCTTCTAGTACGGTATAAATAGTCACCGAAGAATCCGTGTCTACTCAACGTTTGCGTCAACCGGTACGTCAGTCTACCATGTTGGCGATGCACCCATCTTTCGAAGATTGGGCTAATCGCCCCAATAATGCGATGCCCAACAGTGCTACGGGTTAGCTGATGCTGCCACGTACTAAGAGCCTCCAACTCTAACTTAAGGCGCTCTACCTCTATTTCTCGGGGCGCGGGTGTTAGGCCATGCGATCGTTGATCTGCTCGCCACTCAAAGACAGCAGCAAGGACCAAAGAGTTCAGATACCAAGGCAATGAACCGATGAGGACAAAAGCCACGTCTCCTGCAATGGTGCGATAGCCGCGATTTACTTTACTTAGGTATACTGCTTTACTTACGTTGCTTTACTTAAAAAATCGATATCGACGTCAAGCAGACAGAATAGTAGTGTAGTGCTCATAGATTTAATATACTGCTGTATTAAATCTATGGTAGTGCTATACGCACTGCACTATTTATTTCGCACACATGCACACTTTACGCAAACTAGCGCAACCCAGCTGTTTGGTCTCGTTCTCATGATTCAATTATCATCTATAGGTACTAAATGGTTTATAACGATTTGACGGCTTTCGATTTTTGATGATTGATGTAAGTGCGTGCACTGCACAGTGCAAGACATTTCTATGCGATTTCCAACTGTAGTTTAAAAAAAGGGTTTAATAACTATAACAGTACTCTCGTTTTAAGAACTTAAGTCAGCGTTTCCCATATGCCGGGTCGTGACCCGGTACCGGGCCATCAAAATAAAATACCGGTTCGCAAAATTCTGGTCTTACTAACGATCGACGCATAGGAAATATTCTTCTTAAACTTTAGTCATTTTCGGGAAACTTGAATTCTTTAGTAAAACATAGGCAGCGTGCGAAGTATTCGCACTAAATTTTAGTGATTAAAGAGTAGTATTAAAGAAAACCTATTAACTAATGTGTATTATTTTACCTGATGGAACCAGTTTGGTTTTTAAAGTATTAAAATTAAGTGGGTCACAAAGGGGCAGTGTGAAAATTACCGGGCCATGGGAGAACAATGTTTGGGAAACACTGACTTAAATAATCGTATTTAAAAAGTCTTCGAAAACTGGTTACAATATCGATAGTGCTATCGTTAGTATCGATTATGGAATCAATCAATACTATCGATAGTGTTATAATGTAATAGTATCGATACTATTGAAATGACGTCAGCTATCGATAGATTTTCGATAATGGACTTATAGAGCGGCAACTCTAATTGTATTAGCCAAATTCAGAAATTGGTACTAAGTACTAACTATAGATTTAATTTTACTAACTACTTATTACCTACATAAATAATAGTTAGATACAGTTTGCCGTGTCAGTATTTTAGTAATAAATTCTATTTTTACTGATTCCTTAAATGTTTTTATTTAAACAATATCCGGTTCCCCAAAGAATCAGACTTTTACAAGATACTTAATACCATAAATAATAGAATATTGAATCTATGCTAGTTTTTTTTAAGTATGTATAAACTAACACGCACTAAATAGATTTCTCTTAGAGGTTTATATTTTGCTGCGTGGAATGGAACGGGGTGTGGGTAAATTATTGCCTGCAGCAAAAAATAACACACAGTTGAAAGTGGTTCTACTACTAGCACATTTTTAAAATTATTCAATTCATAAATAGTAAAACATGATATTAAAATACATAAATAAGTACAATTCAATTATACATTTTCTGGTAATACTCAATATCGCTCTGTTAATTAATAATAAGAGGGCTCTTAGAGCTATAAAAATTGAGTAGTAATTGCTGATTTTAAGATTTTGATTGCTTATAATAATCGAAAGAGCTTGACCTGGGCGAGGAAAGGTTTTATCAAGGAAATAGTAGTTTACTCCCGGTATTGTAGTAAGTTACTGGAATTTTATTATTTTGAGAGGACTCGGATGCGTTTGAGCCCATGCCCTACCCTGGCTCCGCCGCCACTGATTTAAGCATCAGATATACAATCGGATTGACGTATTTCCCCTGTAAACTAGAGAGTATCCGTTTTTTTTCATTTTGAATATAAAATACCTTTAAATAAATCTATAGCACAGATAATATAACACTACTTCTATAGTAAGTATAATAAGTATCCAAAGTACGGTAATCTTAAATGTTAGATTGTAACTCACGAGAAGTGTTTTGGAAGTAAGAACTAACTCGTAAAGCCTTCAGTTTTAACATATTTGAAACTTAACAGTGTATGAAATTGACGTAGCATTCCCACTCAAACCAATGACTCAAACAAAAGCAAATGTGTTAACTTTTGTCTACTAATTAGTGACAATCAAAATTTTACAAAGTTTTTAGTAAGGGCGGCATTATCTATCCGTCATCAGCCAAAATGTTGCTGAAAATCGCTTATAATCAACAAATCTGAAATCACTTTTGTTCACTTCTGTTCATATATTCGCTGTTATCTTCGAGCAACGCGGCCTTCCGTCCCGGAAGGGAGTAGGCATAGCGATTCTATTCTATTTAAAAAGTTCTGGCATTTTTTGCGGGGGGAAATGTGCACACAAGCACAGGTTCGCATACTCACATACAAAAACAACACTGTAGTGACGACACTCACACACAAAAAATTAAACAATTCAGCAACAATTCGTGTACGGATAAGTTACAACTCACACATTGCCCCGTTTTCAACGTAAATAGAGTCTGACTTAACTTAACTGTTCATGTGGCAATATCGATATTTTTTTTCTGAAGACGGAATAAAAGTAACAAAGTGAAACATTTATTTATTAGTAGGATCTTAACAACAACTTTTGATATTCAAATAACGATCGATTTTGATGTTGATTTTTTGTGTTAGATTTGATGGGTACGAAACTAGGACGAAGACTTAATTTTATACCGCTAAGAGCTGATGATTTTATACCGCTATCGCTACAAATGAGCTGTTTAGAGGAGTGACACCATATAAACCGTGACACGACATTTAAAAATATTAGATGGATGGGAAGGACTGGAGGGATTGGAGGTATGGGTTGAGGGATGGGAGGGACGAACTCTGCCGGATCCGCTAATTATGGATTAATAATGAATTTGAGAATAGTAAATTACGTATCTGCGTGAAAATTAGTGATAAGAAGTTCATTGGTTCTTAAAATGAATTAATTTTGTGTAAATTAAATTTGGCGGATGCAATTTTTTTCAATAAAAAAGAAATTCTGGTGTCAATATATTTTTCCATGATTGATCTTGCAAGTAAATTTAATAAAAAAACCGAGTTTAAATGATTACATTAAAATGATTTCTATATATTTCAATGACAAAGGAAAAGAAACAAGTTGCACACAATACATAATAAAACCGGCCAAGTGCGAGTCGGACTCGCGCACGAAGGGTTCCGTACCAAAAAGGCCAAAAAAAACGGGCCCCCAATTCCGCTAATTTACAAATGGCAAATTAGCAGAATTGGGCCCCTGGTGTGTTGTATGGGAGGCCCCCTTAAATACATATTTATTTTATTTTGTTTTTAGTATTTGTTGTTATTGTGGTAACAGAAATACATAATTTGTGAAAATTTCAACTGTCTAGCTATCGCGGCTCTTGAGATACAGCCTGGTGACAGAGTGACGGACAGACGGACAGACAGTGAAGTCTTAGTAATAGGGTCCCGTTTTTACCCTTTGGGTACGGAACCCTAAAAACTACTAACTAGAATGATTAAATCAAATAAAAATAAATTATTACTATTATGTTATTACTATTAAAGAGTTTCAAACTTAATAACAGAAAAGAGATTTTAAATCACACATAAAACCATATCAACAATTATTTGTCTAATGTGATTAAATATATTATATAACGTCGTCGTCGATAACCACCACACTTTATCGACAAACATGTCATGTGAAAGTAATAACATCACTATGTTGCCCAGCGGCAAGAAATCGGATTTATCGCGCGACCGATCTGAAATTTGCACGGGCGAGCGGACCTGATGTTGTCGAACAAATCCAACAACTATTCAAGAATAAAATATGCGAATTTAGTGTTTAAATGTAATTAAATGGCAATAATACGATACATATTTACTTATATGTGAAATGTAACACCATCATTATGTAAACTTGATGTTGCAGACCTCTTTTTACAACAGAAAACTGAGCAATTCGGCATTTTTAATACGGCAGTGTTCACTTGCGCGACTGGACTCGGTCTAGGAAGAAATCTGAGCGCAACTAGTTTTTATAAACGCTAATGCCCAATTGGGCTTATACCTTTGACAGAGGGGAAACGCTTCGTATGGCTACTCCCTTACGGGACGGAAGGCCGCGTTGCTCGAAGGCTGTTATCTTTAGCTATCCACTACAGATAATAAAGAATTGCATGGTTTCTCAACTTTTTGGAATTAATCTAACCAGAAACTTGCAACACAAATTTTGACGTTTCACGTCAAAGTTAGGTCATACGTAGAAATTACGATCCAGCCCATTGAAAATAAAAATCCATTGGAAACGCAGTAAAAGTTACTAAAATGACTTCTGTTGTGAGGGCTGGACATTTGGCTCCATATTTTAAAGCCTCGTCTCCGGTGGTGACGAATGGGCTCAAAGTAGCGGCGGCGGTTCCAACACATACCGATAAGTTGGTTGTCAAGCCCCTACCAAAAACTTCTACAGTGCACACATTACATGGTGCTCTGCCTATTCAAAGCTTAAAGGTCAAAGCTAGCACGAAAGGTAAGGGTGAAGTAGAGGCTTATTTGTAAATTGCGCATAATTTTTGTGAGTTATGATGATGGTGTAAAATGAAGTTACATAACACATTTTGCAGTGCCAGTGCAGGTACGATTCGCGCACACGGACATCTCTGTGCCTGATTTCACGGCGTACCGTCGCAAAGAGACCCAGGACCCTAGGGTGAAGGCTGAGGAACATGTGGATGGCCGCCAATCTTTCACCTATCTAATCGCTGGAGGTTAGTTTTTGAGACATCATATTTACTACCTACAATAAGTTTACAACAAGCATACACCCAATAACTTACTATAGACCTGATATTTAAAATACTTCATCTAAAGCTAAGCTTCATCATGTATCCAAAGCTAAAAAATATTACCACAAATGTTGCAACTGCTTTGGACACCTCAAATCCCAAACTTACATATCAACATTTTAAAATATTGAGAAATGTAACATATTACATATGTAATACTCTACTTGATATTTCGTTAATTAAAATGGAATATTTTGTAGTTAAATGAATTACTCAATCATTAAAAAAAATGTTTTTGCAACATAACAATATTTTTCAACCTTGCCTGTATTGAAACAGTTATGATTCATAGCTGATATAGTGACTAGATGACTAGATTTGATCTAATAAATTCTTCTCTAAAGTGACTTGACATAAAAAGACAACAGAAATTTCGCTATGAATTTGTATAATTTTTTACAAAGCATCTATTATATTAACCTCTCCAAAAGATACAGATTGTATCCTTTATATTTCTGAAAGTTTACATTTTAATCCCTCGATCGTGAGTTATTCCAGACACAATTGAAATCAATTGTTATTGTGGCACCCGAGTGCCTCCTGGGGGTTGAGGGATTAAGAGCTGGTCTATTCCACATTCTATCAAATCATACTAGACATTTTTTTATAACAAAAAGTTATTGTAGGGATCCCTCAGGGATACTTATGTGATGAAGATAATGATGAATAAGTTGTTATTTTTAAATTACAATCATAAAGCGAGGCTCCATCAGAATAGCAGTGTCGTGGGGTGCGTTAAGGCTAATGCGGGTTGCAGACCAAGAGCTAAGCTAAGTTAGCTTAGTTTAGCTCGCATAGCTGACGCAGTCTATAATTTTCATAGTTTGCAGTCTGCACACAAGTATGAAGAACTACGTCAGCTATGCGAGCTAAACTAAACTAACTTAGCTTAGCTCTTGGTCTGCAACCCGTATAATGCCAAGCGTAAGATCTATAACTTGTTTTGTGCCAAACATACATTACACATAATATAAAACTTAAATGCATACTAATAATGTTAACACAGAAAAGTAATAATGAAATGTTTTTCTATTCTAGCGGGAAGCGTTGCCGGTGCCTACGCCGCCAAGTCCGTGGTCACTCAGTTCGTGTCGTCGATGGCTGCAGCCGCCGACGTCTTGGCCTTAGCTAAGATTGAAGTAAACTTGGCTGAAATCCCCGAAGGAAAGTCCGTCACTTTCAAATGGAGAGGCAAACCTCTGTTCATCCGCCACAGGTGTGTCATCGTATTCATTTTAAATAACATACCTACATTTTTATGGTTTAGTACTTAAGACAAGGAATTCTTATTGTTTTGCCATGTTTGTCTGCCTGTAGTTTAATCTTAGAAAGTATTTGTGTATGTATTTTGTTACTAACTACTGCACGGATTACTGAAATGGATGGTTGAAACTTTCCAGTACTGTTATTGTTCCCACTTGAAAACCACGTAATAGTTGTGTTTTGTATAAAACTACTAGATACATACGATAAATGGTGCTGCCGGTTGGTTACTATTGATTTTTTAGGCCAACATAAAAGTTTCTTTCTTAAAACAATACTAAAAACCACGATTCCGTGCCCCAAAGCTAGTTTGTAATATGCTAATTACGCCGTAAACTTCGTAGAATATTTTTATAGGGTAACTCTCTGAAATGTTAAGTGGGGTTGTATTATCTCTAAGAGTTAAAGGACACTTTGTCATTGGATAGGTCATACATGTTGTAGGTCTGTGAACAACGTTTTTCTATTAAGGAATCCTGTGTGACATATTAAGTTTTAAGGTGCTAATTCTTGACTCTGGTTAAAGTAAAGTGCCTGCCATCTAAATGATTGTTCATGGAAATGTGAAAAGAAAGACTATTCTGTCACCAAAAATATTTGTGGTCACAATGAAGCAACTTGTACTAGCAGCAATGTCAAGCAGTCTCAAGTGTCAGGAATATGAATCCTGGTCAAAAAATCACGGAGCCACACTATACTTATGTTTTCTAAATCTTTATGAAAATTAGGAAAATACTTTGATAAAGTTGCAGTTTTTTTTCTTTTTTTTTAATGTTTAGCTCAATAGTTGACTGAGCTTATTTATGGCCAGAGAGCATAAATGTCATTAAGTCCACTTTGTTTTCCAATTAGTTCAATGAATTTCTAATAATAAACAAAACAGATAGTCTTTATTTAAATATGCGATGAATATGAACTGTTATAAAATATACCTACATTTCAAACTATTACATTACAGAACGCCCGAAGAAATTGCGACCGAGAAGGCGGTGCCACTAGACTCGCTGCGCGACCCTCAGAGCGACGAACAGAGAGCAACAGACCCTAAGGTGATACATATTTATATTATGGTCCCACATCATTGATAAAAATTAAAATTTTAATCATAAAATTTCATCTTTCAAAAAATCTTTCTTTTCGGGTTCGCCAATCTAGCGTTCTAAGCGATGGCAGTTTAGCCAAAGGTAGAGCACAGTACTTTTATGGTAATCCTCAAACAGTAAGTTAGAACTTTTAGCCTTTGCCTCTTTCGACACCCTTATGAAGGGAAAGGTTCGTGGTTTATTTAAGAGCGGCATTACAACGCTAACACAAAGTTACTTATATTATTTGATTTAGTAGTCTCTTGAGATTTTATCAATCACTTGCATCCGTCATCTGATGTCAGCAGTATGTTTTCGTATTCCATAAAATTTTGCTTTTAGTTAATTAAATTACTTACAAATACTAAATGGCGGACAGAATGTTAAAAGCATTGTTGTTACTGTCAGCAATATTGTTGACCGGTAAACAAATCTCAATGAGTTTGTCGTGCAACCGATTCAGTTCGTACGGCACCTGTACTTATCGATTTTTTTTTACATACCCAATATGACAGAAATAGACCGTTTTACAGTCTGTTTATCCTAACTTGTCTTATTTAGTAAACCTAGTGTTGATGTGTGTACCAAATTTTTTACTTTCATTATTATTTTCGACATCCGCTTGTTTATTTCTTCTAACATTTGGTTTAGGTTGCAATACACCGGTCTTAGCATTCGTAATGATAACATTTGTTTACCGGTCCCACCAACACTAAAATCCAAAGACAAAGTAAATTAACGAAATGCCGTGTAATTTTTTATCTGTGCTGGCTTATTTACGATTTTGTGGAAAATCTTGTGAAAAATCGATAAATATCGGCAGTTTTCAATGAAGATTCTATTTTAACGTGTCCTTTCACCATATAAGACTTCTTAACACAGATTACATAGTGGGATGAAGTCAGTAAGACGTGTTTTTGCTATGAGCGTCGTTTGTTTACAAAATAGGACAATTAAGAATAAGATGTAGATTGACTATCGTCACTTGATCACAACTTCTATTATCACCTTTAATTCTTCGTTCTTACCCTTTGTTTTTATTCCGACCAAGGGTTCTTTTGTTTTAAATAATCGTTTGCTTGTTGTTGCTATCGCGACATAACTTGTTCTTTATGCCGGCCATACACTTAACAATAAATCGTAGCTTTTTCACAAAGAAAGGAAAAATACACAAGGAAATACACACAAAATCGCTGTAGTACTTGTGGGGCGTCTGTGCTGTTGCTTATTTTGAATCTATGATTTTGATATAAGTCATAATGAAACTCTTTTTATTATTACCTAGCTGTTGCCCGCGACTTCGTACGCGTCAATTTCTGTTATTATGAACGCGATTATTTTTGAAACATTTTTCTCTGGTGCTTCGCTCCTATTGGTCGCAGCTTGATGTTATATAGCCTAAAGCCTTCCTCAATAAATGGACTATTCAACACAAAAAGAATTTTTCAATTCGAACCAGTACTTCCAGAGATTAGCGCGTTCAAACAAACAAACAAACTCTTCAGCTTTATAATATTAGTATAGATTGTATAAAATATTTGGTTTTTTAATATAAGGTAGGTATATTTTGACGACCATTTGGATCAGCGGTAGTTAAAGCTGCTTCTGAGCCATGGGTCGCGGGTTCGATCCCCGCACAGTACAAATATTTGTGTGCATGAACATGTCTGTTTGTACTGGTCTGGGTGTTTTCTATGTATTATAAGTATATATTTACAAAAAAAAAGTATATAAGTAAGTTTATCGGTTGTCTAGTATCCCATACGACAGGGTACTTAATAGTACCTTAATTTGGGACTAGATGGCTCAGTGTGGCCCAGTGAGGCATGTCTTAAATATTTATTTAATATTAAAAATCTTTTTTCTTTCATAGTTCCTCGTCGTGATCGGTGTGTGCACGCACTTGGGTTGCGTGCCCGTTGCCAACGCTGGCGACTTCGGCGGCTACTACTGCCCCTGCCACGGCTCCCACTACGACGCGTCCGGCCGCATCCGCAAGGGTCCAGCCCCCCTCAACTTGGAAGTACCCCCCCACTCGTACACCGACAACCTTCTGATCGTAGGTTGAACCTCGCTAGACAATTTATTTATTAAGCGTACTGTATAGATCAATCAATAAAATGTGATTCGTTATTTGTTTTTCATATTACCCATTTTTACTAACGACGGAAGAGGTTTTTAATTCGATGCGCTTTCGTAGTCGGGTTAGAATTTAGTACAAGATGAACATTAAGACGCTGACTGCAGCCGATGACCTTGAGCAATGAATACGCCCACAAATTTATTCGTCTTTGAATTTCTTTGCAACGCGCCACAGCTGTCACTGTCGATTCCCGTAGGAGTGACAGAGAAAAAGCGCATGGAATAGAAGGGCCTAAGTGCCAAATAACAAAATTCGTTGTGCAATTTAAAATTTAAATTTTATTAAAAATCTAAATCAGCCATTTGCTTAAGCAACATGTAATATACAATATAGCAAAATTTTATTATCATTGTTATACGGATGTAATTTATGTATTTTCAGAGGCTACTTTGAGATTATTTTCTATCTAGAAAAGTTTTTAGAATCGTGTTTTGGAAACAACCACGTGGTCAAAAATATGATCAATTATAACTACATAGAATCTGGCAACAAGACAAGCCATAGGCTTAAAGCAAAACAATCTTCATTGAGCTGAATTTGGCTCATGTCAGCGTCTTAACTTACATTGGGTTGATAGATATACTTTTTTGTTGTCAAAAAAATATCAGAGATTATCAATGATATTTAAAAAGTCATAGATATGTTACATGCGCTCTCAATATGCGTCCCTAAAACGACACAATTGTGACGTCTTTTAAAATCCATCATACAATATGGATGGCAAGGCGAAAGAGAAAGTAATTGTTCTAATCTAATTGAAAAATGCGCACTAAATTGCAAACCTCTTCTTTTCTATAAATATCATTTTACAGGAATTCGTTTTTAGCAAATGTATAGATCAAAAACACTAAGACCCGAGTTCACCAACATTTAAACAGCCGGTAAACAAAGAGTGACGTTTAATTTGACACAATTCCCATACAACATATGTCAAATCATATTTTAAACGCTGTTTGAACTTAAACGTCTGTTGGTGAACTCGGGCCTAAGACCCGAGTTCACCAATATTTAAACAGCCGGTAAACATAGATTGACGATTAATTTGACACAATTCCCATACAAAATATGTCAAATAATATTTTAAACGCTGTTTAAATTTTAACCGTCTGTTGGTGAACTCTACCCTAAGTTGGTCTCATCTCGCTCCCATTGACTGAAACCTTGTAGTATTATTATTGGTAGGTGTTAATGAAACAATACAGCAACGATTTGTAATTATTTTTTATTATCGTTCATATTTTATTTCTTTTTATTTTTACTTTATAATATGCTTTAGACGTGTACAATCTACGTAACATCTAATATAGACTACTAAAATTTACACACATTTACAAATATTCGTAACTGGGATTAGTTTTTATACAATTTTTAACATAGTTTGAATAAATAACTCATTAAATGCCTGAATAGAAACTGCCAAACTTATTTATTAATTGCGCTTAGGCCTGTTTGTGTTTTATAAAAAAAAAATGTCTATGGTTTTATTTAAAAATGGAATGTAAATAAACTATTCAAAATTAACGGAGGGAACATGTCTTAAAACATCGAAGGGACACTTCAGCGTAAGAAATGTAAATCTATAGATTTTAAATTTATAAACATTGAAACTTATTACTAAATAGGATTAAGTAACCGATTTCAAGATGACACTAATTTTAACATAATCTATATTTACAAGGAAATATGGGAAGGTCTTATATTTGGCAAAATAATTTAATTATACCTAAGTAGAGTGAAATAATGGGGTTATGGATGTTCGATAAGCAATCACAAACAATACACGCTTTAACTCAATTAGACAAAATATAAAGCTGAGTGTACACTGCCAATACGATTTTGATTGGAAATATACAAGCCGCGTATTTTTTTTCTAATTTCACAACACAATTTATTATGTAAAGTAATTATTATGGCCTGCTTTTACTCTTAAACAAATATGTTTAACAATATACCGTTAATTTTTTTATTTTTTATAATATTTTCGTAGTCTCTTGGTGTATTCGTACACTAACCATGCAAAAACTGAGTAAAAATGTAAACAAACATGCGGCTAATGAAATCATGTAGCTATAAATAATCGCAAGTAGAATTATACAGAAGTGATTAAACAATTTTATTATTTTATGGCACAGAAAACTTACCTTTGTAATCATCAGTTTGCAATAAATGTCTTTAGGAAAATAAAACAACGTAACAAGCTGAGTTCATCGCTAGAAATTCTGGTCTGAAGTCTTATTTTGCAACCAAACGTCTGTATATCTATTTGTCTTTTTTACTCAGAGTGTGTATAAGAGAGACAGACGGATACTGGCATCCTGATTCGATTAGGGCCTCTGGTATCAAAATTTAGGTACAGTGATGACTTGTCACTTGAATTAATTTAAAAAAACACGTGTTATCCCAGCTTTACATTTTTAAAGCACACTCAGCAGAAGATAGTCAAGAGGACAGTGGTGGTACACTCCATTGTTATGTTCGAAGACTATGTTATACAGAATCTAGATGAAGTTTCAACATTCGTATAAATATTCTTAATACAATAACATCCATACATCAATTTTTCTTGAACACAGATTATTTTGATTCACATTCAAATTGTAGACATATTATTAAACATTCGGAGAAAAATATAAATACATCTATTAAATTACAGTGAGAAAATATTAATTTCGTGGAATATATCATTAGATTTAATACATATATTTTTTTAAATATTATTTTAGTATTATTTTGATACAATGTGTACTTATGTTGTAAACAGATTTTAACATTATTTAATTTTGTGCGATAAACAAAAATATATGGTAATTCTGTCTGTCAAAGAGAGTATTGTCAAAAGTTATGCAACACCTGTATAAATCAGCTGCGAATAGTTGAACCTAAAACATTTTGACTACGTCATATCCTTTGCTTTTACCGATAATTTTATATTAGTACCTAACTTATTAATTTAAAGAGTATTTGATAGGTTTTGAAGGATCTTGGCAAGTTTCCGATCATTATTTTAGGTTCAATTAAATGCAGTGAAATGATACAGTGTCACCGATGTCTACTATAAAACGAAATAGTCCGCCCTTAAATCGATAAGACACTACACAACCTTGGAAGCTCCTAAGTCACTTTCCACCCATTTGATAATAATCATAAGTACTGCCTGCAACAAAATTTTGATGCAACTCGTAAGGCTCAAATTATTTAGAAACTCTCGTTGCAGGCTGTACTTCGAGGCGTTACACTATTCAGATCTGTATTCCCATCTGCATTTGCGGGCTAAACTCTCGTCTGGGCTATCTAAAATATCTGTTGTATCATTTGATGCATTGAATCATTTATTTTAATGTCTGTTGATAAGGTCGATTTTGGAAGTCTTAATTAATCACAATTTATAATTTACATGTTGCCTCTAAAAGCCAAAAGCTGCATTAATTAATAACATGTCAATATATTTAAGTCAATGTCAAGGTAAAGTAAAATCATTTTAAGCGTTGGATTGTAAGTTGAGGCAACAAAGTTATGGATTATATGAACTGTCTGCAGGTATTGTTATTGAATGGGCTATTTTAAGATCAACAAATCGAATGCAAATATGCAAAACCTACGATTTTGTTCTCCCGACAAAAAATGTGTTTCCTGCCCCACCGCTCTATACCGTAACGCAACTTGGATCGGGCCTAGACTTGCTCCTTAATGCATTTTTAAACCGTGCCTACATTTGGGGTACCCTACATGACCGCAGTAAACTTGCCTAATACCCGGGAAAGCTTCATTTCGTTCAAATTCAGTTGCCAAATTATCTAAGATAGGTCGATTGACAGCAACGACTTTAAAAGGTTTCAAATAGTTTAGTTTTAGGGCACCTTTGTCTTTGTAGCCCTTGTCGTTGGATCATTTGGCCCCGACGCATGTAATAACCAACCAGTTGTATTAGGTATGCAATAAAATACGAAACGAAGCGATCCGACTTATGACCCTATAATTTAGGCAGCCACTCTGATATTGTCGACGCGTCTCCTCTCAAATTCGCACTACTGCCTTACATAGGGACATAATGTTCGAACAAGATGCAAACAACGGAAGTTAACGGGGCAATCCGAAACAAGCTGCTTGGAACAACACTAAAGTCTATTGCGAGCAAATGCCTTAAACTGAAGTCAGTGGTGAAGCAATCCCAAAAGATGTCAAAGAAAACTATTGAACTTGAGTAGGGCTTCAGAAGTAAGGCCCAAACAAGTAGTGTAAAGCCGCAAACATAAATCAGTGAGGGGCAGTCCCAAACACTAGAGCTCCGATCTGCAATCAATACCAAGTGTGCTTGAGTCAGTTCTCAGAAGCGCCCAAACAAGTAGTGCTAAAGTCGCAAACATAAATCATCCGAACACGATCTAATCTGCATTTAGTATCGCGTGTGTTTGAGTAGGTAAGACTTTAGAAGCGGGGCCTAACTAAACAAGTCGTGTATGCTAAACTGAAAATAGCGGGGGGCAGTTCCAAACAAGAGCGCCGATCTGCAATCAGTACCGTTAGTAGTTATGCCTTAAACAGTAACCATGACAATCCCAGACTACGGGCTGTTGGTCGCTCAGCAGTCGGCGGTGTACACGGGCGCCAAGTCGAGCGTAAGGTGCCGCAGCGCGCGGTCGCGGGATCTCTTGATGGTCTGCAGCACCAACGCCTTGCAGTCTGTGGTGATGCCTTAACAGTAACCATGGTAACCCACCCGTTCAGCAGTCGGCATATAAACGGGCGCAAGTTCGACTGTAAGACTTAGGAAGCGGGACCTATACAAGTCGTGTATGTTAAACTGATCTAGACCCCCACAAGAGCTCCCATCTGCGATAAGTGCAATCAGTACCATGTGTGCTTAAGTCAGTTCTCGAAATACCCAAACAAGTAGTGCTAAAACCGCAAACATATATGCGGGGGGCAGTCCCAAACACAAGAGCGCCGATCTGCAATCAGTACCTAGTTGATGTTGCCTTAAACAGAAATCAGCGGGGGCATTCCCAAACACGATCCGGTCAGATGCTTTAAACGGAAACCGTGGGGCAATTATAGACTCCAAGCGGATGCGGGGGGCAGTCCCAAACACATGAGCGCCGATCTGCTATCAGTACCGTTCGTAGTGATGCCTTCAACAGAAACTAGTGCTAAAGTCGCAAAGATAAATCAGCGGGGGGCAGTCCCAAACACAAGAGCGGCGATCTGCTATCAGTACCGTTTGTAGTGATGCCTTGAACTGAACCCGTCGGTCGCTCAACAGTCGGCAGTATATACGGGCGCTAAGTCGAGCGTGAGGTGTCGCAGCGCGCGGTCGCGGGAGGCGGAGCGCGCGGCGCGGGAGCTCTTGATGATCTGCAGCACCATCGCCTTGCAGTCGTGGCACACCGCCATCTGCACGCCTCGAAGGCGTTCCGCCGCCAGCCCCGCCCGCGTTATGCTGCGGACAAAACTTGAACCTTAGTCATCGATATACAGGGTATCTAGTAAGTACCACGACAAACTTGAGGAGTGTAGTGTGCGCGTACCTACATATATTTACACGCACACTCACTACCTCCTATAGTATACAGGATGAAATTTTAACCACTTTCCAAAATTTTTATAGGCGTTCAGTCAGTATCGTATATAGTGCCTATTTATGAAGTAAAAAATGTAAATCAAGTTTTCACGCGATAATATTTTTCGCGATATAGTTTTCAATTTTTACGGTCCTAGACATGTTAAGGTATAAAGGGAAAATCAAAAACTTATGAATAATATCGTAATTAATGAATGAGATGCGCAACGCGTAAAAAAAGTGTTGCTATACGGCCGCATCAAAAATTTTAGATTTTTGGCGGACATTTTCTAAGTGCTTCATCTTGACATTTTGTACTGGGCTGCAATATAGCAAAAAAAAGTCATTTGTTTTTTGTCTCGTTGATTTAAAATTTCATCCTGTATAAGTGTAAACATAATCAATAAACAGGCTCTTAGATCGCAGTCAGTGTCTCATTAAAGCTCTCCCAACGCCCACCACTGCAGGAGAAGTAAGGCGTATCTTGAAGAAAACTATGAAACTTTTACAGAGGTAATTTTTTTGTATGAAAGCTGTCCAGTAAGTACCACGACAAATTTAAGGAGAAGCAAGGTGCATCTCGAAAACTATGACACTTTTACAGAGGTCATTTTTTTGTATGATAGCTTTCCAGTAAGTACCACGACAAACTTAATACACAGTTTTCGAGATACCTACACCTTGCTTCTCCTTAAGTTTGTCGTGGTACATACATACATTATGGCTATTTATTTTTATATTTTTTGTTTATATGTATAGAAAGATAGATTAGGTGGGCTTATTAATACGATCGTGTCTGTGAAACCATGGAAGTACACGTTACAAAATTCCAACCCAATCGGTCAAGCCGTTTAGTAGTTGACATACCGACAGCAGCGCGACCTACCGGGCCTAGGCCCTAGGGCCCTAGGGAGCCGAGTTAGTATCGCCGGCTATAGCACACAAGTAGGAGGCGCTACATACTTGCGGTCTGCGGGCGCGGGCTGCGGCGGCATGCTGGCGGGCGCGTCGCAGTAGCCGAGCGCGGAGGGCCCGCGGGAGCTGAGTTAGTATCGCCGGCTATAGCACACAAGTAGGAGGCGCTACATACTTGCGGTCTGCGGGCGCGGGCTGCGGCGGCATGCTGGCGGGCGCGTCGCAGTAGCCGAGCGCGGAGGGCCCGCGGGAGCTGAGTTAGTATCGCCGGCTATAGCACACAAGTAGGAGGCGCTACATACTTGCGGTCTGCGGGCGCGGGCTGCGGCGGCATGCTGGCGGGCGCGTCGCAGTAGCCGAGCGCGGAGGGCCCGCGGGAGCTGAGTTAGTATCGCCGGCTATAGCACACAAGTAGGAGGCGCTACATACTTGCGGTCTGCGGGCGCGGGCTGCGGCGGCATGCTGGCGGGCGCGTCGCAGTAGCCGAGCGCGGAGGGCCCGCGGGAGCTGAGTTAGTATCGCCGGCTATAGCACACAAGTAGGAGGCGCTACATACTTGCGGTCTGCGGGCGCGGGCTGCGGCGGCATGCTGGCGGGCGCGTCGCAGTAGCCGAGCGCGGAGGGCCCGCGGGAGCTGAGTTAGTATCGCCGGCTATAGCACACAAGTAGGAGGCGCTACATACTTGCGGTCTGCGGGCGCGGGCTGCGGCGGCATGCTGGCGGGCGCGTCGCAGTAGCCGAGCGCGGAGGGCCCGCGGGAGCTGAGTTAGTATCGCCGGCTATAGCACACAAGTAGGAGGCGCTACATACTTGCGGTCTGCGGGCGCGGGCTGCGGCGGCATGCTGGCGGGCGCGTCGCAGTAGCCGAGCGCGGAGGGCCCGCGGGAGCTGAGTTAGTATCGCCGGCTATAGCACACAAGTAGGAGGCGCTACATACTTGCGGTCTGCGGGCGCGGGCTGCGGCGGCATGCTGGCGGGCGCGTCGCAGTAGCCGAGCGCGGAGGGCCCGCGGGAGCTGAGTTAGTATCGCCGGCTATAGCACACAAGTAGGAGGCGCTACATACTTGCGGTCTGCGGGCGCGGGCTGCGGCGGCATGCTGGCGGGCGCGTCGCAGTAGCCGAGCGCGGAGGGCCCGCGGGACCCGGGCGCGCTGTGCGCGTGAGGGCGGCGCAGGACGCGGGGGCTGCTTGGCGCGCTGCCCACGCTGTTCTCCACCATGCTCTGAAGAAGAACCGAGTATGTTCGAGTATTTATGGACGTTGTCACACTGTTCTAACATGTGCCAAGGAGTGTGCGTTCGCCCAGCAAAAAGTATCGCCTATTCGAAAATTGGATGATGCAGATAATTAGTGCCTTATATCGTGTAAATGTGCCCGAAATTTTATATTTGTGCGTCCAACAGCTAACGAGTTATTTAAGAAAAATGGATTCTGCTGCACGAAAGTTCGCCCAGCAATTTTTTTTTAATTGATGGGTCTAGCTGTATATTAAATATGCAAAAAGGTAGCTTATGTACGAGTGTAACTGTGCCATTAAAGCCAAATTTGTGCCTCTTAAGATTTCAGACTTATTTAATTTTTTTGCTGGGCGAACGTTTCGGTAATTGCTGTATATCGGAAACGGTTGGACGCACACTCATGATTTTTTTGTATATAGATACAGTAAATTTGTGCATATTTGTGCCGCAATTTTCATTGACATGACTAGCATGGTTGAGGATCTCTTCTTTTTTTCCTAAAAAATGGGAAAATGCTCTGGCTCTCGAACGAACAAGACCAAGGACTTCGCGCTAGTGCCGAGTGATACCTATTATATATTCACATGATCATGTAAAGTTTCGCCGGCCTACTACATATCATTGCCGAGTTCTTAAACGATTTTGTCTTTGTTTTGAGGTTATCTTGAGTAAAATTACTTAGAATACGAAAACACTAGTTTTCTGTGAGTTGGCTTATTACATGCTTCTACAATAATATGTGCGCTGTTTTAAGAATACGTACCTATGCAAAAAATCATGTATGTATGCCCATTACTTTAGACAATAACGATAAAAAACCATTCTTAATATTTTTGGTAGATTATCCGACCAAATTGTAGTGAACATTAAAAAGCGGCCGCACGATAAATCGACTTATCCTTCCTCACTTGATGGCATTGGAAGGAAATTTAAATAGTACAGATGCGTACAGAATTGTTAAGTTGGAAAATAATATATATTAGGGATATAAAATAAAATGTGAATTGTTTTTATCTTGTAAACTCATATAAACTATTTTCCAACTTAACAATTCTGTATGCATCTGTACTATTTCAATTTCGTTACGCCATCAAGTGAGGAAGGATAAGTCGATGTATCGTGCGGCCGCTTTTTAATGTTCACTATATGGTCGGATAATCTACCAAAAATAATAGGGGTTAAAGTATGAAATTGCCGATTATTTTCCCACTTTTTATTTTTATTATAGCTCTTAAGTATAGTCGTATTATTGCGTAATTATTTTTGTATTGTATCAAAAACTAAATGAAGTAACCTTTGACTAAAAAAAATGCAATACTAGTGCCTATTACTTCAAAGGAAGTCGTTGAAAAGACCCCTTACAATGTGTCAGCTGACCTTCTTGCTTCAATTAAGTATATTTGTATTATATACTTTGATTTTCAGAAATTTAAATACTATAATACGTAGCTTTATAACCATCTAACTTTCACCTTTAATTGCATCGAAAATGGTTCAGGCGTTTTTAAAAAAACTAAAAAATTGTTAGTATGGAAAAATGAATTTTCTCGATTTCGTCCATACAAAACGGAAAGAACATCGGTCAAATTTCATAGAAGCTGGACCTGACACTCATTATTGATGGGCACTTTTGATTTTGTATGATTTTGTTAGAAAACATCATTGTAAATATGAAAGTAGCAAAATATTTCATCAAAAACTTCACTAATTTGAAATATAAATATTTTTATATTTTTAGGTTAGGATAACATTCAATAATTTTTAAAACATAATACCTAAGGTTTTGAGTTAAATTATGGTTCTTAGACAAAAAGCAGCAGATATCACAGTCCATTAAACAAAATGCGGGTCAAAAGAGATAAACACAGAACAAAATATTGCACAGTACGTATCAAAGCAAACGCAAAGATCGACTGCAAGACAACTCGGACATCGGTAAAGACATCTGTCATTTTAAAAACTGACGTTCCATTACTCGCTTTCAAATGTCATTTGAAACAATAATATTATTCCCCGAATTTAAATGATAAAATCGTAAGTAATATTTTTTAAGTGAAATTATATTCGGCTAGTAATTATATAAGAACGCATAATAAAACTCCAAACACGGTCGGACACGTTCAAAAGCTACAATAATGTTATCCCAACCAAAAAAATAAATTCGGAATATTATTTTATTTTTCAAAAACCACAAGTTCTTTTGATGTATAAATAATTCATAAAATATAATTAAAAATTACTTATTTTTTAAAATACAAGTCATTAATGCCCACGTTCAGGTACGATTTGGCCATCGTTCTTTCATACTTTAACCCCTAATATTACGAATGGATTTTTATCGTTATTGTCTAAAGTAACATACATACATACATACATGATTTTTTGCATACGTGTTCTTAAAACAGCGCACATATTATTGTATAAGCATGAAATAAGCCAGATCACAGAAAACTAGTGTTTTCGTATTCTAAGTAATTTCACTCAAGATAACCTCAAAACAAAGACAAAATCGTTAAGAACTCGGCAATGATATGTAGTAGGCCGGCGAAACTTGACATGATCATGTGAATATATAATAGGTATCACTCGGCACTAACGCGAAGTCCTTGGTCTTGTTCGTTCGAGAGCCAGAGCATTTTTCCATTTTTTAGGAAATAAAAGAATAGATCCTAAACCATGCTTATCATGTCAATGAAAATTGCAGCACAAATATGCACAAATTTACTGTATCTGTATACAAAAAATCATGAGTGTGCGTCCAACCGTTTCCGATATACAAAAATTACCGAAACGTTCGCCCAACAAAAAACTAAATAAGTCTGATATCTTAAGAGGCACAAATTTGGCTTTTACGGCACATTTACACTCGTACATAAGCTACCTTTTTTGCATATTTAATATACAGCTAGACCCATCAATTAAAAAACATTTTGCTGGGCGAACGTTCGTGCAGCAGAATCCATTTTTCTTAAATAACTCGTTAGCTGTTGGACGCACAAATATAAAATTTCGGGCACATTTACACGATATAAGGCACTGATTATCTGCATCATCCAATTTTCGAATAGGCGATACTTTTTGCTGGGCGAACGCACACTGACAAGGAGGAACCGAGTTATGTTTAAACATTTGACTGGATACAGTCGTGTGGAATAATGTTTTCGCCGCAGTGAAAAGCTAAACAGGTCTTATGTAAAATGTTGTCGACACAGTGCACAGTGATAAGCTAAATAACCGTGTGGAGAATGTTTAGACATCTAACTGCATATATACACAGTCTTATGCAAAATTTTGTCGCCGTGAAAAGAATTAAACAACCCTAATAAGTTGTAATAACTATATGGGCGCGTTTTTTAGCTGTTCTAACCGTGTGCAAAGTAAGAACAGAGTTTTGTTTACACATTTAACTATGTAGATACAGTCTTATGCAAAAATGTTGTCGCCGCAGTGAATAGATAAATAACTGTATACCTACCTAACTGTGAAAACATGTACAAATCAGTAAAGTCAGTAAAACCAGTTCCATTTCTGAAGAAAAACTCTTGGAAGCACTTTTGCACATACCAATATGTAAGTAATACCGACAAGTATATTCTTATTATACCTACTTACAAATTTCGTATCGCGTTGTTTGTCCACGATGAAAGATTAAATGTGTACCTTTACCTAGTAGCCTACTATAACTGAACAAAAAAAAACTTACCACATTATCAGGTGAGACCAGCCGAGACATGAGACTCCTCGGGAAGGAAGACTGCTCGTCTTCGGGTGATGGTAGCAGCGATGGACTTAATAGCACAACCGGTACGTGTGCAAAATGTTCCGTTGGTATTCGCATCTGAAAGGAGATGGTACATTTTATATTTTTCTTCAATGCTTATGTTTTACTATGTAACCAAAACGCTGATGAAACAAAACTAATGTTTTTGCTAGGTTAAGTTTTGCTGTATGGTGCAGGCCTAAAATAATCAGAAAATACTTTTTATTTTTCTATTCTACATTTTTAAATGGTCATGCAACGCAAAATTAAGTTATGTTTCTGCAAATTCTGCAAATTTTTCTAGCAAAATCGCACATAGGTATTTCAACGACATAAGATGCACTAGCACTAGTGTTAAGCCTGATGTGCAATTTTCTGTACTATGAGTAAGCGACAAAAGAAGAAGGTACAGCTAAAAGAAGCTGCTTTTAAACTAGTTCTTTTACTATGTCAAAAACATATCTAGTTTACAAACTAATCATCTCTTACCTACTAAAAAAATTAAAACTTATTTTCGGTTTAACTTAGCTAATTAACCTTTTGACAATATTTTTTGGCGATTGCTGTTTAAATCTTGAGTTAATTTGGCGAAGCATGTGACAGATTTTAATATACGAGTAGGTATACTCGATTTTTTATCTTTGTTCTTTTTTTCCTATGATTTTTGACTACTAAATTAAAAGTAAAAGTCCGCTGTAGTCAATAAATCAACATCATGTAAAGTTTTGACATTTACCTTTGAACAACACTTTTGACAGACAGTCTTTTTGCATAACTTGCATTTCTGACCCCACGGGCCGAAAATGCCGAATCTAGTCTTCAAACATAGGAAGCATACCTGGAACAAATTAAAAAGTAATTTTAGTTTAGCTGCATTGACAGAGTCTCAAAGCTTTTGAGAAAAAATACAACAGTTGATGTGTTTTCAAGATGACATAAGTGATTGTTGTTACTTAAATGCGTATAATTAAGTATTAAGTATATTTTAAGCACAGACAACGGCAGGTCAACCTACCCAAAAAGTTAAAGGTCATTTGAATTGATTTTCAACTTTAAGTCCAACAAGTAGAGATCAATATCAATTGAGAAAATTTGACGTTTCGTGGTAGGTTGACGTGCTGTTGTCTGTACATTCTATAACGACCCCTCGGTCTAGCGGTTTAAGTACCGGGCCAAGACCGAGTCCTGGATTTGATCCCCGGGTCGGGCAACAAGGATTTGACCCCGGATAACCAACCCGCATTTAGCAAGGGTGGTGATTATGCCTGTACCCTGTATGGTAACTTGAATTAAATGATGAAGGCGTTTTCCCTGCAGTGATATTAGGCTGTTACTTTTTATATTCGTTAAACTTACCCTTCGCTTCTCCACATCCTCTTTGACCCTGCCTTCGACGGGCAGGACCTCAAGTTCTGCTTTTGTCAGGACAGACCTGATGTGCACGATCTCTTCTAGGGTCAGCGACAGTCGGTCATCCGACATTATCGCGTCTTGCCATTGTTTCTGAAATTAATATTTTTTTGTCAAAAACGATGTAGGTAACATATAGAACGACATTAAGGACTTCTTTGTTAGAAGTCCTTGTACCATGTGTAACGGTAATAGCAGTAAAATATACGACAAGCTTTGTGTTAGAGAGCGACTTAAGCCGTTTCATTTTTTTTTTATCTAAGGATCGATTCGATCGATCGATTCTTTAGTCTCGCTAAAACTCGTAAATGGCTAGACCGACTTTACTTACGGGTTTAAAATAAAGTAAAAGTCCAGAGAAAATTTAACTAGTGAGCATATATGAAAAATTTTAAGTAATTAGTGAAAACAACAATTTAATTTTCCCATACAAACTGTTTCTACTCGTCAAACATTTTTCGGGTCAGCTATTATATAATAAAATACATCTATACTACCATTTATGTGCAATAATTACGTACTAAACAGTGAACACATGCAAAAACTCTCTACACAAAACTAATTCTAATTATAAGTTCTACGAGCCACATTAAAAAGTTACTTAATAAAATTTGTTGTGCGATTATATCTGATCTACTTTGCATAAAACGGGTTCCGCGGCTTGCTTTAAATTTAGGTAGCACTAAATCTTAGACCGGTAGACACCTTTGGTATGTTAGTAAGTGCATAGAAATCTGTGCCGTTGGTGACATAAGTTCTTAAAAAGTCCCCTTCATTTGAAACTCATTATTTAAGTTTGAAGCAGTTCTGGTTTCTTAGTTGCGGCGCCCACATTATATCCTTACTTAGCTAAAGATTGTATAGCAGAGAATGCCACAAAACGTGTCTTCGATTTGGCTAATGCACTTGTGAATGTATGGCCTGATAATATACTCAATATTATGTATTTGTTAACCCAACAGAGCTTTAGAAACCTTATTTATGCATATACGGATCTATACTTCGATGTCTACATAAATCAATCTTCTACGATGTCACTTAAGATTTTCTACGGTGAAGATTTGAAAGTAATTGTTGAGCAAATCCAGTCCAAAAAAATTCTTTACGCAAAAGGAATAAGATAGATCAAAGAATGTTACCCTGCGCAGCACCAAAAATAGAGGTTCGTCCTTACTCGAGGAGAAGGTAACAATTCACAGGCACATAAAAACTGGTGTGTAACTACAGTTCAAATATTTACCTATTACCTATAATAACTACGTACATACAAGTATCAAAAGCTTTGGTAAGGTCCAAAAGGAATTTTATTTGATCAAGGCGTGTGATTTCAGTCTGCCGAACTTTCTTTCATATCATTTTTATCATTACTGAGCGGATTTAATTCGTCCCGTAGTCCACCACCCTGTGAAGTGAGCTAGCTAATCTACTCACATGCGAGCCGTTTGTGGGGCTGCCACTAACCGACTTGATGAGCTCATCCTGCAGCGAGGAGCGCGACCACGAGAGCTCGCCCAGCTGCGCGTCCGCGTCGCTGCTCGCAATCGACGCTGCGCCAGCGCACGACGCGCGTGAACCTGGCCTGAGGGATAAATGGGTGAAGTTTAGACAAATCAAAAGTACGATATGGTAGAGTCCAAACGAATTCATTCCGTAAACTGATACAGTGGCACTTGACTGTGATCGCCATCTGCTCAAGCTTTCTTTAACTTTATTGACAACAAGAAACTCTATCTGCCTGTCTTGCTGTTTGTTTTTTATGTCTAAGCCTATCTTAATCAATTGTGTTACATTTAGATAAGACCTTGTATGAGAATATCGGTTCTCGACAAAAATCTAACTTGAGAAGGGCGAAACAGTCGATGAATGTTTAAATGCCGCATGAAGCTAGGGATTAAAAGACAACTTAAAGTGCTAATTAATGCAGACAAAGTCGCCACCACGTGCTAGATTGTAATTGGTTATCAGTACCTTGAGTGCGGCAACGAATGAGCGCCGTCGGTGGGTGGACAGGCCGCGTGCGTGACGGTGTGGCGTCGCATGGAAGCACGCCGCGACGGGCACTGGGTCGCCAGGTCGTACGCTGTAACATATAGGTACCAATATTAAAAACCTGAAAAATTTGGATGAGCGATGGTCATATCGAACTTATTAAACTTAATGAAAGAAGGCTAGAAACTGATTGATCTTGGTTCTATTTCATGCTAAAATTCAGAAGTCTTTAAAAAATTTTCATGTACCAACTTAGTATTATTTTACTAGTTGAAAAAGTATGCGGACTAAAATTATATTGTGGGACACTGTGCCAAACATTATTTTGATACAGCAAACATTTCACACTTTGAAACAAAAGTAATTAAACCATTGTTTTACAGTTTGAGAACCAACATGTGAGATAAGAACTTGTAGTGATAAGAAAATGATGTTAGATCAGCTGTGATAAGAGAGATGTGGAAAAATTGTGTACGAGGAAGGTATTAATCTGGTGAAGATTATAAAACGGCGTAATGAAAGTAGGTACTGAAGGGTTTTTAGTATATGATATTGATGATTATATTGCAAAGCTGAAATTATCAGTTGGTCACGGAATTAAATGAAAATGTAAAAAATATATAATCACAACACAATACTAAAATCTACAGTTTCAGTTAAGTTAAAATACGATACAATTCTAATATAAGTAAGTACGACAAGTTTTAAACAGAATAATCCCTCAACCCCCAGGAGGCACGCGCGTGCCGCGATAACAATTGATTTCAATTGTGTCTGGAATAACTCACGATCGAGGGATTAAGCAACGTTATAAACTTACTGAAAACAAGATGAGTTCTTATAAACTCTTGTTATAAACTCGACACCGTTGCCAAGAACATTAAGTGGGTACCTACAGATTTTGTGCAGTAAACGACATTTTGCTATCAATATTTCAGCATTGCAGCTTTTATTTTTTGTAGTTCCATCGTTTACAAAAAACGGTCGCAAAATTAGATGCATCAGGACATTAATTTCAAAACCAATTTGTAAACACAAAATTTACATGACGCATTTAATTTTAACGAATGCTACTTTAGAGCTCAACCAGAATGTCGTTTATCTGTTGAAATTCACATCAAAACATCGACTACCCTAAAATTTGCAACAGAAAAAGCGTGACACCATGCTAAAACACGACATGCTGTCATACATTCCAGGGTCTCGTCGCAGAACTGGTGGTATTCGTCGTGGGAGATGCGTGTGCGCGGCGGCGCCCGCGGTGGCTCTTCTGTTGACGTCATCGTTATACAGCATCGTGGGTGCATGAGGAAGGAGAAAGTGCTTCAAATATTATAGCTAAAGGAGGATTAGCTAGGGTACATAAGGATTGCTATTTGATATCTTCCGTGCCGTCATTGTTGTTGCAGAAGCTCCGCCCTGATCACTCTGACTAAAGTAATCCATATCATAATACATTTGCAAGGATATTTTACGATGGCTAGTGTGGTATACCTATACGTCTGAGTTTTGGTATATTGTTTCGATGTTAACTTTTAAGTGTGTTTCTTTCTTGGTTAGGGCTATGTAATCTGAACAACTCTTGAATCTTTATCTTACCTTTGACAACTATAGAATTTCAAAATTAAGAGACTTACCTAGTGCAATGTTATTTGATAAAGTCTATGTTATGAATGCGTGTAGTGTGAAACGTGACTTATTTTTGCTGCTAAAAATTATGTATCGCGTTGTTTATGTGTGAAAAATGTATGTGATTTACAAATTTTGGAACTAATCCTTGTGAAAATGTAAATCACCTTGTCAAATTTAGATTGTCTAGGTATTTAGGTGTCTATACATTGTCAGCTATTTAATACGTTACTCGTATTACAGTGGCACAAAACATACCGGTTCTCTTCCAAGGCTTAGGAGTTTGCTGCTGGGGTGCCGTATGCCTCGGGAAAGGTTGGGGTGCGCATACTTCTGGACTTGCGCAGGTCTCGGTGTCATCCTCGTCTTCATCATCCTAGGGACAAAGAAAGACACAGTTGAAAATTATCTCATTATTAAATCGTTAAAGTCTGAAAACATAAGATAAAAAAAAACAAATTCCATTTGGTCAATAAATTTGAAGGTGCAAAGTAAGATTTAATAGATGGTGACTACTATCAGATGAATAGGATCAAGGCTAATTAGTCAAATTCTACGAAATTTACGACAAGTGGTACACTTTCCACAAGGGAAATACCTACATGAATAATAGGTCACGGAGTCTCTGCGTTGCCGCTAGCATCACTGATCTCGAGGGTCGTGGACGGTTTGGGAATGCCGCACTAAACATCCTAATAGCTTCACTCAATCTATTATTAGTTATTGCATAGAATCGCACCATTTCGACTAACTCAACATTGGAATAATTTTGCGTCATTTACCTAGAAACAGTACACAGTAGCATTATAGGTATTTTACAAAATGCTAAATTGTAGACGGCTTGAGGTGTTACTTTATCTTAAAATGAGCAAGCACGAAGTGTCACCGTAACAAATTTAAGGGTTCACATAAACTTAGAAGCCACAGCTAGATTGACGGCTCAAAGTTTATTGCTATAGGTTTACCCTTTGTAAAATTCGTAAGTGCAGTGGCCCGGTTACAACACCGTAAAAATACCATAAAAATCAAATTCGATCAGACTCGGATAACCCTTTTGCCACAAAGATCTGAGTACCGATTGTTGCCCAAATCAATTACATAGATGAACCTTGTCGTTGTTTCTCAGAGTATAATCTTTACGTACCTGTCAATTGCCATAGATGAACGGACAACATTAAAAAAAATATATTAACTGAAATGTTCTTCGACAAAAAATAAAATTAGCACTTTCCCTCATTCTATTAGGCCTCCCTATGTGTAGTAGTTGACTGATGTGGGATGATTATGTTCAAAGTAACAGCCTATAATCATCCCACTGCAGGGAAAAGGCCTCCATCATTGAATTCAAGTTACCATAGCAATGATGGGTACAGGCATAATCACCACGCTTGCCAAAATGCGGGTTGGTGATCACAAACCCAAGCAATGTTCGAAAATTCGAAACATTTTGGCTGCCCGACCCGAGGATCGAACCCGGGACCCCTAGATCTTGGTCCAGTATTTAAACCACTAGACCAACGGGGCGTTTATGTTCATGGTGAAGATTAACTATAGTACTTCAGACAAAGTTCAGATACTTCTTATAATATCTTTGGTAAAATTTGATTTCAATTTGAACTCTGAAACTACGACTAGACACAATAGTGACCGAGTTTCTTGCGCTGCTTCTTCTCGGCACTAGCCCAGACTTGTCCCGAAGCAGTGGTAGGTTTAAATATTGGGACGTGTAAAAGCGCCTCCTGGGGCCTATTTGCAGAAATAAAACTGATTTTAACTGATTTTAACTGATTTTAACCGACCTCCTTGACAGTTTGACCCTGCATTTAACATTATAATAATATAAATTTTCAAAAGGCTACCTAGCTATTTCACTTTTACGAAAAAATTCATTTCAGAGATCGAAGTTTGTTCAAGTTGAGTTTTTAGTCAGTTATTTTATGACTGTGAAAAGTGATATTTCTGCCAAGTGCCAATACGAACGGCGTTACACAATATGTAGTAGGTATGTATCTAGATGAGTCATAGCAGCTATGACGTTTATCAAGCCATAAACTATAATCTAGATAAACCGAGGACGTAAGACCTGTAACATTAAATTGGTCTCACTTCATCTGATACACATTCGCTGAAAGTCCACTCGCTCACCACAACGCGGTCGCACGTTTTGCGTAACCAAATCAGACTGCAGACTGGTATTGCGAGAGACTGATTGTAATTTCTTTTCAATTACCTACTTCCATTGTGGAGGTAGCTTTTTTGGTAAGAAAAACTTCATACCCAAAAATCTAAAAGATGTCTGAAACGACGATTGAAATTAATGTTAAAATTTTAGTAGAGACATGACGATCGATGATTTTTGTTTAGCTTGGTACCGGCTCATTGATGAATCTTTTCATCCTTTTCGTTTTAGGGTAAAAGACCCTACTTTTGTACCCTATTTTTGAATCTTTGTGAACGGAATTTACAAAACATAAACATAAAAAGTTTTTATTACAATCTACCTAAACCTCAGCTCAGTAAAACATGTTTCTATTATCTTTATTAATCCACAAAGCTTACGAACCATTGTCTGGAGAAAAGCTTACGATCAGAGCTTAAATTAATATTTAATAGAAGCAGGTGCGCAATTTCCTACGAAATTTTATTAAACGACGAACCGTGAAGGAATGTACGTAAATAAATACGAGCCGTACACTCGGTAACAAAAGGTACAGCATTTTCTTTTAAAATAATAAGTAATATATTTATTTTGATTACAAGCTGAGTATGCTATTGTATTCTATAAGAATGCTTTAATTAGCGGTTGTATATAAAATAACAGTCGGAGCAAAGCTAATTATGTAGCTGAAATATTAAAGTAGGTACTTTTAATCATTATAAAACTTCGTTAATAAATTATCTGAGGAACAAAGTAAAATGTAGCAGGTTAGTATCTTGTATTCAAGATTAATGACAAAACAAATCACACTTAAAACCAAAATCTGTTACTAAAGGACCGGGCCCGGGCAGTAAAATCAGTTAACTGTTTCTGTATACTTATATTTTAATAAAGGTTTTTCTTTTTATTATTATTATTACTGTAGATTACACATTATTCTGTAAGTGCTTAAAATGTAGCGTAAATTAGCCTGAGCACGTATGGCCTTGACCTGACAGGTTGGTCATTAATCAGATGAGATAATGGTGGCCACCGTATCCAGTTACGACAAATGACAATTGTTCTTTTTTTTTAATAAAGCCGCGTTCAACCATGCGAAAAAGTAAGATAACAAAACAATTTTAAAAATTGAATTACGTTCAAGTTTGTCGTAGTACTATACTAAATATCTATTACTTAACAAAACTTTTTATTGAAAGTAAAAAAAGAACCTAAAAATTAGAAGGTCAAAGAAATCATCTATTTTAAGTTTCTCAGTAAGTGAATTGCATTCTATTGAGAAATAAAGTATCTTTCACCAAAATCTAATCTGTAGCGTCTCTTCGATATCCGATGAATTGTTAAACAACATCAAGACAGTTAAGGACTTTTAGTGTACGATATGTATCGTCTTTGACATGGCAAGTATTTTCTTATTGTACAGTATAATTCTCTTCGAATATAAAATTTTTAAACGCTCTTTAAACAATACGATTAATTCAAAATCATCTGGTATTGAATTAAAAATTATGACTTGGAAATTTGCAAAAACATAACGTAGATATCAGATTTTTGCTCATAAATGTTTTGAACTAAATTTTATTTATAGTTGGTCTATTGTCAAATTTCTCAAAATCTTTATGACAAAATAAATCTCAAAGTTACGGAAAATGCTAGTAAACAAAACAGCAACTACTTACCTATAATAGGTAGGTATACACTCTCTTCCGCAGTGAAAGCACAAGGGCCAAATGCCAAAGAGCTAAGCCGCCATAAAACACAGGGCACTGCAGTATGTGAAACTGCAGTCAGGTTGCATAAATTCATATGTTGTTATTTAACAATTTATTTAAGGATTCTACCCTTAACCAATCTATTTAACCTAAACTACAAATAACTGTACAAAAATGCAGGTTTCTATTCGTATTTAGTTTGTACGCAAGACGCGTTGTACTTTTGCAACCAGTTAAAAATTCCAACAAAGAGCATTTTAAGTTCATAACTTCTCAATGTCTCTGGAGAAGCAAGAAGTTTTTCAGGTCAAAGTTTTCTTTCCTTACATTATGTAGTTTATATCTCTAGCGCTAATAACAATACGTGGTTAAGGTTCCGTAACATTTTGACGACCATCTCTACTCCGACCAACTAGCGGTTGGGGGTTCGAATACCTTATAGGCAAATATATTTAAGTATGTAAACCGTTATGTAGTCCTCATAGGATGATCTTTAATAAATTTGGGGATAAATTAATTGGTGTGACTGTGCGACCTTAGAATATCTTGATGATAATCATGGACTTACAATAAAAAGTGAAATATATAGTAGGTAGGACATGAGAAAATATTGAAACCCAGAAAGTATTTAGTTCAATAGATTTTATTCGGGTCACAAAAAAAAAGCACTTGTAACATGAACCGTCTTATTTACCTACCACTAGCCATGATGACAACTGGGTCGATATGGCGTATGTCCGACTTTAGTTTTACAGCCATAAAGGTTCTTACGCCCTGGCGTTAAGCGCCATTTTTCAATTTAAAAATATAACAGTAAGGCAAAAATATTGTCATAAATCCAAACACCCTATGAAGTGGAGGTAATCCCGTTTTGTTAGCAAATGAGCTGGAACAAAGCCAAAATATGGAACGTACGGCAACGGGCATGTTTGTGAATGCGATTATAATATTAAGTTACTTTAAAAAAAGGCGATTATACCGTGTACTGAAATTTCTATACAACAGACTTTTCAGCAAAATGCATGAAGTTGTTTCTGTACAGAATATTAATGGCCTCTAACTATACATCCAAGTGTATTTATACAGTCATTTAGTTGTCTCACATCCTCTATGGAAAAAAATATACTCGTATGACCACTACATTAGGCTATAAACATGTATACGTAGGTAAATATTTTTATACTGTAGGTAGATAATGCACGTACTAGAATAAAACACGTAATACTTTTTTTTCTTAAAAAAAAATAGTCCACTAAACTATGATCTAGTTAGTGTATATAGTTTATACAGTAGTCTGCCAACTTCAATTTTCAAATGTAAATTAAAATGCATAGATTTAAAAAGAAAACGGATATTAGAATTTTCGGGGTTGGTTGATGAACTGACAAGACTAATTAAGTAATACGTATATATTAATCCAATGATGGACATTGGTTATTGAAAGATACAAGGATCCACACACAAGGAAAGGAGAAGAAGGAGGAGAAGGAGGAGAATTTAGCTAAAATCGCCACGGTTGAAAAGAATTGGCTACCAACTATTTGGCCCATGTTAACGAGAAGACGCTGATATTATAACTATATGTCATTTGAATGTTGACTATTTGCAACGACAAAAAACACTGTTATCGATTTTTGTGAAGATAAATTTGATACTAAATTAAAATCAAGAAAATTTGCATTTATATTGACAGATTCAGTATATAAACTTGAAAAATTTTGTCTCAGGCGGGAAATTTTTCAAGTTTATATACTGATATTATAAGTGCAATTAAGTTACTAAAATATCAAAAAAAGTATATTAACAGATTTTTTTGTTATTATCAACAATATGATAGGCGTTATTAATAATAGTCATTATAAGGTGAAATCTAATTTCTTTATGGTTTATTAAGATGTCTACATACGAGTATCATGGCTTTCGAAACGATGCGACATTACTTATCCATTACATTGGCAAACATGAAATAATGATTGATCGAGAAACGTGGATGATCATACTACAAAAAGTAATTTAATAGTTGTGTCAATATAATTATGTTGATTAACAAAGAGTGTCTCTACTTGCATCGATTGAAGTCATTTGAAGGGTAATACATCAAGGAAATCTATCAAGGAATGCTTTTAAGAGGAAATACTACGAGCGAGAGAATTGAAAAATAGGTACTGTTTTCTTTTTCTTCATTTCAATGAAAAATAGGTATTTGTAAAATCTATTTCTGTCGCGCAGTGCCAAACGCCTTCACCGCAGAGTGTGATAGAGACAACTGCTTCTTGGACCGAAAATACTTACTAAAAACACACCAAATCAACATTTCGTAGTCCCCCGATTACTTTTCCAAAACTAGACCGATTTAAACACTTTTTTCTTAAAAAATTAATGAAAGGCTTTGGCCGTGTTCGTATGTTTTCCTTTTTTTCTAAAATTCAGCTAATTTGTTTTCTAGATGTTTGAACACAGCGGAAAATCGGGCGAATTTTTTCGATTTTTAAAGGCTCATATCTTTTTTATTAATTAATTTATGAAAAAATAGAAAACATATAAACATGCTAATAGTGGCCATAGATTTTTGTAATAAAAAATATTGCTCTACTGGCTTTATCCAGGGAGGAAACAGGGGACTACGTTTGTATGGAAAAACGGCCCTTGTGTTTCCTCTTAAGATAGGATGACTTTTTCATTCCCCCTTTATGAAGTAAAAAATGTAAATCAAGTTGTCACCCGAAAATATTTTTCGCAACTTATTTTTTAATTTTACGGTCCTAATCCTGTTAAGGTATGAAGGGAAAATCAAAAACTTATGAATAGTACCGTCATAGATAATATAATACTGGTATCGTAATAAATGAATGAGATGTGCATCGCGTAAAAAAAGGGTTTCTAGGAGGCCGTATCAAAAATTTTAGTTTTTGGATGACATTTTCTAAGTACTTTATCTTGACATTTTTGTACTGCACTTTACAAAAAATAAAATACGTTATTTGTTTTTTGTTTCGTAGATTGCTATATTAAAATTTGGAAGGTGGTTAAAATTTCATTCTGTATATGTATACCACATTCGGATTTTTGAATTGATAACAGCGTTCGTAGTCAAAGACAACGTAGGTACCTATAATAATACTGCTTACAGAAGGTATTTAAAACAAAACGAAAAATATTAAATGCCTCTGATAATTGTTCATATTGTACGTTCCTCTTACATTTCCTATGTGGTTTTTAAAGACAATTAAGAAATTTAATTGTGCCTGGGAATCCTAAACATGCAAATACAGAGTGATTATGATATAAGAAATGATACTGTAGGTCAAGGGTTTTTTTTGGGTCTATCTTTCCAATAAAGAAGCGGGCAACGCAAATCGTTTTTTTTTTTCACTCAAATTTGTCACAATCAAAAATGTTGCGTGGGCTAAAGTATTGATTACTTGTTCAGTGTTGTCAAAGGAAAATTTTACTTTTTTGATATAACAATCATAGAACTAAAGAATTTTACTATACAGCCAGCTGTTCCATAAAAACCTTGCGAAACATTTACAAGAACACACAAACCTGGGCACAATGGTAGCAAACACGCTTCACGGAACTAACGGTCTTATACTGTAAGTCACAAGGCCGCATTTCTCGTTATTGCGGAACTGGGACATGGGAGTCTCGTATGGTTTGCACAAGTGTGTTCGTTTTTTTTCTTCTGAAGGATATTTACGTACCGTTAGAAGAATTATCGTGGCGTTAATAAGGCGTGCCTTTGTAAGTAAGCTGCTACTCCAGTTTACGCCATTTAATAAAACATTAACTAGAATACTAGATACTTAAAGGTTCTTATTCGCATTGAAGTTGTTGAAGCAGGTAATAAAAAGGATATTTATTCCATAATGTTTGCTAACAATCGTGTAGTTAAAAAAGTAAGTTGTTATTTTGTATAAATCATACATATGTGATGCCGTTGCCATATGGTACAGGATACAGAGAGAAAAGCGCTCCCCTTGTCGTATAAGGGTGGTTTTATAGTCACGCTCACGCGTACCGCAAATCACGCGTACCGTACGCCCTCGCGGTTGGTAAGCGTGGCCCGTAACGGCCGGTCCCTATAATCGATCTATCGCCAGTTTTGACATTTCGGAGATAGGAAACAGTTTCTATCTCTGATTTTGCCGTCCAGAGAAACAAAGACAGAAGTTGTTTTCTATCTCCGATATGCCAAAACTAAAGATAGATAGGTTATTGGGACCGGCCGTAAGACGGTAGACGACGTAAGACGTGAGACGCGCGCGGGCCATCTGCGCCTCTATGTAATGAATGATCCAAGAGACGCTTAGCTCGTGGCCAGCGACGCTGACCAACTGCGCGGGGCGTAAGCGTGACTATAAAACCACACTAAGAGGTCTCGTAAAAAGTGTCTTAAGGAGTAATGCAATACTGCCAGAAGAAGTCGGGTAACAGCGCTATCTGTTCACCATTAGCAAAACTACGATCGCCATAACCCACGAGCTAAACGTGGCGAATAAGGCGATACTCTCCTTTTGAACATAGGCCTCTCCAATTTGTCCATCAGTGAACCGATGCTAAATGATGACGATATTATTCCCGACTAAAAACTTGCATGAAACATCATCGTATCATTTAGAAAATCACTTCTATTTCAACAGCATAAGATGCTTCAGCGTTGAGAATAATGGGCTATAATGTACAGACAACAGCAGCAGCTGCACGTCAACCTACCACAAAACCTAAAAATTGTCTCAATTGATATTGATTTCTACTTTTTGGACTTAAAGCTGAAAATCAATTACCTTTAACTTTTTGGGTAGGTTGACCTACCGTGTCTGTACAAGAAGATGCCTACTTTAAATTACTACATAAGTAGAAATTAAAGTAATGGTAATTAAATAGGTAATTCATGATAAACACAGTTATTAGAGAATTAACTTATGTTTAACATTAAGTTTGTGTTGTATTTCTTATAGATTGACATCCAAATACGTAGTTATATTTATTTGCTTGACTTAAGTAATCTTTGGCCTGATTGAGCGCCTATACACAGTTGTATTTCTAAACGTTTCTATCGCACTTTTCAAACTATAATCGACGGCTTTTAGGTGAAGTGTGCCGCAATACTGCCTGAAAGACTGCATACAAAGCCTGTTTATGACTAGGGTTTGAAAGTAACTACTTACGTTGCATAAAGCCTCTATTGTATTGGTTAGATACGTTTGTGATAAAATGTACAAGAATTGTGGTTTAATAATGTTCGCTGTATAAAACCAAGACATGCATGAATTAATGAGAACAATTTCTTTTCGTGCTATTTATCGTGACACGGCAAAACCGCGCGAGCTTTCAAATGCGTTAAGCAAACATGTTTTCAAAAGGTATAATAATTACGATATTTCGGCATAGATATTTGAATGATGATATTTGATCATAGATATTTGATATTTGATGACAATTACGTATGAAGACTGTGTATCTAGTTGTCATATTTTCTCTACGTATTTTGCTTGCAACAGTATTTAAAGGTACTCGTACATATTTAGATATTTAGTCATCGTTTGATCATTAGACTCTTCACACAGATTGATTACTAAATAGTTACAACTAAATAGGTATTAGACGCTTAGTCAGAGTCAGTAGTAGTAGAGTAGAGTCAATTAAAATGGTTTTAGACCCACACTGCAATGCATTTTATAATAAAAATTATATTCCTAAAAATTTGATAAGTCTTATTAGCAACAAACTGAAAATTTTAAGTATTTTTAAAATCTGTCATGGAATAAATTTAACAAGCCTAAAGTGCATAATTCAGTCCCATTATCAAAATTTTACGAAGTTTTCCGACGGAAAACTAAAGTCATCGACATAGCACACACTGCACACAGGATAAGCAAGCTGAAGTGGCAGTGCACAGTGGGCTGGCCTGTCTGTCGAAAAACAGATTTTCGTGGCAAACAAAATAGTTTGACTCAAGAGCTCATGAGTGGAGACACAAGTCTCGGCAAACGTAGCGTAGTCCACTAGGAGGACGATTTGCGAATGGCCGAAGGCAGAAGCTGTATACCTACTACAAGCTAACGACAGTGAAAAATGGCGCGTATTGGGAGGCCTTTGTCCAGCTGCTGCAGGTCGTTGACGGTGGTGCTGCTTATACTTTGATTATACCGCTCTGAGAAATTTTCCTTCAATCTCATAAGATCCATTGGCCAGATCCATGATGGATCTATTGAGATTTACTTTTCTCAGTAGATCCTTAAGCTAATGTTCTCATCGACTCTTAATAAAAGGTGACTCAGTAGCGATAGCGAACCTTTATCGACTTTGATTTCCATACAGAAACGCTCATTCTGCAGGCAAGATCAAATAAATACTGCATTATTTTCATCGAATTCAGATAGTTGGAAATAAAACAGAGTTAATTTTGTTTTATTCGTTTAAAAGCATATAATTCTATTAAATCAAGCTTTTAAACAGTTCAAATGCAAAATGTCTATTCAACAAGTCATCGCCCTCCTGGCGTGGGAGAAAAAACTAATTTCTTTTTTGCCCACGTAACACCACGGTCGATTTACTTTATAAATCATGCCGGCTTCCGCCATGATTTATTAGTGTTACTGATAAATGGTCAAAATAGACGTTTAGTTAAGTTTGTAGACGGTATCAAAGCCTTTAACAAGTAGGAACGCAAAGTTTTTCATTAGGCAGTGTCATTTATAACAACATTAATATGTCCTTGCAGTATACCTAATTTTATTATGTAGGTATAAATGCAATGATACAAACCCTGTTGTTACAAACATCATCCCAACAACAAACAACAAACATTCATAAACAGAACGACAGTTATTATTATTTATTTAAGAGACATAAGGCATTTTTTAAAATTATAAACACATAATATGTTCCGGATCTAAGAAAAACTCTAAACTTTTAACTAGTAGCAGATTCAATAAGCTGAAATGACATGTAGGTAGGCATTAACTTGATCAATCGGTTGAGATGATCTTGCCATACCTTAAGATAACATTCCAATGATAACAATCCAATCGATATCAAAGACGATTACGTAAGAAAAATCAGTACTTTTCAGCGTATTGATACCGATAGCGATTTTAGTATCAGTTGTCCCACATCGTGCCACCTGACCCAATTCCGGCCGACGACTTTATTGTACGCTAGCGTGAATGCAGCGTGAAGCTATTCCGTGGCTAGGCGAATTTTTTATGAACATTTCTATTTTTTTCCACGTCCTAAACGGTATAGTTTCGTGACTCCGTCTGTGGGTCAGACTTTTAGGGAGGTTTGAACGTCAACTTATTTTAACCGTGACTAAGAGTTGCACATCTTGAAGAAGTAATATTACATTGGTCAATAAAATAATTCAACAAAAATTATTGATAAATATAAAATAAACATACCTAAATCTCATTGTTATGTCCACCGATGTGGGTATACTACAGGTCATTATGCTATCTTTCTCAAGTTATGAGAACCCAGTCTACCAAGTAGGTGTTACTGGTAATGACGCCCTTGGCATTGCTTATATGCGAAAGAGACAGTAACCACTTACGACGTACGCCAAGTAAGGCGCGAAATATGTAAGCTAATAGCCCCACATCTAAAGTCAAGGAGGTAGAGTTTAAAATCCGACACACATTTCTCTAATGTCCGTACGGATACCAAGCAGAGCCTTTTCTTCATGCTACGCAATAAGATTTAATATTGCTTGTGTTTTGGTTGTACGAGGGCCACCAAATACGAGTAAGGTAAAGTCACATTGCTCTGTTTATTTTTTTCTGTTTCAAAGCGGTTTCTTTGTAGAACGAGTTAAGAGACCTAGAATACTAAAATATGCAGAGATGTCTCGGAAGGATTTGCTAAGCTAAGAAAATGTTAAAAATATGCAGGACGCTGCGGCGCATAATATGCCGAGAAACGTAACCTGAATGCAAAACACTTTAGCATACATTTATATCTCAGACTGTGTTTTTTCCGTAGTTTGTAAATAATGGTAAATAGCCACATACGAAAAACTTATTACCGCATTTACCTAATCGCGGAAGGCCAAAACTCTCACCTCAACTGAGAATGCAAAACAACATTGAATGCCAATCACAATTTACAAACACAATGTCTTGTCTGTCAATTTAGTATTCATTACCGAAGGTCTAGCAGATATTAGAAGATCTTGCTCAATCCAAATGTAATCTGTTTTTACATCATAGGTATGATTTCACGCACCTATTTTACTCTAAATAGTAAGCCCAAGGAAAAGAGATGGATGATTCTCTTTCCTAGAAAGAGAACTATTTACATTAAGTATGACGCAAATCCTAGATGCCTAAGCATCACTGGCAGTACACATTTCACGAAAGACAGATGACGGTCGTAACATTTATGTCTTTGCATGGATACCAGCCTCGAATTGACAAACGTAGCAAAAACAAAGTCTTTTCAGCATAACAGTGTCTCGGAGATAGATTTAAGACAGGAGATAGATAGATTGTAAAAGTAAAGAAAGCAAACGCTTTAAATATTGTAAATCAAAGCGGATTGGATCCTAGAATCAGATCCTACCATGCACAGTTTAATGCTAATCAAATTTATGAGTGAAAAGGAAAGCTGTAATATCTTGGCAGTCATGAGACTTAGGTATGACTTAAAAACGAAAGGTTATGGATTAAACTCTTGATTAATAAGATTTCACTGTTTATTTTGATCCTCTAATAAATCAGTCTTAGAAATGCATAGTGATCGCGTAAATTAATAAAACCAATAATCCTATGACTTCATTAATAAGAGTTCACTAACCTCAAGGTTGTCAAAATCGACTTTGATGAGCCGCCTCTGTGGTTGCGCGTGCGGCGTGACATCACCCCCGCGCCGCGCCTCCCCCCCTCCAGGCCCGCTGCCGGAGCCACTCGTTGCTGTAACAATAAAAGCAAATTACATACAGGATGAAATTTTAACCACCTTCCAAATGACGTATTACTCGTACAAATGTCAAAATAAAGCACTCAAAAAATGTCCGACAAACATCAAAAAATTTGGATACGACCTCCTAGCAACATTTTTTTACGCGATGCGCATCTCATTCATTCATTACAATACGAGTACTGTCCATAAGTTTCTGATTTTTCCTTCATACTGTAACAGGCTTAGGACCGTAAAAATTTAAAACTATGATAAGAACAATATTTTCGGGATAAGCTTGATTTTCATTTTAAACTTCATAAATGGGCTCTAAATACGATGCTGAACGCCTATAAAAAATTTGAAAATGATAAAAAAGTCATTCTGTATATGTCTCCAAACATTGATCAGTTATGCGTGGTACCTATCAATATAATTCATTTCATCATAACCAGTATATACCTATTAGTCACCACAGCTACACAGACTTCTCCAAAAGGAGGATTTCTCCAAAATCACCACGCTTGGCAGGCTTTGGCCAGTGGAAGAGAAAAGACGCTGCTGCCCGTCTTCGTCTGGCAGTCAGTACTCCTTTAGTCGCCTCTTACGGTATTCATAGGAAGAGTAGGAGTGTGTTCTTTTAATATAACACAACACAGCGTGCTATCATCACATCAATTGATCAATGATCTTAGTTTTGCCCAAGTCATCGTCTAAATTGCGAAACCACAGTAAGATCACGCGGTTATTAATTATAATAAGTTTACTCAATAATACCACAAAATCAATTTTGTTAGTTATTTCAATTTACAGGGTCATCATAAAGATATAAAATCCATCTGCTATTTTGGAAAAAAAATATTGCAGTTTCTTTTCCAATTTTTGTCATAATTTTCATTTAAAGATCAACACTTCTTGTACATTATCCACAGTCTATTTAATGCTTACGTAAGGTCACGTAAAATTCATGCGTAGGTAATTAAAACAGGTGTTGTTACTATAACGACAATACATAATAAAACTTTGTTTTTTTCAATTTCAGACTTATTGAATACAAGGTTCTTAATAAGAGCTATAGCTTAGCTCTCCAGTTGGCGCCACTGGTAAGGGTTCTGTCTAAATGTTTTGGTTGCGCAGAATTAGGACAAAGATTAATATATGTTGTAAATGTTTCTATAGGGTCTCTAGACTCAAAAGGCGCTAGTATTAGGGTTAATACTAGCTGCTTTTGTGGCGAACTTAAGTTCGGTAGTCCTCTTACAGTTAGTCTATGTTACACAATATCATGACCAAATATGCTAGTCCGCCTACCGGAATGTGCAATACCATTTTTTTTCGGACCACCCACACTACAGGCCTTGTCTTGACTGGACTAACACCAATTTCAGAATAACTGATCTATGTCTTTACATAAGGTGTAATAAATGATTTCCGGGAGTCGGGTTTATCAATTTCAACCTTACATAATATATTTATTTTAATTATATGTATTCTTTTTTCAAATACTTTTGCTTCATTTGATGTGGCATTCATAGCATTCGATTCCTTCAGCCGTAATATCCTCTAGATATCACTCCAACCGCCTCTTTGAGCTCAGACTGATTGCCTGATTTCAGCCAAGGCAAATACGCCCTCAATCCCTACTCAAACACTGGAGCTAATATTTAAGTCACTGGCAACTCGTTCCTCAATATTTATCTGTCAGTTTAGCTTGACTGCGTTGCAAAACTGTTGAAAATAGCTGTTAATCCCTTTTAATTCTTCTTTTGTCTAGAAAAGTTTGTATAAAAACAGGTGTAGTTAATAAGTATTTCAAGTTTTGTATGACAACGGTTTAGAGTTAGTACTAACTCAAAGTCATTGTCATTTTCTTAGGCTTTGAAGTGTGTTTTGACTATTGGAGTACCTGTACTCAATGAGTTTTTTTTTATTTAACTCGAACTTTAACCTGAAGAATACGAGTAATACACGCATTTCTAAGAACCTCCTCTAAATTTCAGTGATATCAAAAGAAAAACTCAATTAATATTTTTATACAGTGATCACCAAGGGAAGTTACTTCAATAAACAAGACAACGTGTAAACAGTTTATAATATCATTATCATCATCATATCAACCGAACGACGCCCACAGCTGGGCATAGGCCTCCCCCAAGGATCTCCACAACGATCGGTCCTGTGCTATCCGCATCCATTTATAATATAGGTACTTATAATTCTTGTATAAAGTAAAAAATGCTATTATATTACACGTGATATTTTTCTACTTAATCACATAGTATTAGGGCAAAAAATCTTTGTAACCCATAAAATATTATAGTTAAAAAACTAAAAAACCACGCTTTTAAAACAGATTGAACTAAAAAATTAAAAATAAAACTGTAGTAATCAATTGAAAAATTCATATTATTGTACAAAAAGCGTGGGGTGCTTGTTATGATATCCACAGATATAATAAATTATTGATAAAATATTTACAACAATCTAAATCAACGCTTTTTGTACAATAATATGAATTTTTCAATTGATTACTACAGTTTTATTTTTAACTAGCTCTTCCCCGCGACTTCGTCCGCGTCAATTTCCGTTCGCGATTATTTTTGCAACATTTTTAACTCATGCTTCGCTCCTATTGGTCACAGCGTGATGTTATATAGCCTAAAGCCTTCCTCGATAAATGGTCTATCCAACACAAAAAGATTTTTTCAAATCGGACCAGTACTTCCTGAGATTAGCGCGTTCAAACAAACAAACAAACAAACTCTTCAGCTTTATAATATTAGTATAGATTTTTTAGTTCAATCTGTTTTAAAAGCGTGGTTTTTTAGTTTTTTAAACTATAATTAATTTTTTACTTTTTAGTTTAGTTTATAAGATTTGATTCCTTCTTTACCGACTGTAAGTCCAAACCTATGCAGGAAACATAATTGATACAGATCGCGCGCTAGCTCTATCTCTTTTACTCCCTCTTACAGAGGAAAACTGGGAAAACTGTTATTAAATTATTGCATTGTCATCGGCCCTTGATACGTGTGCAAAGTTTCAAATTAATCAAACTTCTGGAAATCGGTGAAAATTAAGCTCAAAGATTCCATTACATACATACATACATACATACATACATACATACATAGATACAACCCAAGCTAATAAAAGCGTGGTAAAAAGGAGGAATAACGAAGCTTCCAAATATATTGTAATTTTGTGCGGAACATAAATAGCAGTAAATCGATAAGAAACAAGAATAAATGGGCCGTAAATGGGCCATAACCAGTAGATAACGTAATGTATGACATATCGAAAGTAACGCTTGTTGTATTTTATGACTTTGGTGCGTAATTTCATCTTAAATAATGACAAGCAAAGCGTAATGTTTCAATTACTTGTGTAATCATACCTACACGAAAGTGAAAAATAAATACACTACGAAATGCTACGACATAGCTACGCCTACGTTCAGTGCTACGAATATTATTACCTCGAGTCATCCTAAACTTTTTGATGAGATTTCGTCTGAGCCTATTCCTAAACCTGATTGATGCCCTGTATGGGCATTATTTTATAGTTTGTGAATTCGGGCTTACAAATATATGGTCCCTATTTTAAATTGTATCAGAGCCTAGATTTTGATGAATAACATATAATTTGGGAGCCTTAATCATTTAAGTAATTGGATGTCAGGCTAACAAAGACTAGAACTTGCTTATGATTTTCTTTACAAAGAGTAGCGAGTGGTGGTAATTTATTAATAGACCTAGTTGTGCTGTTTCATGGATATATTTCAGTGTTTGGTTTAAACAACATTACCACTGCCTTCATAGAAGCTAAATATGATACAAACTTACCGCATCGTTAACTGTAGGTAAGAAAAGGTTGCGTGTTAAGGACAGCCTTCGCAAAACTATAAATACACGCAGCTGACCGCATTATAATATCTGGTATACAGGGTTAGTTGCTTAACAGACATTAAAAGTCTGGCAAGGAAATGATAACATTTTCGTTTCAATCTGGGAATATGATGGACGAAATACGAGTAATATTAGGGGTTAAAGTATGAAATTGCCATTTTGTATGGACGAAATCGAGAAAAGTCATTTTTCCATACTAACAATTTTTTAGCTTTTTTAAAAACGCCGGAACCGTTTTCGATGCAATTAAAGGTGAAAGTTAGATGGTTATAAAGCTATGCATTATAGTATTTAAATTTCTGAAAATCAAAGTCTATATAAATCAAATACAAATATACTTAATTGAAGCAAGAAGGTCAGCTGACACATTGTAAGGGGTCTTTTCAACGGCTTCCTTTGAAGTAATAGGCACTAGTATTGCATTTTTTTTTAGTCAAAAGTTACTTTATTTAGTTTTTGATACAATACAAAAAGAATTACGCAATAATATGACTATACTTAAGACCTATAAACAAAATAAAAAGTGGGAAAATAATCGGCAATTTCATACTTTAACCCCTATTATTATTTAGGATTGCAGAATAAGTTATTAATAAAACAGAAAGATTAAAATTGGCCCATTTAAAGTTCAATGATTTCGAATAATTTGACATTTATTATATTCAAATGCTAAAGTTATTAAAGACACAATAACCACAGGGATAATAATTTGTTTCTAGCCAGACTTGGATTCAAGTTGTAACTATTGCTCAAACCTTTGTCGAGGTTTCAGTATTATTGTCATACATAGATATAAAATGAAGATATCTCGTACTAGTCGTATCTTACTTGTTTACTACGTATAGCGATTTTATCTTTGTACTGATAGAAATGTACTATACTATTTATTTCTAGAGATATTGCACTTTTGAAGCCAATTGCCCAGCATGCTTTTGGGAACTACTAATAAATATTAAATTAAAATAATATTTATAGAATAAATTTTTGTTTGTTTTTTGCAATATTATTTATGTTTTTTTTTATTTCACAAAAACACGCGAGAGAGTTGAAAGACGCTTTTAAAAATGTTTTGGTTTGGTAATTTCATTTTTACAAAACATTATTTTTAATGCTTTAATAACACTAAGTCAACAATATTAGACAGGTACCTACTAATAAGTAAATAGATTATTCATCCATACATATAGAAACTTTATTATGACTACTTTCTGGACATAATTTATGAACGTACGAGTATTAAACGAGATCTAGGCGCACTCGGCGGTCTTTCATACGTTCTCCCGTTTTATCCAGATATTATTATTTCCCTTGTTTGTTGGTAACAAGTTTAATCCCTCAACAAGGCTCAGTTACATAACTGTGTAAATTTATTACATAGCGTGCAAGCCTGACAAAACAGCCCGTGAGAATTTAACTATACGCCGATTAATGTCAAAATAAACATGATCGATACATAACTGAGGTAATTAAAATATAATCTTGGTTTTTCTTTACACGAAGATAGATCACATAATATTTTAAATGCCTACCTACTTTAAAGTTAGTGTCTTAAATAAAGCATTGTTGATATTGTTGTAAAACAAACAAGTCTACATATTATTCCAAAAACTTACATTAAATTAATAGACGTTACTTTGCGGAAATCCATAACTAATTATGGATTTTGAAAATTATTTTGCTAATGATTTCCGCTTGTTAACACCAGCCTAGGTACCTTCACCACACTACCCGCACTAACACTGATTGAGCAAGCACTATTTCATACAGGAAAACCGCCCGCCCTCCCTCAAAATTCTTATACCTATCGGTGTTGGGTACTAATAACTGCATTAACTGTACTGCATGCATTTTTGAGGGGGGGCGGGCGATTTACCTGCATGAAATAGTGCTTTGTCAATCAGTGTTAGTGTGGTGCAGGTGCTTCCTCAAATCAGTGTTAGTGCGGGTAGTGTGGTGAAGGTACCTAGGCCGGTGTTAACAAGCGGAAATCATCAGCAAAATAATTTTCAAAATCCATAATTAACTTACATAAAACTGTTTTATCATAATTGCTGATCGTAGTTTTAAAAAATGACGATCTGTTGTTCGCACTGTGTAAAGATGCTGCTGTCCATCTCTACCATGGTAGTACTCCTTAGTCGCCTCTTATACCCATAGGAAGAGAAGTGGTGGTGCTATTTTTTCATACGCAAAAGTACAAGATAATATTTTTTTTCACGTCAAAGCTTTGTCTTGTGTGTGTTTCGATCGAGGTTACCACCGCCGTATCTGCATGTAAACACAAATTGCTAGACGATCCATATAATTTACTTTCACTATGTATCTGACAGCTCGATTGGCGTAATGGCTTAGTGATTCGTCTTATGCACAAGGGGTCAATAATAGCTTTGTAAATTTGATAATAAAGTATAATTACATCAGTAACATCACATTTCATCAATCTAAAATTATCCTTATTTGCTGACAATTATGATTATGATTTGCGATATTGAACTTTGGGTATTACAATTTTTTGGCCATTTTTCTATACAAACGTAGTCCCCTGTTTCCTCCCTGGATAAAGCCAGTAGATAAATATTTTTTATTACAAAAATCTATGGCTACTATTAGCATGTTTCGATGTTTTCTTTTTTTTCATAAAGTAATTAATAAAAAAGATATGAGCCCTCAAAAATCGAAAAAATTCGCCAGATTTTCCGCTGTGTTCAAACATCCAAAAAACAAATTTGGCTAAATTTTAGAAATAAAGGAAAACATACAAACACGTTCAAAGCCTTTCTTTAATTTTTAGTGAAGTTTTTAGAAGAAAAAAGTATTTAAATCGGTCTAGTTTTGGAAAAGTAATGGTAGGACTACGAAACGTTGATTTGGTGTGCTTTTAGTAGCTATTTTCGGTCCAAGAAGCAGTTGTCTCTATCACACTCTGCGGTGAAGGCGTTTGGCACTGCGCGACAGCAATAGGCTGTACAAATACCTATTTTTCAATTCTCTCGACCGTAGTGATTCCTCTTAAGGTTGCCAATCTACATTTTAAAATCAAGACATATTTTGTCTGTTGCATATTCGCTTAGTATGTACAATAATAAATATGTATATTATATCTTTTTTTTCAACGTGTCGTGTCATCATACTCATCATTTTTAATATACGAGTAATGTTTATTGTTTTAAAACAATATAAAACATCAGTACTTATATAAATTTGAAAAATTATGTCTCAGGCGGGACTCGAACCCGCATCTCCTCGCAATCCGGGCCGTTGTAAGCCAGCGTTGTTTCATCATATGTTAGGATGACGAGGAGATCCGGGTTCGAGTCCCGCCTGAGACATAATTTTTCAAGTTTATATCAGTATATAAACTTGAAAAATTAAGTTGCTGAAATATCAAATAAAGTAAGTATAAAACATGTTCAAATTTTGTTCAAATAATCATTTAGAACTGTAACATTCCAAATATTCATATTTTTTGGCGAATATCTCATTTTTTCTCAAAATACCTTTTTGTCATCTGTTCCAATTAAGGAATGTAATGAGAAAAAACCGTTTTCAGGCTCACTCTACTTAATTGAATAACAAATAGCAATAATTTAAGACATCGTAATTTTTCGCCATAATTATAGTTATTACCGTATTTAAGGCGACCAAATAAAAAGCTAATTAAACGATACTATGCGCTAGTCTTGTCGTATCCGACTGTCTGTCTGTATGTCCGTCTGCGGTTGGAGTTTTTCTCGTTTATGCTCAAGTGTGTGGTGTCGTTTGACAGGTTTTCCAAAAATATTTTCGGTTTGCTAATACTATTTTTTGATTCACGATAACATTAGCGATTCATACTACTACTTAGAAGGATACTACTTAGAATTAATAGTAAAACTATCAGAGCTACATATAGAACTTTGATATGTTAAATTTATAAAACGTACTTCAAGAAGGAAAATTTCATACAAAGGACAAAATCAAATATGTGTGCATTTGGGACGTAAAAACATACTTGTCCTGTTTTTTACCTAGCAATAAATCATCTCTTGCCAAGGTCTGCTTTTGCTTACCTTAAAATTTGCTACAGACGGTATTCAATTTATAACTGTCAGTTTTTCAGCCAAGTCAAGCTATCATTTCGAAATAGGTTGTCTCTGTTGCTAGTTAATATTTTATTTACGTTAAATATAACTACTTTGCTTAATTGTCTATAGGCATTAAAAATTATTTTTATTTCTTTCACATTTTCACTAGAGTTTTTACGGCTAAAAATAAATTTTCAGTCAACATCACAACTGAAATATCTTGTTTTAATCCAATCCATAATAAGCTGAACTATTTTCGTTTCCATAATACCTTAACTGAGAGTTCAGGTATAAATTGAAATGTAGATACCCTATGCGTGTAATTAAATTTCCCGTTGCTTTTACGTAACGGGCGGCAGGAGTGACGCAGATTAAAACGAACCTTGACATTTGACGGAGCTCGGAGTAACGTCACGGATGCTATGGAGTCTGAATTCCATTCAGTCAAAAAATGGTAAAAACTTATACAGACTGTCATTTAAATAAAAGAAACAACAGTTTACCTCCCGGATTTCAATATTTAAAAGACGTTTTTAAGAGGAAAACCTACGGGCGAGAGAATTGAGAAATAGTTATTTGTACGAGTAAAATCTATTGCTGTCGCGCAGTGCCAAACGCCTTCATCGCAGAGTGTGATAGAGACAACTGCTTCTTGGACCGAAAATACCTACTAAAAGCACACCAAATCAACGTTTCGTAGTCCCCTGATTACTTTTCCAAAACTAAACCGATTTAAATACTTTTTTTCATTAAAAATTAAAAAAAGGCTTTGGCCGTGTTCGTATGTTCTCCTCTTTTTCTAAAATTTAGCCAAATTTGTTTTCTGGATGTTTGAACACAGCGGAATATCTGGCGAATTTTTTCGATTTTTGGAGGCTCATATCTTTTTTATTAATTAATTTATGAAAAAACAGAAAACATAGAAACATGCTGATATTGGCCATAGATTTTTGTAATAAAAATTATTGTTCTACTGGCTTTATCTAGGGAGGAAACAGGGGACTACGTTTGTATGGAAAAACGGCCCTTGTGTTTCCTCTTAACACACTTACATAATCAAAACTAAGAGGTCAAATTATTAAACTGAGATTCAACTAGCCTACCCTTTGACTTTGCCTGGCGTTTTAAGAGGCCTAATGCAGTGGACTGATGTGGGCCGATGGTGATAATGTTTGATAGAGCTAATTGAAAAGATATAGATGAAATATTTTAAAAAAATAGAGGTAGGTGTATGGTTCAGTGGGAATCAAGATATATATTGTAAAGTATGGCATATAAAAAGTAAAGCCCAAGCCCAAAACGTCACATAGTCGTCGAGCAATAGCATATTGGCTAACTTGATTAACTAACTCAAATAATAACGTTTCTAACTCCATTTTCCCCTGACACTTCAACCAAACTGTCCAAAGTTTCTCAATAAATTCCTGTCTATATAAATCTAAACCCAATTGGTGCCATATGTCTTGGGTTGGCTAAACGTGTGCCAAATTTTATATAAGTAGATTGTTTCCTGCCTTATACGTGAAATAAATGGCTCCAGAGCAAGACCCTCACACGAAGTGGCTGGGTTTGTGGACAAAATAGTGATAGAATTTATTAATGCAAATATTATTATGGACCTTGATGGGACATCATAGAGGCAGTAAAATTGTGTATTGCTATGAGTTAAAATGTAAAAAAAGTATATTTTCTTTCGTTGTAGCTTTAAATAAATCTTATTTAAAACACGATGTTTCTATATCAAATTTATGTGGTTTACAATATGTGAAATAGATATAAAAAACATCAAAAATATTTATTGTTAAATATTTTAACATTCTTTGTATGTATCAATTAACACTACTACTTTTCCTTTTTGATTTCAATCGTAATCTATATACACTTGTATATTTATAATGTCAAACATACAAACTTTTAGCTTTGGATTTACATATTCTATTCTATGCAGGAATATTAAAAAATGGATATACGTTTGACTACTGTTTAACATACTTACTTACTTTACTAAAACAGGAGATTGTGTTGTGCTTGTGATGGCAATATTGGTAGTTAAATTTTGCATTAAATGTATGGTCAAGTTTGGTGTTGTGTATAGTTAGGTTTTGTATTTAGGTTTTGTAGTTAGGTTTTGTAGCTCAATTTGTGGTTAGGTTTTGTAGCTCAATTTGTGGTTAGGTTTTGTAGCTCAATTTGTGGTTAGGTTTTGTAGCTCAATTTGTGGTTAGGTTTTGTATCTCAATTTGTAGTTAGGTTTTGTAGCTCAATTTGTGGTTAGGTTATGTAGCTCAATTTGTGGTTAGGTTTTGTAGCTCAATTTGTGGTTAGGTTTTGTAGCTCAATTTGTGGTTAGGTTATGTAGCTCAATTTGTGGTTAGGTTTTGTAGCTCAATTTGTGGTTAGGTTTTGTCGTTAAAATTTTGGTCAAGTTTTGTAGTTAGTTTTGTGATTCTCGTATTAATCGTTATTAAACCCAAATGATTCGTAAAACAAAAATGGCAATTCATATCAGTTGTTGTAATATACACACATTTTTGCAAAAAAACATCGCGATGCAAAGTTTTTGACAAGTATAATCTAACATGGTTCAAAGTCGCAATCCAACAGGAACCCGCACTCGACTACCGATAGGTTAAAATTCAATTAAGATAAAATTCCATCACCAATTAGGAAGTTAGTTAAAATCAGATCCGTTATGCCTAGCAAGAGTACGTAGCAGACGCATCAATTAAAACTTCCTTCGTTCTAACGAGACGAGTTTGTGAATTCGTCGCGATTGCAGATTACTGCAGGAGATAATCGTTCGGTAACTGAATGAAAGTTGAATTAATTGAATTATATAAAATTATGCCTAACAAAGCCATAACTGTTGATGTGCCTTAATGGGGACTACCGTTTCTTTGCTCACCAGTTGGCGCCACTGTAGACTGAGGTCCGGAGGTATAGCTGTCAAAGGCGATTGGCGGCGAAACAAAGTGTTACATCTTGAATCTAATTAAGGCTATATTGTTTATAAATAACTATCTTGATATCAACAAACTAACTTCTGAAATAGTTGCTCTTGAGGCCGCCTATTTTTGCGCTTTTTCTTAATTCCGCTTTTAAAGCGTTCACATTAATCGCCAAATAATTTATATATGCGATATTTTACGAAGGAGATCACTTTCCAGCAGGTAAATTAAAGAAATTATAATTTATGCAACAAATTCCGCTAAAACCAATACAAAGTAAATGATATTGGACCTCACGCGACACTAGCGCCTCTAGTGGCAAATTCACTAGCGATAGCCCCCATTGCAAAGAGTGTACCGATTCCACAGCCGAGTAAAACTGATTTCTTCCTATTTACGAAATTCAAAAACATCTTTTTTTTTCGAATTCTGCCAAGAGATTCCTAGTTTCTGGTGCGAAATAGCTGTATTATATATTTACGACTCGGCGGTATTGTATTTTTTCGAGTACTGACTAGGTAAGTAAAGAAGAAACAAAACCATTTAAGGTGAACGAAAAATGTTATCATTATAACGAGTTTTTAGTATAGCGGATATTCCATTGTTATATTTCAACGGAAAGGAAAGCTTTCAAATAATCCTCGAGAAAAATATGACTATTTTGCCTTTTTTTCTTTGAACGTGACGTCGGAATACGACTGTCCAGTTAGATCTTGGATTTTTGCTTATCTTTTCTCTTTGGATTTAGGATTATGATAAATAATAAAACGATTTCTGTGCCGATTTGTAATCTCTTTGCATATTATACCATTATACAGAATGAATGTTTAACCACTTTCCAAATTTTAATATACCAATCTACGAGACCAAATACAAATGACGTATTTTTTCTTTTGTTATAGCCCAGTACAAAAAAGTCAAGATAAAGAACTTAGAAAATGTCCGCCAAAAACCAAAAATTTTTGATACGGCCGCCAACAACACTTTTTTTACGCGTTGCGCGTCTCATTCATTCATTACGATACTATTCATAAGTTTTTTATTTTCCTTTTATACCTTAACAGGTCTAGGACCGTAAAAATTGAAAACTATGTCGCGAAAAATATTTTCGGGTGACAACTTGATTCACATTTTTTACTTCATAAATAGGCTCTAAATACGATACTGACGCCTATAAAATTTTTGGAAAGTGGTTAAAATTTCACCACGTATGTTTATTTATCTTCAAACTTATATTAGTGTTCGGGGCCGTTAAGCTTTATATTCCTTAGGAATATAAAAGAAAGAAGAAAAATTAAGTCGTGTTAGTTACACTTATAACTCGAGAAAACCCGATATTTATGTTTTTTGTGATTTTGGATTTGTCTTTGTCGAGAATAGGATAATAACTATTAAAAAGTTCACGTATAAAAATTAAGAAAATGCTTTACATGATTTTTTTTCGAACCACGCCATATTTGATGACTTTTAAGACGTCAAAATCACTATTCTAACGGCGGTTTTCAATATCCTATCTATCGCTAGTTTTGACATATCGGAGATAGGAAACAGTTTCTATCTCTGATTTTTCCGTCCAGAGAAACGAAGACAGAAGTTGTTTTCTATCTCGGATATGCCAAAACTGAAGATAGATAGGATATTGAATACGGCCGTAAGGCGATACGAAGTCGCGTTGTCCGCTTGTTTGTTATATAATACAAAGCGAGCGAAGGAGCTGGTGTTTAGTTACATAAAATATTTAACCCCGTTGCTATGAAACGAGTGAGTCACCCACTCATTGTTCGCAGATGGGGTGTTTCCCGTCTGTGATACTAATAATACTGTCGATAACACATTACCCAATATTTGCTTAGTTTCATTTGACGGTTATTGGTATGATAATATTGTTGAGTAAGTAATCTACAGGGTGAAATTTTAACCACTTTCCAAAACTTTTATAGGCGTTCAGTATCGTATTTAGAGCCTATTAATGAAGTAAAAAATGTAAATCAAGTTGTCACCCGAATATATTATACGCGATATAGTTTTTAATTTTTACGGTCCAAGACCTGTTAGGTATAAAGAGAAAATCAAAAACTTATGAATAGTATCGTAATGAATGAATGAGATGCGCAACGCGTAAAAAAGTGTTGCTAGGCGCCCGTATCAAAAATTTTAGATTTTTGGCCGACTTTTTCTAAGTGCTTTATCTTGACATTTTTGTACTGGGCTATACCAAAAGAAAAAATACGTCATTTGTTTTTTGTCTCGTAGATTGATATGTTAAAGTTTGGAAGATGGTTAAAATTTCAGCCTGTATTTTAATATTATAATTTATAACTGCGAATATGTCTGTCTCTTTCACTCTTTAACCGTTAAATGTTATTATTACCACAACATTAATGCTGCTTGCTATTGCTATACTTTTCATTGTATTATCTAACTAGCGGATCCCGCGAACTTTGTATCCCCTATTTGATTTTGACGTCTTAAATATCATTGTCATCAAATATGGCGTGGTTGGAAAAAAATATGAACAAATAAATTTTCTTAATTTATGACTTCCCAACGTTTTCAATACTAACTATCCTGTAATCCGACGAATACAAATTCAAAAACACCAAAATCATAAAGATCGGTCCAGCCTTTTTAGCACGACTTGCTTATATACTTAAAGATAAGATATGAAAGAAGATTTGGTGTAGTATAATACAAGGTTTCATAATTAAATTCTGACTTCACCATAGGATGTTTATGCAAATGTTAGCTTACACTCGATTCTTACATAAAATACGGTTTATTACACCAAACGTTAAAAATAAATCAGTACTAAGCAAATTAAAGCTAATAAACACCCGTTAAAATACCCTATATCCCAAACAACCCACATTTCTCCCGCCTAGCACTTAATAAGGAATACTTCTGTTATGCAAAACTGAACACGCGCAGTCCCATATTCCATATCCCTAAACATCTGTTTCTCTCCCCATTCGAATCAAATAAATCAGAAACGTCTCAATAAATAATCAAATAGAGCGTGAAAATTGAGCGTTGTAAGAAAAGAGGGCTACTCTAACAAATATACACATATTACAATGAGGTGCATGTGTTTTTATTTATCTGTAGGTAAAAAAGTATAATTGTCATACTTAACCCTTCGACGCTCGGATATTCCAGACACATTTAAAATCAATTGTTATCGCAACAACCGGTGGTCGCTTGGGGTTTGAAGCGTTTTTAGCTTTTATTACGGCCTTTAATCATCCACTCTCATCAGCAGGGCAAAGGTCACCATCATTGAATTCAATTTGCCACAGCATTTATGGGTACAGGCATAATCACCACGCTTGCCAAATGCGGGTTGGTGATCACAAACCCGAGCGCAAGAAATCTTCCAAAATTCGAAACTCTTGTTGCCGGACCGGGGATCGAATCCAGGATCCCGTGATCAGCCTGACTTGAACTACTAGACCAATGGGGCTTTAATTTAAAACTCACTTCTGAATGCTTAGCCAATGGAAGGATACCACTGACATTTTAATCATAAAAAAAGTCCTGAATCGACAATTAGACCAGAGGCCTTACTCCGCAAAACAATATCCGTATTTTCGAATTCATCTGTCACTATAACTCATACCGAAGTATCTGAAAGGGACAGACATATCCGTAAATACGAGCTTCGTGTTACAGAGTAGGGCATCAGGACTCCTTCACTGCATTGTGCGGTTGCAATTCTCGGATAAAATCAGACAGTTAAACATTATTCAATGAACTGTATTTTCAATTATCAGATAATGTTACGGTAAAAACAGCAACAGCATACAGCCGCATTAAGTTGCGATTTCCACAAATTTCACGAGGTAATTGAATGAAGAATCAAGCACTAACTCCTGTAGGAAATTTCCCCAGTGATCTCGTTCGAGTTTGCTGTAGTTACTCGAAATTGGTATTTACGATGTATGCAACTGAATCTTTTAGCGTAGTGTTCCGGGTAAATTCAGTTTTAATTTGCTTAAACTTTTTCAATTTTCTCTCGTCTTTTTCAATGTGATCTCAAGCTTGCAAAAAATTTGCATTCATAGATAGAGTTCCAGCTAGATCCTTGTATTCATAGTAGGATTACTAACTAATATAAGATTTAATGATTTGTTAAAGCTAATCAAAGTCATCATCTACTTTCGACACAGAAAGTGTTTTCCTATTCTATTAAAAAAAATAGTAGTTCTACGAGGCAGCATTTTTGAGTTTTTAAAATCCATGAGAACTAGAAAACAGCGTTTTAAAGTATGAAAAAAATGTATTAGTTGTGAATCTAGTCTAGTCACAGTCGCTAACGGTGACACGATTTGATTAACTTGGCTCGATAGAAAAAAATCACAAACCTACACTTCATTGAAATGTTTTTTCAATTTTACGACTAAACTGCGGACATTTTAAATATTTTTTTATGCTTGTTTAAAGCTACTAAATATTTATAGAAAAATTCGCTAAATTTATTAAATGATACCTTTTTCTCAGATTTATCCGAAATCCAAATGTTCTGCACAATGCTGCGCTGACTGCGTAAGACAATTTTTTTTCTGACAGTATCGTTTTCAGAAGAAAATTAGATTTACGCAGTTAACATTCACTCCACTACTACACCTCATTAGGGCCATACGCGGTTGCAATTGCCAATCTTACTTTCTCAAGATGATATAGCAGCTTACAAATAATGACGCTTTAACTGCATTCTCCCCAAGTATTAAAGTAACATCCCGTTGCATTATCTAAGCTTGTTAGTTACTCATACTTAATTACGCGTTAACACGACTCGCTTTGAGCTGAGATAACGTTAGATCATTATTAATTAAAGAGTTTTTTAAGCTATTGCATAGCTTCTATCGCGGGCTTTGAGCGTGGAGACCGAATCCAGAAATTCCGTAACGAAAATAACCTAACACTCAGGGCGAGGCACGATCGAACAATTTTGAATTTCCGAAATTTAAAAGAATTTAGAAGAAAATAACGATTTAGACAGTATGGTTGCCTATGGTAACCATATCTGCCTAAATAACAGAAAAATTTAATTACAAAAGTCAAAATTAGAAAATACATAAAATTATAAAATTAAGCTATTGCATAGCTTTTATCGCGGGCCTTGTTAGTTTTATAATTGCGTTGATAAAAAATGCTATGCAATACCTTTACCGCGGCAGTCTCCGAGTGCCACACGTCTTTTTTCATCCGTATTTAAACACTTTGCTACCGAGATCCAATTGGACTATACAACAACAAAGATAACAGCTTAGAATAATAATAATAACGCCTATTATTCTAAGGACAACAGGATGTTAATGTTTGACTAACTCTTTAAATAGTAAATCCAATTACCTAATTAAGAACTCACGCGTGGCTTTAAAAACAATCTTTCTTCCAATGCTGTGTCCCGTTTCCATAATCATTTACATCGTCATCATCATCAGTCCACTAGACTAGAAGAAGCGATGCTATTCTATTTCACACGGCCATGTTACTATAAATATGGTAACTTTGATAATAAATCTGAGATGACATCTGAAAGACCAAGTTGTCTCATAGTGTTTGAACTCATCGCCATAACAGTAACGTTCAATGAAACTCTATACATATTTAGGTAATCGCGTTGTTTCATCCACACCACCCATTGATCACGAGTATTTACGAAAGGCGAGACTCCAACCACTAACCTACCACCGCTTTTGTGAAGTGAAAATCATAAACTTAGAAAAACGACTGACCTTTCAGAGACAAGATTAGATGACCTTTTGGTTAGTGGAAAACCCGACTTATTCAATTAACTTCAACCTCTTTTGATGAGAATTTTCTCGAGTCGTCGTTTCGAATTTTAACAGCTTATTAAACTATATTATTGAATGTCACATCAAAGTATGTCTGAATTTGAAATCTACAAAAATTTTCACATCGATTGACATTTCAACATTGGTGTTCTTGCGATATGTGTCAAAATTTGTAAATATTGAATCCATTTACAGCGACACTTGTGACCACAGAACATGGTGTGCATGTGACCAAGCGTATCATTCGTGACTTGCCTCTCAAGTTGACATTATGGTGTTACGGCCAACGACACGCACCAGCTAAAATGTGCCATGTTAGCACCGGTAGATAACTTTTTTCCTTACAAAATGAACTACCGCTAAATTCGCGCTGAAATTTACAACACAAATAGTTACTAGTCATAGCAGTCGCGACGCTCCCCCAATACGCCTTGTCCTGTGCGACGTCAAGCGGCGGTTCCTCAGGGCTCCTGACCGGTTCCACCAGCCCGGAGACTGGCCGGCCGCCCAGCAGCAGCGCCGCCGGCGACACCCGCGAGCGACGCAGCTTGACCGCCGAGAGATCCAACGTCGCGAAAATGCGCGGCAATTTTTAAATTAAGAACGGCGCGTTCTTTTTTTAAAATATGTTTTTTTTTTCTTCTTTTAAGTCCTTTTTAAGTTTATGTATTTATTTTTAACGGTTCCGTGATGCACGAACCAAATTATTGTAAAATTGTTTAAACTAAACTCATCATAATGCAATCAGAGCTATTCTATAAAGTGACATCCGAGGCACATCAGTTAATAATTGGATAAAACATAAACCAGTTCACATGAATTGGCTAATTAATTGACACAACAAGTAGAGTCACAGGCGATAGCTAATATACACCATACCACACATTCAACACATCTGATCGCACTGCGCCACATTAAAACAATAGACGATTAAAAAACCAGACGTTAAACTTTACGAAATTCACAAGGATAGCTCTCCGAGATGCTAATCACTTCGGAACCGATAATGTTAATTTATAAAGTGATATAAAATTAACATTTGTAGACGCAAGTTATTGTAAATAGAAGCAAAGCGCGTGCTTGACTTGTGGCGGTTGTCGCCATATTGGAAAGCGGGGGTTGGCCTAATTGACGCATGCGCCATAACCCCCGAGGGTTCTTTATTCAAAATGCCACCTCGTTGTTCTGTATTACGAACCAGAGGTACGAATAGATAGTAGATACATACTGCGGGCTTATTTGGAGGGAAACCAGGGTGCGTGTAAACATTACTGGCGTTGGACAGCGAAATTTATTTTCTGACGAAGCAAGTTTCTATGACGTCATAAATTGCGAGGCTTCTCCCGATTTGTTTATTCGCCCTTCGGACCTACGTCAAAACGAAACTTTGTAGACGAGCTAATTTTAGAATTCAGAATAAGCCTTTTTCCAGGGACCTCAAAAAACTTTCAAAATAAGATTGCTTAAAGATGCGGTTATTTTTGATCGTCTACTTCCTATATTTGTTTCAACATTTTGAGTTCTTACGAGAAATAAGCGTGGATCCAACTATGATTTTGAAACCATAACTACATGTTGCTCTTAAAAACAAATAACGAAATAATTTAGCTAGTCCGTGGGAGATGTTACATTCTTCCTAAAAGAACACTTAACTAGACCGCGGGTGCGATTCTGATAACATCGAATTCCCACCGTCGACAATCGAAAGTGCGAATAGTTACGTATGCCTTTGCCATAATTTCTTCTGCTTAGCCTTGTTGCGCCATGTCAGAACAGCATAAGTGCCTGGACTACAATGGAGCTTGAGCAAGATAGAAACCTTGAGCGTACGACTCTTAGAATAGCCGCTTTATTTTCTTTGTGTGTTTGTGTAAAGATATTATTTATTGCTTTAATTAAAGTTTGTATGCCTTTGACCTCTTTTGAAATTAGTTCCTGTGTTTCCACTTACGCTAATTCCACAAGAACATCTTTATCATCTCACTAGCTGTTCCCCGCGACTTCGTACGCGTCAATTTCAGTTTTTAAGATCGCGATTATTTTTTTCAAAACATTTTTCACTGATGCTTCGCTCCTACTGGTCGCAGCGTGATGTTATATAGCCTAAAGCCTTCCTCGAGGCATGGACTATCCAACACAAAAATAATTTTTCAATTCGAACCAGTACTTCCAGAGATTAGCGCGTTCAAACAAACAAACAAACAAACAAACTCTTCAGCTTTATAATATTAGTATAGATTTTGATTGTATTGAAAACTAGGAAACAATGTAAATTATATTATTTGATGTAAACTTTTTATTTTTATAAAATGACTTTTTCATTTTGTCTATACTTCGCCACAGACTTCAATTGTCTACGTTACCCGTAAGATTAAGTTGTAGAAAGTTATGTTTAGCATTAAAAATGTAGTATTTTCGATTTACTTTGATCGAAATACCTACTACTTAAATATAATAATGAATTATTGAAATCAGAAATAAATATTTTTATTAAATAGCTCGTTTATTTTTTTGTATAACATTAAGTATCTGTTGATAAAAAAAATGTTTTTGAAGCTAAAACTTTCTTACAATTCAATGCGCTGTTTTTACAATCAACATTATTACCACGTGTTCCTAATAGACTGTGGATATCATATTACTTAATTGTCAAGGTAATAGAAATCATTGATAAGAGTATTTAAAAATATAATTAAGTCACATGCATATATTTTCTCCCCTACAAAATTTAATTTACATTTAACACACCTCACCTCAGTGGGCCAAATATATTAATAATAAAAGAGAGAGATCAATGATTTTTTTAGATTGGTGCTAGCCTTACTTTCAGATGGAATCAAGCCGCCAGGAAACTAGCTGGCAATATGGCGAGCCTATTTATGTGTCTATTGCTTCATGATCGTTAACACATTCATTTCTTACGTCTAAATCAGCTTAAAGTTTTTATTCGGCTATTATCTTGCAACGGACTCTTATTGTTTCTTTCCTAATTGTTTCTTTCCTATAAACACATTCTCTGTAAAACCATTGCTGCGTTTTTCCATGAGAAATCCCAAAACAGTCAGACAGTACAGTCTATTCGGTAACACCTTAGCAAGAAGATACTTTAAATTACAGACTATAGTAATCACTATAGTAGAAAAGCACTGAACTAGCACCTAACATTCAATTATAAAAAAACAAGTCCGTCTGTAAAAAAAAATGGAAAACAATGCGGGGTATTTTTAAAAATTATTTTGTATACATTTTTGCGGCTTTAACCAATAACGGTGTTTTTTTATAGCACTAAGTTGGTTCCACTTTTAGTTTTAAAGAAAATTACACACAATGAGGTACCAAAATAGGATTCACAAGCTAAGATTTTATCAAGAAACTATTTTATGAATCAACTATTTTGATAGAGCATACTGCCGTTACGTACAATGTAAAAAACGTTGTTTGAACACTATACAAAGATCAAATACCGTTCATTTTGTCGTCACAAAAAATATGATTAATTCTCTCGGCAAATTTTGGCGTGGTGTACAACGGTCATAGGAAGTCGCTGAACACCTAAGTAGGTACGAGTACTATGTAATAAGAAACAATTTATCCTTTCTCTTTAGGAATTATTCGCAAACACAGAAAATTTTGCCCCGCCCCGTTGGTCTAGTGGTTTAATACCGGGCCAAGATCTCGGGGTCCCAGGTTCGATCCCCGGGTCGTGCAACAAAAAGTTTCGAATTTTCGAACGTTGCTCGGGTTTGTGATCACCAACCCGCATTTGGCAAGCGTGGTGATTATGCCAGTTCCCATCATTGCAGTGGTAACTTGAATTCAATGATGGAGGCCTTTCCCCTGCAGTGGGATGATTATAGGCTGTTACTACTTTTTTTTACAGAAAATTTTTACTTTGACATAGTACCTAATTGTAGCGCGTGACTTTTGTTAGAATAAATAACGAATTCTTATTAGTTCGATTGGAACAACATTTGGGCGATGCCACTCCATTACGCAGGTCGTCATCCCACCACATTTTATCGTGTAAAGTAACAGTCTATAATCAACCTACTGCATAGCAAAGGCCTTCATCATTGAATTCAAGTTACTACAGCAGTGATGGGTACAGGCATAATCATCAGGCTAGCAAAATGCGGGTTGGTGATCACTAACCCGAGCAATGTTCGAAATTTCGAAACTACTTTTGCCCGACCCGGGGTTCGATAATTAGGACCCCTGGATCTAGGCCCGGTGATTAAAGCACTATTAAAATAATCATAAAAACCCTCTTATCTCCATTGACGCGATATCATAACTGACTTACAAGAAAACAAACACGTCATTCAAACACTTGATACTCTTACACTTAATCCGTCTATTACATCGCATGATCGTGTATATTGAAATGTTAGCATTGCATTGTGTTCTCAAGAATAAGGCTTGGGAAAAATCTGCATTTATCTGCGCGGAAGCGAATTGAAACTCATAAAAAGATTTTGCATGAGTTCCCATGTCTTTTAAGGCATGCCATAGGGGAAAGTGCCATTAAAGCCAGTTGAATCAATGGGCTCGTCGAAATGATAAACGGCTGAACTTCTATGCATAAAGGAGATTTAATGGCTGTAATAATCTTGAATTAACATTTGCTCTTTAGAATCTACTAGTATGATGAAGATGTTTTCTCTTCCGAAGACAATAACATGACGAATGATATTCGGTATTTTTTTTAATTCTATGAATCATAATGAAACCCTGCTATTATTATAAGCGGACACAGCTCCTTGTTCTGCGTTTTTCCTCTTTTCATCAAGGTAGATAGTAAATTCTAAAGAGCAAATGTTAATTTAAGATTATAACAGCGATTGGTGGTTAAAACTACATTTTTTTAAATCTTCGTACGAATTTTTGCTAGCAGTAATGATCCCGGGAAATGATAAATTTGCACATTGAGATAGCACACACAATAACACGCACAATATTTAGGTGCTTTCCCCTGTTTCAGGGTATCAAAGGGGTGATAGTAATCGCTTAAAAATAGTTTCAGATCATAATAAATTCCATTGAGGTTGTATGGGAAAAAGCCATATAAAAATCATCCAGATCTGATCTTAAATTCTTAATGCCAATTATATTGTGAATTCTAATTAATCATGACTCAATCGGGAAGAACACGTCTATAATCCCTAATCTTACGAGTTGTTTGTTCCCACAAAAACAGCATCGATAGACTTAGACGAGTAATAAAACCTGTCTTACAAAGTGCTTAGTCAATTACAAGACGTTGATAAAGTAAGTAATAAAAGTATAAGTAAAAGACTTGACCGTCCAATCAAAGGCGATTCCTATAGCCAATTGAGTGCAGTAAGAATTGAAATGTTATTTCGATAGACGTGAAAACATTGTTATTAATGAAAAAAGGAAGCGGTAGCTCAACAATCGGTACTTATGAGGAATGTATTTTCAAAATACTGCTTTTAGTAGAATTTGCGTACGGATCTATATGTATATTTTCCCGACGGTGACGGTGAGTTCCCTCACTCCCCACTATGAGGAAATTTACACTTTTAGATAGCAGCACTATGGATGTTTTGCGAGGGCCAAAAATGGTTTAGGGTTAGTGAACGAGGTATACATTTCTTCCTATACCAACTAGCCTGGGTCATCCCGGAAACTTTTGGTCAAAGGGTTACCTGTCTAGATCTACCTGCCGCATCTCGGATATCGGATCAAGAGTGCCCCAAACGGGCTAAAACGATTTGGAGAGTCAATAATGAACAAAAGCATATCTGTTACTAAAGCAAGTAGTTTTTAAGCTATTGCATAGCTTCTATCGCGGGCCTTGAGCGTGGAGACCGAATCCAGAAATTCCGTAACGAAAATAACCTAACCTAACACTCGGGGCGAGGCACGATCGAACAATTTTGAATTTCCGAAATTTAAAAGAATTTAGAAGAAAATAAGGATTTTGACAGTATGGTTGCCTATGGTTGCCTATTCGACGACCATTTGGATCAGCGGTAGTTAACGCTGCTTCTGAGCCATGGGTCGCGGGTTCGATCCCCGCACAGTACAAATATTTGTGTGCATGAACATGTCTGTTTGTACTGGTCTGGGTGTTTTCTATGTATTATAAGTATGTATTTACAAAAAAAAAAAAGTATATAAGTAAGTTTATCGGTTGTCTAGTACCCCATACGACAGGGTACTTAATAGTACCTTAATTTGGGACTAGATGGCTCAGTGTGGCCCGGTGAGGCATGTCTTAAATATTTATATTTATGGTAACCATATCTGCCAAAATAACAGAAAAATTTAATTACAAAGGTCAAAATTAGAAAACACATAAAATTATAAAATTAAGCTATTGCATAGCTTCTATCGCGGGCCTTGAGCGTGGAGACCGAATCCAGAAATTCCGTAACAAAAATAACCTAACACCCCCCACTCCGACCGCCACAGCGGTGATACTTTTTAGTTTTATAATTGCATAAGTTGATAAAAAAATGCTATGCAATAGCTTTACCGCGGCAGTCTCCGAGTGCCACACGTCTTTTTTTTTCTCGTTTAGTGCAGTATAATGGAACAGGATGAAAAACAAGTTCGTGTTATGATGCCGTCTAGTCCAGCTTCCTTTTTAATATAATGTGGGAGGATGTAGTAGGCTTGCATGAGCGTATGTAATAAGTCTTTGAATTGTCATACAACAATACATTATATAGTATTACAATGAATGATAACAGTAGTGAGCTAATCTCAGGACAAGATGGCATACGACCACGACTATTTTCAAAACATAGCTACGCTTTTGTAAATTTAAATGTAAGCTGTCAACTTATTGGCTGTTAATATTGAAAAGTTCGTATAAATGACAGATAAGAATATTTTCTGATATCTGCGTTTTTATGCAAAAAACATAGCTCAACTTTTTGTTGATACGACTTTATTTACATTTGTTAATTACATACTTTTAAAACCGACCAGTCAACAGAAGTCTCGTAAGATTTAAGCCTAAGAAAGGCCAGTAGTTATCTTTTAAAAGTAAATAACATGAATGAAACCTACTGAATTTATCTGTTTCGTGCTGATAGTCTTTAGGTACTTTAAACAAGAGATATAGTACTCGTATTTGGTCGTTCACTTTTAGAGCCTCGTTTAAAGACGGATGTTACAGTATAGTCGTTTGTTTTTATTTACCTTAATTGCTATAACAGTTTAACACATCCAATTTCATTATTGGTGCGATTACTGGCAATTAACATTAAAAGCTGAATTAAAAACAAAGATGGTTCCATTTTAATAAAAGAATACGAAATAAATAGTTGCGTTTTGATTATTTAATAGTTTATTGTGCCGTATGGTGCCATATAAAATTTAATAACACTACTTTGGCCTTTACCGTAAGACGACAGGCTAAAGGAGCACTGCCTAGAGAATATGCAGCAGCGTCTGCCACCATGTATGTTACAGCCAGAAGTGAATACCTACTTCTAGTACAGCGAACGCTTTTCTTATCAACTAAGTAGTTATTGGACAGCGCTGGCTAACACCGCTTCGCTAGTGGCGCGTATTTAATAGCATCATTGCAAAATGCAAATGCCCACAGCACATTTGTAAGCGAGCGCGTCTGGCCGGCGCTTTTCAAAAGCGTGACTCTAGAACCAGCCTTAAATATATTTCTAGGTCGATCTGTAAGATTGGCTACCCGTAAATGTCAGAAGGCCGGCAAGGCTAGCCACAACTGGCAAAGCGATCAAGGAACTTAAAGAACTGGTTGTAACAATAACAATACCTGAATAACACTAACCTTTAAAGTCAGAGATAAAGAAATACATGTGAATTAAAAAAAACATATAGAAAATATAAACACATGGAACGAAGAACACATAATGCTTTTGTAGTAAGAAAAGATTATTCGGATTCCATAGACCAATTACGTTATTGATAGTTGCCTGAATTATGTACCGCACATAGGAAATAGGCTGAAATTTTTCTGAATCTAAGCGTTGGGCGCCGGTTAGCGAAAGCAATTTGACCAATGGTGAAGTGGTAACGGTGGTTGCCGTATCGATAATTTAAATAAAAGATTTAAGTATAAAGATGAGTTATGATCATCTCCAGACCACAATTAGAATAGTATATGGTTCGATCGTGTGTCAATCATCAGCGTCGGCATTGTAATTGGTGAGCACACACGAGCGTTTATGGTAACGGTACGTTCCTACGCTAATTGTTTCGTCGGCCACACACACCGTTTGTTTGACCGAATTGTAGTTACCAAACATTTAAACGTCAGTCATAATTCCCTGCAACTGTATTGTTCTAGATATGTAGATTCCTACATCTTGTACCGACTTTAATGTGAGTTAAAGTAAAGAGTGTCCTGTATCTATCTTGTCTATGAACGAGACTGGTAATACTTGATTTTATTCGACGCGTAAACATATAGGTAGTATGTCTTCTCGGCACTAGCCCACAACTGTCCCGAAGCAGTGGTAGGATTAAATATTGGGACGTGTAAAAGCGCTTCCTGGGGCCATTTGAAAACCAAAAATGCACATAAAATAATCTCGTCTTATAAATGTAAAAAGGTGACTTAATAAGTTTTTCCAGAAAAAGATAGATCCTTCTAGAGAGGTTAGTTTCCACCAGTGGAGTCATTTATGCTAGTGATGATGATGATGATGATGATGATGAAAACAAGAGATGGTATGACTCATAGCTTTATCAAAATGGATCGATATAACTTAAAGTTGTTAACCATTAAAATACGAGAAAAAAACCTATACTGGAGGGTAGTAAAATAGAGTTGACGTTAAAAAAAAGTGGACGAGTCTGAATTTTTTTTTTATGCTCAATTTCCTTTTTTTAGTTTTCAGCCAGTATGTATTTTAAAAGAAAATTTCGTTCCTTCCTAAAGAAAGAAAAATGAGCGTTAATCTGAACCGCCTGTAATAATAATTATGGGTCTGGCGCATAAAAATTTAGCTCCAATTATGCGTTGCACGTACTATTTAGGCGCAATTAGTTTTTAGCCAACGTTGTGCGTTGCATCATCGCCGATGCAACGGCTTATTGTTCGATCATCACTAATTACTAATAGTGACGAAACTTCGAACACGTGACAAAATTGTTTGTAAATGTGTATTCGATAATAGATTGGCTTTTAGAAATAAGAATTGTTTTGACAATTTACTAAATCGAAAAGCAATTGTAGTTTCTAATCGACTAAATAAAAGAAGCGGCTCTCTATTTGACGCGTACATGAGTATGTACGCGTATGATTGAGGAACCTCTTACAATACTCATAAGTTGAAGAGTAGTAGGAAGTATTATTTTGAAAGCCGAAACAAACAGGTTTTTGAAGTGAAAACTTCTTTAGCGGCGCTGAGCACTTTTTGTTGGATGGGTAAAAACTTCCAAACTCGCGTCAGGGTCACGTGATGCTGATCGAAAAAGCGTAAGATCGAGGGGAAGGGAGAGGAACTAGTATCTCCCACTCTTTCTACCGTGCCTGAGTGTGCTGTTTTCTATTATTTTTGAAGTGAAACTTCTTTATCGGCGTTGGAAAAAATTTACCGTCACGTTTTGCGTCAAATTTTCGTCACATTTTTCGGTTACGCGCCATCTTTTTCTTGCCCCTACCACGGTTGGTTCAGACGATAGCAAAAAGGTAAAGTGAAATAATATTTAACCAATTTAACCAATTTAACCAATTTAACCAATTTAACCAATTTAACTAATTTAACCAATTTCTGGAAAGTTGCGTCAAATTTTCGTCACATTTTTCGGTTACGCGCCATCTTTTTCTTGCCCCTACCACGGTTGGTTCAGACGATAGCAAAAAGGTAAAGTGAAATAATATTTAACCAATTTAACCAATTTAACCAATTTAACCAACTTAACCAACTTAACCAATTTAACCAATTTAACCAATTTAACCAATTTAACCAATATAACCAATTTAACCAATTTAACCAATTTAACCAATTTAACCAATGTAACCAATTTAACTAATTTAACCAATTTCTGGAAAGTTGCGTCAAATTTTCGTCACATTTTTCGGTTACGCGCCATCTTTTTCTTGCCCCTACCACGGTTGGTTCAGACGATAGCAAAAAGGTAAAGTGAAATAATATTTAACCAATTTAACCAATTAAACCAATTTAACCAATTTAACCAATTTAACCAACTTAACCAACTTAACTAACTTAACCAACTTAACCAACTTAACCAATTTAACCAATTTAACCAATTCAACCAATTTAACCAATTTAACCAATTTAACCAATGTAACCAATTTAACCAATTTAACCAATTTTATCAATTTAACCAATTTAACCAATTTAACCAATTTAACCAATTTAACCAATGTAACCAATTTAACTAATTTAACCAATTTCTGGAAAGTTGCGTCAAATTTTCGTCACATTTTTCGGTTACGCGCCATCTTTTTCTTGCCCCTACCACGGTTGGTTCAGACGATAGCAAAAAGGTAAAGTGAAATAATATTTAACCAATTTAACCAATTAAACCAATTAAACCAATTTAACCAATTTAACCAATTTAACCAACTTAACCAACTTAACTAACTTAACCAACTTAACCAACTTAACCAATTTAACCAATTTAACCAATTCAACCAATTTAACCAATTTAACCAATTTAACCAATGTAACCAATTTAACCAATTTAACCAATTTTATCAATTTAACCAATTTAACCAATTTAACCAATTTAACTAATTTAACCAATTTCTGGAAAGTTGCATGTAGATCATTTTTCGAAAAATAAGGCCATAAAGAAGTTTCACTTCTTACGTCTCTGTACACTAGTACACGCACAACTTTTTTTTTTATTAGAGCCTTGTTAATAGATATTTAGAGACTAGTGTCCGCTCCCAGCGTTGCTTAACATTAGTGACAAAATCTGGTCACTAAGAAGCATTGGGCTATGAGCGCTTCGGTCGGTAAATAAATAAATATAAATCGGTAAAATAGCATTACCAACTACTGTTATATGGCATTATGCTTGATTTGCATTAGTTAAACATTGAAAAGCAATTTAATAAATTGGAATGCAATCGAGTAAATTCAATTACGAAATCGAATTGATCTGACTGTGCGATATATTCTGCACAGTTGCAAAACAGCACATGAATGCTTCGGGCATCGAACCATTACACGATATGAACGATACCTATCCTATCTAGTTCGAAGTGAACGGCTAATCGTCCTCGACAATCGATAAAATCGTTTGTCTGTTAAACATCTTGACCAAACGATGTAAAAAAAGATTTAAGTACGGGGAATTTAAAAAAAACCGGCCAAGTGCGAGTCGTACTCGCGCACGAAGGGTTCCGTACCAAAAAGGCCAAAGAAACGAGTTTGTTGTATGGGAGCCCCCCTTAAATATTTATTTTATTATGTTTTTAGTATTTGTTGTTATTGTAGTAACAGAAATACATAATTTGTGAAAATTTCAACTGTCTAGCTATCGCAGCTCTTGATATACAGCCTGGTGACAGTGCGACGGACAGACGGACAGACGGACAGACGGACAGACAGCGTTAAGTCTTAGTAATAGGGTCCCGTTTTTACCCTTTGGGTACGGAACCCTAAAAAAGGCTAAACATTTTTTCATTTCTAAACAAAAATTCTTCTGATCAAGAAAATAAAGAAAATAAAAGGTAAAAAGGCTTAATGAGCAACAAAAATGAAATTTATCAATTTTAAATACAATGATCATCAGTCGACGCTAATTCATGCTATTTGTTGGTATTTTTTCGTCATTTCTATTTCACGATTGGCTCCATTATCGATTGCAAGAAAAAAACAGTTTCAAATAAGTGTCTACTTAGATCTTGATTGCTATAGACATATTGAGAAAGCTAAGAAAGCAGATACGAGCAAAAACCTTAGCTAAAAAAACGAACGTGAGTTTCTATCTAGTGGACTAGACATAGAAACTATTAATATTGCGAGGTGCAATTGGGTAGTTAAACTTAACGACTTGATATAATAAAGATTTCAATATATAAACTTGAAAAATTTTGTCTCAGGCGGGACTCGAACCCGCATCTCCTCGCATGCCGGGCGGGCGCCATACCATTAGGCCACCGAGACACTGCGACACGGCGCGAATTTCCCGCCTGAGACAAAATTTTTCAAGTTTATATATTGATATTATAAGTGCAATTAAGTTGCTTAAATATCAAATAAAGTATATAATAAAGATTTGTTCACCAATTAGGTATATAGATTCAAAACTAAGCAGAATTTGTAGTGAGCGATAAAAAGATATATTTTAAAAAGTAATAAGTCTAAGAAATTTACTTAAGATGAGTCTGGTAGAAAATGTAATTAAACAATAAATTATTTTTCTTTCTTTCTTTCTAAACAAACATTTGCTACTGAAAGGATTCGAACCCGCCACCGAATATTTATGGCGGAACGAGAGCCACAAGATTAGCAGGCATTTTTTTAAGGGTAAGAGATAATAATAGAAAATTATCATATATTTTCTATGGAAACAATAACGATGAATAATGTAAACATGGTATCTCAGATTCTAATTCTCGATGTGTTACCTATACCATAGGGAAAGAAATATACCCTATACTCGATTGGGTGTCTTATGTATTTACCTAACACATCGGAAACCAGCCTATGTAAACATAAATGCAACCTGACAGATAGCCGAAGAACTCGATCGAGTAAATCTTTACCCTCAAACAAAGGCCATCGCTTGCAGACGGCCCAGCTGACTTGGCATTAATCCAAACCTAGGAAAATCCTCTTGAACAATTAATGCTAGAGCTACACTTTCGGAGATGCAATATTACGTTTGCTTTAAGAGATATTAGTCAGAATTTATTTGTAAACGACACTAAATATTGTTTTTTTTTATTTAGCTTATACATCCTTTTAAGTGCGAGTCTACTTTTCTTGTCGTCTCTGACACGCTAACATGACTCTTTGTTAATTCATACCCAAGATATAAATTATGGACAGCGATCATAACGTGTAACAATATACGTGCTCCTTTTTCGCTTGGTCACCTAAATGGGTGTTATAAGTTTGTAATTTGAAATTGAATTTGTAATAGTAATTTTTACAGTATGTCCGGTTTTGGACTAGCGATATTTTAATATCGGAATCTGGGTGGACATTTATCGACAAAAATCCTTGAAATGGGGCGCTCCCTCCCCCATTAAAAAATAACGGGCATATTACAAATAACTTAATTGTTTCTCCCTCATTAGAATTCAAAGCGGTTATCTCTAAAATTTTTGACCTCTTATGAAACCTTAAAGCTAGCATGTAAATCGGTATTAACTTAGCATCCAACTAGTTAACATTAATTGCATAAAATAATAAGTACTAAACATAAGAAAAGCGTTCGAAGTTCCAATTTGCCATTTTTTTAGGGGAGGAGGCGCCCCCCGTTTCAAGGTTTTTTGTCGATAAATGTCCACCCAGATTCCGATATTAAAATATCGCTAGTCCGAAACCGGACACACTGTAAACATTACTATTACAAATTCAATTTCAAATTACAAACTTATAACACCCATTTAGGTGACCAAGCAAAAAAGGAACACGTATATTGAATACAACATTAGCAATGAATCGGTCCTTAAATTACTGCCGACTCTACATTATTATCGTTATCACCAGCTTACATGAGTTCACTGTTCGACAGGTCTCTACAAGATTCAAGCTAGAGAGAAGACATCTTTCTTCTTCTAGATGTACTCCTTAAGCCACGGCCGCACGACATACTAGTATTATTTACTGACTCTACATACTTTTACCCCAGACGTAGGTGCTTCAGTAAATTACACAAATATATTCAAATGTGCGACGATTTCTCACTAATTGCAGGTAATGGCAAATGTTAGAGTTTTACAGTATCCCGCCAGTATGGCTATAGCTTAAATACATTTGGCTTTATCACTGTTACTTATTTGGCCATGAGAAAATAAAGCATTTTCATTAATACAAGGCCAACCTCATATGCTCACGATCTCTTTAGCATTGACAATAGACATCGATTCGTAATCACGATTTGAACTACAGATAAGTACCTTTTAATATTTATTGATGGCTGTTTTGTTGTAGTCAATTGCTCAATACCTAATTACTAGCCTTTCGCATGCGGCTATGTTCGCGTGAACTACACTTTATATCGCGCGTGTGGAAAGTTGTGCTCAACATTAGGATACCAAATAGCCTATGTTATTTCTCATACCTCCATGAATATGTGTACAAATTTTCATGACGGTCGGTTAAGTAGGTTTCGCGTAAAAGCGTAACAAACAAACTTCATATTTATAATATTCGTAAGGATTTGTGCCAATAGTAGCTTTAGTATAAATTTAATGTAAGTATATTGATAACTAGTCCGTTGTCGGCTGCTCTGTCTGACGAAGGACAATCACCGAGCCGTAAGCCAAGCCGTGATGATGAAGAGAGTGTCGTTTCAGGGTTGAATTACTCTATTAATTAGTACAAAAACTTGAAAAAATATGTCCCAGGCGCGGCTCGAACCCGCGTCTCCTCCATTATAATATCAGTATATAAACTTGAATTTTTTTTCAAACTGTCGATCATCTGCAAAGATGTTTCTTCCGGGTGTTAAGGGTGTAAACTCCTAACATTTCATTTTAATGAAACAACGCTGGCTTACAGCGATAAGAATATGCTTGAAAAATTGACGCCTATGACGTAGTGTCTCGGTGGCTAAATGGTAAAGCGCCGCGCCCGGTAGATATGCGAGGAGATGCGGGTTCGAGTCCGCCTGAGAAAAAATTTTTCAAGTTTATATACTGATGAATGAAACTACTCTATTAATAGTTGTTAAGAAACATTCTGTGAGCAATTAAGTATGGTCCGCGCTTGGGGTCCAAAGTTCGATAACTACCCAGGCAACAAAGTTTCTAATTTTTGGTCCTTGCTCGGGTTCGTGATCAAAGCATTTAGCAAGCGTAGTGTTTATGCCTTTAGTCTGTACCCATCATTGCTGTGGTAACTCAATTCAATGCCTTTGCCCTATAGTGGGATGATCAAATAGGCTATGAAGTACTTGTTAAAAAAAAATTAAAATATGGTTAAACAAATTGGATGAAACCCAATATATTGAATGCAGTTTGACCTCCAACCTAATCTAACAGGGTCAAGCGGTGGACTGGTCACGTTATCTTTGTGCAACAGATAACAGCCACGAAGTCTAGTTTCTATTTGCAATGGTTCAGAGAGTTCAATGTCTTGTTTTTGCATAGATCTGCACGCTCATTGGAATTCTACTAAAAATAGTTCTTTTTTCGAAAAGCCGATCTGAATTCAGTGGTTGCATAACCTGCCTCGTACCTCTTAACACGTTTGCATTTTCTCTTCGAGTAAATTTTAGGGTTTAGCAAACTGAATGATGGTCTGAAAAAAGGCTAGATAACAGAATAATTTCTTCTTTCTCTACCTTACCAATACTTGCTTCTTATGACACCCTTAGAAATAAAAGCAGTGATATTCTTTATTTGTGTCGGCGCCACACGCCACATAATAACAAAGGAATTAGCTCGAGCACGGCTTGTACCAGAGCCTTCACTTTTTAGAACGGTCACTGCAATGACCTCAAGAACTCCGAGCTTCGCGGAATGGCTTTGCGAAACTGAGAAAAGGATGAAGCTCGAATCCAGTCCATTATTAGCTTTCGTGACTCGTCACTTGCGTGTCTCACGCCTGCGTTGAACTTAGGTTCAGCATCATAGATGAAACGTGCCTTTACAGAACCTTTTCCTTTTACTGATAAAATAAAAAAAAAATGTGAAATTCATTGGCATAAAACTACCAAATGAGAGCTCACTTGAACTTTATAGTGCTCCTTTCTTCTTCTCATAACTTCTGGCAATTAAAATTTTAAGTATGTAATGTTACTAAGATTTAATTTGCATTAAGTTAGTTACTAATTTAAACTAAACCTAACGTATTCATGTTCTAAAATAAACTTTAACATTGACTAAAAAACACACAATTTTGTATGACTTGCTTTAAAAACTGTAGGTACTTACGCAGTGTTTTTTGATACAGGCACTGGAGTGCTTATAGACAACTTTAGGTTACATAGGTTAGCTTAAAAACACTCAAACTAATTAGCCTTTAAAAATCTGTTTCGGTTATGCTGTTTGAAAATAAAGAAACGAAAACAGACATCTTTAAGTAAATAAATACATATAAATAAATATCTCTGCCCAACACTTTTTTGCCACCTTCCAAGTTCATAGCTTTGTTAGTCACAGCGAACAAAAATGCATTCCTTGCAGTATTTCGTAAATCTAGGCACAGCACCGTCTTCGGTCACGACTTGTGACTATTATCTACTAAAAATATGATGGCAATAAGTAGGTTAACTCAAAATGGAGGTGATAAAAACGCCGACGTGAGTTACGGCTGCATTGTTTTCCGTGTGCCTTTGAGAATTACGCTGAATTCCTTAAAAGAAATATGCGATTGCCTTACATTGCAGACTTAAAAAACTTACCGTTTTAGATTTATTGTTGAATTAAAAAACTCTCGCTATTAACACAACGCTATGTTTCGTAAAACAGTTTTTTCTTATGTAAAGATATTTAACACTACTTTGTTGAGTTTTAAAAAATATTTTTAAAGGTAGGCGACGATACATATTCAATTATTGTTATCAGTACTAATAATATCATCTATATTTCAGGGTACAAAAGAGTAAGATTTTTTTTCTATTAATTTATTATATTTGTGTCAAAAGGAACAAAGACTGTACAGACTACAGAGATACTTAATTAATTACCTATAAATCAATAACATCGATAGTCCACATCATAACACATTCAAAACAAGTAGGTAGATCTATACATAACGAAGTCAATTTTAGAATTGTTGCTTTTTTGCTTGCACACAATCAATTAATACCTATGTGTTATTAATATACGGGACGTAAGTACTAGTTTACCAACCTAAAATTAACGATAGTTCAAAACATTTCTTATAACAGTCCATAGTTATCTATCGGTATCATTGTTATGTGAAAAGCATGCTTGCAATATCAAATCGTTAAACATTGAATATTCCAAGCAGCTTAATGTTTAAGTTCTTCGCAAGGACGGTGGTACCTTTGCATGAAGTGAACGTAAATTTCCGAAGTTACATAAAATGATTGACCAATTACTGGTCGATGGTAACCGCGTACAGAGTGTACCGGGTCACAGACCGTACACATGATTGCTGGTTCATTATAGATTGCCTGATGTAAACACACACAATTGAGCACAAAAAAAAGTTCATGAACCTTTTTTGTCCTGTGTACTGGCTGGTTTTTTTTCGAGGAGTAAATAAAATGTTAAAAATCAGTTTTTTTAAAGATTACAATAAAGGTAAGTAATTCAACCATCGATATAAGTTTTTAACCGAGATATGTCTTTTTTTTTCTGTACTGCACTTTAGATGATATGCTAAAGAAATCTGTATGTGATGATGACCTACTCTTTATTGTGTCTCTAAAAAATAATGCCCTACATTGCCCAAAGATTTCCATTTCAAAAATTGATAATCCTACATGAACACCAAAAGCAGAATTCGATATCCGCATTATGCTTATTTTGATCTTTATTCCGTAAACAATTTAGAAAGCCCAACCCTTGGATACGTATACCTTTAGGATTGTTTAACTTGCTTACATAAAGAACTGGTTAGCGTCGAGCCGACTACCAAGAAGTAACAATTTACCTTTCCAAACACAAAAATTTCAAAACCCAATTCATCTCTGAGTCATCGACAGAGTTCCAAAATTGACTGTTAACAAAACAAAAGTTGTATGTTCGCATAGTTTATATTATCAAGTTTCCATTGCGCATTTCAGATTACACTATTATCCAGCAATTTATCGATAGCTCAGTTAAAGCCGCAGACTGAGTCAAAAGCGTAATAAATCATCATTTCATCGAAAGTTTCCGTTGATATTCTTTCTAACTATTCCGATGAAACGGCCCGAGGCGTAATGACCCGAAGCGAACTGATTTCTCAGCAAAAACAAGTGACTGCAGCATTGAAGAGAGTACTGACTTAAATTATAGGCGACAAAATAGGTACTTTTTCGTGTGGAAGAATTCTTCCGTATTGAATTGACACAAACAAAATTTAACCCCTAAGTGGATGATAATTACAATTATTCGAGTTCATTATAATAGGAACTAGCTTCAACTACCCATCAAAGGCAAACACTCGAGACTACACTTTTTTTAAACATGGTAGATTAAATATATTAAACAAACACTTGCCCATTGCCGGATTTGAACGAGCAACCATCACGCTCCATAGGTCGCAGCGACTACTACTCATGTCGACCTGATTATAAAGTGTGCCTTAAGTAATAAAACCTATGAAAAATTTCTCTTCAGATTTCATTTTAGGGTTATTTTAATGGGGTATCTTAAACATATAAAAATACCCTATGTTCTTTTGAAGGTATCAAACTAATATCCTTACAAAATTGTAACTTAATCGTATAGAAAATTATTATTTCTCTATACAAACTGCCATTGCCCTATAGCCCGTTTTGGGAATGATTTTCTGGATAAAAAAACTACCCTTTGCACTACAATCTATCTCATTGCCTAATTTCTCTAATATTGGTTCAGTGGTGTACGCCAGAAAAGACAACAAACAAACAGACATACTTTCGCAATTATTATATCAGGCTTTACAGTGCATAAAGTTTGTAGAGTATTTATTGTTTGACAATTATTAGTTGCTGATTTACAATTTTTTAACAAAAAGTTATGACTTAAACTTGGATAAGAGGAGGATTTCGATAACATATCTCGATTAGATCAACATACAGAAAGTGGACTCTTGCCGCTTACAAAATCAGTTTCAAAAGATAAAATCTTTATAAAGATTGGACACGTTTTACATTCACATTTTTTTTTTAATAATTCGTCCCACAGCTTTGCACATTTGAGCGTGTGGGGTGATAGACCGGCCAGGCCTATGTGGTAACATAGGCCCATTTCGATGTGGTAGAGTGGTGCTGGAAGGCAAATGACAAACTTTACTATAAGAGTAATCAAACCGCTGACTGAGGTGCAGCTAGACCTCTGACTGATGTCTGCCGGTTCCAACTTTTAACTTGCGTCCTGAATGTCACCCGTCGCAGATCGCAATCGATTATAGGGCCTATAAAAATGACTACCAAGGCGGTAGGTACTGTACCCCTTTCATATAGTCAAAAATGGATTTGCACACTTTTAGTATGCAGCGTAATATAAAAAACCTAAAAATTTGCTCGTTCCCTTTTAAGTAAAATAAAACAAACATTGCTTCACCGTTCTAAATACATAAAATTTTCAGTGAACAATCCAATATAGGCGTAATATTAACGTAATAAGGTTGAGTCTTTTATAACATTCCCTTCGGTTGGTATTATCACAAGTAGTGACCGAGTTTCTTGCGCTGCTTCTTCTCGGCACTAGCCCAGACTTGTCCCGAAGCAGTGGTAGGTTTAAATTGGGACGTGTAAAAGCGCCTCCTGGGGCCTATTTGCAGAAATAAAACTGATTTTAACTGATTTTTAACTGATTTTAGTACATAAATGTAAATCAATGCAGTTTTGCTAAGCAAAAAGACAATGTTATGGTTATTTTGAGATAATCAACTAATTGCACTTACGACTGATTTCCATGGCCAGCGTGTTAGTAACACAAACTCCCATTGCACAAAAAAAGTTTAAAACGACAACTTAGAAAAAAAAACAAGAAAACCGAACTTTAACAGGCAACGTCAAATCTCAGATGTCGTTGTGACATATGAAAAATATGCGGAACACAGGAAAATCTCTCTGTGATTCATACACTTCACTTAAATCAAAATCCTATTAGCGAGAATGTAACCTCACACGAAGGGTTAAAAGGAAGCCGGACATAGGGCTCTTCTTATAATCTAATTAAGGTCCACATTCCTTTGCGGAAAACGGTCTCAAAAAATTAAAAAATACACTTATACACTGGCCGCATGCACAAAGCCCAAAAAAGAAAACATGCTTAGGTCACTGGTTATTTCTTTTACTTTTAATTATTGAAACGCACACGCAACCGCGCGTTGGTGCCGTCCGCCAGAGACTGCGGGCGAGCAAAAGATTACGTCTTGCTTTGCGGCAGTGTTTCTCAAACTTCAACATATCGGCTTACTTTATTAAATAATATTTACAGAATAACAATCATTGATATCTTTTGCTGCATTATTTGATTAGCTAACCCGCAAATTGTGTTTTTGTTTGCATTAGATGTGGTTATTGAGATTATTTCGTTGTGGGTTTTCACTTTTAGGGCTGAAAATAACAGTGTTGTAAACTAGGTTATGTAAGTACAATTGCGGAGACAATATGGTATGATTATTTCGATTTCATAAGATAATACTTACTTACTTTAGGAGAAATGTTAGGAATAGATTCTAATTAATACAAATACTACACAATTAACTTGTTATCCGCGTACTTGTAACCTTTTGGGAAATTTGATGAAATCCCTAAAGGCTAGTTCAAGTTTTATTTAGCGTAAAGTTACTGAACCTGAGACCATTAAACCTGTTTTTGTACGGTCTTATTCCTTTTTGTCGCTCGATCTATTGTAGTCCGCAGCACCACACTTTTCTCATTTAACTTTTTTGCTATGCTGCATAGCCTTCTAATTAAGTTTTTGTAAAGATCAGCCTTTCTTTGATTACATAATAGTTTTCTTAAATAGTAATTAAAGACGGATATTCAAATGTCTTAATGTCTTGTTTGTATTGATCCGGCTATATTGCCAATTTATTAATAATTTTTTTTTTCCGAAATTCAATATCAAATTTGGATGTGCTTGGTAAAAGCAAGATACCATATCTAAAACAAATGCCCATTCCCTACTTCAAGACCGTGATCATATTATGATATTGAGATATTTAAAATAAATATATAACTTAAACAATTGTGTGAACCTATTAATGGCTTTGTTGCTGTTTTTGTATCCAATTATTAAATAATAGTAAACCTTAGACTTCCTTATATTATTATATTTACTTTTGAGAAACGTTGGAATAAATATTATTTCTTATTTCAATTTTACTTGCCGGAATCACGCATTCAGCCTTATCGTGATGTACCTTCTAAAGGTTAGGGAAAAAAAACTTTTCCGTGATTGGTTTTAGTTGATATTCACAAATGATTTCTCTGTAAGTTAGGTTAATTGATGTTTATGAAATGTTTTGCTTGTTTTTTTTTAGTAAGCCTAGCAAAGGCTTTATAGCAAAGTCAAATACCAAGGTTACAGAGTATAGAACATTTTCCAGATCAATGTTCCTGAAGCCTAGACTGGATATAGCTCGCAGACAGTCCGACGCTCACGCGTTAAATTACGTGCGTGGCCCCATTTTCACATTCGGTTTCATTTCAGTGATTTTTAAAATTTCATACTAAGTACAAATTCCATGTGCCTATTGTTGCTGGCCCAGCGTAGGTATAATAGCACCACACCTTCTCGTCTTATGGGTGATATTAGAGGCGACTAATGAAGCACTGCTAGGGGAAAACGGACACATAATATGACTGAGTAAAGACAAAAGCTTCAATCCAGAATTCAAAGGAGTTCTGTAATTGCCAACATATATCTGCCAGGCGTGGCGATTGAAGCAAAACTCTCCATTTGGCGAAGCTATGAACTGCTTATGATGATGATGACTCCGTTCTTAGCCAAAAAATTAAGAGTTGAACGTAGCAGTACTAGGTCACCAGTTTTACTATCTAGAAATACTAAGGTCACAGGTTACATAACACCTAAAAGTTCTAGATATCCAGATCAATGTTCCCACGACCTAGACTGAACTATCTCGTAGACAGGCCGGCGCCTGTAGGCAGATGAGATGACCCATTTTCGTGTTCCAAATGCTAAAACGAAAGATCTGTTCGACTAAATTATGAGTGAATGTACATTTTAGCCATTAGCGTTCGTATACTCGATTCCTAATGATAGCTTATTTAAAAATAATTAAAATACAATTTGCAAGAATGATGCTAGCTTTCCCCCGCGGTTTTATTGACGCTAAAATTGAAATTTTGATTCAAAGTTTCGTGACAAAAAAATTAATATAAAACTGGACAACTTTTTGTACAGACAGCAGCACGTCAACCTAACACAAAACGTAAAATTTATTGACCTCTACTTGTTGGACTTAAAGTTGAAAATATATTCAAGGACCTTTAACTTTTTGGGTAGGTTGACCTGCCGCTGTCTGTACCTCTTTAAAGGTTGTATTAAGGAAAACTTCCGATTTCTGATGATAAATGTCACTGTAATCGGAATGATCAGCAGACGCGTCGAGATTGCTTGGCCTTCTCAATTCAATAAAATATTTTCAAGCAAAATATTCCATTCACGAAAGAAACAGCACTACCATTATTCCAGATTCCTACCTACGCATAGAATTATTCATTTGAGGTCTGAATATTATTTCCTTTGCTGCGAAAAGCTGCCTGTAAATGCGGATTACGTCTTTTGTGAATACTAAAAGTAACTTTATTAGGTCAAGGCTTTTGAATGTTTGCAATATTTCATGCTTGATAGGCAGGTAAATAAGCTAAGCATATCGATACAGAAATCTATTCTAATATTATAAAGCTGAAGAGTTGTTTGTTTGTTGGTTTGTTTGTTTGTTTGTTTGAACGCGCTAATCAATCTAAAATTTTTTTTTGTGTTGGATAGTCTATTTATCAAGGAAGGCTTTAGGCTATATGACATCACGCTGCGACCAATAGGAGCGAAACATGAGTGAAAAATGTTGCAAAAATAGTCGCGATCATAATAATAGAATTATTATGGCGTACTATATTGGCGTCATAAGGGTGCAAATCACATTTCTTGATTTAAATTCTTGTTGTTGGTTAAAAATCTAGCTAGATATTAATTATTAATTATTAATTATTAATTATATATTTATATATTATATTATAAAGCTGAAGAGTTTGTTTGTTTGTTTGTTTGTTTGTTTGTTTGTTTGAACGTGCTAATCTCCGGAAGTACAGGTTCGAATTGAAAAATTCTTTTTGTGTTGGATAGTTGGAATCGAGGAAGGCTTTAGGCTATATAACATTACGCTGCGACTAATAGGAGCGAAGCATCAGTGAAAAATGTTGCAAAAACGGGAAAAAATATTGATGTTAATTGCAATCATATAAACAGATATTGACGCGGACGAAGTCGCGGGCAACAGCTAGTTAATTATCAATGATGACCTATATAAAATGCTTGTATGACTAACGTAATCAACTTATTTTGTTTTTTTTTTCGTAATTTACAATCTCCAATTTTAGGTGTCTTTTCAAACTTAAAAGTAGTAACGTAAAACGCCTATGATCATCACACTGCAGGGCAAACGCCTAAAAAACTTAGAGTTAAAATACACATTTAAAAACAGCCTGTATGCATTAGGACTAGGTCCATCCGTCAGGCCTCTCCAAAATGATGATTTGAATTGGCACAGTCGTCAATTAGGACGACGACAAGTTTGGCCAATGTTTAAGATAATACGCTCGCCCGCCATTTTTGACCGTACTTCTTCAGTCTATACAATACGACACCCATAGAGAGCGAAGGGTGGTGCTATTCTACTAGCTATCAAACCACCGCGACAAAAGTACTACTACCGTATACAGTATAGGTTTAAAGATGATTTATTCTCATAAGAAACAAAATACATTTCACTTACATGAGAACATAAATTAAAAAATATTAAACATTACAAATTTCAACGCGCGAGCGAACAATATAAACACGTTAAATTAAAATCCTAAAGTGGTTTGTTTGTTTGTATCATTCATAACAAGACAGTATACTCGTACTTTAGTATACCCGTAAGGCATTTTTTTCTAGGAACAAGTAATTTAAACACTGCCTATCCACTTACGATAACCGCATCAGAATAAATCCCAAGTATTAGCGTAAGTAATATTATGTGTCACCACAGAATGACAGTGACACATGCGCTTCTACCAAGTACGAGTAGTGACGGAGACCGGGGCTATTTGACTATAGTGGTAAGTAGACTAGCTTTGCATAGCTTGCACAGCTGACACATGCGCGTCTGCAAAAGTGCCATGTACTTAACGGAGACTGGGGGCTACTTGAGTATGGTGGTAGGTAGACTAGCTTTGCATAGCTTGCACCTTCCGAAGGTGGTGTGTCACGTGGAGATGTGTTTTATCATCATCACCTCAGCCTAACGAGGTACATCTCTGGGTCTGGCTAGATAAGTCCAATACTAACATAGGCCTCCCCCAAGGATCTCCACAACGATCGGTCCCTTGCGAACTTCTTACTGCTACCTTCCCCAGGTCGTTAGTCCAGCTGGTCGGGGGTATAATTACAGATCGTCGTAGGGCGCGCGGTCGCCATTTTGGAACTTTTCCGGCCCAACGAACATCGGTTCTTTGTACTATGTGCACCGCTCACTGCTACTACAGCTCTGCAATCCTTCGAGCGATGTCAGTGATCTTAGTTCTTCAATGGGTTTACGTTTTATTTATCTAAATTTTCGGGCGACCCATCTCTAGACGTGGTGAGTGATTCAACTAAGATTTCACGTTCCCAGTAACTGAGAGGGAATTGTTCGTACCTGGTTTAATCACGCAACACTCTAATAGGTCAAATTGTAGATAGTTAACTTACCACTATAGTGAACTATCCTAACTATAAACAACTTTAGTTCACATAACAAAGCTATCAAACTTCACTTTCAATGCCACTCTACCAATTACTGTACACCATGTGAATACGGTCCACGCAGGCATTGTACAGGCAACAGCACGTCAACCTGCCACAAAACGTAAAATTTTCTCAATTGATATTGATCTCTACTCGTTGGACTTAAAGTTGAAAATCAATTCAATGACCTTTAACTTTTTGGGTAGGTTGACGTGCCGTTGTCTGTACTATCAAAATTGTGGTCGTCGCTCACGTCACAACCAAATGAATCAAAAAATTTTTGTGTTGTGTATTTGGTACTTTGGAGATTTTAATTAGGTTAGGCCAAATCGGAAAATGTCAGAAGAGACACTTGCTCTTCAAGAATTAGCAAATTAACTAAGACCCGAGTTTACCAATTCTTAAACAGCCGGTAAACATAGATTGACGATTAATTTGACACCATTACCATACAAAATATGTCAAATAATATTTTAAACGCTGTTTAAAACTTAAACGTCTGTTGGTGAACATCGACCCTAGAGGTCAATCGATAAATTATGACCTTTTATTTTCTTTGAAATAATTTTCAGACTTTCCTCGGGATGAGATTTGAATTTGCAAACTATGATACTCGTAGTTTAATTAATTTATTAGAGGTAAAAATAGTCGGAAGGGTTAGACTTTTTTTTACAAGTAAATGCGATGCAAAATGCTTTAAGGCAACTTTTTACGTAATCAATGTTAAAGTTACGTCTGAAGAAAATATTATTGTTGAATTAGTTAAGATTAAAACTAAGGTAAAAGATTCAACTGCTCAATAAAAAACAGTAAGTTAAAAATGTGCCAAGCGTTTGCTTGGATTGCCAGCGTATTCTTGCATTTTAACTCTTAGGGGAGAAAGAGCAAAAACTTAAGTAACCATATTGTTTTTACTTTACATGATATTTAGGCAATTTAATTGCAATTATAATAATGATATTCGCATCGCAGGAGATGGGGGTTCGAGTCCCGTCTGAGACATATTTTTTTAAGTTAAAATACTCATATTGGTTTTTATTTAAATAAGTAAATGTAATCTAAACATTAAAATTACTGTCTGTTAATTTTATCAAATACTCCTACGTTTATAGACATTCTGTAAGCGGCGGCCATAAGTCTGATACGCATCAACGGCTCGCCGCACAGAGTGGCATCTTACGAAACTGGACCGACTGATAAGTACGTGGGTACCATACCCACGTGTTGCGACAGGGAGCACTTGGAATTTGATTAAACGGTTGCGTGAATTTTTTTTTTTTGTATTCAAAACAGATGTTTCTGAAAAAACGCAAACACAAAATAGTATTTAAAATAAACGAAAAAGAATTAATTTTAGTTTTGTTGGGTGTTTGTTTACTTGCATGCAACTGAAATAATTCTGAATATTTTCTAAAATCTATTTTAAGGGTATGACTATTTAATGCATACCAAAGTCGTTTTTTTTTACTTGAACAGAATCGTCAAGATATTGATCGTATTAGAAATTAAAAAGATATCTTAGACTACATAAAAATCTTACAAATATTATAAATTCGATAGTTTGGATGGATGTTAGATACGCCAGAAAAATTTAAAGGTTCACATTTGGCACGGAAATACTTTATAAGCTCAAATAGCACACATGAAAGAAGAAAGAAATAAATTATTTGACACAACAACTGCAACTAACATTTAAAAAAAAGGAAATTAGTTCCAAAAAAACATATTTTATGCTTCTATTTATTCCGGAACAAAGTACAGCTCTCATAAATAACGTTTCCGAAGTCGTCACAAGCTAGCAATAAATATAACTATAAAAAAACATTGCACTGCAGTCTATTATAAACTGAACGTAAGTTGTAAAACGCCTGCAGGTAGATAATAGCAAAGAGTGCTCGGAACGTGCTATTTCTAGCATATTCTAATAAGGTCTTAAAGCTCTTCTTCAATAACAAGTAATTAAATTGCAGCTCCGTAGTAACACACGAGTGTTAAATTACAAGATGAGCTACGAGTACATGTGGAAATTAGACATATAATCTATAGCAGCATACCCATTAACAAGAGACTTTTTTAAGTAACCTAATTTGTTTAAACAATATCAAATATATCAAAACAATTTTTTTGTTTTCAATGTATGCAGAAAAGAAGACAACGCCATTTTGAATGAAAAATTAAAGACCTTTAAAATTTGCCATATTATTTGGTCGTATTATAAATCTGATTTCACTTCTAGTTTATTGCGGGTACCATTATCTAATACTTTTTGTAAGTACAATTACTGCTTTTTATATAATAGTTTAATTTATTCACATAATAACAATTTACATGTCCACAAAATAAATATCATATAAATTAGAATAATAAAAAATATATCTTCCTTTGCATAGGGTTAACGTTCGGGGATAGGATATGCAGGAATGGATCGGGGATCTGGAAATGGAAAATACTTTGGCGTTAATTGGTATTATTATTATAAAATTACTTCTAATTATTAAATAATTAAATGACTTGTTTTTGTTGTTTTGTCTGTAAAAGATACACTAAGCGTAATTATGTATTACTATGAGTCGCATATATGCCATTTATGAGTAAAACAAAGCATTATCAAAATCCTCATCCAACAAGCAACAAAATCAATGTCCATAATTCTGTATTTTTATTTGTAAAATGTAAACAATCATTGCTTCTTTTTATAAGATTTTAGGGATGAAGTTAGATCCAATCGAAATATTACTTGGACTATGTCAAATTTGCGATCATTTGCGAGATCTTAGGGTGTTTGCGTATTTAGCAAATATATCGTGAATAACGCTACAATAATAAAATAAAGTAAAATGCATGAGCGTTTTATCGTTATGATAGATATAAATTTGGTTGAATAAATAAATAAATAAATAAAAGTTTTACACAGCTAACGAGAAAAAAACGCAAAACACACTTGACATTTTTCGTTTCGTTCGCCAATTAAAATAATACTATCGTGTGTTGTTGTTGTAGAATAAGGAATCACCTGCCAACTTGTCAGATATTTACCATCTGATACTTTTAGGCTTCCACCATCCGTTGCAATACATACCTACCAGATGAAATTTTAAATGTTAATACTTACAACAATCTACGAGACAAAAAAACAAATGACGTATTTTTTCTTTTGGTATAGCCCAGTACAAAAATGTCAAGATAAAGCACTTAGAAAATGTCTACCAAAAATCAAAAAATTTTGATACGGCCTCCTTGCAACGCGATGCGCATCTCTTTCATTTATTACTATACTATTCATAAATTGTTGATTTTCTCTTTATATCTCAACAAGCTTAGGACCGTAAAAATTGAAAACTATGCTGCGAAAAATATTTTCGGGTGAAAACTTGACCTACAGTTTTTACTTCATAAATGCGCTCTACATACGATACTGATCGCCTATAAAAAATTTGAAACGTTATAAATAGGCCAGGCCTTTACAAAATAATACTGTTCCACTTCTTATTCTATCTTTCTTACTTGTTTCTGTCAATACTTTTAACTACTTACATCTATACTAATATTATAAAGCTGAAGAGTTTGTTTGTTTGTTTGTTTGAACGCGCTAATCTCCGGAACTACTTATTCGTATTGAAAAATTATTTTTGCGTTGGATAGTCCATTTATTAAGAAAGGCTTTAGGCTATATAACATCACGCTGCGACCAATAGAAGCAAAGCATCAGTGAAAAATGTTGCAAAAACGGGAAAAATTATTGATATTAATCGCGATCATAATAACAGAAATTGACGCGGACGACGTCGCGGGCAACAGCTAGTCTAAACATATCCATAACATGACAAAACAATCCACTTAGTAGTAATCGTAAGTGATAACTGTCACAGTAAAATGTATACCCAATTTAAGTAAGAGATAATAATAAATATTAAAGTACTTACATAATCTTCTCGAGTAGGGCGTCGGCCTCAGGGGTCGGCCAACTTGTATTGAGGCGAGGAGCTGTTCTCTCGGTGTGGTCTCCCGCCGTGCTGGCGGTAGTTTTCTTTCTGATGCCTGCACAAAGACAAAACTATATTAGAACCATTGGCGTGCACACCATACCTGCATCCATTAAGGCATATCACTCATAAGCTTACATAAATAAAATTCAGATACCTATTACTTCGCATCTATTTTGCTGTCCGTGATATAAGTCTTGTATAACAAAGAACGCGCTCAAATATCCAAGTCATTAGTGACTTGGAACTACTTGGAAGCATGGTCTCTGATCTTAGCCGAAATAAACGAAATTAAAAATATATCCTAATCTGTGAGCCGCAGGTCACAACAAGATTTCGTCGTTGTGTTTAAGACGCTGACATGAGCCAAATTGAGCTCAATGAAGATTGTTTTGCTTTAAGCCTATGGCTCGTATTGTTGCCAAATTCTATGTAGTTGTAATTGATCATATTTTTGACCAGGTGGCTGTTTCCAAAACACGATACTAAAAACTTTTCTCGATAGAAAAAAATCTCAAAGTAGCCTCTGAAAATACATAAATTACCATTTTTCTCAGCAGTCCGTATAACAATGATAATAAAATTTTACTATATTGTATATTACATGTTGCTTAAGCAAATGGCTGATTTAGATTTTTAATAAAATGGCAATTTTAAATTGCACAACGAATTTTGTTGTTTGGCACTTAGGCCCTTCTATTCCATGCGCTTTTTCTCTGTCACTCCTACGAGAATCGACAGTGATAGCTGTGGCGCGTTCCAAAGAAATTCAAAGACGAATAAATTTGTGGGCGTGTTCATTGCTCAAGGTCATCGGCTGCAGTCAGCGTCTTAAGCTACGCTACTGAAAATGGTTCGTTTTTTTTTTCACAAACATAATTATTGCATACCCAACTCTCTGAGCACGCCCTTGATAAGAACCCATAGAGTAAGAACAACAAATATACTAGAGAGACGACATGTCATTGCCGATATGGCTTTTGATCTATACGGAAATATTTTTATTCGAACTCACACTCTCATCATCAATCATGAAATTTAAGAAGAGTTAAACTATTGTTTCTAGAGTATTCTTCATCTATTGCAGTCATGCGCTGTCTCTTTGATTCTCTGATACGACGCGACACTTAATTTTTCTTTTAATTATTGTTGCAATAAAGATATTCTGAGCCTTTCTTTTTATTTCCCTCTATAATGGTCTATCTCGTGTCTTATTAGAGGTCAAAGAATTTTCGCTCACCTATTTTCTATAAATTCTTCGTTTCTCAATATGATTAAATCGAATAAATAAAAAGGTATAGAAGATTATGATGATAACACCTTAATGTAGAGCAACAATATCTATACTAATATTATAAAGCTGAAGAGTTTGTTTGTTTGTTTAAACGCGCTAATCTCAGTAAGTACAAGACTTACTGGTTCGAATTGAAAAAATATTTTTTGTGTTCGATAGTCCATTTATCGATGAAGGCTTTAGGCTATATAACATCACGCTGCGACCAATGAGAGCGAAGCAACAGTGAAAAATGTTGCAAAAATCATCACGGTCATTATAACAGAAAATGACGCGGACGAAGTCGCGGGCAACGGCTAGTTTATGATATTTGTACTTTTGATTACATAATCTCCCTAATATTATGGAGTAAACCTCGTATCTTCTATAACTATACATATAGGCCTTTTAAGTACCCCACATCCGTGAGGTACATAACTGGTCTCGCCAAATAAAGAGCGGATTAGGAGAGCTCGCCATACAATGCACTCAATGCCTGAATGGAATTAATGCTTCAAAGTGTTTCTTTCATTCAGTGTTTTGGTACATTTAGATAACAAGTTTGTAAAGCTCTTGAAATAGTCTGGATTAAAAGCAGTTTTCAGATATTTATATAACTTGTTCATGATAACTGATTGATAAAACATTTGTAAAAACATTACTCTCGGATTTCGGAGGTACGGTGCAAGAAAGTGGTACCAAAACTGGTACCAGTTTTGACAAAATTTCATGTGTCAGTAAAATAGCGATAGAGACTATGACGTTTCAGTATGAATATGTTTGCATGGGAAAATCAACCCTGTTGTTCTCTGACGCGCAAATGACTTTCAACCATAGGGTAATATAAACCACTTTCTTGGACGACCGTACGTAACCAAAAGCATTGATAAAACTTCGCTCAAAGCTTCGAATAAAATTGTCGACACAAACCATCTTAGTAGTTTAATTTGTTACAGCCGTGACCCGGCAAGCAGAAGGATATGGGTTCAAGTCCTACCCAAGGCAGTCGATATGTTTATTCGAGATATTGCCTTTTCAATTTGCACTAGAAATTTGCAAAAAATCACAATTTTAGCGAGCAGGCGATACCTTGAAAACCGGTGTGTACGCCACTCCACAAATACTTACTTACTACTCCACTTAACTTCACTGCAAAAATAAACAAGTTCGGTGTAATGCTAAGTTTATTACCTTTTTTAATGGCGGTCTACTTCTAATAAATTCGAGTATCATGGCGTGTGCGTCTTTCTTTACACTGAAAAAAAAACAATTATTACATAAGTTGAGTTAAGTTGTCAGCATAATAATATGTAAGTATTTCAGTTTTCGACTTTGGTTTAATAACATTTGTTTCCTAAAAACAGTACAACTCACCTTGGAGGTATTGCTCCATCCACCTTCCTCAAAGTGTATCTTCTTGATCTGATATCATCCATTAAAATTTCGTACGGGGTCAGTTCATATTCTATAGGTGTCCTTGAAAAATTTACTTTCTTTAATTTAACTCCCATCCTTAGCTCTCCGATAACTTGCATCCAAAACCGCGCCTGGAAAAATAAAATAGCAATCAGTCATCTTACTGCGACTTTGCTCGAGCAAAGCAATAGGCGCAACGTAAAGTACAGTGACTAACAAAAATAAATGTCTGGTAAATTATCTCAACAACAGTTAGTAGGACAAATATTTTACTAAAATAAGATGCAATCTAAATCAATCAACTAAAATATGAACAGGTACATCGAATCACATGCACTGGGTGAATGGTTTTACAGAGATCAGAGGAAGGTACGATGTTATTGTAATATTACCTAGTTACATGAGAACTAATCGGTTCTAACCAACGTACGGTATTGAAAAGCAAGCTTTTTAGTCATCTTTCGTTATTACGTACTTGCAGAGCTCTCCAAATCCTTCGGTTCGACTATGATTGAAAAAGTTACAATGTTAGATTGGTAAATACTCGTCCAAATATCTTATCTAACTTTTACCTAACATAAAGTTGAAAGGTCAAGAATCAGCCCAAAATGTTTCCTTTGCATGGAAGGTACTAAAAGGTTAACTAATTTCGCATGCTGGTAGATTTAAAGAAGTAAAAAGGCACTGTTTAAGAAAAAGTTTTGAATACCGCCATTGCTAAGCGCGGTGTAAATATTAGCATAAATGTCTCTAACGCAATTAATTTAAGTCTAAATTCCTTAACGGCGGGACGGCATTATAATACATAGTACATTAGGTAACACGTTGTAGACTGCATGCGTAACAGCGCGGGTCCGTTGCACTCGGGGTATACCTACCTATGCAAGTCTAGAACTACATATTTGTGGATTAGACTCGCAAATGTTCGATTTCCAAAGCGTTATGTACGCATCGTTACGAACGGTTTGAAGTTTGCAGCTTCGAAACACCGAGATGTCAACGAGAATCGATTCAAATAAGATGTAAACGAAATGTTCTGCTCCATGTAGGTACTGTTTTCGTAATGGGATATAGAAATGAGGGGGTGTCAATTCGACGCGTATCTTGCTTCTTTTATTTTTTTTAATTGGAGCCTCCAAAATGAAGCGTACTGACTGAAAAGTGCACGTAAAAGTTTCAGCGAGAGCCCAAAGCGGACCGTAGTTGTTCGCGAGTCTGAAGAAGAACTGCCGACAGAAGAATAGTAACAGCGTCTTCTTTCAACAAATGGTAAAATTGCATTTGATAATCGTCCTGCCTATGCGGCAATTGTATGCAAACTATGGCCCATGGCCCAGTGGACTCAAGTAAGGTTAATCAATGGGGAGTACCGTTTCTTTGCTCACCAGTTGGCGCCACTGTTGACTGAGGTCCAGAGGTATAGCTGTCAAAGGCGATTTTATAAGATCGGCGCCGAAACAAAGTTTTAAATCTTGAATCTAATTAAGTTTATTATTTATAAATAACTATCTTCATATCAATAAACTAACTTCTAAAACAGTTGCTCTTTGAGGCCGCCTATTTTTGCGCTTTTTCTTAATTCCGCTTTCAGAGCGTTCACATTAATCGCCAAAAAATCCATATGTGCGATAATTTTACGAAGGAGATTACTTTCCAGTAGGTAAATTAAAAAAATATATAATTTATGTCACGAAGCCCGCAAAAACCAGGGAAAGGTGAACGTTATTGGACCTCACGCGACAGAAGCGCCTCTAGTGACAAATTTACTAGCGATAGCCCCCATTCACTAGATTCTAGAGTCTAAAACAAACCAACGAACAGTACTAAAACGTTTTTTACGAGTTTCTGATATTCAGTTCTTCTACTTGCAATATTACCGAAGTATCGGAAACTCACAAAAAACATATGGTAGTGCATAGTATAAATCCCGAGTAAATTACCTCTTGTAACACACTTTACACTTTCCATTTCCACTCCGTTCGGTGCAGACGTCCGTCTGCCCGTGCGCCCCTTCCTTTCCTACCGGTGATAGGCGAATGCCATACACCAGCACTCGCACTCGCATTAATTTGCATCGTTGTGCATTTATCTGTTATTAACTGTACTCACTGTTTGTATCAAAACAGTGATACTTTAAATAACCGATCGCGTTTGAGTTGGTTGATACCTTACGGTGGCAACGAAGCCAACTGAGCGCACCCGGTTCGCTCTCCGGGGCCTCCAGGCCCTGGGAAAACCGCAGTCCCGGACCCATTGCACTTGGGCCTAGTCCCAAGGGGAAGGGAAGAACGGCTATCCATTAGGGATACCGTTCACTCGCCGCCCCTCCTCCCCCCTGCCTCTGGCGGGGGGTGTCTCTTTGATCCCTTTTTGTCATCCCCTCAACCTCTCCGCGATGGATCCAGCGGAACTAATTAATCTCCTTCTTAAAACTCCAGCCTTACTGGAGTTTATGCAAGACAACCTTTCGAGGTTTGTCTCCCCCTCAGCCATCCCAACCTCACCCGGCTATGTCACCCCCGCGGAAGTCCACTCCTCTGAAGAGATGGACTGTGCCCGCTCGCCTGCCCACCCCCTCAAGCGTACCTTGTCTGACAGGTCCGCTTCCCCGACCTTATCTCAGGAGTCCTCCACGTCTCTCCCTTCTGATGAGGCATTCCAGCCTGTCTCGAGAAAGGGGAAGCGCGGTAAACGCGCCAAGAACCGGGGCTCTCCGGTACTTGAGTCACCAGCGTCCCCTTCCCCCGTTCCATCCCCGGCCACCCCGGCCACCCCCGCTGTCTCAATCCCTCTGCATCGAGCAGGGACTGCACCAACGGTGTCCCCTGCTCCCACTGCTCGCCAAGACTCGCGGTCTAAGCCCACTTCCGCCAAACAAAGGCAGCCCCCACCAATTTTCCTAAGATGCAAAGAAAAGTGGACTGAAGTGTCCCGGCTTTGCATCGAGGGCAAAATTAAATACACCCGTGCATTCAACACGGGTGATGCCATCAAAATAGAGGTGCCGAGCATCTCAGACTTCCGTAGCCTTATAGAGCTACTAACCAAAAACAAACTCCCTTATCACACTTACGCTCTTCCTGAAGAGCGCAAAGTACGCGCGGTCCTCCGCGGAGTCCCGGTAGAGCTCCACATGGATGAGGTCAAAGCCGACCTCACAAAACAAGGTTTCCCTGTTGAAGCTGTACATCCAATGTACGGCCAGGGCAAACGCCGTTTCCCCCTGATGTTAGTCGTCATGACCAACTGTCCCCGCGCCCGTGATTTGTTCAGGCACAAAGAGATTGTAGTCTGCGGCCTGTCCAATATCAGGGTAGAACCCCCGCGCAGCCGTGGGGTCCCAGGCCAATGTCACCGCTGCCAGCTCTATGGGCACGCAGCGGCTAACTGTACAGCCCCACCAAGGTGCGTTAAGTGCCTTGGCTCCCACTCCACCAGGGAGTGCGAACGCACGCGCGACACCCCCGGGGAACCGGCGTGCGTGAACTGCGGCCTTTTTGGCCACCCTGCCAACTGGCGGGGATGTGCACGCGCGCCGCGCCCGAAACCCCAACCTCCCATGAGGTCGCAGGTTGGCCCCCCTACCCATTCATTCAGCAACTTCCCTGCTCTCCCGAAATCGGGCGGCAGGGAGGCAGCCCCGGCCACTAAGCCGGCAGGGAGCTGGAGGAAACCCCTCAACTCAGCTCCCAAACCTCCCCCCTTCACCCCGCATGAGAGGGTCCTAATTCCGCCACAAAAATCGCGTTCACACAATAGTGACGACGATTTCACCTTGGTGTCCGACTTTATCGATAATATCGATATCGACGAAATAAATATAATCGCAAACAAACTGCGAAATGCCCGTTCCACCCGAGACATTATTATGACACTTAGTCACCACGAAAGGTGTCTGAGAGTCATAAAAAGTCTCAAGCCCCAGATTAATTAATTAAGCCCACCCCATAAGACCCTTCAGGTCACCCCCAGCCCTCTAAATCGGCTGCCACCCCTTCTGGGAGTCAGTCGATAAGTAAATTATTAATTTAAGCCTACGTTCATTACGAACAACGGCTCCTTAAATTCATTTATTCTAGGCTCACATTCCTCCCGAATGCCAGCCTCCTTCAGTGCGTAAACCGCTTAGGCGAGAAACGCCCTGCGCCACACTCCCCCATGGGGTGTGGTCGCCTCAGATACGCTACGGCACCTTTAGTGGTAGCGAATAAGGGTGGTGTTTAGTGAGTAGAAGTCTCACATAACCTCACAGCCGGCTGTGAGGTATCCATGAGGATTCACCACCTCCTTCCCCCGTGGGAGGGTTGCCGTTCGAGCGATCGTTTCAATAGGAAACGACCGGTCGTCCGTGTGCAAAAAAAAAAAAAAAAAAAAAAAACCTCTTGTAATAGTGACCTATTGTACCCCGAGACGAGTTACTGTTGCGATATTAAACATGGAAGTATAAATCAGTATAGCACTTAAACACTCACCCAGTCAGAGAACTTCAGCGTGTCCAAATGTGTAGCAGAGTCCTCGGCTGCGCCCATATCCCTGGCTCCGCCCACCCTCACCCTGGCGAGGAACGAAGCCAGTTCCAGAGCCTCGGCTACGAGCGCTCGGCAAACGGCGCGGTAGTGCGCCGCGGCCGCTTCCCGCACGCTCCGCCCGCCGCCGCCGCAGTGCCACACGCATCGCTGTAAGAATGTTAAAGATATATTAACAAATAATGTCTTCTACGCCTAAAGGGGGAACAGTGACGTCAAAAGTCGTCAAAATGAAGATCAACAACGTCATTGAAAATGTATATAAACAACGTCATCTTAGCCAGACGACATCCTGCCAGACATAGGCTTCTCTTAAAGATCTCCACGCAGCAACTAGCGGCTTCCCGCGACCTTTACGTGTCATGTGGTCTTACGCGATACGCTTAGCATGCGGGTGAGGATCGCAGTTTTGCCAATGGTTGGATGGAAGTTCCTGTTTTCCGTCCTATTCTGGCGGTAACCCTTATTTCGCCTCTTACGGCACCCATAGGAAGAACAGGGGTGCAGATGTTTTTATTATACGTTATGGCACCGCACGGCACATATTATGTAATGTTAGTACGTAATAATAACGACCTAAAAATTGTTAAGTATTAATTGGAATGTTATGATGTACCTACATGGTTTAAAAAAAAAATTACTTGTGATTTATTTGTATAATTAATTAATATTTGACATTTTCATTATTTCCTTAATTTTATATCAAAAATTTGCATGCCAGTGATGGTAAATGTGTTTGTACTTTGCTCCATATCTGACACCTTATTGTTACCCACATTTTGGCAAATAAATAATTTGATTTGATTTTGATTTGATTTTATATAACGGCCCTCCCGCTGAGCGCTGCAGGGCAAATGCCTCTATCATTGAATTTAAGTTACCACAGCATTGATGGGTGCAGGCATCATTACCAAGCTTGCCAAATGCGGGTAGGTGATCGCAACCCTGAGCAATGATCGAAAATTTACTCTTATTGTCCGATCGATCCCCTCGAACCAAACCCAGGACCCCAATGTCGTGGCCCGGTGCTTAAATTTTAAGGAGCGTTACATTATATGTAAATAACTTAAATTCCGAACCATATTTCTCTAACCAGATGCCTTACTTTGCAACACGAAGCTCGTGTTTACGGATATATCTGTCTCTTTTAGATACTTCAAGACATCGGTATGAGTGATAGGGACAGATGGCTTCGAATATACGGACATTGTGTTGCGTAGTAAGGCCTCAGATCTATTTATCCTATTTATATAATATCATCTAAAGCGCCATAAACAGTTTATAGTTATAGTTGTATCTTTTGACCACTTGTTGTAGTAAACTAACTAACTGCCTTGTAAACTTCAAGCAGTGGCAAGTTCCTGTGATATCTAACCACGACTCGCATTTAACACTGGTTCAAGTTAGTACACTTTATGTTGTAAACAGAGATTGGACATTATGCAATAGACTACTGAATTCCTTGTATGACCACTATATACAGTGTGAAATTTTAACCACTTTCCAAAATTTTTATAGGCGTTCGGTATCGTATTTAGAGCCCATTTATGAAGTAAAAAATGTAAATCAAGCTGTCACCCGAAAATATTTTTCACAATTTAGTTTTCAATTTTTACGGTCCTAGGCCTGATAAGGTGTGAATATTAGGGGTTAAAGTATGAAATTGCCGTTTTGTATGGACGAAATCGAGAAAAGTCATTTTTCCATACTAACAATATTTTTAGTTTTTTTAAAAACGCATGAACCGTTTTCGATGCAATTAAAGGTGAAAGTTAGATGGTTATAAAGCTACGCATTATAGTATGTAAGTTCTGAAAATCAAAGTATATAATACAAATATACTTAATTGAAGCAAGAAGGTCAGCTGACACATTGTAGGGGGTCTTTTCAACGACTTCCTTTGAAGTAATAGGCACTAGTATTGCATTTTTTTTTTAGTCAAAAGTTACTTTATTTAGTTTTTGATACAATACAAAAAGAATTACGCAATAATACGACTATACATACTTAAGAGCTATAAACAAAATAAAAAGTGGGAAAATAATCGGCAATTTCATACTTTAACCCCTATTAAATAAATAAATTCGTTTATTGCATGAAACATGGTACAAAAGAGGTCACAATGTTAATATTATTTAGGCATCACATAGTTTCGCAAGCTTAACTGACATGCAATTTCTTCACATTAGATTTTATTAAACAAGTCATTAATAAAATAAGTAAAAGCAATACATTAATCGTCGCAAACATAAATTTTTAATGAAATTATAATATACCAAATCAATTAATTTTTTTTAATTAATGAATTCACATAGTCATCTCTCATCTGATGTCAAAAAAATCATTTAAGCTGTAGTGACACTTGGATATAAGCCATAACCTAATTTCTTGCCTAAATTTATACAAACACAACTCTCTTATAGTCTTAGGAATTTTGTTATATATTTTAATTGACATTACATAGCTGTTTTTTCTATTCATAGCTGTTTTAGACAGTGGAAGCATCAATCTGGACGGATCCCGCTTTCTCAACACAGATGTTTGTTGTTCTCCATATTTTTTAAATAAATGTGGGTTCTCTTTTATAAACGTACATATTTGAAAGACATACATATCTGTTAATGTAAGCAAGTTATGACTTATAAACTGCAGGAAACTCGAGCGGACACTCCAAATATTGCTCGTATACACTTTTTTTGGACAACAAAAGCCAGTAAGTAAGTAAAGGGTAAATCAAAAACGTATGAATAGTATCGTTATCGTAATGAATAAATGAGATGCGAATCGCGTAAAAAAAGTGTTGCTAGGCGGTCGTATCAAAAATTTTAGATTTTTTGCGGACATTTTCTAAGTGCTTTATCTTGACATTTTTGTACTAGGCTATAACAAAACAAAAAATACGTCATTTGTTTTTTGTCTCGTAGATTGATATAAGTATTAAAATTTGGAAGGTGGTTAAAATTTCATACTGTAAGTATATCTTTTTTACAGGCTAATTCCAACTAATTGTTATTTATAACAAAACCAGAAATGCGAAAGTAGCTCTGTCACGCTTTCACGTTTAAACTACTAAACCGATTTTGATAAAATTTGGTACAAAGATTAGATTAGACTATGGTAAAGTATACATATAAGCTATTTATATTCCACTGTTGGGCACAGCCACAGGTGAAAAACTATTTAAAATTGAAAGAACATTAAATGTTTCTCTCTTAGGTCAATGTGAATTCTCAAATCAAATATTTTATTTCGATAATTTAGTCTATTACAAAAATTAGAAGCTCTCTTTTAAGAAAAACATTGCCTGTGTCAGGGAGAACCGCTCTTTTGACAATCAGTTACATAACTAACTAAATTACACTTGTTAGTAAAGTAAATTAACTAATAAAGGTATTATTAAATGCAACTGCAATAATAAAAAAATAACTAACAAATCAGCTAGTCCACTCCAATGAACTATACTGGCGCGGTCATGATCACGGAATACCTTCTCGATATTCCGTAATCATGGCTTTTGCAACAGCACAAAGTATAAATCTCGAAAAAAGACATATTTTAAAATTAATAATATCCCAATCTGTGTCACTTTTAGGCTTGTTTCAGAGTTACGCATTGATAAACACAGAGCGCGCGTTAAAACGGCCGACAACTGTAGATCGACTTTTGGTTTAGCTAGTTTCGTTGCTTGGACAGCACGGTCTGCTATTTTTCTCGCGTATCTTTTACCTGAATTTTAAATTAATAGGATCAATTAATAAAAACTTAATTCCAAAAGACACTAGAAAACTTCTAAGTAGACATTATTTTAACTGTAGTACCAAAACCATACACTAACGTTATCTACGCGGCCCGGTGTCACACTAAACCATAAACAAAAGAAAAGTAATACCCGCGCAATGCAATTCATAGCATGTTCCGCTTGTTGTTGCTGCGGGCGTGTGACGTCTACTATCGTTTGAAGATCTCACTCGCTGATTGAGTAAGAAAATAAAGATCAGTATTCGTATCCGAATGGATCTTGACGCCAAATACCTGTATTCAGAGCCACGGATAAATAATTTCAACGACCCGGCATATCACTAATGCATACATTGCATTTGCATGCGCGCGCGTTTGTACGGCGCTGTTCGAATGCGTGACTGTGAAACCAGCCTTACGAATTCGAACTACCACAAGTCCACATCTGACATTAACAGCTCAGTGAGCTATCATTACCTCTCAGCTCTCGACTCATAAATCCGACAAAACAGTGAGTTATGTGTCGACGAAAATGAGTTATAGTGGCAAGGTTAGATTTAACATACAGTTAGGGTTCAATCACACTTATCTTTTCGATAGGGACAGACATTGGAATTCGATTTCACTAACGGCCGGTCCCAATGACCTATCTATCTTCATTTTTGGCATATCGGAGATAGGAAACAGTTTCTATCTCTGTTTTTGCCGTCCAGAGAAACAAAGACAGAAGTTGTTTTCTATCTCCGATATGCCAAAACTTCATACTACTAGAAACTACTATTCCTTTATTAAAAAATGTTTCAATTGTCTAAGCTGGGGCCATGTCCCACTAAAGACAATTTACACCAGCAACTTAATGGCTGAAAAATCTGTCTTAAAACGTGCATACTAGTTTAACGCCAAGGTCTATTCGGTATCCTAAAGGTGTTTTATATCTTTTTTTACCAAAATACTCCATAATCCGTTAAAAACACATAATAAACAGGATTAAGCAAGATAGTAGGCGCTTACATACATTTCGCAATTGATTTTTAATGAACGTTGACAACATCTTATACATTTGTCCGACCCCAAAGTTAATAACTATTTAGAGCACTTTTGTTAGTTTTGTGGAAATCTACTGTTACATTGGGGTAACTTAGTTGTTTCTGATTTCCAGATCTGAAAATATTTTCTCAGGGAACGAGCCCGGGTCTTTAGAGCAGGCGACATCTTGAAAATCGATGTGAACGCCGCTCTACCACGGAGTTCATCTTTTTTAAATAATTTTAATAAGTAAGTGCATAAACAAAATGGCCACCTAACTTATCGAATAACTTATAATTGTAGTGAGTGTAGTCTCAGCCCAACAGCGGACGGCGTTTGCGATCTCCGGCGCGCGATAGTTATCGCAAATCAATACGGATTTATGGAGTTCTATCCGACAATTTGACAACTCTTAATTGTGGTTCATTTTGTGCGTAAAATCGCCGCTATTTGCACGGAACGCGGGGAGACATTTACTAGACTCGGCGCGCTTGTAACAGTATTGCGCATGAGTGGGAATTATAATTTCAATTATGTCAAAACAAATACACCTGTTTCTTTAAGTGATTAAGATTATGAAATATTCATTAACATACGTTATTTGATATTTTAGAAACTTGATTGCAAATTTTATAATATCAGTGTATAAACTTGAAAAATTATAAATATTAATATTGTTATTATAATTTTTCAAGTTTATATACTGATATTAATTAACATTTAGCTTTAGCTACGCTAACGCTTGTTTAGTTTTTTTTTTGGTCGACGAAACTATCGTTATTCTAATTTCAAAATTCGAATGTGTCTGGCTTTAGTACAAACTACACACCCTTTTCACTCTTAAAGTTACTGTCAATTATCATCTATCAATCCTTTCTAAGCCGAATCTCAGACCGATTCGTTTAATGTTTAATTTAGAGCCAAACGAACATAGATCCAGAGTAACAGGATTTGATAAATGAATGAACGATGATGACGATTTAAAAGACAAGGTATATTATAATTTAATTTAAACATAGATGTAATTACAAGAACACTGTTAACTAATATCTATACTAATATTATAAAGCTGAAGAGTTTGTTTGTTTGTTTGTTTGAACGCGCTAATTTCAGGGAGTTCTGGTTCGATTTGAAAAAATCTTTTTGTGTTAGATAGTCCATTTATCGAGGAAGGCTTTAGGCTATCTGAAATCACGCTGCGACTAATAGGAGCGAAGCATTAGTGAAAAATGTTGCAAAAATAATCGCGATCGCAAAAACAGAAATTGACGCGAAGTCGCGGGCAACAGCTAGTGTAAGTATAAAATGTGATTTCCACTTTCATTTGGAAAACAGCCCCCTTACTCTTGAATTTGATTTAAGTTCGATCTCGATTCGACCTAGCCAAAATCTGAACAAACTCAAACGAATCAAAATCAAAATCAAGTCAAGATCGATCTAAAATGGCGATCCGTTAAACATTTTCGGTTGATAACGTAATCACCATCGACTCACAGGTTTAGGTTCACTTTTCAGAGTAACAAATCACTGATTCTCGACGTCGATTCGATTTTGATCGTAACTCGAACTTGTCAAGAGTAAGCCTGCAGTACCTTAAGTTACATTAATAATAACATTGACAAACAGATCAAAAGGAATTAAATGTTTTCGCAGTTTAATGAATGTTCACAATCATATTCATTTCACAATAACCAACTCCAGAAAACACAACAAAATAAAAGAGTTTATTACATCCTTACAGCGGAACTAGTGGGAGCCACTTCATTATTGATGAGGTCGGCCGAGTGACCCACTTCAGGGGCATTACATGAGACGGTGGAAATGACGGGCGTTTTCTTTTGCGGACCAATGTTTACGTTCCTCTCGCAGCAAGAGATGGATGCGTCATGGTGATAAAGAGTTTTCTTGATATAAGTGTCTTAAGTATAGTTAGCACATAGTGCCTCTATGGCATAATAATAATATAGAACAAGGAGAACTTCAAAAACTAAAAGCGTAATAATATAGAGCAAGGAAAACTTCAGAAACTAAAACCGACAAATATAACGAAATACTCGTAAGCTATCAATGTTGTGGCGGTGCATGACAATAGTGTTTGATAATCATCAAAATCATTATCAGCACATACCTACCCAGGCTAGTGGTGAACACAGGTTTCTCCAATACTAAGATTGTATACTTAGTTTGGCTGGGGTTGGCGATCGCAGCTTGGCCAGTAAAGAGAAGACTCCTCGTCTTCTTCTCTCTCTCGTACTCTTTTAGTAGCCTATTACGACAATGGAAGAAAACCCTACTCCTTCAGTCGCCTCTTACGACACAGTAAGAAGTAGTACAATTCTTTTAATGTGCCCACACCGCATGTTTTTATAATAGGTGGCATATTTCATGAAAAAGTTTCTTTTACTATTTTAGTCTTCTTAGAGTTTGAGTTACGGCCCATCGAACAAAAATCGTCGAAATTAGTCAACCTCTCAAAGATTATGTTTGATCAAACTTTAGCAAGAATTTCTCATTTTTTGTCGATCAAAGACACACTTTTAAAGCAAATTTGACTTCATTGAACTGAATTAAGACTTAAACCATAAATTAGAATCATACTTCAGCCTATCTATAAAAACGGCACTTAATTTTGTTTACTGTATTACTTTACCATACTAAGGGGTGATCCATAAATTACGTCAAACGATTTTTAAGATTTTCAGACCCCCCCCCCCCCTCCTTTCACGCATTTATACGAAAATTCCCATATTATTTTGCCCAATGTCACAATAAGTCAGACCCTTCCCCCCCACCCCTTGATGAGTGACGTAATATGTGGACGACCCCTACAGTTTACAAGAAAGATCCATCAAATAGGCTCTTCAAATGTTGCCGTGACTCAAGTATCAGTGAGCCACTACATTTGAGTGGAGCAAAATTTGTCGTGCTCAAACATCCAATATGGAAACGGTTTGCCACTCCACTCCACACGATTTTAAGTAGTTTAAAGGAAAATTCAACTGACATAGGAATTTCAAAGGATGTTTTGAGTCTTTAGTTATAGCACAGATAATATAATATATAGTAAACCTAGTAACATAGACCAAATGGGCGTTAACAAAGATCTACAGTACATTCATAAATATTTAACTTTTCTCAAAATCATTTTCTTTTTTCAAATACTCTTTATATCCCATAAAATTGACGCCTGAGTCTAAGAAAACGTATTGCACAACCACAAAACGTGCTGCTTATAACTCGCTCCCATGATGCCCGTAACAACATCTATCAACTAATAATAAAATAGAAAGTGGATATCGTCACCTTCTTAAGGGAGCCTATAATGCCCGATTCACTTAACGAAGCGATCTCAGCCGTAAACCCGGAGTGTTACCCAGAGATAAGCCCTATACTCGGCAGTGAGAGCACGTCATAACATCCGTAATCACTGATGCAATACACGCTGCATTAGGGATGTGATAATACGGAACCAAGATACGAACTTTATGAACGGGTTACGAATTTTTATAAACGAAACCCGCCTGGGCCGAACTCTTGACTTTTACTTTGTTATTCGAGCCAGTTCTAAAAGAAAATGTCGTAAACTTTATAGGTTCAAAATGGCACATAGGCAAGGTACTTATTACCCCGAAATAATTACAGTTCCAGCAGTACAGAATTTGAAATTACGGGTACAATGTCGTAGACAACACCTAGTAAATTATCCCGAGAAAAGAGCCACACATCACTAGTCGCACCGCCTCTTTACTCGATACGAGTGACAGTGTCACAGTGACAGCTCTGTAAAAGGGCTGGTCATCTGCATGAGACGATGACGGATGTACTCTACCATATTTGAGAAGTGAGACGAAAGTGTTTTGCGTAACAATCGACTGAAGAATAAAATAGGAGCATCATGAGCACGTTCATGATGAAATTGGAACATTCCTGTCCAAATAGTGAAAAATAGTGACATAACATGTCACCTCGTAATATCGTGTGAAATACTCAATACGTATAATGGAACTATTACAAAATAGCCGAACTGCACTGCTCCATTGACTGATTTGACTGATTATAAAAATGAACGTCGTAATAGAAACGATTTGTAAATGCACTTCTCTATACAAACAAAACTAAGTCGGGTTAGCATTTATGTATAACTTGTATGGCAGAGTAACAATAATTTTAAAAATCACGGCAAAAAATATAAATATTTTCTTACATTTTTTTACATCGCCATCTTTGATGATAATGTCAATGTTGAGTGTGTCGATCGGTCTGATGTTAAAAAAAAATTGTAGTGCTAATCCAAGCCCCCCCGCGTCTATTCCCAATAATTTCAGTGTAGGCCAGCGTATAAAATGTCTGTATATATTTTTTAATGATAAAATCCTTGTCCTTCTAGAAGCTCTTTCTTATTTCGTCTAACAATTATTTAAATCGGACGAATAGTTATTTTTATAATAAACAAACAATACCTCTGTATTATTTTTACTGGGCAAAATGTTAAGTGTCTCTCTCAATTCAGAAGGTATATGAATTGAGAGAGACGATCAAATAGAAGGAAACAATGAAGAAAAAGTTTAACATAAACATAATTTGGGGCGAGGGAAACGATATACGACATTTTCCATCTCAAATCTGCTCGATCAGTACAGTTTAGGAGCGTATGTCCGTGCTAACTAAGAGGAAACCTTCAGCGAACTAATTTTAAATTATATCATTTCTAGATAACCCTCACTCCTCGTTTGTCAGTACACGTCACAGTGGTACTTAAGGCCTAAGTTAATTTTATTAATCTCATCCTCCAGTGAAAGTAGAGACGTTGTTACCCAATAAACTGAATCAAGTGCTGCGGCGCCTGCGGCCGAAGCTATAACAATAAACAACCCGTTTTATTACCCCCAAGGACATCGCATAAAATTGACGCTGATTGCTGTTCCATATGCCAACATTGTTTTCTGGGTAACGATCTGGTGATGTTTCGACTGTCGTGTAACGAGGAAGTAAATCTATGGAGAAACCTTAAGACGAACACAATGTTCAATATATTGAATTACTAGTTGTTGCCCGCGACTTAATTCTCGTGGAGAAACTACTTAAGTGTATTATGTATTATTTCTTTTGTGTTATACATATAGACAAAATCAACTATAATAACAGCTTAGCCGCTGCATCTGCATAATCAAGCGATCATATAGAGAAATAAATGTGATTTGTGATATCTTTTTATTTTATTTGCTTACCCATATCCATACAAATAAGTATACACACGTCAACCATGATGTGTGGTAAGCTAATTGCTAAATGTATGATTTAAGTAAGTAAGAAATAAAAAGGGACAATATGCGATAGGGACATTTTGCGAAGTGGACATTCTGCGAAAGGGACGTTTTGCGAAAGAGACATTCTGAGAAAAAGACATTTTGCGAAAGAGACCTTTTGCGACCAGTGGACATTTTGAGAAGTAGACATTCTGCGACAGAGTCCTTTTGACGAGGCGCGACCCTATTGGGCGCGCGACATTAAAAGAATTCGCTTGATTGGCGTTCTTTGAACTCGTTTATGTGTAGTGGGCGCCATTGGTTCTCTAAAACAAATGGCGCATGACAGCCTTTCTAAACTTTTTCCATATTCTGTAGTTCGAATCACTCCCAACAAAGCAGCAGCTTCAAAGGTTTAAGTACAAACACTAGGTATATTTCTTTACGTCGTTTTCTTTTTGTCGTTTCAATTAATCTATACTAATAAATATAAAGCTGTTTGTTTGCGCGTTCAAACGCGCTACGCAAGGAAGTACTGGTTCGAATTGAAAAAATATTTTTGTGTTGGATAGTGCATTAATCGAGGAAGGCTTTAGGCTATATAACATCACGCTGCGACCAATAGGAGCGAAGTATCAGTGAAAAATGTTGCAAAAATAATCGCGATCATAATAACAGAAATTGACGCGTACGGAGTCGCGGGCAACAGCTAGTTTTATAATAATCTGAGCATACTTAAGAAGACACTTACAAATTCTAGCGTCTCAGGATCAAGTGTTATATCTCAAATATTCACCGATTTGAACTTATAGCACTAATCAATGATATCTGTTGATAAAGTAAACAACAGAATAAATAAACGAGTAAGTACTACACTTGAAGTAAAGTGTAAAATAACCTACAGTGTCGTTTCGTATGTCATCATAACGTAGAAGTGTAAATTCTATTGTCTATGTAATGGAATAGGGTACAGTACTACACTAGTGTACTATACGATTAGGACCAACCCAAAACCCTTTGATTGTTAATTAGAAACCAACCAACAAATAATAAACAAATAGGTAATTGAATAGTCAATTCTTTACTAAGCGGCTCTGAATCGAGGGCCAGTTATGTCACATTTTGTTACATCTCTTTAGCGCCTTTGGAAGCAGTGGTAGGACTAAATTGCTTGCGATTTCCTTTACCTTTAGTATCGCCTCTACCTCTTACCCCCGTATTTATAAACAAGTAAAAGTAATTACTTGACTAAAAGTAATTACTTGAGAGACAATTTGTATGCCATTACCAGAAGTTATAACTACCAAAAGTTAGCATTCTTAGCCAAATAATATTCCTATTAATGGTGACCAATTTTTTTCACTTAAGTAGTAGGTATGAACTGTGGTATGAACACTTTAAGTTATGACTTTCTTAAGCAATAAGTAATTACTTCTTTATAAGTAAGGGGGTTAGTTTCTCGAAACTGTCTATACAATTACCGTTATAAAACAGTTAGCAAACGAACCTCTATGACGTCCCTGAGCATGAACCGCCGCCGCCTGCGCCGGCGCCGCGGCGCTGGTTCCGCGTCCCGCTCGATGCCCTCGTCGTCGGTGTCGGCGCGGCCGCACTCAGACGTCTCCGAGCCCTCCGAGAGGACTCCACACTCATCGTCGTCGTCTGGAACAAGAAAAAATGTTTATTAGCTAAAACAAAGGTAGTTAAACATTAATAATTTAATTTAACAATTATAACGATTAATAAGACGGATAAAGTAAACGTGTTAAGGCATTTTTTTTTTTGTATGGGACCTTTTATCTAGTGATTATATTTTATTTATGTACGTGGTAGAAACCAAGTATAATTAACTCTTATTTACAATACAGTCAGATTTATTATAACTATCAAAAACAAATCTTTCATTAATTATCACCGTCTACCTAATGTTTTTTAAAGTACTTTTTCCGCACGAGTACTTATTATGTCAGTTCTGACTCGCTAAATAAATATTTTATAAGCAATATCAATACGGCCCGTATTAAAAGTTCATTTTACGGCTCAAAGGCAGATAGTTTCGCCTCTGTGGGCATGCCTCGGGCTTCTTATTAACAAATACCTTCAGTTAAATCACCTCGATTTTAGGTCACAGGCATCGTGTCATGTAAAATTCAGCAAGCATACAATGTACTCGTACTGTGTCGTGGTTGCTGAGCTTACAGAAATTTTCGAAATTTAACGAACTAAGAAAACATTTATGAAATAACCATTTAAAAACAATTGTACATTGTACTATTGGTCTCTTGAGATTACAAGCAATGACAAAACGCAAACCAACCTACGCAAATCCGCTCTAAGCATGTGGAAGTTGTGGAACTACATTATTATTACGCATCGGAGAATGTGAGATCAGTTACAACCTAAGTTAGCCTTTGGTAGTCTGTCACTTCGAAGGTAAAATGGAGCAACATCAATATATTTTAAATCACGCCAGAAATCAACTTCACACTCAACTTATATTAGATGTTTCGACTCGTTGTTGCAAGCGCCAACACACTCGTAATCTTACAAGATGTGTCTATATCATTACAATATCTATTTGACAACTTTGACTTGACAGAGGTTACCGAATCGGATCATTGTCTAATCCGTAGCCTTGAGTGGCACGTGTGGTCCGATTAGGCGCCTGCGCACCGCGATCACGACTCGTTATTAATGTTGCGGTCACTTGCTGGTCAACACTGAGTTTGTCTAGTGAGGCATAGCTTACCAGATAATTTGTTCAGGTATAACTACTTCTCCTAGTACGCACTACTTCACTTTGTTTTTTTTTTTTCAGATGAATGAGGTATAAACTGTTATTACGTATTATTCTCAACCAACAAAAATAAGTTCCGGTTTATTGAGTATATTTTCTTTAAAGTAACATCATGCATAACTTTTTACGGGCTTTCAGACCGACGTTGTTTTATTTTGTTTGATAGCTCAGAGTTGGTACCTTTCAAAGTACTATGATAGTCCTTCCTAGACCTGAACCAAGTTAGTAAACATCGCCCCATCGGGAATCGCACCCTTGATCAGTGGGAGGACCATCAATATATCAACCGGGGCAAGACAAAGATGGAAGACAGTTTGATACTGGCTGAAAATCTTATAAACTCCTTTCGAACAATAAAAAATAGCTTCCTCTAATCAAAAGTTTTGACTGCAGCATTGACAATATCTGTCGTCGCCCGCGCAGTGTTCGTTGCGCAAGGCGCATATTTGCGATCCTTTGTGCGTTGAACGGCAAGAACCTCCTGACATTGGTCTCAAGCCCGGTCAGCTTATTGTCAGTATTTGTCAGTCGATTAGCTGTTGCGGATTCTTAAACTTATTTTTCAACGAGCCGATTTGATGCTTATAACTGCCATAGGCTTGTCAGAAATGCTTTATTGCTATCAGGACATATTCTGATTTTTCTGTCAATGATACTCACGATGATGCATAACGATACTACATGAACTCCTACCTCGTACGTGTGGTGCTAGCCTAAAATAGAATAACACCACCCCGTTCCATCCCAGCGGCGTCTCTTTTCCACCATTGACTTCGTCTTGCCAAGCATGGCGATTACTGAAAAAATATATTTTTGAAGAGGCCTATGCCCAGGGCTGGAGTGGGCTGATAATTTTGATGACTATCGTTAGCCAGGGTTCATGTATGTTAAAGATGTTGATGATTGTAATAGGCTTTTCAGAAATGCCTTGCAGCTACTTAAACATCTTCTACTTCTCATGTCAAGTACCTTTAATAACTAGATAGATCCCGAATCAAATCGTCCGTCGAACTATTTTCATAACTTCCATTTCTGGATTTACTAAGTACTTAGTCTTAGATAATCACTAAATCAACATGGTAAAGGTTCAAAAACTCTTCAAGAAAGGGTTGGTATTTATAAAAACTATACAAAACCTATTTTTATAAAAAATACACTCCTTTCAGAAGTAATTTATACAGAAATCAAAGAAACATTAAAAATGACATATCACAAACAATTTCGTAACCATTAATTCGCGCCGCTAGAAACAATCCCGAAATCTCTTATCGAAATTAGTTGGTGCTTGGTTGGATAGTCCACCCTGGACAACGGCATCTTTGGTTTTCTAACCAATGATGACGGCTAACAGATCCCTCTGCGGTGGTAGCCTAGGCTTCGTGAGAGGCTGCCTGGATGCTACCACCCTCCCGCCGGAGTCCAGCGCCAAACAGTTTTTCTGTGTTCCGCTGGTGTGTTGGAGAACCAGTACCTCTGGGTAAGCTCGCTCCATCTTAGGCTTCTTCTTAACCGTATAGTTAAGTATGTAGTCAAGAGCAAACCCATAATTTATTTAAAAAAAAACTTTAAAATGATGTCTACATATAGTAATAATCACGACGGAGTAGCAAATCTTATGTAAGACCTACTTTAAACTAAATTAATAGCAGTCATCGTTACGATAGTTAAGAACAAGCTTGCGTTACCGTTTCAAGGGGCTAAGGCGAAAAACTCTTGCGTGTATAATTTTCGCTTTCAACCGGAACATAACTATATAGCTGAAGGGCAGAAAACAAATGCCGAGGTGCTAACTACGTCTTCGATAATCACCAGGTATGAGGTAAGGTCAGTAGACTCAATCCCACAAACAGCGCACGTTGACGCCAAATGACACACTATATTTCAAGCGACAAATAAAAGGAGCATTTTAATTGAAACTGGTAAACAGGTTTTTCATCATCATGGTGGACAACTTATTCATCATCTTCGAAATTTTTTATAAGCGTTCAGTATCGTATTCAGAGCCCATTTATGAAGTTAAAAATGTACATCAAATTTTCACCCGAAAATATTTTTCGCAACAACTTAGGAAATAGTATCCCAATGAATCAATAAGATGCGAATCGCGTAAAAAAAGTATGGCTAGGAGGCCGTATCAAAATTTTAGATTTTTGGCGAACATTTCTTTATCTTGACTGTTTGTACTAGGCTATACCAAAAGAAAAATACGTCATTTGTTTTCTGTCTCGTAGATTGCTGTATTAAAATTAGGAAGGTGATCAAAATTTCTAAAATGTGAATAACAGAGCCGTACTTCGGAAGGCACATTAAGCTATCAATCTCTCATTCTATCACAAGATGGAAGTCGTAACAACAAGAGGCCTGCAAAAAGTATCTTTTAAAGTGGCCTGTAAAAAGTCTGCCACCCGATCATTCTCAAGGATAATCACACCATAAGGAGAAGAAGAAAGTATGACCACTTACAACTTTTACGGGATAGATCAATTTTGATTTTAGACGTGTTGTTAGATAAATAATATTTCTATGACGAAATGTGCTTTCCTGGAGATTTTTAGCTGATTTTGTTTGGTTAGTCCAACTATTTGTTTTGCATGTAAATAAACAACTGTATCGCGCCATGACTCCCTGGCTGTAAAACCTTGCTGTATCCATTTCTAATAGACTTAAAGCCGTAATATTACGCAAATGTAGGAAATGATAGACTGCTTTGTAAATACTGCGATGAATCATTTAATATTGATCCTTATAGTTCAATTATTAAGGTCTGAAAATTGGAGAAATTTAACATTATAATAACATCAACTTAACATAACTACGAAACCTTTAAATCTCTAGCAAAAAGTAATAAGTAAAAAAGTCTTTAGTAAAAGGTAATTTAATGGGCAAGCAGTGTATTTACGGATGAACAGTTTGAGTCAGATTGTGACCATTTGATACAAGTCAATTCTTAATGAAAATATTACTACCGATTCAGTCAAGTAGAACGCTGCCTTGGTGACTATCGACTATCTTGAGCATGTTATATTTTTAAAAGAAAGCAAACAGACACTCTAATTTTAAATAAATATACTATTCTATCTATCTAGACTCGCGTCTTTTTTGCATGCACGTGAAGGAATGCAAGAAATTTCAAGTCAGCTTTACTCATCGTGAAGGGTAAAAGGACAGAACAGAGAACGTCGCACGTGTAAAAGCAAAAAAAATATATTCATCTCGATTAATCAAGCACAAATCTTATTATCTCACGCTTGATCAATTCGGATAGTGAATTTGCAAATTGCGCCAATCAATGAATTCGTATTCAGCGACCTGTTCTGTCGACGTGATGAGTTTGCGTCCATGGAAATTCAGATTTATTTGACTTTTATTACATTCCAGTTCAAGGAATTCAATGTTATTCGAAATGCCTGCATTATAACAAAAGAGGTAATTAACCAAATATACTGAGTATTTATCAAAGATATTCTCGTATAATTTTATACAATAACAACATCATCACCTTATCAGCCCACAGCTGGACATAGTAAAAGGTCGATTATGTCATAATTCCCACTCTTTGGAGGTAAGTCGGCGATCGTAGTTTGGTCAATGTTTGAGAGAGCCTAGGACACTGCTGCCAGTCTTTTTTTGGCACTATTCCTTAAGTCGCTTCTATCGTCCGTCACCCTGAAATTTGAATTTGAAATTTATTTTTACATCTGATTTGTCCGAAAAGGTTCTTACGTTTAGGTCACCATTTCTTTTAATTTCCCATTGATCTCTGTCGATTACTTGATTCCTTTCTCGGATGACTTTATTTCTGATAATACAACTATTAACTACATGTTTATATCAAAATTGAGATTCCTATCTGTTGATAGTCACTTAAATTGTTATTATTTGTGGACACAACTTCATTTATCTATCACAAACTGTTCGTATTCCCACGGAACACAATTTACTTATTGGGCATTACAAATCAGCGCCGTCATCGCTGCGGCGCCGGAGTTTGCTTATGGAATAATGTCCGGATAGATTCGAAATATGTTTGCGGCTTACAAATTGACCACGAGTCTATTAAATATCAATGGAACACTTAGCGCTCGTTCAGGAGCATAGCGGAGAGCGGGTTTTTGTTTGAAGACAAACTACGAGTAGTATGAAGTGTAATAATTTCAGAACTAATAAAAGCAGTAATTTCTTCTCAAATCTTGAGTTATGGGTCATGTTTCTTAGAACTGATAGCAAGTAGAATACATTTCATGAAATAATCAAAGAACCTAAAATCTTCCCAATGAATATAAAACTCTATGCATTGAAAATTAGATTAGAAATTTGTATACATTAAAATCAATCTGACAAATTGTAAAATGCTATTGTTGATTTGATAGCTACATTTTTAGAGCAATAAAAACAAAAGAATAATACATAATGTGCTCCGTCAAAATACGCTACTAAAGTAAAAAAAATAAAGTAACAGCCTAAGTATAATCATCCCACTGCAGGGAAAAGGCCTCCATCATTGAATTCAAGTTAGGTACCTCAGCAATGATGGGTACTGGCTTAATCACCACGCTTGCCAAATGCGGGTTGGTGATCACAAACCCGAGCAACGTTCGAAAATTCGAAACTTTTTTTTATTGCCCGACCCGGGAATCGAACCTGGGACCCCGAGATCATGGCCCGGTATTTAAACCACTAGACCAACGGGGCGTTATAAAAGCTATATAAAATACGCCACTAAGATATTATAATTGAATATGAATATTAAAGTGATGGTAGCTCTGTGCTTCAAGCCTTCCGACTTAAGGTTTCAGTTTGCAACCCTGCCCTTACATCTGGAACTACTGATCGGGACCTATCTACCTTCTTTATTTTACCACTACATCGGCGTTGGTATCGATGTATGTATTGTGTTTTTTATATTCGTATGTGATTCTAATGAAGAATAAATGAGGGTCTTAGTACGATCGCGGGCTGTATCACTTACACGTTCCAGTTCCTCTGTCCTCAAAGGGACTCCGAAGGCTTGCGTAACGGATTTATGCGCGTCGCCGCTAGCACCGTGACTCACTAGCCCACCTCTTTGTCCTGTGAACTTTGCCCCGGGCTCTTATGTAATTGGTATATTGAAAACAATATCGCTAACGGTCGAGTGTTCACTTTCCATATTACATTTTATCGGTATAAGGTCATGACAATTAAAGCTTAAAGTTACACTGTTGACTGAAAAATAACAGCCTTCACTTTACTTTTGTTTTCTGCATTTTTGAAGTGTACGATGGATATCACTCTTCGGCTTCGCCAGTTCTTCGGGACAGTCTTCTCTCATCTCTCGAAGTATCAAACTTGACGCCTTACAGCAAAACAAAGGCTTGCCTCTTGTGTATAATATATCACGACAACATTTAAGAATATGAAACTCATATTGAGCAATTATAACTCTTTACTGTTTTCTAAAATAGCTATACTTCATCTAAGTGGAGTCATCGAGCAATGTATTAACGAAAACTACTTTTGATGACAGTTAGATATAGAAAAACCAACTCAATCTTGCAGTTTGATGACTCGGCTCTTTGTTACAATAAAGGGCTTAGCAGACACAAAAAGAATGATCTAAAAGTTACGACAACTGGAAAAATACTGCTTAAGATGTAATTTACTGTTATTGACAACATTTTTAATCAACAAATATTTTGCAAATACCAACCGCAAATCTGTTGTCTATAGGTTGTCTATAGGTAATTCTAAGTGCTTTAAAATGTAAATTTTCTCAATCTGTATCTTTCTATCGTAATGACAACAGACACGTTGCTAGTTTGTGCAACCGTCGAGTGCAGTGCGCGAAGCTCAGTCTTTCAAGAAAACCGAAAAAAATGTTGCAGCGATCGGCAATTTTACCTTTTGATTGCTGCCAGCAACCGTTATGGAAACTGAAGTAACAATATCTGTGAAGCCTCTAAACGACCAATTCAGTTCGAACAGCTATCAACAATCATACCTCATTTTAGCGTTTAAAAAAAAAGCGCATTACTCTCGGAAACGGTTAGTAATAGGTCCCGGGTAACAGTCGTCGGAAACACGTTACTCGTGGGAGACAATAAATAACTGTTAACCGTTGGCTGTTGTCTGAGATAAGGCTTCCCATGCTGCGCGTGCGACTGGACCATTAGAGGGGTTGCGAACCTTTTAAAAATTTAAATTAAAAAAACAGCGAAAGAGAAATAATAATTAATTCTTTTTGAGTCGGAGGCTGACGTTCATAGGAATGTTTGACTCTTGCCTGCGACGTAGGCATGGAATTTTGACACAAAAAGCTGTCCAGCCGTTTCTGGGGTGTTCGATAGCATAAATAAATAAATTCATCCCACGATCACTTCAATCATCTACCCCAAATCTAAGCAATAATATTTAATTACATAGGACATTCATTCCTATGGCTACTAAATTTGCTTCTTACGGTATTCGAACCCTAAGGAATTGCAAAAACCTATTTTATGAAGTTGGTTACATAGTTGTGCTTATATTCAACACTTTCATCACAGTATCATCAAATTTATTTCAAGAGTAAAAATCAAGATCTTCCCGATTGCCTGTTGCCATAGGTTCGCAATCCCTGTCCAACTTAGCGCATGCTGAGGACCGCGTAGGTACTAATACGAACGTGTAGCTAGCTCCTTAAGCTTCCTTGTTTTAATTACTTATCTCTTTCAACTTTACGCGGAAGAATATTGAATATTCGCAGCATAATTCCAATTGCCAATAAGAATTGGACGTTGATTCTTTTTCACGCTGAATAAATAAATGAAATTAATTTAAAGCTGAATGAAGGAAGTTCTTGTTGTTGTTACCAGATCAGAAAAAAGGTGTAAGAAGGGCTTCCTGAGGATGTGCTAATTGATTTACTACCAAATATGTAAAAAAATCCGAATGTTGCTCTTACGAGAATTTATCGAACAGATAACGTTGTTTAAGGAGACTTGTGTCCAGCAGTGATCATCGTCTGGTTGAGATGATGATTTTGAAAAGGTGTTTTATTATTTATACACTTAAGTAAAAGAGGTTCAAGAAAACTAAGACACTTAAAAGGTTAAGGTATGCAAGCGCCTGTCTCGCATGAATTATGTTTGTTAAAATTACAGTTTACATTTACAACTAAATGGAGTGCAAGCAAAAGTTTCCCATACATACATCATATAGGAACGCGTTAACTCGGATCATTAATAACAATCTAACACCATTGTCTAAGGCACATTTCCATAGACGAGACTTTCTCTGGACCTTTAATTACACGAAGAAATGGCCGAGTAATAGTGTTAGAGTAACTACTGTTGGACGCTACTTTCTTTGTTGAATAATGAAATAACGACGAGAATTGAAATGTCAAAATGTAACGTTGATATGATAGCTGATAATTGCACACAAATATAACGGACAACGGTGTCCTGTGGTGTCGGCACATTAAAATAATATTACCACCAATTTTTGGGGTGGTGGGATCTACCTCCTAGTGGTCCACCCTGGGCAACAGCATCTTTGGTTTTCTAACCTATGAAGACGGCTAACAGATCCCTTTGCGGTGATAGGCTTCGTAAGAGACCGCCTGGATGCTACCACTCTCCTGCTGAAGTCCAGCGCAAAACAGTTTTTCTGTGTTCCGCTGGTGTGTGGGAGAACCAGTACCTCTGGGCAAGCTTGCTCTATCTTAGGCTTCTTCTTAACCGTATATGTAGGTAAGTTTGTGGTCAAGAGCAAGCTAATTATTAAAAAAAAACACCATAGCATCTTTATCTACAGGTCTCATCTATAGAAGCAACTAAATGAGTACTGCCAGAAGAAGACGGGCAGCAGCGTCTCTGCTACACCATTGCCAAACTGCGACTGCTAGCCACTAATAAGAGAATTCAAAATTTCTTATCAATAAGAAATTCAATCTAACAAAAAAACTTTCTACAAACAAAATCGTTAGAAGATTCAGAAAGAGTTCTTCTTCAACGAGTCACTGTTAAATGTTATTAATCACTCCAAAAATATCTAAACATTATTTGACCTTGCAAACCTTTTGCATAACCAACAGATTTTTTAAAAATCTCGTGGGTGACATACTGTCCATAGCTACAGACCCGTCAATAAGACTATCGTGAACCCTCCACAACATAAATATTCTCGTTACAAATCTTCAGTTAACCGAGAGCCGTAAAACACACTCGCTTACATAAAAGAACCCCATCAACCTTGCCCTTTCGGAAAATCTGTAGACATACACGAAAAAGCTTAGACCAGTGGGTCTAGCACAAAGAACTATCGACTTCGAATCGTTTGCGTATCGAAAGCAAACGACATAAAGTTCGTGCTTTGTTTTGTAGTTCTCGTTTTGACCGCGCGAGCGCTGTTTAAGTTTTCATACTAAATATTTCGATGGCGATACGAACACGCAAACGATTCGAATTCGATAGTTTTTCGTGCTAGACCCACTGGTGCTAGTTTAGTTTGCCTTTAAATCTTAGCAAAGTTTTTTGGAATTTCTTAAACGTCAAAATAAAAAATCTAATCCAATCAAAAACATAAATATAAAATAAGAGCTAAGTTTATTATTATGACACATATGCCTAGGTCGTTCACTTCAAAAGAAGTTAGATCTTAATGGTTGACAAGTTCAATTAGTCAGTCCAGATATTGATTTATAACAACATAAAATATTTTATAACAACTTCAAATAAGATATATATTTTTTTAAACTATAGGAGAATATATTGAAACCTAAAGTCTGACTTGGCTAGTTCAAATTGTGATGAAATAGTTTAAAATATTTTAAGAGGTTAAAGTCAACTCCTCATGTATAGTTACAAGCATTTTTTTATTATTATTATTGACATACTTAATACTATTAGGGGTTAAAGTATGAAATTGCCGTTTTGTATGGACGAAATCGAGAAAAGTCATTTTTCCATACTAACAATTTTTTTAGTTTTTTTAAAAACGCCTGAACCGTTTTCGATGCAATTAAAGGTGAAAGTTAGATGGTTATAAAGCTACGCATTGTAGTATTTAAATTTCTGAAAATCAAAGTATATAATACAAATATACTTAATTGAAGCAAGAAGGTCAGCTGACACATTGTAAGGGGTCTTTTCAACGACTTCCTTTGAATTAATAGGCACTAGTATTGCATTTTTTTTTTAGTCAAAAGTTACTTTATTTAGTTTTTGATACAATACAAAAAGAATTACGCAATAATATGACTATACCTAAGAGCTATAAACAAAATAAAAAGTGGGAAAATAATCGGCAATTTCATACTTTAACCCCTATTATTTTTTCATTTAAGAAATTTCGCGAGTGCTTTACTTACATGTACATTATATTGTTTATCAGAATCTTTAGAGCACTAAGTTTTTTTTTAATCTTACAACTAAGCCAGGCTAAGGTAGAAAGCTGAATAGAGCCCAAACAACTTCCTAGCATTTGGAAATATTGTAAACGTTCGCATCCCATTCGTATACAATTTGATGGGCCCCGCGTTACAGCATCGTAAAGCACCGTTATAGCACTTAAAGGGGATATGGGAACGCACCAGAATCTGTTAGCCAATAAGGGAAATGGACACGATTTGCAAGGATTTGTTATATCCGCGATTCTTGACTGCACAAAGTTTACAAATTATTTTGTTTTAGTATTGTAGTTAGTAGATAGGTACCCTAAATTAGTGGTTTGGCAAATACCATGCCAATATGTATCTACAATGTAAATAATTTATCAATCTATGTCAGGTACAAGAAAATATGTGCCGAGTATTGCATAAAAGAGAAAAACACCTCTACCTCTCACCATTTATCATCCTATGGCATAAGAGGCGACTTAAGAAGTACTGTCAAAAGAATATGGACGTCTCATCTCCACATTATCTAAAAGCAGTCACCAACCTTGCCAAGCGTGGCGTTACGTGAAAATCTTCCTTTCTGAGGAAGTTAATCAGTGTAGTTGTTTGAAGAAGTTGATTGAAGAAGTTAATCAGTTGGAAACCAGTACTTTTACAAAGTGCTTGTGACGGTTTGAGAATATTACTTCTCCACTGGGTAAGTTTGCAATGTATGTAGTAATTTACTTATTTTTATGTTAACAGTTATAACAGATCTCAATGATCTCATAATCGCATTATATTATGTTGCTTATACCTACGATAAAATGTACACTAGGTCATAAGTATTTAATGTTTAATTTAAATAAATAACTTTTCAAATCAAATCAACCAATGGCGCTGAAAAGGAGTGGACTGTATGTTGATGATAATAAAATGATAGGCGTGAATGTAAATGTAAATAATATATTATGAAAATGAGAGTACAAGAGAAATATAGTGACAGTAGCACAACGATACTAACGATGACAAACCAAAAACTAAACGAAAACAGTACTTTTTAAATATAAATAAAAAAGGAATACAAACCAAAAATAATCATAATAAGGTTTGTAACAGGCGCAATGAACTATCTGTTATCATAAAATGATGAAACATATTTGTTTTTATTATATTTAAATGTTGCATCTTAATTTGATTTGGAGAAACTAAAAGGTCCCACTTTTCGTAAAGATAACCAGTAAGAAAATCTAAATATATCATGTTAATTAAAAATCCACGTTTTCCTTAATTATTTATACGATATGCCGTTTTCATTTAATAATTATTAAAGTAACGTAAGTACCTTTTCCCCGACGAACCTAATAATAAATGCAATAAGACAAGTAATTTTATTGGAAGCCAGGTTTTATTACGCCATTTTCCTTTGATCGAGATGCGGTGACCTAAATCTAAAATATAGAAACTAACCTTCACAAGAAGTATGTTGTAAAAAGTACTAAGTAATTAGTTGTAAAAGCTTAAAGTTACCGACTGTTGCTTTATTAAATTCTACCAACATGGTAGGGAAAGTAAATAACTCTATGTAGAGGCTTTCAACCACCTCTTTTCCATGTTCTGTGCTTTCAACTTTGGTACGATACCATCGAAAACAGCTACATAATAACCTACGAAGTAAGCAAAGGCTTATTCATTGGCTTCGTATAATTTTATTCGGTTTGAATATTTTTATTCATAATATATCCATTACTAATAACTTAAAAGTTAAACGTTGTAAACCGATATCGACGTCTTACTCTTAGCGCTTTTTTCATAACAAAAAAAAAATCTTACGTAAGTAAAAAAACATAACCTCAAAAAAAGTATGGCGCGTCCTTAAATTCATCAGTTCCTCATTTAAATATTTTGTCCATGTTAGCTATTACTTTTTCATCTATCAAACACAGCAAAGGCGGTGATCGCAGAATGCCAACAACGGCCGAACAAGATTGATGTCTCGCGAAGGAGTGCTAAAACCTATTTAGAATACAGACTTTGCCGAGTAGGGTTAGACATCTAATAAATGAGACTAACCCTCGTATTTATAAATAAGTAATTACTTATTGCTTAAGAAATACATAACTTCAAGTGTTAATACCTAGTGCATAATTGAAGGAAATGGGTCACCATTAATAGTCATATTATTTGGCTTAGAATGCTAACTTTTGATAGTTCTCACTTCTAGTAATTACTTGATTAAGGAATACTTATTTTCACTTAAATAATTACTTTCAGTCAAGTAATCACTTTTACTTGTTTATAAATACGGGTGTAAAAACAGAGGACATGTTCACGGGACAGAGCAATTTCGATGGTTTTTTTGTGCGACATATATATCTCAAACTATAATCATCTCTCTGCAAGGAAAAGGCCTCCATCATTGAACTCAGAACGTTTACCAAATTAAGTTAATGATAAAAAACCCGAAAATTCAAAAATTTCGAAAGCAAGCAAAATTCGAAACTCTTGTTGCTCGACTCGGGGACCGAACTCAGGACCCCGAGATTTTGGCCCGATATTTACCCTACTAGACCAACGGGGCGTTAAAACTGATGAAAGTAAGATTTTAAAGTCGGTGCCAAGCAAACTGTACCTTCAATAATTATCACACACCAACACAAAGTTAGAAACTTATTTCGAATTCATTTATTTGTTAAAATTATTTTTTTAACCTTAATGCAAAAGCCCATTCAAAATAAGCCAGCTATCTTTGGTTACCGTTGTTAACAACTTTGTTGACACTAGCATCATAACCGCTCGCAATAAAAGTCACGTCCGAAGCTCGGGCATAACCCGCGCGATTACGTGGGCTGAGCCAACGTCTACTCTACGGTTACGACTAATAAACTATCGGTAGTATTTACTAATTAGTGGGCAAGCGTATCGGTATAGTAAAATAGTTGGGCCAGTCCAGATTCATTATTAGTAAATATTGCGTTAAATCGTCGCTTGAAGAATTGGTTGTCGTTCCTTGGATAGGAATTTTGAAGACTCGCAGGAACATTACACGTGTATAATAAATTGAACTTAATTCTGCATTAAAACCTTTATTGTTTCCATTCAAACTTCAATAATGTGACTTCATAGGTCAGATTTATGAGGAAACCTGTGACTACACTTACGAAAATTTGAACATAACAAAAATTTTAATATGAGAACTGACACGATAAAATACGACTGTAAAAAACTCAATGTACTCGTAGTTCTCTGACCCATTAACTTACATTTTTAAAGTAATATGTGCATATCTTGCTATGTGTAATGCATAAAATTATATATCCTACAAGAACCGTAGTAGTAATCAGGGACAAAAAGTAATATTAGCTTTTCCATAGTAAACCTACCTCTGAGCCAAATTTTATTTAGACCCGTTCAGTCGTTCTGACGTGGTTGTGTAACCAAATTTCGCAATTTTTATTGCAAGTAAGATTTGTTTGATGAAAATTGCCACGGGTTGTATAATTTAGTATTTTGCATTATTTAAATAACTACATACTCTTCATTGCACATCAGGCTATAAACAGGGACATCTTATCGTCTGACATAGGTGCGAGTTTGATGTGCAGCAGGCCACTATAGAAGAAGTAACTTCGGAGATACTAACTCAGGCTGTTATCAGAATAAACGATCGACCTCCACGCAGTTAATCAGTGAATAAACTGAAAAATCGGTTGGGGAATGCAGCCAACAGTTAATAACTTTCAAAATAACTAAGGAAGAAATGTCATTAAAATAAACATACTTTACTATAAACTGTTCTTGCTCTTACGTATTTATTCTTGACTTTTCTTGTTACCTGCTATTTATTTATGTTACCTCTCCTGTCCTACAGGGTTGCCTGGAAGAGGAGGCCGCCCTTGCTCACATTAGCTAAGAATTTAGTTTTAAGTCAGTTGTTTGTACCAATTTTTAATGTGAGCAATAAAGTGTTAGCTATCTAACTAAAATAAACATATTTTTCATGACAGTTAACATTAATTTCGTATCGTCAAATGGTAGATGAGTTGGTGGGTTTAGTCGAGCTATGTCCATGGCCACCCAATACCAACTATAATGTTGTTCATTACAAAATTGTTCGAAAGAAAGTCTAATATAATTTTGATGTCACATTATCCAGCACTTTGGTTTCTTTTTACCTGATTAACATATTTGTCTTTATGACCAAATTATTTAGAAGACAGTGATAACATTTTCTTTACTTAAGCTACTACTATATTAACAGTTGATTTGTTAAGTATAAGAATATTTGTTATTGAAGCAGCCATTGAAACTTCTATAAGATGCAGTTTAACCAGGACTGCAAATGCTCAAAGGTGTTTAAAAAAAACAAAAGCAGTTTTAAACATAAAACCAAATTACAACGTAGAAGAAGCTCTCATTACCATCTATTGCAAGTGAAACAAAACATCATCTTTGCGCTTTGCATCAATTTGAAAGGCCGTAAAAAAGATAGCAGATTTTATCGTAATTGCGCGTGAGTTGTTGCGGAGACGTGGGAACCGCGTCGTGAGGATGTTTTCCTAGATCTGTGGGGGCGAAGTACTTTCTTTTCGTGCTTTGTTGGCGGCCTTGCGGCCTTGCTGCGGCTTTGTGCGCTCGCGCAGAGCCCGCCTATAATTAGGGCTGGCGAATGTTTTTTAAGCGTTACTAGACGAAGCGAACAAGTACATATAGGTAAGTGAAATTGAACGATTTGAAATTGCCTTCATATTTCAAGGACTATAAGGATGGATAAATAGTAAATCCCCGCCGAAAATCGTGATAAGCATCTAGCTGACACGACTAGTGCTGAGCGGAAACCTTTTGGACCCTTCTTATCTTTTTAAATGTTATGTGGTCAATTTTTTTTCTTAAAAGTAATATTCTGGATGCCGGTGAATCGGGAGTAGGTACTCGGGACCGATCGTGAAGATCCATAGGCGATGCCAAGCTGCGTTTTGGCTGACATGCTAAAAACGCAAGTGTAACAAGAAATAATATATGTCAAAGTAACAGGATTAAACTCAATTGTATTTCTATTTCTAGAGCAACTAATCTTAACAACCGTCTCCTATGAATATGTAAATGTACATGTATAACGATCACCTTACAAGACAGTAAAACAATGGCAAACCGTGGCAGACGCAACGGTCGTATCATCCATTGTTCACCTGCCGATCCGACCGACTGACCCGTATCTCGTCTCGTATCGATCATCGATACTTTCGATTCGATTCCATCGCCCACGACTAAATAAACGTATAACGGTATCCGACCGTGAACCTGGGGATCATGATCGATGCCAAGCCCTTTCAAGAGTGGAACGATTTATTAATGAATATCGTGCACTCCACTTGTACACTTTCCGAGAAATCACTATTCCAAAATTGCGTGAGTTGCATGACCAGTTGGTTCACAGTTTATTGGAAGATTGAGAAAAAAAGAGAGTAGGTACTGGTAAAAGGTAGTTTAAAAAGTATTTTTAGTAGGTACAAGTATTTTGGAAGATTGTTCTCTAAAGAGCGTTTAGAAACCAGTCGTCTAACCCCAAAACTAGGGTTTTCCAGTTCTTTCGTAGCAGGGTAGAACCAGGTCCAAGGCCCAAATAATAACTGTTGAAGATTAAGTACCTATAGGGAAATATTTTTGTGATTTGAATGTTGGTTTCAGAGGCGAACGTTTTTGATATGTTTATTTGAGTGGACAACAAGACAATCGTTTTTATCTGAAAGGAAGTAGCTATGTGCTAAGGTTGGTTTAGTAGACATCAGAAAAAACGAAGGAAATCGGATCAAATCAGTTGTATTTGAGTAGCAGAGCTCTTGCTTTAGAGGGATCAAGTTTTTAACTTTTAAACTAGGAATTTTATTTTAGCCAAAAGTCAAAACATGTCCTAGGTTCTCAACTAGACATATCTAAGTAATATAAGTTTTTAATAGAGGTGTTTATTTGCTATAGATAAGGAACAAGCATTTTTGTTAATAAAATTGTTGTGAACAGGACGTTGAAACCATCTAATTGGTTCTTGGAATCAATGTAATAAAATAATTTAGATGGCGAATCCAATGTAAAAAAAAACCGAGGGCATTAACCACAGTTTATGAAACGGGCGTGGCTTCTTTTATTTTTATTGCCATCTCTTGTTGTTGGTTGATTGGCATAAAATTACTGGCCATGTAAAACGGTACACTTCCCGGCGTAGACGATTAAAAGGCAATAAATCCATCGCCCTTACACCGGCTAGGAAGTCGAGAGGTGTAAATACGTTTTAGAAATGACTCGATAATAAATAGCCAGTATCTAAACGCGATTCGAGAGCAAAAACTGTCAGTGTCTAGGAAAAGCAGAAAATATGACAAGTTAATATAGATTGAGTGAACGGCCGTGTGAGTCGCAGTGCTGGGAAGCGAGGTGAAATACAGGCGAAACGAATAGTCTCATTTCATTGTGGACATTGCTCAATGAAAGTCGTAGTGGAAAGGTCTACGATAGAAGTGATGTAAACTGTTATATTCTAAGGAGACAACTCCCAGACGCTTAGTAAAAAATAATTTACCAGAATATCCACTGCCGCTATGGATGCCGTACTTTACGAAAAATAATTATTATAATTCGATTCTATCTCACAAAAATCGATTTAGTTTTTATTTGCTATTTTTTAGTTTGTATTCCCAGCATAAATAATTAAAAAGCATTAGATATCTAAAAAAAACGGAAAACGTAAGAAAACTAGAAATGTATGATTTTTTTAACTAATAATGAAAGAGAGAATCTGTCATTTTTTTGTTTGTTTGCAAGTTACTAAAACATGGCCAATTGAGTTTAGATATTCTAGGATGATATACCAATGAACTGGATCGATTCAGAATCCATTCAATTAGCTATTTATCGATTTGGTACAAGGTACCGATTTTAAGGATAATAATATATTTGACTTTGGCCGTGGATTAACCACTATACCATCGAAACCTCTATGCAACTGCTGAAAGCGACTTCAAGATTCATGCACACACTATCTCAATGTGCGATATTCACGGATATTCTAACTTTATGATGATTAAATACAAAATTAAGCTTTTACAAATTAAGTGCCCATGAATTTTCTATTTTACTTTGATTGCAGAATAAAGTCCTTTCATGTTTTCATAACAAGTTTATGGAAATGTTTAAATGCCTAACTAGTTTTATTATGAGTAATAATAGTGAAGTTACTTTATGCAGCCGTTCAAGTATCATCTTTACTTAGGAAGTATATTTAATTCTTTTGTAGAATTTATTAGTGTTTGTAGGGGTTAATTGACTAGACGCGGACTAGGATTTTAATTAAACAGTTCATGACCTATGAGTCAGTGATATTTAAAAAGTTTTTAGGGTTCCGTACCCAAAGGTAAAAACAGGACTTGGTCTATCTGTCTGTCACCAGGCTGTATCTCATAAAACTAAATCGTGTTAGCTAGACAGTTGAAATTTCCACAACTAATGATGTAGGTATTAAATTACTGTTTACGCTATAACAATAAATAAGTGCAACAGAACAAATTACCAAAGGATATTGCTGAACTCCCTGTACATAAACTTAAATCGTATGTCAAAGTTATTTTAATGAAAAAGGGCTATTACACTGTTAATGATTATTTAAATGATAGAAATGTATGGCATTAAATTGTCCCAGCTCGTACTTGTTTAAACCTTGTAAAAATTACCTTACCTTGTAAAAATTTATTTAAAAAGAGGCCGACAATAGTGACCGAGTTTCTTGCGCTGCTTCTTCTCGGCACTAGCCCAGACTTGTCCCGAAGCAGTGGTAGGTTTAAATATTGGGACGTGTAAAAGCGCCTCCTGGGGCCTATTTGCAGAAATAAAACTGATTTTAACTGATTTCAACCCAATATTGAATTGGGGCTCTCATACAACATGTGTTTAAAAGCTAGCCGTTTTTAAACTTGAAAAAAATAATGTTCATTTTAAGTCGATGCATAATGATTGTCGGCCATTACTTGTTTAACTAAGTTAATTGATTATAACTTAAAAACTTATTGTCTCGATCACCCTCATTTTTGTCAGGTAAAAGATACGATTATCTTCTGTAACAGTGACCTGGAATGTTGTGTGAATTTACGAGTAGCATGTAGATACTCGTAAATAAAGAGAATTCCCGGCGCATTGTTAGTTAATTTTAATAGCTGTTCCAATCTTAATGTAATTAGTGTTATCTTATGTTTTGTGTTTTGGTTTGTTCTCTATAGCTGTGCCTTATTAATAAACGAAACAAAAAATAAAAATAAAATAAATCTGGTTTTAGAAGTATTTAACACACAATTACTTTTATCTACATGTAAATTGTGACGCTATCTTAACTTGATTTTATCGCATCTGCATAGATGATAGATAGATACTTATATAGATGATACACTTTATTGCACATATTAAAAAAAAATGGTACATTGTTTGGTGCTAAAACTAAATTCAAAACTAAATTCATTCGCGGAGGCGGCTTTGCTGCCATCGTGGGCAAGCGCTGCGCCTCCTTGTGGCGCCGCGCGCGCGACAACCCCAACCTCAGATCATACAAAGAAATATATATGAAATGGGGGCGTGGCGCGTGCGAATCCAATATGGGCAAACGGAACTATTGCACACCGCGGCGAATTATTTGATGAAAACATCCATGTAACGATAATTGTATCGGCACAATATACATTGAAGTATATAAACTTGAAAAATTTTGTCTCAGGCGGGACTCGAACCCGCATCTCCTCGCATGCCGGGCGGGCGCCATACCATTAGGCCACCGAGACACTGCGACACGGCGCGAATTTTTCAAGCATATTCTTACGCTGTGAGCCAGCGTTGCTTCATCAAATGTTAGGAGCTTGCACCCCCAACACCCGAAAGAAACATCTTTGCAGATGTTTGACAGTCAGTTAAGATGAAACAGCCATTTATATACTTTATTTGATATTTTATACTGATATTATAAGTGCAATTAAGTTGCTAAAATATCAAATAAAGTATATAAGTGCAAGCTCCTAACATTTGATGAAGCAACGCTGGCTCACAGCGTAAGAATATGCTTGAAAAATTCGCGCCGTGTCGCAGTGTCTCGGTGGCCTAATGGTATGGCGCCCGCCCGGCATGCGAGGAGATGCGGGTTCGAGTCCCGCCTGAGACAAAATTTTTCAAGTTTATATAGTGATATTATAAGTGCAATTAAGTTGCTAAAATATCAAATAAAGTATATAAATGGCTGTTTCATCTTAACTGACTGTCAAACATCTGCAAAGATGTTTCTTTCGGGTGTTGGGGGTGCAAGCTCCTAACATTTGATGAAGCAACGCTGGCTCACAGCGTAAGAATATGCTTGAAAAATTCGCGCCGTGTCGCAGTGTCTCGGTGGCCTAATGGTATGGCGCCCGCCCGGCATGCGAGGAGATGCGGGTTCGAGTCCCGCCTGAGACAAAATTTTTCAAGTTTATATAGTGATATTATAAGTGCAATTAAGTTGCTAAAATATCAAATAAAGTATATAAATGGCTGTTTCATCTTAACTGACTGTCAAACATCTGCAAAGATGTTTCTTTCGGGTGTTGGGGGTGCAAGCTCCTAACATTTGATGAAGCAACGCTGGCTCACAGCGTAAGAATATGCTTGAAAAACTCGCGCCGTGTCGCAGTGTCTCGGTGGCCTAATGGTATGGCGCCCGCCCGGCATGCGAGGAGATGCGGGTTCGAGTCCCGCCTGAGACAAAATTTTTCAAGTTTATATACTGATATTATAAGTGCAATTAAGTTGCTAAAATATCAAATAAAATACATTGAAGGCTTAATACTTATTAGCTGTGTTGTGAGTACTATGCGACTGCGCAATGTATCGAGGTTTAATCAAAGCGTTCACTGCCCGACGTGTGCGTCGCGACCACACTTTGTAGCGACACACTAATTTGAACACATCAAATGACGCATTGTGTAAGCGAGTAAGTGTTAGCCGCTGTGATTGGGTCCATGTTTGTGTGCGCACCAATGAGCGTTGTAAATTGATATAGTGTGATCCTTATGCTTACAACAGTGTTATTGTAGTTGCACACATAAATAATTCGGAGACACGGGCTTGCTAAGGATTTACGAGTAATTTCATATCTCCTTCTTTATATGATCTGAGGCCCCAACACTATCCTGCGCGCGTTGATGGCTCGCTGGGACTCTCCGGTGCTGGCACACTGGATAACACTGCATGCAGTTAGGTACTCCGTTTCGCTGGCGCCGGAGAAAACCCGCGGTGCTTGTACCTCGCCTTATGATATTGTTGTTTTTATTATTTTTTCTCTTTTTGTTTAATATTTTTTATGTCTTTTATTGTGTACTATAACACTAGCCTTAAGTTACTCTGTTACTAACAATTATAAACAAATAAATAAATGTGGACAACATCACATACATTGTTCTGATCCTAATTTGAATAACTATTTAAAGCATTCGTATTTTGGAAACCAGAAACAACGAAGGTACCACAAACACCCAGACCCGAGAAAATGTAGAAAAACACATTTTTTCTACACTGACCCGTCCGGGAATCGAACCCGGGACCTCGGAGCAGGCGACACCTTGAAAACCGGTGTGTACGCCACTCCGCCACGGAGGTCGGAATTATGGATCTAGATGTCCGAAGTAAATATATTTTATTTATTTATTATTAACCTAATGTGGACAAGGGCGGCCTACTCGAAATGTTATGACTACAATTTTTCTTTTCATGGTACCCCCAACATAATTATTGTCGACGCATTCGCCATGTAGTTTTTTTAGCAAAATGTAGCCTCTGCTACCCGGACTATAATCAGCAATCGATTGATATCTCATTCACCAAATTCGGCTCAGTAGTTTAGCCGCAAATGTGGAACTTACATAAATACCCAAATAAATAATCGTATCTTTATACAGAGCTACACACAGCGTTGTAAGCGTTTACACTTTTTACCAATATGCGAAGAGATATGGCTGAATGCTATAGATTCCCGAGAACTGCTCAGTCTTTTTTATTTGAATGCTCCCATTAAAGTAACTCGTAATTTGAATATACTTCATGTCCCGTTTGTTAGAACAAACTATCGCAAAAATTGCCTCATTTTCAGAACTTCTAATCTATTCAACACTGCTGATGATGATATGGACCTGGATCTTTTTAATACTTCTGTAAGCCAGTTTAAAAATAAATTTAGTAAAAGATTTTTCATGTAAGTTATATTGATATACTTACGTATGTGTATTTTTTTTATATAAGTTAATAATAATATGGCATGTACTGTATCAGAAAGAAAGAAAGAAGAAAGAAAATATATTTATTTGGCACCAACAGATTAGTACTTACTAAATAACTAAGACTAGATAGATTACAATAGAACCTAAAACTAATGGCACCAAAATGGTCTCCGCTCAGTATGAGGCGAAGCCGCAATGAGTGCGACACAGCCACTGGTATTCTGCGGAAACCATAACGGAGAAAACGAATGCTTAACAACAAAAAAAAACAAAAAAAACGAAAAGAAAACAAAAAAAATATCACTTACATGTCACGAATGTTTTTTTTCCCTTTTACGATGTAGCAATGACATGAACTAAAAAAAATATACTTTAGTCCGCATTTCATTCTACTGTTTAAAATGCTATATGTAAAAACTTGTAATTGACTATATATAGAACATCATTGTATCTTAGTTAAGTTCTTAGCTGTAAGTTTTCCAAAGAAATGAAAAATAAAATAATATACATAGACCGCTAAATTCAATACCCTTCCTGTTGGTTTTGCCGTAGTCGGCTAAAAAAGTAGCACCCAAAAGAAAAAGATGGTAATTTGCTTACAAATAATTAACCTACTCATTAATTTCAATTGCCCAATCGATTTGCTACTTTAAACATTGCTTATAAAGATCAATTTAGATTCAGAAAACTTGACATTCAGTGTTAGATTGATCTCTGTATGTACCTGCTCGTACAGTTACACCTTATCAAAAGAATATCATTACTCCACTTACTTGCATAATTCTCACCGTCTTGCTTGCTTGACCGCATGTGATGTGTCATAGACTACGCACAATACTGTAATTACAGGTAAAAAACACAATTAACCCCGACCTGGATTCGAACCCACAATGGTGTACGAGACTACGCACCGGTATAGGTGTGTAGAAAGTTCCCATGGACCACTCCTGACATGGCAAGACGTTCGTTCGAACATTAATAACACGAATTATGTTCACCATTAACTCCTAAGTACTTTTCCAGGTATGAGCCTTCGTTAAAGACTCTAGAGACTGGAAGGACCCTTCTGCTACAGTGTGTACTAAAAAAATACACAAAAAATGATTTTTAAATGTTAGCAAAAAACACATTAAATATAGCCAACATTAAAGTAAGTATCAAATCAACCAAAATTTGTAGCTTATTGCATTATTTTCGTCAGTCCTTTTTTGCATATCCATTTTTTTCTATTATGGGATCAACTTTGAGCTATATCTCATCAACAAAACAAAAATCACATAATATCCTGTTTTCAAAAGATATTCAGTAACGAAAAGCGTAAAATAGGACCCATTCTGAGTCAGAACTAAACAAGAAATCACGTGACAACTGTCATGGACCGATTCAAAATTGGTGGCTTATTTGATGCTTTTCATCGATTCAACTTTGAACGCAATTTTTTGAATCAAATACTCTGAGTCTAACTATATATTTCTCCAGCCCGTGGTAGTGGTAATTTCCAAATAATTTCGATTTAACAGTAACATCAAACTAACGGGTTTAGATAAAGACCGCGCCTGCGCCCGCGCACGGCTATCAATCAAAAGCGCAGCGTGATACAAATAACATTTCAATTACTAACGTTACACACAAAATGGGTCTTCAATATCATTTGATAGTTTTTAACCAAATCAAATCGACGAAAATAGAAAAAGTTATGCGTATTTTACCATAATTACATGGGTTTCATCGATTTATAACCAATAACATTAAGCGGTCGAACGAATAAGCAGGAGATCGAATAGATGATAGAATTGCTTTCTTTCGATTATAAAAACAAATAAACTTTATTCTACAAAACCTTCCGGTTTAAAGGAGAGCGGTATAATACGGTTATGTTAAAAAGAATACAAAAAGTTTCAATTCTCTCCTATTATACAGAGTGATATTTCGCCCTCAAATGGGATGATTATAGGCCGGAGCTTTAACAAAAAATCGAGCCATGCCTAACAAGAAATCGCTGTCTATCATCATACACCGATTCGTAATTCGTGGCTATTTAATTTATACATAATACCTCTTAGCAAAAATATCTTTCAAATCTAAGTACTAGTGTTTGCTCTAACTTCGCGATTGCTAACTAAATTTTATCAATTAAGACAAAATTATCATTGTTTTAACTGGGCTAAAAGTGTATTAAAAATGTAGAGTAGAGCTTTTTTTTTAATTACTTATTATTTGACGGACCTATCACTGAAACCCTATATGGAAGGCTTTAATCAGTTAAACCGGGCAGATTTTGGCGAGCGCTGAAGGCGCTCAGCCTAGGTCCGCCACGCTAGCGGTACGCCGGTGCGGCCGAGGGTGAGGCTTCGCGAAGCGTCAGGCTCGCTCGCACCGGGGCCCATACTAGCGGGCGTGATCGGGCCAGTGTGGGGTGCTAAAGGCACCCTACCAAATGGCGAACCCATTAGTTGTGGCGCCGCCGGAACCGGAGATGCCGTGGCATGCCGGATCACGGTCGGGCTCCATTCTGGCGGGCCCGATCTGGGAGGGGGGATCGGACAGCTCGAGTAGAGCTGACACCACATTAAACGGTATAGTGATCGCCAAAGAGAGTTAAAAGATGAGAGGGGGGATTAAGGCAAAGATGAGAGGGGAGAGTGAGAGAGAGGCAAATATGATGTAAATAAATCGGATACTCATACATTGCAAAAGTTGTAACAGATATCAAACTAGTTGAACGCAAAAGTATTTTTGTTTACATAAAAAAACATCATACTTTTTTTACAAGGATTTTTCGACTCTAATACATTAATTTATTTATTTAATAACGATTTATACCTACTGTTTATTGCATAATCTGAAAAATAAATGTATACAGCCGCAAGCACATCAACCTACTCATCTATACTAATATTATAAAGCTGAAGAGTTTGTTTGTTTGTTTGTTTGAACGCGCTAATCTCTGGAAGTACTGGTTCGAATTGAAAAATTCTTTTTGTGTTGGATAGTCCATGCCTCGAGGAAGGCTTTAGGCTATATAACATCACGCTGCGACCAGTAGGAGCGAAGCATCAGTGAAAAATGTTTCAAAAATAATCGCGATATTAAAAACTGATATTGACGCGCACGAAGTCGCGAGGAACAGCTAGTAAATGATAAGTGTCACAGTTCCCAAATTGATTTAAAATTTTAAACACAATTTAGTAACATCAGTTTTATTTGAGTAAATTTAACGGTAAGTTTATCTGGAGTATGTTATCTATACCAGGTTTTCAGGGAAAAGATGTTTAAGGCCTTACTAATCCTAAGTGACCGTATTGTGCACCATCTATTTCACCCGACGACGTGACACAACAAAAAGGTCAATGGGGTGAAAGTTCAGTTCAGCCACTGGAGAAAACTAAATTGCACTACGGCCACAGAAGAACATAGATGCAGTGGGCTCGACCTGGACTAGACCAATAATGCACGCAAAGTCTGTAACAATCCATGCTCAAATTCAATTCCAGAGTGGGCAATGTAAATGTGAGCATCGTTTTTTGTTAAGTTGATTAAGAGTCATGACATTTTATATTCACGACATATAAATAAAGGCACCGTGTTTTGAATTTACACTATCAATTTGCATTGCTTACAAAACAGTTTTCAAGAACAATTTCATTTGGTATCATATTTACATTGAAATAGATTGTAATAAAAACCTTTCATAACACATTCATTAACACATCAATGTCTACGATATCCTAATGAACACAGAAGTAGTGGTTTCTCAGTAGTCCCTAGATTTAATAGTTTTCTTCCCGATACATATATCGATCGAAAATGTTTCGAGAAATTTGACATTATTAATTTCGAGAAGTTTTATGATCGGAGTTCAGAGTGAGCTTACTATGTTCCACGCTATTCTGGTACGCTTTACAAATTCAGACACAAACACAATTGTGATGCTATAATATCATTTGAATTGCATAAGATAGGTATTTGGATTCACTTTCAACGGTAACATTTTGATAGCAGATCTGGACGTTGGCATCAGACAATGTTTTCGATTGATCAGACTAAATAGGTTCGTTCACATAAAGAGATTTTACTTTTAAAGTTCAATTCAATTTTATAAGTACATTCATTCTGCATTCCGGATTAAAGTTTAATGTAGCAATTTGAATCAGGTAAAGGTCGGAGAACAGAGGCAACACTTTAGAAGCAAGAGAGAGACAAACTTCTTAGCGTTCCATGGATTCACCGTGCGGGTGCCGGGTCCATCGTGTGGCTGAAAGAGAAACTAGAGTAGATCCCGGGACTTCTGAAAGTCCGGAAATCGTTTTGTTTTTTTCGAATTATATAACTGTAAGTTAGTTCGTGTCAATTGCTTGTCATCATTCGAAACATTCAACATTTATAACCCGGCTTTAATTTAAATAAGCTAAACAAAAAAATCTTCGACCATACATTTATATTTGACGTCAATATATAAATCCCTGTAACTAAACGTATATCTCAATCCATTTAAGCTGAAGTCAAATAGCGAATACCAATCACTGATAAGTTTAGATAACGCCACGTCAACGCTATTTAATATACTACCTATATTATAACTAAACATTTACTTTAAAACTTTCGTGTTGCATTAATATTTAAATTGTATTACGGGAACTAAACGTGATCATACCGACCTATTGCCTCTAAGAGGCAATAAAAGAAGGAAGGACATGTAGAATTGGACTACGGAATAATAGATACCTCTTCAAAGGCTGTTTTACATTCCGTCTTCATACGTCTTTAAAATAAAATAAATACCTTTTTTGCCCATTAGTGGCAATCCTCCAAGACCTTAATCTAGTCTTTTTAATTCTGCAATGATCCCTAATTATTTTATTCTACATTTGTTCCTTCAATCTTTTCCTTTAAGCAATCTTCCTAATTTATAGTTTAGTAATCCGTTATTCTTGCATTCTAATTCAAATCTTCATTCCATCTCTGATTTCACTGCCTTCTTTACGCATTTCTCAAACCGATTAATTATTATCTCTAAATATATTTCACTCATTCATTCAATAACTCAGAATTCATCATTTCTTTGACACCTTGTGCAAGCTTGTTTCAAAGATCTCCTATTCCCTTACGAGTTTCTTAAGGCTTGTTAGTCCTTATAGGCCTTATTGTTAGACCTAACATTAGCTATTTAAGTAAAAGTGTCACTAACACCAATATGGACCATGGTCTGAAATAAATTTCTTTCATTTCATTTCATTTCATAGGCAACATTTTTGAGTTTTTAAAACCCATATAAGACTTACAAAACAGCGTTTTGAAGTCTGGAAAAATACATGTATTACTCAGGAATCTAGTTATATTGCATTCGTTCATTTGAGCGCATAAGCGCTCCGTTAGGCCATCGAAGAATATCGATCCATAAATACCGAACTACCAGGCCTTAATGTCTGCGTTTGAACCCTGGTAAGTATTAAAGAAAAGAGAATCTCACCGGTGACATCGCACGCCGTCATCTCGGTGATAAGCCCCTCGAGGTCGGGCGAGATGAGCCTCTCCTCGTCTTCGGCTTGCTGGTAGTCCAAAGCATGGTAGATCACCAACGCGAGGTTCACCACCAACTGAAAAAGAGTGAAGAACACGTTGGTTAGAAATGTGATGTATAGGCAACAACACACGAGGCTAAACACTGGGGCATCTTATCTATTAGTTAACAGATGTTTGCTAAAAAAATGTTGAGTGTAATATGTTCGTTGCTATACCTCCAATTCATAGAAGAAACTTCATTTAATGTATAAATAAATATTAAAAGTATTAATAAATTCCATGCGATAAGGTTGGTATCAAAAGTACTCTATCTCCAATTGCAAAGTCCACAAAAATTCAGAAGGAACAGGGTTGCAACGATAATGAAATCAAAATATCAAAGTTATCTAAATATACTGTTATTCCATCTCTATAACAAATTTACGTTTCCAGATAATACATCAAAGTTTGAATTGACGCATGAACAAGCATTTATTAAATCATTCAGTACCACAAGTGGAAGTGTCGATAACTCGAAACCTTATGCCCATCTTAGATTGATGGAGGAAGCACGCGGTGCTGATAACGTTGATACTTTATTACAATACTAAGTTTTCGAGTCGTTTAGCAGCGAGGTGCCATCGATGATAAATAATCGAATTCTATTATCCCGGAGTACTGTGCCAGGCTACTCTTGCGTAACATGCACATGTTTGTATGCCTTAAAACAAATACGACAGCGAGTTGGACAATTGTCATGCACCAAAATAATATTTTATCCAAACACAATTCGGTGAAAAAATGCCAAAAACAAATCTTCATCACTTCTTTAACCATACCAACAGCACCGTTCGTGAGACGTGTCTCTTTGGTTTACCATAACACAGCGGTTCAGGCCCCTAATTCCGCTAATTTACAAATGGCTCAATACAATCATAAATGCATCTCAATGGTATATTTTGACACATTTATTAAGGTAATAATGTCACCTTTATTTGTAAATTGGCGGAATTGGGTATCAAGTCATTCTCCAACTACACACACCAAAGCATTTACAAAGACAACAGACTGTCGAGCAAACATTTGCTATATACCAAAAAGTTAATCTAAAATGTTTGGTCTTAAGACAGTCTCTACAAGTCTTTCATAATTCATAGCCTGTTTATGGTAAGAAATTATGTTGCAATCTTTCTTAGATCTAGAACAGGTAGGTTTAACCACATGATTTTATCCTCCCTCCTACCATACACTGGAGCATCCACCGTGACTATCAAAGGCACAGACCGTAACGCCACCTATTGTCCATTGCCCAACGCGCTGGTCTGAATGCTGCCGCTCCCGCGCAGCCACACTCCATTAAACGGCGTTTGGAAAGAAGATTAATGGGAGGATGGCATGCTGCTGACTGGTCCGATTGCCGAAGCCGTTTCTAGGGTGCAAAGATATTATCAAATTGCGAAGCTTTAGCGCGCGAGACCGAGAACCGTTCAATAATATTGGTAAATATTTTGTGATGAGATCGTAGAACTATGTTGCAATTTTGGATCTGATTAAATCTGGTTTATTTGTTGAAGCTAGCATCTTTGATAAATGTTTTATTAGTTGTGAATAAACATTATTTTTATCATAATCATCATCACTAGCCGTAATCAATCTACTCCTGGACACAGGCTTCTTCAAACGAGGATTTTGCCAGTTTGGCCAATAGTGGAGAGAAGACTTTGCTGCCCGTCACCTTCAGGCAGTTCTCCTTTAGTCGCCTCTTACGGTAACATATGATAGGAAGGGTAAGGGTGTTGCCATTTTTTGAAAATGCCAGCATCACACGACACATACATTATATTATTTTACCGAGAGGAAATTAAGATCATCATCTACATAATACCTGCCAGACACAAGAAAAGAGAAAACATTTTCTACGCTTTTTGAACAACGATTCCAATGCTCATCTTTGTGATGTAATTCAAAAACCTTACGAAACAAAGCCTATAAAAATTAGATCACCGTAACATGAATTGTAATAGGCAATAGGCATCGCACTTTATCCTATTATTTCAGCCTATACCCAAATATCGGGCATCTGTTATCGGGGCATTGTATGCAAATTACATGCAATATGGTGTTGCATTGTATTGCGCAAGCGCACGCGAGTGAGACGGCAACAATAACAGTCGCGTCCGAAACACACGCACAATGAAAGTCCTTTGACCTAGTGACGTGATGAGAAGCAAATTTTAGGAATCGATTATGTTTTTGTTTTTAAAACACTTGATGGGATTCGATTAGTTGTTTATAGCGTTACAGTAGTTGTTTTATAATTATCGTCAATCATGGTAGCAATAATAACCGAATAGCAAGTATGTTAGAAAATGTAGCCGTACAACGATACTTTTTGCAGATTGAGCTGAAAAAGAAAAACTTACACCAAAAGCCAACGGCAATTAGGTATGTTTTGTTACAGCCTAGTTTGTAAGTCAAATACTATGACGCAAGTAATTAAATTTTATAATTTTGTAGCTGCATTTTACTAGTAATTTTTAAAGATGAAAAGACATTTTGGATCTGCTAACCTTTTTGTTGTCTTTCGAGTGTGAGAGAACGAAATATCGAATCAGAATCGATTCTGATAATTCAAAGCATCACTCTAGCGGCCTCTATGACCTCGAGACGAGGGTTATTTGCAATATAGATAGATAGTATCTTATATTGCAGGATGTGGATGGTTAGCCCTCTTAAATAGGCCATTCAAACAAAAGGAATGATTTCCGACCATTCCGACGGTGATGAAGTAGCAAAATATATTACAGAAGATCACAATTGGAAGGTTTAAACTGCGGATACGTAAGTATTCGAAGGAAAACAAAGCATTTTTATAGGTATATCCTTATACATCGTATAGTATCACGTTGTGGTTATTTTGTTTTAATTTCTTAGTTTCCTCTCCTCATAGATGATCATCGAATGCCAATAACCCCGTGAAAATCTTACGTGTCTTACTAAAAATAATTACTTCATCTTGCGAATCTCCCCCTTTTCCACTAATTGAAAATTTTATCAAGTTTAGGGTCAATCAACTTCGATGCGCTGCAACTAATCGTTTTATTACAATATTAAATGCAAATTGAATGTCAAGTGCATCATCAACGACCTGGCATTCAGCTTAGGCGGCATCAATATCATCAAAGATGTATATCAACTGACATACATCAACTTCGTTGGTCGGCCACACGCCGACAAAACACGTAACTACTCTCAAGCTCATATCCTCAATATTACGAGGCAATATCAATTATCCGAACGCATACATTCCGGCATCTCATCATGAGAACCGCCTTCTAACCAGCTTATCTACGGATTCTAAGCTAAGTAACTTTTTGCGGTTGTCGCTTGGAGATGTGCCGCTAATGTTAGGAAAAACAATTGAGTTGGTATGTGCACCGACGTGGGTCTACATAAAATATCTGCATATCAATCAAGTGACCGTGGGAATACATTATGCAATAATGACCTAGCGACTAGTTTCGGAGTAGATATCACACTGTTGAATGGAAATGGTAATTTGGACAATTAATTCTGTAGTCTATATTTTTTTAATGCAATTGCTTTTATTCGATTCTTGATAGTTGGTTTCCGAGACTATGTAAGTTAAGTACAAACTATAATCTTTATCCGTACTAATATTAATAATGCGGAAGTAACTCTGTCTATCTGTTGCGCTTTCACGCCTAATCTACGGAACAGATTTGGATGAAATTTGATACAAAGATAAATAAGATCTCGAGGAGGGACTTATTTTGTATCCCACTGCTGGGCATAGGTTTTCACCCGTGCATTAAACGTATATAATAGTTCCCGAAGACAGAGCCAAGGCCGAAACGCCATATAGGAAAAAAAATATTATGTTATTGCATGCCATACTATGTATTCGGAGCATTTTCAATAACCTGGAAAACGAAGCCCAAGTTATGAGACCATAATGTATAACATCATGGTAGGGTTATTTAATTTATCAAGAAGTTTTTGCTTGATTATTAAATATCGATTCAGACTTTTAATTTTGTAACACACTGTGACGTGCACAGACGTATTATTTTGCTGCGGCGCGGTCCCGAATGAATGAACCTTACACATACATCCGTGCGCGTCACAGCGTGTTTCAAAATAATTAGCTGAACCAATATTTAATATTTTTATAAAAAAAAATTGGTAAAAAAAGCAAAATAACACTGCCAAGATGTTATATATAATGGTTTCATAACGTGGGCTTCCTTTTACAGGTGGTTGAAAATGCACCGTGTACAATGTGAGTAATAAAGTATTTTATCTATTTATCTAAATATCTATTAGAATATAGGTACTTAGATGTATTTGCATGTTAGTTTATCAAAAGGGCAAAGTTTTGCGTCAATGCCACTCCAATTCGATTATGATCGATTGTGATATTTTTATCGGCTTATCTTTAAACATATCACTTTCGAATATTGATTCATTAATTTCCTTAGCTCATACTGGATAATGTAGTACCTATAGGATATGTGTACTAAAACACATCCAGTGAAAGTAGTTATGCCGTGTTCATTTTGGTATACGAATAAGTTATTTTGGGCAATTAATGATTTTAAAACTGTGTTGATTTTCGTCGTTTGGGCATTTAAAATATTTATGGAAATTTTGGTAGATTGATTAATTTTTATAAATGTTTTTTAATTATGATCGATTCAAATAAAATACCGTCATCATATTGTATGCTGAAATACACAAGAATATTTTTCTACTTATTGGATAAGTTTTAACTTCAGTCAATTCAAGATCAAACGAAATTGGACTAATGTATTTGGTCTACCCGTAACTTCTACGAAGTTCTAAACGTCGGGTTAATTATGTACAATGCACCGACTAAAAAAAAATAAATAAAGCGTCCTCACCAAATGAGCACCCACTAGAATATTGAGTGCTTTTTCACCTTAGCAGCGTTCAACTTTTTCATGTACGTTAGGGTGAATTTTCAATAAGGCATGCATTTTCTTGAGGACATTTTGAATTGACATTTTGTATGGCACTGTGTATCTTATCATCATCATCATCATCACCATCGTCATGATCATCTTAGCCAACGCCTTTTGCTGGACATAGGCCTCCTAAGGATCTTCACACAACGATCGCCCCGCGCCACCCGCATTCCGCGGGAAGCCGCGAAAATAAGTTATGAAGCTATTCAGCTTTCACCGGAAAAATGGTAGCAAAAACATCGTCAAACAACCTCTAACCCCAAACTGTTAAGTAGGAAGATGCCATTGCAAATAGCAACTAGCGCTATGACACACTTACTAATATTAATCATATCTGTATATGACACGGTCATCGTTGAATCAACTGATGTTGACATGTAGTGTTAGCATTATCTCTCTAAAACGAAACGAATGATTGGAACAAACATAAGAATGTGGCCGTTTGTCTTGCGGTTGTTGTAAGTTGTCTAAACAAATACTAGGTAGGTATAGGTAACATGAAATGGAAGATGTACCTACTTATGTTTACGGATTCAACTTGCATTTTTTTATTTAATAATAAATGGGCTTGCTCTTGACTGCATACTTAACTCTACGGCAAAGAAGAAGCCTAAGATGGAGCGAGCTTACCCAGAAAGTGGCACTGGTTCTCCCACACACCAGCGAAAAACTGTTTGGCGCTTGACTCCGGGCGGCCTCTTACGAAGCCTACCACCGCAAAAAGATCTGTTAGCTGTCATCATTGGTTAGAAAACCAAAGATGCTGTTGCCCAGGGTGGACCACTAGGAGGTAGATCCCACCACCCCAAATAACTATTTTAGGCAGCATATTATGACGTACGTCGTTGGTCTAAGGCGTCGTTTGACTGAGGTGATGATGATGATGATGGATATACACAGTCCCATACAAGAAAAACAATTAAAAATTTCTGCGATTAAATCTGCGTAGTAAATGTAATGTGTCATACCAGATGTCCTACTCTGCAACACGAAACTCGTATTTACGGATATATCTGTCTCTTTCAGATACTTTAAGACATCGGTATATGAGTGATAGGGACAGTTGGATTCGAATATACGGACATTGTGTTGCGGAGTAAGGCCTCTGCCTTTATGAAAATTCAAATAACATATGTTATAATGTTAAACGCTTCCAAGTTGAAGGAGCACCCAAATGTTCTGGGCGCTTAGGTATTTGGTTTCGAACGTTCGTAGTGTTAAATGTTATTAGCTTGTTTAGTTTTGTTAAGATGACAGGTTTTACTATAATTTAAAACATTTTCGCACGTTTCATCAAAATTGGCATGCAAATATTCTAAAGCTTTCTTATAAATTTTTCTTATAGTACCTAGGTAGTTAACTCCTGCCAAGGGCATATTGTAACATCAAATTACCTTTGTACCAGGACGTTTGTGACCTTTATGCCAATTTAAATCGATATATTTGCATTTATTATACCCTACTCCTAAGCCTGTCACATTACCACAAAGAAGTTCAACCTGGTCCAAGTCAGATGAGATTTATAGCTCTCATTATTTTAATTAATACCGATCCGAATCCGAAATTTAGATGTATAATTTAGGGCCTCTAAATGAATAATTTCTCAATAACAAAATAATATAATAATATAATCTGGTTATCGACATGGAACTTGAATGTTGAGATAAACAAATGCTAATAAAACCGGATTTATGTCAAAAGCGCGTCACTGAGATTTGGGAAATTTGTGGTTAATGTTAGATTTTCAATTCAGGTCATTTTTCTATCATTGTTAGACAAAAGAGTCCATGGACAAACAAGTGAGGATATTTTCGAAGGAATTGTATACCGATAAGATATTTTTTTTTTAAATAGGTCTACCTACGAAAAACCCAAAGTCACTAATAATAAATATGAGTCGGTGCGAGGTAATTTTCCATGGATACTTGCGTATCAACAACAATTCTTGGTCATGCTTGGTCCCAACATTTTTCACAAAACGTTTTTATTTTTATGTTACTTTATTTATCTACTTATTGGGTGTTTTTTCTTTTTTTAAATAGAGTTATCTTTAAAGTTAATGGCTATTAATAACAAACGATAAGTTTCGTTGGTTAAAAAGCAATTAAATACGTATACCACTGTCGCCATCTAGCGTGAGTAACTGACAGTTTGTTTCCCATTGTCTAAAAACGGGCATCATGACCCAACTCTCTAGGTTCACTCGGTCGCAGGACCGCTCCGAATAAGGCCTGGAGAAAGTGCAGGTTAAACATTACGCCCCGGACTAGATTCGAGGCAGGTGTGGACCAAGCCACGGTGGTAAGATATATTGACCTGGAACCATTACAAACCTTTGGTTCATACAATCCATCCAATATATTTCTTTTAATAACCTCCGCGGCGGAGTGGCGTACGCGGAATCAATGTAGAAAAAAAAAATTTTTCTATATTTTCTCGGGTCTTGGTGTTTGTTTGTGGTATCACCGTTAATTCTGATTGTCACAAAACAAGTAAGTACTTTAGATATTTACTTACTTTGGCATATTTTATTTTATAATAACAGGTCAATCTAATTATTTAGTACAAAACTGAGAAAGAGGTATTATTATGATGTATAACTATCGGAGAAGCATACAACTTGTAGTACCTACTGTTAATTACGCATAAGTACTTTATAGCCTCTGCCCAATTGATAATGTTAAAAACTATTTCGTCATTAAATTATTTCGTTAAAAAATAAGTCTTCTAGACTACAATTTCGTACTCTATCTACTCTAATATCTAAATTATTATACCATATGTGCTATGAACGAAGTGCCAACCTTAGGTTTTAAATAAGATAGGAAACACCTTAAGCTCAGGGAAAATTATAGAGACAAACAAGAAGGTTCACACGAGCTGCCAATAGTTGAGTTTCCTATATAAAGCCATCAAAAAGTACGCAAACCGGTAATACGTTCCCGACTTTTGTTAAGGCGATGTAGTTCCGATATTGAAGGAAGGAAGGTAAAATGGCCTACAAGGTGATCACAAGAAAACATACGCCTAGACGCGTCTAATAAGGTCACTTATTTATACTGTATATATTTATTAAATAAGTAGCTGTTGCTCGCGACATCGTCGCTGTTAATTTCATAATTTAACCTACCTATCTCTAGAATTCGCACAAATAAGTGACCTTATTCCAAAATACAAGAGTAGCTAGGTTGTCTGAGCCTAGAGTTGTTAGATACCAAACATTGCCTTGGCCTAAAAAAAATATGTCCGTGTTGTCCTAACTAATTTTATGAGGCACCCGGTGCGTTCTCAATTCGGCTAATGCAATAGCGCGACCCGATCACGACTGTTAATTTATTTGATTTGTCGCCTGTCCAATACGATTATTGTCCAATCAGTACAGCATGTGTAAACACGAACTGTGGCCTATGGACGATAGCATAAAACGTATAAACATTGCAGGAATGGTAACTAATAAAAAGGAAAATTAGGCTACTCACAAAACCTGTAAACACAACCAAAAGATAGACTAATATTATCGGCCGTTTCCAATAACCTATCTATCTTCAGTTTTGGCATATCGGAGATAGGAAACAGTTTCTATCTCTGTTTTTGCTGTCCAGAGAAACAAAGACAGAAGTTGTTTTCTATCTCCGATATGCCAAAACTGAAGATAGATAGGTTATTGGAAATGACCGTTAATCTACAACACTTTGTTATTATCCAAATTATTCAAAATGGCTTCGTTAAGTGGCACCTAGAAACAATACAAAACAAAACATTATGACGAAAGATGACATATTCTGTCAGTTTTGACAGTCACAAAACCGCGAAACTCGGAGACGATCATTTTCTCGTAATAACAATCAACATTATGAAAGTACTATGTCGATCAACACCAAATCCAGAAAACTAAAATGTTATTTAAAATAACTCAACAAACAGAACAAGACGAGTGGCGGTGACAAAAACTTGAAAAGAGCTAGCTATTATGTCAAAGGAACAAAGGAAATCGGATTGACATTTACAGTGTATGGATCACCTTTTTTAGCCTTACGCCATGGCCTAATTGAGTCTGCTAATAATTAGATTTTATTTATTTTTGAACCACTGAATTATACGTTTTTTGTATTTATCCCAAAAACAGTAGATTTATCTTGATTTTTTGGAATACTGAACAAGATCTGGGCCTGTTAAGGAGCATGTCCTTTGATTACAATTAGCAATTTTCGTTCTGATAACATTACTATTGTATAAAAGTATACTTAAAAGCATTTAGTTCATTAGCTTAAGACATAAATTGGCCATCAAAACTCAAATATCTATAGTGAAATGTTAAAACAAATTATTTAGACAGGAAATTGTCATAGCCAGGAAAAGTATTGTTCACGGTTCGCTTTTTTCTCGTAGCAAAGTCGAATTACCTCATAATCACCACTACTTTTCTTAACCATTGTGATGCAAATTACATGTTAAACTAATTTGCAAGTTGACGAGCGTCAAAACAGAAGCATTTTCTACCATAGTACACTAGATACTCAGTGGGTTTCTTGTATGTATGACCAATGAATCTGCTAAACCTCGAAAAGGCTATTTAAATTAAACATACTTTTTTTTATTTATTTATTGAACTTTGAAGCACACCAAATACATGAATATTATTATTGCAATATTAAACAGCAGTTATTATGCAGTAGTTTTCAATTCTAATAATACCCATACATATGTGTCAAAGTGAGTAAGACTTTTACAGTTCAAGTGTTTCTATTCCTATAATGATCCTAAAAATACATATCACAACTGTGCCAAATTTAATTATTTTCAATCTTAACTTATTTCGAATCCCGTGATGTTTAAAAGTTATGTTTTGATAGGACCCAACATCAGTATCATGATACATAAAATCAAAACACAAAATGGAATATCAATAACTGAAATAGTACTTAAGCTTCGCTGTCCACAAATAAGATTGCAGACAGCGTAAGCGCTAACCACGTTACTCAGGCCAAAGAAAATGAAGATAAACAAGAATGCTGATGTCTAAGAAACGCGAGAGTCATTACCATAAATTACGTTAGATGGCGTTACAAGTTTCGCATTTAGTTCGCATGTAAAAATTTTTTTGAAATATGCAAAATATCGCATTATTATATTTTAGTTTGTCATGCTTACTAATATTTTAGTTCAAAATAAAACTACCTGTGATTATAAGAAGTCTAAAATACAATTTCGATTTTAGCTCGTTTTATTTAAAGATGGTTTGAACATCTCGATAAATAGCACGTTTGAACATCAGTTTTAATTGCAAACGTTTATACTAACATACGCTAGATGGCGCAAACTTGTTATTTTGAAAGGACGCAGTGTTATGACGTTTTCGATAAAATTATGCTCGTTCGTTGCCCAGAGTTAAATTAACTTTCGGGTCAGGGTTTTTTTGGACATTTTTATTTAGGTTTCAGAATTATATTTTCTGAAAACTTAAAATTCGTTTTCAATTTGTTTTAAGTTTTAAGATATTAAAAATAATAAATGAAATGATTCTAATTATAAAACGCAGACGTTTTAAAATACTGTAAGCATTATTTTTAAAAACCAATCATTGCATTACCATAAGCCATACACAGATTTAATAAATTGACGATTTGATTTGGGCACAAACAAACATATTGAATTAACCTGTAGATATAAAAGATAATAAATAAATAAATGTTTTCAGCATCACATACTTACATTGGTCTGATCCCAATTTGAATAACTATTTAAAGCATTCGTGTTTTGGAAACCAGGACCAACGAAGGAACCATTAACACCCAGACACGTGAAAATGTAGAAAAACACATTTTTTCTACATTGACCCGTCCGGGAATCGAACCCGGGACCTCGGAGCAGGCGACACCTTGAAAACCGGTGTGTACGCCACTCCGCCACAGAGGTCGTCAGAAGATATAAAGAACTAAATCAGTAGGTACTTACCAACTTTTACCTAGTTTAAGATTTCAAAAACATGTTTTATTTAGGTACTTTAACAGGTACCTACCTACATTGTTGTGTTGCATTATTAAAGTGACTCGTCATTTAGGTATCAAGGAGAAAGATTTATACCAGGAATACTATTAGTATTGAGGTTGGGAACAGTTAGTATTAAAAAGTTAAAATACTAAATTAAAACAATGTTGCGGCTTATGACTTTAGTGCGGCGCGATTTTAGACTTAATAACTATTGACACGACGACGGATTCAGATGAAATTATACAATGTGACGTTGCCAATTCGGCAAAGTTACAATGCGCATTGCGTTCTCCTACTGGTGCCATTATACCTATAAATACTTTAATTATACAACGTGTAACAGAATAAACGCACGATGAGAAAGTAGTTTGTTCAAAGTCAGTACTAAATCGAATCATATTTTAAATAAGTTTTTTTTCTCAAAAATATCTAAAATTAATTAAAATACAGTCACCTCTTTATGCACATAGAAATGACAAAGTTATATAAACAAACGAAAATAAAACCTAAGTCAAGGTAATAAGACTTTAAAATGTCAATTGAAAATTTGTTAAACAAAAGAAAGTACAGTCGACAGCACATCAAGTTAAACAGTTGAACTGCGATAACAGCTTGTATTACGTTAGGCATAAAGGCGGTCTCAAGATCAACATGTATAGTCTGATGTGTCGCCGTGTGTACATAACGCGTTCTAAATCCGTAAATTTATCTTTCATTTCAATGTATGTGTTCGCGTAAACTCAAGAAAACAGTAAAATAAAGTAAGCTTTATTTCAAGAGTATTAAGACTGACGAAAACAGCGGCATACACAATCGCACACAACAATAGGCACGTGCCAAAATACTATCATAGTTCCTTCATCCTTACGCTATCTCTTTTTCGCATACTCAGAACGGTGAGAAAGAGCGAGATAAAACTAGCGTGTCATCCGATCTCGGCAGTGCCCGGACATGGTCAACAAGGGGGTTATTAAGTGAATTCGAATCGACTTTGACCTCGGTCGGCGCCGTCTATCTCTTTCAGTTCACCGCTTACATCGAAAACAGAAACTAAGATGGTCGAATGTTAGACAAAGTGAAAACTATTTGCGTAACCCCTAAGCGCTTGCGGCGTAAACAAACTATCTCTCGTCATGCGCCGGTTGTAACTTGGGCATTTTTAATTTCAGTTGCTTGAACGAAAATGTGACTTTGAACAACTACAGTATAAAAAATTAAATCATTAGCTTAAATTATCTGATATAAAATTATGATTTATTTAATTCTCTAATACAAGGGGCGGCAAACCGCAGCACGCGGATGTCTTACATGCGGCCTATAATTTTTTTACAAATGAGTTCTAAATTCCAAATTAATTGCATGAACGAACCATGATGAGAACTTGAGTGCCATTCTTCGAATTGCAACTACAAATATGACACCTAACATACAAAAACTAGCCTGCATTTCGCGCGGGATCTCAGACATAACATTATTTATTACTAGCGGACCCGACAGACGTTGTCCTGTCTTAACTATGAATATTGATTTCGAATCGGTATAGTTAATAATTTAAAAAAAATCAGTAACTTAGTTTACAACTTTATTTTATCGACATGCAAATGCTAACGGCACTGGAAATTGTAACCGTTTGCAGCACGCTTGCTGTCAATGTTGTGTCAAACGCCATAATGATACATTTAAAAAGTTTAAATTGTCAAAAGGGCTAAGGTTACATTAAAAATAATTTAATATGGTGGTTACGTATTCTTAAATTTTCTAATTATCTGCGCAATTTTCTTATTTTTTTCTTTCATAAAACATTCTCCTTACAATAACAAACAAACAAAAAAGAGTTAGCGAAATCGGTCCAGCCGTTCCTTTATTTTAGCGGTTAAATTGGCAGCACTATTTGAAAGTCAATATGCTTAAAAATTAATTTGATATCATAAATCTACATAAAACATGCTATAAAATAGAATAAACAACATAAAAACACTGTCCCACGAATTTGCATGTAGTGGAATTCCACTATAACGTGACGGGCTAATTTTTCAACTTCCTCTACGAATTTTACAAAATAATGTTATTCTTTTGATAACGGCTACATTCCCAAATCCACTAAAGCTAGTGTGAGCGTCATCAGTGTAAAAAAATACGAAGTGTGAAGCGGTTGAGTTACGCTGGCACCAAAACCATCATTCCGCATACGTGACACAAATTTTTCAAGTAAATAGTAAGTACTTTTTTATTACTAAAATATTTTTTTCTAATACTGTAATATCTATAGAATGCGAAAAGGTTTGGACTGATCATCTAATTGCATTTCTTAACGATGAAAAGTATTTCTAGAATTTTTATGCATTCATTCGTCACATCCATATCGTCACGTTACGTATATGCGGATCGCAAAAAGTGACGATTGGAATTGTTACACGCATAATTCACACCTACGGTTTTTAAGTTGAAATTATGACAATGGCAGCACAGGCTAGTAAATGAATTTTAAGAACAAATTTCCAGAATGTATTATTGAATTAAACTAAAATAAATAACTTGTGTTTTAGACGTAAAAACGTAAGTTATTTATTTTAGTTTATGTACCGAATTATTTTAAAAATATGGAGTTCCGAATCTTTAACAGAGCATAACAGATCCGCGAAAAAACATCGAAGAAAATATGAACACATTCCACAGATCAGCTGACCGAGTTTCTATGAGAGGTTTAATATTTTTTCTTTGATTTTTGCTTTTTTTCTGGTGGAATTGTAGTCTGTTAGAGATTCTGATTTCCATTATAAGAGGTTATTGGTGATTTTGATATAACCCTCTTGTGTCTTTAGGTATCAAACAAAACTGTCAAAAACATATAGCATGAATATAATTTGGTTTGCTTTGTGCTTTCGTGTGAATATGAATATTATAATGTTTGTTTCATAGATGTGCTTATTGCTTGAGCTTGAATGCACATGAATAAATAGCATTTTTTTGCAGAAAACTATGGTTTAAAGCAGTAGAAACGATACAGAGACAAGGTGAAACAAAAGCCGAAAAAATATAAAGCGCAGAAATAGACGATAATATATACTATATTATCCCGCGATAAATGTAACGTTATGTTATAAATGATTACTCTCTAAATTTTTATTCAAAATAAAATTAAAATGAATACGTGAGAGTATTTCATAATATTTATCTGCGATGTACAACCTACCTTACTTTACTTTTTCTCTCTATCTATAGTCTCAATATTTTGTGAGACAATATTCCACGTATATAATATAACTTATTTTTGCTATAAATTTGTCATATTTAAAAATTATATAATATGACTTAAGGAATGCCGCATACATTGTAAAATGAAAAATAAGGAATGGTTTGTACCGAAAAGTGACGAATTGGATCAATTTAACAAAATATCGTTGTAGTTTAAATGGTGTTATTTTATGTGATAGTGATTTTAGAATGATAGCTTTAGTTTTCACTTGTTTATTCAAATCTTACGATCACCTTTATAATTTAACAGCCTAAAACATTTCGTGACGTTGCGGAACTTTGAATGATACACATAACACAACAATAGCAATTTATTTAATTTTTTTAAATATTTCCTATAACATGCATATATTTATGTATTCTACGTTTATCTCTTCTCATATCTAAGTTAATTGTAGACTAAATTAACGTTATTGTATTTCGTCACTTCCGCTGCGTAACACAGCAACTGAAATTAAAAATGCCCAACTATCAGTGTGTAAAATAATTAGTTCGCGATGGCTTTTCGGTATTCAAATCTACTGCAGATTGACACACACAGACACCGAAATGGTGAGAACATTGGCAGTATGTGATGACAATGTGGCTCTTGCGTGCAGAAATCCTTTCAGCAAGTTATATAAAAGAAAGAAAGGAAAATAAAAGTGTGAGACAGGTAAATGATATAGATGACGATAGCATGAACACTTTAACTAAAAAGGTTTTAATTTCTTTATTCAATAAATTACCTCTGTTAATAACCATCTAATTCTATGTTGATTTAGACTTACATCACATAAAATATTAAAAAATAATTAGAAAAATACGAAACCGACCAAAACTCAAACGCATTCACTCTACTTCGAGCGCGCTAAACATCATTGAATTCGCCGAGTAATTCATCTGCGCAGTGGAAACTTATTCTATTATCTATTCTTTAGTCACGTGTCTTACCTTTTAAAATCCCGACCCGCGCCCCACACCCGGCCCTTCGGACTTCTACCATAGGAATTAGGATCGCTTTTTGCATATTCAGTCACTCGAGGGGCGGGCGACGCAGCTCGGCCGCACGTCTCCCGCGCCGCATCCCGCTACCGTTTTACTACACTTACTAAGAATAATACGCATGCGCACTAATGTTTTCAAAATTTATGATTTTTAATGGAAATTCCAAAATTTATAAAATCGGGTGTATTTCACTAATACACACACTTATAGCAATTGCTTTTGGTTAAACAAATTACACAGTAAATTTTTCCACTCGGTAAAAAAAGTCACCCAGTATATGATTAAATATGTATACTGTTATATTCAGTACCAAACACAAAATAACCTAAATGAAATCAAGTTGACAATTAATTGTTAAAATAACTTCTGTTACTTTCTTTCTTCCTTTCTATAGTCGGAATGCTATTACAATATACTCCCTGACTAGTTTTTTCGTTAGCTTGGCTTAAATATTTAAAAATCTCAAAATACATGGTATTAATTTTAAGAATTCTATTATTTCACAAAATAATTTGTTTCACATAAAAAACATCTCTAAGTAGGTATATCTTGTCAAAATAATTCAACAAACTAATTTAAAATAAATAGTTTTTTTGATAAATTGTAAACGTACCTTCAACATTTTGGAAAAATGTAAAACCAAAAATTATGTTATTATTATTATTATGTTGGTCATTTTCCAATCACGGGACTATGGAGTCCCAGACCTTTGGAAGGCATACGGGCGGTCGAAAAGAAAGACGCGGAACCCGGAATAAAATATGCGCGCGTCTCGCGTTGACTCGAGTTCGCCCGCGGCGCAGCGGGGCCTCTTGTTTGGTGCGCTTGCGTCTTGGCCGCGGGGCCTGGAGCTGCGGAGTCCGGACGCGGGGCTAGCTTTTGCTTCGGGGGCGTCCATAAATTACGTGAGGTGTTTTTTTTAATTTTCTGTCCCTCTCTCCCCCCCTGGTGAGATATCGTGAGATTTTATTCAACCCCCTCCCCCATCCCCCAATCTCACGTGAGATTTTTCAAAATTTGGGTTTCTTACGTAAACTTGAATGAAATTATTTTCTTTCGAACGAATTAGTTTAAATTAATTAATTATTTTCGTATTACGATTACGCTTAAGATTAAATCTTAAGCATGTATATGTACAATCTGGATTAAATGGACCATAATAGTATTTTTTTTTTGTTTCAACCAGAAAAAAAATTGCGTGATATTTGCCGAGACCCCCCCTCTCTCCAACGTAAGATTAGATGAGATTTGTTTCGACCCCCTCCCCCCCTTAAACATCTCACGTAATTTATGGACTCCCCCTTCTCATCGAGAGAAGGCACCCGATAAAACCTAAAGACGCACGGAGTGTCACTAGCATGTACTCATAAAAGGTCGCGCTATTCTAGAATGCAATCAGCGTGGAACAGAGTTCTGTAAGTAGTTATTTTTCAGAGAACTACTAGCGAAGGGGTGCTTAAACCCTCCTTTTTCTGGCTCGCGGTGTATCAATTTTTAAAGTATTAAAGTATTAATGTCGTTGTATCATCATCATAATAACTAAACTACAATAAAAAAAAAACACTCGTTTAGGAGCTACGCTATCACATACTGATAATGTAAACATATACCCGTCAAGCTAATAACCCCCCTTGGTAGGGTTAAATAAACTGAAAAAAGTGTAAAATAAATAAATTAGGCACATTAAAATGTATAATGTGTATATTAATTTGCATTGTTTAAATCCGATTTGAATACTCATATTTATCAGGAATTTAGGACGTTCGAACCATTAGGCCAAACGGGCTCTTATAATGTCGACGAATTTTAGTGTCTATTGGTACTTGTGACACAATTAATTTGGATGTCATTTCATGAAAATTCGTCCTAATGCTGTTCAACGCCATCTCGTGACTCGCATTTCATATTATCTTGTTAGGTGTTGGAGCTGTATCAACTTTTCGTTAGATGGCACCGGATATTTCACACTTCAACGTGAACACAAACTCCATCTATTACTATTAAGTCGAACCTGGAGGTACGAGCGAAGATAATAAGTTTTACGCGAGTTTTTTCATTTGTATGACATTAGCATTCTTGTTTATCTTTATTTTCTTTGCTCAGGCTAAGCCTAATACTTTCGATTGCCCATAGCTACAGGTGCAACGGTGTGTAATTCATAATTTATCAATGCGCTACTCTCTCGCTAGTATTGCGCATACTGAATGTATTTGCACTATGATCTTACTTAAGTACGGTTGTCATGAATTACGTATGTTTTTAAAGACGCAAGAGTATCCGGTAATCAGCGTCATGTTTAAATTAAGACTTCTTTGAGAACATGCTCTTCTGATCTTTTATTCAAATGATTTATGCACATGGTAAACACTTATTTAAATGGACATGTAAATATAAATATAAGAAAGCCGTTGCTTCGAATTTTAACCTTAAATTATAAATTTTACTGAAAATGTTGCACACTGAAAGTTGTAGGCACTCGGTTAGATAACTTTCGATTTTGTTTGTAATCTTCTTCTTTTCGGATGATATATCCGACTATCAAAGTTTTTCAAACCATGGCACCTATCCTATTAGTCCGTTATAACTGGTTTTTGTGACTTCCATTTAGCGACAAAAGACGGTACTATAACATTTTCCAAACCCTTGCTTGGATCTTTTTTTTTCAAACCATGGCACCTATAGTCTGTTATAACTGGTTTTTGTGACTTCCATTTAGCGACAAAAGACGGGACTATAACATTTTCCAAACCCTTGCTTGGATTTTTTTTTCAAACCATGGCACCTATAGTCTGTTACAACTGGTTTTTGTGACTTCTATCTAGCGACAAAAGACGGGACTATAACATTTTCCAAACCCTTGCTTGGATCTTTTTTTTCAAACAATGGCACCTATAGTCTGTTATAACTGGTTTTTGTGACTTCCATTTAGCGACAAAAGACGGGACTATAACATTTTCCAAACCCTTGCTTGGATCTTTTTTTCAAACCATGGCACCTATAGTCTGTTATAACTGGTTTTTGTGACTTCCATCTAGCGACAAAATACGGGACTATAACATTTTCCAAACCCTTGCTTAGATCTTTTCTTAGGCTGTCCATACCGGGATTCTTATTCGTACCACTACAGTCAACCCTATCCTTTCTAATATTACTGATTTTAATAAAGCAACGTCGACGATGTCTCAGGCGGGACTCGAACCCTCGGATGCCGGGCGCGGCGTATTAAGCTTGAAAAATTCGGTTCGAGTCCCGCCTGAGACATAATTTTTCAAGTGTAAATTCTAATATTACATATGATTGCAATTAAGTTGCCAAAATATCATATAACGTCATTTCTGTTGAAAATTGTTATGAATTTTTATTTTCACCAGTTTTTCTGGATCACAGCGTTTCAAAGCAGGATTTATTATCAATATAAGTCCATATCAGAACTGTTGGACAAAGCTTTCTCAAAAAACAGGATGCCTGCTGCCTGTCTTTTTTTATTCGCGAATTATAACACCCACTGAAAAGACATAGCATTAGCAGTTGAATATTTAACTTGCCTTCTATCAAATTTAAATCATGAGGTGTCAACACACATTGGATTTTCTAAATTTATTCCATCATTTTCAAATAGAATTCCTCGCGCAATCATAAAACGAAAAACTCCCAAGATGGCTGTTCATTTGAAAGTACTATGGCTAGTAAATATTCAGCGGAAGTAACTCACGAACGACTGATATAGAGGAAGCCTATGTTTTATACAATGGACCATGATTGAATACGTATAACGAGATACGAGCACAATGCCAGGCGCGAGGCAAGTCTGGAACTGAGACAATATGAAATGGCTAAGTGGTTTATGTAACCCCATGTCATGTTTTGGCGGGTGCTCTGTGCTCGACGTTTCTCCTAATTTTGTATTCATATTCAACTGAGAATTTTGTTGGGAAATAGCTTTTGTTTTACATCGCTACTGTTATTTGTAATGTTAATAGAGATTTCCTATTGTACATTCATATAAAATAAAAATTATAAAGCTGAAGAGTTTGTTTGTTTGTTTGAACGTGCTAATCTCGGAAAGTACATGTTCGAATTGAAAAAATATTTTTGTGTTGGATAGTCCGTTTATCGAGGAAGGCTTTAGGCTATATAACATCACTAGGCCGCTAGGAGCGAAGCATTAGTGAAAAATGTTGCAAAAATAATCGCAATCATAATAACAGAAATTGACGCGGACGAAGTCGCGGGCAACAGCTAGTATAAAATAAAAACATCGATATTAATGAGAACTAGATACACAATCCGATATAAAAAAGGCACCTGAAACTGTCCTCATTTGCCTCATTGACTTTGATTTTTTTTCACTGTCAACTTTATTATCCGGCCATATTATGTCAGCATGCAATAGTACGATATTTATGTCATGTTGTACTAAAACTGCACCCTTATGTCAAACGGGTACACATTTAGTAAGGATCTGTTACACGGCTAACAGATCCCTCTGCGGTGGTAGGCTTCGTAAGAGGCCGCCTGGATGCTACCCTCCTGCCGGACACCAGCGCCAAAGAGTTTTTTCTGTGTTCCGCTGGTGTGAGAGAGAACCTGTACCTCTGGGTAAGCTCGCTCAATCTTAGGCTACTTCTTAACCGTATAGTTAAGTATGTAGTCAAGAGCAAGCCCATTTATTTAAAAAATACGATACTTTTTTGACGCTAATTGTGTATCTAGTTTTATACAGGGTGTTAGATAATGGTATAACAAGCCGAAACCAGCCAGCCTATTTTAACACTAGCTGTTGCCCGCGACTTCGTACGCGTCAATTTCTGTTATTATGATCGCGATTATTTTCGCAACATTTTTCACTGATGCTTCGCTCCTATTGGTTGCAGCGTTATAGCGTGATGTTATAAGCCTAAAGCCTTCCTCAATAAATGGACTAAGTATCCATCACAAAAATAATTTGCAAATTCGAACCAGTACTTTCTGAGATTAGCGCGTTCAAACCAACCAAACAAACAAACTCTTCAGCTTTATAATATTAGTATAGATGTATATAAATACTATAGTGAAGTCAGAAATTTTATACCATTTTAATTATTTTTATTTTTATACAAACTAAAATTTGTATGAAAAATTTTTTCTCAAAAATAATGATATCAAAATCTGACTTCACCGTTGTATTTATATGCAATTACTCGTATATTAACATAAACTAGATTTTGCTTGTATACCCTTTACCTAACAGCCTGTATATAACATCAATGAATGAAAACTAAATTTTGAGTCCACCAATGCTGAAGGAATCACCGGCATTCATTCGTCGAATCAAAATTGTTGGTTGCTGATCAAATAGTTCGTTTCTCGCTTTACATATTACTAGATGTTCCCCGCGACTTCGTCCGCGTCAATTTCCGTTATTATGATCGCGATTATTATTGCAACATTTTTCACTCATGCTTCGCTCCTATTGGTCACAGCGTGATGTTATATAGCCTAAAGCCTTCCTCGATAAATGGACTATCCAACACAAAAAGAATTTTTTAAATCGGACCGGTACTTCCTGAGATTAGCGCGTTCAAACAAACAAACAAACAAACAAACAAACAAACTCTTCAGCTTTATAATATTAGTATAGATAACATTTTTGTAAAGTAACTATTCGTTTAGCATCTATGCTTTCGGCGGAATGTCCATGTACCTAGATGTAGCCGCTTCACTCCGTACACGTGTGCACTTAGCATTCAAACAAAGCATATATCAGTCTAGTCCATTACATAAAGTCTCTTGAAATTAACCATATTATATCCTGAACAATATTGTGTGCGAGTTAACGATGTTGCGCAACAAGGGGTAGCGGACAGCGCCACCTAACGGAAATAGAAAGTATGCAAATGTCGCAGCAGAGCGGCGAGGCGGGCTGTCGCGCGCTGGACGCTTCCTGGTGCAAATTGATAACTACTATCCCAGTGGCATATGCGAAAATGTTTAAGAAATTAAACAAAGTAACGGCCTAATTTCATCCCAATGCAGAGCAAAAGCCTTCATCATGGAATTCAAGTTAGTACTTACCTACAGGCATTATCACGACGCTTGCACGTTCAAAACCACCGCACCCAAATGCTGGTTGGTAATCACAAACACGAGCAAAGTTCGAAAATTTAAAATTCTATTTGTTTTTGTATTTTTACATTTCTGATACTTATCTGAATAGATATTCTGCTATTCGGGGCGGTGACAAATTCAACAAATCTTTAAACGCAACATAGATTCCAAAATTTAAAAAACCTGCAGGCTTACTCTTGACAAGTTCGAGTTACGATCAAAATCGAATCGACGTCGAGAATCAGTGATTTGGTACTCTGAAAAGTGAACCTAAACCTTTGAGTCGATGGTGATTACGTTATCAACCGAAAATGGTTAACGGATCGCCATTTTAGATCGATCTTGACTTGATTTTGATTTCGATTCGATTGAGTTTGTTCAGATTTTGGCTAGGTCGAATCGAGATCGAACTTAAATCAAATTCAAGAGTAAGGGGGCAGGTCTTGGCAGCTCAATTAGCAAGAGCAATCGCCTGTAAAGGAGAAAGTTGTAGGATAGATTTTATTTTCAAGGAATGTAATTTTCAAAAAACCTGTACGGTATGCTATCATCCCACTGCAGGGTAAAGGCCTTCATCATTGAATTCAAGTAACCATAGCAATTATTCATACAGGCATAGGTTTGCAAGACAGGCAATGGGAACTACCGTTTCTTTGCTCACCAGTTGGCGCCACTGTACACTGAGGTCCGGAGGTATAGCTGTAAAAGGCGATCGGCGCCGAAACAAAGTGTTAAATCTTGAATCTAATTAAAGTTTATTATTTATAAATAACTATCTTGATATCAACAATCTAACTTTGGAAATAGTTGCTCTTTGAGGCCGCCTATTTTTGCGCTTTTTCTTAATTCCGCTTTTAAAGCCTTCACATTAATCGCCAAATAATCCATATTTGCGATAATTTTACGAAGGAGATCACTTTCCAGCAGGTAAATTAAAGAAATTATAATTTATGTAACGAAGCCCGCTAAAACCAGTTAAAAGTGCATGTTATTGGACCTCACGCGACACAAGCGCCTCTAGTGGCAAATTCACTAGCGATAGACCCCATTGCCAGAATATATCATTTGCTATGCATCATTGCTATGGCAACCACCCAAATGCGGGTTGGTGATCTAAAACTTTAAACAACAAACCAACATTTAAATGCAAATTAAATGGTCCTAGCATTCGCACGGACCAATTAAAGTAACAATAAGATAAGGTTGAGGATTAAACCTATCAATTAACAGTGGAAGAAACGCCTAGAGCACTTCCTAGCTCGCCCTAAACGGAGCAGACAAATTGTATCAGTTGTGTATATTTATTGCTGTTGAATTTAGATTTGTAAGGCGTGATTATGATCATCACTCTCCGCTGAATAGAAACCTACACACCTTTCTGCAGAAAATCAGTAATAAGATTCAGAAAGATTTCGTTGTTTTACGAAAGTAAAAAGTATAAAAGAACGAAGAACTTCTTTTTAATTTTTAACAAAAATATTGTAGCGACGAAAAGCATGTAATTTAACGCCTATTTAAGTCGGATCATGACGGATGCCAGAGAATTCTTGATTAGCACCGACTCAAAATCGGTGACCTTTATAACCCTTTTAGTTAGCAAGCAATCTTGTTAATCTCGCCTGCTCCGAGATCCCGGATTTCCAGAAGGTCAATGTCGAAAAAAATATTATTCTATTTATTCTCTGGTCTTGGTGTTTTTAAATCTTCAAAACAAGTTCTTTAAATAATAAATTTGTTGTCAGGTCGTTTTATTTTTATTTTTTTCTCTTTTTGTACCTGCGTTTGTTTTATATTATATTCTCAATACATAAAATTCGTCAAACATCATTAGCGTTAAATTTTATTTGACTATAGGGTTCAATAAAATAATATCCGCTCCGCTGTCGGTCGTAACTTACGGAACCACCTGTTAATCCCATTGAAGAGGGATTAGAATGAGACAAGTAAACAAACAAACAGCTGTTACAGGGCTGTCATCAAACACAATTGCTACAGTGAATTGCAGATAAGTATTCTGCAGAAAGTGCAATTAATTTATCTGTATCTGTATTGTTCGTTATAAACGGTGTTATTGTTACTCTCTTAGGAATACAATACACAAATAAATAATAAGGGTACGACACATGATATTAATTTAAAAAAAACACAACACTAAGCTAAGGACAAGATTTAATGGCTCCTATTTTTCATCTGACAAATCGTTCGTCGGTAAAATTCGTCAAAAAGATATAGGGCTGAGAACCAAGGTATATCAACATAGCACACAGGATCAGCAAGCTAAAGTGGTAGTGGGAGAGGGGGGGGGATCTGTCACAAACAATGGCGCCGTTGGGGCAAACGAGTTTTTGAGCAGAGACCTGACTCGGCAAGCGTAGCGTAGGAGTACTAGTCAGGTTAATAGAAAATTGCAAAAGGTCGCCGATCGAGGCTGGATGCGACAATCTGAAAACAGACAGACAGGGTCTATGTCCAGCAGCGGACTGCTCTAGGCCGTTGGTGACGATTATGATAAAAATATGAGGCTATCAATTGCGTGTATACCTACTTAAGGGGGGTTTTTTTTTGGAGGATGATGATTTTGATGATTTTTGTTTTCCTAACCATAATTGCCAGTATGCCATTTCTACCATTCCATAACATATTTTCTGTTAAAACGACTTCGTCATAATTTACTTATAGTAATCACTATAACAGGAATAACATCAATCAATGTGGACGTCTTGACTTGAGGCTATATACTTGTCACCTGCGAAAGATATGGAGCCAATGTCAACCCTAATTACGTAAAACACGTTACGATTCCCGCGCGCAGAATGAACGAATCAGTCCGAGCTTTTGTTCTGTTTCGTAACTGAAACGCCGCTAAAATAACCGTAATGAGTACACAACTGTCATCTAAGAAAAAAAAACAAGGATACAAGAAGCAGGGAACATTACAAACGTACATACTAGCGTTTTGCGCACATCTCTGCCCGCGTGAAATAAAGACCTACAGCTTATACCGCGCAAGGGGCGGTAAATTGTGCCCAGCTGTAGGATACAAAAACGCCCATAACATTTTTAAAGGTATAATCTCTATTTTGGTAATTTTATCAAAATTAGTTAAGAAGATAGGTGTTAGAGCGTAACTGACAGATAGACAGGATTTATCTACTTTCGCATTAAAATATTAGATAAAAGTAAAAAAAAAATTGACAGGTCGTTTATTATAAAGTCTTATTGATATAAATGTGGTCTAAAGCTTACAATTTTGAGTTTAGTTTGTGATCTGATCAAGGTTAATTTATTTTATGAAGCAAAGCATAGAGTTTCTTCTCCTACTTTTAAATACAAGTTAAAATTAATGTTAAAAGAGCCAATGTACGAAACGGCCGTTAACAACGCCAAGGATTAGTTTTTGTAGCTATTTTTTGCAATCTAAATTATGCCTCATGTTACCATTAAGTCCACTTATCATGTGTAAGTCTAAATTGATACAACGTTTTGCATAGTTAATTGATCTGTTTAAGTAATAAGTTAACCAATTAATTTTTTGTTGTTACAATCCTTATAATCAACAGAATTAAAAATATTTATATACATAAACTGGCTGTTGCCCGCGACTTCATACGCGTGGAATTTTGAATTTAAAACTCTGTATTAAAATTATCCCACGGGAACAGTCCCTTTTCCCGGGATAAAAATAAGCCTATATGTTATACCAGCCAATAAAGTAACACCGTGCCAAATTGCAATCAGATCCGTTGGGTCGTTCAGCCTGAAAGAGCAACAAACATCCAGACATACATACTCACAAACTTACAAGTTTATAATATTAGTAGGATTATACAAAGCCGTTAAAAATGTGACTTTATACTTACAATCAGTTAAAATCAGTCAGTTAAAATCAGTTTTATTTCTGCAAATAGGCCCCTGGAGGCGCTTTTACACGTCCCAATATTTAACCTACCACTGCTTCAGGACAAATGTGGGCTAGTGCCGAGAAGAAGCAGCGCAAGAAGCCTCTTTTTAAATAAACATGTTTACATAAGATATATGCCAGTGCGAGCTGATACAATTTAAAGCCAAACGTTCCTATCATTTATATAATCATCAATAGTGTAATAGCCCTTTTTCATTAAAACAACTTTGATATATGATTTGAATTTATGTACAGGGAGGTCAGCAATTGACAGTGGTAATTTGTTGAAAATACGGATACAATTTCCCATGAACGAATTACCTACTTTTCGCAGTCTGAATCCTGGAACGGCAAGTTTATCTTTATTTCGGCTATTGAAATTGTGTACGTCACTATTTTTGACAAAAAATTCGAGGTTTTTACGGACGTACATAATGTTTTCGAAAATGTATTGAGATGCAACTGTTAGTATGTTGATCTCTTTGAATAGCTCTCTTAGAGAGTCACGGGGTCTAAGGCCGTAAATAGCCCGCACAGCACGTTTTTGCAATATAAAAATAGACTCAATATCTGCCGCTGAGCCCCATAACAAAATTCCGTATGACATTATACTGTGAAAGTAGCTAAAATATACTAATCTTGCCGTTCCAACATCAGTCAATTGTCTTATCTTTCGCACAGCATAAGCAGCAGAACTAAGTCTTCCAGACAGAGACCTGATATGAGCACCCCATTGCAGTCGAGAGTCTACAGTTATACCTAAAAAGGTAGAGGAGTCTACTGTGTCTAATGGCTCATCTTTTACAATAACATTTGTGGCGGAAAACCTTACATTAGGCAAAGTAAATTTAACACATTTTGTTTTTCTTGCATTAAGCAAAAGATTATTCGTAGCAAACCAATGCAATAATTTAGAGAGGGTATTGTTAACATTAATGAGTGCCATGTTTTAATAATGCGCCGAAATTAGAAACCATTTTTTGGCAGTTCAAAATAAATGTGCGCTGTGTTCTGTTAATTCTCATCAACATCTTTAACAGCCTATATCCACTGCTGGACACAGAACTTTCCAAAAGGAGGCTTTAGCCATTATCGCCACGCTTGGCACGCGGGTTGGCCATCGCAGTTTGGCCAATAGTAGAAAGAAGACTATACTGTCCCTCTTCTCCTCGCAGTACTCCTTTAGTCAACTCTTACTACACCCGTAGGAAGGGAAAGGAAATAATATAATATATATGTATGGTAGATAGTACGAGTATTCGAATCGCCATACCCGAAAAACAGTGTAGCAAAGTCATAAACCTTGAAACCGACAAGTTACTGCGTTAACGTCTCACAATACGCGTACACGAATAAGACGCTGACTGCAGCCGATGACCTTGAGCAATGAACACGCCAACAGATTTATTCGTCTTTGAATTTCTTTGGAACGCGCCACAGCTATCACTGTCGATTCTCGTAGGAGTGACAGAGAAAAAGCGCATGGAATAGAAGGGCCTAAGTGCCAAACAACAAAATTCGTTGTGCAATTTAAAATTGCCATTTTATTAAAAATCTAAATCAGCCATTTGCTTAAGCAACATGTAATATACAATATAGTAAAATTTTATTATCATTGTTATACGGACTGCTGAGAAAAATGGTAATTTATGTATTTTCAGAGGCTACTTTGAGATTTTTTCCTATCGAGAAAAGTTTTTAGAATCGTGTTTTGGAAACAGCCACCTGGTCGAAAATATGATCAATTACAATTACATAGAATTTGGCCAACAATACGAGCCATAGGCTTAAAGCAAAACAATCTTCATTGAGCTCAATTTGGCTCATGTCAGCGTCTCCATGTCGGCCATTTGTCAAGATACGTATCTGTATCAATTAGGCACGAAACCTTTGCTTTAGAAATTATGATACTGTGTTGTTTTGCAATTACATGTAGGTATGCTGCTTACACAACCTCCAGCCTGTTTCAGTATGAAGTTAAGTTTGTAGGTACGCCAACAAGTGCACCCTCTAGTTCCGTTAATTAAATAATTTATGAGTTCAAATGAAATTTAAAAAAAAATCCAAATGGTAGGGAATAGGTAAACTGACAATAAAAATAAAATCTACGGTTTCTCATTTTACTTAACTGTTTTATTATTCTTCTTGAACTTGATCCATCATAGAAAGTATACCACATAAAACTCTTTTGCTAAACACCAATTTCTTTTTAGATTATTCTAGTAACTCCGTGTTTCTAGAATAATACTTGTGTTTTTAACACGTCTATCCTCTTACTTCATTCTTTAAAATCATCAAGTCTCTAAACCTAACTAAAACCACGTGCATATAAAAGATAACCTGTAAACCGATTGAAATAAACACATGATCCTTAATACATCGTTACTTTTTGTTGGAAAAGAAAACTTTGCGTAGGTACTAAACACTCTTGGTGACATCAAATGCAGGCGCTTCCCACAAGAGTCTGTACTCAGAGAGGCAAGGGTTGTCAGTCCGCGTGACGGCAGTAATTGAAACCTGCGTCGGAGACTCAGAGTTAACAGGTCTCGCTAGTGCGAAATGAATAAACACCAAGAGAAATGTTGTTAATATTTACATTGCGGAATATACTCGTAATAACTTTTACCATAGCTTTTAGTGTAAAATTGGGATGAAGAGTTCAAAACAATAATCAAACATTAACATCGAAATTAAACTGAACCTTAACTGATTATTGATTTCTGTAACAATCGAATAAACATGATATAATATGACCTGATGAAACTAATACTAGCTAGACCTATAGACATAGACAAACCATTACCAAATGTAATTTTTATTGGGAAAGAAAACATTTGATGCAAGTGAACTACTTTATGCAATTTAGTGCCTGGAATTCCGGTTTGATAATTTCTGATCGTAATTTCAAAATTTCGGTAAAGTACATTACATAATATCTATTATGTTAAATCATACATCAGTTTTTAATGTATGACATTCTGCAAAAGTTTTTCTATGTCTTATATCAATTTAAAATTGTGATTCGAATTTACGGGATGGAGAGATTTTGATTTTGTGCACAGTCCCTTCAGTAGTTAGTTTTACAAAATGCAGTACCTACATCCAATCTTAGTCCCACGTCTTGTTTATGGTTCAACTTGTTGGCTTGTTGGTTTCAACTAATTCACATTTAATACAATTTCTGAGCATATTCTCTCAACGAACATAACATAAAATCACCAACTGGATTCGTGCTGGCCTGCCACCATCAACATTGTAGCAAGCCTAGTTTCCCGACTTCATTTGCAATTGAAAACTAGCGAACAGTGCTGTAAACTAAACACTATAATACAACGATAGGACCATTAGCGTCGCGTGACAATGCATACATAACGATTGGTTAGTGGTTTTCATTCACAGAAACGTAGAAAACATAAGATGCATAGCGCAGGGCATGGTGTTTACTTGACTGAGCGCAATGAATGATTCTTAGAAATGAAAGTAACTATACAGAAACAAAATACAAGAGGATTTGATACACTTGCACAGGGCAGTGGTGAGATGAGATATATTTTTACATAACCTAGCTTTACCCCCATTAGTCGAGTAGTTTAAGTATCAGGCCAAGATCTCGGGGTCCTAGGTTCAATACCCGGATCGTGAACAAGAGTTTCTAATATTTTAAACATTGCTCGGGTTTGTGATCAGCAACTCGCATTTGACAAGTTTAGTGTGATGATTATGCCTGCAATCAACAGTGCCGTGGTAAAGTAACAGCCTATAATCATCCTACTGCAGGGAAAAGGCCTTCATCATTGAATTCAAGTTACCAATGGAATGATGGGAACTGGCATAATCACCACGCTTGCCAAATGCGGGTTGGTGATCACAAACCCGAGCTACGTTCGAAAATTAGAAACTTTTTGTTGCCCGACCCGGGGATCGAACCTGGGACCCCGAGATCTTGGCCCGGTATTTAAACCACTAGACCAACGGGGTGTTAAATAAAATTTAATTACAAAGGTCTTTGCCTTGTAGTAGGATGATTGGGCCTCTGTTGATGATAGACACTCCCAAAACGTATTATAACTCAACATTTTCCGCACCAAAGAGCATTTTAAAGTTTACCCTACCTGGATCAGGACCTAGTGTAAGAAGAAATATACAGTGATAATAAAAAAATAAAAATAAAATAAAATAGTTTATTTCTTTAACTTTTTTTCATAATTATGCGATTGACCAGAACCAACCCAGGAGGCACGTTATAATGCCTGTAGTGGGAGGTTCCGCTCTTCCTGGATACAAATGGTTATGGTTAAAAATAATTAAAGAGTAGGTAGGTAACTACTACAAGACAAGACAGTAAACTATATAAAATAAAACAAAATGTGAATTAAGTGTGTATGTGTGTTTATGTATGTTTGTGTGTGTGTGTTCGCGCGCGCGCGTGTGTGTGCGCTTGAGTGTGTGTGTGTGTGTGCTCGTGTATGCATGCGTGCTAATAATAATTGCGTGAGTGTGTCTTATTAAAGAGTTAATTTAACTTCCTACAATGTATTTTTGATCAGCAAATCCTCAGTTTCATTGTATCCAAGTGTTACAAGTCCCTTGACCAACATACGAGTAGTTTTACAGTCGTAATATTTAAAGCTAATGGTTTGGTACTTGTCATTTAACACATAATAGAGGTAGGCAGAGTGAGCTTGGTACTGACGTCTTGCCATTAGGGTTTTACAAGACGGAACTGGAGCCACTTTACGCTGCCTTCTACTTACCTGAGAAGCGGGATTATATTTCGCTTCCATTTCTTAAAAAGCAATTGAAAACAAAACTGATACGAACTTTATATCTTACATAACTTATTGACAACACGAAACTAGTTTACGTTCGTTAATAACAAACAGCATATCACTTGATGTTATGACCACAAAATTTCCGCTGCGAAAGGGCATTCTCAATTAAAAGCTTATTCTGAAGTGAAATGCGTTTCGTAACCTAACACAATGAACTGCTCAAAATAAAGGTAAATGAGCGACGAACAACAATATCTCATTTCCCTGGCGATGGCGCTTCCCACGGCGCCTGCGCCTGCGCCGCGAAAACGTTGTGCAACAATGCTTAAGGGAAAGGTGAATGTGAAATTAATGTTATATTTATTAATTTACACGCGGCGAACTATCAAGATCTTATTCGCTGTAGTGTTACGAATATTAAGACGCGCGCAGATACAAAAGAGCAGACGACGCTTTCCGCTGTTGCATGAGCCATTTATCCGTCAGATTACGTTATAATTACAATATAATTGGTCTGAAGATCTTAATTGTAGACTCAAAAAAGCCTAGATAAAAAGGAGATCAATCTTCACACGGATATATGTTTTTAGTACTTTACTTACTTAACACATCTTCTTATGTTACAAAAGAAATCTTAAAAGGTAAAAGTAAATTTTTACTACAGAAAAAATAGGTTAAAAATGAAAAAACAACTTTGTTTTTTATTTTTAACAGACTATAAAGGAGGATGTAATATTTATTAACGCTCAACACAACCACCTGCAAGACAAGACAAGATTTAACTATTTTTTTTTTCATTTTAGCTCCCTTTAAATTTTAATACTCTAAAGGGTATTAAAACAGGGTTAAAAACACTAACAAGTATCCCGACTTTTCTTCAGTTTCAGTTCGGCGTTTAAAAAGCTACCAATTGTAAGTTGGATCAAACAAGAAATCAACGACAGTCATTATGACGACGATAACGGTGTTTTTACGGACGCTGCTGATTCTTTCCCGAAAAAACAACCATACATTTTAACTTCGTATAATTACTCGTAAATATAGTTTTACTGTTTTCTTAAGTTTACGCGAACACTATACATTGAAATAAAAGATATGTTCACAGTTCCCGTGACCATGAACGCTGTAAAGTTATAGTTATTTATGTGGGTACTATATTATATTATATTAGTATTTATTTATTTTTATACAATTGAGGTTACTAGGTAGACGTCCGTGTACTTTACTCAGCAGGGCACACTGAAAACCAGCGCCTACTCAGGCCATGGCACATGCTGAGTGAGGTCCTTTTAAAGTGGACGTTACGGACACGTAGTGGCACTGCTCGATATTCTTGTTGTTCTATGTTTTTAATTTTTTTTTTGTGTTATTTCATTATTATTTTTTACCAACTTCAGAAAAAAGGAGGAGGTTCTGTGTTTGTCTGTTTAAATCTTTTTTGAGTGCTACTATCTGTGTGTGATGTCCAAATTTTAATAAATGTATTTTCTTTCTTCTTTCTAAAGGGTTCGAAACGCCAGGTTAAAGCTGGGAACACATTATCGGACGCGGCTGATAGTCGCGACTCATAGGTACTCGTATCTAGGTAATGCATGTACACTAAGCTGTTCAAACTATCGGACGTAAGTCGTGGAAGTAACCTTGGGCTGACCTTCAGCTTTCGGACGTCCGACGGAAATCTGGCGCGCTGGATGTTTTTGTCAGGGAATAGGCGTCGGAACGCGTCTGCGAGCCACGTCCCAAAAGACTGCAAACTTATCAGCTGCGGCTGACAGCCGCGTCCGTCAGCCACGTCCGATAATTTGTTCCCAGCTTTAATCAAAAATAAACGCGTACTAAATCCGTAAATATATATTTCATTTCAAAAATATAGGTTTATCAAAATTTTGCGTGACATCATTTACAGCGAAGCAACAAAACAGCTAAAACTAGGATATCCGGTTTTGTGTGTACCTTCTGCCTAAAAGCAGTCCAGTAAACAAAATCTCTTTAATGTAACTATTTTGTAACAACTCCAATACGGCTCATGTCGTTTAGAAAATAACTTTTTCGTTGCGCAAGTAATGTGCGCGAACTGCGGCCAGTGTTACAGATTCGCTTATATTACAATAGCCACTTAACTGAATCATCAAGTAGGTAATTTACGTTAAATATTATTACGCTATCGTTTGTAACAGCGAATGCCAAGCATTATCATAGGTGGTATTTACGAATATGTATGTAGATATATAAATCCTTACTATTTCAAGGTATCGCCTGTTCCGAGGGTCCGGGTTCGATTCCCGGACGGTTCAAAGTAGAAAAAGTTTTTCGCGATAACATTCTGCTCAACAAATGTGCTGCCAAGTGGCGTCGCCAATTCGGATCTATCTATTAATACTTGTCATTACAAAATTTAACAAGTAATTAAACAGAAGATTCGACATATTTTGACCACTCTGACGATAATTATTGATAGACCACTTTAGACCAGAACCAGTGCCAGATTTACCATAGAAGCTGAAAAAGCTGAAGCTTAGGGCGGCACAATTAGAGGGGCGGCAAAATGGGCCCAAAAAAACTTAATTAGAGCAGTAAAAACAAAAAGTAAAAAAAAAGGAATTCATGTTACTGTGAACAGTGTATCTAATTTTAGAGGTCGGTAGGGGCGTAAAAGTGTGATTCCTGCACTAAACAAATCCCATATTTTACAACTTATATTAAATTCAAAAATAATATATTTGTAGAGATAATTTTGTTTACAACATACGTGATGACAGATTTGGTAAGTTTCCTTTACTGTCCACATATTGTTTCTATCGTCGTTTAGTGCTGCCACTGCCTATGATATTTTATGTAACTTCAATGGCTGCCACCTATAGAACCTGCACGTTCCCTTTTCCCTATATTTTAGATGGGGTGGGTATTATGACTTAAATTACATGATGAGTCGCTCGATTTGCCGCCCCCCTGGACGCCCACTTACGGCGGACCTGCACATTTCCACAAAAACATCTAATTTACAAAGTTTTTGTTCGCAAGCATGTTATAGAAACGCATTCTTACCCATGGTTACCCTTATAACATCTTTGTTCAATATAACTGATCCATGCATATTAGAAAACAAAGCTCTGAAAGCTTAGATCTTTAGAAGTTATACGTTACGGATATTAATGCGGTTTTCATAAATACCTATAGATAGAGATTCAATAAGAAGGAAGGTTTTAAAAATCAATTAACCCATAATATAAAATAACATTAAACTAACTACCATGAATCGAATACCATAAAAAAACAATAAAGTTTATGTAATTACTAGCCAAAAGTTTATAGTAAGATGATAATTTGACTATTCTTGTAAAACCCACATAAGCTACTGTCTGAATTCGGACAATTAACAAATTATAAAGACAGCGAAAGTAGTTTTCGCTTTCTAGCCTAAAATGCGAGCCATTAATCGGAATATTGAGTCGGTGCAACAGTGGGCGGAATCGATTCACGGCAATATCGATGTCCTCGGCTCGCCCACATATCGATTAAAGCCTCGCATTCATTAGGAGACAAAAAACCCAGGCCGGGAAGGGGCAACGCACGTGACAAAAGTCGCACACGACAATGTTGCCGTCAGCTACTTAACTATCGCAAGCACCACTCGACTTCTTGCCACACAGTAACAATACTCGTACTTAAAGATGTACTCTGATCTAGTTTTAACGAGATATTGCCTGAAAGCGCATTCTTTAACAATATATTAGGCTTCCAATGATAAAAATAGTAGATGTGTAGATGTTTAGAGTTCCAAGACAAATAAAAAGAAAAGTTAAACAGTTACGAGTGGTTACGATCAGTGTTGGTGATCAGAACCACTTCTGAATTTAAAATGTTTCGATTTTGAAACTCTCTAAACTAATGATGCATGGGATAGTCATTTGAATTTCCATTTAGTCTGAAAATTTGTTTAATGTGATAAAGAACTCTGGATTCGTTTTCCCTCGGCAACTATATCCTCAATAATCAGTTTAGTTTCAATTATTTCTTCTATCCCAATCCATTCCTGATCAGGGGGGTATAGTTTGTCATGATTCAGATGCTTTGATTCAAATAACGTTTGTATTGATCACTATCAAAACTGCGTAATTCTACGACATGGTTACTTAATTTTGGAAGATTATGGCAGGCACACCAGTAATATCGGAATGTGCAAGTTTCATCACGACGTTGTTGTACCCATGATGTTTTCCAGAACAAAAAAAAGTTGCTAAAAATGTACACACTTGCAACTAACGCTATTAAATTTTCTATCGATACAAGAATTTCAGTTTCAAACAAGTGTTTAATGAGCACGTTACTTTACATTGGCAGTTCTGAATACAGGAACCGGAAAGTTACAACAGACATTAGAATGTCCGAAACAGAGGCCTTACTCCGCGAACCTAAGTTCGTATATTCCACTCCATCTGCCTCTTTTACTCATGCCAATATCTTAAACGTGTGACAGAGACAGTTATATTCATATTTACGAGCATCCCGTTGCGTAGTAGGGCCTCAGAAAACAGACGTCTTGTCATAAAGTCGGTGCCGTGTAGCGGAAACGTGGGAAGTTTCAACAGTTCTGTACTCCCCATAAATAGACTGGACACTGTTTTATAATCCTCTGAAGTGAGACATTGTAACAGGTTAATCTGGTCGAAATGTTTATTAGAATAAACATTGCACAAGCGTGCAGACACAATTTTGCGTCAGTAATAAAATTGAAGACTTATGGATACATCAACCCAGAATTCCAACTGTTACGCGACTTCCTTTAAACGCATTCTAAAATGATTTGAAGTAGGTAGGTAGCTTTTCAGCACACCTAACTATATCTTATTAATTATATTGGCGAACTAAAAATATACAAAAAACTTTCCAATATGAGTTTCTGGTCCAATCTACTATGTTTTACTAAAAATATTCCTTATCCACACAATATCGGCTTACGATCAATAACGTAACCATCTTGAAGTCATGGAAAATTGTATATGGTAGGTATACTTTATTTTTTGTACTCGTAAATCATCATACACCTAAAAATCATTGAAGCAACTAATGATTTTAGGTTTTAGTATACCTTACACGGAGAAAATTAAGTTTTATTTTGTATTTCCCATGTTAATAACGACGAGAAGCTGTGCGTCGACTTGGTGATTTACCCTGAATGACAAGGAATCCGAACTTGAATTCTGTTTTACTATAAGTGGTAAACTGTTTTTCTCAATTGACTCGATCCTGTGTCAACACAAGGTCAATTCCTTAGATTTCATTGAGGTCTTGACAGCTGGGGTGTTTTTTATCTACTTGCTAAAAAAAAAATAGTTCATTCTCAGCATTACTGCTGATGACAACAAAGCCTTAGATACGATAAAATAACATTCTATTGTCAGTTCAAACTTTGAGAAGTAGTTTCTCTACAGCCTAACAGCTGAATAATAGCGTAAACGTCATAAACGTCATCTTCTTATCTCTACGCCAAGTTTCGCAAAGCGAGTTACGGTGTCACACATAAGTACAGTAGCTTGCATATTAAATTAAACATTTGATGTTGCAAAATCGAACCTATTTTCTATACATAAGGTTCCCCAGTGTTTGGGCTGATACGCTGACGTCTGTACCCACAAGGAAGAGGTCGGCAGTTCGGCACAGATACCACGTTCTAGGTATTCCTAAGAATATTGATATTGTGTAACACCACTTAACCATTGCATTGTCGAGGGGCAAGTGGACGGAATTCGACCACAGTTTTACATAACGCGTTTTTTATCAAATCACTTACAATAATGCACGATTTAACGTAACTGGGTTATCAATTTAGGTGTTATTAGTTTTGGGCGTATGGTGCGTGACTGCGCGGTGACAAAATTACTGGCAACATTGAGATTGAGAGTTGTTCTTTTTTATAACAATTGTTTTTTTTATTGGTATTCGTGCAGCGAAGGCGACATTTTGAGTTTGCGACGGTAAATAGCGGAACCCATCATATTATAGAGTACTAACAATTGCAATAAAAATAAACTAAATAAATAAAGAAAACACATTGTTCGCATTCTAAAGTAAATAACTATTAAATCACTTGTTTTGTGGAAACAGAAATAACGAAAGTACCACGAACGCCCAGACCCGAGAAAATATTCATTTTTTTGCTACAATACCTAAATTGTAACATTTTATATTGATTTAACTAATAAGGTAACCTCTTATAGACGGAATATGTCATAATCGCCACGCTTGGCAGGCGGGTTGGCGATCGCAGTTTGGCCAATGGTGAAGAGATGACGCTACTGCCCGTCTTTTCCTGGCAGTACTCCTTTAGTCGCCTCTTACGATACTCATTGGAAGGAAAGTGGTGGTGTTATTTTTAGGGTTCCGTACCCAAAGGGTAAAAACGGGACCCTATTACTAAGACTTTGCTGTCTGTCCGTTTGTCCATCGCTCTGTCACCAGGCTGTATCTCAAGAGCCGCGACAGCTAGACAGTTGAAATTTTCACAAATTACGTATTTCTGTTGCCGCAATACCAACAAATACTAAAACAACATAAAATAAATATTTAAGGGGAGCTCCCATACAAAAAACCCGTTTTTTTTGGCCTTTTTAGTACGGAACCCTTCGTGCGCGAGTCCGAATCGCACTTACGGCCGGTCCCAATAATCTATCTATCTTCAGTTTTGGCATATCGGAGATAGAAAACATCTTCTGTCTCTGATTTTGCCGTCCAGAGAAACAAAGACAAAAGTTGTTTTCTATCTCCGATATGCCAAAACCGAAGATAGATAGGTTATTGGGACCGGCCGTTAGCCGGTTATTTTAATGTGCCGACACCACATGACAAAAGGTTAAACACCGTGTATTTACTACCACTTATAAAACGATTCCCACGTCGTGTAACCATCATATACAACATCATGGCATTATTTATCTTATACTAGCTGTTGCCCGCGACTTCGTCCGCGTCAATTTCTGTTATTATGAACGCGATTATTTTTGCAACATTTTCCACTGATGCTTCGCTCCTATTGGTCGCAGCGTAATGTTATATAGCCTAAAGCCTTCCTCGATAAATGGACTATCTAACAAAAAATAATTTTTCAAATCGAACCAGTACTTCCGGAGATTAGCGCCTTCAAACAAACAAACAAACAAACTCTTCAGCTTTATAATATTAGTATAGATATAAAATTCTCGTATCACAATGTTAGTTACCTTACTCCTCCGAAACGGCTTTACTGATTTTTACCATATTTTATATGCATATTCAGTAGGTATGAGAATCGGCTACTATCTATTTTTCATACCCCTAACGGCCGGTCCCAATAACCTATCTATCTTCAGTTTTGGCATATCGGAGACAGAAAACAACTTCTGTCTTTGTTTCTCTGGACGGCAAAATCAGAGACAGAAGATGTTTTCTATCTCCGATATGCCAAAACTGAAGATAGATAGATTATTGGGACTGGCCGTAAGTGATAAGGGTTGTTCACCCTAAACATTTTTTTTTTAATTTTTGGACAAATTTTTCTATAATGTGGCATTAAAAATACATACAACCCTAAATTTTTACCCTTTCATCACCAACCCCTATTTTTTAATAGCCATTTTAGTAATTTAATCATTTTTATGGCAAAACAACGTTTGCCGGGTCAGCTAGTTTTATCATATATTTTTTAACAGTAAATATTGATTCAGACTTATGATTTTGAAACACGCTGTGACGCGCACGGAATATTTTGCTGCAGCTGGATCCCCGGTGAATGAACCTTACACAACTACGTCCGAGCGCATCACATGTGTTTCAAAATGAATTTTTGATTCAATATTTTATATTTTTTTTAAATCATTTGCATTGATAAAAAAATAACACTGCCAAGATGTTATACGTAATGGTCACATAAACGCGGGCTCTGTTTTTCAGGTGGTTCAAAAAGCACGGTGTATATCGAAACCTGCTACTTATTTGGACTATGGAAAACGTCCACAGAACAGTGTTTGGTTTGACAACGACGGTATGCTAAAGTACATAATTATCACCCACTAGTGGACTCGACAGACTTTGCCCTGTCTTAACTATGCATATTGATTACGAAATGGTATAATCAATGATATTTAAAAAGTATAGATAGGTTATGCCCTTACAAAACTATCGAAATATATGTGCCGCTTGCGAACAACTGCACACATGCGTAATTCTTATTTTGTCCTTGTCATACTCGTGAAAAGAACAATTACTTTCTCTTTCATGGATTTGAAATTTAGGGACGCGTATTGAGAGCGCATGTAACATATCTATTACTTTTGAAATATCATTGGGTATAATAAAAAAAAGTTACCAATTGTTTATTACTAGCGACACGGGTACAGGCGACAGACATGTTTTTTTTAATAATAAATATTTCAGACATGCCTCACTGGGCCACACTGAGCCATCTAGTCCCAAATTAAGCTACGAGTACTATTAAGTACCCTGTCGTATGGGGTACTAGACAACCGATAAACTTACTTATATGCTTTCTTTTTTTAAATACATACTTAAAATACATAGAAAACACCCAGACCAGTACAAACAGACATGTTCATGCACACAAATATTTGTACAGTGCGGGGATCGAACCCGCGACCCATGGCTCAGAAGCAGAGTTTACTACCGCTGATCCAAATGGTCGTCATATACGTCATATATACATATACATAATTATACTCATAATTAACCTCTTGCACATGTCACAAAACAAGGTTGTCAAAACTGCATTGCTTCACAGTGTAGTGTCGACACAAGAACGAAGACGTTACAATGACAAGTTCGCGTGATCACGAGAACACCTTTCTAATCATTTTTAAATAGGATTACGAGGAAATTGCGCTTTCCGTGAGGAATTTACAAACTGACAATTCGTTTATAAATTACTAGGTGAAAATGTTAAAGGTCACGCCAACGGTGTTATACGTCGATAAATGTACATGATTTAAAAAAATGATTTTTAACTAATTTCTAGTTTAGCTAGTGTAAATTGAAAACGCAATTCCTAGAATACAAATTTTCGACTGCCTAAAGTGGGAATCGAACCCACAACCTTGCCCTTAAAAAGCGACTGCTCTATCCATTGGGGTGTAGACGAATTTATTCAAGGCTTGACACTGTAATTATGCAAATTTCATAATTTACTAAATATCACGTAATTATTATAACATAATATTTTTAAGACTTGCTGTGTGGCCCAGGCCCCACAGGGCCATCTAGTCCCAAATTAAGCTTATAGGGTACTACTAGACAATTGATAAACTTACTCATATACTTTTTTTTTGTAAATATACTTATTATACTTACATAGAAAAACACCCAGACCGGTACAAACAGACATGTTCATGCAAACAAATATTTGTACTGTTCGGGGATCGAACCCGCGACCAATGGCTCACAAGCAGCGTTTACTAACACTGATCCAAATGGTCGTCATAATTACCTAACACTAAATTCAGTAAAGCCTTCAAATATGGCGGATAGTTAACGAATAGAAATACAAGTCTTCCTATTGCAGGAATTAAACCAGAAATCGCTAGTTTCTTAGCCTGATCCGCTCTCCAGACGTGTTCATCAAAACTCACGCGGAATTTATGTCTTACTAGAAAGCTATTAAATACATAATCGAGAGTCAAATGTATACTACCCCCTGGCGCTATCGTAACAACAACAAAACAAAACAAAACACGACCTTTGTTAGCTTTGTTATCGCTTGACATCGTATCACTTTCGTTTATAATTAGTTGTACACAACCCGTGTATACTCGGGAAAGCTATGAAATAACGACTTGTAACGGTGGAGATACATCGCTAACATTTAAGACTAAAGCCGGCATGCACTAAAGTTCAGATGTGTCAAACGAGGAAAAGATTATATGATACAACACATTTATAGTCAGCGGCTTCAAACGCTTAAACATTTTCTCATGAGACGTAAGTAAAAACATTCAAGTCCACAAGATAAATAAAACATGCAAGGAATGTAAGTGATTTGTTTTTAAACTAAATTACTAAAAAGTTAAAATTAATAGCTAGCCATTATTATGATCTAAGCATAACATGACCATGCTAAATATTTGTTAAAATTTACTCCAAAGTTGAAAGCATTATATGACATTCAAATGTGTTTTTAAAGGACATTGCCAGGGTTTGGCCCAAATGCTGCCCAGGTATTAATGCGACTAAATTGGGATCGTGGTATTATATTACTTAAAAAAAAATTAAGAAAAAAAATGGTCCCAGACAAAAAAAGAACAGGTCATGTTATTAGTGAATTTTATAACTTATACTATTACAGTACTATAAGTAATAGTCACTGCCACTGCTGTTACCAACTGATTACTTATGTTAATTAAAGTGTTTATTAATTGAAAAATATTACTGTTCCTGATTAATTATGTTAATTAATGTAATTATCGATTGATTAATAATATTGCTTCAAATTAATACATGTAAAACTATAGTAGTGGACGTTCTGTGGCTGATATAACGATGTGAAACTGAAGTAATAATTATTCAATAGTTGGTTTTTAATGTTAAACAAATTTTTCGTACATAATTAATTCACGAAAAACATTTTTTTTTTTCTTGATTCCTGGGATAGATTTTCGAGCGCTTTGGTTTACAGGTTAGGGTTGGCCTCAGGAACAAAATGCACAATGGCTTCATTCTGCGCAGCACTTGGGCCAACTTCCATACAAGGATTGGCAATGTATATAACCTAAAAATATATTATTATGTAACCTTATTTTATCTTTATTTCCCGTCCAATATAAAATAAAACTTTTTAAACGCGTATAAGTAAAATACCATCCCTAAGGTAGCTTTTGCATAACATATATTGAAACATCAGGCAAGTTATATCACATGGAAAACATACTATTATAAATCAAGCATCACAATCTTGTCCTAACATTTGTACGGCCGTGTCAGCCCGGAGGTCTATTACTCATTACCTCTTGATGTAAACACAATGGTCCAGAAGAAAGTCCGAGGACAAAGCACTGCATCGTTACGTATGTACTTTCATTGATATCAAATCAAATAAACAACCGACACACTAGATTGGATTTTCAACCATATCCGGAGGGCTTAAAGGTGTGAGGTGAAATTAATGAGGTATAAAAATGGTATTAGCAGTGATAATTAAAACTTTCGAGTGTCGTAACAGGTATCTCAATCCGATATTATCACCGCTATGAATGAACTTGATGGGAAATGCTGTAATGAATCGCACAGGCAATTACGGTGCAACAATTAAAATGAAATGATACGTATAATAAATAATAAGGTAATGAGTAATGACAAAAATTGTCTAGATGAATAAAAATAAACACAATAAGTCAAAAACGTTAGTTTGTAGTTTCAAATCTATAGCTGGCAGTTAATCTAGCATTTTTTTAGGCTCTGGCTACAGATCTATCTAAGTTATCAGAATAAGTCATCGTTAGCTGCATATTCACTTACTGACAGATGACACATTAAGTATCTAAATGAGCGTACATAAAAAATGTAAAAGATTTTTCACACTTTAAATTGATATTATAAATTCGTTAGGAGATTAAAAATGAACTGGTTGTAATAATAATCCATTAATAGAGTCACTCATAGTAGGTATCTTTCTATAGCATAGTAAAGTTGTAAAACATATAACTGTTGTGTAAAATTCATAAATGTACACTCGACAGCACATCAAGTTAAACAGTTGAACTGCGATAACAGCTTTTATTACGTAGGGCATAAAGGCGGTCTCAAGGTCAACATGTATAGTCTGATGTGCCGCCGTGTGTACATTCCCGAATAGGAAACCATATCTTTCTCGAAAAACATTTCAAACATAATCGCACACTCAAATAGCGAATGTTCAATGACGGCGACCGGCGCACGCGCACCATTACGCACAAACTGCACAATAGGGACTGTAACAACCAATCGAAAGCACACAACCGAAATGTTAACAGTTAAATAACTGTCGGTTACTTTCCAACTTAGTTTTGACAGTAGAACATTTTTTTTTTATAACATCAATTTAATATGGGTGCTCGCAAAAGCTTTCCCATTAAGTACTTTAATCTATTACAAACAGTAAGGAAAACATTGCCGGCTTTTGTTAGACTAGATGATCGGACAGAAGAAAGTTTGATAGTAATAAAATTGTTTAAAGTACTTAGTGGGTAGCGTAGGTAGATACTTTTACCTGTCGACTAGTGGTATGGATGGACAGCATCCTAAGTTAAGTACCATGTCTAGACAACAGTTCGTATACACTTCTTGGAAATCTTTTGCAAACTGACGAAATTGTTAATTAGACATGGTACTAAAGTGTGGAACAACATACTCTCTGAAAAGAGTGCCAATTTCCACTATCGGACGTACACCTCACCCAACGCACGCCACTGTTAGTTTAATTACGTCAAAGAATCAGCCTCAGGCTGGCCATAGGCCTCTCTATCTAGACGATTTATGTAAAATATAAAAACGAGACTGTACACAATAAGTATTCATTGCATAACTTCTACACTACCACTTACTCCTTTGACGTTTCGATCGCTTTACAAAGGCGGTGGTCACAAAGGGAATGGTTAACGGCGTCTTTATCTGCGACGCTGCATGGGCGGGCTTGTAAATCTTCTGCCCCCTTTAAATCGTCATGCGACTAATTACCTACTAGTGATGTTACTGCGACACTTGGTTTTAGGGATAGGTACTTTATTTACCAGCCAACATAATATTGTATATTTAGTAGTACCAACTTATTTTTAAAGAAAGAACTTGATTTTTAAGCTATTGCATAGCTTCTATCGCGGGCCTTGAGCGTGGAGACCGAATCCAGAAATTCCGTAACGAAAATAACCTAACACCCCACACTCCGACCGGCACAGCGGTGATACTTTTTAGTTTTATAATTGCATAAGTTGATAAAAAATTGTATTCAATAGCTTTACCGCGGCAGTCTCCGAGTGCCACACGTCTTTTTTTGTTCAACAAACTTGAAATTGGCAGAGAAGTAGTAAATAGAGCATCTCTTATTATTTCTATTACTAATAATATTTTATATTAACATTTTGTATTAGCGTTTCTTATTGTACTCCACGAAATGGTTAGCCGGTTTTTTCTATATTTTTCCGGTATATTAGGTACGTAGGCCAGATCCAAGACTCTATGCATACATATTCACGGTTAACAGCTAGTTCAAAAATAAAATTAACCTTCTACTTTTCTTTTAGAATCGGCAGTTATATCGATTGCAATCTACCTCCCAGTCGATACACAGAATGCGATGTTAATAATCACTTCGTAAATATTTATTAGTACTTATTTTCGATCAAATTGTAAATTTCATTTTGTGCGTGCACAATTTTCGTTTATGATACACAAAAACACTCATACGCCCACTCACTTTCATTTTCACGGCGCCTCGGGTGTTGCTTCCTTACGATATGTTTGTTCAAGCTTGTAAAAATTAGAGATCGTCTATCATCTAATCAGGCGAACATTTTTTGTACACTTTCGATCATGGCCAGATGAGTCACGAGGGCCTACGTATGTGTGTCGCGGGATCGGTGTCAACACCCTAGGGCAGGGATAGTAAACCTTTGGCACGCTACCGAATCTGGTCAATAGGCGACGATCAAGTTGGTACGATGACAGACGAATGAAGGATATTGAAAAAAATAAAATAAAATATAATTATTGAAATTTGAACTCTCAACTCAGCACCATAGTATTGTAAATTTTTAATGCACCGTGTATATAATATCGTTGATGTAATCTGTCTAATAAGAAAGGTCTGCTTGGTCTTTAAATTTGTTTCTTAATAGTAAGCAATTATGTTATTTTTCATAGATAAAAATATGAAATGGATACATAGTCGAATACAAAAATTACATAGCTTCTATGTTCCATCTTCCAAATGTTCTAGGGATGCTCATTTAGTAGGGAAATTTTTCGGCCTCTGATTGTGATTGTTAGCCTAGTTTTTTATTTTATATCTACGTTATTTTAGGCTAAACGATTTGCTAGAAACAAATCGATTCACAGCCTTGATTAAGAGACGCCTCTGACATATCTACGAGTAGTTAAGTTCATAAGTACTTACATTAAATTTTAAGATAAGTTTACGGATTGAACTCACTTATATTGAGGTTTTACATTATATAGCGATTCGAAAACTTTACAACGTTCTAGGTCTTTTCAGTATTTTATTTCAGTGTACTATGGTTGTTGAGTTACGCACAAGGATGCATTAATACATGTTACATTATGAAGATAAAAATTAATGTGATGCCGTCTGCCGCATTGTTTATATTTTAAAATGTTGGTCATCCCTGCCATAGGGTGCGTGCGCGCAGGTCGCATAGCCACAAGCGAGACCTTGCGCGTTTCCGCAGCGCACTCGCGATGGGCGGGTCTGCACATTATACTGCGTGTCAAAGGATAGGCTAATTGAAAGGTGTAGCCTCAGGGGATCTGGGTCAAATCGTCGAGTAGGTAGGTTGAATCGCACGTCCTTGCGAACAGCCACCTACTTATTAAACTTATACCGAAACTGAATCACAGAAACCTTAATACCAAGCCTGTTTGTTTTTAGACGCATTAAATTATTCAGACGTTATACTGCAGCAACTAACATAAGATTGTACAAATAAAGACCCAATCCGTTGAGGCAAATACTACCAGAATAAAAAAATATATAAAAAAAATAAAAATTGTTTATTTCTTTTACATAATTATGTAACAGTTTAAGGCTGGGACCTACCTAGTAAGTATTGATATACCTGTAGTAGGAAGCCCCGCTCTTCTAAACAATAGAAGTCATTTACTTAAAATTTAAGACAGAAGTAAATAGCTATTAATATATCTAGTTTCACACCTAATAATTTAATATTATTCTTATATTATTTGAATCGCGCGCGCGCGCGCGTGCTATATACTACCAGAAGATAATTGAGTTACACTTATGTGTTTTAGGCGGTGCGAAAAAAAGCCACACAAGGACAAGAAACAATTATACGAATTTCTAATACTATCCACTTAACTATTAATTGCCATAAATTCTTTTTTTTTGTTATTGATATATTAACTAAATGATTCCGATAATTGGAAATCTGATCCCCTACATAAAACTTGTTTCGTAATATGTCACTAAAAATAAAAGATACCGTGACGGCAAGGCTATTTTTAGTTTTGTTACGAATCAACTACGAAACTTTTCATCAATGAGTTGTTAATGTAAAAAAAAAAAACGTTTATCTTTTACATAAACCTTTCAACCACCACCGACAGGCGAATAGAGAACCATGACATTGAAACAAGTGAAATTCTAACCTTCACACGAACTGTCAATAACCGCGCACTAGAACATGGTTCCGTTGATCGACGACTCAAGCATAGATATAACCGAAATAAAAAAAAAAACAATACATCGTTTTTTTTTTTCGAATGTATTCACGCTATGGCATGATGATATCACAAATAAGTCCACACTCCTTTTTGATAAACGCCTTTTCTAAAGGAGGATCGTTTATACTTAGATCATTTGACATGCTCGGCAGCAGAGTAAACTATCTCATGATTGTCGTGCTCATCACACACATTATTTGACCCTTGCAGAATTCGAACTTGCGACAGCTTCATTTATTAGTAAGGATCTTCGTCCTTCGTATGGGTTGAGCGCGTAGCTTATTTCGTATTTTGTTTTTTTAGTGACAAAAAAACAGATATATTTTAGTTGATTGATAATTTTTAAGCAAATTATGGTAAAAGCAAAATATGGAATAATATTCAGCGCCACTGGAAGATGATCAAAATGTAACGGGAACCGTGAAATAAGTATTTTAATGCCAAACAAATAATCATTGACGATATTCACGCGGCGCTTAATTCACTTGTTTCATGTTTTTATCTATGCTATTTTCTTTAGCAGGTTCCGTCCTCTTCGAAAGCGAACTCAATCACTTTCATCTCGCTTTGTACGAGTAATGAACAGCACAAAAACATATTTGCATCTATGTGGTACATCGTATTTTTTTTACTCTCAAATTTAAGACATCTTTGGTGGTTAACTATGCGGTGCAGTGCAAGCTATACTATAAATAAGATATAATGACCGCGTATCGTAAACGAGTCAGATGATTGTGTAATAAATATAATTTTTGTACTTATTACATAACTGAATTACTCAAGATTGGTTTTGTACGAAAAAGAAAAATCATGCAAACCGATTTCTTATTTCATCATAACATTTATATGAATATGTACATTTTGCAGCTCATTCGTACTACGGCTTGATATGGTATAAACTGTATTTATTAGTAACTGTTGCCTGCGACTTTGCACACGTGGATTTTTAATTAAAAGGAGTTTGATTACACTTTGACCTAGATTTGGCCATAATGAACGTGGCTAGTGTTGTTTCAGCAAAATATTTAATTTTGAGAATTTCGTATATGTATAACATTAGAATGTTCAATAATACATTACACAACACAAATAGCATTACAAACTAATTAAAATGTTCTGATAAATAAAAAGATAAATTGTATAGCTAGTACTGGTGGGCAAGCCTAAATAGGAACCAGTTTCTATGGGACCTGCGCCCGCGCCGCGGCGGCGATCAATCAGCTGTTGAATAAAACATCTAATTTGATTACTCAGCTTTATACCTGTACCTACTTGTACCTGCTTTATAATACCCGCGTAACGGCAATTCTGCAAGTGTTTTATTTCTTCAGGTTAGTAAGGTTATTTCAACTCAAAACTGGCTTAATGCAATATTGGTAATAAATAGTCTAACACAAAAAAACGTTATTTTTTTTAAGATTACAATCAAACGTTGTTATATGCAATGTATTACTTTGGCCTTTAAATTCATTTAAAATAACGAACGTCATTTACATAATCTTTAAAAGGTATTTTAGTAATCTCACACCTAATAACATTTTTTAAACAATTATTGATCAGGTTTAAAACTTAAAAACTCATTATTTATAGACTGCCGTAAATAAACTAATAGACAGTTTAGGAAAACAACTTTTTGTATTCCATTAATTTGTACAAACGGATTTCATACCAACATATTTATCTCATTTCCTCTGTGATTATAGAACAAACATCGGAAACTCATAAAGAAATTACAAAATATGAAACCATTGTCTTTTTACATATTAAATTACTATTCAGTAGTTTAAACCTCGACTACATTATATAGAAAAGGGTTCAGATTGTCCAAGGTAAAAGGTCAAACCCATTCAATTAAACGTATATTTTAACGCCAATACAAGTCAATACGCTCAGTAACATATAAACTATACTCCTAAAGAGTTCAGGTAATTCAAAGACAATAAGTATTTAAATCTTGAAGGAGTCAATTCGTATTTCCCAGCACTAAATATCTCGTCGCACCCACCTCGCCCACTGGCGCAGGCGCAGGCAATTCGCACCAACGACACCGACTAAGAAGCTATTAGCGAATACTTATTATAGGCACTGGTAGGGCCACCAATCCGCCATCAGTTTAGATTTTTCGATATCTGTGCTGCGTTTCGATCTGCGAACTCTGCAATTGTTTATTATAATTTAGATAATCAAGAATAATGCTATGTCAGATTTTTCCAAATTTTTGTTACGGATTTCATCTTGCGACAGAAGGAAAGGACTAGTAACCTAACGCCTCTTCCAAAAACCACAAGACTCTTCCCAGACCTAAGATAATTTATAAATGATCGTATTTTGTATAAATCTGACCGAGAATTGAACCGGGATTGTTTACTACGAAAGGGTTTCGGTATCAATTCCTGGTCGGATTAATTGGTCATTGGTTAACGCCAGACGCCAAAATTTTGTGACACTTTTTTATCTGGAAGACAAATTTTAAAAATTGTCGTCAAAATAAAATCAACTAAAGATAAGGTGTACATTAGCAAAAAACCTTTGCCATGTCACACAATGTTATTGTCTATGTCGAACTTATTGAAGGTTCAAAATTTACTCGCTCGCTATTAGGAATTACCAAATTTGGATATGGCAACCCTATCCACAGCTGAATTCGCGCGGCCCGCTAACCCAGATCGCCTTACTCGTTTGCAGATTCCGCGGAGAGTTTCACTCGAAATCAACAATAAATATGGAAAGTCATTTTACGAGGGGCACTTAATAAGCAATAAGAAATAGCCCGCCTTTTATTTCTTGAAAGAAACCGCTTCGCAGCAATAATAAAAGTTGCCGCGACAACCTTGTGCAGACTAAGCTTCAATGCGACAACGAACCGTGAAATCATCACTTGCATCGCTTGCAACCACTGAACACTATGAGAAATTACATGCCATTAGAGGCTTGGATACATCGACTTTAATGTTTAGGCTTGAAAAAAATAACACGTAACATTTTTGTATAGAAGTGGGACAGGGAATTTAAAATAAGACCGACAAATAGATTCAAAAGCATATAACTAACTTCTGAGTATTCTATAAGAGTATACAGAGTTGCTAATTCAAAACTACACCAGTATTTAACGTCTGACTCCATAGACTATCCAATGACCTGACCTATGACAAATGCCAATGGTAATGAAATAAACCAACCTGCATCAGTACTCTCGATCTCAAACTACAAACTTGGATTTCTCCTTCAGACAATAACCATTCCTTGGCCTCATTTAGGGCTGAAACAGCTTTGAGTGCATTACGAAGCCCACGCGAGCGCAATCAGTAGTTCCGATGTATGGAACAAGTGTTCGGACTGGTCGGCGGAAGTGGTCCGAGCAAGTTGCGATCGTAACCTGTTCGATATTTGGGCACCCGGTCACCACGTGCAGACTGGGCCAAGTTATGGACTATGGCGAACGAATACTGTGTTAATATAAACTTGTGATTGTGATGTTGATGATGGACATCTTTTGTCTGTTATTGTTCTCAATATTTGTTGTGTTCACTAGATCATTAGTCAAACCTTTTACATCGAATAGAAATTCATTACCGTTTATAAGGAATGCTTTATAAATATCATTAAAGCGACCGGTATTGGCCAGAAAAAGTAGAAGTCATTTGGATTTTAATGTCTGTTTCATAATTTCGATGCATGATGAAGAGTCCAAGTCACAGTATTAAATTCCAAATTATTTATTTTAGGACAGACCAAATTTGACTAAGAAAGCACGAATGCAGTCTGGCCTCTCTCGGCAGTACCAGTTCCACCACACTCAAGCGTATTCGCTCTATGACTCCAACACTGGCCTCTCTGTTGTAGTTCTACAGAGGCAGCTGATCCCTTATAAATACAGATGTGTCTAATTCCGTACAAATAAATTAATAGGTTTGAATCCTGACGAACGGAGCAGAACTGGGTCATACTTTTACAAAGTTTTCTAACGATGACATTATTGGACTTCGACTATTTATGATGAAAGAACTTATTTTGAAAAGTATCTTACTGTTCTTCATACTAAACATAATATATTTAGACCAAAATATAAAAATATATTTCCACTGACACTATTGGGTAGAGCCTGAACCTACTAGTCCACTTTTAAAAACTGTTGAAGTTCCGATTGTATTTTATTTATCTGATCATTTATTAAAACGCCGATAAAAAATTGACAAGGGATGATTGCTTTGAAGATAAATCGTTTCAGTCCTTCTGCTTGTCATGGTTTAAAAATAGTAACAAACTTGTTAACAAGTAGGCATTTTGTTTTTGTGTCGGATTCATTTTTATTTTATTGATACAAGTTTTAGAATAGGGGTTTATTGTTTCGGGATTTCTACTATTTATTATAAACCTTATGATAATTATCAAAAATAGTATTATACCTATACTAAAGAATCAGTTAAGAAGCCATATCTATTCGTACATATGTTTGCCTCTTCCATTCGAGCTTGGTGGATAACTTAATTAGCAGGTTATAAAATCAAATTAATGAAAGATTAGTTTTTCGGATATCATTAACTTTTTTCTAAAGATGATGCGTACAGTGTTTAATTAGCACCTATCATTGGAACACCACGGTATACTATCTCAGCTACAACCGCTTATTCTCAGTAAAAAAGAACTGTTCAACAAAGCACAAAAAGTTAATTCTCACGCCTTAATTCATATCGGATAGGTATAATTTGATCCGACACGGGTACTTTCCGACGCATTCCTGATTTTTTATCTTGTTCCGCTTATTAGGAAGATAGAGGCATTGAAGGGCGGAGTACATTAACATCATTAAAATTCACGTTTGGCCGTCTTTTAATGTTAGCTTATGCAGGTGTATTTGTACCTAGTGGATATAATAAATAACCCATGTTAGACTTCTTACCGTAGCTTCATAGTTGATTGCATGTTACATTACCTGGAAAATAAATAATTATGGTTAGCTAATTCGTAGTAGTTTTTCTTGAAATGATAATACTCGTATAAAGATAGTAAGAAGGTGAACCACCCATTTGTGCTCATCTCGTTTGTAAATACAAGTAAAATTACTCTTCACAAACCAAATTAAATGAGGCGATTTTTTCGAAAATATGTAACATTTAAGCTATCTTATCGCTAAAATAGAATACGTCCTGTATTTTACTCAATTTTTTTAGAAGTAGTCAGTAGTAAAATGCAGAAAGATGAAGACTCAAATCATTACAGACTTCATAGTAACAATTTTTTAAATTATAATTCATTCGCTTATAAAAATTTGGTATGAGCAAGGTAGGCATATCATTATCACCTGACAACAAACAATAATTCACCAAATAGATTACAAAAGCAGTTTAATCCCGAACAAAACTAAAGATAGTAACATACAGAAAACTTGCATTGCAAAGGCCCCAAAGATATAAATATATACCACTCCAATCACAAATATTTAAATAAATATAAAACTTTATTGATTCTCCTCCATTACTTTATGCGCTACAATTGGGTCAAAACTCTCGCAGCGCGGGCGCAGGTCTCAGTGACATACATTATCGGAAACAGAATTATGCTATAAATTCTTGTCTCACACCATGCGCGGGCGCACAGTTGAGTCAGTGGACCCCTACTAAGATTATAAAGATCTAAAGTGTCATTGAAAACGGTTTTTAGGTATTTATTGATACACATATTCAAACACTATAAAATATTTTCTACACAGATAGTACTATCAATAAATGTTTTAATTGATTAAATTAATTATAATTATTTGTTTATAAAAAAAATTGTATTTGCAATCATCATAATATAAAAATAACTAATGGGTAACCTTAAACAAAACTTAAGTTCTCTCTCGAGGCGCTGTTAGCAAGAATTATGATGCGATATTCTTAGTTTCATCAAAATATCAACAACATCTAGTGCTGGACAAAAGCCTTTAGGGGAGGATTTTGCCATAATCGCCACACTTGGCAAACGAGTTGGTAATCGCAATTTGGCCAGTGAAAACAGACGATGCTGCCCGTCTTCTTCCGGTGGTACTTCATTGGGCCTATTAAGATATAGAAGGGTGGTGCTATTATTTTTATGTGCCAGCACTACGCGTTTTTAGTTTTGACACCTTATAATTAAATATAATCAGTATCAGGACGACCATTTGGATCAGCGGTAGTTAAAGCTGCTTCTGAGCCATGGGTCGCGGGTTCGATCCCCGCACAGTACAAATATTTGTGTGCATGAACATGTCTGTTTGTACTGGTCTGGGTGTTTTCTATGTATTATAAGTATATATTTACAAAAAAAAAAGTATATAAGTAAGTTTATCGGTTGTCTAGTACCCCATACGACAGGGTACTTAATAGTACCTTAATTTGGGACTAGATGGCTCAGTGTGGCCCGGTGAGGCATGTCTTAAATATTTATTTTATTTATTATATCTTTCCCTTTCCGTGTTTCCCGCAACGAAAGTAAAATTCCAAAAACGTGTTTAACGAAATTGCTATACGGGAACTGGCTGAGAAATACAAGTAACACCGTTACCGACCGAACATTGGTGGCGATGCAAATGTACTGTGTGTAAAACGACCGGAACAAAGTCCCAGATTTTTTTTATTAACTTTCACGATTTAATACTCCATTCACATTATCTTTATAAGTAATTTAAGTACCGAATTAATTGTAAATTACAGTCCGATTAATATTAGAGAGAAAATGTATGGGTCATCGATGTTTCGATCGATCAACATTCTAAAGAATGCCTATAAATGAACAATAATGAATATCAAGCGAAATGGCCACATGCAAACTGGCGTTAAGGTCCGTGAAAGGAATGGTCTGTAAAATAATAACATGCAAGGCGTTTTTAAACATTGCAAGTGCCGATTCTAATACACAAACACACAAAAAAAAATTAAAATATAAAATTTTTTTTTTTAACTTTTCGATTCAATTAGTAACAGTTGCTAGGTTATTTACTATGAAGAAGTTTCCAGTTTAGCGTTATTACAATTACACTTTGCATTAATTAAGAATGTAAACACTTTGCATTAATTAAGAATGTAAAATAAAGGGAAAAAAAAGAAGCTCGCGATGACAGCTTAAAATTTTGATAAACAATGAATCGCAATGAGCCGGACTAAATTATTCGATCAAGGAAGATGCAAACTTTTACCAAGCCATTTATAATATCACCATCTGAATTTGTCATACTTTTGCAGATCCGGAAATCCAGTCAACAATCAGTGGCAAACTATTCACTTTGTAAATAAAAACATTGTTGACTTGTCACTAAATAATGTATGTATCTAGCGATTGTAACTGTAAATCTTTGAAACCGTTGACGTTCCAAAGAAAACCATTAGGGTAAATGAGGTGGCTAATATCAATAATGAAGCAGCGGCCGAGGGCTGCGCAGGCACTGTTCATGAGCGCTGTCTGTGATTTGACGCCCCTGCTCGATTTCTAAACGATTAAATAAAGAGCTACAATTAGGTTTCGCTGTTGAGTATCCAAGAAATACCGCCAGTATTTCTTATATTTTGATTATCCGTTAAGATTGTCATATGGAAATAGAGAAACTTTTATTTACATAGTTGCTGGATTGAAATATCTTGGGTTAGAATAGCATAGCCTTTAGCTAGCCGAGATGTAAAAAGAAATGTAAATGCTGATGTGCACTTGCATATAAATTCTGATGTCAGGACATAAAAAAGGTGTAACAAACTCACTGAGGATGATATTAAATCAGTACGCACTTAAGGTGATAAAAATAATACAAAATGGTAACAGATGTTACACTAATTGATAAATGTTGTATAGTAACACCTTTTATAGCGAGCACGTTTCCACGAGCGGAATGCAAATCACACAATGAATATTCGTTCTAACCTCATTGAATTAAACACATGCGCGCGCGGCGATCTGTACCACCTCTTGTAATTGTTAATGAACATTCTCAAACACGAAACAGAATGAAAGTGGAATGAGACGGGAAAGGAAATACTGCTCAATTGGATTTCGAAAGCATTAAATACAATGACATGACAAATGAGAAACACTATGAAAGGGAGGAGACTGCTCTTCTTTACACCCACCCGATAAACATTTTTAAACTTCCAACGCCGTTCCAGATATGTCAGTTTTGCATTCTGTGTTGACCATAGCAGAGATATGACGGCTGCATTTCACAATGAAGTTTCTATTTCAAAGTGGTGAGCGACTACGAGTATAAATCATTTTAGATGTGTGTTTTCACTCTGGCTAACGAGCCCCTGTAGAAAACATTACAATCAAAGAACACACATTAAAAATACAACCAGTTCGTTTGTAAAAAAACATATTTTCTAACACTACACCAATAAAATTTGCAACTATATTGACGTTATTATATGGAAGCTTCGAAGGATCTGCTGTAATAATGAGCATGTATAGTTACATCAACAAAAAGCAACAATTATCTATTTTAAGAACTGAATAAAAATAGTCCTGCATGTATAGCATTTATGGCACGCGTAGACTATTTACGATTGATACCAATAGTTACCTTCCAAACGCAACAATACATCATTCGCAATCAATTATGTCCCAAAGCAGGTGCACCACTGCGAATGTCACGACATTTTTGCTTCCAGCTGCCAGACATTAGTAAGTAAAAACTGGACCTCCACATGTCGCCGTGGTATGCACACCATCCCGATATAAAACATCGCCGAATCATAATAATATTATGTTTGGTTTTATGAAAGACAAGAAATTAGGGCCATATTAAGGCGCCAAACAACGACGCAGCTGTTTATAAAAATTTGCTGTGTTGGAATTTCGGAAATGTTCAAAGGCACAATTCAGAAAGTGTTTGTTTGCAATGAATGGCATTTAAATATAAACAACATGCAAGCAAGAGATAATCAAGCATGCAACACCATAAATAATCCTTGTGCAAACTACCATAAAACCAGATAGTATGGTTTTACAGCAGCCGTAAAGATAAACGACGTGTATACGCACTCTTATTATTAGTAGGGCAAGATATAAATTACCCAACAACTATTAATGGGTGTTTAGAATCAGCAGGCTCAGAATGAGCCAGTGATTTAAGCAAGGCAATGGCTAGACAATAGCACGCTTAAACAGCTATCGATGAAGATAAGAACGATACTGTCGCCTCACGCCCGGCGCTCCGTCGACACACGATAATTCGATAGAAAGTTTACTGTTCAACCTTTAGAATGCAAAATACTGGAAAGTTAAAGCTTCAGTAAACAATGTTGATGGCCCATCCGCATTATGGAGGTGAGAGCATTTGCTGAAACTTAGAATAGCTTAACACATTGAAGAATCGTCTGCTTATGGAATCGATTTATGATTTATTTCACTTTTAGGATAACTTTCGTACAATATTCCGACAGTACTTTTTAATTCCTTCAATGCAACAAAACTCGTAAAACACAGTTAGCGAGATATACGTATCTGTTGTATCAAATCATATTACTATGTAAACAATATCATAAAAACACTTCACCCAAAAGAGCTCAATGACAATGACTCAATTTAGTAATTTAGTATTTGAATGTTTGCTGATTACCGAACACACGCGAAAACCGATCAAACATTCTAAATTATCGCACACGCGTTAACACCATCACAAAACTAACGTTTAACGGTCAATGAAAAACCGGTTTTGATACAATCAAAATAATATGACTATCGACAATATATCATTGACCTTAACCAGTTCGAGCGTTAGATTTTAACGATAAAAGAGTTTTAAAACTGCGTACACAAATCATCCGTGTAACACGTTTCGTTGCATTAACAAACTTTATTAAGTTCATCTGATAGAACAGGTTAGGTTTCAAAGTGGCACAAGTTAGAATTTTAAATTGGTCATGCGTAGAGATGATACAGAAAAAGTCGGTTAGAATGTTAAGATATTTGTTACAACTAAGTAATGTAAATGTGTCAAGAGTGACATTAATCGAATAGTTAAAAATATTATCATCGTTTAAGTTTAAAAACACAACATGAACTGTTTTTAACGCTGAAGTAGAAAATATAATAACGACTTTACACAGACATAATATACTTATAAGTGAAACAAATAGTGTTATCCATAGCGAGCGAACTAGATCAAGTTTTTATACGAGTATATCTTAATCAAATCTACGCGTACGGTTCAGTCGCAAAGGAAATAAGAGTTGTTAAAATGATGAGAGGGTACGACGAGTAACTAGAAATAAAGGTGTGCAGTAAGGCACATACTTTTCAGACTTTTTGCACAGTAATTGCATCTACACGTTGATTTTAGGATAATAACGCAGTTCGTAAGCGAATTAAAGATGCAGCTAATATAATACTACAGTGAGATATGCACGTGCAAAAAGAAAGAAACTGTGTCGGCCGTCTAGTCTATTGGTGCACGACGCAGACTACAAAACCAGCGGTTGCTGGTTTGAATCCTATAAATATTTTTTTTGTTTAATCAAGAGCATTTTGTTCTTGAGCCATTGGTTAACCTGGTGTCTGGCAACTAAGTATGAAAAGATTTGATTAGTTTGAGTCTAGATTTAATTACTTAATATATCATGATTAAGGAAGCACCGTTATAAGTCTGGCGCGAATTGACTCTTATGAGGAATCACTCGTACGCCGATGTAATTAAACACTTTCAGAGTGGACGAGGAAATCGAGTAGGAACCAAGCAATGTGGTTTAAGTGTGACATGATATTGAATTATTGCGGTTGCCATCTCGCGCATATCAAGCGTGTGCGGAAGATTTTTTTTAATTAAATTGTGACCGTGTTTCAACACGTCCTATTCCTATCCTGTTTTAAACATCCATGGTAGTTTTGAAGGAACATTATTGCCACTTCGTCAATGCGGTCGTCAGCTCTTGTTTAGTTTCCAATTGCCGCGTATGTGTGTGTTTGTGGGATACACACTCACTCAAACTGCGCAATACGACCAAGAATTTGTACGACTTTATGGCAAACTCGTACACGTATTTACTGCTGTAAAGTGCCATTATATGTGGCATTGGCACTGTTAAATCTTGTATCAAATCGTAAATTCAGAATATCGGGCCCTCGAGGTGCGGTGTGCAGGCGCATCGGATCGGGGCCACGCGTCGAAGATCGCCCTAACGGTGCGCGCCCTCTGCCGACTATCCGATACGGCCTTTATGCACTATTTATTTATACTTTATTTATCGCACAAATAAAACTAAAACTTAATGCCCACGGCCCAACAGGTCCCGCGATAATTATAATGAAGCCAGGTAGAAAACATTCCCGCTATCTTATTCTCGCGAGTTTTATTTACGAGTAGCACTTAAACTTAATCATCTAGCAAGGCTGTTGTATAGTATATTCGATTGATTTTTTCTAATATTGCAAATTGATTTTGATTATAAACTAATTAATCGGAGTGTTATGTCTTTATTTTTTTTTATTAATTAATTAGTACCACAGCTAGTCGTAGTACTACAGACAGACAAGGGTATTCTGTCTCAGTCGGGGAATCAATACCAGCCCCCGAGATACTGGCTTACTGAGTAGAAACGGACCACTAATTCACTAGTCGGCAAACACAAATTGTGATTTTAAAGTCCCGATAACAGTTGCTGTAGATTTGAGGTGACATACAGCTGAAAGGAGTATGTACTGCCAGAAGAAAACGAGGAGCAGCGTCTTCTCTTCATCATTGGGCAAACTACGATCGTCAACCCGCCTGCCAAGCGTGGCAATTATGGCAAAATCCTCACTAAGGATAGGTCCATGACGAGCAGTGGACTAATATAGACAATAGACTGGTGATGATAAAAATTATGATTAACAATTGTATAGGTTTTTGGAACGAAGTTCTTTATCGCGCGTTGCGAAAGGGGGCTAGACGGAAAAAATTGTAACGACACTTTTTGCTATAGTTGTAAGCCGTGCGGCGAGAGAGAGAGAGGGGGGGGGGAGGGAGGGAGGGAGAGAGAGAGAGAGAGAGGGAGAGAGAGAGAGAGAGAGAGAGACGGAGAGGGAGGGAGGGAGGGAGAGGGGGAGGGAGAGGGAGAGGGAGAGAGAGAATTAAAAATAAATATAACCTCTCAAGTATTTTTTAAAACATCGTCATACCCGACTACACTCAATCGTCTAAAAAAGAACCAAAGATAAAAAATAAGTAATGAATGCCTTATATGGTAGTTTTTATGATTATGTCTTAACAAAATACATTAAAATTAACCACAGAAATGTATAATTATTTTTTTGTTGTGTTTGTAACTATCTGGTTTCTATGAAAGTGTAAAAAATGGGCTTTTTTCTAAATTATACATTTGAAAAGTATGCTTGCATTATCTTAACTGATAAATCCGTACAAAGCCGACACAGGTAGTTAGGTGAACCTTTTGATAGAGTATTTACTGCAAAAATCTGGCATTTTTACTACTATGCAAGTTACTAAGTAAGGTACCAAAATCTTACTAATCTTACTTACTCCTTCCTAATCTTATTAACGTTAGTAATAAATGCGAATGTTTTTTACCCAATGGATGGCTCGATGGATGAAATTTAGCACACAGATAAATCATAGGCCGGAATAGCAACATAGACTGATTTTATTCCCGGCAAAATTTTCGATTCCCGTAAAGTATGATGGTTTTAATTTAAAACTTCCACGCTTACGAAGTCACTGGCAGCTAATACCTTCCTAATTTGAAATCATACCTTCTGATTTCACAAACTCTAATGTATTATTATGATAGTCGTCAAAAATGACGTCAGTTAATGCGCCCGCGCCACTGACACTGTGAACTATCGACCGCGGGCGTGCCGGCTGAGTATACATTTTAAGACTCGCCCTAGACATAGCCGGTTCTAGTGTTTATCTCTAGCGTACGTTTATCTTGTATGTGTCTATACAAAGGGCATGTTCACTTATATGAAAACACATGGTTGGTTGCTGTCCGGGATTTGATTCGCGGTTTCAAATCAAACTTAAACCAATATTGGACAATGATTTAACATAAAATCTACTGTTTGCAAGTTAGATAGCGCAAGGTACACACAACAAACTATATGATGCCCTTCTACATTGAAATTGGTCCCGTGATTAAATATCGTAAAATAGGAAAATAATTATAAATTGACATAAATATATTTTAAAAGCGCAGTTTTTCTGAGAGATATTTTGTTGGAAAAAAATTACATTAATGTTGTCATTATTTGTATTACACTTAGTTAGTGTGTTCGGTTCATCATTCAGGAGTTAATTGATATAGTCCCTTTTTGGATATGACTAATTAGCTTTGGGATTTAAGGGGGACATATATTCGCGTGTAATAGGTAAGCCGTGTAGTGGCACAAAAATAGACAAGGCAGCAGTACTAGCTCCCACCCATTCTCTCTACCTGTGATAAGAGATGAGTGAAGGAAAACCGTGAAAAATAACCAGGCAGGCAGCAGTGTATTTTCTCCAATAAGAATCATAATAATCATCATCATCATCATCATCATCATCATCAGCCTATTGCAGACCACTGCTGTTGGACATAGGCGTCTCCAAATGCACGCCACTTAGGTCGATCCTCGGCATCTCGCATCCAGCTCCTGCCAGCTACCTTACGCAAATCATCACTACACCTGGCCTGAGGGCGTCCTACATTACGTTTGCCGAGACGCGGTCTCCAATCAAGAACTCGTTTACCCCATCGGTTGTCGGTTCTGCGGCTAATATGGCCAGCCCACTGCCACTTCAGCTTGCTCATCCGGTGGGCTATGTCGGTAACTTTAGTTCTCTGTCGGATCACCTCATTTCTGATTTAATCCCTAAGAGAAACTCCGAGCATAGCTCTTTCCATAGCCCGCTGAGCGACTTTAAACTTGTGGACTAGCCGTACCGTCAATGTAACGTTTATGCTCCGTATGTCATGACGGGTAGGACGCACTGATTGAAGACTTTCGTCTTGAGGCATTGTGGGATCGACGATGAGAAGACTAGACGTAGTTTCCCAAATGCTGCCCAACCCAACTGAATTCTTCTGTTTACCTCATCCTCAAAGTTGTTTCTACCTATTTATCGTGTATAGACTACAACAAAGCCGTACATTTATAATTAGTCGTAATTCCTCATTTGTACCTGAGAAATTCCATTCACTCACGTACTCACCTGTACCGCACAGAAATGACGGCATAGTGCTCAGAATTATTTTCTGATATCGTAACAGTCTTATTCACGTTGGCTTGTAGTCTACGTGTCCAGCAGGACTGCAGTAAGTATTCTGATCATGATGATGATGATGATGATTATAATGAATATTCGTAAGGTTGACCGCTTTGCATAAAATAATACAACAAATTTTTATTCATAGCAAACGCTTATTGCGTTGAAAATTTTATAATACATTAAAAATTATAAAAAAGTATATTTACAATAAAGTAAGTAATAATTTCGCCACATAAAAAAGAGTTGATTAGTATTCAAACAGTTACTCAATTAATCATTATATCAGCCGAACGACGCCCACTGCTGGGCATACCCAAGGATCTTCATAACGATCGGTCCTGCGCTGTCCGCATCCAGTGGCTTCCCGCCACCTTGGCATCTGGCCAACCTTGTAGAGGGCCTGCCACGGAATCAAATAATAATAACTTAAAAAAAACATGTCAAAATTATTGAAGCAGATAATGATTAGGAACCACAGTTATAGGCAGTTGCTTCCTTCATGCAGAACCACATGCTTTGACAATTACCAACACTAATAGCAGAGAAAATTTATATTGTTATCAGAGTAGTGAATCGGACCCTTGATAAAATGTGTGTAAACGGTACTGCATAGCCAGAGGTCCCGTCCTTAGGCAGGAGCGTGCAAATCGCTCCGTGAGCGTCGCACGCGCATCTCCCATGTAATCTATAATCGCTGGCCGATCGTGACCGCTCACGTTAATGTATTTTAACTTTATATTGTATGTTAATCTTCATAAATTTATTAGATGTTGTAGTAAAATTTATTTGGACCAAGCTATCTAAGGAGCGGTCAAAGATATTTGACATGCATTTTGTCATAGTTATAGATCTACTGAATCTTTTTAGGGTTCCGAACCCTTACAGTTTCGTCAAGTCTGTCTGTCTGTCTGTCTATCTGTATGTCTATCTGTCTGTCTGTCTGTCTGTCCGTCCGTCCGTATGTCACAGCCACTTTATTCTAAAAGTATTAGCATTACACAGTTGAAACTTGGTAGGTAGGTGTATCCTGTTGACCGCTTTACGATTCTCATACAAAAAATAAAAAATAATGATATTTAAGGGGGGCTTCCTATACATAGAACTAAAACAAAAAAAAATTACTTAAACCTATGCGTATGGGGTATCTGTGGATAGGTCTTTTAAAATGACATAGAGGTTTCTAAAACCATTTTTTTTCAAAAGTCTAACATTTGGAAGATAGACGTTTTTAATGACTTTTTTTTCGGGTAACCATGTAAATTGTTTTTATAGGGTTCCGGTATTTCAGCACTGTTGAAAGCGCCATGATAACGATAGAATTCTTCTTCAAAGTACATGGTATATCACCCAAAAAAACTATTATACCTACATACAGAAAGGTAAAAATAGCATTAGTTCTACGTATTCCGCCGTGTTCAATGTCCCATAAGTACATAACAACTAATAACATCACAACGTCTTGTCATTACCGTTAACATAAAAAAGCCATTAGATGCACTTCATTTTCAATGTCACCTACATCACAGTCATCAATGACATAAGTCATCGCTTGCATAACCCGAGCTACGCGCGACGTGACGCTACGAATGCAGACGGTAGCCGACGATAATTCTGCTACGCCGGCCGAATGCGCGCGCGCACGGTCAAGGCTAGCCGCACGCTTTTTATCGCGCGAAAGTTCACCGCTCCCTATGAAGTAGCTTAATAAACTTAGTACGATCGACACCATGCTGTGATTGCTATGCTAAGTAAAAAATACCAAACACGATTTTTATTATATTATGATTTGGCCTATTCGCACTATCTGACCAAATCAAAATCTGGGCAACACGTAACAATGCTAAAATATTCATATCTAACAAACAATCTATCATAGTTCAAATCGAGAAAATTTTAATAAACAAAACTTACAACGATCGATTCGATGAACGGAAATATGAAAGAATTAAATAATTTTCTAATGTTGTTAATACCTGTATGCATAAAAACCACTAGATAAATTGAATCTTGTAGTTTCTAAGGCAAAAGCCGACGTTAAGGAGAAATCTCCAGAAGCCATCAGCGAGGCAGCCGATAATGAGGTGCCTGTTGGGAACGAAGACGACGTACAATACTGCTGACAGTACATTAATTACGCCCAGGCTAATAAGCTTAGGGTTCCGGGAATTTCAACGGCTACCGACGATGCAATTAGACTTGCACACGGGGACTAAAGAGCTCACATAAAACATTTAAATAAACGACAACGTAGGTGTTTGCATAAATAAAGTCTATTGGACTTTGAAACAACGCCTTGAGCACATTTCTAAAAACGTAGTGAATCCGAAACTATTACAATTAAAACTCTAAATTCTTTAAGTAGTAAAATTTTAAACTACTTGTAAGCTTCACGCAACTTTTTATTAGATAAGCACTATCCAAATCCGAGACAAGAAATTATAATAAAGCAGGCACAAAGCCGTATTTTGATATTATCAATGACAGCCTCAAAGAATCATCCAAAGATGTTAATCAAAAACCAACAAATAATGACAGAAAAATTTGGAACAAGGTCAAGAATTGTCTCAGGGGGCTTTGGTATACGGACAATAGAGTGCCTTTTACAGTCAGAATCGTGGGAGTGATCTTTGAGAATCTTAGACTAAACTTCCAACAATGGGGTAGGTACTAAACCACCTCATAGCATTCTTATTTATAGTTCGTAAGTAAAAGATATCCATAAGCTTGAGGCATAGTTTAGAAAACTAGAGCAGTGATTGCAATGACAAAGAAAGGCCGAGGTATTGAATTTAAACTTGTCGGTTTCAAATTAGAAGATGCTAAAAATGGCAATCGTGTTGTTAGACGGCAATTAACGTCGAGTGGCAGTCCGTGACAAAAGTGACAATCGAATTCTCGTGAACTAAAATTTGGTTTTTATTAAGTCGCATTGAATAGATATGACACATTTAAAACTATTTTAAAGCATCAAAAAAAAATCAAAGTGCATTCGGAAATATATCAATTAGCGTAATGTGGAAAAGACTACCAAAATGACGTCTTAAACGCAAACTATTTTGGATTTCACTTCGTTTATTTACAGCCAACAAAAACAGTCTAACTGTTCGTGTGATTACAAAACATTCCCTAGAACTTATTAGAAATTTCCTATCAAAGGCTAACGGTCTTTGCACTATTACGTTCCACTATACGGGAGGCTTATCACAGACCCTACTATACATTCTCGATGCAAAAGCATTTCTTTTTTGTAAATGAATTTATCAATCGTTTCGTAAAATATTGAGTAGCAGCAGAGACTCAAAACTATCTTTTTTTGCGAAATTAGCAAACTGTTTAACGGTATAGGATTACATTTTTTTCCCCTTGCTCCACTACATCGCAAACGTGTCTGAATTCTTGATCTAATAATGTCATTTATGCAAAATTTCACTTCATGCAAACATATACATATATGCTGCCTGAGAAGCCATACGTCTCAAATTCTACTCAAATAAAATGTAACAACCAAAATATTTCAACTGATTTCATGAAAATACTTACAATCTCGAGACTCATCATAAAAGTGGAAGATGATTTCTCTGCGTTATCAAGTGTCTCATATATATCGATAACGAGATGCAAAAGCGAAAACCAATCGTGTACTAGAGTTAGAAGCGTGGAATCAGTGTCAAGTTCAGGCTTGGCACGCCCCGCGGCGCCGGCGCAACAACCGACGACCGTGCGCAATCGCGATATCTTCGCCTAATCGTAAAATGTAATAGCCGAGCTAAATTAGCCATGGACTCACGTGTAATGTAACTGATATAAAAAAAACTAAGGCTGACCTAAATAGGCTACGCGACAGGTTTCGGAGATTAGCGGTTACCGTCAATTTACCCACTAGACTTTTATCAGCAAAAGTACTCAAAGAGGTGAATGGAAAGCGATTTTTAATAAATATTATTTTGAATAAGGTAATGAATAAGAAAATTTCACGGTAATGTTTTCACTTCAGCCGCCTACAGATTACAATGATAAGACCGCAGACCGCAAGCTTGTTTAAGTAAATAAAAGCGAGGGAACATCTTCAATGAACTAAGCCGCTATCCGATGGGACACCGGCGCATCTTTAACTCTGTAGTAAAAAAAACATGTCGAGATCTTTCGAGATCTTATCGAAAGGGCCTTACGCACAGGCGGTACGATACGTGATTTAGATACTAAAATAAATTACAAACAAACAAAATTATCTTCAACTAAAAAGAGCTTTAATGCGATTAGAGCTCTTTAAGGTATCGCAAGAATCGAAATCTGAATACAATTACAATGAATCAAATAATTGATCCAACCAAAACAATGTATGTACATACACATAAAACAAATACCAACATCACTTGTCGGAATCTACTTTGGTGAAAGTTGAAAATAGATTACCTAATTATACAAAGATAACGTGAAAGATAGAAGAATCTCATATGAATGAAAAAGTCGTGTGAACAGTTGAGATAACTCTTGAATGATCTCGGATTTAGCGCAAGAGTGCGCGCGCGCTGGCCATTCCTACAAATCAATGTGCTGTTAGTTGGAATGCTGAGAACGTTGTATTGTGATGAGCTCTCGGGGAAGTCATGTTTAATCAACGGCGTGCATCTTTAGAACTTTGCACAGCTAATACACAAATATCTATGAGATCATCTGGGAAAGGTATACATGTTAATAAATTAAAATTATCATACAATATATGTGTACAGCCTAATGACTTGATAGCGAAGATTTTTAAAACTAATAGAAGATCACTAGAGGCTGATTCAACTGAATCCTGATAATCATTTCAGATCATTTCAGTTATACGATACACACTCGTTAAAGATGCAGGTAACTGAATAAAGTCAATAGCTCATAATATATTACCAGCGATTTATTTAACGTTGCATAGCATGATCTTCATTGCTTGCACATTTCACAAAGTAGAATCATCATAAAACACGCGAGAGGCAAATTAACGGGACCTACCCTAAGAAGTTGTTTAAACATCATTTGGGTTTCGGCAGACAATCGGAACCGTGGGATGGAACGATGGCAATTAAACACTTACGAGGCCTCAAGTGAATAATTCCTATTCTTACCAGCGACAAAAGTCGGACAGTCATGGCTGAAGCAGTTCATGAACTTTTGCGATGAGCGCTAGCTTTGAAAACTTGGACGTAATGAGCTTTATTGGTAAACCAATTTACTGGGCAGAAACGGGTCACCCGATTCCAAGCCTTTTCTTATAACAATAAAAGAAAAATAAAGCAATTCTGATGTTGTTATGGCTTTTAGGTTTGCCATTCTGTACCTTAAGATAAATCAATTTATCATAATTATTATTTATTTATTTGTGTACACAAATAGACCACAGTCTTAACTTAATACTTAAAGTTCTAAGTTACAGACTAGACGGTAATCCAACAACAGTGTACATAACATGATTCGGTTCAATTAACATCGGCGACTTTATTTTTAAACAATAGGATTCGTCGTATTTTATTGATATTTTTCAAACGAATCGTCAAAAGTCAAAAGCATTTGCAAATATAGCAAAATTTTCAATATGGTTGCACACATTGTCTAGTTAGGCAGGAAGCAATTCAAATGAGGAAACAGCCACCGGAACGGAGCGTTGATAATGTTACCTCATACCTCAATTGCCATCAATCACGAATAATTTAAAAATAAAACAAAAATTACATAGCTAATGAGGACATTATGACCAGGCATCGAAGGACATATTTAATTCACTAAAAAAATTTTTTTTTTGCATTTGGCATAAAAATTAAAATTTTGATGATAACAAAACATATTTTTTCAACCAGACTAACACCATGTTATGTATTAACAAGATAACGTTAAAAACAGTGAAAGACGTGCAAATAGTGAAAATACCCAGGACAGGTTTCCTGCAATTATTTCCTTGCACATTTTACAATTGGCAGAACATGTCTCCTTATCTATGCAAATAGATGAAGCCAGATTACCTGAAATGCAATTTAATAATATGCAAAGTGGTGGCATGTCCGTACTTGAGAACATTTATAACAGCGAGGGTGGTCTTCGCCACGCACGCTGCTCGCGCGCACTCTCATAACTTACACTATCCGAACAGATAAAGTATCGGGTGTACGAGACATGGCTAGAGGGCGAAGCACGGGAGGCGAACGGTAAGATTCAAAAAGAGATGAAGTAAATTTTTTACTAAATACCGAATTAAATTCGAATGGCGAAGTTATGGATAAAATACAAACAAAATGTTTGCTTTAAACAGTTTTTGATTAGTGTATAGGAATATAAGAACGAGAAAGAACAATACGAAGACACAAATAACGTCAAAGAAGTTTCTGCAGATAAATCGTAATCAATGTTGCATTAATGAGCCACAATCAGTGACGCTTGACGCGAGTTTAATAAACCGATTAGTTGAGCTCATAAGCTTCTCGTATGCGGCAAATAATGATTTGTGCAGCGTGGGCACTTGTTAATAAGGCTTCTGTGTCAAACCTAATGCAGAAACCAGTTGCTGACAGTAATCGACGAGGTAATATACCCACCAAAACCCACTTGATGAATAATAACGGTATTTGGACATAGTCTCAGTAGTAGTGGTATTTATTAGTATTAGTTGTGATAATTACTCCAAATTAATAGAAACCGCATAAGTTGTAAGATTAATAGCTCCTTTCACGAAACATCGTTATGGAAAGGCTGTCCTAAAAAGGAAATTTCAATGATAATTAATGAGAGCTTTTTCTTTTAACCATGGTCGACGGTTATTCGCAAATAGGAACATAACTCCACAATTATAAATCTCTAACTAAATCAATGCTACCTAGATCTTTCTCTCATGAATACTACTCGAATAACTACATAGCTTGATAAAGAATTCAGACGTAAATTCCTATTAGGGGATTCGCGTGCGCACCCTATCAAGCAGCTTTGCGTCAAACACCGACAAGCAAACAAGTTTAACATGATTTGTGGCATCGGACCCGTTTCTACTGAGGTATTAATTAAGTCAATTGCCTTTGATTATACCGGGGCGATTAATTAAAGATCAAAGATTCTCTTACTAAGGCAGTAAGCTGCAGCTGAACCATCCAATGTCAAGTTTTTAAACCGTATCGCAATCAAACTGTGAATTACTCGTGCTATCCACACCATAAGTGATCAGTCTTCGTCGTAATCAATTACGAATAAAGTCGTGTCTGTTTTATTAGTTTTGTACAGTAATCTACAAATACAATTAAAAATTGACAGTCGAACAAAGATAATATCTTTAATCACTGATAAATAGTTCATGGTCGTTTTCTTAGCGGGAGGTATTTCAACCGCTAATGTCGCATTAATAAATCTATTCGTCATTGACAGTGATTAATTCAATATTGATTACAGTTGATGCCTCTCAAACGTTACAAAAACTAGTAATAAAACTAGCTTGCCTAGGAACATGGTACCAAACGCCCGATAAAGTCATCTATAGAAACTTACGAGACTGAATTAGCCAGCGACGCGGACATGCGAGTGAAATCTGAAACTCGTTACATTTCGCTCTGAAGAAGTAACATTTTTTTATAATCAGCAAGCATCGGGAGGCGCAATCATTAATCTCTGTGCCCGTAAACGATGGCAACAATCGATTCACTTTCGCCCAACCGATTCTTATCGCAAAAAGTAGCCGACGGTCGCTTGGACCGCTTCCTAGGCAGGTTCCTGCTCTTTAGCAACACTTTCAAAATACAAAGCACCCATAGCGCGAAGGACTTAAAGTTAAAACACGCCTCCCTTGTTTGGCTGGGTTGTGTTTCATTCACCGAGTGCAATGTGATTGAACCCAGATTGCTCGTATCCTTGAGAACTGGTTGCGATTGATTGGTGTTATATAAAGCAATGTGAAATTCTTTGCGACGAACGTTGTAATACGTTGTTCGCAGAAACGAACGCGGAGTGCAATTGCTTTATTGATCCGATTTGATATACTACTATCGAGCAAGATTCCTGACAGAAGAGTTTTTCTCGATTCATCTGTGTGAGTAACATTTTATCAACGATGCCCATATTGATAACTCTTTCCTGTTTCTTTTTTAAGAGAGTGTCTAGCGTGTGTTGTTATCTTTAATTTTAACGATGCGTTAGAAAAACATCCATAGCCTACACCTTAACCCGCTAAGGATTTTAATAGCGCGCAGAAGCTAGAGTCTCTGCCGTGTGGAATACGAAATCGCCATAAATCAGCGGGCGGATATCTCGTATGATCGAGCCTGCATCGATCACCGTGATGGATCGGCGCAGGAGACGGTACCGTTGCGCGAGGTTTGTTTAGCAAACAGACACTAAGCGGCCTTCGCGAGCTGGTCTGACGAGCCCTTAGAAAACTACTAACGTTGCTTCACTACTCTATTTTTGCACGAACTGTCAAAACTAATTGCATTACATGTGTTCGAGGTCTAGTATATTAAGTATAGTGTTAAGGTACCGGTTTAGTAGTGAATGATAAAGTTAGAATCAACGGGTTGGGTCATTTGTTCTGTGTAATTTCAGTTTATAGATTTGTGCCATGTGTACAAATTATTGGATACTTAGATACTTCTCCAAGTTCAAGTGCCATGACTGTATGAATCAAGTTCATACTTTCAAAACAAATGAGAAACGTTTTTTTGCCACTTCAAAAAGTTGCAGTTTGACTTTAGTTAAATACTTTTGTGAAGAGAGTTAATTTAAGGTTGGAATCAAAGAATTTGTTCCTTAGCAGATTCCAGTCACTTTTATTTTGTTATGTTAGGAAACTGATGATTCATTCGTGGCATTCGCTTGTCAACTGTCGTATGTTCTTTCATCATCATCGCCATCATCATGAAAATTCGTAGATCTGCTGAGCATTTTTTTTTTTTTACTACACACTAAGTAGACTTTATTGTTTGCTTTAGCTTTCGTGGTGATTGTTTAATGCTTCCGATCTCTTAAAAGGTTGTTAACTTGATACGTTTATAATCTTACTGTTATCTTTACCTATTTATGTTATTCTTATCGTTTTCGAAAGAGCTTTTTCTGGTTCTATTTAGTTACAATTCTAATAGGATTACTAAATCGGATTCAAAAGTGGGCAATATATATTAGGGGTTAAAGTATGAAATTGCCGTTTTGTATGGAATTTTTTAGTTTTTTTAAAAACGCCAGATCCGTTTTCGATGCATTTAAAGGTGAAAGTTAGATGGTTATAAAGCTACGCATTATAGTACTCGTATTTAAATTTCTGAAAATCAAAGTATATAATACAAATATACTTAATTGAAGCAAGAAGGTCAGCTGACACATTGTAAGGGGTCTTTTCAACGACTTCCTTTGAAGTAATAGGCACTAGTATTGCATTTTTTTTTTTAGTCAAAAGTTACTTTATTTAGTTTTTGATACAATACAAAAAGAATTACGCAATCATATGACTATACATAAGAGCTATAAACAAAATAAAAAATAATCGGCAATTTCATACTTACATACATACATACACTCACGCCTTTTTCCCGGAGGGGTAGGCAGAGACCACATCTTTCCACTTGCTACGATCCTTACAGACTACTTTCGCTTCATCCACATTCATTAATCTTTTCATACACGTTCGCCGGTTTAGGGTACTCTTGACCTGACCTTTCTTTAGAACTTCCCAGATTTGATCAAGATAAGTTCGTCGAGGCCTTCCCCTTCCAACATTTCCATTCATACTCGCCATATATATCTTTTTAGTCAATCTGCTTTCATTCATCCTCTCAACATGTCCAAACCATTTAAGCATTCCTTTTTAATACTGGTCACTACATCCTCTTTTATTTCATACTTTAACCCCTATTATATGTATTTGATTGATATTTTTCATCCTAAAATACAAATTATAAAAGATTCGAAAACTATACATCTAAAAGTTAATTTAATAGGAATTAGATGACTGATTATTTAACTATACACAAACAAAGTACAAAGCACCTAAGATAAAAGTGTATATACCTAAGAAATAATAAAGAACTTTTATAATCGATAACAATAATAAATGAAATCGGTAGTTAAATTGCATTTGCATGCGCCATTCATAGTCATACTTATGAAACAACTAAGAAGTCTCGAAAATGACATGACTTTTACGTGTCAATAAACAAATACTCTTTACAACTAATTAGTGAAATACGATTTATCGGAAACAAAATCAAGATGTCGCTCATATAGAAACTAACCATCAAAGCTTACTGAATCATTGATTCCTCAATAGGTCAATCTTCACGCACCAGAGTCAGTGAAAACTGATCGTGTCATGAACACACGAGTCGATATCTTGGCGATTGTGAGAAACATGATACAAGTACTCTCGTAGCGTAGGATGTTATTATCTAATTAAATAATTAACAAGCGCTCAGTTGCAGATCATACAGCGAAACCCGGCTTGTATCAAGCATCGGTAGCCATCGTAATGATAGGGTGGCCGAGCTATGATTAAGTGTGTACATGCCCTTAGCTAACGCATGGTGAGTTTTATGAGAAGATCTTGTTGAAATAGATTTTTACATTGTAAGATGTAACTTTGTTGCTTATGTAATAACTAACAAACGTATGTATAGGGTATTATATTATCTGTGGTATAGGTAAATAAAGTATTTCTACAAGTTATTATTTAAAGTAATATTTTATTAATACCTTCTTGATTATTCATGCTTTAATGATTTGCGAGACAATAATGAAACAGTCTCAAAACTCAAAGTTGATTCAGAATATAAATGAAGTGGAAAATGTGATGGAAGTTTGTATATTCCATATCACTTTTTCCACTCCTTTAAAGTTCCAGAACATCTTTCTCTTGGAAAGGCCTATGTCAAATTTGTTGGTGTTAATAATGATGACGATGATGAAAAATGGTATAGAAACAAGAATGGGCTACTAGAACGAAGTAATATGGCGTCGTTGAAACTAAAGAATATTGAAGATTACGATAACTTTTAAAAAGAAATTACTTCACAAATACTTAGGGAATAATCATTTTGCGTAATGGAAATCATGTAATAAATTTGTATTATCATTAAAATATACAACGGTATTCATATTGAATATGGTTTAGAACACTTATAAGTGCAGCTAAACAATGAGACATTAAACCGTCATAGCAAATTACGAGCTATGCGATTACGAGCTATGCGAATACGAATGCTGGTAAACACAAGTCACAACAACTAGGTAAACCATACAAATTAGGGTTGTCGCACGGACTAATTATACTAACAGAAAAATATAATGAATACTCTCATAAATGAACGCTAATTAGGTAGTTGTTTATTCTTACTCTTAAACTCGTTCGCGAGCTTAACTTATAATTAATTGGAATTTGATTATCCATGTAAATAGTGCTATCAAAATATCTTAATAATTGAGCCAAATTAGTTTTTTATAAATTAAACTATAATTATCTGTTTTTTGTTATAATGGCAAAGTATTGTTTATTCAAATATTTTTACCATGATGTAACAGTCGGTAGCCTGTTCATAAATGATTGTTCGTCAAAACATCTAATTCACACTAAAATCACAAATGCAGAAGTGTGTCTCTCTGCCTGTTTGGTACCCCCTCTCCAGGCTTAACACGCTGAACGAATTAGATGAGTTTGGTGTGTAGCTTCGAATCCGGACATAGATAGGTCTTTGAAATAAATCTCTGAATGGGGCTAAAGGTGATAGATGGATATAAAATAACATAACGATTACAAAATATTTTAATACCTCTAAAGTACCTATCTCGAATGAGCAATATTACCGAGAGTGTGATATATCCGATTAACATGCGGACAGAGTCGCGGACATAGCACTAGTATCTGTAATATTTAGCCTTAAGTTCCAGTATAAATTAACGTTAGGAACAGTAGTGTCCTTATAAACTTATTGATGATAACTCATCATTTAATAATAGCAACCCTAGTTTGCGAGGTACACGGATCTTACCAAGAATGGGTGTGTGGTCGAATCATAAATTTGGCGGGCGCTGCGCAGGCGCAGACGGGCCTGATGGCGGCCGCGCCCTGGTTTATTTCGCAGGTGGATCAGTAGATATCGCTAACTGAGTAATTCATGTCTTAGATTTACGAAGTAGCCTAAGTGCTGATACTACTGTAGTACGGACAACAGTTTGCAGTGGTTCTGGAATAACTGATATAGTGTTACATCTCAGAAAAAAGAGATGATAATAAGCTTTATTTATTCGAACATGAACCATAACATCGCAGCGCATATGGAAGAAATTGAGAACAAATGGCAAATAATATTGAACGGATAACATCAGCAATCAGCAATACAGGTAGACAAACCGAACATAGAATTTAAGATACTACGAGTAATATTAACCAAATACGTATTTGAATTACAATTCTTGAACTAATAAATAAATAATGTGGAACTCCCTATGATCCAACAGATCGTTGATCTTAAGTTAGTCCCAAGAGAATAGCTAATAAAGATAGTAAGATTGTAGCTGCTGACACTGACAGTTTTTTTTATAATAAATAATGGGCTTGCTCTTGACTACATACTTAACTATACGGTTAAGAAGAAGCCTAAGATGGAGCGAGCTTACCCAGAGGTACTGGTTCTCCCACACACCAGCGGAACACAGACAAACTGTTTGGCGCTGGACTCCGGCAGGAGGGTGGTAGCATCCAGGCAGCCTCTTACGAAGCCTACCACCGCAGAGGGATCTGTTAGCAGTCATCATTGGTTAGAAAACCAAAGATGCCGTTGCCCAGGGTGGACCACTAGGAGGTAGCTCCCACCACCCCACCAGAGTATAGTTGGGAGAGACCTAAGACTTCAAGATAATGATGTTATACTTTGTACTGCGTATAACTCCAAATTACATGACAATTTCATGACTTTGTGCGATTTCGCATGTCCTAACGTCATTATAAATTTTCATTTTTCGCTGTTGGATATCAAAATATATCTGGCCATCTTTATCAGAAGTCAGACGAAGACTTGTGACGAAACTGTCTAAAAACATTACTATTTAAATTAAAATTTAAAAAGACTTACACAACGTAACACTTCAAATACCTGTATTATAGCGGGTACGATACCCTATGACCAAAACAATATTTCGCTTCTTTCAAATTTCTTTTTTTTTTAATTTATATTTGCAAAATTTTAATTGGCCAACGCAAGTGCATGGCGCTCTGGTTTATATCACGTGGATGGATCAGCACAGCTCGTAACTTGTTCAAGCACTTATTGAATTTTAAGTAGGTAATCATTAACACTGCTCTTAATTACAAAAATATTAATTATAATAAGTCCTACAACAGGTTTAATACTTCTGTTTTTCGATAACTAAGATTTGTGGTTATCTAATTAACATTCGTAAATTGCAACAACTAACATGAATATGGTAACTCGATTTTTACGAGTTGCAGTTTACTTAACACACGTTGGCTGAATGTTAACAACGGCGAGATTTAACGAACCGTCTCGCATTCCAAGTTAAGTACTACTTTATTGCTAATAGTACCGGAAATTAATACACACCCATTCTATACAGTGATCATTTATTGTACATAGAACCACCTGCATAATAAAGCCATAAATATTACGCCAAGTGCGAGCTGGACTCGCCCACTGAGGTGCTATAATGTTAGAAATAAAGTATGCGGATGGTAACTGAAGGTAGTAGCAATGTTCGAGGTGATAATCCTTGCATCCTATATCTATGAAGCGTGTAAAAGCGATTAATAAAATTGTTAATAAAGCACATTCCCTATTTAATACAAATATATTTAAGGATTGCAGAGGTCTAAAGGCTATCGTTTTGGACGTAATAACAGCTATCATTGCCGCAACATGGTAACATATGCCAAGCTAACTAATGACGACAAATTCTAAAGAAAGAAGAAGATTTTACTAAGAACAAAACAATAGAAAATTATATATTAAGAATTATTGTTTTTTGTCTTATGTCCGAGAAATTTTAAAAACTGCACAATTAACTCTCTAGTCTGGTATCAAAAGATTTTAAAATGTTAAACGAATTAAATATGTTATAGTGCGTCCTTACAGGAAGCAGATTCTATTTGAGTACTAGAATAAGAAGTTAGAGAAAACTCATAGAAAGTATATTTATTTAGGTCATAAGTTGGAAAACCTATTAAGGAACCCTGCTGAACCGCAAGCGTACTGTTACTTGAACATTTTAACAGCAAGTTAACGTTAAGAGACACCATGAAATATACATACGTGTACAGTGTGTTTGTGAATCTGCTACGTCAAGCATTACGGTTATACATTAAATTTCGTAGAATTTTAAAAGATCTTTCATCTAATAGGCGCTTTGTACAGACGACCGACGGCACATTTATTCATTAAAGGACAGTTCACAAGACATACACATCCAATAGCATAAAAACATTCATAATTGTAGAAGTTTACAGTGTAGCCTTAATTAGAAGCTGCCTACACATCTGGGCATCTTAACATAATTGACATAGGTGCGAGTTTGCAACAAAAATGTGTAGCCTGATATGTATGGCACTGTCACTCGCCCTTTATTAGCTATAGTCGTTGTAGGATATTGTTGAATATTAAACATTTGGCTATCAAAATTAAATTTAACTGATACTTTTAGAAATAGGAGCGTTTAGAAACGAAACAAACAAACTCTTCGAATAAATTTTACTAGGATAGTATAAATTATAGGAAATAAAAGGAAGTATTTATCTGGACTGTGAGATTATCAAACTACAGCCATCTATAAAATTAAATTACCGATAAGTTTCACTTAATATTCTACTAACATTATTATTATAAACGCGTAATGTATGAATATTTATTACGCAAAAAAAATGGTTGCCTGTAAAGTCGGTTTTACGGGCGAAGATTTTACGTGACAACGTCTTTTTCTCGGTAGAATATTTATTGATATGAATATAATTAAATTGCACAATAGGAACAAGGAATTGAATGAAAATAAGAATTGCACAAATTTTAACTATAGAAAATCTAAGCACTCCACATTTTCACTACAGACACAGCTGACGATACTTTAACCACACGTGTGAACTTGTATTATGACGCTTTCTTGTTTTTCCAACGCCAAGAACGTTCGAGAAAGACAAAGACAGAGACACAAGCATGCGCCGATTCAATGCGCCTAATTCTCTAGTGCTGCGCGCGCGGCAGACCGATCATAGTTGAGTGGGAGAGAGACGCAAGGCATTCGGCGGGCCTCTCTCTCGTTCGGTGACTCATCGTAACGTTACCGAGCGTTACACTTTTTCATAAGTGACTCCCAGCCGCAACCTAATTTAAGACGTTGTCACGTCAAAAAAACTACCGAATGGATTTTAATAACAAAAATATAGCTCATCATAATATAACAGAATAACACAGATTATTAGTTCCTGCGGGAATAACAGTTGGATTTTGTACGAATTCACGTGACACAGACTTAAACGCTGTTGGTTGTTAACCATATCTATTTTTTTAATGCACACATAACTCCATGCAAAAAGTCAACCAAAGACCTCGCCAAAAGTCCATCAAAGACCTCGCCAAAAGTCCACTAAAGACCTCTCCAAAAGGCAACAAAAGTCCACGCGGACAAGGTAGGAAGACCAAAAAAAAGATATTTTTGTAATAAAACATGTTTTAATGGTTCCGATACACCTCTAGTGATGGCCGAGAGCGAACCGTAAGAACAGTCATCTAATTGGGGCAAGTAATACTACAGTTACTCATCACTAATTGGACAATCTAATCAAATCGATAAACGCTACAATCTAAAGTACGCTACTATGTCGCGGATCTAGTTATTACATTAGAAACTATTGCCTCCGGACCTTTGTAACCCTTAGACAAGCTTTTGGAAGATTTTTACACCCACCTCCAAGCAAATGGTAAAAACAGTAGATTCTGATAACCAAAGTTCTGGAATTGGAACTCATAACCAAAGGACGCTAAACTCAAAAATTCGATCATCTGCAAATTACTTATGATTCCATAAACATTCCTTACTTTGATGACAGGTTTCCCTAAGCCCCAAACAAAATAGGTGCTTTAAGGGGGCCACAAACAAAATCTGTGCTTGAAGGGGCTTAGTGGACTGTTCACCAGACAAATGCCTCGTAAAGTAATTTACTAGATACTCACTAAGTCATTCTAAAACCTAATTAGAATTAGTTTTGTATTAGTTTTTATGAGAATAGATTCTGATGTCAAATGTATTAACCATGGGAGTAAAGTTGAACTGCAAACAACACATTTTCCTTTGCATTTAGTTGTTGGTAGCAAAAGACTTAATAACATTTTCTTACCCAGCAGAGTCGCAGAACCAATGAACTAAACCTATTAGCGTTTAAGTGGACCATTTCGTACCATGACAACAATTTAATATTCGTGTACTCGTTTATTGCTCAGAACCTTTAGATCAGCATCATTACTTACATTCTTCGAGTTTATCGGTGGAATCGACAAAACGGCGCTTAAAAATGCTACAATAAAACCTTTTTTGTAATCCCTCAAGGTAATTGACCAATAAATATTATTTCGCATTTTGGAGGATCACGTTCCAGACACAAATCTTGCGAACGTTTTTTTTTTTAATGATTTTGCTTCTTTAGACCCGAGTTCACCAATTCTTAAACAGCCGGTAAACATAGATTGACGATTAATTTGACACAATTCCCATACAAAATATGTCAAATAATATTTTAAACGCTGTTTAAAACTTAAACGTCTGTTGGTGAACTCTACCCTTATTCGTTTTATGTTCCCTTTGAATAGGTTATTTCTAGAGTGCTACCGATACTGTTGTGGACAGTAACCGTATAGAAGGAGATGATTTTATTCATCGATACAAAGCAGTAGGAGTTCTTCATCTTATCGTGTGATGATCCTTCAGAGATGATCTGATGTCTGAGTTTTCCAAACTGCCTATTACATGTTTCTGACGTGACGAGACTTGTTTTAGCGACAGGAAGCCGGACCAACTACTTAACGTACTTTCCGAAGCACTACGATAATCCTTCACACCTGAGGCCTTACTCTGCAACACTAAGCTCGTATTTACGGATATATCTCTCTTTCAGATACTTTACGACATCGATATGAGTAGTAGGGACAGATGGATTGGAATATACGGACATTGTGTTGCAGAGTAAGGCCTCTGGTCCAGGCCAAATTTACTACCTTATCTAAATTAACCCGACCGGAAATCGAACCTTTGCGTATTAGGCGGAACACTGTAACAACAGGGTAGTACAAACTTCGACATATAACCGTGAAACTTTTATGATATGCAACGAAAATATTTAACTGTCGATATAATGCTCTTATTTGTACGAAGCATCAGAATTTTTCAGGGATCACTTACTCTAAAGTTACAATAAAAAATATATGGTAAGGTTTGATATAATTAACCATAATAAAACTGGTACCTTGATATGAAACGTCTGGTTAAACCAAAATGAACCAGAATTAAAATCCGTAAACATATCTTTCATTTCATCCGTAAACATAACTCAAGAAAGCAGTATGGTACCTACATACCTGTTGCTCTGAAGTTATTTCTTCTCTACTGCTGTCATCTGAAACAAGAAAAAAAAATTTTTAGTTTCAATCAAACAACAAAACCTAAGTCACAGTCAATCTAACAAGATAAATCAATTACAGTTAAACCAGACGTAGAGCAGCCGCATGGGCTAACTGCGCCTGAAGATCTGAATGCACACAAAGCCACAGTCTAGTTCCCAACAAGATCTGAAGATGTCGCCCGGTCAGGGCAACGACCCCGTGCAATTTCACGCCAGCCTATCTATGTGCTGGGCCAAATGTGACATGACAATAGTTTCCTTCACTTACAAGGAAAATGGCAAAGTTGGGTTAACAGTTCTAATGTGAAGAACGACCGCTAGTCACATTTCAGTTGTCACAAACTAATTCTAATGTTTTCAATAGGCTAAACAAAACAGGATTCAGTACTTTTAAAACAGATTAAAACAAGGCCCTACTTAAAAATGTATATCTTACATAATAGGTTGTCGGTCCTTGACTTTGCTCTTAATCCACACAACCTAACATGTAGATACTTACTAAAATGTACGTAACTCGACTTATAAACCTTACAAAGATTAAAACTGATTAACAGCGTTTATTACTTATTAACAACTAATAACACGAATAACGTCCTTAGTAAATCACCGTAATGTTGTTGTAGTTTATATTAGCAGTAAAGTCAGCCATCAAAGCACTACATGCAATTTTACAAGCCATAATCTCAAAGTTGTCTATTACTAATCATCGCTCATCTACTCGAATTATTTTCGCAATTTTCCACGCTGAGTACTGGGTATCTATGGCGATTGACCTCATATTTTTACGAGGCTCGGTCACGCGTATGCATTTAGTTAAATTGAACGTATGGTCAATAACATTGCGAAAATCACTGAAATCTCGAAAGTTTTCTCTTCAATAATATTATTAAAGTGACAACGTTCAAGAAAAATTGATTGACTAATGAAATTTGATAACACTGGATCTCAAAAGCATTTTTTGGCCGTTATGCTATCACTTTCTTGTAGTCGAAACTGTCGAAACATCCAAAAAAGTAACGTTAAAGATTCATGATGCGGTATTCGTTGCGTCAAATGAATTACGCGGGGTGTGCTCAATTTTTGACAATCTGAATCTATTGATCCTCAGTTCCTAAGAAGCATCTTTAGCATCACTTTATCGCAGTGGCATACAAAACATGCATTATGGATGCTTTTTATTTTCATGGGATAGTAAAATAACCATTATAATAAGTTTAACAAAATTGAATGATACACCACAGAGTCTGCATTACTATTAGCATTCGCTGGCATTTCCATCAGTCACAGAAATACTAAAAACACGGATCAGAAAAAAACATTAATTGATTTGCATAAGCAGTCCATGATCGCAAAATCAAGTATCAATTTAATCAAATCAATACATTTCCGACCACACCTTCCAATGCTGTTTCTAGGTCAAGGTGCAAGTGTTAACGGGAAAAGATATTACTTGAGTAAGTACATAATTCACATTTGCTATCATTCTAAATATAGGTAGGCACACGAAGCCATCACGCAGTTTGTAAATGTACACACTATCAGTTTAATTATAGTTTTCGATAAGTGCTTTTACAACGGTATAAAGTTCATTATTAATATTTGCAAAAGCACATGTGACTTTGTATTGATTACTAGTGACTACAAGTTGCTTCCAAGAAAGCAGATCATATCAAAGGAGATAAATTAATCAATCAGACAAATAACATATTAAATTACACTTGCAAACTTGCAACGCTCTGACGTTATCGGTTCGGCTAGATTTGCAGAATGACCTACATAATAAAATCCTTGTGGAAACAAGGGAAGTATTACTCTAAAAAGATAACAAGTAGGTAAATACAGAGATTTGCTTTGACAGTGCGGGCACATTTGCACAGTGCGTTCACCCTCGCGGCCGCGCGTGACAAACCCATCCCGGCATAACATTATAACACACATTACACTTTTCCACCTAACCGAGCCGAGCAAATTCTGCGGGCTCTGACGCGACAAAATAAGACACAAATTTAAGCACCATCCATTTTGCGCCGGACAACAAACATTGTAACCGTCTACAAATTCTTGCCGGTTATTCGAAGAATCTTCATCAGTAAATGGGGCCCGTTCCACAATCTGATTTCCTTGGTTGAAACAAAAAATTAAGCAAGCATTACTATAATGTTTTGTAAGGCTGATCAGTATAATATAGTATAATATGCTACTTTATAGTTCAGTGACTCCCACCCAATGTATTTTACGGCATGAAATGAGTATATTCGTTTTATTTTTATTTCATATACATTAAATTTACGAGAAATTACAAAAGTTTGTGATGGGTATAATTATGACAACCTTAATTAATCACTTAGTTAGAAATTAAGAAAAACATTCCAACGTGTAAGTAAGCCAAGTGTAATTGAACATAGATTTTCCGATATACAAGCTCGAGACAGTCTACTATTTAATGTTAAATTACCGACTAGCTTGTATCTTTAACCGTAATATCCATGTAAAATGAAATAAAGCCATTAATAAGCATGTTCTCTGGAGTAAATATTATGTGCAGCACGCAAGAGAAACCTTTAATAAATGGTCTACGGTTTAATTTCGCGGCAAGTGAAGCTAAGTCAGAAGTAAAGGTCAGAGTTGAGGACTCTCGGCCCGCGTTTACTAATGGTATGCTACCTAATGCACTGATTAAAGTCGATAGTAAGTTCAAGGCTGTTACCAGTAATGATGTTAGGGACAAAAACACGCAACGTTTTGTAATTTTATGTTTAAGACTCCTCGAAACGCGTGACTTCATTTGCGTTGATTCTAAAAGCTAATAGTTAGGAGTAACTGACGTTGCCGTAACTCTTAAATTATTTATTTATTTATTGCATTTTGTTTACAAAATAAGTGTAACAAAACCTTGTAATAAACAAACAACAAAAAATTAAGCAATATTGCTTAATTTTTTTTTGACGACCTCCGTGGCGGAGTGGCGTACACACCGGTTTTCAAGGTGGTCGCCTGCTCCGAGGTCCCGGGTTCGATTCCCGGACGGGTCAATGTAGAAAAAAATAGTTTTTCTACATTTTCTCGGGTCTGGGTGTTTGTGGTACCTTCGTTGTTTCTGGTTTCCAAAATACGAATGCTTTAAGTAGTTATTCAAATTGGGATCAGAACAATGTATGTGATGTTGTCCACATAAAAAAAAAAAAAAAAAAAAAAAAAAAACTTAAATCACAAAAATATATATGATGCTTCGTAGAATACAGTACAAGAGAATATAATTCCAATACATAATTATGACAGTCGAGTAGGTGAGAGAAGGATACCAAAGCAAAATCAACGAGATGGTAGACAAAATCTTTGCAAATTTCAAATGTAGGTCCTGTCTTACATAAATTTCCATAACTGACTCGAAAACACTTCCCCTTTTCTCAAAGTTGGTTGAAGAGATGAAATATCAAAGAAAGACTTCAATTTGATTTATCTGGCTAGATGTAGCGAGACAAATGACAGGGCGGCATGCGGTGACAAAAAGCAGGAATGGAGTCACGTGCGCGTCTCGGAGGCACGTACTGTGCCGACGTAATCGCCCTTATTAATTTGCGATCATCAGCCCGCCGACAGACCTTCAAAGGATACAACTATGATCAATAATTTAACCTATTTAATCTAAAACTGTCTGATCTGTCTCACTAAATTAGTCATTAAAAATGTACTAATCGAACGTATGAATGTTATTTTCATGATAATGTTGGTAATCTAATTTTTTTTTAAAAGAGTTTGAACAAAAATAAGTACAGTTATGTCACCTGTTAAACTTGTACATTAGGTGGTTTTACAAATATTTTGCCAAACAAATAAATAATTATGAAGTTTCAGGTTAATGTCGTTGTCCTTGAATATGCTCAGGGGTTTCCGGGTGGTTAACTACTAACATCGAAGCATATCGAAGTAACTAATAATGTCTTCGTCGTAACAATATTAGATTTAAACAAATAGAGCAAACATAAGTATTTTTTTCTTTTCTATATTGTGAAATTGTTCAAATAAAAGATGTAAAAAAACTGCTATGACAAACATGCATTTTTTGTTCTAAAAATATTTTTGACTGCGCCCTTCAAGCATAATAACTTATGTGTGTTAAACAAAAAGTTAAAAGCTACGACATTATTACAACCACAGGATAATGATTCTAACGAAAAAAGTTAATCCGGCTCTTTACAAAAACGTGATGTGAACTTTAAGGTAATAGTTGTTTTTTTGGGTTATTAACATCGTAGACCATTTTCTAAAACGATCTTCATTCCTTCCTCACTCCTTGCGACCATGATGATTACTAGGTGAAAAAAAAAACCTTATTTTTTTTTAAAACATTTCGGAATTAGTGGTAATGGCATTCAATATTGTACGAGTATATAGGACAATTAAATGTAAGGACATATGAAAAAATCTGCTGTTTGCATACTTTGTCTTACAAATGGCTATACAACTATTAAGATGAAGTAAATAAATTGAAACTTATTAATCATTTAAGTAGTGCACAATTGTTCTGATTGAACATGAACGAGTCAATAACTTTGTTTATTCAGATATTATTTAAAGTGCTTATTCTACTAATATCACCAATGCCAACACCTAACGCTAAGGAGTGTTACTCCAATTTGGCTTAGTATATCTTTAGAAAGACTTGCCTCTATTGCGGCTCTTAGTACAAGTTAATTTAGAAGGTAGCAAATATGTGCAAATCTACAAAACGTGTGAGTGATTACAAACAATTTTAATTCATTTGTTGTCTTTCTAAAAATTTCTCATACATAACTACTTCATTTTTCTCGTTGTATTTTCTCTCAGATTTATAGAGCCTTGCCAAGAAGAGTAAATATAATACCTTCTTAAAAGTTTTAGCATCGATTTTTTCATAATTAGTTTCTTTTGTTTTAAAGATTTTGTTGAAATACATTTGTATTTATAGCTTGTTGTGTAACTGCAGCTTGACTAAATCCGTATCGGCTTTCGATTGTTTTATCAGCCGTACGTCCAATACGCGGAATTGTTTGTCTATCTAATGTCGGTTTTTTCAGCCCACGCGCACCACGCAAAAGATTGATCATGTGGGTGACCAATTTCGTAATGTTATTCGCAAATTCAATTTTACTGTCACCAATTGTTATCTTTATCATTGACTGGGTTACAAATTTTGATCTTATAAATGGAAGATTTAATGGGCATTTCGGTACAGACTCAAATAAAATTTTCTCTTCCGTGGTCTATTTAGCTACTTCAATGAAATTACACAAGTAAGCAAGTGACTTAAGCGACCATGATTCAGCTTGAAATGTTGATTATCGTAATCAGCAATGTCATTACTTTTGTGATAATTCACACTATCAGTCATGTTCAATATTAATTAGAATTTCAACAGAAAATTACGACAAGTTGATGAAGTTTTTCAAACATCTAGACAAATATGTTAAATCGTGGTGATCTAATTATTCAGAAATTAATATCTCGCCAAATTGTCTAGTCTGTTATCAGGTGCTAGCTGTCTCACAGTGCATTCGAATCACCTTGAAGATAACGTATCAGCTCTTAAATCTACTGTTTGTTTACATGCGACTGTATTGCAACACCATCTTTTGTTCAATTTAATTAAATAACCATTACAGAGTTGTTTCGAAATATTGACTGTAATTTTTGATTAGTACACTGCTTGACTTCTAAGAAAAACGGTTGAAATGTTCTGGAGAATTAAGGACCTTTTTGTGTACTAGCTGTGAATGGGGTGAGCAGTAGGCTGATACGGGCATTGAATTCCCTCTATGAGGATTCTAGTGCTTGTGTCAGGATAAACGGAGCGTACACTGATTGGTTTAATATCCAAAAGGGTGTTAGGCAGGGATGTGTAGCGTCTCCGTGGCTGTTCAACCTTTTCATGGATAATTGTCTGACAGATCTGAAAGAGAGTGATTTTGGTCTAAGAATGAATGAGTTACGCGTCAAATGTCTTCTTTACGCCGATGATCAAGTGTTACTTGCATCGACGGCTAAGGATTTGCAGGCGATGGTGACTATTATGAATGAAGCTTTGGAAAGTAAGGGAATAAAAGTGAATACAAAAAAGACGAAAGTTATGGTGTTTGAAAAGGAAGAGAGCATGACAGAAGTATGTATTTGGATTGGTGGTAATGAACTGGAGCAAGTGAATGAGTTTGAATACTTGGGGTCGATGTTTACTAGGGACGGAAAGTATGAAAGTGATATTGAAAGGAGAGTAAATGCTGGTAACAGAGTAAATGGTGCGCTGCGCGCCTTTATGAATAGCCAGAAGATTTCTACGAAAGCTCGTCTGGCTGTGCATAAAGGGGTGTTGGTTCCAACACTCATGTACGGAAGTGAAAGTTGGGTATGGCAGAAAAAGCATGAAAGTAGAATAAATACAGTAGAAATTAAAGCGCTTAGAAGTATGTTAGGAGTGAAATTGAGTGACAGGATAAGAAATAGTGTGATAAGAGAACGTTGTGGTGTGAAAGAAGATATTATCACACGGATTGAGAAAGGAATGCTTAGATGGTTTGGGCATGTAGAGAGGATGAATGAGAGAAGAATGACTAGACAGATCTATAAGACGAGTGTGAAAGGGAACGTTGGAAGAGGAAGGCCTAGACGAACTTACCACGATCAAATCGGGGATGTTCTGAAGAAAGGTCAGGTCAAGAGTACTCTTAACCGACGAGCATGCATGAAAAGATTGATGAATGTGGAAGAAGCGAAAGATGTATGCCAGGATCGTAGTAAGCGGAAGGCCTTGGTTTCTGCCTATACCGTTGGGAAGGAGGCGTGATAATATGTATGTATGTATGTATGTTGTGTACTATACTCATTAATTAATTGCGTTAATGAACTTTTTACTTTTATGTACAATCAGGGAATCTTCTTTTATGTCAGGCATCAGCACGTGACATTAAACAAGATTCCCTAATATAATAATCTCCTAAGATCTGATATTTGCTCAAAGTCTCCAATTTTTCCTATGGAACAAGTCATTAAAATTAACGTAAGTAAATCACAATATTATGTTTATTTCCTTATGCTAAAAATAACAACTGACTAGTCTTTGATCGTTCTGATATGAGTTTTTTAAATGACTTGCCTAAGTTTACCCCTAGACAAAGTTTCTGTATTTAAGCACTAGTATTTGATATTTAAAAGTAATTTAACAAATAACCCGTATGGTAAATCCTATCCGGACCTAAAGTGATGACCTCTATACCAAACAGCGATATTTATGAAAAAATACACACTTGCAAATTTGTAGACTTTCTATCAACAACAAAATTGTCAACTCGTCTAGACGCATGCGCAGGCGACTGTTTGCGAAAACAAACTAAGTCAATTTAAACACGGCATTGTTTGTGGTCACGTGACGTTGCCTAAACGCGGAACATTGTTTGACTTGTTGCCCGTTACGTTTGCCTGCTTTGGGGTATTTTTTCAATTTACTTTCATCATCATCATCAGTCGACTAGAAGTCTATCTACTGTAGGTAATAAATAATTCCCATATACGCCAAAAAAATGTTGGCCAACCAACGTTTTCCCGTAACAGTAACATAGTCAACGGTCTACCGGACCTACGCTGGACTTCCCAGTTGTTCAGTTCTGAAAGCGACGTGATGTGGTCTGCAGACTGTCTTTTTCTATTTGGAAATCCATAACCTCAGTTCATTTGTGACTTACATTAAAATAGGTTTCCATGACCCATGGTTATCTATGAAAGGATGTAAATGTTACGTACAGTCAATACTTCAAATGATTCCTATAAAGCACGGTAAGTTTTGTTGCTTCTCTCTAGGTTAGGTTAGATTAGATTAGCTTAGCGATCATACCATAATTGCATGAGTTGAGTATGCAAAGCGAACAGTGCCTTGATGGCAACCGCGCCATGAGAGGTGATGATTAGTTAAGATAACCGATTCCACCAGCAAACATATTTATATTAATAAACTTTTAAGTTATGTAAAATATAAACACTATGAAAATGAATCATATAGGTCACATTAATCCGGCAAATCAAATCATAATCCTAGAAAATCCTCAACAAGTAGGGCACTGATGATTACATCAACTGCCCCAAATGCATGTTTATAATCGCGGTAAGATAGGGCCAGTGTTTTTGAAGATAACGTGGCCGAATTGTGACCCTGAGGTAATTGGAAGCAATAAATCGGAAGTTGGAAGTAAAACAGGCATCTAAATCGAATCAAATAAGATCAAGAATGCAAAAAGAACGAAGTTAACTTTTCTGTCCTCTCCTTTAACTTGGATAACCTAAATAAAAATCAGTATCATGTAATAAAAGTGTTCCGCCATTGGTTTTATATTAATAAAAGTCGGTGATTTTAAGTCTGTAAATCCATAAAAATAAGTTTGGTATTCGACTGTTAATGATGAAAATTAAGTGAACATCCATACAGCATTTTAAGACCTTTTGCGCTCGCAAATTGACCTTATCCTTCACTTCAATATATAATTGAAGTCATTACTGGCTATTGCTTGGCCAGATATCCGATTTTTATCAAATTGTGGTACCTACAGCGAAAGCAGGCACCTTGGAAAAGGACACCTGTTACTATTCAAACCCACTTATAGAGGAGTATTCTTTTACTAGGAAAGCCGCGGGCATGACTATTCGTTAAATAATGGGTTGACTTACGCAGACTGGTAATTAAATGCATTTATCGCCAGCAGCGTTCAGAACCACACTTCAGTTGACAGCGTAACAGCGAGTACATCCGACAGCGCATAACCACTCTTCCTATTGCCTCTTACAATCAGTTCCTCATAGTACCTATATTGATAGGCAATACTATATCTACAGTAGCAATAGATAGTACCAAATTCAGAAACTCAAGAATTCCAAATAATTTGACTTTACTTTAAGTAGATCATAACATCAAATTTGTCATATCTTTGTTTAAGGTTAGTACCTTACTAATATCATAGTGCAGAAGTTTAGACGTATATTGGTACATAATGATCCCAAAATGAGTCTGTAGATCTAGCTAGATGATCTTTGGCACAGAGATAGCAGAAAAAAAACTGTTTTAGGTTACTTCAAACTATCCATTTTACTCTTTAAGTTTTCATGTAAGTCTTTCACTTATATGTTTCTTTTGAGTATAAAGATTTTTGACGTATCCACCAACATTATACCTTGGCTTTTCCATCAGCCTCCACCAACTACTTAGCGAACATCATAGCTGCCAAAGAAATCTGATTTTAAAATATAACCTAACCTTGCTTCACATGATTACAAAATTCAGTTTACCACTAAAAGGATAGGTTAGGTTATCTAAGAGACTTCGAACTTTGTGTCACGTTAATTTAAAAAAAAAACATGGCTTATTCAATAGCATTAAGTAAACACTTTAGCCTGATCGAACCGATCCTGATCAACTAATGGTAGGTCGAAAGGTATAAAACTGAATTCCCGCTACACCACCTTGCAATCGCGCTCACGCTTCATATTACTTCGCTACCGTTATCGCGACTTTACGATATCGTAACCAGGTCTTATCAGCTAATTAACGCATACCGAAGCCAGATAATGACCCTTTGCGTAATATCGCAACGCGTCTTGTTGGACGCTTGCTAAAAAATGTATGCTAATCTTGTCCTAATTGTTCTTTATACTCGTACAAACTATTTTAATGGCATCAACTCCAAGTTAGTTTCTTTCTTTATTTTCAAGCTGACATTTTTTTTATTTTACTCTTGGCTTGTTTTTGAAACGAAGTGTCTTATCGCGCGTTGCAAAAAGGGGCTAGACGGAAAAAAATGTAACGACACTTTTTGCTTCATTGTAAGCCGTGCGGCGCGGCGTGCGCGTGTTTCTCTGTCTGAGAGAGAGAAAGAGAGAGAGAGGGAGAGAAAGAGGGAGAGGAAGATAGAATTAAAAATAAAATAAAATTTTATTACAATTCCTTCACTAAAAATGAACTTCGTTCCATCCTTGACACCTCGCAAGTTTTTTTTTCAGACTTTGAGCTATAGACTATTAAACATAACATGGAAAACTTCTACCTGTTAGAAAGTTATCTCATAGTCATACTTATAAACAAACCCGTCTAATTGTGAATCCCTTCTTTTTTTGTCTATTAAAAATAACAATGCAATTTTATAAAAAAATGGAATATTACTTGATGACAAATAAATGATAGGTTCTTACAATGTATTTGGTCCAATTCAAGCCGTTATGTAGTCGCGAGCTATTTCCTGATGACATTTACACTAAAACCTACGCAATCGTTTCAATTCAATTCAATTTTATATCTGTGTTATGTCCACAAAACAGTGTGAAAATAGATTATGATTGCATGCAACATTAATGATGGATAATCGCGCGGCTGATCGCTGCATGAATCATAGAACTCTGGCATCGATCGCGTTTGCTTTGAAGCATGAAAATATTGATTTAATATAAACACCATTGCAGTAATTGATATCGGTCTAATTTAGGTATATTGAATTTAAAATAGAAGTAAAAGGACATCTAAGAAGAAAATGTAATAACAGTAGGACTTATTTTGCAAAAAAATTACCGACGAAAAGCTTGAAGCTTGATAAGCTTCCAATTCTGATGGTTTACTCTGCAACTCGAAGCTCGTATTTACGGATATATCTGTCTCTTTGAATCTACTTTATTGCTAAAGAAAGTCATAACTTAAAATGTTCATACCTAGTCCTTAAGTGAAAGAAATTGGTCACCATTAATAGTCATATTATTTGGCTAGAAATGCTAACTTTTGGTAGTTATAACTTCTAGTAATTCATTGATTAAGGCATACAAATTGTCTCTCAAGTAATTACTTTTAGTCAAGTAATTACTTTGACTTGTTTATAAATACGGGGGTAAGACATTGGTATGAGTGATAGAAACAGATGAATTCGTATATACGGACATTGTATAGCGAAGTAAGGCCTCTGAGTAGGGCTCGATAATTATTAGTTGGAGATAGTATTATTTCTTGTTTGGCACAGATCAAAGATCGTGGCTTATTTCATGCTTTTCGACGGTAAAATTTTATGAGTTTTTTTAATTTTCAAATTTAATAGAGAGTTATATTCCTAAAAAAATTATCAGGAAACCTGGTAAGAAGCTACGCGTGTAGGGCACATTAAAAATATCACACCCTGTAGAAATTATTACATATTATATGTATTATACGTATAAGCGTTAAATGAGAGTTTCCTTCTTTGTTTTCTTCGTTTCAAAAAGTACATTTTGCCTCCCTCTCTTTACTCAAGAGAGATTTCTTAAATATAATATTTTTCATAACACGCTATGAATCAAATAACGTTTTTAAATGGATCAGAAGCGTCGGAAGTTAATGTTAGTGACAGAGTGAGCTTCTGATACAGGCTGCCCGGGGCGAGCCTTTCTCCCGACTGAAAGCTGGCCATTTAGTAGCATACCGCGATCATCTCATTTCTAAAGATATATCCGATAAAAAGTACTGACGTCTTTGGAAGCAAAGGCTGATAAAGTGGCCAACATCACATTTTATATTGTGTTATGCTCCGATCCTAAAGTAACTTATGAAAACACTTTTTTCGGGAAAATCACAAAAATCCAGACCCTGACTAAAGCCTGCCCAGCGTGGCGATTACGGCTAAATCGTCTTTTTGGAAAGGTCTATGTCCAATAATGGACTGATGTAGACTGCTGCAGAAGATCATGACATTAAATTGAAGGTTTAAAAGGATCTACACTTACTTAGTTCTCAAAGGAAATTCGTAGGTAGCTTTTATAATTATGTATCTCTTTATAAATAATCCACAGCTATATCTTGCAAATTTTAGTTATCATTCAGTTTATTAATAAACCTTACCTCATTGTAGATACATTGGGTTATCAATATTTATAAACAACGACTCAGGCGGACAAATATGCGGCAAATTACGCAATGGCGGCTAACCCAAAGGTTAATACTTCAAGCACAACTCCCTGCTGGGCTAACGAGATCAGAAATAAGTCACGAAAAACAAAAGCTAGAGGCGATCGTGGACTCGCTATTTCTAAACTGGTCTCCGATGCAATCGACAAATGGAAACTACCGAACGTTTTCCTAGCGACTCTGTAAGAGACTTAATAACTTTAAAAAAAACGTACAAAAGTCACTCGCCTATTGAGGGTTTTGTACAAATTTGCAGATGAATTTTATGAGCGCGCATACCGTAGCTTAACTGGATAACAAATTACAAATTGTAGTTTTCAGATTTTTCCCTAGTGCAAAGCACCTGTTCAAATTTTATAATTGGCCTAGGCCAACAGGAAATACTCAATTAAATTTGATTCCCTTGGGAGTCGAATTTTGCGGCATAAACTTTTGTATCTTTTTTAAACTTTAACTTAGAAGTATATTTTTTTCACAGTTTCAAGGAACTATAGATCAGAGTATATGGTTTCAACTCTATACTTCAACACATTCCCAAGATTTAAAACGTAAAACGTCCGACTGTCTGTAAGAACGGACAGCAAATTGATCCTATGAGGGTTAAACGCTTTTCCTTCAAAGGTACGAAACCCTAAAAATAACCTTACATAATGCTTCTGTACAATTTAGCTGTCGCAATCCATGGCAGTTTGCGAATGACAAATATTTGAGACCTCTTAGATCGTATCAGTTCAACACGGCCTACTAAAACTTATCAAATGTCATAGCACTTTTATTTGGTTCAAAACTTCAAATCATTACGTTCCGTAAGGCTAAGAGGATTTTTGGTGATGAAACTCTCTCTTATTAAATAAATATCAGTAACGATTACTGGCATCAGCTGTATTGTTGTTGTCTTTGTCTTCTAATCTAACTTTTACGACTAATGTTTGAGTGACTTTAAAAAAGCGAACCACCAAATTGACTCGTCAGGTCGAGCAGACAGCCATCAGTCAAAACTGAGAATGAAAGTGAAAAGGAATTTCATCGGTCTACTTTAAAATTAAAAGTTATATCGCTTCGTGCCCTCCTGACAACAATTCGCGGTTACCATTGACGTGGTAACGGTTTAAAAATGCATTAAAATTTAATTATTTTGATCCTGGATCAGAATTCGTCTTTGTTTGAGCTTAGAGTTCATTATCAACCAAATTGCTGGTTCCTTTTGTAGTAAAAAGGAATTATTGTACTATTAAAGTTCCAGTTTCTTTTAAGACAAAACGGTACAATTTTAGTACTTCTCGCGAACAGAATGTTGCTCACTGTCCGTCACAGCTGTCATCAGTCTTCTGTCTTACTGAACCTAGGTACATGAACGGTAATGTTCTTATGATTTAGTTGCTTAGAGATTTCTACAAATTTCGCCACGCCGTAGCAAGAGCCATGATCACGGAAGAACTCATGAAAAACTAGTTATATGGTAGAAATCTAGAAGTAACCAACTTATACGACGGTGACCATGAAATCTTATATCAGTATACTGCACTGTTCAGTATAGCTAAACTAATAATATCTTAATGTGATGTTCCCACACATTGGACACAAATCCACATGACAGCCCTCGACATATTATTAGATCAGATAAGTTTGCGGTTTGAATAAACCAAAGTTAACTTATCGTTCAAGTTTTCAAACGAAACCGAGATTCGAACAATATCGGATCCACTAATAAGGACATATCGTGAAAGTGAGTTAGCGCAAAAACCGCGCGTCACGAGCGCCCCGCATTGTAGTCCGTCCGAAAACGCGATGGTCACTCTTAATAACCGTTTAGAAAGTAGTAATTCCGTCATTAGGCGTGATAATTTCCGAACTAAGGTCAAAGGTCCCGGCGGTCTCGCGCTCCCGCGCTTCACACGCAAAACAAACAATTTTGCTAAATTATACAATTACCCGATGATAATTGCATTACGCAAGTGATAGAGCTAGTGTTCTCACAAGTTCAGATCGAAGAAAATAATAAGTGAACGCTTCGATATCTTCGAAACGTAGGTAATAAAAGAAACGATAAGCGAGTTTAATTTTTACTTTATATTATCACGACTATAAAGTTCCCTTTCAAAAGTCATTTCGGTTGCACGCGAACTAATATGACCACGAATTTATTAGCTGTCATGAATATCGGTCAGAATGCAGGTGAGAGTACGAAACAATGCGAGGCCTCGTATACATTCTCACGTGTAACTCTTTCGTGCATTTTTTCGAAATTAAAAACTAAGCGATTACCTGGTGGTTGGTACTATCACAGCGGGGCATCAGCCTTCACCGCACATCGCATACCTACCACACGCAATCACACAAATAACCATTTACTGTGCTTGATCATAGACTATCAAAAGCAGGGTGCTTCAAAAATTTCACCCATTAAGACGAAACGCGGCTACCGAAGGTCATAATTTCGAATGTGATAAGAACAGTCCGTTAGCAATGCGCGAACAATAGATCATGAACGGAAAAAAATGAGTAGTAATTTCGGAGTCAGTGAGCCATTTGTGGGTGCACACTCTTGTAAAGAAGACTTTCGATGGTTGCTTGAATGCCGGTTATCGCGGGCGAAATATGAAATTGGAAAAAGAAATAAATCACGCGGTCATGATAGAGAATGCTGTAGATAAAAATAGAAAGGCAACAGCGTAGAATGAAAATACGGTCGTTTATTTTTTTAAAACAACAATACAATATTCTTATCAACGATAATACTTGCTATTGTGAAGTCTGGCTGCGGTATTTAAATTTAAACGCAAGCTGAGCTGCAATACATCTTACAGCCATTGGTACTTCGAAGACTTTAGGCTGGTTGTACATGGCGATGGAGTTTTCTGCTGAAGCAGTTTTTCTATGATATCCGCGGTACTGACTGAAAAGCAATACAAATAGAAGAACTCAAGCAAACGCGATGAAGAATGGAATCTTTGGTCCGGTCTGTCTCGTCGGGGACAATATTAATGGGTTTGATATTTTGCACACCATACTAGCCAGATAGTCGCTAGTTTACAGGCTAGACAAGCTACGAGTATGTCAGCTTGAAATAAAAAAGATTGTGTATGCAGCCAGTCTTATATTCAGTTTCAACATTCCAGATCTTAAACATAGCGTTATTCAAAATGAATATAAGAAAATGGCAATTATACAAGTAACACTGGCATTTGAAAACTAATCACATAGAAAGAGAAATTTTAACTTAGTAGTCTAGTAGACGCTCATTGCAAATAGTCTGGTATTGGTAATGAAAGCGGCTGCGTAATGAATAAATATGTAACATAATAAATTGAAATCGACAAGTATCATGTGCACGACAGGAGTATATTGTGCTGACAATTTATGGCAAAACGTTAATCAGGGCATATTTATCAATTACCTTGCGGTAAGATGATTATGATGCTTCTGAATCGAATAAGAAGCAAGAACTCCGTGATGAATACCTTAGTATCTCAACATCACATTCTTCAAAGCGTACGAGGATTTTAGGGAATATAAGTCATTTTATAGTAAAAACCGAAGTTTAAAAAAGTGAGTAAGTGCAATAGAAAATACATAAAACATGTTTGGTAATTTGGTTTTCCTTATTTTTACACCAGTGAAAAAATTGTAATGTCTTAAACAAATAAATATTTGTTGAAGGTTGTTTATAAGTACTGAAACTAAAAGGTTAATTAAAACTTGGACGCCCAGATTCTGGAAATACTTTGATAATTTTATTGTTGCTATCGACGCGATATATTTGGGACTGTTCTGAGAACTGCCAAATGTAGGTCAAATAAAACGAGGTAGGCATTTTAGTTAGAAGAATGCAAACGTTAAAATGCAGTTAGGCCCTGTATATGTTTAGAGGTTAGAGGTCTTTTGGTATGGCTGATAGTCTGGTTTCATGAGTTTTCCGTTTTTTTTAAAACAGCTTGCTTTTACGACTTGCATCTCACAACAGAAAATGGGACCAACGGCTTAAGGTGTCTTCTGAAAGTTTCAGACGATTTTTTAAGCAAACAAATTGCTGGTATTACTTGAAAATACAATTCTGAATCAGGAGTTCACCTAATTTATAAACCCTGACAACGTAATAAAATTGACTCGTATAATATAAATCTATTTGTTGACAGAGTTGATCGTTTAATTCTACCCTTGGTATTAGAAAAAAGAAAACATTATCAAAGAAGATATAATTAACCAATGTCGAGTCGGTGCCACCGACGAACAGATTATCGTAATGTAACGATTATCAGAAATTGATGATTTACTTTGTTCTTTATACAGTTAAATTTTTGTTCCTTTTTTCAATGAACCAATATCACTTTACAATTTCACATATCATTTACATTCATACTAGCTTCGCTGAATAATTAATTCATTACCATCAATAATGTGAAAGCAATAACTTAGATGGACTTGTTACTGCATTACCATATCTCTTGAGGTTTAGCAATTAGTCGGTAGTAATGTGTACTCATGTATACAGAGAACTTACATACATTAAATTAGCACCTCAAGGGGTCAGTAAACTTACAGTGATTAATTAAGAGATTGAGTATATTTTTAAACTGCAAGCAATGGAAAAGAATATTGATAGGTGTTTATTCAAATTTAAAATTTCAAACATACTCGTAATATACATATACGTAATCAATACTTGTATAATGATATAAATGGATATAAAAAAAATTTTGAGCCCACTCCAATGATTTTTTTTTAAAGGTACTACAAGGCTTGCCAAAGCCACAAGATTTTTGGATGTAATTTTTTTTTATATCACCATCTCATTTTTTTGGATCTGAAGATGGGGTTGTTTTAAAATGTTTAATGATAATCTAGAGACTAACTCAACTATAAAAAACAAACTGTAAAAAATATCATCACCATCAGCCCACATTAAGATATTAAAAATAAAAAAATACGGAACCCTAAAAAGAAGGATTTTACCATTATCGCCACTCCTAACGGCCATTTCCAATAAACTATCTATCTTCTGTTTTGGCATATCGGAGATAGAAAACAACTTCTATCTTTGTTTCTCTGGACGGCAAAAACAGAGATAGAAACTGTTTTCTATCTCCGATATGCCAAAACTGAAGATGGATAGGTTATTGGAACCGGCCGTAAGTTGGTGATCGAATTTCGGTCGATGGTGGAGAGAAAACGCTGCTATCTGTCTTTTTCTGGCATATTCCATACGAAACCTCTTACGACAAGCGTGATCATTACAAAAAAAATAAGAAGCCATTTATGAAGAAGATACAATTCTGCAAATTATACGCGTTACCTTCGCAGCTTCGGTGTCTCTTTGTCATCATTAAAAAAATGCTAGGTAACCACAGTAAAACGTCAAGGCTAATTATTTGGACAATTAAAAAAACTTATCAAAATGATGACAAGGAAATGAGTGCCGACTCACAAAAAGTAACAATAGCAATTTAAAAGATTACTGAAATTGGTGGAGGCGTTGCCTCTGCCAATGTTACTAAATGGGAATTATTGTCTGATGTTTGAAATATCTTTATTAACGGTTGGAGAGCTATATTACTGCAACACGACAAGCACAGAGCAAAGAGCATAGTACTAAGTAGACGGTAATCCTCAAACCGCGCACACGGGGACCTATAAAATGAAAGCGTTTTGCTTATTTCAAAATGACAATTATGGCATTCGCGACTTTAGCATCATAACAATAGCACCGCAGAAATCTTGGAAGTACTTCTACTTCGTAAGAGTACGGTGAAAAGTTTATCGGCAGAGTTGGCAATTTCGCTAATTTGTTAAGCTTATGAGAGCTAGGCTCCGTCGTGACTACTTTGATTAATGCAGAGCTAAACTCCGTTGCGAACGGATAAACACATTACGTACTAACTTGCGATCATGACTTAGTTAATTGAATATGACTCAAAGGTTCTTAGTTATCTGGGTTCCTATTTGAACACAAAGGAACACACAACATTTGAAGCTTGGAAAATAGTATTCACACGCAAATGCAATAAACAGTTTAAATAATTTATGAATTCCCAAACGTTCCCATAAATTGTTTATATGTAGTAAATTTGTTGCGAAGCTTCTTCTCTGCACAAGCACACACCACACTGACACCGGATACAGTGATAGGATAATATATTGGGACGTACATAGAGGTGGAGAGCGATTTGCAGAAGTAAAACTGATTTTAGAGACTTAAGAAAAACGGAATAGGCCTTAGAGTATTTAATACTCTAAGGAATAGGCTCAAATTATTAACGATAATTACCATATTCACGAGAAGTTTTGTTCAAGGGTAGGTTTAAAAAAATAATATTTACAACGCCATCTGACCGTAAAAATGGAACAATGAGGTCGTAAATAATTCATTGGAATAGCACAACAATGGCACCTGCACGCCGGGACCTGCGCGCGCGCATCCCCTGGGAACTTTCGCAGGCGCAGGCGTTCCGCGCCGCGGGACTCCAGATACTCACACCGCTTATTACACGAGCGAATGACCATGAAGGTAGGTACAGGAAATGACGTATCTAACTAAGAATAAGATAAGGGAAAAGTTACGACGAATTTTACGATGTGCCCATTTTGGGGTAAGTATTTGACTATTTTTGAAAAAAGAATGCATTTCAACGAAAAAATTAAATGTCGTTTTTCCATTAAATTAACCAGTGGCGGCCTTTTTAGCATAATCAAAATGTATGCTCTTAGGAATACTTACTTGAGATAAGATCATTACTTTTCCAATGAATATAAAAAAAGCTTGACAGAATGTTTTATTTTATATATTTTTTTCTTGATTGATTTACGTACTTATTTAGATTTTTTCCAAAACCATGCAGGCAAAAGTATTTCAAAGCTTTGTTAAAAGCTCGTACCACGTACTGCTGAGCTTTTGTGAAATCTACCTTCAAAATGTAACGCTTAACAAAAAAATACAGCAGACAATACAAAAAACAGTAGATTCGGAAATAACAACAATTTTTTAGAAAGTGCCGGTTCAATTTCATACATGTTGTTACGCCTATTAAAATGCCGACAATGACCCTGACTGGGTACCCGTAGAAATTGTTTCAATTTGATAAAGTAATTTTCTAGTTACGTGCGCCCGGGCAAAAAAGCCTTTTTATAGGGCATAATTGTATAAATGGTCGCTAGACGGCTGTTGGTTGCGCGAGTCCCGCCCGGCTGACACGCGACTGGCGGAATCGCCAAGTAAAACTCGTCGCGACGCGCATGTGCCACTGAAAGTTTCCGTGATACACGCCCGTTTAGCAGAGCTGGGACAATTAATTTGAAATACAATTTATAAATGTCTCACGCGGGTCAACACTGCCTAGCAAACAACTCTTTGGAAACCTTAAGTGCGACATTTGTGATCCTAATGAAATATTAGCAATAATGATAGCTACTGTACGAGCTAGCAACGCTGCAACATACATTTTAGTTAATTCATCAGTTTACACTTTGACCTCATTTACCAATATTCACATATTTCATTGTTCATTCAACGTAGTATAGGACGCCCTCAGGCCAGGTGGAGTGATGATTTGCGCAAGGTGGTTGGCAGGAGCTGGATGCGAGAAGCCGAGGATCGACCTAAGTGGCGTGCATTTGGAGGGGCCTATGTCCAGCAGTGGACTGCAATAGGCTGATGATGATGACATATTTCATTCAATCAGTAGTTCAGTTCGCAATTAGCCATCAAGAGCGCCGCGCGTACTAATTCATTTAACATAAGTTCCGTTTGTTAATCAATTATTTCAAATATAAATCAGTATTACTTAACCAAGTCTTATCATTCATCAATTAGTTTCGGTTCACCCCGAACAGCTACTCTAACTCAGAATTAATAGGGGTTAAAGTATGAAATCGCCGATTATTTTCCCACTTTTTATTTTGTTTATAGCACTTGTATAGTCGTATTATTGCGTAATTCTTTTTGTATTGTATCAAAAACTAAATAAAGTAACTTTTGAATGAAAAAAAAAATGCAATACTAGTGCCTATTACTTCAAAGGAAGTCGTTGAAAAGACCCCTTACAATGTGTCAGCTGACCTTCTTGCTTCAATTAAGTATATTTGTATTATATACTTTGATTTTCAGAAATTTAAATACTATAATGCGTAGCTTTATAACCATCTAACTTTCACCTTTAATTGCATCGAAAACGGTTCAGGCGTTTTTAAAAAAACTAAAAAAATGTTAGTATGGAAAAATGACTTTTCTCGATATCGTCCATACAAAACGGCAATTTCATACTTTAACCCCTAATATTTAAAAGCAAAAACAATCCGCCATTTTTTACTACTCGAAATATTTTTTATAGATAAGTTTGTTTCATAGGAAGAGATGAACATATTCAAGGGGAAAGCCCTGTAAAAATATTTAACTAAGTATGTCAATCTGCCATCCTCAGTTCCCTATGTAGCTTGTATTTTAGCGGTTTTAAGAGAAACTAGCGGTGCTGACAGAGAACCAAAATCCAAGATATGAATGCGACTTTTCACTCAGCGCAAAACTGTGTCAAGATTGCCAGAAGAGCGTGAGAGTCCATCGGACTTCAAACTGACGCGGCGTGTGGGTGCGAACGCGTTCTGATGCCTGTTCTAACATGTTAGTAGTCCGTTGTTGTTATAATAGCATCGAGCGAAAACTAATGCACTCGTGTGATCACAATCCCACGAGCGCCAGTGGGTGTGAGTATTTTAGCCGAAGAATAAACGAATTCCAAAGATGTAGGTATGTATATGGCACTGCGAACCTTGCAGAATTTGCTTTAATAGATTTTTTGCTCTTGAATGATGAACACCCATAGTTATAAATTAGCTTAGGTCTGGAAGGGGTTTTGTTGTGCTGCGGAAGCCGTTGGTTGGTCTGAGCTTTTGTTGCAAGATGGTAGTCGCAAAAACTAGTAACGTTATAGGCATACATATAATAGACGGCTTGGAATACTCTGACAATTCTTAAAAGAAAGCATACGATAAAAAAAGTAAGCATTCAAGAATATCATATTCATACCCTTCTACGCTAATATGAGATTTCCTATACCCAAAAGGTTGTCTGGAAGAAATCTCTTTTTAGCGATAAGGCCGCCTTATTGTACCTACATTAATATCTTGCTTGTATTATTTTATGTTCTTGTGTTTTGTGCAATAGAGTGTTTATTCATTCATTATTCATTCATATTAGTTTCAAGATGACCAAAAATACAAAGTCAGAAAATCACGCTTCAATTTAAGTGGCTTGGCAAATAAAAAACTTACGTATTACAACACTACTCTTCATTAAACTACCGTTCGAAAGACAGACTAATTTCATCAAGACGTACGATTATCCAAAAACAAAAGTTTGTCGCTACAAAAACAGTAGTTTTGACGCGAACCGGTAAACTAATCTACGACATTGACACTGAAGCCGCTCGTAGTGCGAGTTTCGTAATTACCAGCTGCCGGCTGATACAATCGACATTATTATTGACTGCTAGGCCGATGTGAGTGATTGCAAAATAAACCACTTCCTAAAAAATCTTGTAAGAACTATTGATGATGGCAGCACTCCCAGTTTTGCACGTTTTATATTACATATTGGTAACAATTATAAAGACAAGTTCTATACAAAAATCTTTGTGGGTATCTCGTCTTTATTTAAAACAGAAGCATTTTTATAATAATTGAATTAGAATCAGTGTTTTGAAAATTACAAACAAACATAAAATATACATGGTAATTTTTAAATCTAAGCTGCATAGCCACCTTCTGAACAAGGTCGCATGTTAAATCGGCTACTTTCCTTAATATTATTGGATATTTACCTCCTTATTTTTGTAAGTCTATGTCAACTACACCTTTGCATTTAAGTATTTCTTTGTATGTATTGCTTTTATTTGCTTCTATTATTAATCTAATCTAAGTATAATCAAATGAAAGTCTTGGCTTATGTCCACTAATTATATCTTTACTATAAACTGTTCTTGCTCTTATGTATTTATTCTTGACTTTTCTTGTTACCTGCTATTTATTTATGTTACCTCTCCTCTCCTACAGGGTTGCCTGGAAGAGATCGCTTGCAGCGATAAGGCCGCCCTTGCTCACATTAGTTATAAATTTAGTTTTAAGTCAACTATTTGTACCAATTTTTAATGTGAGCAATAAAGTGTTATCTATCTATCTATCTATGGTTATTACAATATTAGTTTATAATACTCTTGAGTATCGTTCCAGCTTTGTTATGTTAAAACTTTTTAAACGTATACCCATCATTAGCAGATGTAAGCAAAAGTAAAAGCGTAAGTAATGACAGTTCAAAAGGAATAGCTCTTTTTGTACAAGTATCACAAAAACTTAGTAAATACTCAAATTCAATAAAACAAATGAGTTCCGAGATTTGTTTAAGATCCAGGTCAGTTCTACCTGAGCAAAAGCTTCGATAAAAGGGTGGCAATAAATAATGATAAACTTGGGTTTCTACAGTTATTTGATTCGGGATTTATACCATGTACCTTATTTATTATGAGTTTCCGATATTTCGGCACTGAATCAAATAACTCTAGTGATAGTGACCATGGAAGTTTAAATCAGTAAACTTGGGTTTACCCTTGATTTACGATGTACAACTATAGTATATTAATTTATCTTTAACTCGCTCTTGAAAATAATCGAGTTTTAATTAAGATAATAGATAGAGTACGTGAGTGAGAACATGATGAAAGGCATATCATAAGACATTTTTATAAGTGTAACTCATACAAAACATTTGAATCATCGCATCACTTGCCAGTAAATTCAAAATTTACCGGAAGATGTGGATGTGTTGGTGCCGGAACATAAGAAGAATAGCATCACCCTAACTGTTCCTATATGTGCCGTAAGACTGAAGGAGTACCGCTAGAAGAAGACGGGTCTTCTCCCGACTATTAGCCATACTGCAGTCGACATCCCACTAGCCTAGAGTGGCGATTATGGCAAAAATCCTCCTTTAAGAAATGTCTGTGTCCTTTATGTATGATCAAAACTTTTTACGACTTATCATATAACTATAACTTTATCTCGTTATAGAGATCGGGATGTAAGAATAGTGTGTATAAATAAAGTGTGCAGTCTACAAGAAATAGAACCAATGAAAAAAAAGTCTATTCTAACTATTACGAGCCCTCTCAAAATAAATATACCATAATATTTATAATGGTATTTTATATTTTACAGTTAGAACTCCAAAACCATAACTCATATAATTAAAAGAATTGTCGCCCACTGGTTGATATATCAAATGTTGTCTGATTTCCCTATTATTCAGTTAGAACCAACAATTTTTTAATCGTTTTTACTCATGTGTAAAAACAACCCACGAAACACCGTACTAAATAACTATATATCGCTAAGTAAGCAAACAAGTGTTCTAAACGCTATGTCATTTACTCTCCGTCACGGTTACAATTCAGCATATGGTTACGCTAAGTTTTTGTCACAGCAATTACTTTAACAACTTTATTTACTTTACGCCTGATACTTAACAGTCGGTTTGTATTTAGAAGCTACTTTCGGTGCTTAGTCAAAACGAGGAATTGTTGTATGGAAAATGTGAAAAGGGATTAGGTATCATGTTATACATTGTGAAAAGAAATTAAGATAAACACGTGTATAAATAATTTATCATTGCGAATTCCAGATGGAAATCGTACGAGATTACCTTAACATCTTTATGCCTGTATTGTCTGCAAAGTTATATTATAGTGAATAAATGATAATGAATATGAATAATAATATGATTATTTGATAGACTTCTTATCCTTATAAGCACGGGTGCCAGAGATGAGATATGTAATGATCTATCTATTCCTTTATAATACCAAAAACTAATACTAATGGGATTTGTTTATGTCGTAATTAATAATTTACTATTCCCAAATTTTAAAAATTTTATATATTATTTTGGGACTCCTGGTATTCGTCCGGAATAGAAAATTAATGACGATTACAAACAAATACCACTAGTATTAGTTTTTGGTACTAGAAAGGAATAGATCTATGTAATGCATTTAGTCATAGGCATCCTCTAAATTTTGTGTGGTTCCGGCTGTAAATAGAATAGCACAATTTTTTCTCGATCAATCATATGGGTGTCGTAAGAGGCGACTTAATGAGTAGGTACTTCCCTGAGAAAACGGACAGCAGCGTCTTTTTTCCACCATTGACTATTGACCAAACTGCGATCGCCAACTCTTCTGCCAAGCGAGGAGATAAAGGCAAAATCTTCCTTTTAAAAAAACTTCAGTGTGTTCTTTGTGTAGCTAATGATGACGATCATCTAGATAGGCAAACAAGTCTAATCTTAGAAATAATATTTTTGCTTGCCATCATGCTGTGTACAATCTAACAGAAAACTATCATTTTTTAAACCGTAATCTGTAAGTCATCTGTATAATCTTCATCCGTCCCAATTGTTCGTAGACAGCTCGTTAAGGGCCGATTCAGACTTATAGCTGAGACAAAGCACAGGTTACCGTTACACAGTCGCCGCTCAAGAGGAAAGTAACACAAGTGGAACGAGAATTATCACTGGTGTTAATTGAGGTTATCGCCCAATCCGAGATGCAATCTCAACATCGAAAAAACTAAAAGAATCCGCCGGACAATCGTAAAGACCACGGCTGTTTTGATCAACGGATATGAAAGGCTTAAGATTCGATTTAGAATTGAATGCCTATTTACATACTAAACATTATGGATACTGTCAAAATTCCGGGCCTGAGGAGTTTCTACCTGACACATCATTAGGTTTCGCTTTATCTGTTGATTTAAAAACCGTATCTTCATTAACACTAAGCTGTCGACACCATCGATCACCGACATTTATTTTACCGAATGAATGAACCGTTGTTTTTATTGTTTAGTAAAATCAGTAAAATCAGTTTTATTTCTGCAAATAGGCCCCTGGGGGCGCTTTTACACGTCCCAATATTTAAACCTACCACTGCTTCGGGACAAATGTGGGCTAGTGCCGAGAAGAAGCAGCGCAAGAAACTCGATCGTTTTGCAAATATGTTATAAGAATCACGGAAAGACATTAAGACTTCCACATTATTTACAATGCCAATAAAGAACATATTTGAACTACAAACTATGCTGATGATATAATACCGAACTTCCCCTCGGCTTATCAGCTTCGTCGTCTCTTGGGCACGCTTTATCGCACAACCATCAAACGTTCACGGCCCATTTCAGATAAAACTAGTGGCGGCTGCGACTGATGTGGTCTGTCAAAGGGTTAGCTCTCAAAATCAAACAATTCAATATCTTTTTCTGGCATCGAAACCAATTGACTTTCTTCTATTGCTATTAATTTGATCGTTAATAGTTTGATTATATTTCTATAGTTTGCATCTCATTTCCGGTAATAAATTAGTTTGACCTTTGTTATTTGAATCGACATCATATTTTTTAAGATTTGTTAATGAATAAATTATGACTTGTAAATGGGACCACCCTCTGATTCCAACTTATATTCAGATTCAGACCAATATCAAGTTAACTGTATATTAGTATTCTTAGCTATGCATTAATAGTTTTCTCCTATTAGTTTTCTATAGATCGAATTTGGAAATTTAATATACATGTCATTTCCAAATCGATACTTTTAGTTAATTAAGTCTAGCTCTATAAATATAATCTATTTTTCGCATGATCACGCATATTTCCATACAAACCACAGTGAAATCTACATTTCAAGCACAAACTTCTTTAATCCATTTACAGCTGATTTTGTCTATACCATTAAAAATTATATGGTTCTCATTTAAATGACTTCTTCGGATCTTAAAATCTACTAAGCTAGACGTCAACCCTATATTAAGGGAATGAAACGTCACGCAAGAGGGCTCAACTCGGGCGACGAGGACAGCCTTCGACTCAATGACGTAACGGTCGCCGGACACAGAGCGCGCGCGCAACAAAAACAAACGCCTGCCCGCTGACATTGATTTTGAATTAACGAACTGAACGGCCATTGACTGATAATCGTGGACGGTTAAAATCAAATGAAGCGCGAACATCATGAGGTAGAAAGAATAGAAGAAAATACGAATATAAAAAGAGTAAGACGTTCGGCCACGACGGAGAACTGTGTCAAATATTTTCGCAAAACAACTTTGTTAAATAACCCTTTCTTTTGGCTATGCCTTAGTCAGGTAAAAAAACTAGTCACATATTTAGAGTTCAAAAGGTAGACAGATTGGTAACATTCTACAATTAATTTGATATTAGCAGAAAAAAGCCTATAACTAACTTTAAAATCTTCCTACTAAAATGTGTACTTAATATCGTTAGATTATGTATAAACAAGTCTTACCCGAGGAAAGTTTATCGGATGAGCATACAAATTTTTAATTAGATAATCAAGTCGTGACATTGAAAACGTCGTCAAGGTTATTTACTAATGAGCTCCTTTGGCTCAACCCTTACATTTGAAGTCTTTATACTTGTGAGCATTAAGTTTAGTTTTCAGCTTAAAAAGTGCCCATTTGGAATGCTCCCACATAAGTTATTTACAAGGAGTTGACATTGACACAATACCCGTGATTAGCTCGATGATGAGACTGACGTATCGTGACGCTTTTGTTTATGTTATACAACCGCAATTAGGTATAATTATTTTAATTGATGAAGGTTACTTGCAAAGATTTAGTAACACCCTATCAAATTTACAAATGAAAATCAACGTGCTAGTTAAACTATTAGGTACCTACGCCAATCTGCTTTATGTAAATGTGATGCGTGGATGTAAATTACAGATACAAAATTCCTAAATGCCTCATGATGACGCATCTATAAGCCCTTGCGTGTCCTTGCGGTTTGTGCATCTTGGTTGGTGGTGTTGGGTTGCTTTCCACACCACGCTCACCGCGCCTGATGGGGCTTAGTTTCTGCATTGACCGCATAATATTAAATTAGTTCGCTAGTGTACGTAACATTTTCCATTAATGTGAAATGAAGTGTTAGCTGACATCTAGCTGTGACATAACAGATATCATTTACCATCTTCTGTGTATGGATCTTAGGTATGATTACCCATCAGCATATTTAATGTCCTGCAAAAATCCGAACATAACAAAGTCAATAAAATTTTAAATAATACAATTCAAATGATAACATTTATTACGGTAATTAGTAGTAGGCAGTGAACACTGTATTTATCTACTAAGTTGACAAAAAGCAATCTTATTACTACTCATATAAAACATTATCGGAATTTGAACTCCCGAAACGAGCTGGCGATTTATTGATATAATAATAATTATGATGTTTCCATTTTAACATTTATCTATAGAGTCTTAGCGTCATTTTTATAACACTAAAATCGTTAAACTAGTAAAATAAAAAAATAAGAAGTAGTTTATTGATAATCTGTTTTAAAGTTAATTAAATATTCTTAACAACCACATAACATTGAGCTTAATTAATTAACTTAGTATTAAAATTATCAAACTCCATCTTCACAGCGTAAATTAGAATGTAAGAATTCATCTATAAAACTTAATTAAGCCTTAGGAGCATGGATGAACATGACATATTGCCTATTTGGTTTGGAATTATCTGATCGTGGTCCCATACCAGGACTCGAGCATTCACTAGCATCTCTGGAATTTGATACTTAAGATAAGCTACAGGTCCTACTTTTACCTGATTAATTGAAATTTGCTCACGATGAAGATATCAGGTGTCGACGTTTTATTTCACGACTAATCTTTGACATCATCTTGGTGTCCTTATGCGTGACATCATAACTGTACTGCAAAAGGAACATGAACGTGGACGCGTTGAAATAACTCCAAGTAGTATTTTTAGTATCTGGGCCATGATAACGATGGGAAATCGCATCATTATCATAGCCCGTGTTGATAGAATATGGATGAAGGCTAAATACTTTGCGTTTGATCTAATTTAGAAAGTGCAATTAGAACGGGTAAGTATGTTTATGATCATCAAAGCAGGTTAAATTCATCTCAACATTTTATTATAATTGGTCAAGTGAATCATGCTGCAAAAATAAGATAACTTTATCAGGCGGCAATTAATAGAATAAACTTTGAAGCAAATAGTTTTGCATCTAACACGATTCTCTCTAATCTGTGTAAATCTTACATGTTCGGAAGTTACGTGAACCTAGACGTCAAAACGTTTAATTAGGCGCAACATAATAATCCATGAAATCGATATAATTGCAATCTCCGACTCAATTCAAATGAGAATATAAATCATTTGTTTTCCGTGTTCGTAATAAACTGACAAGTTTTTCTAATAAATCCCAGCATTGCATAAAATCTGGTTTCCAGTCTTCCTGGGCGATAAGCGCGTTCAAGAGGTAGCTGTGCTATATTTGCCAAGAGGCTTCGAGGAAAAGTATGTTGAAAACCAGAGCCTATGGGTATTCCACCAATATATCAACTACAAGCTTCTGCCTGTGGTGTCCCACGACTCATATACAATATGTTATAAAAACCCTGTCCGATCCGAAAGGGTCATAAAGTTGCTATATTAATAATAGCTGTTCCCCGCGACTTCGTCCGCGTCAATTTCCGTTATTATTATGATCGCGATTAGTTTTGCAACATTTTCACTGATGCTTCGCTACTATTGGTCGCAGCGTGATGTTATATAGCCTAAAGCCTTCCTCGATAAATTGACTATCCAACTCAAAAAGAATTTTTCAAATCGGCCAGTACTTCCTGTGATTAGCGCGTTCAAACAAACAAACAAACAAACAAACTCTTCAGCTTTATAATATTAAGTATAGAAGAGGTCCTGCGGATACGATCATTACAATCAAGGGACTCAGTAGTAAGTAGATTACATTATATCTTAATTTTTATTTGCTAAACTGGATTTTGATCCGGGCTTTGGTTGCTAGAAGCGTTTGGCGAAAATTTCAATAATCGCTTTTTATCAAATGCTGTACGATCGCCTACTTATTTCGGATCATGGGAAAAACAATCGAGTTATAAGCTAATGGTACAGTAAACAGGTCATTAATAAAACGTCAACAGTTCTTAAGTAGATTGACGTGATTTTATTATTTATTGCATATTACACAGTAAATAAAATTTTTCACGTTACAAAACAGTGGAAAATATATGTATCACTTTGAAAATTGATTGCGATTATATCTTATCTTTTACAGCGTTGAACGATAACAACAAGATTTTTGTTTCTGGTGACGAAATTAGATAATTCGGTACGCAGAGGAGTTATTTACACTAATCCTTGTTAAAGGAGTTTTCTTGTTATATATGATTTAATCCCTCGATCGTGAGTTATTCCAGACACAATTGAAATCAATTGTTATCGCGGCACGCGCGTGCCGCCTGGGGGTTGAGGGATTAAAACATATAATGTTGCCCGTATTTGGTTAAAAAACGTTGTTTATCATTCTCAAGGACTGGTGTACCGTTTTTTGAAAAGTAATTCTTACCTCTAATAATATTTTGCACAAATCCAATAATTACTATTACAATTAGATTTCAAAATATACTGCAATATGCTCAAACACAACACAAGTAATTCTCAAGGTAAGTCAGTATTTTGATAGTATAACTAACTGGAATAAAACTGATCAATACAGATACCTCACCAAAGCCATCAATCAAGCCATAGTTCGCGGCTCACTAATAAATGTCAACTGCGAGAACTACCCACGTCTGGCCAAGGTCGCCGCTCCTCCTACGCCCCAGTTCGGAGAAAGGTATACATAGTGAAGCCTGAATCATTTTGGCTGTTACGCCGCTATAAATAGATTCCAAACGCATTGTCAGATTGTATCGTTACTTGTGTATTGTGTTGGTTTTAGTTTAAGTTGGGTTTCCCTTTAAGTTGGATTTATTTGGTATACTTTTTGGTATCCATACTTATGTTTGAAGTTCTCCTTTACAAAGTAGACCGATAAATCGAGCAGAATCTCATCGAACTTAAAGTGGAAAATCGTTAGAGACATTTGACGTGTATGGGATGAGGAGCTAATGACTTATATTTTACGTACCAATGTGATTTATCTAAAATCATAACAGTTGTAGTTTTTAGATTGTCGTCTACTTATTTGTTAAAATATTTCATGCTTTCTGTTTTGAGGGTTCCGTAGACTACAAGGAAAATTTATAGTTGCGCTATGTCTGTCTACTGTCTGACTGTCCGTTCGAAGATAATATATTATAAACAACTAACAAAACGGGAAAATAAAATCTTTAAAAATAAAGACTTTTTCGAAGTCTTCTCTTACATGTAAAATACCCTTGCTTTTATTCTCTCGCCAACGCCTTCAAAAAAGTGGGTGTGGGACACCATTTTTCGAGTTTAATGGTATTGTTAGGTTTTGAATACATTACCTCAATCGCTCAGAAACAGTCCAATACTCATTCACTACATGTACTCTTTTACACAAGTTTAAAGAAATAAAAATCAAATGGCGTGATTTATTATAATACCACTGTGCTACATTATTACCGAGTCGCAAATTGTCGACTGCATGCAGCTAACGTGACTGCGATACAAACGCTGAAGGACGATGCAGACATCTGCACCAGAAATCTGCATTGTAATTGCTCTATAGATAGAAATTTTACATTTTTGGTCGCGTATGTAAAATTTTTCTTAATATTATCAGACGAAAAAAATATAGGGGCACACAATTCGGCAAGTTTTTATTCGCGACATAAGCCGCCAATTTGAAACCGATGCCAAACAATAAATTATTGACAAATATTAAGCATATCTAAATTAGTGACTGATTTTAAACTTTTTGACAGTTTTTGTGAAAATTTTTCACTTAAAGTTATTTTACCACAAAGAAGTAATTATCTTAGAAGCTTTTTATTGAAGACTACGTCATTCGCTAAACACACTTTATCCTGCAAACAACACCTGATTTAAGTTATTTTGAAAAATACCTAATGCAATTTAATCTTTATTTTGAAGACTTTAAGATACAAAATAAAGATTATGACACTGCATATAGAGGTTTATATTACATATAGTTCATTAACCTACCACAAAACAACCAATTTTTATAAACGATTTCAACTTAAGCCTGAAGTAATGGAAAACATTATAAACCATCAAAATTTGACGTAGTAGGTTGTTTATCTGTGGACAATAAATATCAGGAATCAGACTTTAGACTTTCAGATAATTAAGGTATCTGAAGTACTTTGAATACACTTTCTGTTTAAAACTTCTACTTGCGGACAGAAAATTGACCTCCTTGGCAAGGAAGGTAAGATGATCATATAACGATATTGGTAGACAGGTACGTGGGCAACATACCTCAAAAATACAACTAGATTTAAAATTCTTACACTTCAAACTTACCACGATTGAATCTAAGTACTATTGTTACGTTTTTTACCTACATAAGTGCAAATTTTACTTTACGTATTTTGACATTAACTTGAATAAAGTAAGTAAGTGACGACCCTGTTTGTGTAGTGAAGTGGTATAGTCGGCCTGCTAAGCAAGGGTTCCAGGTATGTTTCCCGGTGGGGTAAATTAAGGAAACGACAATTTCTGAATTGGCCACGTTCTGAAAATTTACAGTATTCGTGCTAAGAAAATATCAGTAAAATTTAGTTTTATTTCTACAACTAGGCCCCAAGATTCTCTTTTACACGTCCCATCATTGAAGACAAAAAGGCTGCTTGGAAATCTCGATCGCCCACCAGATTATCGTTGGAGGATAAGAAAAAATCATAAGTTGAATGAACATCCAAACTCTATCTAAATATCGGGAACTCATAAAAACTAAGGTACATGGTATAAACCCCATATCAATTAACTCTAGTAACTCTAGGGAACATCCAAACGTTTGAGAACATTTGGAGAGAGCGTTGACGTATATTTCGTTTTTGTTTTATATCTTTGCTATATTACGAGTATGTACTATCGTTCTACCTAGTACTATTAGAAGTACCTACATATGTTGGTACCATAATTATAGGCATACTATAACACTAGTTCTGGTGTCCTTGATATGCATTTGTGTGAGGTGTCATTCCAGTGACGGCAGCTTTTGGTTGGCACGCGAAAGATTGCGACACCTCTGCAGTCTGCACTCCATTCAATTCAAATGCCTGCGTCTAGGGTCAAACATGTAAATTACAGACACTATGACATAATGACTAACTATGACGTAAGGCTAAAAGTAAAACCTCAGGCTTAGAAACAAATTGTTCAGTTAAAATTTATTGTGAATTTTATTGATTTAACAAGTTCCCATTTTCAACAGACCCTAAAAGCAATTGAGGCATTTAATTTGACGCATCCATTTTTTTTTTCTTTACGCATATTCTTTTTCGGGTTTGACAGATTTAAACATTAGCGTCGGTCAAATTGAAATTTAAAAAGGAAATTCCATAAACATTGCGTAAGTTGAAAATAAAAATCCCACTGGTGGTCCTGCCAAGACAGTCCTACTAGTTTATTTAAGAATTAGTATTTTCAATGAAACAGAATTACCGAAACCATCATTCGCCGACTCTTATTTGAATGCTTTATATTTTCGCTTTTTGTAGTTTCTTTTTTTCATACAATAGGCAACCGAAATTCATCAAACTGATCTGCTAGCTAAGCTAATCTTTTTTAAATTTATAATATTAAAACGTTAAACATTGACAGATAAAATAAAACGTTTGTAATACGATATTATTAAAAAGAGTAATTATAGGTCTTATGTAATAGACAGTACCTACGATGGGGGGCATCTCGACAGGTGTCAAAGCAGGTGCTGTACGTCCAATGCCATCAGGTGCACCGTATACTTGTTTGCTGCAAACTAAAAACTACTAATTACTTATAGGCAAGTGTGATCCATTCGGTGACAGTCAAAGAACGTTTCAAAGACAATTTTTTTTCAATTGTTAGGGGTCTGGATAAAAAAACACGCATCACAGAAAAAAAGCAGCTTAGGACACAAGACTGGACATTATAGATGTTATATCTAGAAGGCCAAAGAAAGTAAGTAAGAAAATGAACTTCCATGTTCCCCCAACAATCGCCCACATCTCAAAAATACATTTTTGACGTACACATAGTTCGTCCAAACTCCACCATTACGTGACATGACCCCGCTTGACGCACACAATATCAAAGCCATGATTCCCTTTTAAATGAAAAGATACTTTTTCAGATCAATATTTTTTAAGCTATTGCATAGCTTCTATCGCGGGCCTTGAGCGTGGAGACCGAATCCAGAAATTCCGTAACGAAAATAACCTAACCTAACACTCGGGGCGAGGCACGATCGAACAATTTTGAATTTCCGAAATTTAAAAGAATTTAGAAGAAAGTAAGGATTTTGACAGCATGGTTGCCTATGGTAACCATATCTGCCAAAATAACAGAAAAATTTAATTACAAAAGTCAAAATTAGAAAATACATAAAATTATAAAATTAAGCTATTGCATAGCTTCTATCGCGGGCCTTGAGCGTGGAGACCGAATTAAGAAATTCCGTAACGAAAATAACCTAACACCCCCCACTCCGACCGGCACAGCGGTGATACTTTTTAGTTTTATAATTGCATAAAGTTGATAAAAAATGCTATGCAATAGCTTTACCGCGGCAGTCTCCGAGTGCCGTCACGTCTTTTTTTTACATTTATACTATAGTTAAGAAAGAACATGTTTTTTGTTACTACTTCAGAGCTTAGATTTTTTGGACCACCCAGGCTAAGGAACTAAAAACAAAAAACCTTTGGTAATATAAAAACTCACATGGCGAGTCCACGTGTTCCCTGATCAGATAGTATTAACGCAGCTAATAGATAACACACTGACAGTGAATCAATAATGACAAATCCCAGTTCTAATTCTACAATGACAAATACAGAATTTATAAGTTCACTTCCTTTTTTTTTCAATTTTTATAACGATGGATAAGTTATAATAACAATGGAGAACATTTATTGCCTAGGTGCTGTCCGTTTTTTTTACAGATGCAAAAGAAATAAAGTATTTTTTACGCACAAAGCGAGCTGTAATAATAAAAAATTAAGCTAACATTTATCTCCCCACCTATCGCATCCCATAAAAAGGAGCGCAGTGACGCAACTACCAAAATCAGAGCGTCACATAATAGAGGAGGACATTAAAAAAACAATAATAAAAAGGATGGCGTCCATAAAACGGTCAAAGGCATTGTCGCCCACTCGAACATGACTTTTGTAACAGTATTATGCAAAAGGAAACGATCCACGCAGATACCTATCGAAAGAAACACAAATGATGTCCATTTACGACAGCCACTTTCAGAGTGTACTATCTACGATCGCGCTGATTCGTTTTGGCTCGAATTTGTACCTATCATCGCCATTCCCACGATGAGAATGTGCTTGTTAAGCTATAGTTAGTTAGCATAACTATCGTGTTACTGGTTCAAGTGAAAAAAGATGATACACCACGAAGAGAAGCGGCGCCTTGCAGCCGGCGAAATGATCGTCGTGATTGCAAGTGTAAAATTATTGCTGCAATTATATTTTTTATCGACTATTTGCAGCGTATGCCCTAATTACGAATGTAATAATAACATAATAGAAACCCTTAAAAATTCGACGCCAGCAATTCTATTCCACTGCCATCATTACCATCTACAGTTGATTGTAATAAACTTTCTTTACAATATAAGCATTGAACCTGCTTCGTTCCCACAACGAGTCATAATTTCTTATTGTCTTACGGAAATATTTTAATAGGTTTTCTGTAATATATCAACGAATTGAAACGCCCGGGCCGGAGGCGATGCCGAAGCTCCACTGATTAAGATACGAAGAAACCCAACCAACACAACTGTCGAATCAATAACTCACAATGAAAACATCGTTTGTCTGAGTAATTACATGGGGTCTACAAACGAGGCTTGCGCTTTGTGCCGGCGCATCCAACAGGGCACGGGTGCGGCGCTTGTAGAAATGTCATTGCTACACTTACGAGCATCACTCATTTTAATTCGATTCATATTGAGTAAGAGCTGGGTCGTGGATCATCAATTTATATAAATGCCTCATTACTCGGTAAACACAAAGGCGTTACGTAAGGAGAGGTCCGGTTCAACGCACCGGGTTTCTCAACGTCAAGTTCGGGGTGTAATTTTTTAAAATCGATGCACGTGGCCCACATGTTGAGCAATGCACCATCGATGATCACGTTCAAACAATTAAAATATTGAGAATTTGTAACTAGTTTAAGATTAGGATCTCGGCTTTCAACATACCTACTTTGTTACTTTCAACGCTGTCATAATTTTGGTACGTCCCCAAATGTAAGTAACATACAGGCTACATTTGTACAGAAAATTATGACGTAAAAGCATTAAGTATGCAATTATTGTGATACATATTTCTTTAGTTTCAAATAGCAATTTAATTTCTAAAAAAGATTTACAGTTAAATTTATTACTGAAGCACAGATATTTTTACATTTGTAGGCCTCTGAACTGAACATGTTTGTATGAAATTTACGCGATGGTGCGATTTTTTCGACGCCGAGTGTATTATCTTTTCTTTCAAATACTTTTTGAAATACATAATACTGTAATATTTCTAAATTCCAAAATTGTAAATAGTCCTCTCAAAATGCTGGTAAAGTATTGGTAATATTACAGAAAATTCTATTGTAAGAACACTAGACTTACTTTTACTTTGCTGAAGATCTTGAGAATACGTAATAATGGAAGGACATTCTTTTATCATTTGACGTAACAATTGCGTGCTGTCGGAAATGTTAATGTTTTTAATGTTACTATACAGTATTGTATGTTTATTGTCTTATTAGGCAAGTCGTTTTTCAACCAAGTAAAGAAAGCACTCATTGTTATACTTTTAAAATAATCATGGCTACTTTTACACAAATTACATAATGTGAACTTACAAGTCCTACCTACAACTGAGCGTAACGTGTCGTTTATTTGGTCTTTAGCCTGCAATCTAGCACAGTAATGCAATTATTGTCCGACATTATCGAAAGTGAGTCAATCCGCAACACATACGGAAGGAATTATCCAAGTTTTCGGTTTAAATTTGGCTTAATAAGAATTCATTACCATTGTTGGTATTGCTTCTCTCTGTATGGTAAATAAGTATTATGCGACCTAAATAACGTAAATAAGGCTTTTAATTAAGTGTCAATTCGAATGCATATGCATTGAGAAAGGATTTATGACAAAAAAATCGTGCTTATGACTTTTACACGTACAACTTAATATGACAGTTGACGAAAATCTAAATACAGATATTGGTGCCTGGTAACGGCCGGTCCCAATAATATATCTATCTATCTCCGATTTGCCAAAACTAAAGATAGATAGGTTATTGGGACCGGCCGCGGCCGTTAGTAATCGTCAATGATACCACAAAACGCAGGTGTGTGAGTAGCTTTAAATATATAAATAAGTTGGTAGCGAATCGAAAGTTATTCTGCAGAAATGTGAATATTTGCAATGCAAGATGAGTAGAAACTTAAGAAGCTTAAGAGCTGTAAATTTAACGACTGATAAACGTCTGATTTTATCGTCGTTACAAGTGCAGTTCACCATTAGCTTTATTTTACATAGAGGAAAGCATTAAGTGGATAGAATGTGAAATTAAGAATATACCTACTATAATATTTGTCAAAGGTAGCTATCGCGCTGGTCTTCTGTGGAAACTTTTGAAGTTAAGTGAGTGCGTCATCTGGTCTCGGGTTTGGCCTGTTTTTTTTATAATATCAATAAGATATATTATGAAGATTAACAAATACTTAGATCACTCGACTTTTTGTGTGGTAAGGAGGTCAGCTTCTGACTTTCGCACAAAATATAATATATATTATTTACAAGAAGACGGATATTGAGGTCTTTGCTCAACCATACTTCAAACTGCATTCGGCAACGAAGATGTTTGAGACTTGTTAGAACTATGCAAAATATTTCATTTGTATCATTAGTGTTTTATACATATAATATTGAAGGAAATAATTTAATAAGTAAAAGTGGGGCAGAAAAAGCCCAGCTATCAAGTCAGATCCAAAAGTACGTAAGTGGGTTTATGTACGTACTTTTATTTATTGAATTTGTATAAAGTCAGGTAAATTTATTACACATATCAGCGATTGTTATCAGGTGTTATCGCGTTTCTACCAAAAACAGGTAGGTTTAATTGTATTTTTGTGTAAGACGGACTTATCTGGTGCGCATTGATATTGATTTGTTGATTGAGGTAGGTAGTATAATATTAATTTCCATCTACTTTTAATGAGTTATCATGACGTGTTTAATTAATGTAGCTTCATAATAATTAATAGGAATGTAATAATGAAATAATCAAACAATAATTTTGTTAGCATCGTTTTTTTAAATAACTGTTTAAGTGTGTTTTAGATAATGTTATTGTAACCTTATTTAGGATCGTTTTCACCATTTTCGAGATTTATGAATACCAAGCGATTCTATGATTGAAATATAAATCATTTAGCTAAAGGCAATGATATTTAAAAAGTATAGATAGGTTATGCCCTTACAAAACTATCGAAATATATGTGCCGCTTGCGAACAACTGCACACATGCGTAATTCTTATTTTGTCCTTGTCATACCCGTGAAAAGAACAATTACTTTCTCTTTCGCATTGGCATCCATATTGATGATGGATTTTAAAAGACGTCACAATTGTGACGTTTTAGGGACGCATATTGGGAGCGCATGTAACATATCTATTACTTTTTAAATATCATTGGCTAAAGGTGTTTGTTACATTTTTAACAATTTTCACTTAACATATTATCTGCATTCAGGGCTAACCGAATACAATATGAAAAGATTTACCTACTTACCTAAAAAATACAAAGAAATAAATAAATGCGTCAGACAACAAACTTTCATGGTTTTTTTGACGACCATTTGGATCAGCGGTAGTTAACGCTGCTTCTGACCCATGGGTCGCGGGTTCGATCCCCGCACAGTACAAATATTTGTGTGCATGAACATGTCTGTTTGTACTGGTCTGGGTGTTTTCTATGTATTATAAGTATTTATTTACAAAAAAAAAAGTATATAAGTAAGTTTATCGGTTGTCTAGTACCCCATACGACAGGGTACTTAATAGTAGCTTAATTTGGGACTAGATGGCTTTGTGTGGCCCAGTGAGGCATGTCTAAAAAAAAAAAAAAAAGTAAGGAACATTCTAATATAATGGCAGCACACCCACTACATTTTTTTAATAGCTAGGTCATCAGCAAAAATGCTATGTAGGTTAAACTAAATTGTAATATTTAAAGCTAGACTTCGGGAGTAGGTTGCGCAGGCGCAAGCGACTAAAATCTCGGGTCAACCGGGGCAGCGAGCGTCAGCCGATGAGCCGACAACACGGCCGCATGCCATAATACATGTTTCGCTTGACATTAGGCAGTGTGCATCGAACATCTAAACTGTAAAACTTTTTGAACTTGAGAGGATATGTCGTGAGTCCATTAAAACTCATAAATAACAACTAATCCTTAATTAAAGTATATGAAAACAAAAAACATTTAATAATGTTGCTTGAGGGTTTTTGCGATACTATATGGTAGGTATTAGTAGGGTTGCCATCCCTAACAGAAGCGCATTCAGCGGGCAAAGACTAAACATTTAACGTTTACGACAGATTAGGACATCGACATGTAATCTCGGTTGACCCTCCTATTTGAACCTGTGTTAGGCTTTTATCTCTTCCTCAATGCTGTGACATTAAACACTGTTAACTTAGACTATAGGCCACTTACTAGACAACCCTGTACCTGCCTGTCATAATTTAAATTTTTTTTAAACTCACTTAATACATTACTTAGAAAAATGAGACGTATTTTATCTTAAAAATGTTCATAATTATAGGTCTGCTAATAATTTAAACTTTTATTTACATTAATTATTATCACTAACAAATTAATTTAATTTAATTTAGTAACATCAAAACGAGGCTATAATTCATTTTTTTTTTAATTTGTATTGCTACAAAAAATTCAAAGAACGATTTGAACAATTTTTATTGCCAGTTTGCAAATCACCACAGAACTTAGAAACCAGAACAATCTTGAGCAGTAGTTTAGCACTGGATATGGCGCATAATCCAGTCTTTTGACCTGACAACGTTGACAACATAAAAAAGCTGTAATCAATTTCGAAAAACGAACATCTCGTCTCCCAGTTTACAGCCATGAACGAACAACATTTTAATTTTACTTAGCACCGACTAAGGCTCATTTGCTGTGCGGCCTCACAAGTAATCCTATTTAAAAGACGCCGGCTCACGTGCCGCCAGACATGACGGTCTAGACCAGCGTTTCCCAATTCCCGGGTCGCGACCCGGTACCGGGCCATCAAAATAAAATACCGGGTCGCAACATTGTCGCCTTATTTATAAAATAATACCTACTATCGATCGACGCATGGTAAATATTCTTCTTAAACTTTCGTCAATTTCGGGAAACTTGAATTCTTGACTAAATAGTAGTATTAATAAAACTTTTTTGCTATAAATAAATGTGTATGTAATGAGATGGGCAAAATATGCCAATTATAATCGGCGCATAACAAACATTAAAATTTGTTTTTTTCACAAATCTGTAGTTTCAGAAAACGAAGCAGCACTGAGCACTCCTTTTCGTATCTGACCATTTTTTCGTCGCAAATGATGGGAGTTTTATTTTCTGTCGAATATTTCTTACTAGGTAAAACGTATTTTGGTTTGAACTTCTTTAAAGAATCGATAAGACCAGTGTTTTGAACTAAAGATAAATCGAGTAAAGGTTGGTTATCTAACGCAATCATCTTTCTTAGTGCAACACTTATATCGTTGATCGGGAGTCCTGAAGAGACCACTGGACCGTTAAACTTTTTTGTAAGCTTTGTTGTTTTTGTATTTCGCTTCCCGTCGGAATTGATGACAAGAATAAAACCTGCGACAAGTAGGTATTTATATGATCGGCATTGCCGATTAGTCGGCCGATTAGTCGGTAATTTGAAAACCGATTAGTCGGTAAGTCGGCTAATCGGCAAATACTATAGTCGGCTCATCACTAATGTGTATTATTTAACTTAATAGAATATGTTTGATTTAAAAGTATTAAGTGGGTCACAAAGGGGCAGTGTGAAAATTACCGGGCCATGGCAGGACAATGTTTGGGAAACACTGGTCTAGACGTACGAAGGATTACGTTGAGTGCATCGCAGCTCCTGCAATAAACTGAAGTCTTGATGGATGACACGGCAGTAAAAAATTTATAACGAAAAGCTCGGAATGATTATTTAAAAAATTTGAATCCATATTTTTTTTTTATTTAATCGGACTCAGAGGTATTCACTTTTAAATGCCATTTGTTGGTTCTGCTTACTTTATACTATTTAAGTGCCTATGTTCTTTAAATCTTAGCGATAGACTCTGTTAACTTTGGATTAGTTAACTAGTGACTCGTCAATCAATTCTCATTCTAGTGCATAAATTATTAGGGATTTTATAAAAAATAAGCTACAAAAGTAAAACAATATTTTGTTTTATCATAAAGTGAATCACGTCTGTATTATTCTGGTGTTATCTCGCTCGAGGCCTCCGTATCATAGTGAGCCGACATTGTACATTTCACTCAATCAAATCATTTGCTCTAGACCGCTATAATTTCTCACTATAACATATACATACAATTACCTTTTAATATTTTCTTACAATCATCGTCATAATCATAATTATAAGTTTATAAAATCAGTCCATAGACACCCTTCCGACTGCACGCCACTTAACACGATCTTCGGTTACCCTCTTAAAACTCTTACAAGCCACCTTGTGAAACAAAAAAGCGGCTATTTAAATATACTCACTAAATTATGCAAAAAAGGCGTTCACCTACCTTCATGAATGATATTAAAATATTTTATGTAACAACAAAGTTTGCACTAGAAGGGACACAAAAGTTGTGACGTCTTAGCCGTAATATATTGACTTCCCACACAAAAACACCTAGTAACTTATCTACCCTTCTCCACAACCTTTGTTACAAATTACTATTCACCCCCATTTAGTATAATAGGTACATATTAATTAATACGAGTACATATATCCACGAGTCTGTATTTCTATTACAGGGTTGCCAATTGCCATACCTAACTCATATTGCCCCCGAAATGCCATTGTCCAAAAATTTTCGTTTGGCATTTTAATTTTTTTTTTTTATTGATTAGGAATAAAATCTTTATACATAGTAAGTAAGAGATTGGTTATCTAAAACACTAATCTTTGAGACTATGTTAAAATTTTAGAAATATTGCTTCTTACAAATCTTATTAATATGTAAACTACTCGTAATATTATAAAGCTGAAGAGTTTGTTTGTTTGTTTGTTTGTTTGTTTGTTTGAACGCGCTAATCTCAGGAAGTACTGGTTCGAATTGAAAAAATCTTTTTGTGTTGGGTAGTCCATTTATCGAAGAAGGCTTTAGGTTAGGCTATATAACAATGCAAACGCTGCGACCAATAGCAGCGAAGCATTCGTGAAAAATGTTGCAAAAATAATGGCGATCGCGATCATAACAGAAATTGACGCGGACGGAGTCGCGGGCAACAACTAGTGTATTATAACTGCGAAAGTTTAGATGGATGTTGGCACTTAGAGACAGATTACAGGCTGGATTAACACATGGGCTACTTTGTAATTCACGAAAATATATAATTTCTCTTGGGATAGTTTCAAGTTCAAAGGGCGCAGGAGACAGCTGGTATCTAGTTACCTATTTAAGATTAAATTACGGATTCAAATAAAGAAGCTCGTTCAAACATAACGAACAGACCACACCATTTGTTGGCGGAGAGGCGTAATAAGCTTTTTTTTTTAAATAAAAATAAGTAGCATCTTCAACAGCCGTTAATACTTCTAGGTGCTTTATTAGTCATTGTCAACCCTGTGTCAATGGCGCATGGTTTCGTACAGAAATAACCCTGGGAAGTTTCCAGCGACGTCACGGTGACGTCACGAGCATCGATCGACCTTGGGCGCGCAAGGGCGTGACACCCCACGGCGCTGCAGCCGTCCGAGCCGACTGGGCGTGACACGTGGACCGAAGCCACTTCCTCGTGCCCATTGTAGCCTGATACTTTCAAAATAGGAAAAAACTGGTTTCAAACTTAATCCTTGTTACACAAACCAGGAATATAAAAGCATATAAGTAGTTAAATAAAAAGAAAAATAGTTAAATATTTAATTCCCAAATCAGTAAATTTAAAAAACAAAATGTAGCATGGTTTCAATAAATGACCAACATGGCTACCTTTGTCATAATCGTCATAATAACATAACGATGTCAACCATTAGGGTTATTATCGCGCTTTTGTTTTTTTTATGTTGTTTGTTATATTATTGTTATTTCTCACGTGAGCCATATAAAATACATATATTCTATGATCTATTACTTAAGTAAGAAATTATGAATTTGCAAGAGGACACAAAGAAATATTACATGCACACCGACTAAACAGTTAAATTTCTTAGAAATACTAGCTTTGTGATAGATAAGCCTTTCATATGAGAAAATTTTAGCATGATTTAATTTGTTCCTAAACAATTTCTGATCTGCCTGCCTTAAACTGGATAAAAGCAACTGATTAAGTAGTTAATTTCTTGGAAATACAGATCGGGTAAAAAAGGCATTTTAGAAGCAATATTCCTAAGGCACAATTAATAGACTAGAATAAAAACACACTAGTATCTTACCAGTTCAGAAAAATATTTGAAATTAATTTGCAGACATTCCAAACTGGCGGGCCGCAAATAATAAATTGAAAACTGTAATTGCTTACACTTACTTAATTGAATGTTTATCTGATCTTCCATTAGGGTTTACAGTTGTGCATCGTGTGGGCGAGGCTTGCAATGGGCATTTTTTGTACTTTAAGCTCGATTGTATACAGGACAGCCTCCAAGGCTATTTTCTTCACCTTATAAAAGACTTGTATTACTTTATTTTGATGTGCCAAACATGTCAGTCGCATATGGAGAGACAACTGTCAAAGTGGGTTAACTTGTGTCACTATGTAGGCTTTTTTTAGACCGTGTTCCACGGACCCATTTGTTATTGCGTTTAAATGGAATGACCGTTACCAATCCCTCATTTCAATGTTATTTCGTTGCAATGGTATATTGTTGTCTAAAACAATACTCTTTTATTGCGGGTCGTGTACACACGGTGTCGTGATCGTGACCGAACGCATCGCTCCGTCACATCGCATCGCTACGATCCTTTCTTCACATTGGATCTACTCTATTTGTTTATTGAATGCTAACAGCGCGTAGCGGCAGTAAATATTTACTGAATAAAGGGGAAAACCATTTACTTTTTTATTCGAATAAGTCCAAAGCATATTTATGGCTATTTATATATTTATCGGTATCGGTATGAGTTTGACTCTTGTTCTTATTTTATATAACGCTTATCAAAAAGTCAGTCCCAAAAGGGACTATATAGTCCCTTTTTTATATGACTAATGAGTTTTTGGGAACTGATCGAATATACATACCTATTTCACATTTATTGCATATTCATTCCATGTAATGATTTCTGATCCAAAAAATATTCATGTAACGTTTATTAATTGTTTGCGTTTTAATATAATGTGACATCGCAACAGTTCGATACGAAATTATGAGTCATTGTACTGTCCAAGTCCATTCCTGTCATATCACACCACAGATCTTTCGCCACACAGAATCAACACTTAGCCGCTACCATAATAAAATATTTATTTTGCACTGGTAAACTATTTATTTTCAGCATATTGGAAGCGATAAGTGAGCAAATAGTGAGGTGTCGCTTGCCTACACTCGACCACCTACCTGCAAGCCCTCGTTCCTGGAACGTGACGAGCCGACTGGCAAGCTTAAAAAAAACACGTCACCCAAAGGAATATCAACTAAAAAAGCGAAGCAGAAAAAACCAGAAGGTTCTCATACACCATTGTTGTGACTAGTTTTTTTTTGCCGATCGGAAGCGGTTCTTTGAATCTGAATCTATTTTATTGACAGCACCGAATAGGATTCCTATGTAAATTCGTTAAGTCAAAGAGGCCGACGCATATTTGCGAAAGAATTCAGTCGTTTTTGAATGATCGATATAGATCTACATATAAATCATAAGAATAGTAACAATAGAATCGATGTATGTATTGTAATGGCTTTGTTTTCGATGTCGCGTGTCGGCTTAAACAGTATTAGTGTGACGAAAGTAATGAGAAATTGGAAATAACTAGTTCATTAAAGAAAGGAAGTTAAACCATGATCTTGCAAGACCAGAGGCGAAACTTCGTCCGCTAACCTAAAACAGTGTTTTAAAATTACTAAACCGTGTACTAATGATGCTATAAACGGTAGTCTCTACTACATGTCTACGATGTACCTGTTTTCCTGCACTAATAAAAAGAAAAACTCGATAAATTACAACCGGTAATGATGATAAGCGCTGAACAAAAACCAGTGTAAGATAACACTGCAGCTATAACACAATATCTCCGGTGTGCCAACTAAATAAAAAAATAATTCCGGGACCGAGGCCCGTTTCCCACGGGGTGAAACCTCGACACTGAGCCACGGAATAGATAGTGCTGAGCCGACAGAACAATAACTTATCGCGAATACATTGCAGATTACGAAGCAAAAACTACTGTATCTACAGCGAGTATTTCAATTAAACCCGAGGCTGATGCGATCGCCAATAATACCGTTTACTTGTAAACCTATTAAATCGTAACTGTACCAGATTATATTTACGCTAAGAGCAAATCTATTAAGGCTATCCCGTAGCCTTTTACAGATAGCCATCAATTAAATTAAGTTTTATTTTTAACACTTTTGAGACAATGTCACGATTTTTTATTATAGTTTTAAAACTCTCGAAAACTAGGTACTTTCATTTGCAATTATTTTAAAGTAAACTTAAGTTTTAAGCTATTGCATAGCTTCTATCGCGAGCCTTGAGCGTGGAGAACGAATCCAGAAATTCCGTAACGAAAATAACCCAACCTAACACTCGGGGCGAGGCACGATCGAACAATTTTGAATTTCCGAAATTTAAAAGAATTTAGAAGAAAATAAGGATTTTGACAGTATGGTTGCCTATGGTAACCGTATCTGCCAAAATAACAGAAAAATTTAATTACAAAAGTCAAAATTAGAAAATACATAAAATTATAAAATTAAGCTATTGCATAGCTTCTATCGCGGGCCTTGAGCGTGGAGACCGAATCCAGAAATTCCGTAACGAAAATAACCTAACACCCCCCACTCCGACCGGCACAGCGGTGATACTTTTTAGTTTTATAATTGCATAAGTTGATAAAATGTGCTATGCAATAGCTTTACCGCGGCAGTCTTCGAGTGCCACACGTCTTTTTTTTTAATACCAACTTAACTGTAACTTAACGAGCAATATGTGTTGTTGATCCTTTAAAGCCCAAATTAATATGTACTTGGCAACCATTCGATAAGATATCAAACTTAAAGCTCTTTTTAATTCATACACACACGGATTATGATCTCAGTGTTCGGCAACCGATTGAGCAAAAAAATGGCTATTAGAAACAGGCTAACAACGAAACTATGCATTGTATTTACTCTTAGGCAATAAAACCTGCGGCTGTAATAACTTTTGCAAATTCTAGTACTACGCTAGGGTAGACAAAACTTTCAAAACTTTTGCATGAGCGATGCTGCGGACTAGTGCTTTAAGAGGAAACACTACGGGCGAGAGAATTGAAAAATAGGTATTTGTAAAATCTATTGCTGTCGCGCAGTGCCAAACGCATTCACCGCAGAGTGTGATAGAGACACCTGCTTCTTGGACCGAAAATACCTACTAAAAGCACACCAAATCAACGTTTCGTAGTCCCCCGATTACTTTTCCAAAACTAGACCGATTTAAATACTTTTTTCATTAAAAATGAAAGAAAGGCTTTGGGCGTGTTCGTATGTTTTCCTTTTTTTCTTAAATTTTGCCATTTTGTTTTCTGGATTTTGATCACAGCGGAAAATCTGGCGAATTTTTTCGATTTTTAAGGGCTCATATCTTTTTTATTAATTAATTTATGAAAAAACAGAAAACATAGAAACATACTAATAGTGGCCATAGATTTTTATAATAAAATATATTGCTCTACTGGCATTATCCAGTGAGGAAACAGGGGACTACGTTTGTATGGAAAAACGGCCGTTGTATTTCCTTTAAAAAATTCGCCAGATTTTCCGCTGTGCTCAAACATCCCGAAAACGAATTTTGCTAAATTTTAGAAAAAAAGCAAAATATACGAACACGGCCAAAGCCTTTCTTTAATTTTTAATGAAAAAAGTATTTAAATCGGTCTAGTTTTGGAAAAGGAATCGGGGGACTACGAAACGTTGATTTTGTGTGCTTTTAGTAGGTATTTTCGTTGCCAGTTGTCTCTATCGCGCTCTGCGGTGGAGGCGTTCGGGACTGCGCGACAGCAATAGATTTAAATTTTACAAATACATATTTTTTTCAATTCTCTCGACCGTAGTGTTTCCTCTTATACGAGTTAATCCTTTCAGGTTTTAAACGATTTGATTCCTGATATGTCGACACTGTGTCAAGGTTTATCATAAATCACAAGGAAAGTGTGTAACACAACGAAACCTCGAAACAATTAAAATAGTTAGTTGTTATGAAACTCTCCAAGTTAACCTCTTTATAGTGTGTATTCTTTGGTTACTTTTATTAATTTAAAAATACACTAAAAGACTTGCAATAAAATAATAAACAAAGTTTTTTAGTACGAAAGGAGTACGGGAAGGCTGTGATGACTCGATTTGGAATGAGTTCGAGTAACTGCTGATATTGAAGATATTTATGTAGGTATTATTGCAAGGTCGCAAACTATCGTAAACTGTTTCATGACACTTCCTGAAGGTGCGCCCAGAACCTTGAAACGAAAGCAAATAAACGTCGATAGAAAACATAGATAAGAAACCCAAGGAAATGGTAATCGATATTACGATACTAAGCGATCCAGTCAATGACTTAACATTACTGAAAGAAGCCGCCCATTCTGTTTGGGTAATCAGCCTTGAGTTTACGAGGCCTACACAGTTTCTATTGTCGACCTGTTTATTGAGAAAAGCCTTTGTGAGAGAAATGGCATCTAGCATCTCCAGCACAATAGACGACACACAATGTAGTGCAATTCTTTGCAGTTGCGTAGGCAGTATACTTACAACTATTAGCTGATAGGTATACTAACATTAATGACTTAGTTTAAAGTCAATCTTATTAAGTAGTGACAAGTACCCAGTTTATATTATTGCTTACTCATAGACGCTCCCTAATATGGTTTAGTCACTTCCATGAAGTAAATAAATTATTAAAAATAAAATATCACTATCACCAGCCTATATCAGTCCACTGCTGGACACAGGCCTCTCCAAAAGTTGAATTTTGCCATAATCGCCACGATTGCCAGGCGGGTTGGCGATTGGCGATCGCAGCTTTGAAGACGCTGCTGCCTGTCTTTTTCTGGCAGTTCTCTTTTATTCGCCTCGTACGACACCTATAGGGGTGGTGCTATTCTAAGCGGACACCACATGCCACAAAAATAAAATACAGTTTGTGAATAATATTCACAAGTGTGACTATGTGACAGACAGTAAATTGCACTTAGATATCAAGGCTTGTTGTTTGACTCGTCTTTTATAGCATAATTTAGTACCTTCTAGTTTAATTTATTAGATTTGCATAAATAAACTAGCGTCAAATTAGGCCAATCGCCTGTTTAAACGAGTTAAGTTTATGACAACTTTATCGACACAATAAAACAGCAGAAGTGTCGGTCGAATGAAGACCGTCATAACATTAGCCTAGACATGCAATGGTCATATTATAATACCTATCATCGACGTCGAATATGCAGTGCATCTATGCAGAGAATGCACGCAAAGAATCGGACGAATGAAAAGTTAATTATTATTTACTCATTACAATAATATTGAATGAAACCTATACATTAACGTTTAAGTAGTTGTTTGAAAGCTTTTAGTTAACTGGACATGGAAATACTTGGGGAGATAAACTGAAAGATATTATTACACTGAAAACATGAAGTTCTCGCAAACAGCACGATCTAAACATAGACAAAGCTTCAGGAATAGAGATTGACCTCCGTTAAGTATAGTAAAGAAAATTTTCGGCCTGCCTACTTATACTTTATCACTATAACTACTCGTATTTTACCATCAGAACTGGTATGTATTTTAGGTTTGATTCCTTTGTGTCTATGGATGTGGACACTTAATGTCTAGAAAGGATTAAAAGGTATACTCCATGAACATTATATTTAGAAAGATTATAGTACTTGTGGGACTTGGTTTATTTTCTAAAGAATTACCTATGGCGATGCATGATTTTATTTCTAGGAAATGGGCAAACATAAAACTAGGCATTCGTATAAAGTTTTACGGCGATTTGCAAGGAACTGGGCCGAGGAAATAGGATGTTTTAAATTTCTGCGATAAATGGTTCCAAGTCCTTCTTAGTATCAAATGGTATTGATCAATCCTTTTTTTTTTTTTATAAAGAGGGCAAGCGTTATGACCTGATGGTGGGTCGCCAAGTATCGTCGCCTCAGATATTTTCTAAAAGAGGGTGGTGATTCCGTTGCAATTTTTTTTTTCTTTTTGTGTCACTAACATTTCGAAAATCACATTCTACAATTTCTGCAATCAGCTAGGAATCAGTTGCATTGTATACTTCCAAGTTTATTACTCTCTGACGAAGAAACCATACACGGAACAATATTCATGAATAGTTTCTGGTGTTTATTTCTTGTAGGTCTACCAATTGCGATTACTTATCAAATATTTATCATAATCTTTTTGACTATTGTTATCATTCCGGCTAGTATTGAATCTGTTACCTACTACGGCCTACTAGAACCTCGTTTTACACTTTCAATAATAGGTAGATGGATGGATGTACCTACGTAGGCAGTTAGATAAGATATAATAATAACATTGATTTCTTCAACACAGGGTTTTTTCTTGTTAAATTATTGTGCACCAACCTAATATTTCCAATGTTTACGCAAATATTTTACCTATATTAAGTACCTAGGTAATAAGTAGCCAGCTTATTTGTTATTGTTAACTTAAAAGACTGTAGGTAGGTATGTATAGCATAAGCTATGTATGACCGCAATAGTCGAAATATTATTTAGTAGGAACCAATATCATTAGACTGATAGATAGGTATGCGAGCTTATAATTTTTTTGATGAAGGCGCTAAAACAGAAAATCTGAATACTGAAATAGGTATATACCTACCTATCTTCCTCCTAAAGACCTTTAGGATACCTATGTTATTTATAAGAGACTTGGCATCAGTGGATTCCGATGTTGTAACTATAAACCTAAAGCAGTTGTTATCAAACACTTACCGCCTGGATGCAGCAGCGTGCTCGGGTGGACACTGCCATCCTTATGCAGGAAGACATGCCTCGGCTCAGTAGCCGCGTAACAGGTTGAACCTTCCGAGAAGCACTTCTGGAAGCATCGCGCGGCCTGGTAGAACAGCGCCCACGCGTGCTCCTCACTGATGGTCGAGTTGAACGCCTGCAGCACCTGCTGGAGGCTGATGCACTCCGCGCCGTCCAGCACGAACTCCGGCCCGCCGGCCGCCCCAGCCTTGCGCATCATCGCGCTACCCACCCGGGGACAGACCATCCATACTTCCGATCACCAACACTACACTGCGTCACGATCGATCGTCACACACGAATCCTCCACGAAAACACTGAAATTTTTCCAAACAAATTCCAATAATCACACGTTCATCATCTGCGTCTGTCACCGGTTTCCCCCGAAACGTCACTGTCACTGTTATCGTTCATAAAGCGGGTGGTGGTATATTTTTTTTCGTAATGTTTTGCTGGGTGGTTCGTGTTTGTCGCGAGAGCGCGTGCGCGAGCGGCGTGCACTCAATGCGTGCTGTACATACGGCGGTCGCTGCCCGACTGAATGAAATGAACGGAGCGGTCGGTCGTCCGTGGCCGGTTCTCTCGCGGAGATGATGCGCCAGGCGCCCGATCCCGGAACCCGGAAACACTTCCTATCCCTTCGAACCTTTTATTTTCATCCTTTCATTCAGCGATTCTGTTATACAGTAATAATGTATTAAGTGCGACCTTATTATAATTGACGACTTATTGGTCTAGTGGTTTCACAGACCATGAAAAACCTCTTTCTATGTTCTGTGAGTGGTTCATATACCGGGGCAACAGTCTCGGAGTCCTGGGTTCGATTCCCGGGTCAGGCAACAAGAGCTTCGAATTTTTGAAGATTGCTTGGGTTTGTGAACACCAACACGCATTTGCGGCGTGGTGAACTGGTGATTGATAATTATGCCTGTAGCCATTATTGTAGTGATGACTTTAATTTAATCATGTAGTCCTTTGCCCTGGAGTAGGATGATTATATTGCCTCCAGACCACCTGTACCATTGGTGGTACAAATGGTACTGATTTATGCCATTAGTACCAGGGAAATAAATACAAGCGTGACACTCGACATTACTTCAATAAAAAACGTGATGCTACAATTGGCACTACTTTATTTTATTAGTAACCTATATAATACTGTCTTGATTTTTGTTTTATTTATCCTTTATTTATCTGTTTATTATGCTGTTACTTATACCTATTATAATTACATGCATTATAATAAGTCTACTACTACGAAGTTGTCCCATAAGTCGGAATGGGTCGAAATAGTCGAAATTCAATTAATTTGTACGTTTTGACACAGGAAAACCAATCACACTTACCCAAGCCTAAAGTCAACTATTATTTATCACTAGCTGTTGCCCGCGACTTCGTCCGCGTCAATTTCTGTTATTACGATCGCGATTATTTTTGCAACATTTTTCACTGTTGCTTCGCTCCTATTGGTCGCAGCGTGATGTTGTATAGCCTAAAGCCTTCCTCGATAAATGGACTATCCAAAAGAAAAATAATTTTTCAATTCGGACCAGTAGGTACTTCCCGAGATTAGCGCGTTCAAACAAACAAACTCTTCAGCTTTATAATATTAGTATAGATTTAGATCCAATTAATAATGATATAATTACTCAAACTGAGATAATTTTTAGCGAGCATGTTATCAAATAATAATAAGGCACGACGACGCGCGACGATAAGATGAAGTGAAACAGCAATATTCAGTCAGTCCTTTATTAAATAGGTACCTTGCAAAATATCACTACCTACCTATAGTATTCAAAGATCGAAGTCATTTAATAAGTATATTTCGACCACTATTTGATAAGGGTTCAAGAGCACCCAGTTAGGTGCTTACTTATTTAAACAAATTTCTTAGAAATCGTCAGTTATCTTTAAAATCAGTTCTCTACTTGCGCCACTATCTAGAATGGCAGGCATATAAAAACTTTGGCAATTTAAAAAAAACCTAAATATTGATTATAAAAAAATCATACAGATTAAATTCGATATGGAAATAAAATAGAAATGGATTTTGGACTTTCCCGTAGCAGGGTAGGCTCTGACCTTCCCTTAACCCCTAACATTTTGTCAGTGGTTGTATTCTTACTACAAATTGATAATTTAGTATAAAACCCTTATCAAACAGTAACCAAACATAATTTAAGCCTAATGTATATTCTAGGAATTCACAGGAATTGTATAATACAATAATTTTATGAGATAAACATTTAATTTACATGAATTACACAAAATTTGTGATACGATAATACAGTCAATAGTCTAACTTAATACCGTTACACTAAGAAATTTTAATGGTACAGTTTTCTGCACATCACATACATATTTGTTGCAAATTCGCACTTATTTCAACTATTAAGATGCCTGATGTTGCTCATAGGAATGTGACTACCTAAATTAGCGATTAATATCAAATACAATAAACCTTCGCATGTATAAGCTATAACTTATAATAATTTATACTCGGTCCCTAAAAACTCCCAACATTTCATTTCAATTAAAGTTAAATAAGTAACAAGAGTCCAGAAATATAATACTTTTTTAAAACTTTGATCACAGTAACATAAAAAAAGACGTTTTTTTTTATATATTTTAGTATGTACATTATTAGACAAGAACCATGCATAGACACAATATACATATTATATTACTTTCCTCTATGGATACAATATGCCAATAATAAATGCAGGGGTTGACAACGTATTAAAGTTTGTAAAATAATTTTAAATATTAGCAATCAACACATAAAGATATAATTTACCTAAAAATTGCTGATAAAATTTAATATCATCATTACTTATACTAATACAATAAATGCGAAAGTGTTTCTGTCTGGTTGTCAGGGCGGTTTCAGGCTAGCGTTTTTATCATACGCAATTCTCACGAGTTCGCCAAAATCATAGACACTATGTCTATGGCCAAAATCATGAATTATGACATGTTCTTATTCGCGCTACTATGATCTTATGCGCGTGACCGCTTGAAAAAAAACCCGCTACTGCCGTACGCGTGTAGTGTGTACACGAGCATTCAAAAACGAACTCATACGCGAGTATAAAGCTTTCTACTGAAACAGCCCTTACCTCTCTACGTTTAAACCGCTGAATTGTATAAAGATACCGGAAGAGTAACAGGCCCCCAATCGCTAGTGAATTTGCCACTAGAGGCGCTAGTGTCGCGTGAGGTCCAATATCATTCACTTTGTACTGGTTTTTGCGGAATTTGTCGCATAAATTACAATTTCTTTAATTTACCTGCTGGAAAGTGATCTCCTTCGTAAAATATCGCAAATATGGATTATTTGGCGATTAATGTGAACGCTTTAAAAGCGGAATTAAGAAAAAGCGCAAAAATAGGCGGCCTCAAGAGCAACTATTTCAGAAGTTAGTTTGTTGATATCAAGATAGTTATTTATAAACAATATAACCTTAATTAGATTCAAGACATAACACTTTGTTTCGGCGCCAATCGCCTTTGATAGCTATACCTCCGGACCTCAGTCTACAGTGGCGCCAACTGGTGAGCAAAGAAACGGTAGTCCCCATTCCGCTAATTTACAAATGGCTTAATTTAATCGTAAGTGGATCTCAATCGTATATATATTTTGATATTACTTTACTTGATATTACCTTAATAAATGTGTTAAAATATACGATTGAGATCCAATTACGATTTAATTGAGCCATTTGTAAATTAGCGGAATTGGGGGCCAGGACAGTTATTTTTCTCAAAAATATCTTTTTAAGGGATGCGAGAGGGTGGGTGTTTTTGTATTGGGCATGAATATTTTCTCAATTTGATATAGTAATTGCAAAAATTATGAGCACGATATTACCGAATTCTACGCGGACAAAGTCGAGACCGAAGCACTAGTTGAAACTTGAATACTATGTCACGGATCGCTATTCAGTGTCATTGACCTAAGATCCCCTTTCTAGACACTATAAAGTTGTCGATTTATTTCTACTATTAATTTGTATCTTCGTTTTGTGTTCGAGCCGAACTCATAAAACTATGTTGTTTATTTACATCTTCAAAGTACTCGTATTTGAGGCTTTATTGAAACCAAATCCATTGATGCCGCAAGGAAGAACTCGACCAAATAGTTACTATAAAAGGGAGGGACTTTAAGCAAACATGATATCAAACAAGACGAGCCGTATGGGACTGCATAGCGAGTAGCGACCAGTTTTAAAAGCGATGATACGAGAGTCAACCCAAACATATAGGACCAAAGTGCTTATTACACTATAGGTATTACCTACAGTTTTTTTCTACAAATTGTATTGTGTCTATACAGTTTGTAGAAACCTTAAAAATCAAGATCAGAACTTTAAGGAACTCGAGTGTCTAAACACACTATGCCGAAGTTACACGGGACCGAAGTTCGGCAAGATTACGCCTGCAATGCTATTTGAAATACTGACGACACATCATGCCGAAATTACGTGGAGTTAAAGCGTACAACATACAGAACAGTGTAGTATATCAGCGGACCTTCGGTATAGTGTGTTTAGACACTTAGATGTCTGGTGATCACACCACAATCGTATACAACAACAAATGTGGGTGGTGGTCGGATCTACCTCCTAGTGGTCCACCCTGGGCAACGGCATCTTTGGTTTCTAACCAATGATGACGACTAACATGTCCCTCTGCGGTGGTAGGCTTCGTAAGAGGCCGCCTGGATGCTACCACACTCCTGCCGGAGTCCAGCGCCAAACAGTTTTTCTGTGTTCCGCTGCTGTGTGGGAGAACCAGTACCTCTGGGTAAGCTCGCTCCATCAGGCTTCTTCTTAACCGTATAGTTAAGTATGTAGTCAAGAGCAAGCCCATTAATTATAAAAAAAAAGCAGTCATGAAGAGGTTTTCATTGAAATCGTCGTGTTAATCAACCAACGATAAAAGAGGAGGGTCACATTTTAATGAGCATAGAATATACATCCAGTGTTAAATGCGGTTGGACCTCCAATTCAACTTAGTGGCATCCGCCTTATTCTAACTGCGATCTCTCATTCTTCTTCAGATTTCCTAATTATATTTTCTAACTGCAGTACTACTGATGAGATAGTTCAGCCATATTTAATTAACCTCTTGTTAATCTATAGTGGATTTGACACTGATTTTTAGAGACTTTGAGAAGTCAAGTTATTTGATATTAAACATTTTGTCGCCATTTGTGTACGGGATTAATCCTAAGTACTTGGGAACCATCGAATAAGTGGTACTTGAAAGAAACTCAGCATACGAGTATAGGTACGGAGGGGGTCTCCGAAGCCTAACCACTTTCAAACGAAAATAGCGTGCAAAACTACACAAAAACGGACGTCACTTTAAACAATAGACGACGCGAGCTGCAAGCGACTTTGTTCCTAAAGGTGGTAAGGTGGCGAAGAAGGCGATAGTCCATTATAAGGACAGGCCGCACGATGCGCTGCGACGTCGGAGTAGTGAAATGTTTTATTGATAGGTACATTGTGAGACACAATGCCACACGATAGATATTTTATTATTATAACGTAGAAAGACGTAGTGTCCCGGATAGACTCAAGGAATTCCTACCTAACGCGACGTCGCGGACTCTTGGGACTTAACTAGCTACTAAATAATGCATAGTCTCATGAGCGATAGCAGCAAGTAGAGCAGACACATGAATTCGGTTGTATTTCGCATTAATCCCACACTCACGCTACCTCCTGAACCTTACACCAAATATAAGGCATACCTGGCACTCCGCCAACTCTTCAAGTCAGCTAAAGCGGTATATTAATCGCACCCAAATGATTTTGTGAATATTTAGTGTTTACACATCTACATTCTGGTATCATTATCATGCCAACCCCGCACCAGACTTTAGTCCTACATCTTCAGGAATACTTATTTATTCATGCGTACATTGATTACCGTATTATATGAGTAATTAACTAATACATTTCTATAGTAATATTAATTTGTGATGATCTTTTTGTCACATATTTAAAATGAAAATTACAACACTGCCAACATTATAATATCATCTCAAATGACGAGTCGATCAGTGGTTCTGAAACTGCGAAAATGATAACTTTTAACCATATTGCACACATAAAAAAAAAGTCCAGTTGATATTAAACATAATCGTTTTAATACAATCTAAGTCTATAATAGATAATAAATACATTTTTACTTCATTGGTACAACACAATTATTTTTTAACTTTAATAATGTATCAAAAGTTTAAGAACCACATGATAAACCCGGAAGTTTACTATGAGATAGTTTATTTCTTCCTGCGAGAATTTCCTCGCGGCTTCGTATATCACTTCTTCTTAAGACTCCAGAGTGGATCTAGGAAGTTAAGGGGATCTTTCATGTCGCCGCTTTTGAGCCCTGGGGATTGCTTCATCTCTTCAAATGATTCGCGGGAGAATTTCTGCTGTTTGTGGCTTGATTTGGTTGATTGGCTGGGGGTTGTCGTGGGGACAGTGGGGTTAGGCGTGACTGGGGGAAGGATCGCGGCCCCGGACGGCACTGACACGGCCTCGCCATTGAACATCGTTGTGCCTGCGTTGAAAGGATCATCTCAGTCGATAGATTTAAAAAGTATGAGTAGCCATTAAAATGGTCATGGTCACCATTCATGAAAAATTATATGAATAGTCTGTGTACGTGATATTTTTTTAGAAATTTTAAGTGTGACATACATTCGAGAGAATAGTTCTCTATTACCATAAAAAAGGTTGATAATCGCAGGTAGGCCAATGATGGATAGAAGACGCTGCTGCTCATCTTTTCCTGGCTTTCCATCAATCCCTTACTCGTCTGTTACGGCACCCATAGGAAAAAAATGGGTGGTACTAGTTTTTACTGTGCTGTGTAGTACAGCACATGCATGTATTTATTTAAATTACATTGAAGACAAATAAGAAATAAGATAAAATCAAACAACTGTTAAGGAATCGAAAATGGCAACAGTAACCTTAGGGTTAGTCGACTAAAAGTGTGGGTTGCCAGTTAAAATAAAGAAAATAATAATATTATATTACCATTATGGCCTGCGCAGACGACGGACTTTTCTCCGCGGCGGAGATAAACGTACGCTCCGCGAATAAAAAATCCGTCGCAGATTTACCGCGGACTCAACGCACACGGTGTGCGATCATTTGTTCGTTTATCGTCGTGCATAAGAACGTCACTTTCGAGCGCACAACGCGAAATAAAGTCAGCCATGTGCGTTGCTTCGCCTAGTCACACGAGTCCTATTTTTTTCGGGGACTCCCCCGTACTTTTGTCCGGTCCGCTCTCTGCATGTCCTCGGTAATTCGGGGGACTTTTTGTGCGCGGTACTTTTAATCCCTCGTTTGCGTTACTCGATACACTAGTAAGCGATCTATTTTAGCGAACAAAAAAGTCCGCGGACAAAAATCCCTCGTCTGCGCAGGCCATTAGGAACAAACAAATGGTATATAATTATGTTGTACATTTTGGACTTGATGGCTATTTTAAGTCCTAGTTTATGACTAGTCTCATTTATTTCAAAGAAGGCTTAAATTTACCTTCCTAATTAATTGAGCAGCTGTTAAGCAGGACATTTCAAAATATAACATAGATTTCCATTGGCTTTGAACTCGTCTTACCTGAACACAGGACACCTTGCACGTAGAAGAGCGCCGTTTTGTACGCGTCCACTAGATATTTTTTGCCTTCGAGAACGTTCGTTCTGTGTTTGTACAGACTAACACAACCAGTGTTTAGCATGTCTGCGAACAAAATAGTGGTTGAATATGAAATGACCTCACATCTACTAATCCTTACTAAACTTCTGAGCCAATTTTGGTAAATGAGGTATCAATTGATTCCTTATAATAGTAAATAGTCCGGGTTACATATATAAAGACGACCTTTTGTTAAAAAAAAGAGCTACGCGTCGAAGCAACATGCTGTTGTAACAACAGCATGTTGGAATACTTTAAAAAAAATTGTATAGTCCTTAACCGGTCGGCTGCTTCATCTCAGATCTAAGCTATATGACAATTGATTTCTATTGTGTATGGAATTACCCAAATACAAGGGGTTAAAATATAGCTTGATTAGAATGACAATTCTCACTGAAAGAGAAGACGTAACTTTGTACCAGCGTCACACAAGTGAAACACATTTGCAGACGAAAAAATATTAGTAACTGGCATGTTAAGAATATTTTTTATACATTGCTGTACTTATTAATCAATTTAATTATATAAAATAAATATTTAAAGTTAAAAACATCAAAATAATCCAGTCACATAAATTACACCTAACTTTAAAAGACGTCTTTACAAGGTTACGTCATTTTTCATAATCGCTAGTAATGACGTAAAATGGACAAATCGAAATCGACAGACTAACAATATTTCAATATCGAAGTAATGTAACATAAATGTTAGAAATGATTTAATGAGCATTGGTTGATGCTAAGAACATCAAATTGCAATTAATAATAGTTTCCTCAAAAAAAAAAAAGATTTTCATTTTCATGATTGTCCCAATTATTCTGATAATGATCACGATACTGACTTACTGTTAAATCTTAATATAATATCTGATTTTCGTTTTATTTTATTCGCCATAACAGTTTTTTTTCGTTTGATCAGTCGAGTCAGTCCCATCACTAGTCACCTCAATTTGACAGGTGTCATTCTAATCAAGCTATATTAAAAGGACTATAGTCATAACGGGTAACAAAATATGAAAGAAGTCAAAATTCTGAGTACAAAAATGTCTTAACAATACAAATAGAAATGGTCACTTTGAAATCATTGCATTTCCGTAGTCGGGTAAAGTCGGGTTACAGTTAAACTATTTATTTATTTTACGAATATGCTGCTTAGTTATTATATTAATAGTTAAGCCCCATTTCGCTAATTTACAAATGCTTAATAGAATCGTAATTGCATCACAATCGTATATTTTGACAATACTACCTTAATAATACCTTAACTGTGTCAAAATATACAATTGAGATGCAATTGCGATTCTATTGAGCATTTGTAAATTAGACGAATTGGGGGCCTGTTCACTTACCACAAAGGTCCAGCTGTCCAGCTCGCACTTGGCACATGGTCATGACCAGTAAGGCCATCAGGGCAGACCGGCCCCCGCCGGTGGAACACTGCAGCCACGCGCCGCAGAGCTGGTTACTGAGGCGGCTCTCGTACGTCTGGTAGAGGATCTTGTCTGCCAACAGTACTAGCGGTGCGCAAACGATCCTGTACAATGTTTGGTTTATATGAGCTCTTGTAATTAATGTACATATTCACACATACACATCATAGTAACATTGTGACGCATTCAAAAAAATTGGAAAAGGCTAATTTAAAAAAAAAATAAAGAATTTTCAAAAAAGAAAACACTCTCTATAAAAATTCCTCAAAGCTTTAATTTGGTTCCTCTAAATGTACAGAAACTAACAGTTATCAAAAGGCAACAAACAGAAAAAGCTTGCGCCCCATTGTTTACATCAAGGTCACGTCACCACGTATTGCTATGTTCTTATTTCACTCTGCGCTACCCACCATGGATTCTTTTTGTAGAACCATTATTTTCTCATATTCAAACATTAATTGGAGACTTTTGTACTGTCTTTGCATAACATTTGGCAACCCGGTTAGTGTAGTAGTTCCTTGTTCTGCTTACTACCCAAGAGTTTCGGGTTCATTCCCTGGACGGGTCAGTTTAGAAAATGATTTTTGCTAAATTAACTGGGGTCTGGCAAGGATGGGGGGGTTATAGTCGTGCTACTCGTCGGAAGGCACATTATACTGTTGGTACCGGCTTCTGTCGTGTGATGAAAGTCGTAAAAAAAAGACACGTCAAAAGTACATAATACAGGGTTACTGGTAATTCGATACATTCCTTTGGAGGGGTGAAAGTAGAGCTCATTTGCAATAGATTCAATCATATAAAACAAATTTGACAAGTTGATGATGATGTAGGGGCCCACAGATTACGTCACACATTAAGGGGGGTCTTACTTTTTGTGACAATGGCCAAAATAGTATGGGAATTTTCGTAAAAATGCGTGTCTAAAAATCTCAAAAATCATGTGACATAATTTATGGATGACCCCTATGGCAACTCACTTGACTGGGAACACGTTGATCTGGTAATGGAAGACGTAGACCACGCTCTTATCGCAGGAGACGGTTACCTTCCGTTCGGTCCAGTGCACCGTGAGAGAATAATTGAGGTTATTTCGGCACATGTTCATACAACTTACTTGACTGGGAACACGTTGATCTGGTAATGGGAGACGTAGACCACGCTCTTATCGCAGGAGACGGTGACCTTCCGTTCGGTCCAGTGCACCGTGAGAGAATAATTGAGGTTATTTCGGCACATGTTCATACAACTTACTTGACTGGGAACACGTTGATCTGGTAATGGGAGACGTAGACCACGCTCTTATCGCAGGAGACGGTGAGCTTGCGCTCGGTCCAGTGCACCGTGCACTTGACGTCGTCGAGAGACACCTTCACGTCGCCGGGGAGCTCCATCGTCTGGCCTTTGGCAGTGGGCCAGTATGATTTGCCTTGCATCTAGTGGAAAATCAGTTTCAGTATTTAGGTCTACAATAAACATACCTAAAACATTTGAATCATAATCACAAAAACCATACAGATTCCAAAAGTAGCAGTGATTAGGCTGACCTGACCTTCTAATAGTGAAATAGAAGTCTTACCCCCGTATTTATAAAGCAGTAATTACTTATTGCTTAAGAAAGTCAAACTTAAGATGTTACTACCTGGTGCTTACGTAAAGGAAATGGGTCACCATTAATAGACATATTGTTTGGCTGAGAATGCTAACATTTCATAATTCTAACTTCCAATAATTACTAGATTAAGGACTACAAATTGTCACCTAAGTAATTACTTTTAGTCAAGTAATTACTTTTACTTGTTTATAAATAGGGGTGTTAGTCTATGACTTTTATTTGAGTTAAAACTTAACACTACACGGGATTTAATGCACTGTATTATTTGTCTCAAAGGTAAAATAGTATTTACTTTCCCAACACTTTGAAAAAAATAGGGTATTAAACATTTATATTTGACTGGTCGCAAGAGGAGGAGGAATTCTACTTTTGGAATCGGTGTGGTCTTTGTGATTTTTGTTTACTGAAAGCGACTATTATAGTCAATGATATTTAAAAAGTATAGATAGGTTATGCCCTTACAAAACTATCGAAATATATGTGCAGCTTGCGAACAACTGCACACATGCGTAATTCTTATTTTGTCCTTGTCATACTCGTGAAAAGAACAATTACTTTCTCTTTCATGGATTTGAAAAGATGTCACAATTGTGACGTTTTAGGGACGCATATTGAGAGCGCATGTAACATATCTATTACTTTTTAAATATCATTGATTATAGTAATAAATGTTGCGTACAATTACAGTAATTATCTAGCCTACCAGTGCCCAACAGTAAACCGAGTTTATACTGCGACTCTAAAAGGCGAGATCCAAACCGTTTGGGTTTATCAAAAGTGGAACAGCTACAGCAAGACACTGGTTGGTGGTCAGAACGCTTAACTAAGAATATTTATATCATACTAGCGCTTAATCTAGTCAGATAGTAGAACACATTAGTATGGATATAGCATAAGCTCAATGCAAAGGGGTAAGGAAAAATCAAATGGACATAAGTCTTTACATCTTTTGGGGCTACCGGGCTGTTTAAGAGTCTCCAAAATGCGTTAAGCTGGCCAAAGTAATACTAATTAATTGTAAAAACGACGAATGGGGCACGTGGCTGCCAGTGTGTGAAATCTCTTCCAAGTTTAAGCATTCAAAACGCATACATATTTAAGGATGTCCTTTTTCTTGGACTGTGTCCAAAATTATCGAAGAGCTAATGGATAAAAGAAAACAATAATTTTCAAATCACTACTTTACATAAAATCAATCAAAAGATATTATTAAATATCTTTTATCGATTGCCTTTATCTGGCACGTACGAGTATCAGCGAAAAAATAAGAAAATATATTCACATTTTTGTTACGCAATTATATAAATACCTCTATTTCGCTCAGCAAACATACGACGCAGGTGATTTTGTTCTCTAATACTGCTTTCCAGAAGATGTTGAATCTATCCTCGGGAGGGTTACCGGAGATCACTAAAGGTATGCACCAGGATGCAAGTCGCTACAACACATTACATAAACATCAGATACCATATACTTTAAGATAAAAAAGACGTAAATCAAACGGTTTATAGCTTTTGAATAAATTACCTTATAAAAGGACGCATTTAAGTACGCATCAGGATTAGATTTAAGAGACAGTCTTGAGTCATCGAAAGGCACAACGTCGGAGGGGTCATTGCCCTCGCCATACTCCAATGCAATCAACTTTGATTTATACATTATGTTTTGTTGCTGAAAAAAAAAAATTAAAGAGATGATTCATAACTAGAGATGGGCTTACACCCGGGAGTAATCCAGATCTCTATTGGTAACCATGAAAAAGTGTTAGGGAAGGTGATAGCTTACTATCGGAACGCTTAATGGTTTTTTATTTTTTTTTATTTTATTCATTTTTAGATAATATACAATTTCAAAGTATCCATACTGCATCATTATAGTAGTAAGAATACAAACATTAAATAAATAATTGCTTACTGGCAGGTTTGAGAACAGACCTCTTAAAGCTTTTTAAATTAACAGTTACATTTTTATTTTTAAGAATTTAGAATTTAGTATTAAATACAATTTTATTATGATCCTGCTTCATGAGCCTTTTAGTATAAAGCACATTCAATAAAAGTGACCCAGAATTAAATTTAAAGGTTAAGTAATCAATACGAAATTATAATAATAATAATAATAAATAAATGTGGACAACATCACATACATTGTCCTGATCCCAATTTGAATAACTATTTAAAGCATTCGTATTTTGGAAACCAGAAACAACGAAGGTACCACAAACACCCAGACCCGAGAAAATGTAGAAAAACACATTTTTTCTACATTGACCCGCCCGGGAATCGAACCCGGGACCTCGGAGCAGGCGACACCTTGAAAACCGGTGTGTACTCCGCCACGGAGGTCATTATTGAAATATGGTTCGACATGTCATTTCATCCAATAATATTAGATGACATATCATAACTAACTTGATATACATTCAAATAATTAAATTACTTAATATTAGTTTAACGATTCACCTGCCTTTTAATGGACAAAATCCTTCTTATTCAAAAATCACACGATTACTTATTAAGATAATATTATCATCACAATTACACATTCAAAAATTAAATAAATAATAGATTACACGTGGTACTATATAAGCAATAACCAATGACCAATAAATCTTAATTAATTTTGAAAGACCTAATTTGTATCTCACAACAGACAATCATGATTTAAATAAAAATAAAAATAAAATATCGATGGGAGGAGGTATTCATACATTTTACGCCTCGTCCTAAATGGTTGCAATCTTACTTTACGTCAATGGTCGTCGTAAGTTCCTAATTCTTGTTCCGACAAGGGGCATCGATATGAGATAGATTAATAGAAAAATCGATTCCTTGTTACGAAAAAGTCGATAAAATAAAATAAAATGTACTACTACTAAGAACTATTCATTTTCCAAATGAGAAAAGAAACACTAAAAATCGTCTTGTATAAGAGCTTGGCGAAAGGTTATAAGGATAACCAAAGTCGCTAAAAGTTGACGAGGGAAACTTCAGTATCTTTATTTTATCCAAGCGAGTAAGACTCCCTAGTGGCAACAAAGCGATTTCGTGGTGGTTGTATTCAAATTAATGAAGATGTCTGTGCAAAAAAATATCTTATGTTATCTTATCTTAAAAACTAAATATACTCATAAAATTACCGCCAAATAAAAAAAGACGCTACAAAAAATACTTCTATCATATAATACTTACTTGCTCATCTAAAAGGGCTTTCCATTTAGCATCCAACTTCTCCTTTGCCGATTTGGTACTCGTCAAAGAGTCAACTAGCTTTTGCAGCTGCTTGACCTCCTGCGTAAACTGGTTTAAGAGCATTGGATCAGAAATAAGGTCCATCTTTGCGGGCCTCTCGATCACCTCCTCTTTGGGAACAGGCTTTGGTTTCGCCTCCACTTTTGGCATCATTGTCGGCTTCTTAACAGCACTTTCGGATATCTGAGGCACTTTTATTTCAGGCATCAGAGGTTTATGCTCAACGCTAAAGTTGATATCAGATAGAAGATCGAACACTGATGGCTCCGGTATTACTTCAGTTTTAATTTCCACCGGTTTACTTTCTACCGGTTTTGCTTCAACCGGTTTTACTTCAACCGGTTTTTCGACCGGCTCAACAGACGGAGCGGCAACTGGCGCTGTTTGGTTAGTCACAGCATTTTGGTTAAAGCTAGGTTCAGCGATTTCCTCTTTCGGAGAAGACACTGAAAAGGAATAAGAGTAAAATAAATAAAATGCATTTAAATTTTCATAGTCGTTTATTGTAAAGATTAAAACTAAGCTATTGTGTTAGATACAGTAAAATAAAGAATAGCATAGGATAATATTGAATAGAATATAATAAAAAGTTGGTAGGGTAAAGTTACAAAATTAATCATACTAAAAATCGAGTGTACTAACCAGCCCATAATACAGGATTTTAAAGTAAGACGGAACATAAAATAAAAAGGGTATATGAATTAAAATATATACAATATATTATGTTTATAAAATATATCATTATAAAGTCTTACCTTGATTATTGGCATATGTAACACTCGTATCATTCACATGACCCGACTGCATATAAGTGGACTGGTTCATGTTGGCACCGTAGTTGGTTGTCTCTGGTTCTGTGGTGGGTAGATTATCGTTGGACTGTACAGTCTGATACCCATATGGGGCGTTATAATAAGTCTGGTTGTTTGTCTGATCGGCGGTGGATTGAGGCATCATACTCTGTGGATGCTCAGACGGAGAATGAACAGTGTCACATGACCCCGCACTCGTGTATTGTCCACTCCAGTTCTGTTCTTTAGATTGCTGCTCGGCATTCGATTGGCCGATGGTATTGTAGTTTACGTAGGAATTTTGAGATCCGTAAGCGTATTCGTAGCTGCCTGTCGCAGAATTAAAGGTGTACCCTGGATGATTTTGGAACGTCTGGACGTAGTTGACGTTCGCATCGTTCGAATAAGGGTTGGTAGGTTGAAAACTTTGGTCTGGTGGATTACTGATGGCAGGTTGAGCGTTTTGGTCATAGCTTTGGTAGCGTGGTTGAAAGTTTATATTCGAGCTAAGCGCTTCGCCGGTGACGTGAGATTTTATTGGTTTATCGTAAGCATCCATCTGGGACAAGGCGCTAGAACTGGCAAAATTTTCGTCTGATTGGACCGCGTAGCTGTATGGCTGGTTAGCAGTTATTGGCACGTTGGCAACGCTTGTCGTTGACGTGACGTTAGCGTCTGTATTCGTGTAAATCGGGTACGCTTCAGGCATGCTCGTGTACCCTGTGGTCGCATAGCCGTACTCAGCGCTAGTGTAAGCGGTAGACGCATTAGGATTCATCTGCTGTGTGTAAGCTACGGATGTGTTTGGGTTTCCTGGTTGTCCATAGCCAGGATTGGTCGGTTGACTGTATCCGGTAGGTGCGTTGGGATTAACCGGTTGAGTATATCCAGGAGCGTTGGGATTCTGTTGGTTGTATGCAGACACACTGGGATCTATTGGTTGGTTATAGCCCGTAGATGAATTAGGGTGGATCGGCTGATTATACGCCGACGAAGTGATTGGATTAGGCTGTTGAATATAAGTAGGGTTTGTATTAGGTTGAGTATATCCAGAAGACACGGCAGGATTCACTTGCTGCATCATTTGCGTCTGCGGTTGGTACTGCGTGTCTGCAGCATACGGATAGTTCAGCGCTGAGTAATCTGAAGGTATCTGCGATGGAGTCACGCAAGTGTTAGCGCTCTGTGGGGCGTGACTATACGTAGACATGCTGGGCGTGGCCGCTTGCGGGTACTGAACGCTGTAGTATGTTTGAGAGTAGTCAGGTCCGTAGCCCGCATTTGGTTGTTGACTAGGCTCAGATTTCGATGAGATTTGCATCTGGGCAAAGTTCACATTCATGTCCGTATTGCTTGGAGAGTTGTAAGACGACATGGATGGGGCTGATTCTGGTACTGATGGTAAATGGCTTTGGGCACCGTACTGTTCAGTGTACGGGTTGTACTGGCTTGTGCTCGGCAGTGCGTTCGGTTGTGCATTATTGATATACGGGTTAGAATTTTGCGAGTCGGTCATGACAGTTGAGTTGTTATGCGTTGCGGTGTAATAAGGGTTGGTGTACGTCTGCGGGTCTGCCATCTGGTTAGCGTACTGCGACGGTGTGTACGGCGTAGAATACCCATAGTTGATGTCCTCTGGTTTATCGAAGCTTTGTTTGTTCGACAGCGGATATGCGTAGTTAGACTGAACGGCGTAAGGATCAGGGTCGCTTGGCGCGTACGGGGACCCATATCGGTAAGGGCCTTGCATATTTGGGGGCAATACGCCGTCAGGTAACTTCATTTGCGACACATCTGTGGCTGAAAAAGAACCATCACTAAATTATGCAAATCCACTGGCAATGATAAATAATACTGAATTATATTGTTGTTCCATACATACGCACATAAGGTAGGTATCAGGACTTCTTACCTTCTGAACCGACTGGCGTTGGTCTTACAGATGTTGGGTAAATCGTCTCAGGATAGTAAGCTTCCGGACCCACTGGTTCCATTTGAGCTAAAAAAGTAATATTATTACATTTTTTTTAGTTATTAATCCTTAGACAAGGGCCTATGACGTCAACATCAGAAGAATTAATTAATTCCATTTAATTATTACTTCTAATTATTAGGCCAGTAATAGTCGGTATGAAAAACTCTGCCACAAAATTATTTTATTTTATCTTAAGAAGACTGTTATCAGATCTACGGTAAATGCGATCAGTAATTACTGTCACTTCAACGTTTCTTCAAGCTCACTTGATGTCAAGAGACAAATTGCAAAATAGGGTGTATATACTGTAAATATCGCATCATACCTTGAGGTGTAACACTTCTCGAAGCTGCATTCCTGTTTTTCATGTACGGCAAGTAGTCCTTCAGTTTGCGGGTTCCACCGGTAGATGGCGGTGGTGCCGCGTCAATTGTTTTGGGAATCGTTGATGTTGCGGGGGCGGGGGCTGGAAATTATACAGAGGTTCAGGTCTCACTGCAAAATAGTTAGTAGTACTCATGTACTTAACACCCTGTTGGTCTAGTGGTTAAAATACCGGGCCAAGATTTCGGGCTCCCAGGTTCGATACCCAGGTCAGGCAACAAAAAAAAAGTTTCGAATTTTCGGACGTTGCTCGGGTTTGTGATCACCAACCCGCATTTGGCAAGCGTGGTGATTATGCCAGTTCCTATCATTGCTGTGGTAATGATGGAGGCCTTTTCCCTGCAGTGCGATGATTATAGGCTGTTACTTTTACTTTTGCTCATTTACCTACTTGTATAGAAAGATCTCATCCATTGGATATAAACTCGCACAGACTTCTCTATTTTTTTTACGTTTCTTTCTATGGATGACGTTAGAGGAGACTAAAGGAGAAAAACCAGAAAAACACGGACAGCAACAACGTCCTCATCAACTGCGATCATCAACTTGCCTTTCAAGCTTGGCGATTATATCGTAATCCTCATTTTGGAGAGGCTTAAATGTCAAGCAGTGGACTATACCCTTTCCAATCGTGTATTAAACTTTTGACAGATCACGCACATAAAGTTTTGTAATAACTTTTGATACAATGTACTACAGGGAATACTGTACTTCATGGACGGGCTCCGCCCACTTGGAGATGTGTCATTCGTAATTAATGACCACAGACTATACAACGGATTTGAAATAAATCGATTATCGACTATGTTAATAAAACATACAATAAAAATATTGTGATTATATTTTACTAGCTGTTCCCCGCGACTTCGTACGCGTCAATTTCAGTTTTTAAGATCGCGATTATTTTTTCAACATTTTTCACTGATGCTTCGCTCCTACTGGTCGCAGCGTGATGTTATATAGCCTAAAGCCTTCCTCGAGGCATGGACTATCCAAAACAAAAAGATTTTTTCAATTCGAACCAGTACTTCCAGAGATTAGCGCGTTCAAACAAACAAACAAACAAACAAACAAACAAACTCTTCAGCTTTATAATATTAGTATAGATATGAAATGACGTAAAACCTTTATTATTTTGCATTAAAATGCCCTAAATGTCTCTGTTTTAATGCATAAACAATTTGCGTAATGAAAACAGTTCCATCGTACTCGTACCTAGTAATGGGATCGAATTTATTTGCTGCAAATTAATGAATCTAAAATAATCGTTTAGACTTACTGTAGTTGGCTCAAATAAAAAGCATGTGAATGAACTGCGGTACCTACTTGTAGGTAATGAACAAAATTTTGAAATTCATAGTAACAATAATGAAAATGAATGTTAAAATAATGAGTGTGTTAAATTGATCAAAACTTCTTCATGAATAAAATCGATCGATAAAAGAAATCGAATAGGTAACGGGTCAGGGTATCACTATTTGATTAAGAATTAGAGCTGTCAAAAGTTAAATAAACGGTTGGAAAGGGTATAAATATGGGCTTATGGTGAGTGGAAATGTATCAAAAACCACCTGCTTTTAATGTATGGCTTAGGTAGCTATAACAAAGCTGCCTAAAGCAATCATAAGATCCTTTCAGTGACAAGTAGGCACTTTCCAAGTAAAAAAGGAAAAACTTCGAATTCCATGCGGACATCGTGACCGTCATTTTTGTGCAGTGGTCGTCGAGGGTTAAAAAATTATATGCTCCACTTTCATCTTTAAAAGGGGTTCCCGTTCTTCGGAGGTTATTAACGCGAACTAAGTCGCGGGTAATAGCTTCTTTTATAAATTTGTAATGTCACCTTTACTGGTTTGCTTAGACAGCTGCTGCGCCCTCTCCTCCTCTTGCACTTGGCACGTGCTACGAAGACGCGCCAGCAATTGATTCACGTTGTGAGACAACTTCTTGTAGAATTCCTGCCCTTTCTGAGACTTCCCCAGGAGTTCTTCATATGTGTCGTAAGTGGTTATCAGGGCTGGGAGAAAAGAAAGTATTCATATTGTAGTGGTAGATGAGAATGGATGTAGCATAAAAATTAAGTTTAGACACACTACATTTTCTTGAGTTTACGCGAACACTATACATTGAAATGAAAGATATGTTTACGGATTTTAATTTGCAAGAATGTTAAATGAACGCTGTAAAGTGTTCGAAACGTCAGGTTTAACCAAAATAAACGCGAATGAAATCCGTAAACATATCCTTAAATTTAATATTTTTAAACACGTCAAACTTATATTATTTTTCCAACTATCTACTTAATAGAGTAACAGTATAAGTGAAAAAGCAATAAAAAATAGTGATGTATTTTAATGATTTATGTGGCCATATAGGAACCTTTTTTAATATCTGAACTGAAGCATAAACCATTAACAACCCTTTCAACTCGAGTTAACATAATATTTATAGTTACAAATCTTTTTTTATAATATAATAGAATTGACCGATAAATTTTATCGGTCCGATTCAAGATGAGGTCGATTTAGGCAACGACCCATTCGTTGCCTAATTAATAGGGACCGGTGGGTATTATCTCTGCATAGTAAAAACAAGTAGCGCTTCCCGTCGTTTACCATCTTTTGAAAAATATTCAATAATAGACCAGAGTTATTCAAGAGGTAAGTATTAATTCAATATTGTTAAGTTAACTTGTTGACAGACAATTACCTTGAGTGTAAGTAGTGACGGGTCGCCAGAGTTATTTAGAAAAAGGCATATTTTACAAAACGGGACAAATATTGTTTTTGGAGACAGTTACTAGAATAGTATATGGATTATAATACTTACCGTTAATAACTCCTTCGCGTTTCCTCATCACGTCGGAGAGCAAGCGGCGCGACTCGCCGTACGAAGCGTACAAGGCCGTCAGTTTGTTGATTATGTTCTCTTGCGCCGCTAGGTTCTGGTCGATAATCTTAGTCTATAAACATCCAATACCATTATTACTAGCTGATCCACCGAAATTCATACCGCTCCAGAATATTGAATTGCAATTGTCATCAAATATGACTTGGAAGGTAAAATGTATATAAAAAAAGACGTGTGGCACTCGGAGACTGCCGCGGTAAAGCTATTGCATAGCAGTTTTTATCAACTTATGCAATTATAAAACTAAAAAGTTTCACCGCTGTGCCGGTCGGAGTGGGGGGTGTTAGGTTATTTTCGTTACGGAATTTCTGGATTTGGTCTCCACGCTCAAGGCTCGCGATAGAAGCTATGCAATAGCTTAAAAAAACATTGTTTTAAACTTCTGTTGTTAGTATTTACGATTACGTTTCATTAATCGAAACAAACAAGGTAAAATTGTTATTAGGTAACTACCAAATCAAAACATCACCAACACTCTTTCATATAGTTTTTTACTCATCTACTAGTTTATTGACCATAAAAGGACATTCTTCTACAACATGTCTACGTCTGACCGATTGCTGTTCCTATCCAGCTTTTTGGAGGTAATATCATCATTGGTGACATCAAGTAACATATACCACTTTGGCAACCACTCACCTGTATATACCTAATGTTTGTTCGGCTCCTTCTTAAAGATCACGTCTGTGGGATCATTGCTCCAAGCCCAAATATCGGATGTTTTGACGTCACTGGCACCATTTCATGTAACTTATTATCACTCTGGCATCCCCAATCCTGTACAGAATATTTGTTCAGCTCCTTCTTGAAGATCACGTCAGTGGGATCGTTGCTTCTGGCTAGCAGTCCGAAGGTTATGTCGTCATCTTATTGTCACTCTGGCAACCACTCATCTGTTTAGAATGTTTATCCATCTCCTCCTTGATTATTACATCTGAGGAATCGTCGCTTCTCGCCAACAGTTTGGAGATGTCGTCACTGGTGACCGCTTCATGTAAGTGGTAGTGTTCTTGGTAGAGTGAAGTAGGACTATACTAATCTCTCACCTGTACAGAATGTTTGTTCAGCACCTTCTTGAAGATCACGTCTGAGGGATCGTTGCTGCTGGCCCATATGGATGTTATGTCTTTACTGGTGACAGCTTCATGTTACCTACATAAATCTACCAATCTCTCACCTGTACAGAATGCTTCTACAGCTCTTACTTGATTATCACGTATGAGCGATCTTTGCCCCTGGCAAGCAGTCAGGATGTTATGTCGTGTAACCTATATCACTCTGGCAACTACTCACCTGCACAGAATGTTTGTTCAGCTCCTCCTTGAAGATGACGTCGGTGGGCTCGTTGCCCCGGGCGAGCAGCTTGGCGGTGATGTCGTCGCCGGTGAGCGCGTCCCTCAGCTGTTGTATGAGCGTGTCCCGCTGGTTTCGCATTTCGCGCGCTTTTCCTACAACTCGTTTCATCTCAGTCATAGTTTCGCGGTCGAGACCCTCTATTTCAACAAAAAAGAAACTTAAAAATCGTCTGTCTAATGTAGTTTACCTTTCACATGAAAAGAAAAAAGTAGGGATTAAACAAAAATACATTTTTTTCGCGAATGAATAAGAAAAATCTTGGGCGTACATCTTTATGAATTAAAATGAATCACTGAAATGTGTATGCCGCATAGCTTTCGATCGACTGCTCCGAATTGGATAATTATTTCTTTGTTATGTTTGTAATGATCAGGAGAAGGTATGCATGAAAATGTTTGAAAATTGAATTAAAAAAAATGTCTGAAGAATGCACCCCGATAGGTGGGCTCAAATCGCAACACGATGGGCGATAACCATCCTTAGGTGATGGTTATCGCCGAAGAGGTAGACCCAAGAAACGGTGGTGTGACGATTTGGTCCGGCTGACGGGGGAATGGGAGTCGTTAGCAATGGATAGAGACCAGTGGCGAAGTTTGGGGGAGACCTTTGCCCAGCAGTGGGATGCTATAGGTTAATAAAATATATATATAAAAAAAATATAATCTTCATGTGTATATATTACATATACACATGAAGAGCATGTAATGAGTGACCATGATGACAAACTGACCATTCCGTTTTATTATCTTCATAGCAATGTAAACCCTTGCAAAGCCAGGACGATAGCACAGCAAAAATGAATGATAGGAAAGGAATAGGAATTATAAGAAAGGAAAATGGAGAATCAGGACTGCTGTGCCAACGGTGAACAGGTGTACATAATGGTAATGGTGACACGAGAGGAAGGAGAATCGTACCATCGTAACTTAACAAAACGTTTGTCCTCGTCTGTAGTAGCATAGGAAAAGTAATATACTAGAGTTCCAATCTTCATAGTAAAGATTGTCCTCCGGAAGAAAGCTAAAATTATGTATTAAGCATAGATGGCATTACTGTGCGCTCGTGCTAAATCGAAAGAGACAGAAAATCTTTCTCTGCTGCGGCTAATTGCAGACTGTTTTGCTTTTTCCGTAGCGCTAGTGTCGCAAAGCATGCTTTTGCCCATTAGTTATTGTACAAAATACAGCACGTACTTCTGTTTTACGTACGGCATTTTTGTAACTATTTATAAAGAATTAAAAACAAATAATGCACATTTTTTACATTTAAAATAGAAAATAGAAATTCTAATAACTTGCTTTGGATTTTTTTTTAAAAGAAAATAAAGCGCCATCTTACGGCATGTTAATGTCATGGTCAAGCATAGCCACACTGTGCTTGCAAATGGTTCTCGTAATTGTTGGATAGGTCACAAGATTTCGATTCTATTTACCTTGGTCTATGACTTTATTCAAATTGAGACTCCTAGTGCAATCTGTCGTGATATTTTGAAAAGAATTCTGGAGGACATTTCTTGACTAGCGATTGGAACTCTAGTATATTACTTTCCCTATAGTAGTAGTACTTGAATGAGCTTACCGATATTCTCAATGCTGGGTATTTTGCTCTGAAGCACATCCAGCGGCAACGCTAAGAGCCTCAAGTTGGCGATGTGCAGCGTCATAGCCTTGTGGAGCACTTGGTTGCTTTCGTTAGTTCGTGCGTGGGCTTCCTGATACTTGTGGAACTCGCGGGAGAGTTCGGTGTGGACGATGGAAGGCGGACGCGGCCCCATCACCTTTTGGAATTCTTTCTCCTTTGCTGTTTCTTCCTATATACGTGGATACAATCAATAAGATTTACTAAGGCTTGTTGCAGAGTAACGCTAGACGATCAGCAAGCGTATTAACAGCGAGCGCTTTTAAATGGCAGATCACTGTAAAATGAGTTTCAAGATGGCGCATTTCGTTGATTGGGCTTAGCGGCGCGCATTTTAATAAAGGCGCAATTTTAAAGCACTATTATTAAATGTAATTGTATACGGTAATATTTTGCATAATCAGCATCGCCTAAAAGCGAGTTAACGCATACACTGGCAAATAAATTGCTGAAATAAATCCATTTGTTGAAACTAAAATATACAACGTGTTTCTTTTGATATCCCATAACTCTAAGGTTATGTTCTATAGGTAAAAATAATAAGGAACTTCGTTTCAATATAAAACGCCCTAGAACATGTGGTTAAAAAATCAATAGTTTCGAATATAACATCAATTTTAGTTAAATTTGTTAAAAAATGTAACCAGTATGGCGAATCCTTAGTTTTGCGAGACGTTGGCAAACTTACACTGAAGTGTAGTAGTAAAGTAGCGGGAGAGCGTAACTTGTAAAAAACATTGACGTGTGTGGGTGTTTCATTGATAAGTAGGTACGAGTAAATCGTTTTCATTCAAAAGTTCATTCATTGAATAACAAGAATTAAGAACTTTTTAGAATTAATTAGTATGAAAAAATTCAACAAAAAAAATTAATAATTGAAAAATGATTCATATGCAATTTGATTCTTTATCATGGTCTGTTTAATACCCTGGAGTTATGGTATATCAAAAGGAACACGTTGTAAAGTAGCGGGACACCGAGACACTGCGTCACAGCGCGAATTTTTCAAGCATATTCTTATCGCTGTAAGCCAGCGTTGTTTCATCAAAAGTTGAAAAATTATGAAGCCCCAGGCTTAATGGTACAGCGCCGCGCCCGGCACGCGAGGAGATGTGGGTTCGAGTCCAGCCTGAGACATGATTTTTTAAGTTAAAATACTAAAGGATAGACCTGGTGAGGGTCGCAGAAAACCACTTGATTAGCGAGACCAATCCGATTCCTAGGGGAGGCTTAGGCGCGTCGCTCACTGGTAAGTCGAGGCGACGTCGCGGTGGTGGCGGCGCGGCGTCGCGGCACGATAGAGGATTGTATCTACGTAGAGTCGAGGCGCAGGCGGCTATGCTTCCTTCACATTTTAATTCATTCATACGCACAAAACGAAATGACAAAATGGCGGTGGAGTCGAGGCTCGGGCACGATTGAGCGCCCCACCCTGCCCCCGCCTCGACTTTACCTCGCCCGTGCCGCGACTCTAGTATATGAGCGCACTGCACATTGTTTCTATAGAAAACCTAGTTGCAGCGTGCCGCTTATGCGTCCGCGCCTCGACTTCGCCTCGACTGTTGATCGTGTGAGCGACCCGCCTTAAGAGGACGTCGTTTGGCCGATATCGTAATGATGCTGGTGAATAAGTTCTTTATTTTATGTTACTCAATGGCGTGCACACCATACATGCAATATAAGCACTGCCTACCCTGCCTACAACATCCGACTAAATAAAATAGCGATCCCTGCATTAGGTACTACTCCTATATTAAAGTTTTTAAAAAAAATAGGTACTACGCCCCTGAGTTACTGCACCGGTGTGAGTGAATAATCTGAAATATACAATTCCATTTCTTACCTGGATAAGAGCTTTGATTTCAGCCAGTGAATGCTCAACGTCACTGATGATCTCAGCGAGGTTGTTCATCGAGTCCACCAGTGTCTGTATTATTTCTGTTTTTGCATTCATCGCTGCACATCTATCAACTATTTCTTGGGGTATCCTGAAAATTAAAGTTGCTGTATCTAAATTTGTACATTACAAACATGCCTGCATATCAGACTATACAGTTTTGTTGTAAAACAGCACATATATTATATATTAACTTCATAAAGTGACCCAGTATTTAGTACTATTATAAATAATAATATGCATAAACAAAACTTATTTCAAAATATTAAAAAAAAAGAGTATATTACGACAAATGTAAACAGTAACAGTAAAAATACCTGCAACATTCAAAATATAAATGGGGTCTACCGTTTCTTTGCTCACCAGTTGGCGCCACTGTACTAGTCCGTACCTCCGGACCTCAGACTACAGTCAGCTTGAAAAGGCGACTTTATAAGATCGGCGCCGATACAAAGTTTTAAATCTTGAATCTAATTAAAGTTTATTATTTATAAATAACTATCTTCATATCAAAGAACTAACTTCTGAAATAGTTGCTCTTTGAGGCCGCCTATTTTATAGCTTTTTCTTAATTCCTCTTTCAAAGCGTTCACATTAATCGCCCAATAATCCATATTTGCAATAATTTTACGAAGGAGATCACTTTCCAGCAGGTAAATTAAAGAAATTATAATTTATGTAAACGAAGCCCACTAAAACCAGTGAAAAGTGAATGTTATTGGACCTCACGCGACACAAACGCCTCTAGTGGCAAATTCACTATTCCCCCATTAGAGCATGCCTGTTTTTTTTTTAACCTTTTTAACGATAAATGTATGCCGGACGCATATTGTGACGTCACGCATATCAAGATACAGTTCGATGAGCTGATTGTACGAGTAACAAACTAGGTATTTAAGAAAACTTTACACTGGTTGAAATGCCAAGCACCTCTAGTATAATCAGTACGAATGTCGGAATGGTAACAATTTTGTTTGACCTTTTAATCTATACTAATATTATAAAGCTGAAGAGTTTGTTTGTTTGTTTGTTTGAACGCGCTAATCCTTGGGCCTACTGGTTCGAATAGAAAACATATTTTAGTGTTGGATAGTCCATTTATCGAGGAAGGCTTTGGGTTATATTCTTTTAAAAAACTTCTTAATCGCGATTATAATAACAGAAATTGAGGCAACAGCTAGTCAACACTAATAATATAAAAAGCGAAGTGAGTGAATAAACTCAAAAAGTAGGAACAGTTTTTTTCCCAAAAATTCTAAAATTAACGTGGTGAAGGGTGGAACTTAAAGTTTTAAATCTCATATGTCACGGCACAGTACATTTTGTGAAAGTAATAGTAACTTGAAATAAGTCAAATCTGTTTTTTTTTTCGTACAGTCAATAGCGCTGAACGTAATACTATTATCAAAAATATCCCATAAACGATTTTCAACTTTAAGTCCAACAAATAAAGATCAATATAAACTGAAAAAATATAAACTTTTTGTACTAGATTGTGTGAGCTGTCTGAAAAGCAATGAGTCACATGTAAAAACAAGATTTTAAACGTTCTTTGTTATGACTCACACTTTGTCAGATTATGTTACTTATCAGCCAAAGAACTTTGATAACAGTTATAGAGTTTGTTGAAAAAAATAACAAATCCGTTTCGGAGAAAGCATTTTCACTGTTTAGCAAGTCAGTCTTATAATAACTTTTCTGTTAAAACTTAGTTAAGATTTTGTAGCTCAGCTGTACACAAGAGATGTGCAGTATATCCAAAACTGAGCGAGGATGTAAAATTGAATCTGCTAATTATGGCTTGCAATAAAAGTATTTTACTTAAAATTATCTGTCAACAAGTAAATGTATTACAATCTAGTTAGTACCATCCCAGTTAGAATAGCACCATTCCTTCCCATTCTACGGGTTTCGATAGAGGCGACTAAATGAGTACCATAAGAAGACCGCATATCGTACAATCTGCTCATAGTGATATTTTTGATCCCAGATCTGACACAAAAAAAAGATAAAAGGCAACAGCGTCATCTCCCATCTTAGCGCAACTGCGATCGCACACCTGACTACCTATTATGTCAACATGGCAAGATCCTTCAAATCAAAAAAATTCATTGTTTGCAAGAATACACTTTTACGGTTAGATTTTAAAGTACTTTATGTAATTGGTAGTCTACCTGCAAGCAAGTGCGCAAACGTAAGGTAGTAGTTCTTCTCTTGGCTATTCCTATGTCCAGTAACGATTTTGTATAGGAGGATGATTACAATATCGAAAATACAATATGGTTAACAGTAATACTATTTCTAAAATGTCATACTTTTGATCTGAATCCAAAACATCCAACTGGTCTAGCTGCAGTGATGACGTGAATTCCAGCAGCTCCATGTTTTTTGCCTCCACTTGAGAGATGATCTGACGGAGGAGCTTCGCCTTCTCCTCAGAGTACATGGACGATGCTTCGTGAGCCATCATAGGTACTAGGCGGGAGAATATGTCCGGGCCCGATATCTGAGGAGAATTAAATTGTATTTGTACTTTTTTACTAGCTTCTTTAGCCAGTGGATTTAGAATTTAGAATCAAATAAAAAAAATACGATGAAGGGCGCGAAACAAGCCACTGTCTTTTTAATGACCTAAGATAATCTGAATTTGTTTAGATTTTTATTTTTTAATTTTTTAGTTACTTGCACTAATACCTTTTACATTACAAATAAATTCCCTGGCTCCCAAGGTAGATTTAGCCTTTGCATGAGTATGTTTAGGATCTGTCCCAGATACAACTTGAATATATTTAAGAGAAAACTGAATCATATATCTATACCAACATTTATTAAGCATATTTAGTTATTGTCGACGCACTGTTTTTCGATTTGCCACCATATTGTTAACTTTATTTATAATAATATTTAAATCTCATGTAAGCGAACTATGTTCTTTTGAGAAATAAAGATCTATAAACCTATTCCTATTTCACCTGGATATGGCACATGTGTGAAGTTTACTATGTAAGAAGCGAGTCTACGAATGACTTATGATTATCAAAATGGTGAATGAATTATGTATTGAATGTGTGAAAGTTCACTTACTTCGGGGTCATTCAAATCAATTGGTATAGCTTTAACCAGACACACTGGCTTCAAATCCATCAGTAAATCTTTGTCTGGCACCTCCTCGTGGTAAATGAACTCGTTTTCATTCTTGGCTGCCTTTTTCTTTCCTTCAACTACATCATTGGTGAAGGTAAGAGCTTCTTGTGATGGCTCTACATACTTGGCAAGTTTTCGAGCTTCTGCCAGTTTTTCAGCAGCCAGTTGGTAATAAGCCACTCGTTCTCCCATCTTCTGTTGCTCTTCAGCATTCATACCTAAGAAGCAAGCATTTGAAAGTATTAGGTATGTTTACATAAATTAAATTAAGAAACATTTTCAAAATTTAAAATATTCAATCATTTATCATAGTCAATTATAAATTTTGCAGAATCAGAACACACATTATTTTATTTATTTAATTGTACTGTAGGCTCAAAATCATTTACCTTGATACAGGGAAACAATGCATCCAATGTAGGCCACCTTGAAGGATAAGTAACGGTGCCAGTAATTGTACAGCTTGGTTTCTATGATTTCATGAATATTGTCTATTCCAGCAGAAGGCCCCAGAAGGGCCAAGGCATTCTTATAGAAGAATAACACCTGGATTGCAACAGCCCCTACACATAAAAAACAGTTTAATTATTTTTATTCGAACTATGAACAAAACTTTTTTTATAATGTGAAACTGTACTTTAACGCTTTAAACCCCAAGAGACAACCGATTGGTATGATAACAACTGATTTTAATTGTGTCTGGAATATCCGATTGTCAAAGGGTTAAATGACATGTTATAGACATTTGTTAACAAAAGTCAAATCTTTATTAGTCTCAATGGAGACGAAATTTACTGTTTAACCATAATCAAATTGGATTTGTATTATTAACACTTAAAATTATCTACACATACATGTGTACACTCACACTTACATCAACAATGAAAAAATCCTAATCACTATTTACCAAGGTAAAAACATGTACCCATACCTACAACACTGGGTTTCTTTGTATCCTGAATACTTTTATCGAGAATACATTCCTGGGCTTGTGCAAAACAGATTTCTTGTAGCAACCTCATCACATCAGATGAAATATCAATACCAGATGGCTGAGTATACTGTTCCCTTAGGAAAAGAAAGGCCCAAGCAGCATTTTGGAACTTAGTGCAGGATGCCTTGAGGCTGTCAGCTGATGTGCGGGGTTCTGATGCAGCTAGTTGTGTGTATAGAGCTCCAATATTGTACAAAATACAGGCCATCTCAAAGCGGATATCAGGTACAGAACAGCTTACATTTGCATACAAATCTTTCCTGAAAAAAACATGTTTATGAGAAACATAAAAATAACAGTTACACCAACTTATAATCTATCAATTTATAAAATTACTTTGTTTTGTACTCTAGAAAAAGTACTATAATCTATGGTTAATTGAATTAGTGACTTACCAAGAAAAAGTACAGGCCACTGGCTGCCCTTTAACCATTGGAAATCGGCTCTGCAAAGCCCGTAATTGGCAGAAATACCTAATCAGCGCACTGAGACCTGCAGAATCTAAAGTAGGACGAACAGCGGCCGAACGCAGGCCCTCCAGCTGATGGATCTCATTGCTGTAGCTCTCCGGATCTTCTCTGTAAGCTTCCGCTATATACTGCAATAAAAACATAGATTTGAAGACAAAGACATACCCAATTGTTACAATCTAGAAAGATTACTAGGAAGACATTTACCTGTTTCAGCTTAGGTCCAAAGTGTGTGTTTTCAGGGCTCACTTTTAGATCAAAACTTATTAATGGTAATTTTGGGACTGCTTCCATCTTTAAGCTGCAATTTGCTCAGCCGAAATCAAACAAACAACGTAGAATAATTTCATCACAAAAATTATGTTATTTGTCGACTGTCATTTTTGTTATTTTTTTTTGTAAAGTACCTATGTCCATACACAATACTTAAAGTACGTCACTAGCAAAGCACAGGTTATATAATGCGTCATTAGCACCATAATAATTCATTGATTGAAATAATTGTAATCGATAATTTATGTTTAAAAAATATATATGTAAATGATATTTGAGTAAGTTTATTGCAATTATAATAAATAAATATAAAAATAAAATAGCCTTTATTTGCTCTGAATTTTACAATAGTGATTCTGTCGTTTGCCACTCTTGTCCAGTATGGTCCTAGGGTCAAACGAATCTCATCCTCCCATCGTCTCAAAGGTCTGCCTGGTTTTCGTTTGCCATCTCACCGTTTGCAATTATAATATGAGTATATAAACTTGAAAAATTTTGTCTCAGACGGAACTCGAACCCGCGGGGCGCTTTACCAATTACCCATACGGTGGCCGTAGTTTAAAATCCGTCTCTACTTGCACATTTAATTTATAATTCTTTTAAGGTATTCAATTCTGAGCTATATTCTTGAGCTACGTATTTGATAAGAATTGATATACAACATTATTCTAAACTGGTAAGGTTTCTGTAATCTTTGGTTAATGGCGGCGACATTGACGTTTGTCAAAAGATCGTTCATCCGCGTAAGGCAATTGATCGCTTGGCTTCACTTTCTGAAAAAAATCTTTAAAACAAATGCATGATTGTTTTGTAATGATTTAGAGGAGCATTTTAAAAACAACACTGAACCATGAAGTTGAAAAAGTTAAAAAGTGACACAGAAGCAGCTGTAAGTACATAAGTAAATTCACTTTGTTTATTTACATGTTCGGCCTTCTATAAAACCCGCTTTTTTTAGGAGGTGGTTCCCCCTCAAGCAGAAATAATTGAGGCGGACCTATACAAGCGTTCGTATTTTGGTCCTGATGTGCCAACCCTCGAGCTTGAATGCTGGGAGGATGAACTCTCCGAGGTTCAGTTGCGGGCGTTCAAAAACGCCGACGACGAGTACAAGAGTATCCAAAACAAACTGGATGATATGGTGAAGAGTACTGGCGGTGAGATTGTGTACAACGGTGACCAGTTTACTGCATATCAGCTACTTGGCAAGTAAGTGCAATCAAATGAATAACATAACCTATAATTTAATAATAATTACATATCCATTTAAGATGATGTGTTTTGTTAATCTGCCCTGATTTATAAGATTGCCTATGTTCTCGGTAAAATTTAGCTAGATGCAATACTCTGACCTCTAAATAAGTACTGTGCAAAAAACCAGTACATCCTTTTTCATATGAAAAACAAACATGTTTATCCCATTTGATCTCAAGATAAAAAGCCTGCTGTGTACTATTTCAGACTATCTATATACTTATAAGGTATACATATTATAGTGTTATTCCCGTGGGATAATTTTAATACGCAGTTTTAAATTAAAAATCCACACATATGAAGTTGCGGGCAACAGCTAGTTTTTAGGGTTCCGTACCCAAAGGGTAAAAACGGGACCTTATTACTAAGACTTTGCTGTCTGTCCGTCTGTCCGTTGCTCTGTCACCAGGTTGTATCTCAAGAGCCGCGATAGCTAGACAGTTGAAATTTACACAAATTATGTATTTCTGTTTCCGCAATAACATACTCAATTAAAATTATTTAGCAATTTAATTAATTAAAATTTTTACACTTCATACAAGCTTGTTGAATTTGCCAAAACTATAATTTATTCCTTGACATGAATTACTTATGAAACCCTACATTCAGGAAATAGTTAATTTACTTATTTTCCATTCCCAAGAGCCTTCTCTATGCTATAACTGAAATTTAAACATGTAACTTACAGGCAGCCAGTACTGAAAGATTTGGAAAGACAGAGTGCAGACATCATTAGATCCAGGTCTCGTTCTCTGTCTATCTCCAAAGAGAAGCCAACTGGAAAAAGAGGTGTGTTAATATTATATGTGTTTTCTAAAATATGATTTTATTCAATGAAAAGCAGGATTTGGCAGGAACTTTTATTGGATTGAATTTATTGTTATAAGATAAAACAGCTTTTGGTATGTTTTTAAAGTTTTTTCAAGAAGTAATCTGGTTAGTAAAGAAGAAAAGAAGAAGTTAGTATACTAGCAATAAAAATGCTTTAAAACTTTTTGTGTGATTAAAAGTTGCTTAACACGTTCCGGGACACTAACCGCCTGTCGATGTGATAACAATAAAGCTTCAATTGTGTCTAGCATACTGTCCCGGAACGTGTTAATTAGAAATCAAGATTGTGTGTAAGTCAATACATGCATATGCATATACATACATATACATAACAACTTAACAATATACATATGTATCAGAAGGTTGCTTAAACTTATGCATTATTTTAAGGTCGACCTAGAAAGAACCGTGAAGAGGAAAAGCATTACTCACCGTCACCTGAACGACCAAAGTCACCGGAATCACGTCACAAGAAGAAAAAGAAGGACAAAGAAAAGCATAAGGAAAAAGAGAAGGAAAAAGATAAAGATAAAGAGAGGGAAAAGGACAAAGATAAAGATACTAAAACCAAGGACAAGACATTGGCACCTTCCAGTATGTTTCTATTAATTTTAAAACCTTTGCGCATCATTAACATAGTTTAAAAAAATACTGTATTACTCTTTTCCTGACAATGTTGACGACCTCGGACCTGAGCGGTAGTAAATGCTGCTTCTGAGCAATGGGTCGCGGGTTCGATCCCTGCACAGTACAAATATTTGTATGCATGAACATGTTTGTTTGTACTGGTATGAGTGTTTTCTATGTATTATAAGTACGTATTTACAAAAAGTATATAAGTAAGTTTATAGGTTGGTACCCCATATGACAGGGTACTTAATAGTAGCTTAATTTGGGACTAGATGGCTCTGTGTGGCCCAGTGAGGCATGTCTTAAAAATATTATATTATTAATATATTATTATTTATGTATATTGTTCTTGGGTCTGGGTGCTTGTGTCAGAGTTTTCCAAGCAAATTGTAAATAATTTAGGATAAATAAAAAACAAAAAAACCATAGACCTTAGTGTGTAAACACCACAACCAAGAGTTATAGTATTACGCCATAAGTAAAGTCAAAGCCAAACATTTGTTCTCCTTATTTTGTGTTTTACACTGCGATGGAAAACTTACAACTGATGAAAATTGTATAAATATGTTTTTTATGATTTACATCTTGCTTTACATTGACTTAGGGAACTCTAACTCCAGTTTATTCATAAAAATAATCACAAAACAACAAAAAAAAATGGCTAATAACATTTATAATTTACACTAACACTTTTTATTTATTTATTGAAGATGTACACAGTGTGGTCACTAATGTGCGGCCATCTGAAGTCACTGCTATTGGTGGTCTGCTAACGGGCAACACTGCTAAGACAACAGCCATCGTGGACCTCACTAAAGAAGATAGCAACAAGAATGTTGCTGATTCTAGAGAAGTTTCATTCAACAAACTCCAAGGTGAGGTATAATACAGGAAAATATTTTTCGCAATATAGTTTTTAATTTTTACGGCTGTTAAGGTTTAAAGGGAAAATCAAAAACTTATCCGGCCATATCAAACATTTTTGTTTTTGCGGACATTTTCTAAGTGCTTTATCCTGACATTTTTGTACTGGGCTATACCAAAAGAAAAAATACGTCATTTGTTTTTTATCTCGTAGATTGATATATTAAAATTTGGAAAGTGGTTTGGAAAAATTTCATATACAGAATAAATACAGGATTTATCCCGTGCACTCGGATCTAGAAGATTCCCACAGATCGTCGACCCGTGTGCGGTTGCGATCCCAGACCTGTCAGCTCCAATGGCCATCAGATCTTCATATAGCTTTGTTCTTCGAGCTATGTTCATCAATAAATAAAACTTTATCTACACAAAATATTCAAGTAAAAGAATGGATTGACATAATTTTACATTAAAAACAGAATTAAAAGACCAAATTCAACTAAAATAACGCGTTTTTTGCGGTGACGGCTTTCTACTATTTACCTGTAAATTGTGCAATTTTCTGGATTATTTTTGTAATTGACACCATAATAACTAACAGAACATGTGACTATTGTTGTATTCAATCTTATTTACTTATAATAATCTACGATTTAAGAAATAATTACAAAAAGCCATGGAGCTAATATTGCGGGTGTCACTAGTTGACAGTCTGTCAGATCAATCAATCAATCATAACAGATCACAGATCGAATAGATTAGCTTGCCTTTTCTATCTTGCTATATTCCCTTATGAGGTTTTCTTATATCTCGCATGCTTTGTTCGTTTATAAATATATACTACTAGCTGTTCCCCGCGACTCCGTCCACGTCAACTTCCGTTATTATGATCGCGATTATTTTTGCTACATTTTTCACTGATGCTTCGCTCCTATTGGTCGCAGCGTGTTATATAGCCTAAAGCCTTCCTCAATAAATGGACTATTCAACACAAAAATAATTTTTCAAAACCGACCAGTACTTCCTGAGATTAGCGCATTCAAACAAACAAACAAACAAACTCTTCAGCTTTATAATATTAGTATAGATGTCTATAGTTACGAATGTACACTCAGCTAATTTGGATGAAATTATTACATGTTCTTAAATTTGTTTATACGCAGGCAAAACATTCCCATCTCTGGTGGTGGTAGCCCGACCGTACCTTCGCTCGAAGGAGGCTCCACCGCCATCAGACCGTTCTGCCCTCGACAGCAAGGTGAAGTCTGTGCTGATGCACACGCCGATGAAGTTTACCGAGTGGCTCATACAACAGGGCCTGGTCAGGTCGGAGCAGTGGTGCGCTATACACGCCGGGAACAAACTTAAGCTTGGTAAGTTGTTTTAGGTTGAGTTGCTTTATACTAAAATAGCTGCCCGGCAGAACTTCGTTGGTTAGTAGTAGGTTGTAGCTTCTTCTACCCAATTTCTACCCCATATCAAACGAAATTAGAAGAAGTAGGATGTAGCTAATCCTACCCAATTTCTACTACTACCCTATCCAGCCCCTAATTCTCCGTTTTAGTTTAAAAAAAAACCCATTGCAGCGCCACCTACTGCGTCTTATTGTGGTGAAGAACATTCCTTAGACAGAAATCGGCTGAACCATTTATGCGTAATAATAGGGGTTAAAGTATGAAATTGCCGATTATTTTCCCACTTTTTATTTTGTTTATAGCTCTTAAGTATAGTCGTATTATTGCGTAATTCTTTTTGTATTGTATCAAAAACTAAATAAAGTAACATTTGAATAAAAAAAAATGCAATACTAGTGCCTATTACTTTAAAGGAAGTCGTTGAAAAGGCCCCTTACAATGTGTCAGCTGACCTTCTTGCTTCAATTAAGTAGATTTGTATTATATATTTTGATTTTCAGAAATTTAAATACTATAATGCGTAGCTTTATAACCATCTAACTTTCACCTTTAATTGCATCGAAAACGGTTCAGGCGTTTTTAAAAAAACTAAAAAATTGTTAGTATGGAAAAATGACTTTTCTCGATTTCGTCCATACAAAACGGCAATTTCATACTTTAACCCCTAATACGATGACCAGAGGATATATTTATTTTTAATGATATTTCTTTTGATCAAGCTTGTCTGGGTAACTCTGCCGGTAGAGCAGTCGCCCTGTAAGTTTGCGGGTTCGATTCCCACCTTAGGAAGTCGAAATTTTTATCCTAGGAATTTGTTTTCAATTTGCACTAGCAATTTATTTGTTTTAATATAGTTGAAATTCGCTAAACGAGACTAATAAAAAAAATGCTCTTCTTTCTCATCAGGCATGTATTCCGACGTCACGAAGTTCCCATACTCCGGCGGTTACGTGTGGATATCGGAATGTTGCCCGACTCGCTTCGTCTCTGTGTTCTCGAGTTCTATCTTCGAGGGCGCCACCTTCCCGCCCAGCGTGATACTAAAGCTGATTTACCATTGGGCCTGCCAGACTAACGTGCAGAACGTCGTGCAGTGGGTGAAGGTGAGACTGAATGTTCAGAAGTATTATTGTCTATCTCTATTATTGATTTAATTTAAAATGATAGATACGTCATGTTCTAATTTTGCTGTGAACAAAAATGGACTGTTGTAGATGTAGTGGACATAGCACGCTCACGTGTTAGGGTAATTCCCATGAAGCACCGAGCTGGCGAGCAAGACAGAGCGATCTAGGGACAGGTATTACTACCAATGTACTTTACTTTGCCAGATATTTGTCAAGGGAGTTTGTGTTTTTACAAAGCCTTAGATAAAATATTTATTCGCTCTTTTATTCACATATTTTAAACAGAGTTGGCTAGCTCTAGACTTTTTGGAGACACAGCAAAAAGCACAAATAGGCTTACCTTTATAAAATGTACTATAATTCGTTCATGTAACTTCAGTCTTAATCAATCTGTGATTGTATTTATTGTCTATGACGTATGTTTGACGAGTTTTAAAGTATTACAGAGTTACTGAAGTTATTAACTCAGGGTTTATACCATAAAAAACAAGCTACAATGAATGAAAAATCAAACTCTTGAGATAGTGACCATGAATGTTTGGGGGGGGGGGGTCTTACCTTTTGTGACATTGGGCAAAATAGTATGGGAATTTTCGTAAAAATGTGTGAAAGTGGGGAGGGGTCTGAAAATCTAAAAAATCGTCTGACGTAATTAATGGATGACCCCAAAGTGGTCTATCACCCTAAGCTTGAAAATCATTCGCGCAACATTGTTGGTTTTCCCATACAAATGTAGTCTAAAGACTACTAATGCTATAATTTTTTTCTTACACATGATTTATTTTTAACTGGTTGACCAATTTCTCGGCCTAACGTACTAATAATATAGTTTATCAATGAAAGATAGTTTACGGATTTAGAACGCGTTTATTTTTGATTTAACCCGACGTTTCGAACCCTTTACAGCGTCCATGGTCACGGGTAGACTAAGGTGTTATTCGTCTTTAAGATGGTAATTTGAAAAAAATTTTAACTACCGCCTCTAATTTTTATCGTCAGTTATGTTCCTTTTCGATAAAAATTAGAGGCGGTAGTTAAAAATTTTTTCAAATTACCATCTTAATCCCTCAACACCCAGGAGGCAGGCGCGTGCCGCGATAACAATGGATTTCAATTGTGTCTGGAATAACTCACGATCGAGGGATTAAAGACGAATAACACCTTAGTCTACCCGTGACCATGAACGCTGTAAAGGGTTTGAAACGTCGGGTTAAATCAAAAATAAACGCATTCTAAATCCGTAAACTATCTTTCATTTCAATGTATAGTGTTCGCGTAAACTCAAGAAAACAGTATAGTTTATCAACTTGTAATTCCAATCGCCAGGTCGACAACCTATACGTAAAAGGCTTATTCACGTGGCTGCGGGCTATCTGCACGTCGGCCACCCACCAGCACATGCACCTCCTCGGCGGCTCCGGCAAGAAGGTGGAGGTGGGCGTCATCTCCCTCGGCACCACGAGCCACGACGGCACGCAGCGGCAGGTCAAGGTCGAGGTGCTGGGTGTGCTGGATCCTAGTGAGAAACTGGTGAGTTTTCTATCTCCACGGACTTTATAATAGCGAAATACAAGTTTGTAATGGCCAATAATTAACTAGTGATGTGCAAGGCTCGAGGCCTCCGAGTCCTTTTGGCTAGAGCTCGGTGCCGTTTACCGGGCTCGCCTCATTTTTATAACGCTCGACAACTCGGGAGTCCTTTTCAGGGCTTGTGCCTTTTTGAAAGCTCGAACCTTTTTGAGAGTTTGATCGATCTCGAAGCTTTTTCAGAACTCGAGCCTTTTTCAAAAATAGGCTCGAGCTCTAATATTACGCTCGTAGCTAGGCTCACGTAAACTCGCAGTCGTCTATCAATCCGTCAAAAGATTCGAGCTTTGTAACTTGTAACTTGAATCATGTACACCATTGTTTTTGTTTACGTAAAATTAAAGTCGGAAACATAAATTTGAGTTTTTACTGTGAAGGCTTGCGTTCATTTCAAGACTCGAGCTCTTTTGAAGGCTCGAGCTCTTTTGATAGGTTTAAGCTCTTTTGAAGTCTCGAACTCTTTTAAAGCCTCGAAGCATGGCTCAGAGAACTCGCGTCTCGGCTAGGCTCGGGACTACGAGCCTACCAAGCTCACTGCGTCCTGCCATTTCGCCTCGACTCGAGGCTTCAAAAGCAGAACTCGCCGCCTCGAGGTTTGTATATCATTATAATTAACCCCCTGCAGGGCCAAGGGGTCTATCATTGAATTTAAATTACCATAGCAATGATGGGACTACAGCAAAATATAAAAAATATTAAGATTTTGGTTTCACAAAGTATTTTATAACAGGGCAAGTCTGCCTGTGACCATGAACGCTGTAAGTAAAGTGTTCGAAATGTCGAGTGAAACCAATATAAACGCGAATTAAAATCCGTATATATATTTTTCAGTTCTAGTATCTTATAGGTTTTGTAGCCAATAGGTTTTGATTCCCTGTGACAATCTTCAGACATCAGCATTTTGGTGTTAATTTCTACTTTATATTGCGTTTCACAAGAGTTGTCTTAGACTGATAAACAGACGGAAACCGACTTGTAGTGTAACGGAACCTTTAAAACTATTAATAAGCTATTTTATATTGAAATGCTTGAGCTTCGAACCAGACAAACCTCACAATACACACTGTGCATACACGTTTTTATTAACTTGATTGACAAGTTTGTTTATCTAACTGAATCACCAGGGACTCGTCACTAGACATCTGAGGCTTAATAACCATTTCTCTGTTCAGATTCGTCTCCGAGCCGTCGAACCTTTAGCAGAACACGAGAAAAACTACAAGAAACGCTTCCAAAAGATCCTCGAACCTCTCACTGGATGGGTGCACCCGTCTTCCATGATCCTCACCGACCTGACCGTGGACAAAGGCACTCTAGTCTCCATGGGCTTCAAGAATGTTCACCAGTCGTCCTCCCATTCGGACTCGACTTCGCGTTCGGGTAGCAACAGTAACGCGAACATAATGGAATACCTTCGCAGGATCGTACCGAGAATGTTCCAGAACACCCTCTCGTTGCTCTCCAGGCAGATCATACAGCAGTTCTTGGATGAGCTCGTTTGGAGGGAGAAGTGAGTCTTTCATTTATAGATGGTGCTGTACTGTATGTACAGACAAAAGTCAACCTACCCAAAAAGTTAAAGTTCATTGAATTGATTTTCAACTTTAAGTCCAACAAGTAGAGATCAATATCAATTGAGAAAATTTGACGTTTTGTGGTAGGCTGACTTGCTGTTGTCTGTACGTAACGAGATTTTTGCGTTTTTCTGCTATCATCATAAATATATCTAGCCTATATCAGTCCTCTCCTAAAGGATGTATTTGCCGTAATCGCTAGGCAGGCGGATTAGCGATTGCCGATTGGCAAATGGTGAACATTTGACGCTCCTGTCTGTCTTCTTCGGGCATTTCTTTTCATCGCCTCTAACGACACTTATGGGAATACCGTCGGGATGGTTCCAACCTCTTTATGTGCCATCACCATACGAGTCCTTGTAATAGTTTGGAACTTTTATTTCATCGTTTTTAGGGTTCCGTACCCAAAGAGTAAAAACAGCACCCTTTTACTAAGACTTCGCTGTCTGTCTGTCTGTCAGTCTGTCTGTCACGGGTCACCAGGCTGTATCTCAAGAGCTGCGTTAGCTAAACAGTTTAATTTACACAAAATATGTATTTCTGTTGTCGCAATAACAACAAATACTAAAAACAAAATAAAATAAATATTTAATTATTTCCCATACAAAAAACGCTTTTTGGCTTTTTTTGCTCGATATCCATAAATGGTTACAGGTAGGCACCACTTTCACAAAATTTATTGTACGTACTGTTGTTTACCTAGTCGATGGTACGGAACCCTTCGCGCGACTCTCGCACTTGGCCGGTTTTTTTTAACATTTTACTTACTATTGATCCTATAATAAAATTTCTTTATCGTTAGAAAACTATTATAGTCTCTTAGGCATTTTGACTTATTGTTTAGTGTTTGTGATCGATAATAATAATAATGTCTCGTTCCCAGGTACGGTATATCTCCCGGACAAGCGTTCGATAACATAGTACTGCACATCTCGGAGCAGACTAAAGTCGAAGGGAAGGACCCGATCACCATCCGCCTTAACAAGATCGCCGCCAATCCGTTCAAAGTTTGGAAGTATCCTAAGGTAAGAGAATGTTTTATAGGAAGACGAGAATTTGCATAGCTCGTCAACCTACCACAAAACGTCAAATTTTCTCAATTGATATTGATCTCTACTCGTTGGACTTAAAGTTGAAAATCAATTTAATGACCTTTAACTTTTTGGGTAGGTTGACCTGCCGTGTTGGCTTCACATTTAAAACAACTAAGACAATGGCACCGCAATATTACCGTACTTAAAATCGCTATAATTCGCATTGATATTATGGACGAATTCATACAATGGTCCATTTGATGAACTAGACGAAATTATACTGGTCGCTACGATACTATGGACGAAATGATACTGTAGACGTAATGATACTATGGGCGAAATGATACTATAGACATAATGCCACTATGGATCTTATGCACCAGAAGGGTGCAGTCTCACGCAAAAATAATTGCAACACACTATTATAGGTATCCTAACGGCCGGTCCCAATAATCTATCTATCTTCAGTTTTGGCATATCGGAGATAGAAAACATCTTCTGTCTCTGATTTTGCCGTCCAGAGAAACAAAGACAGAAGTTGTTTTCTATCTCCAATATGCCAAAACTGAAGATAGATAGATTATTGGGACCGGCTGTAAGAGGATACTAAATGCACTTCTGTCAGATGACTGGCAGCACCTACTTCTCTCTATCATTCGCCAAATCGCAAACCTTCTTGCCAAGCGTAGCAATTTTGAAAAGACTAAAGCTGTTGATTTTAATCAAAGCAATCAAAGTTGTGATTGGAGCAACAGTTAAAATCGGTTCTGATCAGAGACAATAATGTTAAATCTAAACTAATATTATAAAGCTGAAGAGTTTATTTGTTTGTTTGTTTGAACGCGCTAATCTTTGGAAGTACTGGTTCGAATTGAAAAATTATTCTTAAGTTGGGTAGTCCATTTATTGAGGAAGGATTTAGGATATAAATATTTTTTTATTTCTTAATTGCTTAGGATATAAATATTTTTTTATTTCTTAATTGCTTAGGATATAAATATTTTTTTATTTCTTAATGACAGAAAATCACGAGGACGAAGTCGCGGGCAACAGCTAGTTTATGAATATTTGTATTTTTGATTTTTGGGTATCCTGTCAATTACCCAACTTGCATGTGCTACTAGCTGACTGTATATTTTAATCACAAACAGAAGAAGGACAAAGGCGACGAACCGGAACCGGAACCGGAGGCGCCGCGCAGCAAGCGCGGGCGCAAGAAGCGCGAGCCCACGCCGCCGCCGCCGCCGCCGCCGAAGAAGAAGCGGGGACAGAAGACCACGTACGTGGATGATGATGACGAGGAAGAGGTGATTATCTAATCTTACTTACTAAAAATATGAATGTATCGATGTATCGATGTACGCCAAAACATCTGAACAAATCTAATTGAAATTTAGCAGAGAGATTGTATTTGGTCGGACTAGCTTAAAGACTGAATTAAAATCGCAGAATAATTACAAATCCACACTGTTTGTTTTTTTTTTTTTCTTTTTATTAATAGGACAACTTACAAAACATACACAAGATTATAGTAATGTACACCTGTTATTAGAAGACATGATTACAGTGCTGTTTTAATTACAAGTTGCCACGGCATGCAATGAATACAAGAAATAAAAATTATACAAAAATACTCAAAAATTTTTCAAAAAAACTAAAATAAACAAAAACTTATTGAACCCGTCCGTGCATCTTCAGTACCTATGAGTCAGTGAGAGATAGCGAGTGTGAGTGTATGTGTGAGATTGCGTGTGTAGTAGCGTGTACGTAGCCTCGGATGTATGACGCGAGTGTGGGAGCAAATTACAAAATGTATTTTAGGAATGTTTTTTTTTGGAATGATTGTGTACTTTATTTATGGTGTAATAGTAATCATACGAGTATTTTTTCTTTGACGATCATTTGGATCAGCGGTAGTTAACGCTGCTTCTGAGCCATGGGTCGCAGGTTCGATCCCCGCGCAGTACAAATATTTGTGTGCATGAACATGTCTGTTTGTACTGGTCTGGGTGTTTGCTATGTATTATAAGTATGTATTTACAAAAAAAAAAAGTATATAAGTAAGTTTATCGGTTGTCTAGTACCCCATACGACAGGGTACTTAATAGTACCTTAATTTGGGACTAGATGGCTCAGTGTGGCCTAGTGAGGCATGTCTTAAATATTTATTTATTTATTATTTATTTATTTATTCTTGAGTTACGCGAACACTATACATTGAATTTTTTTTAAATAGAACGACATGGTTTTTTGCATTATGGTAGCTTACGAGCCTGGGTATAGCAAAGGCTAAATTTTATCCGCTAACAATGTCGCGGGCATCAGGTAGTTAATAATAAATAAATAATTGTACAAACGATTACATTGTTCTGATCCAATAGTACTTAACTATTCAAACAAATACAATTCCTTAAATAAAAAAAATTCGACTGTCTTAGGTGGAACTTGTACCCAAACCCTCTGTCGCTTACCGGGCGCCTGCTCTAACCAATGGAGCTACCAAAACATTGTTTGTATCGACGATTTTATTAAAGGCTCTTTACACAGTAAATACAAGCACAAAAAATATTGTCATACAAATATAGAAAAAGAGATACAAATAAGATATAAAAACAAAATTATACTTTATAATGCCAAAAAGGAGTTTTGTTCCGCTCAAAATGTATCATGGCTAAGCTGCTACGACGCTGCGTATCAAATTTTTTGTGTATTAGATTTATGTCTCACAGATACCTCTCGCTCTACGCCGCACTAAAATCAAGCAAGAACAAGCAGAGAAGCCTAAAGAGAAGGAAAAGAAGGACAAAGAGGAGAGTACGCCTCGTCGTCGCAAGCCGCCGAAGACGTATATCGATGATGACTTAGACGACGTGCCTCTGAAGAGCATCAAGAAAGAGGCTAAGCCTGAAGAAACTGTTACTGTGTCGATGGAGAAGTACTACTTCGGGCAGATCGGGGGCGATGAACCGGTGCAGAAGATGGCTATTGCTGTTGAGGTATGTTGAAACATATTAGAATATGGACCGCTGGGAATTTAGGTTGTGCTGGAAAGCTAATAAAAAATATATACTGCCACTCTACCTAAGTGGTTGACAGTTGAAGGTATCTATGATTCGATGAATTTATTTATTAATTAAATATTTAGTAATTGTATTTACAATTTACACTAGCAAATATACGAAAAGGAATGTAAAAAAAAAAAAAAATTCCTAAACTGTATGTAATTGTCTCAAAAAAAATTTTGACAAAGTAATGTATGTAATGTAATTCAAGTCAAATTTAACTACCGTCCTACTATCAGAGCCGTTACTAAAATTTCTTTCTCTGTCATGAGATAATATTATCTTAAAAGAGTGCTAGTTTACCTCTGTATCCTCTGTATAGTGATACGTGAAACGTGAAAATTACCAAACTCGATAATTGTTATAATAAGCGAATTTGCACGAGTTTTCATTCAAAATTTCATCACCTCCAGTGCCCTCTCTGCCACGTGGAGTTCAACCACAACATCGACCTGATGCTGCATATCTTCAAACACGTGGTCCCGCCGCCAGAGGGCGTCGATGATTCGCCCCAGTGCGAGTTCTGTCTCGCCCGCTTTAGGAACGACGACGAACTCGCCACGCATCTCAAGAACTCCCACCCCGCCGATACTAAGTCGCCGGAGCTGTTCACGTATGCCTGTCTGATTTGCGAGGTTAGTACTCTAGAATAAATTAATATGGACAGCATGATATACATTGTAAGTAAAGTAAAAAAAGTAACAGTCTATAATCATCCCACTGCAGAAAAAAGGCCTCCATCATTGAATTGAAGTTACCACAGCAATGATGAGTACTGGCATAATCACCACGCTTTCCAAATGCGGGTAGGTGATCACAAACCCGAGCAATGTTCGAAAATTCGAAACTTTTTGGTTGCCCGACCCGAGGATCGAACCCGGGACCCCGAGATCTTGGCTCGGTATTTAAACCACTAGACCAACGGGGCGTTATACATTGTAAGAGTTAGTTATTTCGAGATGTCTACCAACCCAAAAAGTTAAAGGTCATTAAATTGATTTTGAACTTTAAATCCAACTGGTAGAGCTCAATATTAATTGAGAAAATTTTACATTTGGTGGTAGGTTGACGTGCTGTTTTCTGTAGCTTGTTTTTTATAAGTTTCCGATATTTCGACACTGTTGCAAGCGCCATGATCGCGGAAGAACTATTACGATAGTGACCATGAAAACGCGAAGGTTTGTAAGAATGTATGGATGTTTGTTACTCTTTCGCGCCCAAAAGCCCAACTTAAGAGGCCAAGTGCGGAAAATTTAAGTCCAACTAACTAACTATTCTTTCGAGCTAAACCTACTCAACGGATCTGAAGGAAATTTGTCACGGTGTTAGTTTATTGGCTGGAATAACATATAGGCTACTTTTTATCCCGGGAGAAGGTACGTGGGATAATTTAATTACACAGTTTTAAATTTAAAATCCACGCATATGGAGTTGCGGGAAACAGCTAGTATGATATACATTGTTCTGATTCCAATGTGAGACATAATTTAAAACACTTGTCATGTGAAAATTAGAAACATCGAAGGCACCAGAAAAAAAAACAAGAAGTAGCAACTTTGCTATTGTCTGGCATATACTTGCAACCGTTTAAAGGGGTTTGTATTTTTACTAATTCAATTTTAGGGACAACTAATTAGGGACGCTCGTGGCTCGGATTAGTGATTGTCTAGTTAGGACCTTATAAAGTCCGAAATCGAATAACCTACTGCCTCGATTTATTGACAATGTTTACTCACATTTATATGCTATAAAATATTGTGTAAATTTAAACTTCATAGTATACAAAATGACATATGTTTATTAATTATAACAAACACTGCGGACACTGAAATAAAGTCGAAATAATATCAAATTGGACAACAAAGACACATAAGAAGTATATATTTCAACCACTTCTGGTTAAGATAAAGTAATTTTTAGTAGCCTTTCTACAAGATTTCTTTTAAATCCTTTATTTTTAATGACAGCTTGACATCGGCGTGGCTTGGACGATATCAGTTTATGGCATGTTACCACGTGAATATTAATTAGGCGACGTATCACTGAAGGTTTCGTAAAGCTCATATGACGATTTGGAACGATAACCAGCCACCTTTTTCTTGATTTCGAGCAAGGCTGACCAGTCTAGTACCGTCATACAGCGTCGACACCGATGATTGATAAGTAACGCCTTGTTTTGGATCGTAATCCTTTTGAAACGTCCATAGAACTAAAAGGTGTTCTATGGCATAGGGTAATATGATATTGGTCTTAATTGCACTAAATTTTCCTCTGCCAACTTTTACTTGTTTTTTTTTTGTGAATCTTGCTGCGTTTATTGGCTGTCGTACATAATGTCTACCAGCACCAACAAAGGCTAGAATTTCATTCCGGTGTTTTTTTTTAACAAGGGTACTTTGTGAGCTTCTTCCTAGATTCTTCCGAACAACCCCGCAAACACCCAGAACAGTGAACAGGAATAACAAATTCGAATAAAGTACAGTATATAAATTTTGAAAATGTATAGTACACCAGATTGCGTGCGTCCCTAATATATGACCAGCCAGTACGTTTGACTGAAAGGGTTTGTATTGTAATTTGTAATTTAGGAAAGGCTCGCTTTTTCTTTTCTATTTTACTGAAAATAAAAATGTTTTTTTTTTTGTGAAAAACTAACAGAAAACGAAATGTGAAGTTCTTAACTTAATGTTAAAGCCGCATGCACCTAATTAGTTGTCTAAAACTGTATAAAATAGATCGACTCAAAATTGTTGCAATATGGAAAAATAAAAGATTTTTACATCAAAAATTTAAGAGGGCAGTGTCGCAGTCGCAAGATCACTGCTAGAATGATCCTTTCTTAAAGGATGGACGATAAAACTTATTTTTTTATTTTTTTATGTTATACTTTATTTCATATTTTTTAGCAACTTAATTGCACTTATATACTGATATTTTTTTATGTTGTTGAGAAACTGGTTAGTCGGATTTTTCGCTAGCTCTAAAGCCTAGTTCGCATTAGGTCAGTATTTTACTACGAGTGACTCGTTTTCAACTCGCTACTAAATTACTTCTAACCTACTCGACTATATTTTTGGTGTTCAAACGCCTTTAGGTACTAAAATACTGGCCTAATGCGAACTAGGCTTAAAGCTAAACGTACTTCACTGTCCTCCCTTTGACTGGTATAGTCAATTTTAAAATTCATTGGTTTTGGACTGTATCGTAACGGCATAAGGGTTAAATTATGGTGGCAATATACTTGCCACTACCTTATAAAGGGATAAAGCGTCAACACTGCCCGTTCTGCGCAGGTCCGTTTCGCGGCCGTGCTCACCCTAGCGACGCACATGCAGAAGACGCACGTACCGCTCGAGCTGCCGTACGCGTGCGGCGCCTGCGACTACCGCGCCTCCAGCCACCGCGCCGCCGCCGAGCACATGCGCCGCCGCCACGCCGCCGCCGGCGCCCTGCACTGCCCGCTGTGCCTCAAGGTACTGTAGCAATGCCGCGCCCGTAGCACTGCCCGCTGTGCCTCAAGGTACTGTAGCACTGCCGCGCCCGTAGCACTGCCCGCTGTGCCTTAAGGTACTGTAGCACTGCCGCGCCCGTAGCACTGCCCGCTGTGCCTCAAGGTACTGTAGCACTGCCGCGCCCGTAGCACTGCCCGCTGTGCCTCAAGGTACTGTAGCACTGCCGCGCCCGTAGCACTGCCCGCTGTGCCTCAAGGTACCGTAGCACTGCCCGCTCAGTCTCTAGGTACTGTAGCACTGCCGCGCCCGTAGCACTGCCCGCTCAGTCTCTAGGTACGCGCTCGTAGCACTGCCTGCTCTACCTCACGGTACGTGTCCCTGGCACTGCCCGCTCTGCTTAGAGGTACGCTCGTAGCACTGACCGCTCTGCCTCACGGTACGTGTCTTTTTCACTACCCACTCTGCTTAGAGGTACGCTCGTAGCACTGCCCGCTCTGCGTCAAGGAACGCTCGTAGCACTGCCTGCTTAGTCTCAAGGTACGCTCGTAGCACTGCCTGCTCGGTCTCAAGGTACGCTGTGCTGCCTTACATAGCCAGACCACGTATCCAGCGTAAGTCATATTTGCAGCGCATGCCTTTTGATGCCTATCCGAAAATTTGTACCACAATCTTATGTGATTTCGTAAAAGGCGTCTTTTCTTCGAACTTATGGCGAAATATATAACGAAATTATGGCAAATACCTCCTCTTTAAAATTATCGTGTTTTTTTTGTATGCTAGGTGCTGACGGTGTACGAAGACGGGAACGAGCTGACCGCGAACTTGTTGCTGTACATCGACCATCTCAAACTGCATCAGGACAAGGATCTGGAGGTGCGCTGCAATAGATGTGTGCTCAAGTTTGTGCATCTCGGTAAGTGATTAATCATTAATTGAACACGTTAACATTACCTACGTTTATACAAATCAATAACAAAAACCACCATCAATAAAATTCCTAAAGAATGTTAGTACTTATGTTGTTACATTCATCTCCATTAACCTTATTAGGCTTGAACCCATGACTGCTTACGCCGGTTACGCCTGATATTACTTAAATAAACAAGTTAAACCTTAAACTTGTTTGTTCCAATATCAGGCGTAACTGCCTTAAATTTTAAGCCCACATAGCGTTATAGGACTGTGTTAAGAGCTTACTTTCTAACGCACGCACTACCAACACTGCATATTATTTCCTTCTTCATTTCAAAATGATTTCAGAAAAGAAATTGAAAATTTAGTTAATGTTTTTCGTTTCAATCAGGTCAAATGAAAGAACATCAAATCCGCGATCACAACACGGTGGAAAATGCAAATCCATTGTGCTCCCAGGAACATTTGATCATTCAACCCAAGGTAATTGAAACATTTGTTATAATTGATTAGCCATGGCAAACAAATTTCTTGAGGTATTATTGTTAGAAAAAAAAGCTTTTTGACAACTCATTTATTGCTATTATAAAACTCTTGACAACTCATTTATTGAAAAAATAAATGTACCTATACTTTAGCTTTCGGTGAATGTGCAGAACATAAAAACGATGTTAACTGATGGAAGTCTGATTTATAATACTGTCCTTATCACTTACTAATGACAATCTGTTATATACTATAGCCTAATAGGGAGAAGTGTGATGTACACTACAATGGCATGATGCTAGATTAGTTTGTGCTAAAAATCACATCTCAAGCTTCAGTTGCAAAGTATCTAAGAGTCTTTGACTGTTTTTTTTTTACTTCTAAAGCTTTAAAAACTTGGAATATTGTGGTTTTCGGAAATCTAAATATCCAATATTAACGTTGTTATCTAAGTGTAATTAACGAACTTGTTTTAACAGAACAAAGCTCGGCCCCCAGTTAAGGATTCCACGAGCCACACGATCAGCGATACGTTTGAAGACCTAACACTAGTGCTGCCCGGCGGCATGATATGCCGCGAGTGCGACACGCCCATGGAGAGCGACAAACACTTCCTGTGAGTTATATTCCTTTATTATTTTGATTTTTTATTCAATGACATGCTATAGTAAAGTGAAGGTTTATAACCATCCCAATGCAGGGCAAAAGCCTTCATCATTGAATTCTAGTAATTACAGCAATGATGGGTACAGGCATAATCACCAATCTTGCCAACTGCAGGCTCGAGTTCCCCGAGATTTTGGCCCGGTACTTAAACCGATAAGCCTATGGGGCGATAATGACTTTCTAGTTACATATAAGTTAATTTTAATTAAAAATAGTTACATAGTTAATTTAATTTATTTGGTTTACTTAATAAGAATACCTAGTTTAGCACTTGATTTGACGTTTGTTTATAATTTTTAGACTATGCCTGAAATACAGGAAATCCTAGTTCAGGCACTTTAGGTTATTTTTGACCATATTGTATTTGTAGACTTAAATTACACTTGTTGACTTAAGTTTTAAATAAATAAAATTTGATTTGATTTGAAAATAATAAGACCTACAAATGAATCGCCTAAAGTTGAAATAAAAACTGTCTGTGTTCCTTCTCTAGTGACGTGGCCGAAGAAATTGTTACATTGTTCCTAAACGAATCGCGTTTCTCATCTTTATGATGCTCCGCGTATCTTACTTAAGACTTTCCAGGTAAAATAAATGATCTTCGATGTCTCGACTTATAATGATTACGTCGTCCAGGTAGGCGTTTCCCACTAGTTCTCCCAGAACACATTCTATCAGTCGCTCAAACCTAGCCGGCGGAGCGTCGCACTATCCAAATGGCATGATGTCAAACCTTTCCCAGTAGAAAATGCTGTCTTCTCCTTAGCTTTTGGATAAATTTCAATTTGCCAATATCCAGACTTCAAGGCAAGTGTCGAGAACCACATCTTGCCAGTCAGGGTATCCAAGGTGTCGTCGATATTCCCCACAAAACCTTGCACTTCCATCTTTCTTCTTAATTAAGACGACAGGACACACTATGATATTATTTTTCCTCATAACCTCCAGCATATCCTGAACTTCTTCCTTGGCAATTGGTAATTGCCTTTCTTGCTGCCAAATAGTCCTTCATTTTCGGTGTTAATCTTGTCTTGTACCCAAATCTTCTTCTGAAGTAAACACGTCTAAAAGGTGCTGCAGCAGATTTTTGGCTTACATGATTTGCGAATTACTAAAGTTACTTTTGCACCATAGCAAGTTATGTGATGGTAGAATTATCGGAATCTCTCCCTATAAAACCCGATTCAACTAATACTATTGCTTTCTGGAATGAGTAAAAAAAGTGTTATTCTTCACTCAAGCAATGATTAGTTGATTTAAGGTCAAACTGCGCTTAAGTGACGTTCTATTATATTATATATTATACTGCTTCGTGTTGCAGAGTACGGCATCTCGTTCCTTATCGTTGTGATGTTTTTCTCTCAGGGGCAGCACGCAGTGCAGCAAGTGTTCGTTCGCCACGTCGTGCTACCGCGGCATGCTCGCGCACAGCGCCTACTGCGCCGGCCCGCACTCGCTGGAGGACGCGCCGCGGCCCGCGCCCTACCGCTCGCACTGCGTGTGCGGGTACAGCACCTTCATAGGTACAGTACACTGTACACTGAGTGACTCTACTGCCTACTGCGCCGGCCCGCACTCGCTGGAGGACGCGCCGCGGCCCGCGCCCTACCGCTCGCACTGCGTGTGCGGGTACAGCACCTTCATAGGTACAGTACACTGTACACTGAGTGACTCTACTGCCTACTGCGCCGGCCCGCACTCGCTGGAGGACGCGCCGCGGCCCGCGCCCTACCGCTCGCACTGCGTGTGCGGGTACAGCACCTTCATAGGTACAGTACACTGTACACTGAGTGACTCTACTGCCTACTGCGCCGGCCCGCACTCGCTGGAGGACGCGCCGCGGCCCGCGCCCTACCGCTCGCACTGCGTGTGCGGGTACAGCACCTTCATAGGTACAGTACACTGTACACTGAGTGACTCTACTGCCTACTGCGCCGGCCCGCACTCGCTGGAGGACGCGCCGCGGCCCGCGCCCTACCGCTCGCACTGCGTGTGCGGGTACAGCACCTTCATAGGTACAGTACACTGTACACTGAGTGACTCTACTGCCTACTGCGCCGGCCCGCACTCGCTGGAGGACGCGCCGCGGCCCGCGCCCTACCGCTCGCACTGCGTGTGCGGGTACAGCACCTTCATAGGTACAGTACACTGTACACTGAGTGACTCTACTGCCTACTGCGCCGGCCCGCACTCGCTGGAGGACGCGCCGCGGCCCGCGCCCTACCGCTCGCACTGCGTGTGCGGGTACAGCACCTTCATAGGTACAGTACACTGTACACTGAGTGACTCTACTGCCTACTGCGCCGGCCCGCACTCGCTGGAGGACGCGCCGCGGCCCGCGCCCTACCGCTCGCACTGCGTGTGCGGGTACAGCACCTTCATAGGTACAGTACACTGTACACTGAGTGACTCTACTGCCTACTGCGCCGGCCCGCACTCGCTGGAGGACGCGCCGCGGCCCGCGCCCTACCGCTCGCACTGCGTGTGCGGGTACAGCACCTTCATAGGTACAGTACACTGTACACTGAGTGACTCTACTGCCTACTGCGCCGGCCCGCACTCGCTGGAGGACGCGCCGCGGCCCGCGCCCTACCGCTCGCACTGCGTGTGCGGGTACAGCACCTTCATAGGTACAGTACACTGTACACTGAGTGACTCTACTGCCTACTGCGCCGGCCCGCACTCGCTGGAGGACGCGCCGCGGCCCGCGCCCTACCGCTCGCACTGCGTGTGCGGGTACAGCACCTTCATAGGTACAGTACACTGTACACTGAGTGACTCTACTGCCTACTGCGCCGGCCCGCACTCGCTGGAGGACGCGCCGCGGCCCGCGCCCTACCGCTCGCACTGCGTGTGCGGGTACAGCACCTTCATAGGTACAGTACACTGTACACTGAGTGACTCTACTGCCTACTGCGCCGGCCCGCACTCGCTGGAGGACGCGCCGCGGCCCGCGCCCTACCGCTCGCACTGCGTGTGCGGGTACAGCACCTTCATAGGTACAGTACACTGTACACTGAGTGACTCTACTGCCTACTGCGCCGGCCCGCACTCGCTGGAGGACGCGCCGCGGCCCGCGCCCTACCGCTCGCACTGCGTGTGCGGGTACAGCACCTTCATAGGTACAGTACACTGTACACTGAGTGACTCTACTGCCTACTGCGCCGGCCCGCACTCGCTGGAGGACGCGCCGCGGCCCGCGCCCTACCGCTCGCACTGCGTGTGCGGGTACAGCACCTTCATAGGTACAGTACACTGTACACTGAGTGACTCTACTGCCTACTGCGCCGGCCCGCACTCGCTGGAGGACGCGCCGCGGCCCGCGCCCTACCGCTCGCACTGCGTGTGCGGGTACAGCACCTTCATAGGTACAGTACACTGTACACTGAGTGACTCTACTGCCTACTGCGCCGGCCCGCACTCGCTGGAGGACGCGCCGCGGCCCGCGCCCTACCGCTCGCACTGCGTGTGCGGGTACAGCACCTTCATAGGTACAGTACACTGTACACTGAGTGACTCTACTGCCTACTGCGCCGGCCCGCACTCGCTGGAGGACGCGCCGCGGCCCGCGCCCTACCGCTCGCACTGCGTGTGCGGGTACAGCACCTTCATAGGTACAGTACACTGTACACTGAGTGACTCTACTGCCTACTGCGCCGGCCCGCACTCGCTGGAGGACGCGCCGCGGCCCGCGCCCTACCGCTCGCACTGCGTGTGCGGGTACAGCACCTTCATAGGTACAGTACACTGTACACTGAGTGACTCTACTGCCTACTGCGCCGGCCCGCACTCGCTGGAGGACGCGCCGCGGCCCGCGCCCTACCGCTCGCACTGCGTGTGCGGGTACAGCACCTTCATAGGTACAGTACACTGTACACTGAGTGACTCTACTGCCTACTGCGCCGGCCCGCACTCGCTGGAGGACGCGCCGCGGCCCGCGCCCTACCGCTCGCACTGCGTGTGCGGGTACAGCACCTTCATAGGTACAGTACACTGTACACTGAGTGACTCTACTGCCAACTGCGCCGGCCCGCACTCGCTGGAGGACGCGCCGCGGCCCGCGCCCTACCGCTCGCACTGCGTGTGCGGGTACAGCACCTTCATAGGTACAGTACACTGTACACTGAGTGACTCTACTGCCAACTGCGCCGGCCCGCACTCGCTGGAGGACGCGCCGCGGCCATCGCATATTATATTTTACCAACTTAATTGCAATTATAATATCAGTAATAAAAAAAAAGTTTCAAACACTGAAATCAAAACATCTATCTCTCTCGATAGGTGACATTAGACGTATTTAACCAAACCGTTATGATTTAAAGATTTGCAATGTTACAAGAATTAAATTTAAATAATTGCATGAAATCCCGTGTCGTAAGTTTTAATTCTTATTTTCATGACACCCTAAAATAACTCAACAAACAAACCACAAGCTTACATTGACTATTAATTTCACCAGGTACGGACATGCTAACGCACTTGCTTATGTGCGAACACAAGAGCGCATACGCTTCCGAACAAGAAGCTCGCGAGAATACTGTCGGGGTCGATGAACCCGCCGCCGCGGCCGCCGCTGCGACCGCCGCTACGGACGGGACTACCGCCGATGAACCATCCACTGCTACAGACGCTGTCAGCGATGTAAGTTATATATATTTTTTAAATACTGTGCCTGTTACGTTCTTGTAGACTTTTTTAAATACCTACTGTACTTTAGCCCCTTTGCCAAAATAAAAAAGTTTTAATATACTGCTACATTGGCCTTAGGGCCTTTTTTATTTTAATTAACGACTTAGATATTTAACGGAAGAGAAAAAAAAAATTTTTTTTTTTATAATATGGAATATAATTATATAAAATGTAAATGTATTTAAATAAAATAATACCGACGTCAACCTACCACAAAACGTCAAATATTCTTAATTGATATTGATCTCTACTTGTTGGACTTAAAGTTGAAAATCAACTCAATGACCTTTAACTTTTTGGGTAGGTTGACTGACACTTGACCTGCCTGTACATTGTTATGATCCCAAAGTAAGTAACTATTTAATTTGTTTTGTGGGTTCCGTACTTCAAAAGGATATAATAGGATCACTATGTTTTCGTCCGTCCGAGTGTCTGGTGTGTGTATGGTGTTCACGAATTTTCTTAGTGCCAATACCTTGGTGAGGCTCAACACCGTTAAAACATCACATTTGCAAAAAGGCTAAAGCCATAACAAAATCTATTGTATCTAAGACTATGGACTAATTAATTATTTGTCGAATAACATTTTATTATCGAAAACAGTTTATTCGATTCGTTTTAATTAAAACTAATTAGACTAAACCTTTATCTAGAATACTGTGGAGAGTGTTCCCGCTATATCGGACTACGCGCCACCTTCGGTGCTCAACACGCAGCTCTCGCTGGACGACCTCGCTCCGCCCTCAGTCTTGCAGTCTGATCAGGTATGTGTCGCCTGACAAGTAGGCTGATAAATTATGAACACCCATAAAAAATACTTTTATACTTATTTGTACTAGCGGCCCGTCCCGGCTTCGCACGGGTGGACATAATATTTTTTTATGAGGATCCCTAATCTTGTTAATAAATATAGCCAAAGTTAAGGGTGTAGCTTTCCAAAGTTGAAAGAATTTTTTAAATCAGCAAAGTAGTTTTTGAGTTTATTCATTCATTACAAACATACACCCACACAAAAATATAAATCTTTCCTCTTTATAATATTACTAGCTGACCCGGCAAACGTTGTTTTGCCATAAAAATGATTAAATTACTAAAATGGCTAACAAAAAATAGGGGTTGGTGGTAAAAGGGTAAAAATTTAGGGTTGTATATATTTTATAAAATTTCAATATTTTACTACCCTACCCCTACCCTACCCCTACCCTACCCCTACCCTACCCCTACCCCTACCCTACCCTACTTGTGAATCTAAACCATTCCCAGATCCCCTTGAAAACACACAAAAAAATTCATCAAAATCGGTCCAGTCGTTTGAGAGAAGTTCAGTGACATACACACTCACCGAAGAATTATATATATAAAGATATAAGTAGTAGATAGGTACATTTTTTTGTTCTTTGTATGTCTTTGACGCCTTCACGTTTAAGCTGGTTTAATAATGCAAATTTGGTATTAAGGTGGATTAGGTACTATGAGAAATGACATAAATTATTTTCTATGCCACTTTTAGGCACAGGTTTCTGCCCGTAAGATATAACTTGTAGTACACGCGGGAAGGGCCGCGGACGACAAGCTAGTAACTCAATCAATAAAATGATTAACCATTTAACACACTATTTATCCGATTTTATAAAACTGATTTTCAAACGAGGAGAGGATTCTTCAATAAATTTCTTCCATTTAAGTTCGGAAGAAAAATACACCGTTCAATTTTAGTGGTTGTTTTCCCGCAGTAAAATGATTCTCTCTTAGTAGTACAATAGATTTGTGCAGTTTTTTTTTTATTCAAATAAAAAATAGCAGTTTCACGATTGTGATAAACGAAACTCGAAAGCAACCTCGAACCAATGGTACTAGCCGCGCCGCAGCCGGTCACCGGCCGGGGTCATTGCCCCTCGCGCGGTGCAGTTTATGCTGTATTACTTAGTGCGTAGAGCTTCTTTTGCTTTGAACATTGATTTCGTGCGGCAAGCAGAACCCAAACACGTCACATTTTGTAAAGATACTATCGTATCTCACGCTTTTGAGTTGATGATTATTTTTTTGATTAATTTTGAACAACGATATTTTTATTTTCAAATAATTACTCGCACGATTCGATGGTGGTACTAAAGGTAAATCGTTCTGTTGCGGGAAAACAACCACTAAAATTTCACGGTGTATATATTGAAGGGGACAAAAGCAGCCTGACTGCCTTAAAAAAGTTTAATTAAAAACTTTTATCAGTAAAAATCACGTACTCTATGTACGTATGACAAAAGTATAATATTACAATATAATATGTACAGTAATAATATTATAACCCCACGCAGCACGAGCAGGAGCTCCTGAAGGACGCGTACGACCGGCCGCTGGCGACGCCGCGCCACGAGGAGCCCTCGCACTACAGCCTCGGCGACTTCGAACCGCTGCCCCAGGAGCCCCCGCCGCAGCCCGACTTCGAACAACTCTGAACACGTCAATCAAGACTACCATGCAATAAGCCTTCGTATATACGATACGTCCCGGACACAATTGAACTTCTGTTTTATTTTATTTTATTCGGAACACCAACAGCAATGATACATTTCATAATAACGAGTTATAAAACGAAACGAAGTAGGTATAAACTTAGCCATTTAAAAGTACTCGCACATAGAGTATACACACTATTGTCTCTGGATATGCCACATGCCATTGATAAAGTAAATACTAGATTCAAAGGTACAAAAATAACACCAAACTCTGTCCTCATTTGGATGAATATTAAAATAAAATATATCCCGTCAAATAATGTTGGCATGGATATTTATGTCATGTTGAAACTATTCGAATGATATAATTTGTACTAAAAGCGCACCCTTATGCCAAATGGGTGTACTTTTAGTTTAATCTAGTTTTTAATATTACAAAAATGCCACATATGAAAGGTTCAAACACTAGGCCAGGGTTACCCAAACTATGGGTCGCGACCCACTGGTAAATCGCAAGCTAATATTCAGTAGACCATGCCTGTAGAACGACCACTCTGTTCGTTACTCGTATTTGAAAAGTCTTTTATTCATATTGATAAGTCCCAAGTTGGTAAACTTTTATTAGATGGGTCATAGCCTAACGTTGGGAAACTACAGCACTAGACTTTTACGCAGTTTTTGTTTTAAAATAAAGAAATATTTTTATACATTAACACTATAATTTGCATTTTCGATAGTCACATTAAATGAACGGTAAGCATATATTATACTAAATTAAAAGAGAAAAGCACCCATAATCAAAAAAATATGTTAAATTACGAGTTATAGGAATAATCTAGCAATGTCTTCCTGCTTGAATTAGATAGTTGACTAACATTTTGACACTTCAATCATTTGACATTCTTTTTATGATCTGGCAAAACGCAATGTTGCCTTAAATTTTATATGGTAGTTGGAATTGTTGTGTAGATAGTGGATTCCAAAGCAATACAGTAAAAAAATTATAGCAAATAGAATTAATTTATTTTGATTTTTGGGCCCATTTAGGGCTTGGTGCATAATATGTATCAAGAAATTGTGTTTTTAAAAATATTTGTAAATTTTGTCTCAAATACCCGATAGAAGATTTATTTTTAAGCTTCCCTCCTGTACCTTCTGTATTTGGCCTAAAACAACAGTTCTTACTACTTTTTAAGAGGTCATGTTAAGATAACAACTCAGAAAATGAATTCGGGACTACATGCACAAGTCTGACAACGTGTAGTGTGTATTTAAGCTAGCATGCAATACTTTTAGTTTGTATTTCAAAACAAAGGGTATCTTAATTTGGACAAGTTCACACCTTGCACTCTGTAATTGCTTTTCCAATGATATGTAAATAAATTATCTAATGAAACGCAAATGATGTTGGCAGTACAGCTATAAAAACAAGGAATTTATTTTTGTAGCAGATTTATTTATTAGTCTTTTTAATTTTGCCCTTAAAACTGATAAGCCATATGTGTCATTATTGCATCTTTAAGACCCGGCATTATTTTTTTAGTAAATCTGCTATACATTCATATTTATACTGTGCACTCCTAATTTAAACCAACTCTTATTTACTGATTGTATAACATCTATAATTTTATGTTAATGGGTCATTGCTCTTTTTAGTTGATTCATGTTTTAAAACTAAAATGAGGAGAACATTTTACCTCAACAATAAATTAAAACTTTTGATTTATTTACATCTTTTTGTACCCTCATGGTATACATTAGTAAAACCAACAGTCAGTGATGATTGTTATGTGCTTCTTGCTGTGTTAAATGACAGAGAAAGTGGACTTAAGTGGAGGATGTCACACACCATTGTGGTGACTTGCTTGATAGATGAATTATTTGCATATCATAAAAAAAAACATTATAAAAGCAGGTGCAAACATTAGATAATGACAGTAGTGGTATTGATAATGAAATAAGAATAAATGACTATAAACATAATGAACATATTATATTTTAGTTTTGAAATTAACAATAAATATCTTAAGCTATAATTTCTTTGTTTTTCTTCTCTTCTTAAAGCTCAATGTGACTTTGTTGCATACTCCATAGTCTTCGATGTGACTGTAGTCGCTGTCCAGTATAATACCATCATAATTCAAGTCATAAGTCTTCCAGATGTACTTCCAGGATATTTTTACTTTACTGCCCATTCTTGACTGGTATATTTCAAAATGTCGTGCAATTGCTTTTTTAAGTTCAATAACTGTAGCATTCTGTGGAACCTGGATGGAGTCATTGTCAAATATTGGATTAGTATTTTTTTGAGGGAGAAAAGTTCGAAATATGGTGTAACAAATGTATCAAATCTTGGAAAAGATTTCTTCGACAAAGTTAATTAAAAATATTAGAATGAACAAAAATACGTACAATGACCTTTAGAGCAGGTTCATCTTCTCTAGATACAAAAAGTGTGATTGACTGGCCATGCTCCACTGCAATCTAAAAACAACAAAATGTATGTAAGTAATAATTTTTGAGTGAGATGTACCTACTTTAAGTGCTGAAGCATAGAAGTAAGTTACCTGTGATACAACTTCTTCCAAAATAACATCAGATGGTAGATCAGACAGCATGGAGTCTGATTTGATCAAAGCCGATATAGATGAATTTGTAATTTCTATAAGATCGTCATGCGACAGGGTATCAGCGATTTCATTCATGTTGACTGAATATATTTGAGGCCCCAGTAAAGTTTAGTTTTCATTAATCTATTGTACACTTGAATATCAAGTTTTGTGTCGCTTTTCCTATAAGATGATAAAGTAGCTGCTAAGGATTTGCAGAGGATTTGGGCAATAGAAACGTTAAAATAATAAAGTTTAAAAACTGAACTGAAAACAAGGAAAGTTTTATATAAACAGTGTGTGTAGCAAAGAGTAAAGTAATTGTGAAGAAGTGTGTACCACAGACTACTAACTATGAGGTGTGTACCTTCTAAATGTCAGAACAGATGTCACACGAACTTCGTTTTTGTTTATAATTTCAGGGACCGGAATACCGATATTTTTTAAATATCGATATAAATACTGATATTTTGGTATCGATTTATCGATACCGATACCGATATTTTATTTGAGTACACGAATACCGATACATTATGGAAAAGTATTAGTACTGATACCGATACTGAAATACTGATATAATACCGATAAAACGCCTTTCGCGTATCCGTCTCCCAACGCTCTGCCTGCGCATCGTGCGCATCTTTCGTACGGGTGATTTTGACTATTATGTGTTTGGTTTATTAAACCGAGATGAGTGATAGTATTTCTTATTACACATTTCATTTTTCACTTAAAATCATGTTTGTGTCTGTGTTCGTCGTTTTATAGAAATCTAGTTGTATAAGTAAGTTAATATTTATTGAAAAATATAACAGTCGCATAACTGAATAAAAATTTTGATTACAAATAATTAACGCTGTCCTAAATTTTCAGCACGATATCACAAATTAAAAATTGACAATATTGTCACAAAAAAAAAAATTAACAAATTTCTTTGTTTCTACTTTGGGTTGATAATAACAAATTTTAAACGTGATAAATGATTTGAAAAAAAAAACTACTTAAATAATAGATGCCTGTGCCGCGCCTTCACCCTACGCCTCTTGTGTGTGTTTTATCCATAACCGTGTTTCCGATTAATACCTCACCTGAGATACTTCGGAACCCGGGGTCCATGGGCCGGGGCACGGATAGACTGTGTGATAAAACAAAAAGCTACGGGAGGGAGACAGCTAGTTTCAAATAAAGAAAACTGCAATCAAAGTCCAGTCATTTTTTAAGCTACGATTCCACATAAAGAAGCACAGACATATTATGTGTGTATGTGATACACACACATAGCAGTCAAACTTACACCCCTCTTTTTGGTCGGGGGTTAAAAATTCATGCCACCAAGCGTGCCTCCCGGCAGCATGTCCTCCGTTCTGGCCCGGTCACTTTGTTAAGTATATTAATTACCTTATCTTTTGAGGTACACTAAGAATCACTTCTAGGTACAGAAACACCTGAAGTACACAACTTTTACATTACTCGCAATAGCAAAAACGATTGTGACCGGACCAGGAAGGAGGACACCCGGCGGCGAAGTTTACTTATATGTTAGGAAGTAATAAAAGAAAAATGAGAAGGTAGGGTCATTTCGCTAGTTCGCGACCATGCGTTAGTTTCCGACCATTTGAGAGACCTGCCACAGAAAAACTAAGAAAACAAGAATTCTATAACTTTTTTCCAAACGAAATTGTCCTGTATGCAAAAAGAATAGATATACAATCTCAGAGTCGATTGATATTGGAGAACTTCTCCCGTGATCATGGCGCTTGCAACAGTGCCGAAATATCGGGAACTCATAAAAACTAAGGTACATGGTATAAACCCCGTATCAATCAACTCTAGTAATAGTGACCATGGAAGTTTAAATCAGTATATATACAATCTCAATCTATGACTTCTTAGATTGTCTGTCTCATTATTACATTAGTAGTGAAAAAACGCTCAGCCATTTCACTCCCCTCACCACTTGCCTGCGCACGTGCCCAAAGTTGCCAAAAATTAGCGAGCCATCGCTGCATTCGAAGTGAGTATTTATTGTTTCATTTGTTTATAAGTGATTGTTGATGGCTTAATTGCTACAAAAACAGTTTTACAACACAATTTGCAAAGGTTTTGGTGTGAAATATAGAAAAAGTAAGTAATTATTGAGTGGTCGCATACTATCATGTCAATTTTATAAAAAAATTCTTTTACGGCCAGGTGGTAGCAAAACTGACTTCCAGATAAGAAGTTTCTTTTGTTTTTCTTATTAATTTTATGTAAGGTTCTAAGTCGTGTGACTTTTATTCTTCACTTTGTTAAGTAACTGAGAGTGTCTGTTAGTTTGCGACCGGTAAATACTTATTAAATCTGTGATTTTGATCGCATAAAATAAACGCTTTTGGTTTACGACCGGGGCCGGTGCTAGCTTTCGGCCGCTTCCAAAATGTATGGAAAATTCATGGCCGTTAATTGGATGTACAAAAAACTAATTGCTTTTAGGACCACTGTCTTGTACTTTGCATCTTTTCTAATTCACTTTGACGTTTGATTGTATTTCTTTTACTATAGCTTTGCCTAGGTGCACAGGTGAAAACCTGTGCTAAGCATTGGTGAACTTTTAACGCCTGTGGGCAAGTGTCCACCTTTAGTGGTTTATCCATATCTGCGCCCTCCGAAAGAAGTCACTTACAGTATGCCTTCTGTCAGTATGACTGGACTCTTGAGCGAATCTTTGCTTTTAGTTGATGGATATAAGTCTTATATGGATTTGATGTTAAGTTCTATTATGTGGGAGAAACTTGAAGAAGCTTCCCAAATGCGGCCCAGCCCAATTTAATCCTCCTATCGGAATCTTTCTCGAAGTTCTTTCTACCTAGCTGGGTTACCTGTTGTAAGTGAGGGTAATCCTGACATTTGGAAGCCTGTGAAATATTCTTCACTGAATGAATATTACACGAGACTTACTAAAAACTAAAACAATATATTCAAGACTGGTTTAGATGTTACACATTGCTCTAACACCCGTTTTCATGATGATAGTGAGTTTGTGGTGTTATCACCAAAACCTTCGCAAGACCATTCGGTAAAAGTCTATGAAAATGGAAGTGTCTCTCGACTTTGCACATAGGCAGTATTGGACAAGGAGACCAAAACCAGGGCATGGTTTTGTTGTACCAGGGCATGGTTTTGTTGTGTGCGTTCGCCCAGCAAAAAGTATCTTGTAAAGTAGTTGTCCAGCTAAAAGTACCTATTCGAAAATTGGATGATGCAGATAATTAGTGCCTTATATCGTGTAAATGTGCCCGAAATTTTTTATTTGTGCGTCCAACAGCTTCAGAATTATTTAAGAAAAATGGATTCTGCTGCACGAACGTTCGCCCAGCAAAACTTTTTTTAATTTATGCGTCTAGCTGTATATTAAATATGCAAAAAGGTAGCTTATGTACCCGTGTAAATGTGCCATAAAAGCCAAATTTGTGCCTCTTAAGATGTCAGACTTATTTAGTTTTTTGCTGGGCGAACGTTTCGGTAATTGCTGTATATCGGAAACGGTTGGACGCACACTCATGATTTTTTGTATACAAATGCAGTAAATTTGTGCATATTTGTGCCACAATTTTCATTAACATGACTAGCATGGTTGAGGATCTATTCTTTTATTTCCTAAAAAATGGAAAAATGCTCTGGCTCTCGAACGAACAAGACCAAGGACTTCACGTTAGTGCCGAGTGATACCTATTATATATTAACATGATCATGTAAAGTTTCGCCGGCCTACTACATATCATTGCAGAGTTCTTAACGATTTTGTCTTTGTTTTGAGGTTATCTTGAGTGAAATTACTTAGAATACGAAAACACTAGTTTTCTGTGAGCTGGCTTATTACATGCTTTTACAATATTATGTGCGCTGTTTTAAGAATACGTATGCAAAAAATCATGTATGTATGCCCATTACTTTAGACTATAACGATAAAAAACCATTCGTAATATATATGGTAGATTATCCGACCAAATTGTAGTGAACATTAAAAAGCGACCGCACGATACATTGACCTATCCTTCCTCACTTGATGGCGTAACGATATTGAAATAGTACAGATGCATACAGAATTTTTAAGTTGGAAAATAATTTATATTAGATTGTTGAATTGTGATTCCTGTGATCTTTGATGTGTAAACCACCCAGGTTTACACATCAAAGATCACAGGAATTTTACACGAGAACGTGGATCCGATTTAAATAGGAGCGCCTTTTCTAGTTTCTCACTTTGATTTATCCTACTTGCTGACACATTATTATAACAATACCACCACTTTATCACAATACATGCTGCTTATGATAATTTTATAAAATTACGAAACCAAATCCATCTTTTTCTTATCGCTTCCCGCGAAAAACTAGACAGACAGGCAGATGTAATGTAGTCAATAATTTATTTTTTAATCTGAGATTTACAGCGGGACACATTTTTAAAAATCTAGTAATGATTGAGCTAGAAAACAGCTCATTCACATCGATCGGTAGTTAACCAACACTATGAATAAATGGAATAATAATCTCAAAGTTCTAATCCTAAAGAAACAAACGAAAATTGTAAACAGTAATTATTGGGTTGTGAATTTTTTATACGCTCGTAGGCAGATTGAATGAAATAAGGTCAAAAATTAAAAGGGCACTCCGAGTCCATGCTCCTAAGGAATCAAATCAATATTCCAGCTTATAACTTTCATGGCATTGGACTAAGTGAGCCAACCTAACATTTTAATGAATATGTAAGGTTCCCTAATAATACACCTCTAAGCTGTAATCTGTATGCCCGTTAAAGGTGAAAACAAAATATGTTTTTTACCTGTGGCCAACTGAACTGCTGTCAAAAGCATGTCAAAAAAGTGATGATTTCTTTCGACGATTAATTTTTGAGGTTAGATGTTGTAGTTTCTACAATAGTTTCAGTTTTTACGATTTCAATTATTACATAAGGTATCGCATAGAATCACAAAATGGATTCATTGTCAACTGGTTCATTGAGTGGTGTCCAAAAAGAGGAGTTAATGGATCAAGTGAAACAGCAAATTGCAATAGCAAATGCACAAGAACTCCTTACGAAAATGTCAGAGAAATGTTTCAAGAAATGCATTACTAAACCGGGTACATCTTTAGACAATTCTGAGCAAAAGTGTATTGCAATGTGCATGGACAGGTATATGGATGCTTGGAACTTGGTGTCGAGAACGTACAGCAGTCGAATTCAGCGCGAGAGAAGTAACATGTGAGCCTGCTAGACCAGATGGCCAAGTCTCAAAGCCATCACAATACTGTAAATAAAGAAGTCGTAGTAGTTCCAGATATGTTTGAAATTGTGGGTTGCGACTGGCTGTTGTTATGTTATTGTGTTTAATAAAAATATTTTAGGTTGTTTATAGTTTCATTTTTATTCAAACCTATTATGCCAAGTGTAATATCAATTAGTGCAAAGCTTACCAAATTTTTACCAGAACTATATCTTTAAAACTGTTCCAAATAATAATAAAATCAGTGCTTAACCCCTTGATTGTATGTTATTCCAGACACATTGAAAATCAATTGTTATTGTGACCACCAGCGGTCTTATGTTCCTGTAGGAGTTAAAAGATTGTTAAAGAAATAAAAGCAACATTGAAATGTCAATTTTTTATTATTGTTCATCCCTAATGATCTTTTTTCTATACTGATATAACTTTTTGATCCACATTTCCTTTAGTTCCTCTTCACTTGGTATTTCCTGAAAAAAAAGTAAGTGTCATTTATTATTGTAAATAATTGCTGTATGATGCAATACAATTTATTATTTAATAATGGTTTAAAACAAGCATTTACTGATGCATCCTTACATTGAAGTCTATAATAGAATCATCTTTTTGAACTTTAATGTCTGTTTCAGGAACAGTTACTGTTTCTGCATTCAAATCTATCACAATGTTGTTTTGCTTCTTGCTCCTTGATGACACAAATGGTTTCTGAACAAAGGATTCACTGTTTAGCTCAGCTATCAAGTTTCTGTCATGAATTGTGGGCATATCTTCTTTGACATCAACCTCTTTGTATTCATATGTGGGGATTTTTGTCATTGTGAGTCCTGCTGCCTCAGCAGCTTTGATCGCTTTCTCCAATTTCATTTCAGTGTCATCCAAGTTCAAGGGTTTAGACGGTAATGGTCGATCTGAAAAAATTACAAATCATTCGAAATAAGTTAGTGCATAAGAAAAGTAAAGTTGAAACATGATAACACTAGTGTAATATGGAAAAAGACAAACTTAAATCAATTAGTCAATAACAAAATATTTAATACCTATCTCATAAATAGAAACCCAAACTAATAATAGTAGATATGAAGACCAGACATTGAAACTATAGCAAGAGCAGCTGCCTATCTTACCCTCATACAAATTTTGCATTTGCTACTTAACATGTTATTGTTGTAAATTTAACATATTACACGCAATTTACTGCATTGTATTGTAAATATTTTTCCTTTTAAAGAGGTTCAACAGATGCTAAACTTAAACATAAAGAAATAAAGATTATTTTAAAAACTACCGAGGTATTTTTAACTCTTACAGGATTATAAGACTGCCAGCGGTCACAATAACAATTACTTTCAATTGTGACTGGAATAACCCACAATCAAGGGGGTGGTATGGTAATCTTAACGATGGGCTATTAATAAATTTCAATTTGAAATCTCTAGCAAGAATCAAACGCGTTTGTACGTACCAATGTCAAAAGAACTAGATCGACTGCTTGAAGAACGGGACCTTTTCGAAGACTTTTTACTTTTACTATGCTTTGTTCTGCTTCTAGAACTGGAGCGCGAACGAGAGTCCCGAGACATCGATTTCCTCGACCTCTTTCCTCGGGATCTAGACGTAGACCGCCTCTTTCTTGATTCATATCGGTCTCTAGATACGCTTCGAGAGTAACTTCTCCTTTTATGCCTCGATCTACTGCTAGAACGCTTCTTTCTATGGCTACTAGATTCGGAGCGGTCTCTCGAGCGCGAACGCCTTTTGTGCTTGCTTTTCAATTTCTTCCTTTCGTAAGAGGATTCTGTACTCCGAGATGAGCTTCTTTTATCACGATACCTGCTTTTTTCGCGAGGCATTTTGAAGATCTGCCCTGAATTGCCTTTAGTTAGACTACTTACATTATATTTCGCCGTATAAATTATTCACCAATTACAATTAATCTGTACCATACATTGAGATTAAGTGATAATTAGTAATTAAAAAATATAATGATTATTTGACATACAGCCGATCAGGAATTAGAATCAGGGATCATCAGACAATATCAAAGAGTAATATAAGTATGACAATATCTAATAAATAAAATTCAGTTTTACAGGTTGTTCCACACACAAGAAGGCTAACTCCATTTACATGGCATTCAAATACCAACTTAAAGAAACGTAATGTCAAAGTGACGTCAAATAATAAAGTACTTTCAACATAACACGCTTATAGTGCGTACCGCTAAATGTTTTATCGATATCGACAAAATATATGCGATACAAATCGTTTTATATATTATTTAACTACAAATTTAAAAAATTAAGATCGAGTTCACTTTTATGAGCCCAGTGTTGTCTAGTGGAATAAATATTAAAATTACTAACACAAGATTGGTAATAAATGTAAACTCGAAATAAATTAAAAACTTTTTAATGAGTAATAATGAGTTTATTTTATGATTTTCGATGATTTTTAAGGCAATTTCGTTGTTTATTGAAAATTCTGTCTTCAAAGTGATTACCACATACATTTATTATAATGCATGCAGTTTTTCTATAGGAATCTTCTTTGCCCACAATCTTAACCCACTGCTTGCATCTGAAAAATATTTTGAAATTAAAACAAATTTATTTTTTCTTGTCCTTAAATAAATGGTAAAAATATTAGTTGCTTGTTTTATTATTTGGAAACACCCTGACTACCGTATGTTAATTTCCTTTTTCGGGCTAGCTGGAAGAAATTTCAGAATGAAATAAGCTAGCCCCTGTACATTATCCTTAACTTATTTTCTAAATTTGATTACACCAATTTTGGCATTATTAAACATTTAAAACTTGTTTGGTGTTCGTAATTGGTGTAGTAATGCCCTAGACTGTGGTTATCAATAACTCATAGTGTCGATATTTATCTTACCACATCATTATTACATTTCAAAATGTAATTAAAATATCAATTTGTTGGATCACACTGAAAATGAGAACATTCATGATTAAAAATATTTGATTCCATGCTTACCGGGTCTCATCCAAAGGAAATTTCGCCAGAAACTTCCTTATTTTTGCAATTTATAAGACTGGCTGGATCTTCACAAATTTCACAAGTTAAAAACAGTTTTTTCCTGTCATTTTTATAAACTGTACCTACTCACTCAATTTACTCGATCACTTGTACCTTACTTTACTAAAATATAGTCACCAAGGCAATTAAATAAGTTTAAATCAAATAAAAATTGTAACCTAAACAAACTCGTACAAGAAAGAAACAAAATAACAATATGGCCGACGGGACGTACTATTGAATGAAAGAAAGAAAAACTGCACCGAGTGAGTGAAATGCCAGTATCCGCCATTATTTGCTACGCAAAATTCATACAAAATTTTGTTTGTTCCTAGTTCCGTTAAACTGCTTTTGACCACAGAGCACAGAGTACATTTTAACTAGAGGTGCGCAAAATCGTTCATTGAAGTGAAATGAGTGATACAGTTCAGTGGGAGTTAAAGATATGTATAATTAGTTCATTTAGTTCAGTAGATCTAGTTTGATTATCTAACTCACTACTCCTTCATATTCAGTTCAATAGCATTGCATAAATGTATTTATCGTTGACAGATCTATTCTAATGACTACTAATTTAACATTTAGAAGATTTTAGCTCAAGAACTATGTTATACAATCGTATTATAACGTAGTATGTACATAATGAATACCGAAAATATTACACAGAAAATTGATTTTCCTTCATAGTATGAAGGAACTATAATAAATAAGAAGTATGAAGGAACTGTAATAAATCAATCATAATAACAAAATTATAAAAACACAAAAAATCGCCTTTGACATCCATCTATCATCGTCATTAATATTAATAACACTCAGCAGGTACTGTAACCATTTTAAGTCTTAAATCATAAATAAATCATAATATTTCCGTGTGCACTGTCTCAAATATTAAGGAGTCAGATTAGGCGCGAAACTAGCTTGAACTGTGCATCTGTCTCGCTCTTACAGTAGGTACTGACAAATATGTCCATACATTTTACTCTCACTAACTCATATCACTCACTGAGTTACTGAACTAAATGAACTGCTTTGGACTAGAGTGAGTGAGTGATACATATGGACTAGATAGGTGAAGTACTTCAATTGTGTCATTCATTTAGGAACTACCCAAGTCTAATTTTAACATCTTTTGACCAAAGAATATGTAACTAGTTTAAGAGACAAGACTTCTATTTAAACAAAGCCTTTGACTCCATTTACATGGCACTCAATTACCAACTTAAAAAACGTAATGTCAAAAAGACGTCAAATAATATAGTACTTCCAGCATATCACACGTATAGTGTGGTACCATTCGGTACCGCTAAATATTTTATCGATATTGACAAAATGTATGCAATAAAAATCGTTTCATGTATTATTTAACTACATTTTAGATAAGTAAGATCGAGTTCACTTTTACGAGCCCAATGTTGTAAGTATAGTGGAATAAATAGTAAAATAAATAACATAAGATAAAATGAAAACTTTTTAGTAAGTAATAATTATTTTATTTTATGATTTTGCGATCCACTGTAGGCGAGACTTTTTCATGAAATCAGCAGTTGATTTCTCAGCTTTTGATAAAGAAGTATTTATGCGATGGCATTCATTTCGGATTACAAGATGAATGAGGCAAACTAGTAATAAATTCAGCAGACGATCTTTGATTGAAAGCTCTGTTCTCAAAGTGATTACCACATACATATGTATTTTAATGAACGCAGTTTTTCACAACCTTAACTCACTGCCTGCATCTATAAAATATTTGATTACATGTTTGCCTGGCCTCATCCAAAGGAAATTTTGCCTTAAACTTCCTTTTTTTGCAATTCATACGACTGGCTCGATCTCCAAAAAATTCACAAGTTAAAACCGTTTTTTCCTGTCATTTTTATAAACTGTACCTACTCACTGAATTTACTCGGTCACTTGTATAGACAACAGCACGTCAACCTACCACAAAACGTCAAATCTTCTCAATTGATATTGATATCTACTCGTTGGATTTAAAGTTGAAAATGAAATCAATGACCTTTAACTTTTTGGGTAGGTTGAACTGCCGTTGTCTGTACCTTACTTAACTTTAATTTTGTCACCAAGGCAATTAAATAAGCGTGAATCTCATTAAAATTGTTACCAAAACAAACTCGCACAAGAAACAAAACAACAGTATGGCCGACTGGACGGACTATTGAATGAAAGAAAGAGAAACTGCACCGAGTGAGTGAGATGCCAGTATCCGCCATTATTTGCCACGCAAACTTCATAAAAAAATTTTAATGTTCCTAGTTGCGATAAACTGCTTTTGACCACAGAACACAATTCTTTTGACAGCCAGGTTAGTAGGGTAGGAACCACAGATAGAGTAATCCAGTGTTGCCAGTCGGGAATTGTCAGATGAAGTATAAAAAAAGTAACCTTTTTGTATAAAAAATAACCTTTCATATTTTTTTACTGGAATGGTATTAAAAGTTGATAGAATATAATGTTATTTGTATGGCTTACGGTTTCATCGATGAGTTTTTGAGCAATGCCCTCATTTCTTGATTTATTCATATTGATACATGCTAAATATGAATTTCAATTTCTTCATTAGTTGCTATAGTTTCAAATTTTATATTTTATTTAGCCGTATTGGTCGGTGGGTATTCATTACGAAAATGTTCCCATATTTTGTGGATCAAACCTAAGTAACACAACTATAATGTTATCATTTTTGGTGGGATTGTGCAGTTATGATGGTATGTATGGATGTACATAAAGTCTAACCTAACCTAAACCTAAACTAACCTAACTCATTGAAATGTATGATGACTACAGAAGTTTTACACGAGAACGTGGATCAGAGGCAAATAGCAGTGCCTTTCCTTGTTTCTTACTTTTAATTGATTTATCCTACTCACTGACACATTATAATAAATAAAATAACATAAACATAATAGCCTAACCTAAGTAATTTTGGGGTGGCAGGATCTATCTCTTAGTGGTCCACCCTAGGCAACAGCATCTTTGGTTTTCTAACCATTGATGACGGCTAACAGATCTGTCTGCGGTGGTAGGCTTCGTAAGAGGCTGCCTGGATACCTTCCTCCCGGAGTCTAGCGCCAAACAGTTTTTCTGTGTTCCGCTGGTGTCTGGAGAACCAGTACCTCATTGGGAAAGCTCGCTCCATCTTAGGCTTCTTCTTAACCGTATAGTTAAGTATGTAGTCAAGAGCAAGTCCATTATTTATTAAATTTCCCGCGTGAAACTCCGTATAAGTAGTGCTTTAATATTTTAATGTTGACATTGACAGAAGTCTTGGGTAGTTCGCGAACGCACTAGGCTGTAAGAACGCTAGGTTAAAACGCGGCGACCTAAATTGCGTAATCTTATCTGGCCCGATCACGCCCGCCAGTAGTTTTTGAGTAAGAGTAGGATATGAGTGAGAGGTTTTCGCTTCCAAATGCTGACTATCAAGTAAACAAGACTTTTGAGAAAATATAGACAGAAAGTTATGGGTCCCATCATATGGTTAATTTATACGGTATTAGCCTAGCCATAGTCGTGTTGAAGAAAGATGTTCATTTTCACGATCAGAATAATAGTAGCATATTCAATGTACTCTGTGATAGTAGCAATAATGGGCTTCCTTCATTAATTTTTACATATGACAACACATACAATAACAAACATAATATATCAACAGATGGCGTTGTTAGCTATCCGTTGGTGAAACTCAGTTACACGCAGATTAATTTTCCTTGAATTTCAATATAAACATATTTTTTGAATTTACTTCTCATTTGTTTTAAAAGTTAACTACAAGTAAATGTTTTATTTTGTTGGTTGTTTTTTTTGGAATCAAAAGTAAACTAAAGACTTGCTATCTTCATAAACTTACTGTGACATTTAAAAAGTATGCATAAATTGGAATATTGCGTAGGGCAGCGACCGTCAGTCGGTCTGCCTCGATGACGGAATGTGTGAAATTTTTAAGATGGTGATGAACTGTGTTTTTCTTTTATTATCCAAAAAGACTTACGTTGGTGCTGTATAATTTCGGAAAAACTTGAATTATGTGTGCAGTTTTATGATTACGCATTCATGAGCATTTTTCTATTGGTATAACGAACTCGAAGTGTCGAACTTGTTGGTGCAACCACTGACATTGTTTCGTTGGGTTGTGGTGTCCATCGCGATTGTTATGTTTAAGCTTGTATTGTGTGCTTTGTTAACATCCTGATATAGAGAGTTCTGATGGTTTCTAAGTCATGGAGAGGCAGGAGAGACCCCACGCCAACATGGAGGCTGCAGACTTTGCGGACACAAAACAGGTGAGTCCGCGACGGGTTGTAATTGCCGGTTGTTTAATACTGCACTGATTATGTGTTGTGGTGAAATTGACCTTTAGAACACTTGAGTCTGCTCCAAGTTTTATTAAAAGGCCTTTATTGTTCCTTATTTTTGTACATGTGTGTTGTATAACTGTTTAATGTTTTGGTCTAAAAGGTTGGTCACTCTAGATACCTTTTTTTGATGAAATACCGCATACTAAACCCAACTAACCAGTCGCCCATGTTACCTTTTAAATGGAATAAAACAATCCAAGGTAGCCAGTGGGCGAAGTTGGCTGCAGCCCACACGGTTGATGAATAAATTATTGGTATTAGAACATTTGCATGTGCCTTATGTGTCATATCAGATGTGATTGTGTTTAATACTATTGTCTTTGAACATAATTGCTGTAAAAATGTATACCACCAAAGTTCTTTCATTATAATGATATTTTATAATTTGTTGAGTGGTTATGATAAATGGGGCCTGAAAAGTCTTGTATGTTGTTGAAACTTATCTCATCATGTGAAAATTGGTTTCTAGTGCATTTAAAAGATAAAATATTATCACTAAGTTAGATACTCGTACATAGAACTCCTTTCTGATGCAAACTAGAACTGATACATATTCCTTTAAATCTGCCTTGCCCTAAAATTTTATTCTTTTTAATTTTATAAAGCATAAAACATTGCAGTTAAATGATAACTGGGGCATACATCTAGCTACTAGGATTATAAACATGATTTAGTTTTACGATTTTAAACCTTTATCAGGCTTTTCCTGTCATAGTTTTCTAACAAATTAATTTGTAAATTAATAACATAAAAATTGCAGTTCGGTCAGAAGAAAGTAATGCCTGCTAAATAAAAATAAAACATTAAAATTAATTGCAATATTTCATAAATTCTGATGGTTTCTTGGATAAAAACTCTCCTGTGTCCTTTCTAGGTTTTCAAACTGTCTACCAAGTAACAAGCAAAAAATAATATAAATTAAGTTGAGCAGTTAAAACATAAGAAAGAAAATAGTTACCTTGACAGATAAACAGACTTGGCATTACTTAGAACTATTTTTGCATTGACAATATTAATTAAATATCCAATTAATCTCTTTAACTAAAATACATTACATGTGAATAATGTGATACTGATAATAGACATTTATAAAAATTCTGTCCTCCAAGAAAGATGTTGGTTATAGTATAAGATCCCACCATACAACGACCTTCACCAAGCTGTTTATCGGATGAAAAGATTTTTATATACAATTAAATATGCCAAAAAATATATTGCAAATGGGTTGCCTAAAAAATTTCAGTCCAGAGTAGAATTTTTAAAATTTGACAACCGAATTTCATGACTTTTTTTTTGCATTCAACTTACATACCACCGTGTTCATAAATGAATAATATTTATTTGTATTTAACTTTATTTAATTAACCAGACCGGTGCAAGTTACTAGTTCGATTTACCTGTTTATATCTGCCTACTCAAGAGTTGTGACGGGAAAAAAATAGTCAACCTAACGTTTGCATATTCTTTGGGCTTCATATTTTCGATTGGTATGAAATTTGTCTATTAACCAAACCAGAAAAAAAAATTAAATTAAAATATAAAAAAAAAAAATTATTAATCATACTCTGGACTGAATTTTTTTAGACAACCCATTTGCAATATATTTTTTGGCATATTTTTTTGTATATAAAAAACTTTTCATCCAATAAACAGCTTGGTGAAGGTCGTTGTATGGTGGGATCTTAGATTATTATTAACTATGAATATTATAAGCATATTAAAATACTTTAAAAATGCTTAGGTACTAAATTTAAAAAACTGATATTCTAAAATCAGTTAAGTGGTGATGAAATCATGATGATTTACCACTAATTGTATTAATAAGACAACCCAGTTGGTGTAGTAGTGCTGTAGTGAAACCCAGGATCCTTACCTAGTAGCGTGGTTCTGGTCCGGGTAGGATCTATTTGGGAAACTATCTTTGGAGCAGCATGAAAAACTCTGGCACCAAAACCTTGAAGGATAAATTAATCATACTTGAAGTACAACTATGATTAAACTTTCCAATAATTATTTTATTTGTGAGAATAGAACAATATAATAATGTGGGGTTTAATTTATTGATTTATAATGCTAAATAAATAAATTACCAATTTGTAATACAAAGTTATTGAAATAAATATTATTAATTAATAAGTTTTGGGTTGGGTTAGAATTTAGATAGTTGGATATTGTTTTTATAAGTTTTTATGGACTGTAAACTCCATTTTTTTTTAATACAAGTCAACAAATATTGAAAAATTATTATAATATAAATTGGTTGTCTCATAATATATGCAGCTCCATGTATGAACACAGATTCTGCATAAAAAAGTAATAGGTACTTAGGTAAATTTTAGAATGTAAATCTTAGCGATGAATTACTTATTATAGTAATGTACTGAGTTTTCATGAAAAATCATTCACTTAGGTACATATTTATTGTCAATGACAAGTTGTCAAGTTGCGTCGGAAACGAAGACCAAACGGCTTATCTTAAGCCATTGGGAGGTGTAAAGGTAGGGGGCGAGCGGCGCGGGCATTGCGGCGTTGCGTTCTGCGTGTGCGCAGTTGACCCGCGACAGCGCGCCAAGCCGCAGCGCGCAGCCGCGTACCCGCCCGCGAGTGATGTCACCGGGAGCGCCCGCGCCCACTGTGCAGTGATTGTGAACTATGGTAGCGATGGTCGCTTCAGCCTCCGGATACGGCACCCTCCGCCGCTTCATGAGCGCGCCGGAAGGTCAGCCCGGCATGGAGGAGGCCGCAGTCGTGACCAGCACATCTGTCGCCGTTTCGGTGAGATATATGCCCATGCAAACGGCTCCATACCTGTACAGTGTACACAGTTATTGAACATCAGATACCGCTCGATGTGATAACGTTATGCGTTTGGAATTCCAATGATAATGACTTTTTTTACCGATGCGTCTTTATCGCAAGGCGTGCCCGTGAACACGGTCATTCAAACCACTAAATAAGTTTCTAACGATTGCATTTTTCGTTGTTTCATAAATGTTTTATACCACTGTTGCAACATTCACCTATCTGTATCTGTCAATGTGTACTTTCATGTCACAATAAAATAGTTCCTAAGTATTAACAACACATAACGCAATAAATTGGCTTGGAAGTATTACAAAAGCTTTTAGAAAGCGGCGTGTATCGACTTCTATTGGTGTCTTAAGGCACTCGTTTATTAACTTGAGAACACTTTGCCGTAAATAGGTACTTTTCATTGTTTTTATTCAATCACTTCCAATTTAGTTATCATTTCAATATTATGATAGGTGGCAGTGAGCTGAATCGATCCGTCGGCCTGATAAATGTATTAGTCCATCGGAGCCGAGCATTACATAGGGTCATTAACCCAACTTTCATTTTTAATATTCTGTCGTTTTATTAGCATCGATCGAAAAACCGGCCTTGGCCTCGCACCACACGTGAGCTACAATAATTCTTTCCTCGGTGATGTCACCGTGATCTGCTCGGGAATACGGGATGGAGCCAAGGTTAGGGCATCAGACCGTGGCTGTATCTCGTTCATGGACCCACGGCTCGTTGGCTACAACCGCGAAAGGAGCGCACCGCGATGTGGTTGGCAGATCACTCGACGCTTACTCGCATTTACCCCCCTAAATAAAAGTGGCACGTTTCGAGACATCACAGCAAATAAAAACGAAAATAACGTTCTCTTTGCTCAGCCACAGGGTTGGTGGTAAAAAGTACGCTCTTCGGAATCGGAATGCCTGCCTTAAATCATCATATTCTGAGAGTTATGCCTTTGGTATTGCATTGTTAACTGTTTTGAGTAAATTACACGATCTATCAATAGCATGAAGTTTAAAATTGCCCGTTGCAATGTTTCGAGCGGGTATCGGCCAGGAAATCGCAAAATGAGCAGGCTCGCCGGTGCGTAGAGAAAACGCCGCAAACCCAATACGACTACCGTGATAATAGTGTACCATTAGAAATGGAGAGTCGTAATTCATAGCGATTGTTCGACGAGGCACCGTTTCTCACCAGTACTTTTTCGCAACGAAATTAAATTGTGTACTCAATGGAAGCCAACAACAACATTACACAAACATACCTAAATTGTAAATTATTTGCGCCCTGAAAACAGCATTATCCAAATAAAAGTGAGGTAATATTTAAAATCAGTGGTAGTCTAATTTACCGATGAACCATACGACGAACTAACTAGTTGGAATGCTACAAACGTAAACGGAGCTGTAGGACACAAGACCAGTTTGTCGCAAGAATTCTAAATCGATTCAACGGAAAACGTAACTTTTAATCCGTTCATTTGTACCTACATTATTGACCGAAAGAAGAAGCAGATTTTAAAACCATTGCTTGTCAATGTTGTTTTTTAATTTTCTTGCCAGGCAACGATTGAATAATACCCAATCGTCTGGTGATACATTTCAGATTGATGTGGCAGAACGTTTCGACATCTGTGTTTATTTCATTGTAGTGCCACCGTTGTGAGTGTACACTTCCGCCCACGAACCTCGTATATGGCAGGCCTTGCTTCGGCTATAGGTACGTGGGTATCTGCTAGACTGGATGTTTTGCAATATCATTCGTAATACGTCGGAAGGTTGCAACTGCTGTTAGATTCACCACAACAGTTAACAAGTGAAGAACTCGCATAATTGTTTAATGTGCTTTTGATATTTTCGTCCTTGTCATCTCCTTTAGAGGTGTCGGCTAAAATAAATACCGATTACATCAGCACCGAACTAGGTTAATAGAATTCCGAAGCATGTAAATGTTTTAACTAAACCTATTTATATCCAAACGTGGTAAATCTTTAACAACCAGCTTCATCGCTTGATTAATTTCGGATCTTATTTCAATCGTTGCATTTGTAGGTTGCTAAAACAAAACTATAAATTACATTACGTAAAAGAAGCTATACGAATAGATTGAATTATTCAGGGTTTTGATGAAACTTAAAATTGATCGAGTGAATTGCATTACAATAATCTTCCTTATAATTGAAGTTGGCGGCTATTTAAGATTAGAAACGCTTTCAAGGCACACGGTTTCTATGGAGATCGTATCCCAGATAACCGTTTGGAATTTCTTCGCCCGCCACATTAATGACTGTGACATTTGCGGTGTAAAATATACACTAGCAATAATAGAAACCAGTATCTAAATTAAAGTTGCTTTTTGGATTAGGAGAATCTGAACTGATTTGCTGTGATAGACACTGTCCTCAATTCTTTCATCATCCATCATCATCTCTTCGTACTCCTTAAGAAGCTTCTTACAACACCATAGGACGAGATGGGTTTTTGTTATTATATTTTAGGCCAACACCACACATAAAAATATTTCTGTAGTGGTTCCGATTGACGTAACACATCTAATATGATATTAATACCAAATGTTTTCAACGATACCTGATCTGCTGACGAACTATTAATCATTTTAGTTAACTATCTGTGGTTAATGAATGCTGATGGCATTCTTGCTGAATAGATAGTAGATACTGGTATTGAGGCACTTGATAGCACAATACGAACGTTTGATGGACTCAGCAGAGAAAGCTATATGCGGTTCGCATCGTGCGGTTACTTTCATGTCCGAGCTTTAATCTCATACAGCCAATGATGAAATTGCCTTGTCTGATAAAAGCGGAAATATAATAAAATCAGTATCATACATGTACAAGTGTTCCTGTGTCTTATAAATTGTCTTCTGCGAATTAGACTCCATGTCTGTCTTTCAACTTCGTCCCAATACTGTGGCATTCTACCTTCTCAATCAAATGATAGTTAAGCAGTATTATACGTCTATGTTTGAAAGAAAGAAAGAAAGAAAATACATTCTTTAAATTATTTCGTCTACTTTATACAAATATAGCAAAAAAGACTAACGTTTACAGACTTTACGTAAGTGACTTTCAAAGCAAATGTTTATCTGACACAATTACACATGAATGAGCCTCTGTTTCTATTCATTGCAAAACTAGAGACAACATAGTCCCATCCAAAAATTACACTTCTTCTTCTTTCTCATGTTGTGTCATAATATCTGCTTCATTGAACGTATGTAAAAGTAAAGTAACCTATAATCATCCCACTGCAGGGAAAAGGCCTCCATCACTGAATTCAAGTTAGCACAGCACTAATGGGAACTGGCATAATCACCACGCTTGCCAATTGGTGATCACAAACCCGAGCAACGTTCGAAAATTCTAAACTATTTATTGCCCGTCCTGGGATCGAACCTGGGACCCCGAGATCATGGCACGGTATTTAAACTACTAGACCAACGGGTTGTTACTAAACCTAAAAGAGTACAATCAGAAAAAGCTGGACAGCAACTTTTCCTCTTCCAACCAGCCTAACGTGTCCATTTTGGCATGATCATCTCATTATAGGAGTTTTTTTATACTATGTTTACCGCCATAAGAGAACTGGAAGCAGCGTTTTCTACCCACCCATACTGTGATCACAACCAACCAAAAAACGCGTAGAGGTTATTTTTTTTTTATAAATAATGGACTTGCACTTGACTATATACTTAACTAAACGGTTAAGAAGAAGCCTAAGATGGAGCGAGCTTACCCAAAGGTACTGGTTCTCCCACACACCAGCGAAACCTGGGACCCCAAGATCTTGACCCGGTATTTAAACCACTAGACCAAACGTATGTAAAGTATTCATTAATGCCTTTAGTACAAAACATGAAATTTAATGCTACAGAGCACCCAAACGTTCTCATTTGGTGGGCTCTTATTTGGTTAAGACGTTTTTCTATAACTGATTGTAGATCTAGTTTATATAATAACCCGAAAATGTCTCTCATATAAAAGTTCTGCCAGACCGAGTTGGATCATCTAATACAAGACAAACAATACTTGTGTTGATTTTCTTATATTTACTGTACTCTCTCTCACCGAGGAATCTTGACTGAAACCATGTTTGCGTCTTTATCTTTCTATTTATCTCGATGATCGGTCAGATTACACACAATGGTGACTATTATGTTTTTGTTGATGCTTTCTTATTAAAGTAAGTTCAGTTGTGTAAAGGATTCAAAACGGATCATTTCTCGGGACATCGTATAAATGGTCTTTAAATTTATTGATTCCAATTCCATTTTACTGTCGCATTAGTACGAGTATTTTACTGCTTGTATCTCACGTTTTACTTTCTACATTTCGAGTGGTTTGCGACTTGCAACTGGACTGTAGAATGGGACATACATAATTCATTGCATCCCATTCAATTACTAATTCATCTACCTGCCAAGCTGCTACGGTCCTCGATTCTCACACTTTCGAATACTTCAGGGATCTCTCAGGTCTGGTTCAGAGTCGTCAATTGAGATATTCAGATGAAAGTGCCGTCCGGTGGAGCACCTTGCATCCTTGGAGTCGTTGAGATTCTTGTGTAACTCCTCGCGAGATTCCAGCGCTTGGTAATGTCGTGCCAGTATTGTGCCTCGCAACCTCCGTGGGAAATCTCGAAATCGAGCCGTGCATGCATAAATAACTAGTTAACATCGGCCACACTGCCAGTTTCTTCGTTAACTTTTAGCAGTCACGGATAGTTAATTTCGAGGCTTATCACTTAAACTGTGTTAGTTTCATCGCAAATACAAATAAAGAAAGAAGTAGAGCATTCACAATCCTTTTTAGCTGTCGCTTTCAATTTGTTTTTAGTTTTAATTAATACTTCGAAGGTGTTTGGAGTTGCAAATAGTTTCTAATGAGTTTTCCAAGGCAATTCTATCTACATCAATGTAAGAACGTTACTTATAAAAACCTTACAGATCGATAGATCTTTGAAGTTTAAGGTAATCCTAAATGTAGTTATACAAACCCTATTCTGTTTTTATTATTTTCAAACATTGTAACTGGCACAAAAGTTGCATTTCAATTTCAAGAGTATTTTATGTAATAGAAAGATAACATTATGGAATCGATTATGAATATTTTAATACGAAAATCGATTTATGATGCGTTGAATGCCTCTCTATCCGCTAACTCATGCGATCTTCAACTGAACATGTAGCCCGAGACGAATAGCAGTTTATATGCGCCTCACAATGATGGCTTTTTGATCCATCAGGGGTACTTTGCAGAAAACAAACATCGATGTTAGCATTGCATAATTTATGTGTGCTTTGCCAAAATATAGCCTTGTCAAGGAGCATTGTAAATGTGCCATTAAATTATGCCCACTCGATTTTTAGACGATTACTTAATTTGTTATTTGATTTGTAGTTTAGGCATATTTTGTGGTATTTTATCATGTTATACAGCATCCCTTTTATATCATTTCTGGGTCACGGATGCAATACATTAGGCATAATTAATAACGAGCGACACTTTTTTTTAAATATGTTCATTTTCTGGCTCGTTTCTATTTCAATTTATTTACTTAACTTTTAAGTTAAGAGTGTTCGATAGCTACTTCTAATTCTAACCTTTTATAAATTATTAATGTTTATATTATGCTTTTTTTAAGTTAAAAAGTTTTTTATACTTGAATAATACAATTTTATTGGATATCAAATATTACAAGAAAAACACGTCCATATCCGTAAAGTGTAATTGCTCTGTTTTCTATTCAAAAATGTTTCCCTTCGTAACGTTTCCGGTGTCGCGCAAACAACTTTCGATACAAGCAATTACCTCAGCTTCTAATAACATATTTGCCTATCAATATTTTGGTCAAGCTCTGACGTAACCGTCTATGTAACAGACAAGTATGCCGCCACTCCGCCAGTCATATCGATCGGCAGTAGTTTGCCGTCTATAATACTCTTTAATATCTAGTGGTTAAGAATACCTACTGCTGTCTGTTCCCTTGCCGTGTCTACACATCTCTCACTTTCACCGAGATGAATCGCTTCGTCTACAACAGAGCCTGCACCAACTGGGTCACATCACACCGCTCGCTTTACTTTAGAATCCGCTAGATATTTATCCAAAACTACCTGTATTACCTACAGTTCTGATTCATACTCGTGGATCATAAATGTTGATTATTATAAGACGCAGTCGTGGATTCTTAAATGGCTTGAGAAAAGAAAGTGTGATTGGTCAGATTAAATGTTTGTTTCGTTTTGTTGGGCATCGTAAAGTTTTGGTTAAACTTAAATTGAAAATGTTTTTATTGATACGAATAATATCTTTCTCGTGCTAAATTATTGTGTTTAAAATGCACTACCTAAATGTAAAGAATTTACTAGATTTACATACTTTACTGTGTTGTTATCAAACACGAACTGATATTTATATCTTTATCTCTGATGGCAATTTATAAATAACAGTTTTTAATTCTTCAACAGTGGATGGAATTTTCGGTGCAGTCAATAATTATGCTTTATGAAGATTACTTCGTTTTAAACCGCTGATCTCGGTATTCTGCACTTCCTACGTAAGGATTGCGGAATTATAACATTACGAGCCTTGACAGTGCCTCAGTAATGCCAGCGTAGGCTCTCTCTAAGGCCACTTTAGATTTCATTGCTACTTGCGTGTTATTGGACGCAGGTTCTTCTTTGTTTTTATGTTCTTTTCGTTTACTCGTATTATAATGACAGACTAGAGAAAAGGCAATACACACAGATTTTAATTAAATCTAATTTCTCGTTATTTAAGATACTTTTTGTAATGTTATTCTTTATTAATATAATTTTTCCCTTCAACAATTTATAGTAAACCGAATGTTTATTTTGTGTTATGTAATAATTGTCATATTATAGCGAAGGATTTGCTTTATGTCGAGGTTGCGTGGGCTCAATATTTATAGTTGTCATTAGTTATGACTTCATCGCGACGACTCTGTTGTTGACGTTATGCTACGATTCAATGGTAGAAGTTTACTGTTTCTGAACGAGTAATTTACAAACACGTTAAATGTTTTCCGTTTGTGCTACTCGTATACCTTTCTTTCTTTTTGGTGTCACATTGAAGTCGATATGACTAAGTCAATACCTCTTAAAAAACTGCCTGTTCCAGAGAATTATCATGACTAACGATCGGTCGAGTGAATCGAAAATCGCGACCCTTCTGACTCAAGAGGTCTAATTATTTCATTTCCTGCACTTCTAAACGAATTGTTGTGTAATTAGTTCCACCTGGCATATTGCGAAATACGTTACTATTACTAGCCTTGACTGTAACAAAAAGAAAATGTCACAGTTTTTATCAACAATAGTTTTAATTCAAGGTGTAAAGATAGAGCAATCTCCTGCCCAATTTGCATTTTTCTTTTGCTTGTAAGTTTGTAATACTTTCTGCAGCTTACATCAATTCGCCCTTGTTTGCCTTAACTTTTGCAATGTAAAGTTGCAGACATCATCTTTTTATTTTTTTACACTGACGCCATTAGATTTGTTGATTGGAAACTTCCTTTGCACTTTTATGGAAATAGGATGCATTGCAATCTGCAATCACCTTGCGAAATACCACACGATCGAGATACGAATGAACTCTGGTAACTAACACCATATAGGGTTGTTCAACTGAATATTAATTGATGTGTAGTACAGCGAAGAGCGTAGAATATGTTTTCTCGTGGCCGCCTGCTCGACTGGTATTCCGTATTTGGGCAGTCGTGAATCACTTCTTGTTCCGTTCTCGTCAAATATGTCAGTTGGTTCGATAAATATTTTATATGTTTGTAGGTTTCATAGATTTCTACGCTTATTTATTTCGCTGATAATTATGCTTCCTGCTTGTTGACTCCCCGCCCCAGCATTGCGCGGGTGTACCTACTAATAAGAAAATGTGATAAAATTTTAGCTTTATTACTTCCCGTCGGTGTCATCTGCCTCACTTCACTTTTTATATTGTCGATTTTTGAAACCATTTTAATATTTTTCCGTATATTTTTTCAAAAATATTTTGCTTTAAACTAAAATTTGCAAAAACAAAAAGTCTAATCGACGGTGCAATTCTGAAGTCATGTGCATAATACATTAGGAAAAATATTTTTATTTTATTTTATTACTCACACTAAAAAGTTTAGAACAACAAAACATACAAGAATTATGTTAAAATTGTTCGTGTTCTTTCTCTCACTAGAAAACAATCATGACCAGAAATCTAATACCCATTCGGTCGTAATAACTTACTTGTTGCAGTACCTAATCATTTCATCGAACCTATTTTCACCGCAAATGTTCATAGCTTGCACTCAGGAATTTGCGGACTAGCGAAGCTTACGAGTTATTGATCGAAGTATATTATATAGGCTTGTCCGGAGAGGTGGAGGCGGCTGCGTGGGCGCATGACCTAAGTTCTCGCGTGGGCTGCAGGTGCCAACGCACCTTTCCAGCTCCATTCGACACAAATCGATGATAATCGATTCAAATAACTGTACTCCGCTGTAATGGATCGACTAACCCTTGAACTCTTCTGTTCGTTTGACGTTTATGTTCTCTTTGTTTTGCGTAATCGATCCAGTCTATTCCATTCGGTATCGTTCGACGGATATTACAGCTTACGTTTCGTATCTTGCCGTATTAAGTGGCATGCAATTTGCCAACTATTGAGCGTTTATCTTGTTTTTCCATTTCCATTATTCAGTGTGCTCACCACAAACAGTGTTTCGTGAGTTTCTCCATTATTTTGTTTCACTAAAATGATTGTTCCTGATGAAAACGTGTCGACTGTTTTCGTATTGCCTTTTGTTGTATTTGAATATCTACAAAGAGTCTTTGTTATACTTACTGTTGCTGTAGTTGATTGAATGGCATTATGATGGGGATTTCATCGTTTGAAAACATGTTTATAATAGTTTGTAATAAGCTATTAATGTGTTAAAGCTACAATTAAAAATTGATTGCACTGTAAGTCAAAAAATTATAGTTACACCCTAATGTTGTTTATCCCAAGTACAAAAGTTTGTTCAAATGACATCAATTTAAAATTAAATCTAGGCATGAATATCTAATCTAATATACTTAAATTCTAAAAATCACAATAGTTTTGCAATACGAATTAGAAACAATACAAAAGTTATTCGCAATTTCCATATTGGAAGCAATCTTCGAAGGTAAAAATGAGGTTAGCACTTAGTCTTAAAAGAAGTAAGCCACTTGACCTATTGTGGGTAACATTAAATCTTTAAAATAGTTTAACATTGTATTGCTTCTAATATTGGAAACTTCAAATACATGATTTCTTTCTTTGTTCACTGTTGCATTCGATTGTTATTCCAAATATGGCATGATTTACGACTACTACATTCTTTAAGCGTTCTTCAAGCTATCTATTCTCTCATTTGTTCCCACAATTTTACAAACTTGCCAGCAATTGAACGGAGAATGTTATTGTCAATGACATATAATGGGTGTAGTGTCACGGTCGAGTTCGCGGTAGTCTATGCAAAAGCCTAAGCTGTGTTTGGGGACACATCGGAAGCGGAGTCTTCCGCCGCTGTAGGTACTAATGAACTGAGCCGAAACCTCCTCGTTAGCCACAAGAGAGAGTGAAATGCGAATGCAGTGGCGATTCCGCTAATTGCTCGGCAATTAACTAGTACGAATTGAGTGTAGAGAGTGGCCTGCCCGCTCCACTTGCTATATGTTATGGCGTGGTGCATGAAACTACTTAATAGACGGCTCTTTACGAGCGAAACGCTCCCGTCGCTTGCAAATTGGATTTGTTCAGACAATCGCAGTTTATACAGTTTTAAATTTAACGATGTTGCTGGTAAAACCTACACTTCACTACACGACGAACTATGAACTTTAACGCGCGTCTCATTTGCAGATAGGTGCTAAGATTTTATTCTAAAGTACTTTATATCGGGAAAGAGGTCAAAGAAAGTGAACGAAAGATGCTACTTTATAATAATGAAATAAAATTCAAGTTCATTTTAATTCAAGTTGAGATCTGTGTCACATGTCAGTAATAAATTTTATACATTGAAATTGTACGGAATAAATTAGCAAACGTAATATTAAAACTAAAAGGCGTATTATTTTTAATTGACTTCTTGATCATTAACATATTAACTGACTAAGATGAGCCTGCGATTTAGAAGTTCAAGCGATGTTCTTTCTGTGATGATTTGTATCTTTTGCTGCATCTTGCGGTGTTTGATGTGCGTTTTGTTCAATCAGGCGTTCAAGAGGCTTCCTATTTGGGAGTGTCTCTGCAACGACCTATTTTTAACTCTGGCATGCGCCGGCACGCGCCGACCTCTCTTATGATTTGTCGGCGTTTGATGCCGTTATTGATAGCTTAGCTTGCCCTTTATTAGGTTTGCTTCTCTTATCTACACTTTCATATAATATAAATATTTATTTTAAACGATGTCGATGATCTTTATAATAGGCACTACTAGATATTTTACAGCAGTTATTTAACCATGAACTCAACATGCGCAATTTTTACATTATTCTTGATATAAAAAAGTATCTTGTGTACCTTCTGCATATACATAGTATCTCTTAGATGCTTGGTACAGATGAAATGCTTTAATTAAATTTCTTTGTCTTCATGTTAATATGTGCTTAGAAGATTTCTTATAAGCTAAATATCGCTTTGCACTAATAACAGAGAGTGATGCGACCGAGCTCGTTGCGTGAATGCTTTCTCACTTGCGTGATGACGTTATCGTAACTGCGTTCAGAATATTCAAGATCTCTTCTAATTTGTACTATCATTACTAACGCTAACGGCTTCATAGAGTTATCTAACTGGCCTTGACACGACATTGGAATTGGATACCTAGGCTAATGGTGTCACGATTGTTTCCTAGACGCTAGCATCTAAATACTTATCTATTCTTGGGGCGTAATTTGTACTGCATGCAGCACGTTTCTTACAACCTACAAACGATTTGACTAAAATGGAACTAAACAGGTTTCACGGTATTGATACTGCGTTCATTATCAATACGAACCCACCTGCATAAATAAAAAAGCCACTGTAAGTGTGTCGCTTCATCGCGTGCCTGCTTTTTGTCATCATCATTGCCAATGACAAAAAAGTAATTTAGACTTTCCACACATTGTCATCTGCTGCATGCCATGCCGTGGTGCGTCTAGTTCTGCTCTTTGTTTACAACCAGTTGTATGAACGGCTGCAATTTTTTCCCGGCTCTATGTATAGGCTGGCGCCGGCCCCAATTCCTGCACAGATGCACCTGTCGGTGTACCATCTGGCCAGTACAAAATAATCGGAATGAGTTATTGTCGATGCCTTATTGCAAGATGTTCGTCTTTTTCTAAAACTGTATCATCCATTATGATAACATTAATTTTGATTTCGAGATTTAGTGAGTAAATAGAATAGGCTGTCGAAATCAATAGTAATAGTAATAATATTATAAAGCTGAAGAGTTTGTTTGTTTGTTTGAACGCGCTAATCTACGGAAGTACTGATTCGATTTGAAAAATTATTTTTGTGTTGGATAGTCTATTTATCGAGGAAGGCTATAGGCTATATAACATCACGCTGCGTGCGACCAATAGGAGTGAAGCATCGGTTAAAAATGTTGCAAAAATAATCGCGTTCATAATAACAGAAATTGACGCTGACGAAGTCGCGGGCAACAGCTTGTATACCTATTATATTTGCATTAGTAATACAAACAAAATAAATTATATTTTAAAATAAGATTTGTTAAATTTAAAGCTTTTAGAGCAGGTGATACGTTGCATCAAATCTACACTGGTTAGACTAATTTCCTTGGTGTAGACGAAATGTAGATTAGGACAAGAGAAGTTAGAACTGTCAAATCAACTGATCAAAAAGCATGCCCGAAGTTGGTTATTATTTCATTACTTCATCTCTATTTCGTTCAAATTTAATGGAGTGCAAAATGTGTCGACGCCGAGACGAAAATATTGTATCGCTTAATTCAAGTCTGAATAGCTGTTGCACATGGATGCTGGCTGCCACTATAGAATGTCTCGGTTATCTGATGACCTTTGAAGTAATCGTTTCATTCAACTTCTCAAGTAAATATTGTTTGTTTGGTATTGAGAAATATTTAAACATTGGCTGTAGGCGATTTCTTGGTATGTAGGTTTTAGTTGTATTTTAACTAGGTTACATTGTAAAACAAGAGCAACAGGTGTTGTCTCACTCAACTTATATTAATGGTACTTTAATTATTGTTGTTTTATTTCGATTCAAATTAAACTTTTGTTGATCTATCGAAGATTTATACCTATATCAATATATCGAAATATAAATCACAACACCCTGATCATAATTGAAAAAAAAAATACTGTCAGTTACTTGCGATCTCCAACCGCACAGTTCCAAGGAGTACATAAACAAATTAGAGCAAGGTTCGCTGGCTGCACTCGTCGATGAACTCGGCACAATAAGCGGACGTTGCCATAACACGGTTGACAATAATCGTGGCAATAGACTGTTGACAGCTCGCTCAATACCCAATAGCAATATTCATTCATACGGTGTCGGTACATCGTTAACTACTTGTCAGACCTTTGGAGTCATTACTGGCTCGGCAATTTTGCGTTATGTCTGTACTTACGCAACTAATGACTTCTTTGACGTTGTGACCGATGTTTAAGATGAAGCTGTTGATTGGTTGCTATTTGATTACTATACCAGTAACGAGTGTCTTGCGAATATGTGAGGGGAGGCTTCAAGTTTCAATATTTTAACAGATCTTTTTTGTTTTGTTTCAGTCAAAGCAGCGAGCGTCGATCAAATGGCTGTTATCGAAGGCCTTCAACAACAGAGTCCCCGAGAATCTTTTGGAACCGTTCTACAGGGATCATGAGGTAACATCAATTTAGTTTTTTTTACCAAATATCTCTGTTAGCTGACGAATCTCGTAAAATAACGTTTTAAACTTGTCCGTCATCTAAGCTCAAGTTCTCACTCAGTGTAGATTACTTCCTTTAAATAACTCGTAAAGCTTATTTGTTTAAGCTCTGCAGCCGTATCCCGTTGTGGTTACGGTCGCAAAGTTTATCTTCCCCCTTTTTATTTGCTATAGCTAACTGCCCAGGTTTATTGTGTTTACCTGCTACCATGAGGTCTGCTTAGGTAAATAATTACTTACTTTTACTTAATTCTAGCAAGTTGTTTTAAATTATATTGTGTTCAATTATGTATAGATTAAATTGTCTGTCGTAAGTCTTCCATTCTAATTCATTTCATGTAAATAACTTTGGCTGTAAACTTAACACATAAATCATTGTTCGAAGAATTTATGTTGGCAGCTCTTATCGTTTCTTAATATGCTGTTACCTAACAAGCAGATTTCACTGAACATAAAGATACCAGTATGAAGATAATGGGCCGTTGACCCTCACACCTGAATGCATTTAAAGCATTCGTTTCTCACGTTTAATTTTCACTACCATTGTTTCACGCAGCATCTATTTGTTTGTTTCTGCTGGTGACGTCGCGTGGTTATTCAACCTTTACCAGTACACCATATTATACGGAATGTTAATAGGCCCTCCGTTCGCAGCTGCATAATTATTGAATATCATTATGCAAAATTGTTTTACAATCATGATAAAATGTGGTATTTTCGTTAATGCTTATTTTACAAAGCTTTAGACTTTTTAAACGACGCTTGAAATGCGAGGGTTCTTATTTTTTTTACTAATATCATCATCATCATCATCAGCCTATCGCAGTTCACTACTGGCCATAGGCCTCTCCAGTTGCACGCCACTTAGATCGATCCTCGGCTTCTCGCATCCAGCTCCTCTCAGCCACCTTGCGCAAATCATCACTCCACCTGGCCTGAGGGCCATAAATATAATAAAAAATATGAGATAGAAACAAACAATTTACCTTTATTTACAAGTATTAATATTAGCTCAATTACATGCCATTTAATATTCATCGTTACGTTATTAAGTTTCCTCACTTAATTCGGAATGTAGGCCAATTAGTTTGCAAAGGCATATTTTCTTCGACGCCGTACGCTAATCGATGTACACTCGACAGCACATCAAGTTAAACAGTTGGACTGCGATAAAAGCTTTTATTACGTAGGGCATAAAGGCGGTCTCAAGGTCAACATGTATAGTCTGATGTGCCGCCGTGTGTACGTACCGTTCATTGCACATTGTGTAAGAATCACATAGTATAATTAGAATTAAGAAGTATTATTCCGAAGATAAATCATCCCTTTGATATTTGCCTCGATTGTGTAACAGCAACTGAACAGAGGTGATCGTCCTAAATAACAGCTGTTCATATTTCAGAACTCCTTGTTATATCTGCGTTTATAAATAGCGCTAATTCGTTGCACGTTACTCTATTTAAAGAGTTTCAGTTAAGCATCTAATGCTCGTAAAGTAACGCTCTATCGATTGTAATTCTATTTCGTGTAATAACTTTGACATTGATGCATTGGCTGTTAAATTATAATTATTTAATATGTCTGTTGGTTATGGACATGCATTACTATATTTTTTTATTTGCAGTAATCTTTTTATTCAACTTCTCAAGTCTAAGCTTTTCTTAAACAACTAAATGACATTCTCATGCTTATCATGTATTAACATATTGAATATATCACATATACGAGTAATATAATAATGACAGAAGAACTTCTTCATATGTATACTTTGGCTTGTAAAAGTAAAAGTGCAGCCGTGTTTTGGAATATAAAATCTGTATTATTTTAAAGAGTTCGAATTAAAAAAATGCATATAAAATTCCACGAATCTTATAAAAATGTCACGCCAATTAAAAAAATTGCTTAAAACGTGTCCGGAATTCCAGAGCTTTACTACACTTTGTTACCTATACCTTAACATTTACCGTGTTATTTCGTCGAAAGTCACCGTCATGTCTGATGCAGCCTTATCCACTCTTGTCGGCCTCTGGGTTACGAAATACAATCATTCAATAGACTGCTCCGTATTTCATCGTCATTCTTCTAAAGCCTATTCAGGCTTACGCTGCGCAACATCGGCTTACGGATGTCATCTCCACTCTTGTTTGTTCGGCAGTCTGAATCACATTGAAGTCTTCCTAAGCAAACTCGAAACCTTGTTTTTGGGTTACCTGGTCGAATATAGCATGGTATACATCACTGACATGGCCATAGTATAAGGATTTGTTTTTGTCATGTCAGTGTGCTTATTTACTCAGTAACTCTCAAGTACGTAACTTAAATATTGAGGGTGTGTTTTCGATTACATTTATTATTTTGTTATATAGGATAACAAAAATTTGTTAGATAAAGTTGTTAGTTGCATAAAGCAGGTAGTAAATATAAATTTACGAACCGTAAAAATTTGGAATAAATAAAATCAATTATATTAGTCTAAATTTACGTTTTAATTATTTTACTTGATTGGTTTTTTCACTTTAGGATTTTCTCGTTTTGTTTGTTTGTACTTTGTCTTGAATCTTCCATTCGTTTCGTACCCTAAATCCTTTTTGATTATATTGGGCACCTACGTATTTATGCGTACGCTTTTTCATATGTAAGAATCGCAATTGCGTAACGAGAGATTTTGGTACTTTCACTAAACTTAGCCAAACCTAATTTACGGACTCGTGTGTATTCAGCAGCACTTGTTAACATTACTGGAAAAGAGTCAAAGTTGCCGAGACACCCACGCCACCCTAGACTACAGTAGGGATATAAAAGTAAATGTCTGCCTAGGCCGACCCGATTTCAACTTATTATTGAACTGACCTTCTTACGTGACCTTTCCATTTCCTTCGTATTCGTTAACTCTGTTCATATTTTAGATTTCCGTTTATGGAACCGAACCAAAAGATGGGTCAATCTGGCCGTTTCATTGGTAGAATCCGATATAGGCACAGATGTAGAAATAACATTTATGTATGTTTGTAACATTTTGTTTTGTACGAATGGTCTTTACATTCCGCGTGACACAGCTGAAACACGTAGACCTCTCTAAAAGGAGGGTTATTCCATAATTGTCACGCTTGTTTAGGCGATTACGCCATATGTAGCAGTATGAAAAGTTGCTTCACGTTTTCTTCTGGCAGTGATCCTTGAAGGGGTGGTGCAATTCTATTGGCCCCACAACAGGTTATTGATTGATTGATGATTTGCTCAGGCCTTGTGGTGATATCTTCAGTACTTAATTTCTGATGCTTCATTAAACATTATGCGGTTGCTTATCTTTATCCAGCTAAGCAGTTAGTTGTTCTGACCTTTAGGCAAAAATCGTTAGTACCTGAAAATGTTGGAGTAAATCCGAGCCATGATATTGATCCGGAGCATCCATAGTTACGAGGCCGGCACAGCAGGCGTCACGCGAACTCTCGCTCAGTAGTATTTAGTACTGGTAATGTGCTTCTTGGCTTGGAGTGTCTGTGGTGTAGTTGTCATGCGAGTTTGTGCCACTGGACACAATGCCGTGTGAATAGCCGGCGTATTATTAACTGGCTATCATGCTACAAAAATGGAAGAGTACAGTAAGGTTTTTGCGATATTAGTTTTAAACTAAACTATTTAAAGCCTCATCAACTTTAACCCTGTAGTTTTTTGTTTCTCATCATTAACACCATGTGTAGATGATATTGCAGTTTAAACATTTTGATGCTTCTGACTCACGCAAAGATACCAAAAACATAAGGCTTTGTTAAATAAACTATATCAAAGATTAATGTGTTCTCTCTATGGCTATTTCAAGAATGCATTACAATTCTGTGTAAGTCTCATTTCCAAGAAGGTGCGTCTCGATACAGTTCTCGGCGGATATCCATTAAGCGAATGTTGTTGCAAACAAGTTCAAGGACCACCGTGTTTGTCACTGAAATATCTTCTTACTCTTACTGAGCCTGAAATATTGCAGTTATTCATATACAATACCCAGTACTTGTATCTCCTAAATACATACCCTCGTTTTGTTATTCATGCAACTTTTACTTAGTTTTAAAGATAATTTGAAAAGTTGTTTAAAAAGATAATGTTAAAAGTTGTTTAAAAAGATAATGTGAAAAGTTTCCTTCTTTCAGTGACTGGCTAGAGTTTAGCTTGCTATATTGCCTACCGATTTTTCGGGACAGTTAGTCCAATAATATTTTGAGTTTGTAGTTGCGGTCGTTCAAACATCTAGTGTTTATTAATTTATCTCGTATTTTCTACGATTTAGGCAACATTAGTTTGGCTGGAGGTTGCTGAACCCGACCAGAGGTCATCGTGTGCGTTATTTCTTTGTCTCGCGATAGGTGAATAACCAGAGCATCAGACGACGAATCTAGTTTACTGCAAATACTATTAGACTAACGTGTAGATGTTCGGCTGTCCCAAATGTCCTGAGCGATAAATAAGAAAGTAAACGCAGCAGACTTGCTAATAACACTGATGTTTTTAATTTTAGTTATTTTTACATTTACTTTCAGTCAGCTTATTCACATAGTGTTTACGAATGTTTTTTGCCGGTCAAACACTCGAGGAAGTACCTAGTTGGGATCATGTTTCAAAAATAAAATAACAGTCCTGTCCCTTTGAAATCCAATAGCACACGGTATTCAGCTACGTCGGTGTTGTCTCCGAACATTTTCCACGATGGAAATAACCTAATGAATGCATATTCATCTCCACTCCGCAACAAGTAAGCTACGCTCTACGGAACTCCAATTTTGTTATGCTTCAAATACAAACGTCAAGGGCGTAAGGTTGAGAATGGAATGCCACAGCGTTTTTCAGCGGAGCCAATATAAAACTGTCGTTCCGTAAAAATAGTCGCACCGTTTCCGCCTTCGGGAAACGGCGATCCTTTTGTTCTTTTCTGACTCAGCTGGTTTTTTTCTATACCTGCCTTTAAAATATTTTGTTGCACTATTTCATAGCCATAGATGCACGACCAAATATTAACAATACGAAGTCTGCAAGCATAAAATAAGAGTGATTGTCGATTTGGTCAGATTTTCCCACGTTTCGAATGCGATTACTTTTATTGAATGATTCAGTATTACTGCCGTTTAATATCAGTCTGATTCATCTATAAGCACCCGACACTCGGTAGCTAGTGAATCATTCTGTCCAATACTTTATAAATCATAAATTAGGAAAAGAAAAACAGTTTTTTGAAGTAATCAAAGACTGCAAATTAATTTCGTAGCCAGAGGGTAGTACCATTGTCTATTATATCCCGAGTGGCGCCTTTCTCCTTGACCTGCGGCGACATCCGAGACGAGCCATAATGCATTTGTCTTTAGTCTTTTTGTCTCCTCGAACAGTTTAGGGTTGTATTTTTGTCTTGTTCTAGTACTAAGGACTTTTAAGTGTGTGTTCACAATTTTACATAGGAGTTCCCGAATACAATGGCTGGAGTTATTTAAATGTAGAGCTCTTACGTTCATAATAAAGGTGCTATGTCGTTAAGATTGACAGCACTAGCGACTACTATACAATTGTTACAATTGGTCCAACGAAAAACTACGGTGAAACGGACCTTGCTTCAAAAACTTTCGTCAGATCTATCCGTATAACCAAACCTGTCAATTAAATACTTAATGTGGACAACAATCTTTGAGTATCGAAGTTCCGTCGTCCCAATATTACACACAACGTGGCTAACGTGTCTGAGTGAACACGTATAATTTTGTGTTTGATATTGTTGGTGACTGTTGGGTGGCTACTTGTCATTCCTTTATAACCTATTGTTATCAGAACTGCTGGTCCAGTAGGTAGAGCAACTTCCTTTACGAAATGATTCTTGGTGGGCTCTTCAAAGGTAAAGATGGATTTACAGTGAATATAGCGTTCGAACTTCGATATAGCTTTACTAAGTTGGTCTCGATCAATATGAATTGTATATTTCCACTCCTAATGCCTAAGCAATAGGGTTGAGGGCTATATATATAAAATAATAAAGTAAATCGCCGCAAAGCTTTAAATAAGTCACCGACTTTGACCTTTTAGTTGGTGCCAACTCCAAGCAAGAAATCACTGTAGTGTCGATCTTCAACCTTGTGCAGGGACTCAAAATTTATCTCTATTCTTTGGCAGTCCTTTAGCTTTCCTTTGGTATAGTTTTTGTTAAAAAGTATTTTTAACCAACTTCAAAAATAAAAGAGAAGGAGTTCTGTGTTCTTATATTTTTTTATCTGTCCAGTTCCAAATACGTGAACTGCATTATTGTGGATAGGTAGGCTTATAATGTTAACACTTCTCGTGTTTCGAATCGAATGTTTTGATTCATGGAATTGAAGGAATTGTGGTATGACCGCCCGCGGAAACACGTCGGCAATGGCACGCGTCAGGATTCGTAATCGTAACTCTATGTTTAACATTACCACCGGTGTGGTGATTCGACTCGGGGCATCCATATTCTTTGCCTCAATTAAATATTTATTTTAGAAGCTGTCCGCCTGACGCTTGACGTTATTAATATTATGACCTATTTATTTTATGTAGCTCGATCGATACCTCTATCCAAGTTTGGCCACAAGAAACACTTCTGAACACACTTTGGTGACATCAAATGTTTGACAGGTAGAAACAATTTGTGTGTAGAAATATTAATTGTGATTATTCCATTTTTCTTTACCATAAAAAAATAATCTTTACCACACATATATTCTGCTCTCGAGGTTTGAGTAGACTGAATGAACTACCTAGATATTCTAATTAAATAAAACTATTATCGATAGCTATAAGAACAGTATCGTTTATAATACCGTACTCCTGTTCGCATATCTATTAGCATAAATCTGTTATTCAAGGAAATCAGAATGCTTGATACGAAACTTGATTTTAATAGTTGTTCTTCCGGTTTTAATGTAAACATAATAGTATGTTTTTCTGTATATTCAATTTGGTTCTATAAAAATAAATAGTATAAATTCCTTCAAAGATTAGGGCAGCTGTGCTGACATAAAAACGACTAAATATACATATACTCGTATTTACACAGTGTTCGATATGATAGAATATCGATGAATAGTGTCTGTGTCATGTTCAGTTAATAGCATATCAGGATAATCCCTGGGGCACATTATGGAGTTGAAATAGCTGCGATATTGCAGCAATAAGGTATCTCATCACGAAATATCTAAAACAGCTTGACGTACTAAAATGAAATTCGGCATACAGGCAATAGGTCCGCTAAGAACGGATTTTGCAACAGGGCCGGAATTAAGATAAATGACATCCCTGCCAATTTTAAGCTCATAAAAATCACATATTTCATTCAGGATCTTAGAAATCTTTATAATTAGTAAACGTTCGCTGTCTAATTGAAAAAAAAAACTCGTGGCATATATGTAGTAGTATTTGTTATAACTCCTATAAATTTTTATAAATTTTTTGTGCGTAATTGGTTGATCTAAGAATAGATAGTAGTAGTAGTAGGCTTATTTCCCGACAAAAAATACAGAATCCCGTCCCGTCCCGTCCCGATAGTTAGAAATTCAAAATTCTACGCGTACGAAGTTGCGGTTTTATATGCAGACTGCTATACAAAGGCACGTACATCCTCAACACCTGTCCCTCTTGGGATTCGAACTGTGAATCGGTCAGGATTTTGCAGTCAGGTTCGCGAACCACTAGACCAGGCCCCCAATTCCGCTAATTTACAAATGGCTCAATAGAATTTATTGTATATTTTGACACATTTAATATGTTAGTAATGTCAAAATATACGGTTGCGATGCCATTGCGATTCCATAAAATTCTATTGAGCCATTTGTAAATTAGCAGAATTTGGGCCCAGGACGGTTATTAAAATTTAGATAGTCCAACGATTTCTGTGGCAGTTGATTTCGTTGTTCGAATATTTAAAAAGTGACTCGTCCAATTCGGTGGCATAGCGATTACCGTAATACGCTGTAATTTGTTTGACGAGAGACGACCTCCGACTGATCGCTATGATATCCGCTAAAAAACTGTAATTATTGTCCAAACGACAATGCTGTCCACGGAATACTTAGCATAATGGATATTCCTTTTTTTATTGTACAGTTGCTGTGTGATACCAAATGGCAGTTTAAATATTTGTGGCCCCCAAATTTACCTAACTTAATTCCTTATAATGTTATGTTCGGTACTAAGCCAGTTTGTGGTTTGTTAACGTAGATATAAATTAAACAAGTATAAATAGTTAAAAAAATTGTAACCCGACTACGAAAATGTGACGATTTCAATGTCATCCCGTATTTTGCTGTATTGTTTAAACCATAAACGTAGAATATAATAGACGGACAAAGCCTGCGAGATAGAAGAAAACCTCTTATGGAAATCTAGCATGATAGAAAAAGAAAACAAATCTTTTCGTTTTGTGACCTGTCTTATTTGACACACATTGACAAATCAAAACTGGTCACGCATTATCGGGGTGTCAGTCGATCTACTTGTATCCTATATCTATGGTTTAAACATTTTTTCACTCAGAATTTTCTCTTCTTTCATTTGATACCCGACCAGTGACAGGAAAACGTTCTTACCAAATGGGCACATAATCTTCACGAATGTTTTACGGATTTTACACAAAAGAAATACTAAAAATCGGTCGAGCCGTTTCGGAGGAACGGCTCGACAGTGTCACGAGAACTAGATATATTGTAGATACTGGATGTTACATTTTTCATTTTATTTAAAAAAATGTAAAATAAAAAAATCGGCCAAGTACGAGTCGGACTCGCTCACGAAGGGTTCCGTACCATTGACTAAGTAAACAACAGTAGGTACCTACATATTTAGTTAATGTAGTGCCTACCTGTTACCATTTATTGATATCGAGCAAAAATAGGCATAAAAGGGCATTTTTTGTATGGGAGCCCCCCTTAAATATTCATTTTATTTTAATTTTATTATTTATTATTAAAGTTAAATTATTAAAGATACAACTGAGTGTTTTGTGAATATTTAAAGTGCCTACCTGTTGCCATTATTAATATCGAGCAAAAAAGTTCACAAAAATCGTGTTTGGTGTATGGGAGCCCCCCTTAAATATTTATTTTATTTTGTTTTTAGTATTTGTTGTTATTGCGGTAACAGAAATACGTAATTTGTTAAAATTTCAACTGTCTAGCTATCGCGGCTCTTGAGATGCAGCCTGTTGACAGGCAGACGGACAGACGGACAGACAGCGAAGTCTTAGTAATAGGGTCCCGTTTTTACCCTTTGGGTACGGAACCCTAAAAATTATTACTCCAAATTGAAATGATACTACTAGACAATTGTACATTGTTTTCCATGTTTTATTATGTTACGTTTCCATTATTATCAACTGTATGAACAATTATGTCATTCTTTTTTCGGTCGGCTGAGCTGTTCACTTACGACCGATATTAATAATCTTTTTTTCCAGTAAGAGATTACTGAATATAGATTAATAATATATTATTAATAATAACCAGGATAGGCCTTATCCTGGTTTTGCTGCCGTTGTTTTTCCGAACAAATTAACAAAAATATCAAGGCAAGGAGTCTCTGGTAAGCCTATGTCTCTGTGAGGATAGGTTATTAATATTATGGGTCGTTACTCGTCAACTAGATCCCATTAAGCCATCTCACACTGAATTTATCTCGGCTATATCTTGACCTAACAGAACTGCTTAAAACTTAGCTCAATTGAGGCCGCATATTGTTTGTGGCATTTCACACGTAAGTGTCGTTTAGATCATGGCCAATGAGATGGTAATTCTGTGCTGTAACGCATGATTGCGAAACCAAACCAGTTTGTAGCACCCTACACGTTTCTCAACTGACATGTTTTTATTTTTATTTTTGACGAGTTATAGCAATCGTTTCGTGGATGCTGTATGATCTGAAATACTAACTAATCTCGACACAGACAAACAGAAGGACAACGAAGTGATCATATAGGAGCTTTTTTTCCTTTAGATGTACAGAACCCTAAAAATCGTGTAGAACATGAACATAATACACTGTATTCCATTTATTAATAGGTTAATTTTATTTTTATAAATTTTCCAACTTCGATATAGCTTTACTAAGTTGGTCTCGATCAATATGAATTGTATATTTCCACTCCTAATTCCTAAGCAATAGGGTTGAGGGGCTATATAAAATAATAAAGTAAATCGCCGCAAAGCTTTAAATAAGTCACCGACTTTGACCTTTTAGTTGGTGCCAACTCCAAGCAAGAAATCACTGTAGTGTCGATCTTCAACCTTGTGCAGGGACTCAAAATTTATCTCTATTCTTTGGTAGTCCTTTAGCTTTCCTTTGGTATAGTTTTTGTTAAAATATTTTAAATAATCCTCTGGTAAATCATGCCGGATTAGAGGGATTTTGCCAATGAGGTAATATAAAAAAATACTGCTAAAATCAATAAGTGTTTACTGGGTATCACGTTCCTTCGTGTTAATGGTTTAATGGCTCTACACTCGTTGGTTTTTAACCTTGTGACATACATGTGGGTCCGTGGGTTAGTGATCGCATTTTGGCTAATGGTTGAGTGTGAGAAGACGCGTTTACCGATGCCGCCCGTCTTGCTTTAGTTTCCTTCCACTTTCGACACTCAGAGACTCACTTACGAGAGGATGCGGTGGTGCTATTCTTTTAATGTAAAAAAACATTATCCCCCGGCCAAAAGTTTCGAAAAAATATTACCTACAAAAAGCAAGAAATGAACCACGAGTTTTTATCAGTCCAAGACATCGATATGGTCGGTTATATTATTTTTTCAGTTCGTATAATATAATAATAACACATCCATATGTTATACAAACATCAGAGCTAATAAATTAAATTAAATGTAAATATGTCCCCATCAAGCTTCGTGTGACTGCTCGACATGAATCATGAAGGCTCTTACTAAACTGATAAGGGTGGTTAAAAACCGTCGGTGACGTCATAACGACTGTCTGGACAGCCGCGCCCGAACGCAAGGTTAAAAATGTTCACATTTATTTAGTTTGTCGTAGTGTGACACAACTGTCACTCCCTTTAATTACGTAATGCTTATTAAATGCGTATAACACGCCGCGTTTTATATTTCGTCCTTAGCGTGTATAAATTAACTGAAGATCGTAGCTAAACGTTTCTATACCTACCCTTCAGTGCCACATTTTGTTATTACGCGTCCCATGCTTAGGGTTTCTCTTGACTATGGTTATGTTTGCAGGAAGATTTACAAAATTGGAAGCAATTACCTTAACCTTTAACTGGTGACCTGCCCGTCTCACAGACACCGCGATATATTTTTGTGATCTTTCTCCCCACCTGTACGTCGTTTCCCCCCGCGCGCCTTAGTACCTTCCGCGTTTAGCGTGTGCTTGGACTCAGTGACGCGCTCGCCCGCGCATCGACTCCCGTGTCGCCAGTGTGGAGCTCTCGCCGTCTCACAGACGTCAGGTCAGTACTAGTGTGATATTACCCATAGTATCTATTGATCGTTACCTCACAGTTAGTGTTCGCGATTTCATAGTGTCTGAAAAACGTCACGCCGGTAGTAACGTTTTTTTTTTTTATAGAATGTCGCACGATAACCATCCATGTTCTGCAAAAAAGAGGAGGATTCTGAGCCAGCAAGAAATATCTCAAGAGTTGTTTACAGAGACTGACGATGAGTTCAGTGATTTTGACAACGACATAGACGATCCTGACTTTGTTCTGAATAGTGAGCATGAGACAGAATCTGAGCAGTCTGGGGACGAAGAAATCAACACGACTGTCGAAAAAAGCTCTCTACAAGAGGAAGCGCATACGACGGAACAACAGGTAATAGGCGAGGATGCTGAGCAATATTTGGAAACAGCCGCAGATCATGACGGGAGCAACGAGCCAAACTTTTATTGGGGACGAAATCGATTTAAATGGTCATCACAACCGCCTTCTAGGTCGGCCAGAACACTACTGCATAATATTGTTCGTATGTCAGCCAAAACAGGACCGAAAACTTTCACAAGTTACGAAGAATTGTGGTCACTATTATTTTCTGATGAGATGATTTCTATGATTGTCACTAACACTAATCAAAAGCTTATAACTTATCGTGAAAAGTTCAAAGACCCATCAAGATCCGAACTGGTGCCTACGACGAATATTGAAATGAAAGCCTTCATAGGTCTGTTATTCTACACAGCTGTGTTCAAATCCAATCGAGAAAATGCTGATTATATTTTTGCAACTGATGGCACAGGTCGGGAGATGTTTCGATGCGTGATGTCACAGAAAAGATTCTTGGCGTTGAATTATTGTTTAAGATTTGACGACGCTCTCACTAGGCAACAAAGATTAAATGATAATAAGTTGGCGGCAATATCCGAATTATTTGAAGCTTTCGTGAAAAATTGTCAAACAAATTACACGCTTGGGACTCACGTCTGTATAGATGAAATGCTTGTTGGATTTAGGGGTAGGTGTGGCTTCATCATCTATATGCCATCAAAGCCTAATAAATACGGCTTGAAGTTTTTGCTCCTGGTAGACACTGCTACGTTTTACGTCCATAATATCTATATTTATCATGGTAAAGGATCAGACAGTATTGGGCTTTCAGACGAAGAAAAGAAATTCGGGATTCCAACTCAATCGGTTGTTCGTCTTACAAAGGGCATTGAAGGAACTAACCGCAATGTAACAGCAGATAATTGGTTTACTTCAATGGAACTGCTTAATGTTTTGCGCCTAAGGGGTCTAACTTATTTAGGGACTATGAAGAAAAATAAAAAGGAGATTCCTCCTGAGTTTCAACCTAACAGACCAAGAGAAGTTGGAAGTTCCTTATATGGGTTTACCAAAGATTGCACCATTGTTTCATATGTTCCCAAAACTAACAAATCAGTTATACTTCTTTCCTCAATGCATCACAAGAAGGAAACTGACATTGAAACTGGAAAGCCAGCTATGATTATAGATTATAATAAAACTAAAGGGGGGGTAGATGAGGTAGACAAAAAGTGCTCCAACTATTCAACTTCTCGACGCACACGCCGCTGGCCTATGGCTATATTTTATCGCTTAGTTGATATTTCAGGAATAAATTGTTACGTCCTATATAAAGATTGTGACAATACTGAGAAGAAATCTAGGGGCCAGTTTTTGTTGTCTTTAGGTAGATCTTTAGCCTTAAGTTGAAACTCAGGGTTTATAATGACAGACTTCCTCGCGAGTTGCGCTCGACTATACAAAGAGTTATTGGTGTTAGTGAATTACCACCTCGACCAACAAGTTCTATAGGCCAAAATCATACGGGAGCTAAAAGAACTTGTGCCATATGTCCTAGTCGTCTAAAAAGACGTACTAGATTCTCATGTACATACTGTGATAAACCTATGTGCCTAAATTGTTGTAAGCAAATATGTGAAGACTGTGTACGTAGCCATTCCTACTAGCTTCTATTTTGACTGTTGCAGTTTTTTTATTCTTGTATTTAAGAGTAATTTAAATAATTACGTTTTGTTGATATATGTCTTAAAAGACAAAAAAATATGTTGAAGAAGTTTTTTAAGTTAATTATAGGGTGCTAAAGGGCCCATTTTAGGATTGTTCCTATGATAATGAAAAACTGACATACATGAATAAAGACTGATTTGTACCACGTAGTATGCTGTTTTTTTAACCCACGTTTAATTTATTATGTATAAAAATATGTATTTTGTGCTTTATTTAACCTAACATTTCTTATTTCCTAACCATTTTTTTAGTATTATCCAGTTTTAGTTTACGTTTTTTAGACGTCACGTCACTAGATACGTCCCACAGATACCAGGTCACCAGTCAAAGGTTAACCCCATAACTCTTAGGTTGACAGTGTGCTACCGGCCTATGGTAAGGGGCCACCGACCCGACCGAGTACTGCTAGAAGGAGACGGGAAGCAGCGTCTTCTTCGCACCATTGTAATTGGCCAAACTGCAATCGTTTCGTTTATCCGTAAAGCGTTGAAAGAAGTTTTATTTTTGCGAGTAGGCTCCAGGAAGCGCGTTTTTTGTGCGTTTACACACCCCGATATTTGAATCTACCACTGCTTCGGGACTGAGTTAGTGCTGATAAAATGCAGCCCAAGAAAGTTGCCAAGCCCAAAAATCCCTGTTTGTTAGCCTATTTTTAAATAATTATGTTTACAAATTTGCCAGTGCGAACGACACACGCCATACGTTTCTATCATTGATAGTAGCTAGACTAACCAAGCAGATATTACTGTAATTCTTAAACAGAAATACTCAGAAGTACTGTAGTCTACCTACACATCGAATGTTACCTGAATGAACAACTTGCCTCTCTATATTTTTCATAATAGCCGAACAATTGTTATAAATCCGATTTGGACGATTCTGAAAAATCTATAGTCTGTTATTTTAACTCTCAACATTGCAACACTTGGAATATGAATGGTCATAACTGATGTCATACCGCTTATCTATTCTAATTTTACTTATAACCTTTTATTAAAGAAAAATGCATCAAACATGACCGACTAACGAACGATAAACGACTAAAAAATACTAGGCAATAGAGATAAGCGTTCTTCAAATAAGCTGTTAAGCCCTATTCATCATCTTCAGACCTTTTATGACGTCGACAAGAGCACTGAAACGGTGCTGAGATGTGACTGCGTCTCGAAATGGGTCATGACCTAACATTGATCTACATTCGAGAGGCATTGCGTCTTGAAGCTTTATGCACAGCCTAAAAATTGAGTGGGAATCCTATGATTGATTTAAAAAAACGTTATTATATGCTGAGCTGACGTCACTTCTCGCTACAATATTTCCAATAGTTTATTTCGGGACCAATTGCTGGCCCAAACCTCACTTATGTTGAATGCGTAATGAAATATTGGGACTTTTTACGCTTAGACGTGATATATTTGTATTCTGACATGGTATCTTATTCTTTTATATGGTTTCCTTTGCCCTTTTATGTTCAGAGACTTTAACAATGTATATTATTAACTAGCTTTTGCCAACGACTTCGTCCACGTGAAGTCTTGAATTGGGTTCAAAGTGAAATAAATAATATGTGCTTAAAAATGATTTGTAAGCAATGGGCAGGGCTCTCTATCTGTCACGTGACTTCAATATAAAATACAACTGTAGTGCCGTGTTCTTGCGGAAACTACACGGAATTTTTGGATAAGTTATAATCTAAGCAACGTTATTGGAATGTTTTAATAAAATGTGTTCTCTAGTTTTTTCGTGAAAGAATAACAAACATCTATTAATCCTCACAAACTTTATAATAATAGGGGTTAAAGTATGAAATTGCCGATTATTTTCCCACTTTTTATTTTGTTTATAGCTCTTAAGTATAGTCATATTATTGCGTAATTCTTTTTGTATTGTATCGAAAACTAAATACAGTAACTTTTGATTGAAAAAAAAAATGCAATACTAGTGCCTATTACTTCAAAGGCAGTCGTTGAAAAGACCCCTTACAATGTGTCAGCTGACCTTCTTGCTTCAATTAAGTATAATTATTTGTATTATATACTTTGATTTTCACAAATTTAAATACTATAATGCGTAGCTTTATAACCATCTAACTTTACTTTCACCTTTAATTGCATCGAAAACGGTTCAGGCGTTTTTAAAAAAACTAAAGAATTGTTAGTATGAAAAAATGACTTTTTTCGATTTCGTTCATACAAAACGGCAATTTCATACTTTAACCCCTAATATTACTTAGTAGGACTATTTACTGGGCAGTGGCAAAGTATTTTGAGCTTTATTCACTTGTCCTTGATACAAGTATCCATAATGAATAAAAAGTATAACCTAGTTGTAACACTTAATTTTCTTTCGTTCAGGATCAGGAGCATCTGAAGCCACCGATAGCGGGCGGGCTCGCGAACGCGGAGCTGTACTGCCTCGCGCTAGCGAACATGTACTCGGACCCGAACTACCACAGTCTGAACCACTGGAACATCCTGCAGACGCTCGCCAGGAAGGGCGTCCACGTGCCGGACCCGCCGGACATCGCGCTCACGGAGACAGTGCTCATACAGACCAACCCGCTGCGACTGGTGAGTGCTTTACCATCTCTATGGGATGTACCTGGGTGGTAACCTTGAGTTAATCTTACCCATTAAAACAAGTCTCTGTAAATATCAATGGTGACAAAGCATGACGTTTCGATTTATGCCAAATTGCCCCCATTTCAAGTCACACTGAAGCCGTGCTCACACAGACCAACCCGCTGCAACTGGTGAGTGCTCTACCATCTCTATGGGATGTAACTTGGTGGTAACCTCGAGTTAGGCTGAACCACTGAAATAAGTCACTGTAAATATCAATGATGACAGAGCATGACCCGTCCATAAAAGCCAAGTTAGCCTCAAATCAAGTATCACTGAAACATTGCTCGCACAGACCTACCCGCTGTGACTGGTGAGTCCTCTACCATCTCTATGGGATGTAGCTTGGTGGTAACCTCGAGTTAGGCTGAACCACTGAAACAAGTCTCTGTAAATTATCAATTCATGCCAAAATGCCCCAATTCAAGTCTTACTCAAAACCGTGCTCATACAGACCAACCAACCACCAGCTGCGACTGGTGAGTCTACCAGGTCAACCAGTTATGACAAAATTTCATGGTATGTTATACATAAAGTGGAACTATTTTTATTTTTTTATTTTTTTTATTAGGTCCACTTACAATTTATGCATTACAATTTCTAAATATAGCTGAATACATAATTTGATTACAAGTAGACTCCACATGCATTTACAGTAAATAAGCTGAGTAAGCTTTAAAATCACATTTCCAGCTACATAATACTTAAAACTACTTTGCGTATCTTAAAAACTGACTATAATGGTTAAGGATTTGAACTATGAACTTATTACCTTTTCAACAACGAAAGAGATGCACTGTGGTGAGGCGTGTAATAAGCTACCTACACCATGTAGCGGGGCCTTGATCACAAGTAATCCAAACCATAAATATGTTGTAAAGCAGATAGAAGAATATAGGTAGTAGCGAAATATTAGGATACGGGACAAGCCTAATAAAAAAATAATAATTCCAAAACAAAACACTATTAATTAGGTATAAGTTATGAAAGCCCACCAATCTGTGGAACGTTCTTGAATCGCCTTAATTCTTTATCTCGTTTGTTCGACATTACACCTTTACTTTCTTTTTGTTTAGTTTTTGATATAACTTCATATGTTCTTCAAGTGCTAATCTAACGATATTCTAATCAATTTCAGAGTGCGCACATGGCGGTGGTAGAAGCTTTAATGGTCCTATACGCGCGGGAGGTTGTTACGCTAGACAGGGTATCGGCGGCGGCGCAGCGTTTCGGCACAAGCCAGCCGCCTCCCAGCGCCTCTTCCATACCCCACGAGGACGGCATCCTGTGCTGGATCAACGCGGCCTGCTCGGCGCTCAACAAGGCCGAGGTAAATGTCTATGTACTGTAGAGACTAAGCATCTAGACCTTGAGTATGGTCTAAGGAACTGATGTGACGCAAGGGGAATATAGCGGTTACATAACGACCAATGGACGCCTCATATATTTTCTTTGAAACTACGAGATTATGGAGTAGCGGCAAGTAGTATTCGAAGGTTCGGCATTGTTGTTACTGTCACGCTTAAAGACAGTGAAGGAAATTCAGCGGTTAGATAACGACCAATAGATGCCTTATATATTTTCATTATAGCTAGCATAGTATCTGGAGTAACCGACCCCAAATAATGGGATTAAGGTTAGGCTGAGATAGATAAAGTATTTGGAGTAGTATTCGAATTATAGCGTTATCGTTTCTGTCACGCTTGAAGCTTATTCAAGCTTAGACCATTAGGTCTTATAAGCGCGGGAGGTGGTCACTCTGGACAGGGTATCGACGGCTGCGCAGCGTTTCGGCACAAGCCAGCGACCAATGGATGCCCCATATATTCTCATTATAGCTAGTATACAGCTATACAGTATACAACCCAGATAATCATTACTACTGAAGTAGTGCTATATCAAATTCCCTTCAATATTTATTGACATCATTATAATGTTTCGTTCAAAGAGGTTCAATTACGAGTAATCTGTTTCGTATGTCATCTTTGTTGACAAAAACCACCGTCTATTCATATGACAGATGATATAAAACAGGTTTATTGTAGTCATAGATTTAATATACTACTGTTAGATTGGCAATGAAAAGAGACAGAATATAATGCAGCTATATGATAGAACGAGATAGATCACAGGGCCGTTCACGTACACGCTAGGAACCCGTAGTGTTTTTCTGAGTTCTGACGTCTGTCACGCGCAACACAATATTCCCTTTAGTTTTACTAGTTTCATTTTTATTATTGTAAAAAAGTGTCGAGTTGATGTATTTCCATTATGGTTACATGTTCAGTACCTGGAAGTAACTCATCTAAAAAAGGGAACCAACATAATTGTACATTTCACACGTCAACACACAATCGCGATAATCAGCAGCAAAATGCAATGTTTCAGAGCTTTGACTAAAGTTTTGTATACTAATTGATAGGGCATTTCATCAGAACAAGGATTTAAATTCATATGAATTCAATTAAAAATAATATCAAATACGTGAATTTCAGCAATTACTAACGTCACTTTTGTATTTTAGTGATTGACGTTGTCGATGATATGTTATCGACATTTCATTAGCTGACATATTTCACATTGTAAACCGCATACAGCCTAAATTGTTGAAATACGTTAGAAATGGTTGAAATTGCCTAATAGAAAAGAATGTTCGCCCAATAAATATTCGAGCATTTGCAGTTTACATTTGGACCCTAAGTGTTTTTAACACAGAGGCGTTCAGGCTGTAAAATTACGCTCTGGATCAATCTCCATATTGTTCAAGCCCCCATCAATCCCCATTACTTAAACATTAAATATATGTATATTTAGTGTACGTTTGTAATGTGTAATTGAAAAATAAATATCAGTTTTATTTTAACTTTGGCGATCGCGATCGCAAAATGAGGCAAAATTGTTAAATACTGGCAAGTAAAGCCTACGATATTTTTTACAATAAATTGATTTTGTTCGGCGATAAGTAATTATAAAATAAAAAACATGTCTCGGTATTTACTTGCAGTTTTTTGGCGTTCTTTTAATAATACTAAAAAATAAGTCACCTGCGTCAACGTAAACTGTGTCGATGGAATCGATATCGAAAGCAAGCAGACAATGCAGTACCTGCACTATTTATCTCACGCACATGCTCACTTTATGCACACTAGCGTAACCTAGTTTTGGTCTCGTTTCCAGGATTCAATTGCCAATCTATCATCTATATTAAATCTATGATTGTAGTTAACCTCCTTGAAATGAGTGTCAGTGTTTGCCTTCACTGTGCTAATGTGCTCAAGCCCTACCGTAAAGTGCAAGGACGCCTTCTTGTATTGCGTTTTGTTTACGTCGTCCATTATTTGTTGTTTATTATGCGTGCATAAATTACTTCGTCAGCTCGAATGAAAACGCCACATCAAAAATTGTCATGGGCTCAACTATTGATAAATAATAACAATCCCATACAAAATTATATTTCAAAATGACCGCGATTCATTCAACGTATTTATTGTCATGTTTCATACCTACCATTTAATGATAGAGGCCTTTGCCCTGCAGTGGGATGATTATAGGCCGTTACTACTCGTATACCATCCATAATAAAAATTCAACCTTAAACAGAAAACTTAAAACATAAGTTTGAATGCAGTAGCATTAAATTAGTAAAATTATGCAATCATCGAAATTCTATTGGCGCTCATTTGGTGAAGGTGTTTTCGTCTGCTGATTGTTTCTCTAGGTTTTTTGTATTATATCTATATTATCCCAACAGGTGGACCGACGACCTAGCGGGAAGCCGCTTGATGCGAGTTACGCGGGATCTGTCGTTGTGGAGATCCTTAGGGGTGGCCTATGTCCAGCAGTAGGTGTCGTTTGGCTTAGATGATGAAGATCAATGATTCAATTAGAAGAACAATTGGGTAGCGAATGGCTCTTAATTCAGACCCTATTTTAGGCGGTTTAAATGTCATATTGATCATGGTTTTTAAATCATAAGGATTTATAAAGATACAGAAATGTTTGTCAGAATCAATTTTATAACCCGGTCAAATTATGTCGACACTTAATATTTATGTTTTGTTGTCAAGTGCACCCTTATTTCAAATTGGTGCACTTCTACCTCCTAGTGGTCCCACCCTGAGCAACGGCATCTTTGGTTTTCTAACCAATATTATGGTGACGCCTAACAGATCCCTCTGAGGTGGTAGGCTTCGTAAGAGGCCGCCAAAACAGTTTTTCTGTGTTCCGCTGGTGTGTGGGAGAACCAGTACCTCTGGATAAGCTCGCTCCATCTTAGGCTTCTTCTTAACCGTATAGTTAAGTATGTAGTCAAGAGCAAGCCCAAACTTTAATTTCGAACACTTTTTGACGCTGATAATGTATGTCGTTTTTTATAATAACATCTCTGGTTCCAGGAGAACACATCACAGCACGTGCCGATGGTGAACAACCTTCAGGACCTCTGCGACGGCACAGCGCTAGCGGCCCTCATCTCCTTCTACTGTCCCGAAGCGTTGCCTCGGTCCGCCGTGCGTGTGGGACGTATGGCCTCCATCCAGGACTGTCTCCACAACCTGATGCTTGTCTATGATTTCTGCCAAACCAGTTTACCTCACAACGTGTTTCATATGATGCCGGAGGACGTCACTTATATGAGAGGGTAAGTAGGGGAGACCGGGGATAGTTGGCTATGGTAGTAGGATGACTAACTGTCAATTATTTTACATTTTTAAGAGTAATAACGTGATTAAATTTGGAACGGAAAACTGTATATCTCCCATCACAGTTAACACTGAGCGTAATTTAATGACACACCACCTTCAGGTGGTTTAAGCTTTGGTAAGTTAGTTTACCTTCCACTGTAGAAAACTAGCCCCGGTATCCCCTAGTATTTAGTTAGACAATTTTATTCTGCAACACAGGAAGCCTTTTATACAAGATTTCGATGATAATCATCATTGTTGTGTCTCTTATGTACTAAGAGAAACCTGCTTATCAGACTTATAAAGCGTTTACTTTGGCTACATGTATTCGGTTTACGTAATATAATTTGTAGATATCTGAGTCAGAGCTCTTTAATGAAGTTGTTTAAACATCCAAACATATGCCAGTCGAATTAATGTGCTCGAACTAAATACCGAGTCGCATGCGTGCAAAGTCACTTGTTCTTACTAAACTAATAAATTTTACCGACCACCAATAATATAGAGCACAGATATGCGGAATGCGTGTTAGGCGCGCTAATTACGGCGCTGACATACTTTAAATATCCCCTACAAAGTCGTTTTACTACTCGCATGTCTGCGCTTGCGAGTATACTAGTGTGAAACTTAGAATATAACTTACTAGATTTACGCCCTTGGCTCTGCCCGCGTGAACTACACGTCAAATCGCGCTTCTGGAAACCTGTGCCCATCAGTGGTATACTAAATAGCCTATTAGATGAAAGCGTAACAGGCAAACAAATAGACTATTTTTTACGTTAATTTAAAATGTTTTATATTTCTACGCCAATAAGAATGGCAGAATATGTTGAACTTTTATTTTTACGTTAATTTAAAATGTTTTATATTTCTACGCCAATAAGAATGGCAGAATATGTTGAACTTTTATTTTTTACGTTAATTTAAAATGTTTTATATTTCTACGCCAATAAGAATGGCAGAATATGTTGAACTTTTAGCTTTAAGATCCGAATGTAAATACATACCATATTTTATGAAATAAATAATTTATCACTATCATTATCATTATCACACTATCGATTCAGCTGTCATTGTACCGTGGGTCTAGCACAAAGAACTATCGACTTCGAATCGTTTGCGTATCGAAAGCAAACGACACAAAGTTCGTGCTTTGTTTTGTAGTTCTCGTTTAGACCGCGCAAGCGCTGTTTAGTTTTCATACTAAATATTTCGATGGCGATACGAACAACGCAAACGATTCGAATTCGATAGTTTTTCGTGCTAGACCCACTGATAGTCGTCTCTGCCCACGGACTGATAGCTAAGAGCCTAGATAAACACCTCAAGGGGCTCACGTTAGGCGCTTGGGTCAAGAGTAGGATACAGAAGGCAGTACTCTTGGACACGGTCCGCATTGTGAGGAGGTTCCTGTCTCTGGGGCCTTAACCATCGGTAGCTAGGACCCTGATCTCGATGCCGTTTGGGAACTATTTTTTATATTTTTAAATGTGTTTATTTTTTTATAAAGATATTTAAACCTGTAATTTATATGTTGAATAGTGAAATAAAGGTGATTAAAATGATAGGAACGTGTGGCTTTAAATTGTCCCAGCTCGCACTGGCATATATCTTATGTAAACATATTTATTTAAAAAGAGGCTGACAATAGTGACCGAGTTTCTTGCGCTGCTTCTTCTCGGCACTAGACCACATTTGTCCCGAAGCAGTGGTAGGTTTAAATATTGGGACGTGTAAAAGCGCCTCCAGGGGCTTATTTGCAGAAATAAAACTGATTTTACTGATTTATGTATCATCATCATCAGTAGCCTGTATTAATCCATCGCTGTACAGGCCCCTTTTCAAAGAGGATTTTGGCGAGATCACCTCGCTTTACGGGCGGGTTGGCGATCCCAATTTGGCCAATAAAGTAAAGTAAAGTATAAAGAGATGCCGCTGCCCGTCTTCTGCTCGTAGTTCTCTTTTAGTACCATACGTACCCATAGGAAGGGGAAGGGTGACAATAAGCTGTTTAAAAATAAGTTATACAGCGAAGAACGAAGAGTGAAGACTCATGTCCTATTTAAGGAATTACCACCTAATATATATTTTTTTATTTCAGGTCAATGAGACAAAATTTAGTAGCTATGCTAGCGGACCTCTTCAACATGCTAGAAGTTCATCCTGTCAAATCTGTCAAGTACCCAGGCACTGGTGAGTACCAGAACACCTCCAAACATTATCTACCCTCGTATTGCATGCTACTTAGACCTCTAATGGGAGTATGTGGTCATAATATCAAAGATTCTATGCCTACTAATTTTAAATTATGCAAAAAGAGGCTTTATTAATCGAATAAATGCAAAATTATGTAGGCAAGATGGGATTTTGGATTATGAAGTAATTAAACTTTGATTTTATTTGCAATTATTGTATTATTTCTATATAAATATGATGTACAATGTAAAATACACTTTTTTTCATTATTATCAACGAGGTAAGTTGCAGTAAGAATTTAAGAAAAAATAATAATTATTTATATAAAAATTGCTAAGCAAAAAATATTTCTTCCAAATTGTCACCCTGTCTTGCTTTGTACGGAGTCGTACTTATTTGTGGCTGATATGTATTGGCGCATGAAATTAACGTTTTATTTTAAAATAACACGCGTCTGAAAATTTATACTGTCTATAGGTTTTGCGCAATATCATTTTGATATAAGGAGTAAAGGTTAGTAGGTACACACCATTAACGGTAAGTCAAGGCAGGGTGACGTGTCACCTAATTAGCTACTTAATTTATATTACCAGATTTAATCAAGACAATATCCTACATGTCTTATGTTACTGTGATCTTATCGTACGCATATAAGTTAATATGTTTATGCCGTACGTTTTATCTGTGGGGTAACGCACACGGGTATACGTACACGGGTATACGTACACACATGTACGTGTAGCGTGATGTGCGGGTGCAGCTTACGAGCGGGTACGTGTGGGTTGTGCACACGCATATGTGAAAGTTGAGTGTATGGGCTTGTATGTGATTGTGTGCGTTATACGGGTTGGCTTACGTTGTGTAGTTCATTGAAAAGAATCAAGATTTTTATTCAATATCATCTGTAACGAATTGGTTATGTCAAGCCATTGTCGTTATCATATTGCAGTATTTTCCATATCCCGCTCAGATAGGTCATTAAACTTTAGATTTAAGCCATTGTTTTTTTTTCAACGAAATATTAATTTAGTTTCGTTGACTGAAGTTTCATTGTTACCGATACATTAATATTCATACGTTCCAATAAAAAAAATATCTAAGAAAAAGCTAAGAATTAGTTACTAGAGTTCTTCCGTGATCATGGCGCTTGCAACAGTGCCGAAATTTCGGAAATTCATAAAACTAAGGTACACGGTATACACTCCGTATCAATTAACTCTAGTGATTTTTTTTAAATTTAGATACAATTTTTTTTAGGACTTTAAATAGTCAAAAGCTTAGAATAAAAATATTTCAGTTTTACAACAACTAACTAATACAGAAATGAAAATTAAAACTAAGTCATGTCTTAGCAACAAATACGCTTTCAACAAAAAACTTTGCAACGATAGACCTTAGTAAATTTCGTTATGATAGTATCCTAGTTTATCGTTACGAATACACGAAAAGGTACCTCGCTCAACGTAAGCCAACCCTATTATCCTGGCGTGTGTGACGCGCGCGTGTATGTGCGCGCGCCCGCTGAGTGGGTCGTGGGTCCGCAGCGTGCGCGGGCAGCAACGCGCACGGCGTGCGGCACAAGCGCGGGCTGCCGCCGCCGCCGCCCGCGCCCATACCCGACCTGCGGGCCGACGAGCCGGCGTCGCCGCAGCCGTACCACGCCAAGCCGTTCACAGGTATCTGTTATCGTGTGTGTGTGTTCGTGTCGTTGTCTGTTCACGCGGAGGGAGGCACTAGATGATAGGCTACATGAATCACATTTGACGCAATAAATAAAAAAATTGTGTAGTGTTTCACATAAGAAATAATGTGTGTATGGGTTCGTGTCGTTGCCTGTTCACGCGGAGGGACGCACTAGACAATAGGCTACTTGACTCACATTTGACGCAATAAATAAAAAGTTAATGTAGTGTTTTACATAAGAAAAACAAAAATGCAAGATAGCTACATATTTTTCAATTTAAAAATTGTCTTTAAAATTTTGCTCTTGAAGTCTGAAAACGCTGTCGGTCATGCTATGACGTCATAGGACTCTAAGGAAACTCCATGGCAGATCTAACGAGTAAATTTCGCGATGTTGCCTATACTTTGACACTGATATTTTTGGAATAAATTTACTTTAAAAAAGTGCAGTGATTGAAGTTTAATATTTGTTATAATAACCCCTAATTCGGGTTTGATTCGATAATATAGATGTTACATTCGAAAATCCAGATAATACAAATCAGAATGTTGGTTATGTCAAAAGTTTGTTTTGACCCGTATGTCATCACAGAACAGACACAATCTATAGACCAATATGGCCGACAGCGATTTAGTCGGTTTACGAAATTTTGACTTTTAAAACATAGTTTTGCAATTTTCTAGCTACCTACAAAAATTTTTTTTTCGTCTAATCAGACAATAATTATTAATTTAAGAACTAATTCAAAAAAGAGTAAAGTAGCCTATTGTCGGGTTTTCGGAACTTACGGAAACCTATCTATACCCATCGATATATGTATAGTAAGAACTAGATACACAGTCCGATAAAAAATTACACCTAAAACCGTCCTCGATTGAATGATTGCAATGATTTTATGTCAGTGTCAACTTTGTAACCCGGCTAAAGTATGTGGACATGCAATAGTATGGATATTTATGCCATGTTTAGTGCACCCTTATTTCATACGGGTCTACTTTTAGTTGGTCCACTATTTTGACGCTGATCGTGTATCTAGGTTTTGATATTACATCGATGCCTATACCCATCTAAATCGTTATGTAACACGAAATATGATTAACTTAAAAGCAACCTAAGACTTTTTCATGCGCTCATACTTTATGAAGTGATAAAAAAGTAATCGCGCAGTTTATTGTCACCAGTAAGACTAGGGTAGATCTCCCGTCGATTAAACTTGGACCTTAAAAACATACATTAAATATGTCAAGGTTATGCAATACAAAGGTTGCTGAAGAACATTGCTAGATGAAATTTGAACTAGGAAATCAGCAGATAGACGTTACCTCGATAGCTGACTTAATTAATTCCGCACCTTCCCACATCACTGACTAATATTAAGATTTTTTTTATTTAGTTCAATGTTTATAAATATATAGACATTCCCACGTACCTCAGAAAATCCGACTTTGTCATACTTATTGTAGAAAAATGGTCGAAAGATACACTCCTGAATAAATTAGCGAAGTTAACCAAACCCCTATGTATTTTAGCCCATGGCAGACATACCTTGGTCGTACTGAAGTTGTCTACAGTTGTTCAAACATGTTAACAGGATTATAATTTGCCTACCTACCTCTGCTTTGATAGACAACGATTGTAGTCGTCCTGTGTGTGTGTGTGTGTTTTTCTCGTTGTGTGCGCTGCGAAAACTTGCATCGCCAATTATTTTGTTAATTTTCCACATGTTTTTTTTTGTTTGTATCTGTACCTTGTACTCCCAAAATTATTTTCTGTGTTTTATCTTCCAAATGTGAATATTTCAAATGTTAGTTTCTTTACTTAACCCAGCTTCAATGTATAATGCTTCGCCTTCTGTCAACCGGTTTTTAGTTCTAATTCTTTTTAAATACTCAATCTAACCTAACGCTTTCGCATGCGATTTTCAGGCTCTCGCTTCTATAATTAAGCACACTAAACATAGATAACAAGGAGTCATTGGCGTTATGTCCTCAGGGCTCCCAAAGTATTGCCATGTAGAAACATGAAGCACTTAAAATATTTCATGTATTATCGTATCATTAATTATAGATTTTTTTTAATGCAACACACCAATTAGTAGTGTTTTATTTTGTAGTCAAATGTTTTAGAACAATTTTATGTAAGGGGGCGTCCATAAATTACGTGAGGTGTTTTTTTGAATTTTCTGTCCCTCCCTCCCCCCTGGTGAGATGTCGTGAGATTTTATTCAACCCCCTCCCCATCCCCCAATCTCACGTGATATTTTTCAAAATGTGGAATTCTTACGTAAACGCGTTGGATTAAATTGTTACTGTAAAAAGAAAAAAAAGTTGTTTCGTGCTTTTATTTAAGACTAGTTAAGACTAGTAAATAAAAATGTAACAATAGAATACCTACTTAAATCGTAACTACTGTGATTAAAAAAAGAATATCTACTCTAATTCAGTCCATGGAGAATCATGCGCGGTCTCAAGAGAGACTATTGGATCTTAAGCATGTACAATCTGGATTAAGTGAACCAAAATAGCTTTTTTTTGTTTCAATCAGAAAAAAAAATTGCGTGTTATTTGCCGAGACCCCCCCTCTCTCCAATGTAAGATTAGATGAGATTTGACTCGACCCCCTCCCCCCCTTAAACATCTCACGTCATTTATGGACGCCCCCTAAGTGCATAATCGATGTTTGACCTATTTGTCTTATTTTGATGTTGTGTTTGTGTTATTTGTAACTACTATTTCACATCACACGCTCCATAGTAACATAAGGTATTCAGAAATGTGCCATTTACATTAAAAAACAAAATTAGGCCGCAATTTCAAATTATAGGCTGCTGACATTTTCATTTGCTGACTTTCCAAATGTTAACTTGAAGTTGGGAAGTAAAATACAAAGTATAATAAAAAAATCCTTTTTTTTTTGTAACGGAAATTCCAGCTAACGGGAATGTCTTGCCATTTTAAAATAGATCTTATTCATATATGAATACGATGTACAGTGCCTCGGTCGCCGTCTGCTCGCGGTGTCTACGGTCGCTCGGCGTGTTCTACGCCAGAGAGGAGAAGTTGCAGCCCCCAAAGAGACGAGTTCGTTGTCCATAGAGGCCGGCCCGTCACCACACTAGCAACGATATCTAGGCAGCACGATGATACAGGTATGTGTTGTAGTTCACATTGTGACCGCGTAAAGCTTAGCGTTCAGTAATCTCATAACAAAACAGTTAGCCTATTATTTAGATTTGCCTATTATTTAGATTTATTGCAAGTGGAATTTATTCTAAACCAACCTATTATTCATAAAATGAATCTAGCTGAATTGTAAAGATATAAAAATAACTACCCCCTATTCCTCAAAATACAATACAATCGGCTGCAGGCCGCCACCCATAACTGTTGTCTTTTTTGGCATGCACGGTATGTGTACGCTGGGTTGTAATACAAAAACCTAAGAAATTAAAGTATCTTATGAAAAATGTTCATCCAACCTGAGAATGAAAATAAAAGCCATAAGTAAATTAAACGGTAATTCCGTTCTGCTGTTTCGTAAGTTGAACTAGTAAAACATGCAAAAAGAACTTAGTTAAGTTCTCGCATTTAATACCTGTGTCTATAAAATTCACTATTCGAATTACATCCACTTGTTTTCTTACAAGTTTGGGGGGAGGGGGCTTCAATGGTCACATTGCTTAGAGCCTTAGAGCATCAATTAGTTTTAAACCAGTTGTTTCACCATATTTAATGCCTGAATATCATGTATGCCAACTGCTGCTGTTGTCTTTCTTTATTTTGCATTTCTTTATAGTGTATTGATCCCACGGGAACCGTACCTTCTCCCGGGATAATAAGTAGCCTATATGTTATTCCAGCCAATAAACTAACATCGTGCCAAATTTCATTTAGATCCGTTGAATCGTTTTAGCGTGAAACATCCATACATTATTACAAACTTTCGCGTTTATAATATTAATAGGATTGCTTTCAAATCAATGATTAGTTCCTTACGCTAGTGTAGCGTTCGGCAACCTTATTAATATGGCAGGCTAGGGCCATAAGGTGGCGAAATAAACTAATGGCGGGCAGCATTTGTGATATAAATCATATCCCATAGAAAAAAAAAGGAAAAAAATAATGTGATGTCTGAGATCCCAAATGCAGGCTATTTCTTGTATGTTAGTTGTCATATTTGTAGTTTCAATTTGTAGAATGGCACTCAAGTTGTCATCATGGTGCGTTCATGCATTTTTTTTGATATTTACAACTCATTTTGTAAAACATTTACGGGCCGGCGGTTTTCCGACCGCTGCCTTAGACCCGAGTTCATCAATACTTAAACAGCCGGTAAACATAGATTGACGATTAATTTGACACAATTCCTGTACAAAATATGTCTAATATATTTTAAACGCTGTATAAAACTTAAACGTCTGTTGGTGAACTCGGGTCTTAGTGTATTGTAACTCGTAACGTCATAGTTCCACCCAAACGTCCCCAGCATCAGTAACATCAGAGCCAGCGGTAGCGGCGGGTAGGCCTTCCGCCCGCGAGAATTCCGGCTCGTTCGCGGGCCGGCGTTCGCGGCGCGGGTCCGTCTCGGACGACTCGCAGCTGACGGTGGAGAACTTCGGAGGCTCGCAGGACCGACTCCACTTCGCCGGGCGGAACCCGGAGAAGGAGTTGGCCACGGTCGCCAATGTGAGGAAGATATCAGCGCCGGCCGGTATGTTCACCCGAATTGGTTCCTATTGTTTAGCCCAGCTCATAATTGATGTAAGTTTGAATATTGCATGTTGACCTTACAGCTGCTAACGGATTAGAATTTAGTAAAGTATCGGCGTATTATATAATCATACTACTGCAGGGCAAAGGCATCCATCATTGAATTCAAGTTACCACAGCAATTATATGTAATAATAACTTAGGGATTTACATTGTATCAATCAGAACATTTTGAAAACGCTCTAAAAGTTCCAAGTTTTAAGATTTGATTTCATTGTTTAAATATCGTATTGTACAATATTTATCGTAATATCGTATTATACTAGCAACAGTGACGGAATATTAGAAACAGTTCATATTTAAATTCAAAATACAGTAGCAGATATCTTAAAAAAGGAAATCTTTTCTGATGGTGGTAATTTTGTTTTTAACTAGATTTCTTAAAATTACTTAAGACATGTAAAAATACTGGAATTTAATTAGCTACGAGGGCGGGTCAATAAGTCCGTGACTTTTTGAATTTCTGACCTCTTTACTGAAAAAGCAACACTACTCCTGTCAACAGGTATCTGTCAGTTGATTCCTATAAAAATTTGAACTTGCTGCGTCAGTTAGTTTGTGTTTGACAGCTATTTTTATCAGACTACCCAGTAATTTAAGGAAAAAATGGAAAAAGGTGAATTTCGTGTGCTTATTAAGCATTATTTTTTGCGAAAAAAAACCATTACCGAGACCAAGGCTAAGCTTGATAAATACTATGGGGACTCTGCACCATCGATTTCAATGGTAAAAAAGTGGTTTACTGAATTTCGTTGTGGCCGTAAAAGCACTGAAGATGCCGAACGTCCTGGACGCCCAGTTGAGGTCTCTACACCCGAAACAATCGAAAAAATTCACGATATGGTGTTGGCCGACCGAAGATTGAAAGTGCAAGAGATTGTGGAAGCCGTAGGGATCTCGCATGGCTCAGTGGTTTCAATTTTAAAAGATCAATTGGGCATGAGAAAGCTTTCCGCAAGATGGGTGCCGCGTTTGCTCACAGTCGACCACAAACGCAATCGTGTAACAACTTCACAGGAAGGTTTGGCGTTGTTTAATCGCAATATGGAGGAGTTTTTGCGCCGTTTTGTAACCGTGGACGAAACATGGATCCATCACAACACACCAGAGACCAAACAACAGTCAAAACAGTGGGTTTCTAAGGGTGAATCGGCGCCAAAGAAGGCCAAGGTGGGTTTGTCAGCCAATAAAGTTATGGCGACTGTTTTTTGGGATGCACGTGGGATAATCCACATTGACTACCTTCAAAAGGGAAGAACAATCAATGGGGAATATTAGCCCAACTTATTGGACCGCTTCAATGACGATTTGAAAAAAAACCGACCTCATTTGGCCAAGAAAAAAGTTCTTTTCCACCAAGACAATGCAAGGGTGCACACATGTGCAGTTGCCATGGCAAAAATCCATGAATTGGGCTATGAATTGCTCCCTCATCCACCCTATTCTCCAGATTTGGCTCCGAGTGACTACTTTTTGTTCCTAAACCTGAAGAAATGGCTTGGTGGAAAAAGATTTGACTCCAATGATGAAGTCATCTCGCAAACAAAGGCCTATTTTGAGGACCTCGACAAATCATATTTTTTGGAAGGGATAAAAAAATTGGAGAAGCGTTGGACAAAGTGTATAGAGCTCAAGGGAGACTACGTTGAAAAATAAAATGATTTGTTTATTAAAAAATCTGTGTTTTATTCCAAAAGTCACGGACTTATTGACCCGCCCTCGTATTTACCTACATGAAATACTTTATAATTTTATGTCTTGTTTCAAGCTGTAAAGTTGTATCTCTTTTGAAGTAAAAAAGTAATTTAAGAATCAGCTCCCTTACAGAAGTAAGGGAGCTGATTTTAATTTAGTTTTTTAGCTACATAGAAGTGACGTCATAACTGCATATACTCATACAATCAATAGGTATATCGCTTTTTGTAATAATCCGATCGTGTAACATAGGTTTGTTAGTCCCATTACTTTGAATTAGTGTAAAGTAGTTCGTTACTTAGTCATATCATCCTTTCCAGGTCCGCTAGACTACAACCCGCCTCTCCGTTCGTCGCGGCAAGACATCCGCGGCTCCATACAATTCTTCCACGGCGACTTCCAGAACGGGTCCCAGGAAGACAAGCCTAAAATGGAGCGGCAACAATCCCAGCCGCAGACTGACAACGACCAGCCATACTTTCCCATAAGAAGACAGCTCAGCAGCGACACCATCAGTTTGAACCAACTAGGGTTCAGTTATAAAGGCGGTGGCGATGGGTTTTTCCTTAACGATCGAGATTCGACAGACGGGGACGGTACCAAGACAAGCTTCGCCGATCTCAACAGGATAAGGAGTAACGGCGATCAAGGTTTGTTCGTTTAATTTTAATTAGGAAGGTTTTAATAGACAATTCATGTTAAATAAGCCTTAAATAATTACCTAGTTTCTTTATTGTCTGTGATAAATTTGTCTGACATAAATTTGCTGACATGTTGTGACATGCTATGACTTGAAACTGACATCAAATGTCAGTGCAAATAACGAACAGACGATAGTTATTGTAATAATACGTTTAGATAAATAGAAAAACAATTTGTAGTAAAGCAAGCTAGGCAAACGGATATCTGATTTGTAGATTTCATATCGATATCAATGATGTTTATGTACGTCAGTCAATATGGTTTGCTTCAGAGGAACATTATTTCCTAAGTCAAACAGATTTCGCTACTTATCAAAATATACCACTGCTCATATACAACACCTTTTTTTACTAAAGAAACTACATTGAACTCTGTAACAAAGTAGAAATTGCCCATGTTTAACAGCAGATTGGATTTATGTGCATGCGCAACACACTGGGTGTTGCGTGTACAAGTTGAACGATACTCAGTTGTATTTGAGCAGTAGAAAATCAATAGGTGTTAAAATGAAGTATATCAATAAATGTTGTAATATAGGTTTTTATATTGATCATCTGCAGGTGTGGCAGTAATATGTGGATAACTCATCTATAAAAGCTCAGCAATAGTAGTACTTATAACTGTCATTTAGTAGTCATTACAAACTGACAATCACGCATGGATATGTCGACTTATCAGTGTCCTGTAATTTTCTATCTACACCGTATTTAAAGCTTCCAATCGTTCAATTTAATTCACTGCAGACATGTGATTTGTTTTCGCTTTTTATGTATGCGCTTTGTCAGCTTAGCGCCATGTTGTCTTTGGTAATGCATTCGACCACATATTCCCATTGTACTAAATTAAAAAATATGTTTTATCCATTACACATCTATACTGTAGGAATATTAAATTTCGCGAGGAGATCACAAGATTTTATTTTGTTTAGTTTGTAATGAGTTACATAAGTGTCATCTTGAACTGAGTTCTACTAAAAGATAGCAGAACCACCTCGATAATAGTATCAAGACTATCAAGTATAAATATTAAGTACTTACATTGTTGATGAAATTTATCGCTTCTAGTGATTAAATCGTGCAGTTTTAAATTTACTTTTTGTACCTTGTTCAATATGTGATATTATCTTTCTTTCTATCTATCTGTTCTTCTGTATAATGATTGATGCATACTTAGCGATTATAATGACTACCGTGGTACTCGTACATGACAAAAGCTACCAATACGTACAAAAAGTAGGTAAGAGGTACATCTATCATGATATCATGACCTAATTTCAATATCATCTGAACTACTCTAACTGCCGTACTCAAAGACGTCAATTAAAGTTAATCCTTCATTAAGTCTCATGCCATCCTTTTCTATTTCATTGACAAAGAAAGAGACAGAATGAAACTTAATTATAGATTAAATTTAATTGACGTCTCTGAGTGTGGCAGAAAGAGTCCGTCGCGATTTGCAATATTTTTTATTCAGTTCAGTGACGTCACGCGGTATATCTCCACGAACACCACGTTCCGAATTTAACCAAAGTCGCTTTTTACGTACTATCACTCGGTCAATATAAAGTGATACTGATTCGGAATGATTAGGAACGCAAAATTCGATTCAGATGCAATACGGAACTGATTGCAGGTGTTCAGTCGCAGCTGAGCACTGAGAGCGGGGGCGAGCGGCGAAAGACGTCGTTCTCCACGCCGCCGCCGAACACCACCACTTGGCAGCAGCAGTTCTTGCAGCAAGAACATCAGCCCAGTCAGTATTCTGTTTTGTATGACCTTGGTTCATTGAATCTAGTTGACCGAAGAAGTAGCGTCCGTATTTATAAACAAGTAAAAGTAATTACTTGGCTAAAAGTAATAACTCAAGTGATAAAACTGTATTCCTAAATCAAGTTATTACTAAAGGTTGGAACTATCAAAGGTAAGCATTCTCAGCCAAATAATATTACTATTTAATATGATGAGCCATTTCCTTCACTTATGCACTAGGTAGTAATAAGTTAAGATATGACTTTCTTAAGCAATAAGTAATTACTTCTTTATAAATACGGGTGTAAGACATTCGCTCTATAGGAACTTACAATTGTTTAGGATGCAACTGTAATCTTTCTTTGCTTAGGTTATTTATTATACATTATATTAGTATTTAAACTTGAAAAAAATTATCTCAGGAAGAAAACGCATCCCCCCCCCCCATTCGATCCGGGTGCAATGCTTTGTTCGTTAAAGCAAGCGCTCACTGTGCTAAGAGCATACTTGAAAAATTCACTCAGTGAAGTAATTGTCCCGGTATGGGAATGCGTTTTCGAATTCTGCCTGAGACAAAAAAAAAGGTTCAATAATGTTACATATTACGTGCGTGTGTCGCAAGTGTCAATTCTAACTACTATAAACAATTCGCAGATGGTGACGACCTATCCGACGACGGGCAGCCCGGCGGAGGGGGAGGTGCGATGGCGGCTCAGCTGAACAACATCCGGCTGAAGTTGGAAGAGAAACGGCGACGAATAGAACACGACAAGCGACGGATGGAACTAGCCGTGAACCGGCAGCGGCAGCAGCTGGGCCAGCAGGCCTTCCTGCAGGCCGTCACCAGGGTGAGTGGACTGCATGTGTACGACGATGACGTATGTGATTAAGGTGAGCTGTGATTGGCTATACTGTGTTGTGTTGATTTCGGATGATGATCGGATGGTAGGAACTGAAATAGGATTGGGATTTAGATCTAAATTTTAACCCCCTTATTCATAACGCAGTGTAATAAACCTATTTTAGCTATTTCACTGTTTTGACACTTTCTTTCAAATGATGACAGCGCTAAGAAAGAACGAGACAAATCAGTGTATTAGCTTAAATAGGTTTATTTACACTGTTTGCGTTATTGTGAATAAGGGGGTAAAAGTTAAATATCTTGAATACTGTCGTAAATGGTTACAAGTTTTGTTGTAAAATATTTGTAACTAATTAACTGGTTAAATAAATACAGAGAGATCATCATAAGAATCACATTGTGACTTATTTGCTCACTGTAAACTACTACCTAACGTACCACTTTTTATACCATCAGTGCGGAAAGTAAAAAAAAAACAGTTAAAATCAGTTTTATTTTTGCAAATGGGCCCCAGAAGGCGCTTTTACACCATTTAAAAGAGTGTCGAATTTATCAGTCGTTTGAGTTTGTCGTGCAAAAAAAAAAGGTGTCAAAATACATATGAATAGAGAAACAAGAAAACATATATAGCCAGTCCAGTTTTTTAATGTCGGTGGTCAGTGGGCCTACCATGAGTTTATTGAGTCTTAACTTATTTTTTGATCCTCAGAGTTATGCTTTGTTTTTTGTAGAAGCGTTATGAATAATGTCAAACCTTTGTAAATTTGTGGTAGCCCCACGGCAACTGTGCTGAGTAGAAGACTCTGTGCTAAAAAAATAAATAAGAAAACGCAGTTTTTTCGACAATATGATATTCTGTTTTAAGTGTGGAGTTGGGTTGCGATGTAATATAAATGTAAAATAAATAAAACTAAACTTATCCTGCCACGAAATATTAAGAGTCTCTAATAAAATTATTTCCCAAATGTTTACGACTTAAAGTATAATATTATTTTTAATAGCTTCGTAGATTTTTTTACATTTATTTTGCATTTGGAGTGATGGTTTGGTTGGATGTGTATGTGTGGTAGAAGTATCATACTTTTTTGGGTACTGTTTCATACACGGTTGAACGTGATAACAATTCAAAAGGACTTGGTGATTGTCTAAATAATCATGTTTGTTGGGAAAGGACGAAGGGAAGTGTTCATTTGGAGGGTTTGATGGAAGTCTTCAACAACATTGAAATAAGTTACGTAAATTGATTGTTTTATTTTTCAGGTACTATAATAATTTATGTGAAAACATATTATAACATAATACACATAACTTTGATCCTGAGGTTTCATAAAATTCTTATAATAGGATATTTGGCAGCGCTGATCAATTGTAAAACTTTTCACGAGATGTCAAAATGCAATGCTTTTGTGTGACAATCGAAAGAAGTGACGTCACGCCCTATCGTAATAAAAAATGAGCGTTTGTACGTTGAGAAATGAACGCTAGTCCGTATCGTCATGGATCGGCCCAACGTCAAGGCGGCCCTCGACGCTCGAATGACAATGAAAGCAGCCTAAAAAAAAATTTTTTTTTCTCTAAAACAGTCTAAACTGAATAAACGGTTTGATTTGATGTGGGTAACAGATCTGGAAACCTTGTTGTTAGGCCTTTATAGTGATTTTTACTTTGAATTTGTCTGTGACTTTTGCCTAGCAACAGGGTTTTATTAAAAATATCTTGGATTCTTCTTTTGGTAGCCATCACGGTGTTTTCGTAATATTATAAAACTAATTTTGATATGTTTATTCAAACTATCAATCGTTGTCTCTTTACTACGTCACATTTTTAAATAAATGGTGACTATTTTATGAAACTGACGGATCGACAGCACAATGTTACTAATGTTTCCGCACTATATGATCTGTGAAAAATAAAAGCTGTCTTTTTATTTCATTAGGATACGTATTTGCAAAGCCAGTTGGCCTCCTTGGTGAGTGGCCGGGTGAGCCCACGCCCCTTGGGTGTAGTTATAGTCTTTTATCAATATTTTATTTTATTTACCACCATTTTGAGTCTCGTATATTTGTTTTCATTTAATATCCAATCAGTACGCTTACTCGGCTTTCATTGAAATACATTGGAAATATCATATTATATTATACTATTTGTGATTATTATTATAAAAATAAGGCAGTAGAGTCATGTTTACATTTACAAATATTTCTTATCATAAAAATTGGCTAAAAGCGCTTAATTTTGCCTAATCTCGTATTGTAGGTCGTGGCAGCTTTTTTTTTCAAATTATTATCATGTTACTCGTAAATATTTGCGTTGCAAAATCATTATTCCGCTTCGGGATATGTAATATTTTGTATTGATTCTTTGGTCTTTAATTAGGTAAATATGTACATTTTTCACTATATTTTAATAGGCCTAGTTTGTAAGTTTAAAGTAATCCTTCACCTACACTTCTAGTCCGAATCACAAGGTAAAATAACCTTAGTTATTGACACATCACTGAATCCATGTAGGAACAGAGAAGCAAATAAACACAGTTTTGTAGGTATCACTTGAATTACATTAGAAATATACACATTTAAAGCATGTTTTTGTTGATTGATATATAAAGAACGGCACATAATGTCTTTTTTATTTACTGAAAATATGTCTGGAAGCTGTTTGTTGATATAGAAAAAAAAAATAACCTATTTAGTGTCAATAAGCATTAAAACAACTTGTCAAAAAGTTTTTGTTTATATAATTAGATTAATAAAGCGTCGATTTTATAATAACTAAATGAACTTACCGATTCTAAGGAATGATTATACTATCAAACATTCACAATTATCATTAAAATTATTAAAAGTTTCGCAATAGGGCGTTTAAAAGATCTAACTACACCAGCGCCCTCGCTGTCATTGGCCAATCGAATGCTAACTACAGTAGCGCCCTCGCGGCCATCAGCCAATCGAATCGCGCGCAGCTTTCAGTGACGTATCTAACGACCAATCAGATAGTGCCCTTTGTGTGTCAATCAATCCTTGCATGCGTGCGGTGCGGTACGGCCGCTGTCACCCGGTCCGCTGTTGCAGGGCAAGGGCGCCCGCACGCCGCCCGACGACGCGCCGCCGCCGGAATCGCACGCGCAGGTACTACCCGCACGGCCGTAAGGGGAAATGTCTTTGCATATTATTAAATATTGCGTTACCTTTTCCTATTATGTTTATGTCCTTCTCTCTCAGTCGCATCACTAATAGGCTATATCTTAAAACAAATTAGAACTTGTTGACTCATTGATTGGGTAGGTGACACTTAAAACAATTGTATGATTTTTCAAAACGTATATCAGCCCTCGCTTCTCCAAAAGGAGGTTGGTGATAAAAGTTTAGCCAATGGTAAAGAGAAAAACGTCTTCTAATAGTACAAATAGTTGAATATAGTTTTACAGATGGTATTTACAAAAAGGCATGTTGTAATTACTTGTCTGTTTGAATGAGTGTTGACATCTTTTTTACTCAAGATTTTGTAACCTTTGAAAAACTAGGAAGTTCATAATTACCCTAAATTATAATTATGAATCAGTCGAAACAATAAATCAACGGAAATTGTCATGAGTCGACTAAAAATTACGACTTACTTTATACCTCGTCGAGGTCATAATGTAATTACTTTTACCATCTTTTTTACCTGTATGTTTATTGCCTTTCCAATTATGTTATGAGTGAATAAATGAATACCCTTTTACTGTTTTTTAATCTGTTTAGTGTCAAAGTAAAAACAATTTGGTGTTGTGTAGCATTCATAGTTAGGTCTCTGTCTCATTCAGAGAGAATGATCAGACCCGCCATAACGCAGTGCATAGACATTTCCGGCGAATAAACTCGAATACTTAATGCGAGATCATAATTGTAAACAAAGATCTGTAAACGTGGCCAATGTGGGAATCAAATAATAGTTTAGTTGGTTTTGCTTAGTTGCATTATCTTTCAATTTTTGAGACTTGATCGAATGTGTTTAAAACATTTTAATGTAGTCGTTTTTTATATACGGTTTTTGCTGATTTTTCAAATAACGTCTGTCTATGTTTTATGGTCTTTTATTTTGAATTCGAGCTTGGTATTCATTTCTTTCGCTTGTAGTCAACAAGCGAAAGAAGTAAATACCTATAGTCTAACATTTGGACTTCCTTAGTTTTGTTGCATCCATGTAAGAACCGACTTACTATTGCTGTTCGTAAACGCTATCATCTAAATAGATACCATAATCATTACTTTATCATCATCCAGTAGATTTGAAAATTACTTTTCCTTCGATATATTTTTGTTAGCTTCAAATCATCTTGTAGATTATATTGACCACTACAAAATAAACACTAGCGCTGCGAATCATTTAAAAAAAAGGATAAATGTTTTAGCGCAACTAGCGATTTACAGTGCATATCATTAGAGTGCGCTTTTGAAATATGCATCCAACGTTCGACCGGTACAAGTATTTATATTTTTCATACGGGTTTCTTAGACCCAATCCTTCTATCGCTGTTACATATTTTGACTGTTATGATGCCGGGTTAAAAAAATAATTAAAGACGCCAATTAAAGATTTTCGGGTTTTTTTCTTACAAATTAGGTGTGAGTATACTTAATTTATTATTGCAAAATTAATTTAAATATTCATATCATCATCATCAAACGACGCATACTGTTGGACATAGGCCTCCCCCAAGTTTATATATATTAATATCAATATATTTGTGTTAGCTGGTCGTTAGGTACGCAGTATAAATCAAAGAACCTTTACATAGTTTGCTTATAATAATTTATATAATATATTACAGTTTTTACTAGTTTCGATGTCAGGGATCCACCTGTCGATTCAAATATGTAATATAATAAACCATTAACTGCAATTACTACATGAATTATGTTATATATTTTGTTAGCAATATTTTTGGTTTTGAATAAAAATTTTATTATTATTATTATTATTATTTTATGACATGCCTTACTGGGCCACACAGAGCCATCTAGTCCAAAATTAAGCTACTATTAAGTACCCTGTCGTATGCATTATGGGGTACTAGACAACCGATAAACTCGCTTAAATACTTTTTTTTGTAAATACATTCTTATAATACATAGAAAACACACAGACCAGTACAAACAGACATGTTCATGCACACAAATATTTGTACTGTGCGGGGATCGAACCCGCGACCCATAGCTCAAAAGCAGCGTTTACTACCGCTGATCCAAATGGTCGTCGAAATGCTTATGAAATAAGTGTTAATTTATACAGCATAGTGTAAAAACAGTGTAACAGATTTCTTAAATAAATGTTTGGATCCAACAAAAACTAATTAAGGAAGGCTTATCTGTTAAACTGGTAATAAGCAATTGAAATTCACGTAAAATTAGCATGATTTTTGTTGTTTAATAGCATGCAATTGCAAGTTTGATTTTTAATATTTTGGTGGAGGATAATAATTTTGAACAACTTACTCGTATATTTCGCTCACCATTTGCAAATTTAAAACATACAGACTAATGTATAAAAATACACAAGGAACTAGCAATCAAGAAAATGTTATAATGTGGTACCGTTCATTTAGGAGGCGGAGGCGCCGAATCAAACCGTGGACACCGGCGCTTTGGAGCAATACCAACAATCTATAGCCAAGTAAGTAATAAAAAATTAACAAAAATTTAGTTTTAAAGGGGAATCTCATTCATAAAGTGAAAAAAAATTTTGTTTTTAAATCTAAAAAAAAATTAAGAATCTGTACCTATTTAGTATTGATTGATTTTCGAAACTGAGTAAAATCATATAACAAACATTTTTAAATATTGATCTCAAAACAAACATTTAAATAAAATTAAAAAGAAAATAAGGTGACTTTCAGCTTTATTTTCTAAATAAAATATCTCTATTTCCATCTTTATATTATACATAAATTTATTATACGGGGGCAAACAATAACAAAACAGAGGCAACATTTTGTATGATAGCTCCCTTTTATTCGAAGATAGACATTTTTTACCGACTTCCAAAAAAACGAGGAGGTTCTCAATTCGACTGTATTTTTTTTATGTTTGTTACCTCAGAACTTTGGACTGGTTGAACGGATTTAAAGTTTTTTTTTTGTTTGAAAGTTGGACTTTCCCGTGTGGTCCCATTTTAACGAAGTCATGATCTGATGGATCTGGGGATATCGAGGGAAACCCTCAAATTTTATAAGCACGTCTTACGTTTTCGCATATCCTTCTTAAGGTTTTTCAGTATTTGCGTCTGGTACTCATCATTTTATGTTGATGAGCTGATGATGGAAGGTACAACTCCTTAACGGTTAGGAGTAGGAGGATTATTCTTTAAATATCATAGGCGCGCGTATAGTCAGAAAGTTGTCTTCCTTCAGGTTATTCACGTGAGCTGATAATGGAAGGTCAAACTCCTAAGCAGTTAGGAGTTGGATGATGATTCTTAAGATTCTATAGCGATGAGGGAGGGAGTTTCTCAAACAATTCATACATTTTCATCACAGAACAGAGGATTAATAATTGTGTAATTTATTTAACACTAAAAAGTGAAAATAAATTATTATTAAATAAAAAATTGAACCGTCTTAACAAAAAACCCACTGAAAGTACAAAATAACACAAGAACAATGTTTTATTTTGAAACTTATTTACGAATTTACAATATTATTTTAACTACTAACTAGTAAACAGATTGAAGTCGGTGCCGAGCCCAAACAATACAAAAATAATACTACAAACGAAACAAATCAAATGTGAAATTTAAACAAAAATTGCTATGTTGGCGAGCGGAAATCAATTCAGTAGTGATCATACTCCTATTCTAAATATTTGGCTCGGCAACGATTTCGATCTGTTTAGTAATTAGTAGTTAAAATAATATTGTAAGTACGTAAATAGGTTTTCCAATAAAACATTGTTCTTGTGTTATTTTGTACGGTTCAATTTTTATAGAATAAAATAATCTCATGTATTTCTTCACAATATGAAATCGTATGCCTAAGTGAGACGATGACCCGTTCCAGAATGAATTCAAGCCTCCAAGACATCCAGAGCGACATCGCACGACTGGCCAGCCAGCAGACACAGATCCAGCAGCAGCAGGCGGCGAAGCAGCTGTTCCAGCCGCAGCACGTGCAGCCCCTTCATCAGTCACCGCTGCCGCTTCATCAGACCCCGCAGCCCCTCCACCAGCCCCCGCAGCCCCTCCACCAGCCCCCGCCGCCCCTCCATCAGTCCCCCCAGCACCACCAGCCGCATCAACCCCATCAACCACCGCAGTCACCTTACCAGCAACCGTACCAACCACAGCAACCAAACATTCCACAATTGGTAAGTTTGCATACCATGTCACGACTGTGTATGGCTTAGTTAAATAATAATTTTCTAACTACAAGCCGTGTGAGTAAAGTGAGACTTTTTTTTTGTCAGTTAATTTATTTTTCAATTCGATTTGGTAACGATAGTAACAGTGTTTTTCGTTATATTAATGACTTTTTCTTCTTGTATTATTGTGATGCAGATTAGTTCCATTTTATATATAAACCGAATGAATGAATACTAAGTATTTCTATATATTATATTATGTCTTATTTGCTGAAGCGAATCGGGTTCTAGGATATTTTCTGTGGCATATAACAGTTTTGTTAAAAAACTAATTCAATTTCTTACTTCAACGCTACAAGCCTGTGTGTATAAGTCTATCCGCCATAATTAATAAGTGCATAAGCGCAACTAAATGCTATGTTTTTATCACATACACAATCTTCGGCGTTGTTTCACGATTTTCGAAACCGGTTTTCTATCTATCCACTACCACATACAAATGTGACTGAAACATGAACTTTACATTAAAGATGTATATTAACATAATCATATTATAATATTTAGAGACCATTACTTATGTTTTGTTTCTTACACTGTAACGTTTCATATTCCCATTGTGAGTTGCTTTTGTAATTCCATATACATTGTGAGTTGCTTCTTGTAAATCAATATTAAGCAGGTTACATTTTAAATAAAAAGATTACAAAGTTTACAGTTACAGTGTAGCTTTATATTTAAAGTTTTTAGAACCGACTGACTAACGCAAGCTACGGGCATAGGTGTCATATCACGTTTCCAAAATTATACAAAATCCATTCCAATCGCCGTCACTTTAAAAGTTTTTAGACTACGCGACTTTTAATTAAAGTGACAAGCTTTATGACTCCAGTCCCCTAACTCGCGTAACCAAATCGTATCACAATTGTAATTGAACGACAGGTTTTTGACAGTTCTAGTATGGGCTAAATGTCAAAATCGTCCAATTCAATCATGATCGAACTGCGATTCGGTTACGCGAATTAGGCCCCTGGCTTAAATGTCATATCACGTCTCTTAATTAATGTAAAATCCATACTTAATGTGTTATTTTAGCAATTTAATTGCAATTATAATATCAGTATAAATTTTTCAAGTTTATATACTGATATTATAATGTAAAATCCGTTGGAAAACCGTGAAACAATAAATCCACCGCTGTCCCGCCCGATTCCAGCACAGCCAATTCAGCTCACAGCACAACGTGTCGCGGCCGGGGCTCTCGCCCGGCTTCGGCTCGACGCCGCACCTGCCCCGCGACCTCCACAACTACTACCAGAACTACGAACAGCCGCCCTACTACCAGGTAGTGATGCCCGATACGAAGACGCATACGGTTTTCTTGTATTTACGCTACCATACATTGAAATGACAAGTAACTTTCGTATATTTTACATAATTCACGGGTGGATTAAAGGAGTTATTCGTTTTTACGTCCGGTCGAGATGTTCTTTGGATTGATTTTAAATACGTCTGAACTTTAGCATTCCAAGCATTTTTTTTTGTGTTTGCGAATATCCCGCATAGAAATGATTAGTAATGCTGTAATTGGTTCGGATTTAAGGCTAACAGAACGGCCATACTAAAAATAGGGGATGGGCATTTTTAACAACATTATTAAATTCGATACTTTTAAATTCAATCTGATATTATGTGTAGCGATAATAACCTCAGAATTAGTAAGAATATATCAATAACTATCAAGTTAGTCTAAAATAGTTGAAATTAAAGATAAGTTTACGGATTTAGAACGCGTTTATTTTTGATTTAACCCGACGTTTCGAACCCTTTACAGCGTTCGTGGTCACGGGTAGACATATGAATAGATATATGAATAGTTAATCAATAATACTGCCTATAAACATAATAAAAATATATGAGATATCGGGCAACACTACCAGCAGGTTCAGCAGGCACACCAGGTCCAGCAGTCAAACCAGACGAACTACCAGTATAGGGATATTGAGCAGGAACCGAACAGGTTCTACCTGCACGAGAGTCCAGCGCCGCCGCAGAGGAAGACGTGGGCGCAGCACGCACAACAACAACAGCAACAACAACAACAACAACAGGAGAACACGGAGCGAGGGTGGCAGGTAGGTCGCTTAACACGCTTTTGACACGGCTAGGGTTGTACAGGTTGACTGTTTGAATAATATAATAGAAGCCACTAGATTTTCCATACACTTAAATTTAATGAGTAAGAAAGGAATTCAAGTAAAGTATTTAAGACATAAATACAAGATAAATCATTAAATTATTAAGGTGACTATTTAAGATAGCTTAAAAAAAACTTTTTATTAAATCTAGAATCTTTGATATGGATCTAGTTCAACAAGTGAACTGTATAGTAAGTTTTAATGTTTGTAAGGAGAGAGTTATATCCGTTGTTAAAACTGAAAATTGTAGGTAAGTCGGTGACCGAGACAAGAGTGCACGAGCATGTCTTTTCCCTGCCTCGCTACTAAAGCAATACGTAACGTAACTCAATCGCAACGACAACACAATGCACCACTGGTGATGGTCACACGTAGACATCGAGGATAATCATTTGAAGTCATGTTTTATAATCGAAGCCCAAAAATTTCAGCTCCACCAACAGAACCACCAGTACCAGCAGCCCGCGCCGGAGCCCCCGCGCACGTGGAGGTCCCCCTCGCCGCAGCCCGAGCGCTGGAACCCGCCGGGCTTCGTGCTGCACGAGCGGCCCGACCAGCCCTTCCCGGTGCACTACAGTGCCGGCACCGACCGCTACCAGAACGGCACGGAGACCGCGCGGGACCCCCAGAACCACTTAAGCTACACTGTGATAAACCCCAACCAGTTCGCGTCCCACTCGCCCCCGCCGGCCGCCAGCCCGCGCCGGGCGAAGACCCCGCAGAGGCAGGGCTCCCTGCCCGAGCCTCCGCGGCGGCCCGAGGCCGTCAACCTGCAGCGGCTGCACACGCCCGCCGCCGCCCCGCCCGACGACATGGAGCCCCAGAACATCTCGTTCATCGGCAACGCCGAGGACGACGCCCTGCGGCAGGGCATCGACCGCCTGAACATCTCCTCCGGCACGCGAACCTACCGGATTCCCTCGCCGACGAGACCCTCGCTCGGCCGGAACTCCTTCCAGCGACTCGAGCAGGAGGACGCGGCGGAGAAGACGGAGAAAGGCTTCTACATATCGTTCGACAACGACCAGCCGAAGCGGCCGAAGCCGCCGCTGCGGGTGAAGCGGATGTCGCCGAAGAAGGAGAAGTCGGACTCGCAGAGCCCCGAGCGGAGTCCGGAGAGCACGTGGAGTGACCGGATGATGGCGCAGGAGGAGGAGTTCGTGGCGCAGCGGCCGAGGGCGGCCGGGGCCGAGCGCCGCGGGGCCCCGGAGCCCGCAGCCCTAGTCATTGGCGAGCTCAACCCTGACCCGGTGAGTTCACATTTTTTTTCACCCAATTAACTGGTCATTTTCTAACAAATTGATCGTTCATCCGGCAACCCTCCCACGGGGGGAGAGCCGATAAATCCTCATGGATACCTCACAGCGGACTGTGAGGTTACATCATACTTTATACTGACTAAACATCACCTGAAATTCGCTATCACCAAAGGTGATGTAGCATATCAGGTCTCAGAAGAAGTCTTACTTCTTAATCTTATTTTTCTGACAACCAGTCGTCGGTATAGGTAGTGCTATTAACCAACCTTAAACATAATGAATAATACGGATACACCTCCGGGATCCCATAATTCTACAATTCAAATGATTACATTTACAGGTTATTCATTTAGTTAGTCTTGCAGTCAGCTTTTCAGTTCGGCACACCGGACCGCGCTAACGTCAGAAAGGCAAAATGATAATTTGTATTTGTGACTCGAGTTGTATTTATGAACACACGAGATGTATACGGGTAACACAATAGGTCATATAAGTTAAGATTAAAAGTCAAGATCACACTGAAAATGATTTAAGCCAAACAGGTATACATAAAATATTTTTTTTTACAAATTATATTTGATCTTGTACAAATAAACTCAAGTTGCAAATTTATTACCTTTTAAATTAATGATAGGAAATCGCGATCTCCGAGACCGAGAATCCGTCCAGAAACGCTTTCTTCTAATTCTGAGTGCTAGGTGCAGTGCTAGGCGCAGGTAGGTTGGACCTACACTAACAAAATTATTCAATGACGTTTCTTACTCAAAGACGCAAGGTGGTGGAATTCTCGATATTGTTCAAAATAATTATTGCTAAATGGGATTCACCTGAGCTGCTAAGTCAACTCTCGCTTAAAATAGGTAGTGCAAGAACCCAAAATCTGATCGCTTTACTGGTTACTCGCAATAATGTCACACATAATAACCCTATCTACCGCATGAGCAGAACCTTCAATGGTGTTAGTAATGACCTGGACCTTTTCAATCAAACTCTCCAATCATAAATGAGAATTTGCGTGAAAAAGGTGAATGAGAATAGTTGCTAGATTAACTGTAGTGTCTCCTATGTGTTATTTTTAATGTATTGTTTTTGCTCGGCTGTTATCGGAGTTCAGACTTAATATGTGTCATCATCATCAGCCTATTGCAGTCCACTGCTGGACATAGGCCTCTCCAAATGCACGCCACTTAGGTCGATCCTCGGCTTCTCGCATCCAGCTCCTGCCAGCCACCTTGCGCAAATCATCACTCCACCTGGCCTGAGGGCGTCCTACATTACGTTTGCCGAGACGCGGTCTCCACTCAAGAACTCATTTACCCCATCGGTTGTCAGTTCTGCGGCTAATATGGCCAGCTCACTACCACTTCAGCTTGCTAGTCCGGTGGTAACTTTAGTACTCTGCCGGATCATCTCATTTCTGATTTTATTCCTAAGAGAAACTTCGAGCCTAGCTCTTTCCATAGCCCGCTGAGCGACTTTGAATTGTGGACTAGCCGTACCGTCAGTGTCCACGTTTCGGCTTCGTATGTCATGACGGGTAGGACGCACTGATTGAAGACTTTCGTCTTGAGGCATTGTGGGATAGACGATGAGAAGACTCGACGTAGTTTCCCAAATGCTGCCCAACCCAACTAAATTCTTCTGTTCACCTCAATATGTCTAATTAGTGTTATCTTATGTATTGTGTTTAGTTTGTTCTCTGTAGCTGAACCTTATAAATATTTTAAAAAATATTTTAAAAAAACCTGGAATAAGGGCATGTCCACGTTATGCTAGCATTCATGAATCCCGCGAAATGACACTACCTACACCAACCACTGCTGATAACGTAATTGGAACAATTTGAAATTGTAAAAGAATATTAGGGTGGACGCGTCATAGCAAATTAGGTACTATGCAGGGGTAAATTGCGAAATATACCAGTTGCAGTTTGAGAGGAATTATATTTTATTTAGATTTATTTAAAATTTTACTAATAAACATTGAAGTTTATTTTTGTAAAGTTAATTGGTTAATTTAAAATTAAAATATATTACTCCCGAAACCGGGAAAAAATACAGAACATACATAATAGAAACCCCAAGACACAATAAACCTATTTTGCTTTTTTGTCATCGATCTTTTGCTTACCATGTAGATACGTAGGTTTTACTTTGAAAGCTGTTTTCTACATACTCCTCTAAGGCTCCATCTCTCCTTCCCCAGACGTCAGCAGAGGAAATGGAGCGTAAAAAGGAGCGTATAATGCTCCTATCGCTTCAGCGGCGAGCTCAACAGGAAGCGGCGCGAGCGCGGGCGGACGCGGCGGCGGCGGCGCGGCGCGCGCGCGAGGCGGCGGCGGGGGAGCTCAAGCTGCAGCGCAAGCAGGAGCAGGCGCGGCGCCGCGAGCTCATCCTCAACCGGTACAAGCTCAAGAAGGCCATCGAGGAGGCGGAGAGGGAGGTGAGTGGCTGTTCATAGCCTTACGCGCCCGTATTTATAAATAAGTAAAAGTAATCGCTTGAGTAAAAGTCATTACTTCAGAGACAATTTTTAAGCCTTAATCTAGAAATTACTGAAAATTAGAACTATCAAAAGCTAGCATTCTTAGCCAATTATTATAACTATTAATGGTGACCAATTTCCGCCACATAAGCACTAGGAAATAACACCTAACCATTTATTTATTTATTTATTTATTTATCATTTAATTCTTTATAAATACGGGTCTTAGACCTCGTAACTCGCCGGAGGAGAGCCGTTCAAAGAAAATATACTTAAAGTTGCTTTATATTCTACAGATGCTTTCATTTATTTTTTAAGGAAAGTGACGGAACACAATTTCAATACCAATAAAGATAAACTTGCCGTTTCAGGTTTCAGACTGCGAAGAGTTGAAAATTAATTAATGGGAAATTGTCTATTATCTAAATCGATTTAGAAATTATTAATTCGCCATACAGACTTCTAACCTCCTTTTCATTTTCTATGTATTATAAGTATGTATTTCCAAAAAAAAAAGTATGTAAGTAAGTTTATCGGTTGTCTAGTACCCCATACGACAGGTCACAGGGTACTTAATAGTAGCTTAATTTGGGACTAGATGGCTCTGTGTAGCCCAGTGAAGCATGTCTTAAATATATTTATTTATATTTATATATTTCACCTCCTCATAAGAATTATTTTTTTATAAAGACGATGGTTTTTTAAGTCACGTGTCAACAGTGCTGTGTCGGTTTATTGTTGAATTACAGTGGGATAATAACCATCCCACTGCAGGGAAAAGGCCTCCATCATTGAATTCAAGTTACTACAGCAATGATCGGTGCTGGCGTAATCATCACGCTTGCAAAATGGGGATGGTGATCACAAACCCGAGAAATGTTAAAAAATTCGAAACATTTTCTTGCCCGGCCCTGGGACCGAACTAGAGGCCTTACTCCGTAACAAAATGTCCGTATATTCGAATCCATCTGTCTTTATCACTCATACCGATGTGTTAAAGTATCTGAAAGAGACAGATATATCCATAAATACGAGCTTTGTGTTGCAGAGTAGGGCATCAGGAACGCCGAGATCTTAGCTTGGTATTTAAACCATTAGACCAACGGGACGTTCGGTTCATTATGTGTAAATAAAAGATACATAATTTTTCTTAGAAAATACCTGCCTATTCGGCCATACGTTACGTGCGCGCGGTCAATTTGCGCAAGCGCTGAGTTATTTGCTTATTAGAGGCCGTCCACAAATTACGTCATACATTAAGGGGGGAGGGGGGGGGGGGAGTCTGAAAATTTGTGTGACGTAATTTAAGGATGACCCCTTAGGTGGTTTCCATACTTCCATACCACACTGATGTAGTTCGTGTATGCACGGTGTATTTTAAACCACCTGGAAAATGTAACCCAACGCTATAAGACCTTTATAATATAACATAATGGCAGTATTATTTCATCTACCAATAAAATTGTTTTTTTAATAATATTTAATATTAATTCAAACTTTTAATTTTGTAACACGCTGTAAGGCGCACAGACGTATTATTTTGCTGCAGCGGGGTCCCAGATGAATGAACCTTACATACATCCGTTCGCGTCACAGCGTTTTTCAAAATAAATAGCTGAACCAATATTTTATATTTTTATTTAAAAAAAAGACGTGTGGCACTCGGAGACTGCCGCGGTAAAGCTATTGCATAGCATTTTTTATCAACTTATGCCGATACAATAAATGCCACCTAAAGGCGGGTTGGTGAACTAAAGAGACAAGCGTGATATTTCAAAAGTCATTAAAAGTTCTGCTATTCATCGATAGATGGAAAAACTAAAAAGTATCACCGCTGTGCCGGTCGGTGTGTTAGGTTATTTTCGTTACGGAATTTCTGGATTCGGTCTCCACGCTCAAGGCCCGCGATAGAAGCTATGCAATAGCTTAAAAAGATAAAAAATTAAAATAACACTGCCAAGACGTTATACATAATGATTAAATAGCGTGGGCTTTGTTTTAAAGGTGGTTGAAATTGCACCGTATACAGGATGAAATTTTAACCACCTTCCAAAATTTTTATAGGCCTTCAGTATCGTATGTAGAGCCCATTTATGAAGAAATATAGAAAATAATATATAATTTTTTTACGGTTCTAGGCCTGTTAAGGTATAAAGGGAAAATCAAAAACTTATAAATAACATCGTAATGAATGAATGAGATGCGCATCGTGTAAAAAAAGTGTTGCCAGGCGGCCGTATCAAAAATTTAAATTTTTGGCTGTCATTTTCTAAGTACTTTATCTTATCATTTTTGTACTGGGCTATACCAACAGAAAAAATACGTCATTTGTTTTTTGACTTGTAGATTGATATATTGAAATTTGGAAGGTGGATAAAATTTCATCATGTATAGTTTTTGATTTTACATAAATGTTTTCAGGGCAAAGTTTTCGACAAGTCCGAGTTCCTGGAGTGCCTGCCCCCCGGCGGCGGGGGCGGGGGCGGCGGGGGCGACAGGGCGGGGGCCGCGGGGGCGCGGCTGCGCAGCAAGGCGGCGGGGGCTCGGGCGAGGCCCAAGACCATCCACGTGGACAGCGGCGCCCTGCACCAGGCAGAGGGGTTGCGGGCTAAACAGCCTTCCAGTACCAATCTAACAGGTCAGTCGACAGTCCCACCAACTACAACCCTTACGGGTAGGTCTGCTACTGCATACATAACCGACGTGGTGTCTACGTACACGTTCAGATAGGTTTTTAAAGTATCCGTAGAAAGAAACACTCTTCTATATTGGCTCGGGGTATAGGTGGTACCTTCGTTGTTTCCAATTTCCAAAAAATAATTGCTTTACTTACCACACTTTAAGGTCCTCCTTGATGGAATGGCACATCAGTTTTTAAGGTACCACCCTTAATAACCAATTATATTAAAAACAACACTTACATTGGCTCGGTTTTAGATATTTATGGAACCTTCGTTATATCTGATGCCCACAAAACCTTTCATTATAACTTACTTGAGAATCAGAACAATTTATTCGAAGTTTTCCACATTTATTACTCCTAACGAGAAAGTATACTCTGGATTGTGGATACACAGTACACATCGAAACATAATACATTACCGAGGTATGCGAAGTCGTCACCGATTAACGAGTTATCAAATTTCTTTGCATTTTAATTCAATAATGATGACTAAAATACACTCATTTATACCAAGAATAATTGTGATTCAACTTACTTGTTCCAATACTATTTATAAATCTAACTACAGCACACATGTGACACAATATTCTCGCACACCTCAAGAACTACATCCAAACTATACATAAAACACAGTTGTGACACACTGTTTGTTGTAAATATGTTTTATGCAACTTTTTTACACCAAAAAGTTTGTTTCTTTTATTTTTAGCTTTATCTAATTGTCTTAAGCCGCACTAAATGTTAGCTTATCCCTAGATGTGCACCTCTATCTTTGGTTATTAATCGCTATTTTTTATAAATAACCATCGATAGTTTTGCTATTGTCTTTCCCAAACGGCATGGCCGCCACTAGATGTGCTAAATAAATTATTTATGTAACATTCTGCTGACACAATTGTTTGTTTAAATTAGACTGTTAAAGACTCTTAGGTAGAGTGCTAGTTGTATTATCAGCATAATGTTATAGTGAATTTATCTTTTGGCATGATATTCCAGCGCTTAGAAACGCGTATATTATTTTGTTGTTAAATTTAGTTTCGATTTTTATTCCGTTCAATATCATGCTTAAAGAGCTAATCCCAGCTATGGTGCAACAATATGACGCGGTGTTACTGGCAAAGTGGATGTTTCGTTTTTAATTTACGTTTGAACTTTTTTTTAAATGTATCTACAAAGATATTACCTATTTTATTAATATCGCAAAGTGGTATTTTTTGTCTTTCTGTTCCCAATTTTATACTGACTAAAGACGAGGATTTTGCGTATAAATATTAAAAAGAAAACCCCGTCGTATTTCTTGAACGGGCAATATCAACGATTTCAACTAAGTATATGGCTAGTACAGGAGTTGCTATGCTTTCGCTGCTATCTATAAATACCTTATGCGAATCAGGATTTAAAATACATTAAATTTTAACCAGTAATAAGAAAAAAGTTGATATTTATTACTGATCTCCATGTAGAATAAAATAAGAACAAACTACATATTATATACAATATCAATTTTAATGTTTCTTGGTCACAGGGGTGACTCCATGTCGCTCAATGTATGCCAATGTCATTGTTCTAAAAAGCTTAAGGAACTCGGACACCAAGTCTTCATTAAATTGACTACGGTTCAATCTACGTCGAACCAGCACAGTCGAACATACCCCGCACGATATATTAAATTTGTTAGCGCGCTCCACTTCGCCCGTAACCCGGTTGTATAGTAGCGCTTCCCCCTGACGGCCGCGTGTTGTGTAGCGGGCGGCACCATGCGGCGCGACTACTACCGCGGCTCGCAGGACTCCCTCGCCGAGCGCGCCGGCCTCTACCGGGGTGAGTACGACACTCTTATTTCGAGAGCAATAAGGGCGATAATCGCAACCGATTTGATATCGTCAAAGCTGTTTGTATCTTTTCGCTAAGTCACGGGACAAAAGAGGGAAATACGATTGTAATGCCGCGCCTAATTATTGGCAAAATAAGCAGAGTGGTAGATATTATGCTGGGAGCGTGGGGAGGGGAGGGGGGAAGGCTGGGAGAACGGCAAAGCTAGACTTAATATTTTTTTTAAATCTGTTTTCTTTTTTGACCTAAACTGAGACTAGAAAAAGAACTTTTTTGTTGGTCAATAAACTGAACAAAGTTACTGCCAATGTGCAACCATAGTCTTTGTATTTGGCTTTTAAGTGACATAGAATGGCGCAAGACGGCTATGCCCACACTTTTAAGTTAAAAAGACGTGTTAAATAGCCTTCTTGGACCTATTTGCACTAGTAAAACAGATTTTACAATTCGGTGATAGACTCGGCGAAAAGATATAGTTTTAAAATGGTAAATGTGTGTGAACCTTAGGTTTAAGTTATGCACCTTTGCCGAAATATTTAATAAAACTAATGATAAAAAGGTACATCAAATATTTACTAGTTTTATATGTTATTATTGTTTCGTCTTTATTAAGCACGTGTAAAGCTTGTTGCATGGTTTTGATGTCAAGATCTACAATTCTATACACTGAACATACATTTAAAAAATAAAACGTTAATTACATATATCTTACATTTAAATCTTCTAGAATGTATTAAATCTATCTTGCGTAGATCAAGATGCTTTAACAAAAGCATGAGTACAAGTAATTATGTATAACAAATTAATTTTCTCTTTCAGCATTTATAAGAAAGTATCTAGTTAACTCCACTGGTTCATGGGAAACGTTTCTAAGATTGAATACTGTCTTTATAAAAAGTTTGTCCCCTCTCTTTCTCGTGTTTGTAAATGAAAACGAGACAGCAAATATGATTGTATATTATTATGTATCACATAACTTCTAAATTGATCACTTCGACAGTAAAATTGCTTTATAACATGATGACGTAAAGACTGATGGAACTTGCAACAGTGTCGATATATTTATAAAGAACAAGGTGAATGTGTAAATTCTGTGTTGAAAGATTTCTTTAAAATAATCAAGCCACTCATGGGCTAAAAATTAAAGTATAAAACAAAGAAGATACAAGTGTGCGCACCGCCAAAGAGTGGAATGCCCGGCCTGCATCTGTTTTTCCGAAAAATTATAACCCTAAAATTTTTAAAGCAAGGGTGAATAAGGCTGCTTCTGGGTAAGCTCGCTCCATCTTAGGCTTCTTCTTAATCGTAGAGTTAAGTATGTAGTCAAGAGCAAGCCCATTGAAGATAAAAAGAACGTGTACAGAAGTGGATTTTAGGTGACAGTGCGATTATCCGATTCCAGTGACGCCCGCGGAGTCGCCCGTAGAGGATCGCGGCGGCATGTCCCCCGGCAGCGCGGGCAGCGGCCCCCTCGGCCGCCGCGGCTCTTGCAAGACGTCGCGAGGTGAGTCCGGCCCTGGACCGCTACTAAGCAACACCAAGCCTATTTGTCTCTTTCAGATACTCGAACACATTGGTATGAGTGTAAGGGACAGATATACTCGAATTTAAGGACATTGTGTTGCGGAGTAAGGTCTTTGGTGGAAATAACTCATCGCTATTCATAGCACTTGGATGTTTTCTCGTGCGTCTTCTGTTAATGTTTTGATACACATGTACAAAACAAAATAGGAGATCCCCATCCAATCGTTGCTGAAATAACTTGAATTCAAGAACTGCAGTGGGATGATTATAGGCGGGTTTTTTTACATTAAAAGACGATCAAATATTTTGCCAAATTATAATATCAGTATATAAACTTGAAAAGTTTTGTCCCGCCTGAGACAAAAAAAAAAATTTTCAAGTTTATATACTGATATTATAAGTGCAATTAAGTTGCTAAAATATCAAATAAAGTATATTTTGCCAAATTACTTTATTCCTTTTTACAAAAGTCAAGCAAATTAAAATAATACTTAAACTTTTTTTAAATCTGTAAAAAGGTACTGAAATTAAACAACTTAGTCGTAATACTTTCGTATTAATGTAAACAATGCCTGAACGTTGAAAGTATTTTAAATATAGAAAATATAGTACAATTTCAAAATTACGTAAAATTATTGAGAAAACGGACGCCCAGTTGGTCTAGTGGTTTAAATACCGGGCCATGATCTCGGGGTCCCAGGTTCAATTCCCGGGTCGGACAACAAAAAAAAAAGTTTCGAATTTTCGAACGGTGCTCGGGTTTGTGATCACCAACCCGCATTTGGCAAGCGTTGTGATTAAGCCAGTACCCATCATTGCTGTGGTAACTTGAATTCAATGATGGAGGCCTTTTCCCTGCAGTGGGATGATTATAGGCTCTTACTTTTTTTTTTACTATTGAGAAAATAGGCATCTAGCTTGATGTTTGGGAAGCAAATATGGGTTTTCGATTTTTTTGAATCACAAAAGCCTTAAGAAAACGTGCGATTAAATATTCAAGTGTTTACCTTTAACTTTTCATTGAGCTTGTCCCAATAAAACTTGTGTGGGCCCCACTCGCCCTACTATTGTGGGTCGAGTGTGTTCCATTCATGTCGATTATTTCACCATAAGGACGAGTGTGTCGTTTTACTGCACAAGGTAGAGCGTCTCACTCGTCACATTTATGTTGTCCCGCTCGTTCTCCACGCGCAACTAACAGTGTTCGCTTCGCAGTACTCCTACTGCTTGAATTTCTACTAGATCACAGTAAAATGTAATATATTCATTTAAAATTTAAATAAATTTTATCGTGGTCTCTGTGTCCCCACTTTAATTTAACTTTATCGGTTGATATTTTGCTATTTAAAGCCATTGTAATCGATCGCCCTTTAGTTATTAAATGAACATACTTTATTCTAAAGCCCAGAAGGATTCAAAAACATTGTATGTAATATGCATTCAACAAATTATTTGCTTTTAACCTCTAAATTTACTTTTATGATGTTTTTGTGTCCTTCTTATGTTATCATGTCCCCCAATCATCATCAAAGCATTGGCAATCCAATCATCACCCATATTGTAACAGTAATTTAAAGACCATTTTGTACTGTTGAGATATGGATGTACATAAAGAAATCATTTAGATAAAAAGCTTGTTTTTTTTTTTTGTAGAATGCTTCGAGATTTATTTATTTTTTGATTGTTTTATTTTATATGTGTATAATTTCAGCAATGCATAGAATTAGATACACTCCAACATGCAAAATTTATGCTTTTTTATATTATATTTGGCCGTTTATGTAGTTTGCAACTGGACTAAATTGAGAGGTTTTCAAAAAGCTTTTTTCCAAATTTTCGCCCTCTAGACCTTCCGCGCATTATTAAACTCGGTTCCCGACATTGTACATACATACTATCAGCTGGAATCAGTAAGAGTCATGTGATCAGTTTTGTTATCGCGTCAATAGCATTAATTTTGTTTGCCATTAATCAGTGTATCCAATAATATGAGATAAAGCCGACGCCTGCCTGCGTGCCCGATGCATGCTTTCGGCCCGCAGAGGTCTGCATGAGTGTGGCGTGATGACATGTATAGGAAACATTTCAGAGCGTGTGAATGAGGAACCTCAGTCGTCCCGTGGAAGGTCTAAATATTCCACTTACCAGAGTAACTTTAAGGCGGGAAGGAAGTCTAGCTCTCTTATGAACTTGTGCGGTAAGAGACGTTTGAGTTAACCACCCGTTAAGCTTGACTCACTTCGGTGAAGTCGGTTTACCGCTTCGGTGCGTTGGGCTCCTTTCTGTTGCAGCCGCTGGCGGGGTGGTCGCACGTTCTATGTCTGACAAATATTAATGACCAAGATAGTAATGAACCGCGTTTTAGGTTGTGACAAATTCGGATCAAGGGGCCTACTCAGTTACAAGTTCACTTAGATTTTGCTTGATGTATTTTTATTAAAAAACTGGGCCTTGAATCCGATATTTCTACATAGCAAAAGGGCACTTTATCGATCTCTTATGAGTACTTCATAAGTTACAGTTACACTTGGATCAGCGGTAGTTAACGCTGCTTCTGAGCCATGGGTCGCGGGTTCGATCCCCGCACAGTACAAATATTTGTGTGCATGAACATGTCTGTTTGTACTGGTCTGGGTGTTTTCTATGTATTATAAGTATGTATTTACAAAAAAAAAGTATATAAGTAAGTTTATCGGTTGTCTAGTACCCCATACGACAGGGTACTTAATAGTACCTTAATTTGGGACTAGATGGCTCATTGTGGCCCAGTGAGGCATGTCTTAAATATGTATTTAAAAAAAAAAAAAAAAAAAAAAAAAGAAACATCTTTTTTTTAATATTATTGTTCTAGCTCTACACACTGGACTAAATGTACTGAGTACAGCAATAGTCAATGCCTTACAGGAAGGCTTTTTAATGAGGTAAACCGGGCAGATTCTCCCGGCACGGCCGAAGGTACGGGCTATAAGAAGTAATTCTTTGATCGCTGATGTCAGTTGTTAAAATAATCACGATAATTCCTTAAATTTGCATGTACAGACGACAGCACAACAGGCTAAACATTGAGGCATCTTAACGCATATGTAGTAAGTGCGAGTTTTCGACAAAAATGGATAACCTGATGCATAGGCCACGTAAAGTTCCGTCAGTCTACAATATAACGAAGTTAATATTATTAAAAACTTACCTAAGGGTCGAATTGTTTTCTCTTGAATATTATCAATTGGAAGGAGACATAGAACACCAGCCTATCCGCGCCACCCCGTCAGTGGGAATTCTTTCGTCTTGTGCACTTTTTTTTCTTTTTGGGTCATTGGCAATATTTATGTATTGAAATTTATATTATATTTTAGCAAGGTTGTGGTTTTTTTTTCTCTGGTTAGTTTTATATTAATTCGGGTCGTTGTTAGAGCATGTTTAATGTGTCTGGTGTTGGTGTGACATCGTCCGGCATTTCATCAAAAACTTTTATATGTTTCTTGATTAATTGTTTTGGTTAGTATAGTACAGTCTCAAAAACTTAAAACAACATACGTCATATAAAACTTCTACTGAAATTCTTTCTAAGTATTGCAGTACATTTATTTTTTTAATTAATTACTTTACTGTACAACAAACTGAACAAACTATAATTAAGTTTTATGTGCTTATCGTGTGGTACTGGCACAGCAAAACAACTCCATCTCCTATGGGTGTCATAAGCAGTGACTCAAGGAGTACTGCCAGAAGATGACGGGTCTCTTCTCCATCATTAGCCAAACTGCGATCGCCAACCCAGCCAAGAATGGCGACTTTAGCGAATTCCTCCTTTCGGAGAGGCCTTTATTCATCTGTGGTTAGTCCACAGTAACCCTTTGATGTTCTCTTTTTTACATGTCAATATCTACAATAGAATACTGAATGAATTTGAAAATACACATCACTAACTGGATGTAAAACAGTTTTATTAATTATTAATATTTTTTTCATTACTCTTATCCCCCTATCTCTTTCACTACTCCACGTAATATTAGGTTGACTGTATCACTAATCAAAACAAATGTAATAAACCATATAGGTGGACTTATCAGTAAGTTGTCTTTAATAATTCACATTCTTTACTGCTGATATAATATTACCAAGTATTTATGCGTAAAATACAAAATGTTTTAGCGTGTCGCAAAGCTTATTGTATTCTGTTATCGCCTATATAGTTTCGCTTAGCAGTAGATGTATTGTTATAATGTTTTGTACATTTAGTATTTTACGCTTCATATATTATTAAAACTAAAACATAATTGTATACGTAAAAAGGTACAATTAATCACATATAATTTTCTGTACTAATTTTAATTGTATGCTAGCCTATAAAAACACTAATTTAACGTAAGTTTCCTATTAAAAACATATCAAAATATAGAATCCAGATTGTTTAATTTTAATAGAACTAGGAATAATATGTAACATGTCGTTCATTCGTTCGTTTTGGGAATCAAAGTGTAGTTTATTACATGTTATGTTTGTTTACACAGGGATGGCGTAGTATACTGTAAAGTATTTGTTAGAAATTTTAATAGATTTCTTAAAATACTCGGCGTAGAGCATAGCAATAAAATTAGCGTAAATTTTCAAATTAGGTCCAAAGCACGTAACTAGTCGAGTTCTTTAGTCGCATTAATGTTATTCATTGTAGCAAGATTAGAAGCATCAAAAGTTATTTATATAAGTAACGAGCAAGCTGTGATTGTACAGAATCATGTAATGTATAATTTTTATGTGTCTGAATTTTTAAAATATCTTTGTAGTGATTTAAATAATAATGATATTTTAGTCGAAAACTTTAACGTTAAAGGTTGGTTGTAATGTTTACGATGTTGCTTTGCTAATCTTCAACTAAAACAGCATTTTAACAGCGTCTTAAAAGGTTTTAGGAAACTACATAGTAAAGCGAATCTAGACGGAATGGGGACTACCGTTTCTTTGCTCACCAGTTGGCGCCACTGTAGACTGAGGTCCGGAGTTATAGCTGTCAAAGGCGATTGGCGCCGAAACAAAGTGTTATATCTTGAATCTAATTAAGGTTATATTGTTTATAAATAACTATCTTGATATCAACAAACTAACTTCTGAAATAGTTGCTCTTGAGGCCGCCTATTTTTGCGCTTTTTCTTAATTCCGCTTTTAAAGCGTTCACATTAATCGCCAAATAATCCATATTTGCGATATTTTACGAAGGAGATCACTTTCCAGCAGGTAAATTAAAGAAATTATAATTTATGCAACAAATTCCGCTAAAACCAGTACAAAGTGAATGATATTGGACCTCACGCGACACTAGCGCCTCTAGTAGCAAATTCACTAGCGATAGCCCCCATTGCAGGGTCTTATTTTAAAAAGCGAAGTAATGTTAGCTGTTATAGTGATCTGTGCCAACGTTTAAATGCTATTCAAAAGTTTCAAAGAGTTTTAACCAAAATAATGAAATCCCCATGCGAGGCACGTTAAATGTCTTAAATAAAACAGAATTATCGTTATGTAATTTAAAAAAAAATTGAATAATGGTAGAAGTCTTCTGACTAAACTACGATCGTCTACCCGTCTGGCCTAAATTTATGTAAGCTGAAGATAAGGAATTGAGCAAATCCATGCGGCCTTGAAATTGTTTTGCAAAAATATACACTAAAAATATCCAGGAAAGGATCTTAGCTGGCTGTAGAAGATAGGTGACGTATTATAAAACGATTCGAAAGAGAATCGTAGCTTTATTTAGCGATTATGTAATGAACACGCGTTCCTTTGTGCAAAATGATCGGTTATAGAATCGTGACTAGCTAAAACGATCGAGGGAGAATCGAAGCTACCTTTATCAATTGAGTAACGAATACACGCAGCAGAACGGTTGATAGGATTGCAGCCAGCTTTAGCGGATATGTAGTAAGAAACGATCAGAGAAGGATCGTAGGTAGCTCTAGCGGATAAATATGTAAGTGAAAAACGATCAGGGGTAATCGCAGCTATCTTATAAGTGCACAACGATTGATAGAATCGCAGCTGGCTCTATCGGATAGATACCGCGCCACGCCGCCGCACTGTGGGACCAAACGGTATTTTCCATCTTTAAAATGGTTTTCACTAAAGTCGTAAATCCATAGATTTCTTTATGGTTTTATACTTTCAAAGGATAGATCTTACGAATAAATTACAAAAAAAATATTAAGTTTAGTTATACGCTTATAAAGTTAACCTTAAACATGGGGCATCAATATTATCATGCCAATTAGATTACCGTTAACTCCTACAGGATCATAAGACCGCCGGCGGTCGCGATAACAATAGATTTTAATTGTGTCTGGAATTACATGCAATTAAGAAAGTTCAACACAAAATTATTCCAAAGTTTTCCAGGCAAACATGTTAGTGTTATACATCATTAGATAGCGAATGTACACTTTGCATCTTCGTTCGATTTTTATTAAAAAAACATTTTTGTTTTATTTTTAAATATTTGTAAGTGAAGTAAAGAAAAATACGTTTTTTGTTTATTTTAATTGAAGTTTTCTTTGTTGCCCAAAGCTGCCGGTCACTCTATTAGAGACCTTACCTATTCAGTAATATGAGGATTAAAAAAAAAACAATAATGTCAATCGCGGGAAAATATAAAAAAAAACCCGAAAATTACGGTTTATCTTTTTTATTATGAAATATATATTGTTACTTGCTACGTGCACTGTTTGTGGAGCAACTCCCAGACAAATGAATGATCATTTAAAAGTTACAACGAGAGTTGATGATGAAAAAGCGTTAAAATACGGATGTCGATACTACACGCATGGATGAGATTTATGGTAATGATCCTCTATATTTCTTTACAATTTAGGTTTTGACAAATGATTTGTAACAAATCCGGAAACAAGCAACTTAAAGAAGACAAGATAAAATATGTCCAAAAACGTGTCCGAGTAGTGCTTGGTTTGCACACTGATAAATCACGTCAAGGTTCCAATAGCAATGACGGAAATACGGCAAGGAGATTTTACCAAAATTACCAATGTTCGGCAGAGATAACCGGAATTGATGAAGAGATTATATGTGATTGTATGTCATCGGGATTCCCTTTAAACGCAGAAAAAACCGGCCATTAATAACCGCGTAATTCTAGTAAGCAAATATACATACATACATGCCATCTTCGGTCCATAAAGTAGGTACCTCATACATAGTGCTAAAATAATAAGCATAAAATATGCAGTTTGCCTAAAGGACAATTATCCGAAAATGCTCGAAAGCCCGAAATAAAGATTACAAGAAATAATGGTTACATCACGCTAGGAAGTGTTCCAAGTCAGCAACAAACGAAGACGTTCTGTATATTTTGTTATCTATACTAATATTATAAAGCTGAAGAGTTTGTTTGTTTGTTTGAACGCGCTAATCTCGGGAAGTACTGGTTCGAATTGAAAAATTATTTTTGTGTTCGTTAGTCCATTTATTGAGGAAGGCTTTAAGCTATATAACATCACGCTGTTACCAATAGGAGCGAAGCATCAGTGAAAAATGTTGCAAAAATAATCGCATCATAATAACAGAAATTGACGCGTACGAAGTCGCGGGCAATTTTGTTATATACATCTGATCCATCATCATAACTGTAATAAATTAATGTTAAACTTATTTTAAGCAAAAGTGTAACTTTTATTGTTATTTTAATATAACTATGTATATTTTTATATGAAATTTCGTATAAATTTATCTTTATAATTTTTTACGAAAAATTTATGATTTAAATAAAATGATGTTTAATAGATTTTATGGCTAGATATTAAAAAATACGTGAAAAAAATTTCTAGGAGAAAAATCTAAAAACAACAGAGTAATAGATTTTTGAGATGGAAAAGACCGATTGGTCCCATAGTGCGCTGCGCCGCGCCGCATCCTGTGTACTAATGAAGTAACAAATACGTAATACTATGTGCATAACGATTGGTGATAGAATCGTAGCTAGCTTTAGAGGATAGATAACGAAGTGAAAAACGATCGGGGGAGAATCGTAATTATTTTTACTAATTAAGTAACGAATACGTGCTGCTATGTGCAAGAGTAGGATCGCAGCTAGCTTCAGTAGAAAGATAACAAATTGAAAATGATCGTAGCCTCTTTACCAGTTATACAATGAATACACTTTGATAATTCCAAATTATTTTGACCAATTAAGTAACGTATTCGACGTGCAATGGTGAGAGCTACTTTTAGCAGAAAGATAACGAGAAAGGATCGGTAGAGACTCGTCGCTAAGTCTGACGGGTGGATAAAATGCGCGTGCCGCGTGATGTCCGCAGACAGCGGGCTGGGCCGCGCCACGCCGCCGCGCCGCGCCGCGTCGCCGGGGCTGCGCGCGCTGGGCTCGCCCGCGTCGGGCCCCGGCTCGCTGCCGGGCGCCATCGGCAAGCGTCGCCTGCATCAGGACGACTCGTCCGACGTCTCCTCGACGCACTCGTCCATCATGGACTACTCGGGTGAGTGGGTGAACGAACAGGCACACACACACACATGCGATAGATACATAAGTTACGATGTCACGGTTACGATTATTAATTAAGATGTGTTAGTCGTTACGATACGTGCGACAGATTTACAGGTGACGCTTTATACAAATGTGTAAACTTAACTATTGTACGGTATGTGCGACAGATACATAGGGCATATGCGATGGATACATAAGTTACGATTAAATGACACACATGTGTTAGTTGTTACGATACGTGCGACAGATTTACAGGTTACGCTTTATACAAATGTGTTAACTTAACTATTGTACGGTATGTGCGACAGATACACAATTTACGCTCTACAGAAGTGTGTTGTTTTACGTATTAAATGACACACATGTCTTAGTCGTTACAATACATGCGACAGATACACAAGTTATACTTTACAGAAGTATACACTTTACTAATTGTAAAAGTATTTTCTATATTAAATACCACACATGCCTTAGTCTTTACGATACATGCGACAGATACACAAATTACGCTTTATACCAGTGTGTAAATATTTCTATCCATGGAAGTGTTAAAAGTATCAAATGCATTAAAAACGATTATAAGGGTTTTTAACTTTCTTGTTGTATTTTTACATACATACACCTAACTTACGGCCGGTTCCAATAACCTAGCTACCTTCAGTTTTGGCATATCGGAGATAGGAAACAGTTTCTGTTTTTGCCGTCCAGAGAAACAAAGACAGAAGTTGTTTTCTATCTCCGATATGCCAAAACTGAAGATTGATAGGATATTGGAACTGGCCGTTAGTCGGTAAGATAGATGTGACGCGTACACAAGGTAAGCATTTAAACAAGTGTGTCAACTTTACTTTTCACAGAAGTCTTTTACGTCGTTTACATGTTAAATGCGGCCAAGGAGTTAAATTAGAATTCAAAAATTTCTTGTTCCTTTATCACACATAAACCTTAACATGTAACAAGATTTGCTACAGTCGAGTTAATTATTTAAATAATATACTACCTATAAATAATTACATGGGTTGCAATTTAATGAATTTTACAAGGGATCACACGATTAATTATCAGTTTTGTAACCAGACTTAACTTACACCGTGACAACTAATCTTTTGCACAAACAAAAGGGTTAAATTAAATTTTGGTTGCACTGTAAAACTGTGCTGTTCTTAATCATATATGGATAAAATAAAACTTTAGTTTGACTAAGAAGTTACGAACACTGTCACAATTTCATCCAATTACACAGGGTGTTTGGTGCATCGTTTTTAAATTTAAATTAAATGCCAAGGATGCTCTTTCAAAGCTAAAACTATAGCTAAATCCAGCTCTCGATTTAGCATTAAAAGAGCATTCTTGGCTATATGAATTCTTTTTAAAAAAAAAAGACGTGTGGCACTCGGAGACTGCCGCGTAAAGCTATTGCATAGCATTTTTTATCAATTATAAAACTAAAAAATATCACCGCTGTGCCGGTCGGAGTGGGGGGTGTTAGGTTATTTTCGTTACGGAATTTCTGGATTCGGTCTCCACACTCAAGGCCCGCGATAAAAGCTATGCAATAGCTTAAAATTATAATTTTATGTATTTTCAAATTTTAGATATGGTTACCATAGGCAACCATACTGTCAAAATCCTTATTTTCTTCTAAATTCTTTTAAATTTCGAAAATTCAAAATTGTTCTATCATGCCTCGCTCCGAGTGTTAGGTTAGGTTATTTTCGTTACGGAATTTCTGGATTCGGTCTCCACGCTCAAGGCCCGCGATAGAAGCTATGCAATAGCTTAATAACTATCAACCGGTTAATAATGGTGCACCTAACACTCAATACTTATGTATGTAGTAAAAGTAGTTGTTTTTTTCTTCTTCTAAAAATACACCAAAGTTCATAATAGTTTTTACTTTTTATAACTTGTTAACAACAAATTAAACATTTTATTTGTATCTGTATCATTTACCGTTAAAACTTTACTTCCTTAGCGGACACTCGAGAGCGGCGTAAAGGTGTTTATCAGTGACATTCATTAAGTAGATAGATAGATCTTACACTGGTACACTTTACATACGGAGTAATTGTTGCGATGTCATACCAACACGGGTCACGTGATGCAATGTATACGTTTAAGTTAATTATAATTAGTTTAATCGCGACATGAGTTTGTTTGTCGTGTTCAGCATGGTTTGACGAGTGGAGCATCTTGCCCTAACAACCGGCTGCATTGATATTGATTATATACCGCTTGACTACCTGACAATCGCTTCCTCACAGATTTGAATAACACCCGATACAAGGCACTAATATTCACTCGTGCATTAATCTCATTTGCATAGTTTTCATAATTTTGATATATTTTTAATATTACACTTCATGAAATGTAAATACTCGAGTCTGTTTATTCGAAATTATCAAATCGAAGCAACAGCTTTATTTTTTAGTCTAAAACATTTTCAGAATTTAACTAAAGTAAACTTACAGTCACTTCTAGACAAATTAGTAACTCTCTTCGTACATAACGCAACTATCCAATACTTTACGACTTCTATGATTTGGCTATTGTTGTCTTTTGCAGTAAAAAAAAGCGGTTTCTTGTGCACAAAGCTTGGAACAAATGTAATACTAGCCTTCGCCAAGTCATTGAAGCTGTAGAATATTGTATACTCGCGTTAGGTGTGCGACTGCTTTGGACTTGGACACAAAAAAGCTCACATTTAAGATACAGGTTAATTGTTGAGTAACAAAATACCCTTTTTCTACTCATGTTTATTAACAGCTTTTACTATTTGTTTTCAAGAGTAGAAAACATTGTCCTAGAAAAAAGTTGGATATAATAAAATGACGAATAAACACTTAAACCCAATTTATAAAAATAGGATATGAGCTTGTATGAAACAATTCCATATTTTTTTTTATTTAAACAAACGAATTAGACTTATTAAAAAACATAGGCGTTTCGACTGAAAAATCAGTAAGTAACAGTCGAATCGTTTTTAGTGGTGCAATACTAAAACTTGTTCGTAAACATAAACAGTAAATTATGTTAGCATCAATCAACTTGCCTTGAACTATGAGCACGTAGCAAACTAAACGCAAAAACTCCATTTACATATATACTTATTTTTTACCAGTAATAAAGCAAAGGCATAAAATTTCCAGGGCCACGGTTATACAAACAGCCAACGACGAAATCGAATCGGGGTATAATGCTGAACGCCGTGGAGTACTGCGTGTTCCCGGGCGCCGTGAACGCGGAGGCCAAGAGACGAGTGCTAGAGGAGGTGGCGAGGTCGGAGAGCAAGCACTTCCTTGTGTTGTTCCGCGACGCGGGCTGCCAGTTCCGAGCGCTGTACTCGTACTGTCCCGACACGGACGTCGTGGCCAAACTGTACGGGACCGGCCCGAAGAACGTCAACGATAGGATGTTCGATAAGTTTTTCAAGTGAGTCTTTTGTTTTGAATTAGTGTTCATTTAGAAAAAAAAAACCTACAGTTTAACCTTTTAGCGTACATCACTAATTATTTAGCCCCGCCATAAAAATGTTCTATAACTGCTGAAAAACTGCGGTACTTTTTTTTTCTTTTAAAGTACAGAGAGGTACGCATCCGCACAGCTTACAGACATTACCATAGCCTTTTTTGGCACTCTGTCCGTTCAGATCGTAACGCACGTAACTTGTCCATTTCTAATGGCATTTTTGCTGTCATGTGCCTATTTGTTTTGGTGGAATAGTGCTTATACCGTACTGGCTACTTTTTTATTTTTAATAATTGATTGCTCTTGACTATATACTTAACTATACGGTTAAGAAGAAGCCTAAGATGGAGCGAGCTTACCCAGAGGTACTGGTTCTCCCACACACCAACGGAACACAGAAAAACTGTTTGTCGCTGGACTCTGGCAGGTGGGTGTTAGCATCCAAGCGGCCTCTTACGAAGCTTACCACCGCAGAGGGATCTGTTAGCCGTCATCATTGGTTAGAAAACCAAAGATGCCGTTGCCCTGGGTGGACCACTAGGAGGTAGATCCCACCACCCCAAAACCTACGTTAATACCCCCTTTATCGATGTTTATGTTATGCTTGTACATTGTTAAATTATACTCAAAAGTTATTTGTATTTATAATAGGTACGAGTTATTATTATTTAAAGTGAGCCGATATATTTTTAACCATCGCGTAATGTCCCTTAGGTACAACTCGGGCAGCAAGTGCTTCTCGCAGGTGCACACGAAGCACCTGACGGTGACCATCGACGCGTTCACGATACACAACTCGCTGTGGCAGGGCAAGAAGGTGCAGCTGCCCAGCAAGAAGGACATGGCGCTAGTCATCTAGGCCCAGCCGCAACCGCAATCTAGTCGCGAGCCAGCTCGTACGCCTTGTAGGGCAATAGTGCCGAGTCCGTTGTAATTTTTAATTGTCGGTTAGTGCATTTCCTCGCGGAGCTGTGTTACGTTAGTTCGCTTGTGTGAGGTGTGATGTCGCCCGACCGGTCGGTGCCTGTGTCATATTGTACAGTTAGGTGGATAGTAGGTAAACTCGAATCGAGTTAGGTATTATTTGCGTTAGCTTCGATCGGTTCGCATTACATTTATGAAAGTTTATCATGTTGAATTTGTGATCGCTGTTTTGTGTTATTTATTTTCTGTGTCTAGCTGTGCGGCTCGCTTCCGCGATGGGTGCGTACTAATTGATGCCGAGAAGTATAATAGCGAATTTCAATTTTATTTACCTTTTAATAAGACACAAAAGACAAATAAAAGACCTGGAGGCCTATTTGTAGTCATTAATTTAGATTTAAATATAAAAGACATACAAAAAAAACTTTTGAACTAGGTTAGACAATCTCAATTCGTATGCGAGATGATCTCTTCAAAATGATAATGATATTATGAATAAAAGCAATACGACAGAAACAAGAAAATAGGTAGCTTTTGATTAGATATGAAATTTAACAAAGCCAATGATATAAAAGCACGAGTGCGCACCCGTAGCGACGGGCGAGCCCGCGCTCGGACCGCGGTCGCTGCGTCTAACGTATGTATGCTGATTGCTGCGTTAGTTCGATGTTCGAATGGTGTTACTCAGTGTATAAGCGCAATGTTTGCCATATGTATTAGTGAGATGGTCGACACGTTCCAAATTTATTAAATTGTCTCAAATGTACCAGCCGAAGTCGGATCTCTGGTCGTATTAGATAGTTTTAAAATTAATTAACCTGTCCCTCACGTTAAATCAATTAACATGTTCACAAACTAATATCGCTTATTTGTTATAGATATTAACTCGTTAGTGATTATTTCAATTGACTGGAGTAAGATTAAGATGATTATTCGTTTAACTGACCCTCATTTAACGTTATGTCTATTTCCATTTTTTTACTGCTTGTATAGCTAAAATAAGACGAGGCACATTTTACGTGGTAATTGTACTGCCTTATCCTGTAAATAATTGTTTTTGTATACAGCTATTTATTAAAAGAATGTTAAACGAGAATTGATGAATATCATTTTTTCATTGTTTAATGATTGGTCATCAATAATAAATATACTACCGATAGTATATGGTATGCAAATATATTGTATTATTAAAAAGCATAACGAAATAATATTGAATTTCATATTATCCTGTTGTTTTATTTTCTCTGTACTTCTGTGTTGCTCAGCCTTTTGAACCTGGTGTCGCACATAACTCAAGAGCCTTGTTCCAGCGCGACTAGCCTCTCCATCACAGTTGTTTCAAGAGTGTTATCGCAAGGTTAGTGTTTTACTTTACAGTAACCTTGAAGGGTAAGTGTAAGCCCTTCAAGCTCTAACACACAAACACAAGTCTATCTATTATCAAGTATTAAAAAACTAGCAAGACGATAGACTTATTAAGTTATGAGCCAGACACGATTTGTCTGTCTTAATAACAAATTGTGATGCAATGCAACTCTTTCTAGCTTAAGACGGGAAAAAACAATCGCTGCTCCCGCGACCTATTTCAAGTATACAATAAGGTTACTTACCTGCCTTTTAAATCCAGAAAAAAACCCTTTACGAAGGGTAACCTACTAAAAAAAAAATTTATTTTATTACTTTATCGGCTTGAGTAATGCATATACCCTGAATGTACCTAAATACATTTACCTAATTAACCAGAAACATTTTACCATACAAATTGTCGATTGTTAGCTGTCAGTAGAGAAGAGGGATACGAACACACATGTGTTTTTAATAACTTGACACCTTTTTTTACTTTCTTATACCTATAAAAACGGGTTAATATACATTCAGGAAAATAATAATCGCACATAATATACCCGTATTTCGTTACGATGCAATACTTAAATTGCGAATTATAGTTCGGAAATACTTATACTTTCCTAAAGTGTCAAAAGACTTCTACACACAGTGCCGGCGGCATACAAAGCCGCCGGCTTTGCCGCACAAAGGAGCCGCCGGCATGGCCGCCATGGTGTGCCGGCGGGTTACGCGGCTTGCCGGCGTCAGTTCGTATCTGTCATTCAAGCGGTAGTGGTGTGCGGTTTGTGTGTATTAAAAAAATAAAATGTCGTTTAATTGGGACAACAAAACTGTGTTGCTATTAATTGAAAAATTTCATGAATAAAATATGATATATTATGGAATCCCAGAAATGCAGACTATAAGAATGGGAACAAACGAACGGACGCATTGAACATAATTGCAAGTGTATTTGACATTGATAAAGGCGAAGTAAAGAGAAAGTTTTATAAAAATTAACCTCTCATTATTTTCGGGAAAAAAAGAAGGTTGATGAGCAGTTTGTATTTTTTTCTTATTAAAATCAAATTTCCAACTGCGGCGGCAGTGCTGATCATTTCCTTATTTATTGTAACCAACCAACCATAAAATGTGCACTTTACTAGCGTTATAACTGTCAGCGTGACTGTCACAGCCGGAATGATGCTTTGCGGCTTTGCGCGGCTTGTATTGCCGCTGGCACTGGCACTGGCACTGGCACTAGGCACTGTGTGTAGTAGTCTTAAAGAACTTCTAAAATCGTGCCAGTCGACAGACACCTATTATTCTTATAATATCAGTGTATAAACTTGAAAAATTTTTTTTTTGTCTCAGGCGGGACTCGAACCCGCATCTCCTCGCATGCCGGGCGGGCGCCATACCATTAGGCCACCGAGACACTGCGACACGGCGCGAATTTTTCAAGCATATGCTTTCGCTGTGAGCCAGCGTTGTTTCATCAAATGTTAGAAGTTTGCACCCTTAACACCCGAAAGAAACATCTTTGCAGATGTTTGACAGTCAGTTAAGATGAAACAGCTATTTATATACTTTATTTGATATTTTAGCAACTTAATTGCACTTATAATATCAGTGTATAAACTTGAAAAATTTTTAACATTTGATGAAACAACGCTGGCTCACAGCGAAAGCATATGCTTGAAAAATTCGCGCCGTGTCGCAGTGTCTCGGTGGCCTAATGGTATGGCGCCCGCCCGGCATGCGAGGAGATGCGGGTTCGAGTCCCGCCTGAGACAAAATTTTTCAAGTTTATACACTGATATTATAAGTGCAATTAAGTTGCTAAAATATCAAATAAAGTATATAAATAGCTGTTTCATCTTAACTGACTGTCAAACATCTGCAAAGATGTTTCTTTCGGGTGTTAAGGGTGCAAACTCCTAACATTTGATGAAACAACGCTGGCTCACAGCGAAAGCATATGCTTGAAAAATTCGCGCCGTGTCGCAGTGTCTCGGTGGCCTAATGGTATGGCGCCCGCCCGGCATGCGAGGAGATGCGGGTTCGAGTCCCGCCTGAGACAAAATTTTTCAAGTTTATACACTGAAAGTGCAATTAAGTTGCTAAAATATCAAATAAAGTATATAAATAGCTGTTTCATCTTAACTGACTGTCAAACATCTGCAAAGATGTTTCTTTCGGGTGTTAAGGGTGCAAACTCCTAACATTTGATGAAACAACGCTGGCTCACAGCGAAAGCATATGCTTGAAAAATTCGCGCCGTGTCGCAGTGTCTCGGTGGCCTAATGGTATGGCGCCCGCCCGGCATGCGAGGAGATGCGGGTTCGAGTCCCGCCTGAGACAAAAAAATTTTCAAGTTTATACACTGATATTATAAGTGCAATTAAGTTGCTAAAATATCAAATAAAGTACCTATTATTCTTATTAACTAACTAAATAAAATACATTTATTGTAATGATTTTATTTATTAATTAAAATATTTACATCAATCAATCTACATAAAATTAATACTGACTAATTAAAATTAGGTTTGTATTTTTGTGACTAAAAATAGGATTAGCAAATAATTCTCCTAGGAAATTAATAAATCGTTTAAAGTAGGTACATAAATACACTTCTGCAGGGCGATTAGCGCCGTGAGTGCGTTACATTGGATCACAATAAATTAAACATAGTACAGAATTAACATGTCATAAAGTCAGTTTGTTCGAAGATACAGAATTACGTAAATTTTAATTTAGGGGCTTTATGGGCTTCACGGCGTGCATCACATAAATTTGGTAGGCACTTCTCAAAATAAACACATACTTATATACTAATGCAAACTATGTATATTTTGAGATCATTTTGCATACGTTAGCAGTACCAAAGTTGAGGAAATGCAGTACCTAAAACAATACACATTCCGAAATGTGTTTCTTTTTTCTCAAGCACGATGAGAAGATAATTAAAATTAGCAAAGCCTATTTCGTAGAAAATACGAATTAGGCTTATTTTGAGAAGTGCACCTTTTGCAAATTACTTACCTTGCAACAAAGTGGCAAGGCTTACATCTAGGCAATTTATCTCTGTTAGACTTATGTCTTGCTAAGGATTAGTAATCGAAAAAGCGGGGCACAAATTGTGAGTATAGTAAACCATATCGTTACCGTGTTAGCTAAGCAGGTTATATTTAAATTTTAATAAGCACAAATATAAATAACATCAAAAGATTACTCACTAAATTTGTATTAATTTGATGATATAAGCAATTGGCAATATAATGTTTTTATTTATCTCGAAACTTAACAATTCCTATATAAATATTATAAATGCTGGTAGCGATTTGTGTTTGAGGCATTTAATTATGAAGTCATAAGATGGGACGCTTATTTTTATGGTTTTTGTTATGGTGGCTGATAACAATATGGGAGTGAATTATAAAATCCAATCAACAATTCCAGACACAGTCTAGGAGAAAATACACTAGTGTAAAACATTGGAAGCATTTTAATTATTTGAGTATTATTACTTATTCAATATGGTATTGTAATTGTATGAAGACTCTTCATAATAATATGTTATTCAAATATATTTTCACCAATCCTGGGTGATTTTCATTATTTTATCAAATTAGGACTACTAAAAATAATCAAAGAGTTAAAAAATAAATAATCAATACTAAATAAAATAACAGACAGTGGCAATCGACTTGATTAATTTCAATTGGTTATTAAAAATGTAGTATTCTAAAATAATTTCTTCTCTTATCCAATCACGATCATTTATGAGGACGCCGGTTTTTCCGAGTTGTGAGTGTGTTTATACAAGGCAAGAAAGTATGTCTTAGTAGAGTTTCTTTAGGACACATATTACAATAAATAATTGGAACCCGCCAACGCTTTGAAACCGGTCCATTTTTGAGTTTACGTCCGTATGGTAACGTTCCTATCAGACACTTGCAGTGCCGGGTGAAGATTACTTAAGCCAGGGCTTAGGTCTTAAGTAATATACGCCTTTGCCAGCAAACTAGTAATTGAAATGTGTTGTGAATTTGCACACATTTACATGCGCGATAAAATAGTTTTTTAGTAAAATGTTTTTAGCGGATCCGACTCTACATATAAATTGATGAAGCAAACTTTCTTGGAACATCGTTCTTGTTTTTTTATTTTACTATTTATAATTACGAATTTTAAAAAAATCAGCTGTGCGTATATTTTCGTTCTTTACTTCTTGCTTCTGATACTCTAACCCCCGTATTTATAAACAAGTAAAAGTAATTACTTGACTACAAGTAATTACTTGAGAGACAATTTGTATGCCTTAATCAGGAAATTACTAGAAGTTATAACTACCAAAAGTTAGCATTTTCAGCCAAATGATATGACTATTAATGGTGACCAATTTCTTTCACTTAAGCACTAGGTATGAACACTTTAAGTTATGACTTTCTTAAGCAATAAGTAATTACTTCTTTATAAATACGGGGGTAAGGCACCAGAAACAAGTGGTAAAAGTTGAAAGTAAAGCTTAGAGCTTAAGCGATTGCTTGATTTGCTTTTGCATTTCCGGCTACACGATGGTTTTTATTTGTCTATGACTACAATAATAATAATAATAATAAATAAATATTTAAGACAAATGCCTCACTGGGCCACACTGAGCCATCTAGTCCCAAATTAAGGTACTATTAAGTACCCTGTCGTATGGGGTACTAGACAACCGATAAACTTACATATATATATATTTTTTTGTAAATACATACTTATAATACATAGAAAACACCCAGACCAGTACAAACAGACATGTTCATGCACACAAATATTTGTACTGTGCGGGGATCGAACCCGCGACCCATGGCTCAGAAGCAGCGTTAACTACCGCTGATCCAAATGGTCGTCAAATACATAACATAGGTCAACAATAGGTCATAACTGCACGTCTCCGGCTACACGATGGTGTAGTAGTGCGTGACGGGCTCGGCCGCGTGCACCTCGACGCTCTTCTGCAGGTTCAGCTGGTGCACGATCGTGTCCGGGGTCTCCACCTCCTGATCAGCGATCATATATAATGTTAAAATATAAGAGTTGTACTTAAAGTATAAAATTACTAGAGGAAATTACAATCATAGACTCTAAAGGATGAAATATATAATCACCTTCCAAATTATAATACAACAATCTACGAGACAAAAAACAAATGATGTATATTTTCTTTTGTTATAGCCCAGTACAATAAGGTCAAGGTAAAGCACTTAGAAAATGTCCGCCAATAATATAACATTTTTGATACGGCCTCCTCACCACACTTCTTTTACGCGATTCGCATCTCATTAATTCATTAGGATAGTATTCATAAGTTGTTGATTTTCCCTATAACCTTAGGCCCGTAGTAATTGAAAGCAATGTTGCGAAAAATATTTTCAGGTGAAAATTTGACCCACATTTCTTACTTCATAAATGGGCTCTTGAAAGGCGATGAAAAAGTCATCCTGTATAGGACTTTATTTGATATTTTAGCAATTAAATTGCAATTATAATATCAGTATATAAACTTGAAAAATTATGTCTCAGGCGGGATTTGAACCCGCATCGTTATCGTTTTCGTTAAGAATATGCTTGAAAAATTCTCGCTGAGTCGCAGGGTCTCGGTGGCTTAATGGTATAGCGTCCGCCCGGCATGCGAGGAGATGCGGGTTCGAGTCCCGCCTGAGACATAATTTTTCAAGTTTATATACTGATATCCTGTATAGGAGTAATGCAGGGGGAACGGTATTCTATTTAGGCCTGATTTTTTCAATAGTCAGATAAGAAATATTCGTCGAATAAAATACAATATGATTAATTTGACAACGTCACCTATTTGTCAGCAATCATATTTTATGTAAATGACATTTTAAAATCAGTCCTTTTCTACTTATTCAGTCTGATAAGTTTTATCTGACGTTTGAAAAATCAGCCCTTACGGTCATTTCCAATAACCTATCTATCTTCAGTTTTGGCATATCGGAGATAGAAAACAACTTCTGTCTTTGTTTCTCTGGACGGCAAAAACAGAGATAGAAACTGTTTCCTATCTCCAATATATGCCGAAACTGAAGATAGATAGGTTATTGGAACCGGCCGTTAGTTATAGATAGTAGGCAACGTATGCAGAGCTTATTCGCATGTATGGTTGCACACCGTACTGACCTCCATGTCTGTGTAGCCGTTGATCTCGACGGGTATGGTCTGTCCGTCCTGCGTGATGACCTGCAGCGTCGTGCCGTCCGCCGACGTGATGGCGAGCCGCGTGCCGTCCTGCATCGTGAAGTGCAGCGGGTTGCCCTGCTCGTCCGTCACCTGCGACACAATAGGCTGGTTTTTTTTTTTTTTTTTCCATTTATTGGGATAAACAAACAGTGACAAATAAAAATTACAATGTAGGTATAGTTGCAGTTTCAAGTCTTAATCTATTTGACACCAACACCGTTTACCACATATTAATATAAAGGAGGAAGATCTTATTGACACATTGCGAAGTGCGAAACTAGTGTTATAATAATATCATATCAAGAAATTAAATAGTATATTATTAACGGTATTTATAAATATTTTAAATATGTGATGAAGCACAAAGTGCAGTAGTGACCATTTTTTTAAATGCACTTGGTCGCGTCACTGCCAAGTCAATTGAGTTGAACGTCTCGTTGTATGTGTGTACAAATCTGTTAAGGGGTGAGCGCTTGCCAGCGTTTTATACCTTCTAGTATAGTTGATGCTAGTTCAGAGCTGAGGAAGACCTGGGAAACAAACAGTATCTTCATCTCTTTTTACATTTGAGGTCAACACAGAAGGACCTAAGACTAGGTTTTTTTTAAAGCGGAGAAGAGCGGATCGGAGAAAAGGGGACTGTGTATTGACCAATCGCAGTGCTCGACGACAGTGATTGGTCAATTCACGGCCGGCACATGTTTGTCTGTACATAATTGATTTTTATTTATATAGATGTGTGCTCACCGGTATATGCTGTGCCTGCGGCTGCGGAACGCTCTCCTGAAGCTCCAGCGCCTGCGCAAGTAAATCAGTATAAATAAATACATAAAATATATTGATAGCATCAGTGGCGCCACCAGCCAAGTTATTTTAACTGTTTGTTCTAAATATTTCTATATTATCTGACGTTGTTTAGTAAATACATAATAGTAGAAGTTTTGTGGGTAAACTTTCGTAGGTATAACGAAAGTGTAAATAGGTCATGTCGCAAGCGAACACACATATACCATTGTCCCTCTTTATCTTTCGGTAAGCATACAATTGTTATAGTAACCTGCTCGGGATCAATGATGGTATACCCTGGCTCGTCTCCGTGCACGTCGTACGCGACGTAGATGACACGCTCCGAGTCAGAGTCCGCGTCCGCGTCCGCGTCCGCGTCCGCATCCGGGTCCGCTTCCACCACCGCCTCCGCTTCCGCGACCGCCTCTGGAACGGCCACACGCTCCGGCGCCAGCAGACTGATCTGCTTGTGCACTTGCTGGCAACAGTACCAAACAATATCAGCAAGAAAATTTACTAACTACATCGAAATTTAATACTTTCGATGTAGTTAGTAAATTTTCGTTATTAATTAAGATTTTTATTATTAACAGCATTGTAGCCCTTTTCAATAAAATTGTTTTAATATACGATTTAAGTTCATATACACGGAATTAAGATTGTGGGATTTTATTGAATGTGCGAATGTAATTTCCGTCTTTTCGGAGTCTGAAACATGGAACGACGCGTTATCTTTATGTCTGGTATTGAAATTGTGGACGTCACTTCTGTTAGGAAAGTCAAATAAAGGAGGGTTTTAACGAACGTTAATAGTACTATCGCAAAAAATCTAAATTTTTTAAGCTAAATTAATTTCGTTTGGTCGAATAGCTTTGGAAATATTCCATAAAGTAAATATTATTTCTAGTTAGTCGAAAAGCAACTTCAATACTGTATTTATATTATCAATTTCTTCGTTATTGTCACTATCAATTTCAGTTAAAATGCTGTAAAATCTTAATTCATCCTTTGTTCCTCTCAATTTATGAGGGAGCGATGGCACCTCAAGCTAAATATTGAAAGCTTCCACTATTAAACTTTTTAACAAGTTGCGAGTTTCGATACACTAGAATTTTAAGCTCAGACTAAAAATAAAAGTCTGACGGAGACAGGGCCAGATTTCTCGATTGCTAAGACATTGGCCCGCCGCGTCTGATCCACCGCTGGGGGTGAAGAAACTGAGTTTAGGTACTCTCGTTAGCCACGGCGCGCTGGCAATTAACATCAAGCTTCACCCCGTTCGAAGTTCTCAATGAGCCTCAATGAACCTCCACGAAGCGAGAATAGATATATAGAATGGAATTAAAACATAAAATTGACCATCGATACGTAGGTACTTAAACAAGTTTTAGCAAAGATAGCGCTTGCGTGTGTGTTGTGCCGAACACCGCGGCACTTAAGCATAGGCATACGTTCATGCCATATGCCTACGCATGAGAGCTTCTTTTACTTTCAACATTTTTTTTTTGTTATTAAAATATTTAAGGTAGATTTCTTCTTAATTTTCATATGCGAATACCTATAAATAGCTAAGTAGATATAATTTATGTAATCTATTACTTGTTTGATGTTGCTGTTGGTGTTCCGAATAAAATAAAATAAATAATTTAATTAATTAACTGCTCAGTTACAATCTTACTCCTTCAATCCTACAATCTAACTGCCCTTCATTTTAGCAACCTAGATTTCGCATGCAGTACCCACGTACGTTACTTTTAAAGGTTATTAGACTACGTCTACTGTCGTTGCTTATGTTTTTGAGTTGAAGATTACTTTTGTAACAATATGGAAACAAAAAAAAATTAAAATATAACTCGTATGTTACAATTGAGGGTGAATCGTCCTCCCGCGAGAAAACAGCCACTAAAAAGTCACGCTGTATATACCAGAAACAGAGAACAGCCCAGTATACTTCCTTGTGGGACACCATATCCAGAGTTATGTCGTTCATTACTAGGTGTTTTGATTTCACAAATTGGCGCCGATCGTATGAGTAGTCTGCATAAAGCTGTAGTTATGATTCTCTTATACTTATTGCTTTCAATTTACTTTAAAGTAAAGAAATCGATACGGTATCAAAGGCTTTGGCAAAATTTTGGAAAACACCCAACGTATTTGTTAAGTTCCTAGGTGTCAAAGTTTGTAAGTCAGATTATGCACTGCATCGGAAGTGGTCAGTTTAGCTCTAAATCCAAATTACGTATTTTACTCTAGTCTATTGTTAAAATATGTTTATTAAATTTTTGACACTGCTTATGTGATATTTCTACTAACTATAGTAATTGACAAGATTTTTGCTTTCAGATTAATGAATTGGGATTAGTAGCAGTAGTAATTTTTATTTATTTATTCATACATGGAAAACTAACAGCATTTACATATAAAAGATATAGATAGAGAGATGTTTTAGAGCAAATATGCCTCAAGCAGTTCTCACAAATAGAAGAAATACAGCGTCACCGATAAAGTCACATCAAATAATTTCACATAAATACATAACTGTGAACAAATAATAAAAATAATAACAACATTTAATTCACCATTATACACAGCATCCCTACTTTTCTCGCCCGGGAGTATGTACGGTCTTTAACCGTTCATTAACCTAGTCACGCACGTGTCAGCGGATTTACCCGATGCGCGACAATTTGTTAATTTAGGTCATACTTTTTAATAGCTAATTACAATTGTCTTTATAGTTAGTGCATATCCGATCACCATACCAATCGCGCGTATTTCACTCATACCACGACGATTTAACCATTTACTTTATCATATTTTAATATCGTGTAAAAACTGTATTATTTCGTGTTGTTAATAGAATAAACTTTTGTATATTACCATTTCACCAGTGACTTTCTATCTACCATTCCTTTCTAAGTGTACAACCCGTACACATATATACCTATATAAAAAATTGAATTACATATTATTACAAATTAGTGGTCAAACAAGATTTTATTATTTATAGTCTTAAAATAATTAGGTCTAGCCAAGTACAAGTAATGTAAAGGTTTCAACGATTGAGTTTTGCATGTACGTATTTCGATTCGATATTGTTCTTTCACTCTACACATTCTGTTAAGTGCACTAACCTTCTTATGTTTGTTCAGGTTGGAGCAGTCGGCGAAGGCGCGCGGGCAGTGCGGGCACTTGAAGGGGCGCTCGCCGGTGTGCCGCCGCGCGTGCTTCACCAGCGCCCAGCGCTCGCCGAACGCGCGCCCGCACACTGCGCAGCGGTGCGGCCGCGCGCCCGCCTCGCGCCGCATGTGCGCCGCGTGCGCGCCCAGCGAGAGGAACCTGCGCCCGCGCACTATATATACTACTGCAGCGAGAGGAGCCACAGCCCGCGCACTATGTACACTACTCCGCGAACGCGCGCCCGCACACTGCGCAGCGGTGCGGCCGCGCGCCCGCCTCGCGCCGCATGTGCGCCGCGTGCGCGCCCAGCGAGAGGAACCTGCGCCCGCGCACTATATATACTACTGCAGCGAGAGGAGCCACAGCCCGCGCACTATGTACACTACTCCGCGAACGCGCGCCCGCACACTGCGCAGCGGTGCGGCCGCGCGCCCGCCTCGCGCCGCATGTGCGCCGCGTGCGCGCCCAGCGAGAGGAACCTGCGCCCGCGCACTATATATACTACTGCAGCGAGAGGAGCCACAGCCCGCGCACTATGTACACTACTCCGCGAACGCGCGCCCGCACACTGCGCAGCGGTGCGGCCGCGCGCCCGCCTCGCGCCGCATGTGCGCCGCGTGCGCGCCCAGCGAGAGGAACCTGCGCCCGCGCACTATATATACTACTGCAGCGAGAGGAGCCACAGCCCGCGCACTATGTACACTACTCCGCGAACGGGCGCCCGCACACTGCGCAGCGGTGCGGCCGCGCGCCCGCCTCGCGCCGCATGTGCGCCGCGTGCGCGCCCAGCGAGAGGAACCTGCGCCCGCGCACTATATATACTACTGCAGCGAGAGGAGCCACAGCCCGCGCACTATGTACACTACTCCGCGAACGCGCGCCCGCACACTGCGCAGCGGTGCGGCCGCGCGCCCGCCTCGCGCCGCATGTGCGCCGCGTGCGCGCCCAGCGAGAGGAACCTGCGCCCGCGCACTATATATACTACTGCAGCGAGAGGAGCCACAGCCCGCGCACTATGTACACTACTCCGCGAACGCGCGCCCGCACACTGCGCAGCGGTGCGGCCGCGCGCCCGCCTCGCGCCGCATGTGCGCCGCGTGCGCGCCCAGCGAGAGGAACCTGCGCCCGCGCACTATATATACTACTGCAGCGAGAGGAGCCACAGCCCGCGCACTATGTACACTACTCCGCGAACGCGCGCCCGCACACTGCGCAGCGGTGCGGCCGCGCGCCCGCCTCGCGCCGCATGTGCGCCGCGTGCGCGCCCAGCGAGAGGAACCTGCGCCCGCGCACTATATATACTACTGCAGCGAGAGGAGCCACAGCCCGCGCACTATGTACACTACTCCGCGAACGGGCGCCCGCACACTGCGCAGCGGTGCGGCCGCGCGCCCGCCTCGCGCCGCATGTGCGCCGCGTGCGCGCCCAGCGAGAGGAACCTGCGCCCGCGCACTATATATACTACTGCAGCGAGAGGAGCCACAGCCCGCGCACTATGTACACTACTCCGCGAACGCGCGCCCGCACACTGCGCAGCGGTGCGGCCGCGCGCCCGCCTCGCGCCGCATGTGCGCCGCGTGCGCGCCCAGCGAGAGGAACCTGCGCCCGCGCACTATATATACTACTGCAGCGAGAGGAGCCACAGCCCGCGCACTATGTACACTACTCCGCGAACGCGCGCCCGCACACTGCGCAGCGGTGCGGCCGCGCGCCCGCCTCGCGCCGCATGTGCGCCGCGTGCGCGCCCAGCGAGAGGAACCTGCGCCCGCGCACTATATATACTACTGCAGCGAGAGGAGCCACAGCCCGCGCACTATGTACACTACTCCGCGAACGGGCGCCCGCACACTGCGCAGCGGTGCGGCCGCGCGCCCGCCTCGCGCCGCATGTGCGCCGCGTGCGCGCCCAGCGAGAGGAACCTGCGCCCGCGCACTATATATACTACTGCAGCGAGAGGAGCCACAGCCCGCGCACTATGTACACTACTCCGCGAACGCGCGCCCGCACACTGCGCAGCGGTGCGGGCGCGCATATAGGCTTTTGTATGTGTATTTCTATGGTTTCACAGACACGAGTGTATTAAGCCTATCAAATCTATCTTTCTAAGTAATTATATGCTACCGCTAGACACTTCCGATCGCGCGATATGACGTAGAGTTCACGAGGGCAGAGCCGCGGGCGAAGAGCTAGTATAATACACAAGTATACCACTCACCGCTTCCCGCACAGCGCGCAGGGGTAGGGCCGCTCGGGCGCGTGGCGGCGCGCGTGCAGGCGGTGCTGCGACGTGGTGAAGCGGCGCCCGCGCACTATGTACACTCACCGCTTCCCGCACAGCGCGCAGGGGTAGGGCCGCTCGGGCGCGTGGCGGCGCGCGTGCAGGCGGTGCTGCGACGTGGTGAAGCGGCGCCCGCGCACTATGTACACTCACCGCTTCCCGCACAGCGCGCAGGGGTAGGGCCGCTCGGGCGCGTGGCGGCGCGCGTGCAGGCGGTGCTGCGACGACGTGGTGAAGCGGCGCCCGCACACGCCGCACGCGTACGGCTTCTCGCCCGTGTGGATGCGCTCGTGCTCGGACAGGTTGCCCTTCTGGCTGAACGACTTGCCGCATTCGTTGCACGAGTACGGTTTTGAACCTGAAAAAGAGGTTACCCAAATAAGATAAAAGAATACAACTAATACATACTACTTCCCAAGGGTCCTATAAAGAAATTATTGTGAAATAGTAACAGCTTTCTTGTAGCTAAAGTAGTAAGTGCCAGCTGTTTCACGTTTTCTGCAATGTCCTTTGAGATATTTTTAGTGTTACAAGCGTAAAAAAACATTTTTAATCACAAAAGAACTTTTTAACAACCAATTTTATGAAACAAGATCTATAGTAGAAACCCCAAGACAACGAATTGGTATTACTAGAGATCGCTACATATTAGCCCAAAGTTGAAGGGTTGACTATTATGGAATGCACTTTTGTATCGAAAACATCCCCAAGATTTCGAGATCGACATACATGTTTTAAGAAGCCGCTTTCATAAAATGCTAGCCAAAAACTAACTTTATATCCGATTATAACACAGATTCTTAAAGGTTTTATCTATATCTACGTTCAATTTCATTAAATTTTTTCTAATGATTCTTCAGGACATGATCTAGCTAGTTCTTTCGATGATTCTAGCATTCACCTTATTTTTATAACTTTCCAAAACTTCAACACTGTTGCAAGCATTATTTAAATTTATTTTATAATAACGTTTCTTCAAGGTCTTTTCTACCACTAATAAAATTATTTATCGCAATTAACTCGATGGTTTAAACGTGATAACAGACAGACAGTTACTTCCGCATAATGTTAAGTATGGAAATACATTGTGTTTCTCATTTCAACGAAATACATTGGTTTATTTCTGCATCTAAAATATTTAGTACAAATTGATATACATACCGGTATGCCATCGCATGTGAAGCGTAAGGCTAGTCTTGTGCGCGAACCTGTGCTTGCATATCTCGCATGAGAAGTTCTTCACGCCCGTGTGGAGCATCTGGTGGTTGATCATATTCGCTTTGGTCTTGAACGACGAGTTACAAATCTGGGAAAGTTTAGGAAATTTATTATAAACTTTGTAAATAAGGAACCGATTATGTTATTTTTCTCTGCATATTGGGTTAAATCAGTGTGGCGCTAGCGTGTACTGTAAACTGCTTGTTCCGAAAATATTTAGGATCATAGTCACAATTTTACTTTCCATTTTATTACAAAAGCTGTTGTAAAACGTTATTTAAAAACTTTTCTCCATGCAGATATAATTTAAAGGATAATGCCAGGGTTTGTGATGAAATCTGGTCCCACCTTCCAATAGCTATGTGTGTTACATCGTTGGATAGGTATTTTGGAGCTGAATAAAAGTTACTATGGCGCAAATTCCAAATCTTAGTCCGTTCTGAATTATTTTTTGTAATTGGAAAGTGAGACCTAAGTGGGACCAGGATTAGCATCATCCTTTTCATTATTTATACGGCAATGTACGGCATAGCGTGGACGTATTTGAACTTAGCAGCCATCACCGGCACAGCGGCAATCATTACTTGCTATGAATTATAATACTTTTTTGAGTCCTAAAAATAAAAAAACACATTTCCCAGCGATAATATTTTGTACTTTGACTTGGTTTGAAATTTAGATTGCATAGCTTCAGGGTCGGCGTTTTTTTACATCAGGTCCTGTATTTACCTTCATTTCCGCAAATAATATACTAGATGATAACTAGTACGGTTTTCGCATGGGAAACTCTACAATTGTTACTTATTAAGTTTAATCCTCCCGTGTCTTAATAAAAAGATACCAATCGTTGCATTATTTCTTGACTGCCAGGGCCCTACAATAACAAAAACAACGCTACACTAAGAAGCGAGTCGAGTACGCGTGTACTCGATAAGTCAACTTCGCCAGTGATGTGCACCCGTTATAGTGAATGTGAATAGTGTGGTGTAGTGAAGTGTGAAATATTTTAATCATAGAGACTCTAAGAATGAATTTTTTAATCGTTTACTATCGTAAAATTTAACTTATCAATTATTTCCATCATCATTCTTTCTCGCCCCCGCAGCATGTACGGTCTTGACCGCACATTCCGCACCATCAGCATTTTTACCTCAATTGCATTATCTTTCACGTCATCAAATTAGTGCATAATCGACCGCCACGGCATGTACTCGTATACTATCAATAAATCAGTCTAAATTATTAACTCAAAAGCTTATCATTTCTATCAATATCTAAAGGTGTATAGCCAGCAGCTCGTACATGAGTAAAGCTTTCGACTTCGTTTCACACAAGAGACTGCTAGATAAACTAGTGATTCGGTATTAGGGGTAAGGCTTCCAGTTAGTTGGAAAGTCTTAAATAGGCGGCAACAGAAATAACAAAAGTACTAGAATTTAAACTAACTTCTTTCAGGTTTAACTATAGGATAAACACCCGTGGAGTTCCTCAAGGTAGTGTGCTAGGATCTCTACCGTTTTTACAGTACATAGATAAAGATAGATAATTCTTTTATTGCACAAAACAAAGGTAACATAAATTACAATGTGACACATATGTACAATAAGGCGGTCTTATTGCTAAAAGCAATCTCTACCAGACAACCTTTGGGTAGAAAAGGATAATTACGTCTCAGTGGAGTAGGGGTGACGTGGTGCAAAGTAATAAGTGTGTATCTAACTTATTAAATATAAAAAAATTGAAAAAAAAAATACATACGACCATACATATAAATCATACATAAATAAATACATATATAAATACATATATAATTTAAAAAACATACATATTTATACAGGTACACATACATAAACAAAATACAGTTATAATATCAATATTTATCTACGCAATCCTGACCCGATGCACACCATCAGCGCGACAAAAAAAGTGCCTTGACTCTAGTCTTGAAAGTAGAAATGGATTCTGATTCTCTTACAGTTTGTGGTAAAGAGTTCCACAGACGGACAGACTGGACAGTGAAAGATTGTGAATAAAATTGTGAAGAATGAGAAGGGAAAGAAAGTTGTAGTTTACGAGACGACCGCAAATTATCCTGGCCATTGGTGGAATGCAGAAATTGAAAACGTTCCTTGAGGTAAAATGGAGTTCGGGGGTTAAATAGTACCGAATAAAGTAAAGTAAGGACATGAAGATCACGACGGAGACGAATAGGAAGCCACTTCAGTTGTGTTCGGAACTTGGAAACATGGTCATACTTCCTTAGTCCAAAAATAATACGAATACAAAAATTTTGTAGACGTTCAAGCTTATCAAGGAACTTTTCATTGAGGTCGAGAAAACAGCAGTCAGCATAATCTAGAATTGGTTGGAGCAAGGTCTGAACGAGAGCGACTTTGGTGGGTATCGGTAAAAAGTTGCGTAGTCGGTTGAGTGAACTTGCAGATGCAAACATTCTCCTGCTTACCTCACTGATATGCTTGTCCCAAGTCAATGAATTATCCATTAGAACTCCTAAATTCTTTACAAGTTTACTGAACGGAATTTGGACACCGTCAAACACAACTGAAGGCAGTGTTCCCCAACTAATCCTAGAGATCAACCGGGGGCTGCCAACAATCATAACCTGTGTTTTGACAGGGTTAACCTTGAGCCCAAAAGATTCACTCCACTCCAAAATGCGGCGTAGGTCGGAGTTTACTGCGAGGATTACATTTTCAAGGTCATCAAGACCACCCTGCCGATATAGTTGAAGATCGTCTGCATAGAGATGGTAAGAAGATGTGAGATCAGTGGTGATAGAATTTATGAAGATAGCAAAGAGAAGAGGAGACAAGACGCCATCCTGCGGCACACCAGCTCCAACCTCGCACCACATCGAGAAGGAATTCTCAACAATGATGCGTTGTCGACGCCCGTGAAGGTAACTATGAAACCAGTCAATTACCGTTGGAGATATGTTAAGGGAACGCAATATGCCAATAAGAATGTCAAAGTCTACTGTGTTAAAAGCATTACTGAAGTCCAGCAACGTCAGAACCGTAAGATGCCTATTATCCATACCATGGCGGATATCATCGGTAATTTTTACTAGAGCTGTAGTTGTGCTGTGGCCAGGACGAAAGCCAGATTGGAAAGGGTTAAGGAGATTGGATTTAGTAAGGAAGAGACTGAGCTGTTCATGAACAGCACGCTCCAATACCTTGGATAAAAAAGGGAGTATTGAGATAGGCCGGTAATCAGTAAAGGACGATGGATTAGGTTTCTTAGGAAGGGGAATCACTTGAGCATCTCTCCACGCAGCAGGAAAAGTGCTAGTGCTTAAGGAGTGGTTTAGGATTCGCGTGATAATAGGAGCAAGAATGTCAAGTAGAGGGATTATCATTTTTCGGCTAACGCTATCACTGCCCACAGCATTTGAAGCAATGCTTAGTACGTTTCTCTTAACATCACAATCGGATAATTGACTAAAGACAAAAGACGAGAAGTCAGGAACTGGAAGGGACGATAGATAATTTAAAGTTTGTACTTTTGTTGCATCATCTATAGATGCAGACGAAGAGAAGTGTTTATTTAAGGACTCGAAGTTAATATCTTTCGGGATAGGATCATTGCGAGTTCTTCCAATTCCAATAGACTGAAGGAATTTCCAGACTTTAGCTGGGTTTCCATTTTGAACAGATTCATGAATGTGGCGTCGTTGAGCGTCTCTACACATTCTATTGCAGCGATTTCTGAGTAATTTATATTTCTCGCGGTTAACATCGGACGGGTCTTTCTTAAACTTAGATCGGGCTGAGTTCTTTTTGCTGCGTAAATCCTTTAGGTCGTCAGATAGCCAAGGGGCAGGAGAATGCTTCATCTTAACAGGTCGGACAGGAGCGTGTTGGTCGATCAGTTGAATTAGAAGTGAGTTAAAAAGATCGACTTTCTCATTTATACAACCGGTGCTATCAATCACAGACCAATCCGTGTTTTCAGCATCCAGTCGTAACTTCTCGATATTTATACCCCCAAAATTGCGCTGCAGCAGCATCTTTGGTTTAGGTTTAGGAGGACGGACTTTGTATGAAAGATACACCAAGTCATGGTACGAAAAAGCATCGGCAGAACATTGACCATGCTGCGCGATATGATCTGTAGAGGAAACGATCATTAGATCCAAAAGACTTGGTGCACAGTTGGGGAAATGGTGAGTTGCATTAAGTGGGAGGATATGTAAGTTACATGCATTAATAAGAGATCGCAGATTATTTGCACGGGTGTCGTTTTTGAGTAAACACGTATTAAAATCTCCCATTATAATTGTATGATTATATAAAGGGGAAAAATCTTCCAAGAGTTTTTCGAAATCAGAAAAATAATCTACTTTCACCGACGGGCTATAAAAAACACCAAGTAAAATTTTATTATGAGAGAGTGTCAGTTCGAGAAACAGATGCTGAGCAAGGTCGGACGAAGAAGTAGGGGGTGAGATATCAATAATAGAAAAGGGAATATGAGTTTGGATGTAAATGGCAATGCCACCTCCGGCCCGAATAATGCGGTCATATCTTACTAATTGAAAACCAGGAATTACAAAAGAGGTGGAAGGAAGACAAGGTTTGAGCCAAGATTCAGATATTAGGATAGCATGTATGTTTTTATTATCGAAAGCCGTTAGAATATCTGGATAGTGAGCTGGTATACTTTGGGCATTTATGTGCACAATATTAAGGTTTTTAGGGACATCAGCGAAAACAGACTGTAAGACATCATAAAGAGGCAAAGAACTAGAATGAAAACTGTCATCTTTTGAGGCAACTGAGGATGAGGACAACGATATGAAGTCATCACTCTGACTGTCAGCATCATCCAAGTCTGAACAGTTCATTGAAGTTTAATACAAAAATTAAATAAAAATAATAAAAAGATAAAAATAATAATCTAAAATATGTAAATATAACAATTGTTATCTATAAACTTGTAAAATGTATACTATTTCTCCAAACTACCACCCGCCAGTTGTTTTAAAATAGAATTAAGACAAATTACAACAAGAAAATAATAATAAAACAATAACAGAAAATGACGCAGAAAACAACACTATATCAATTCGGACTTTTATTAGATCTGTCTGTATGGCTGTTCTCCATTGCTTCGTACACGGCCAAAACCTGTGCACAGTGCCGACTACAACTGTCACTTCACTATCTATTGTCATTCGTTCGTTCATTCATCCATCATTCTCATCACTGAAAAAGTAATTTAGATTTAAAATTTAAAGTGGGTAAATTAAAATCATTTTAAGTGTTGTGAACTTTAAATTAACGGTTGAAATATTGCAGACATAAGAATAGATTTGATATTATCAATGATGATTATTTATAACAGAGCAATGGAGAAAGTGTTAGTTTACAGTTTATTAAAGGACAGACAGATACCTGGTGAATCAAGCAGCGCAATACACAAAAATCACTTTCTAGCACCTCGCCTCGTTGTAATGCCACTTGCGGCTCCTCGAACGCCACCAGCCGCACTGGTAGATGGCTGGGCAGGCGGAGCCTTCGGTATGAGAGGCTGCTCTTTCGAGGGCTCAGAAACGCGGTCTAAATCTTCAAGCGATGCAATACGAAGATGCTTGCCGTCCGATGCCGAAACGATGATAGTACCGTTCTTCGTCCAGCACTTAGAGACTCCAAGCCGCTTACGTGCCTCCATAAATAAACCATGCCTGTGAGGGGTCAAAAACTCCGAAAAGGTCACACCGGATCCTTTCATCGCAGTCTTTCCAAACCATACCTTGTCTCTGTCAGCGACCTGGGAAAATTTGACAAGTATGGGTCTTGGCCTGCCTTTGGAACTTCCTAATCGATGACAGCGACTGATTGAATCCCTAGTCAGAGGAAGCTGCAGCCGAGACATAGTACTTAGTACATCGCCACAAGTATCCTCGTTAGGATCCTCGGACAAACCATGCACCAAGATCATCTTCCTTCGGCTTCGCATCTCCAAGCGGTCGCAATCCTGAGCTAGTAACTCAATTTGTCGCTGCAGTTGAGCTAAAGTTGTTGTTACGAATTGCTTGAAGGTTATAAAGTCTGTTGCTAGGGCCGTGATGGTTGTTGGCACTGGTGCAGATGAAATGGCTCGGTCAAGGCTCTGCTGAAATTCATCCATCCTCGTCCCACACATTTGTTTGATCATTTCAATGGATTCTTGCAATGATTTGTCCATAATTGTTGTTGAGTTGGTTGGAATACTGGTAGGTAGTTTTAAGAAGTAATTTAACACATAAAAAGATGTTATTAAATAAAGCTACTTATAATTAAATTGATTTTAAATTTAGGAGCACTTCAAAACACGTCAATCCCGCCAAGTTTTTTTTTTTTTTTCGTGATGACGATTTTCGTGATTTCGAAAGACGTGCCTAGTGTAACTAAACCTAAATGCTTCTTGTTTGCAGACGTTACCACGTTTAGTCATAACTCATAATACCACTGACCTTGCAAGTGAAGGGTCGGTGCTAGGAGTGCACCAGCGGCCGTTGGAGTTCCTCAAGGTAGTGTGATCGGACCTTTACTGTTTTTACTGTACATTAATAACCTGCCTAGTGTTACTAAACATAAATCCTGTACGTTTGCAGACGATACCACGTTAACCCATAATACCACTGACCTTGCAAGTGAAGGGCCTGTGCTGCGAGTGCACCAGCTGGTGCCGCTGCAGCAGCTGCTTGTGCTTGAAGGACTTGCCGCACTTGTTGCACACGTAGCACATGTTCGCGTGCTCTGCCTGCTTGTGGTACACCACTGACGACGGGTGGTTCAGCACCTGGCGCGTTCATAAAGTGGAATTTCAAATTTAAAAATAGTTAGAATAAGAAATTGTTGTGTAATAAAAAAGGGGACTGTATTTTATTGGATTACGTCTTTGATGTAATGTGAAAATCAAGATACACAATAAGCGTAGTATTATCATGGTTAATCGTTTTCAGTATGTTCCGCCAAAGTAGGCGTAAACAATGTTTTGGATGACTTTCGGATACGTTTGAAACTAATATGATAACAACTTAATTATATGGCGCCTATAATTTCCAAGGCAGAAAAGTCTTTGATTTTGTAAAAGCAACTCAAGTCTTTCAAAGATCATCCTAGGAAGACGATAAAAAGCAATATATTTAAATTTATTCTTGTTTCACCTATTAACTGTTAATTTGCTACACAAATGTAGCAAATTTACAGTTCATAGAGGGTAATACCAGGCGTCAAGCAAACTTTTTCATAAATCTATATATATGTCGCGGGGAAATGAGGATATCAGGAATTTCATGAAATCCCTAGGGATATGACGAAATCCCGGTAGATGTCAAATATTCTTGTTTATTACGTCTTCTTACTAAAAGTATCTAGGGATATGACAAAATACCAATTTATCGTCAGTGATATATCGTTCTAAAATTACAGACATAGCCCACCGGATTAGCAAGCTGAAGTGGCAGTGGGCTGGCCATATTAGCCGCAGAACCGACAACCGATGGGGTAAACGAGTTCTTGAGTGGAGACCGCATCTCGGCAAACGTAATGTAGGACGCCCTCAGGCCAGGTGCAGTGATGATTTGCGCAAGGTGGCTGGCAGGAGCTGGATGCGAGAAGCCGAGGATCGACCTAAGTGGCGTGCAATTGGAGAGGCCTATATCCAGCAGTGGACTATGATAGGCTGATGATGATGATGATGATATATCGTTCCATTAAACCATAGGGAAAGAAATATACTAGAGTTCCAATCGCTAGTCAAGAAATGTCTTTCCGAATTCTTTTCAAAATATTACGACAGATTGCGCTAGGAGTCTCGATTTGAATAAAATCATAGACCAAGGTAAATACAATCCAAATTTTGCCAATTACGAGAACCATTTGCAAGCACGTGTGGCTATGCTTTGACCATGAATGACACGTGCCGTAAGATGGCGCTTATTAGCATTTAACTTTTAATGCAAAGACCAAGAAAAAATCAAAGCAAGTTACTTATTAGTATTTCTGTTTTTTATTTTAAATCTCAAGAAAATTGCATTATATGTTTTTATTTTTTTGCAAATCGTTACAAAACGTAAAAAATAGAAGTACGTACTAAGATTCGAACTCTCGGCCTACGGACAGAAAAATCAAATGCAGAATCAATTTTTATTTTATCTAACAATGTTGAAGTTGGTTCCGAGTTGAGCTGAAATAAGTTATGGCGTCAATTTTTTAATCTAAGTTACCACTTATCGGAGCGAGTTTGACATGCTGATATCGGTTTTGTCTCAATTCGGAATGTGGTCATGCTGTCACTCGGCTTATTCCACCTAATAAGACACAATACAGAATTATAACCACGCATAAAACAACAATTCACTTAAAACAATTAACTTAAAAATGCATGTAACTATTATAAAATAGCACAATAATCACAGCTCCAGATTAGAATATTTTACTAAGACAAAATATTAAAATGCAAGATCGCCCTCCCCATATTGAGTAAGTGCCTAAATTAAGTATGTTCCTATATAAAAACAAAAAATTTTGGTAATCGTAGAACGTTATAAACTAACGGCCATTTCCAATAACCTATCTATCTTCAGTTTTGGCATATCGGAGATAGAAAACAACTTCTGTCTTTGTTTCTCTGGACGGCATAAACAGAGATAGAAACCTAGTTTCCTATCTCCGATATGCCAAAACTGAAGATAGATAGGTTATTGGAAATGGTCATAAAATTACTTGTACCTACTTGTACAAAAATCATATAAATGAATCAAGAACTTGTCTTCCGATTAGGAGAGAAAATATAAGTATAACCGTTTTCTGTCTGGCTATAGGCCAGTAACGCTCCTTCCCGGTAATCTTTTGTTTCGCAAATGCATTGTTATAATTCTAGATAAATAATGATGTTGAGTTTTTCCATGTTTCACGTTTACTTAAAAGTCGTTTTGAATTGAATAGTAAATTTAACTAAAATAAATAGTATTTTACTAGCCGACTGTACTTTCATGTTTTTCATGGAGCTTAGTGGAACATTTTATTATTTAAAATAATTATACTTAAAATCAATTACGGAGCCCGGTGGAATAATTTCTTGGAGCGCAGTGGAATAAGCCGTCACTCACCACTACTCTACTCACTGTCACTACTTTTCCTGTTTTAGTGTTTACCTACAATCCTACGATCTTACATTACATACGCCTTTTTCTACTGAATTTGCTTAACCTTTTCACAGCCAACGACTTCTATAGAAGTTAGAGATTTTCGTGCCCCCCACGCCACGACTTCAATAGAAGCTCTTCATTGTACTTAATGTAATAAAATACAATTACGATACATATAACATTTCTTTTTTTTGTAAATTTTAAAAATGGACACTACTGAAACCCGATTTATTTCTAGCAAAACAGGCTTTTTTGTGTTTTAAAATGGATAAAATAAAAAACGCCTCTAATATTGACATGTCCTTCATGCCAACTACTTCATATCAAGTTGGCCAGTGTTGTGACGTGAAAGTTGCATTCATTACAATCCACTACCCTTAATTTGTTTTAGTTCATACAAATGAGCATACATTTCATGATTTATGAATCAATGTCAGTCAGTGAACAACGTATTAATCAACAAATTGTTATAATAGGGGTTAAAGTATGAAATTGCCGATTTGTACTGAAAATCAAAATTTTTACCATTATTATCTATACATTGCTGCCATCTAATAGGAAGGTCATTTATGCCTTTGTGATAGAACTCTGAGGAAACTGCACAAACTGTGTGAAAGCATTTTGTACTGCCTCCTGGGAAGAAAACTTCTTGTCACGTAGATAATTGTCCAAAACACGAAAAAAATGGTAGCCCGTTGGAGCAAGGTCTGGCGAATACGGAGGATGTCGAATGGTTTCTAGTTGCAGTTCCTGAAGGGTCAAAACGGTTTCTCGTGCTGTATGAGGTCTCGCGTTGTCATGGAGCAATAATGGTGAAGATCGATTCATGAGTCGGGGCTGTTTTACTGCTAGTTTTGCCAACATTGTTCGGAGTTCGGCACAATAGACATCTGCCGTTATTGATTGACCAGATCGGAGAAAACTATAGTGAATAACACCATGCTGAGACCACCAAACAATTAACATTACCTTACATTGGTAAGTTTTACTTTAGGACACTGTTGTGGCGTTTGACCTGGGTCAGTCATTGCATTCTTGTCACAATTCGATTTAATATTCCTTCATTTCTGTACCGATTTAACAAGGCAACACAAGTTTCAACACGCGTTTCTTTCTGCACATCAGTCAAATCATGAGGCACCCATTTTACGTATTTTTTTATTTTATTGATTTGACGCAAATGAGTCAATATTGTGGGTAAGGTTACGTTAAACCATGCCGCTAATTCCTGGGTAGTTTGACTAGGATCGGCTTCCAATATCTCTCTTAATTCATCGTTAATCACCTGTGTGAGTCTTCCTCGTGGCTCGTTCTTCAAGTCGAAGTTTCCATCACGAAAGCGTTTAAACCAAAATCGCACGGTGCGTTCATTAGCAGATCCCTCTCCACACTGTCAAAATCCTTATTTTCTTCTAAATTCTTTTAAATTTCGGAAATTCAAAATTGTTCGATCGTGCCTCGCCCCGAGTGTTAGGTTATTTTCGTTACGGAATTTCTGGATTCGGTCTCCACGCTGAAGGCCCGCGATAGAAGCTATGCAAGCTTAAAAGAGTGTTTTTCTACATTTTCTCGGGTCTGGGTGTTTGAGGTACCTTCGTTGTTTCTGGTTTCTGTTGGGGCTTGTGTTAGTAGTGGACTGTAGATGAGGAGAATTGACATAAACACTGGTTGGTATTTCGCAAGAGTTTATTTTGAGCTCACAAGAAACTGTCACTGAATCAAGTAGGTACTTAATAATTCTAATACACGTCTTATGCACTAAATTATACCTTAGCAGACGCTTAGTTAAGTACTTATTTGTAGGTTGGAACACGTCCGTATAGTACGGTGGCCTAACGTGGAGAGAGAGTTACAGTATACAGCAACTAGTGTTGTCTATAAAAAATAGTGATGTTGGATAGCGTGCCAACAGTTTCCAAAATACGAATGCTTTAAATAGTTATTCAAATTGGGATCAGAACAATGTTTGTGGTGTTTTCCACATTTAATTAAATTACTATGTTTGATTAATGATTAGTATTAAATTATGCGTCAAAATTCAATAAGTTTGCGTAAGTTTGCGTATGTGATTCCTTACAGTTTCCTTCTTCAAATTGTTAAGTTGTCATTCATTTGAGACGCTAAACGTTAAATAACATCAAATTTCTCCGGAAACATTCGAGATAAATGTCGACAATAGTATCGATAAATTTGAGTCAAGCTCTAGCGTACATGTAAAATATTTCGATAAATTAATTATCCACCAAAATAATGTAAATAATCAATACATAGAACTTTATCTATACAAAATATTAGACGGAACAAACGGATTGAAGTAATTTCACATTTACAACATAACAACAAGATCAAATTCAACAAAAATAACGCGTTTTTACGATGACGACTTTCTACGTATTTACCTGTGAAATGAGCAATTTTCTAGACTATTTTTGTGATTGACTCCACAGGCACTCACAGAACATGTGACCATTGTTAAATAAAATTGTATTTACTTTAGATAATCTACGATGTACTAGATAATTCCATAAAATGTTGAAGTTTATACCGCTTATGCCACTGGATGTCACTCTGTCAATTAAGACTGATCACAAAACGAAAAGATTCGTTTTCTCTTTCTATCTTGCTAGATTTCCATAAGAGGTTTTCTTCTATCTCGCACGCTTTGTCCGTCTATTATATTCTACGTTTATGCTTTATTTCAAGTAAATCTGTGACGTCGTAAGCGTACACGTATCAAGGTCATTGTGTCATAGTGACGTCTGTTTCTTTCCCGGTTAAAGTAATAAAATGAGTGACAGTGAATTTGACTCTAATGAGTTTTTGCGGATATTAGAATTATTCAATGGAAAACAGTAGCACATTCACGGAGGAGGAGGATAATGAGATAAGTTTGTAAACATTACCTTGTTTTATTGTTAGATAATTACTAAAGTGCAAATAAAACAAGTTATCTCAATATGTGGATATAGTTATGACTGTGCTAATTGTACGAAGGAAAATAGGTAATTAAGTTGCGGATCACTTAGAAATTTGTTTACAAAGTCATAAATACGGCCAATAACACAATACCTAGTAAGCTAAGTCCAATCAATATTACTTGAATTTATTTAAAACAGTTTCGGGTATGGTTGAATTTTTAAATATCACACAGTTTAGGTATTGGTTTTAAATATCATATAGGTAAGGTATAAGTATCAACGGATTATGTGCGGGATTGATTGAACAACGAATGCTCAAAAATCGTCCGTCACCGTAGGATCAGATAGGTTAGGATATGTAGGTAGTCACTGCTGAACATTTTAACTGCTCATGGTGCACCGTTGCGACGCACAGTATTGCACTTTGTATAGGGAGAGTGGAAAATATTCTATATGATAAGCGGGAATCGAAAATTGTTGTATAAAGGCAAATAACATTAAACATACCTGAGGGACGATTTTCCATTTTTAACAGTTGGTGTAATTGCAATGACCACCTACCCTCTGATTATTTCAATTAAAATGCGTTCCATTCTATCAATCACTGTTCATCACATCTGTATTGGGCTTTAAAGAATAATGTTTTTATATCACGATTACTTTAGAGAACTGAATCTTCAGGTACAGCTACTAAAAGAAATACCGATAACTAGTATTATAACCTGAATAATAGAACCGATAACCGGAAACGTTACTTAGAATACATTTCAATATTTTTTTATAATGCTAGCGCCGTTGTTGTATATATCCAACGCTAGGGATTCCAAAAACGGTATTTTTATAGATATCACCTAGACTTTATCTAGGCTAAGGTACTATTTATTCCAAAAATTATAGATGTTTAGAATTAAGAACATCTAGTTTTTAATTTAAATTACATTAATTGTAAGAGGGAAACAAATAAAACAGCCACTAGTTTCCGGTATGAATGTAATATTTCTACCTTATAATTAATGTGTTGTAATAATGTGTCACAACACTATAGGTGAAGTATGAAAAGATGTGCACGGCGCCAGAGACATATTCTTTGGAAGAATCACGCGGCGGTTAAAAGGTTAATGAAAATAATTCATCATCGCATGACTATAAATATGACTTTTTTATAGACGGCCTTCCAAGAAGCATGGCCTTCCATGGTCCACCCACCTTATTTAAAACATATACCTATTCCTTTTATCTAAAACCTTAGTGCAATCAGCTGCTGTAGTTTTATTTAATTTAAATTAGAATAAAGTGTATTAAAGTGTTAATAATTGAATAGATAACAAAAGCAGGGCATAACCATTAAATGCAAATTGTTTTTGTAAAAGTTTAAACCCTGTATCGTGACTAAAGTTTTGGAAAAGTTGCCGGCCGGCTTTGACACTTAACTTGACAAAATTTGAAAGGACCTAACGGATCACCTAAAACCAGGAGAGTACTGTTTTCATAATACATGTAAATCTGTAAATGCTTTGTTAAATCTCACTATATGTAAATTTAAATTGTATGGTACCTACGTATAAATAATTGAGGTTATTTTTTTAAGAAAGTTAAACAGACTAATAGATAAGTACTTGTTACGCGGTAATTGTCGGTTGTTTGGCTACTGAAATACCTACTATCTCAACAACAGATACTGATCAAACCTCACGAAAGTGAGATACGTCACAATTCAATACGATTCGGTTCTGTTGTGCCTCTCTTTACTTGACGTAATAGTGGAAGTAAAGTTGACGATAACAACCCCTTAACCGCAGACAATTTACTCCTTATACTATACAGTAACACATTTACAGGTACATTGCAGTAGTCAAATGATAATACTGGACAATATTAGTTATTAGTACTTAGTTAATTTTAAGATTGCACATATTCTACAATTTTTTTTTTTAGCTTACCTCCATAAATAAACATAATTAACTGCTCCAATTTCAATTATCAGCTCCTATTTTAATCAATTTATAAACATTCAACCAAATATCTTGTACAATAAATTAACAATAGCAGTTCAGTTTTCTTGCCATATAAATCATAAATTATCTACCTACATAAACTTAATTTCTTTCCAAACCGTCTGTTGCACACATTTCTTTGCATTATTTCAGACCATACTAAAACACACACAATGGATACCCAGACTGGAATCATGACTCGCAAGATGACCTCTCATAACACTGAGATGAAACTTAAAAAGGCACTCGATGAATTGCAGCAAAGTAGAGAAAGTTGTAGCCAGCTTCTTAGGGAAAGAGACGATTGTGAAGAGGAATTCAAAACGATCATCTCGCAGAATTCTCAACTTAAGAAAGAATTAGCTGATGTCCATGCCCAACTCGAAGAGGTCTCCATACACCGTAATGAATTATTGAACACGGTCAGCACATTCGATCAATGCAGCAATATCTTTGAGCAGACTCTCAGACGGAACAACGAGCTTGAACATGAACTTAGAGATGCCAACAAGACCATAATTGATTTGGAAGATGAAAAACAAGAAAAGGACTGTGCACTGACATTAAACCTCTATGAGGAATTAGTAGGCACCCCCGGTGAATTAGCTTTCTCTCCAAAATTAAATTATTCAAACAAAACTAATGTCAAAGTTAATAGTAAAATTAGATTAAACAGTAGAAATAACATTAAAAAATATATCAAATTAAATAAATACATTATAAAAACAAATAAACTTGTTAAAAAGCAGAAATGCTTTTATAAAAATGTACAGTTGAGAAAGCAACGTATTGATTTAGTTGATAGCCTAGAAATATATAGTCAAAAATTACAAGAAAGTAGGTTGAAACATGACTCTGACATATTACAATTGCAGGATGACATCTCGAAGTTGCATAAGTCACTGGAATCCATGACACTGTTATACAACTCTGCTCAGGACCAAATTAATGAACACATCCTGGCTGCAAACCAATTACTTGATCTTGGAAATGCTAATGCTAGTTGTAAATCATTACCTAATATTATGATAAATTCAACTCAGTGCACTTACCAACAGAGAGTCGAAAATCCACAGTTGTCTTGTCTAAATTTAAGTAATGAGATTCAGGCAACATATAAAGAGGAGTCGAATGAGGTCATTTTATATTCAGATAGGCTAGGAATTGGTTATGGCTCTATACTAAACAATAAATTAAATTGCAATGTAATAAATAATTGCATGCCGGATGCATCGTTTGATGAAATAATTAAAACAATAGAAAATACTCAAACATGTTCAACCTCAAGTACCATTATTTTAATGCTAGGTAATAGTCAAAAAATTACCAAAAATAATATTATAAAATCATTTTCTATTTTAGATAAATTATGTGTTAAAAAAATATTCCTTTGTGCCTTTCCATTTTGTAAAAATAATTTAAATAATATTAATGCAAGTATTCACTTAATGAATACTTTATTATATAACCTATGTCAAAGACATAGTGACAAGTTTGTGTTTTTTGACACAAATAAATTTATTAACAATAGTTTTATTTTGACAGGCGGCTCTGTACACCTGCCTCATAAAATAAAAAAACAAATTGCTACTTTGTTAGCATATAATATTAATATTAACTGTCTTGCTAAAAATAGCAAAAGTATAATTTATGAACATGTTAGTACTTGTACTAATTTAAATATTGTGCCATTGACAACCTCTGAGGCTTTAAACTGAGAGGAAAGACAAAAGCTAGGCCTGATATGTATTTCAATATTGTTCACCAAAACATACAAGGCCTGGCCGGCAAAGAGTTAGGTTTAGGGTTATTTCTTCAAGAATATAACGTTCATGTCATATGCCTTACAGAACATTGGATTAAAAAACACCAACTAATGTTAAACATTGAAAATTATAAAGTCGCTAGTTCGCTCATAAGGGAGTCTGCACCAAGAGGGGGGTCACTTATTCTTGTTAAAAATGAATTAAAATGTAAAGAGCGCAAAGACATTGTGTCGCTCACGGTTGAACGAACTATTGAACTAGCGTGTGCTGAGCTGGAACAATATATCATAATTAGCGTGTATAGCCCCCCCAAAGCTAATTACCACGTTTTTGAATCTGTTATGGATGAGGCTCTGAAAAAGCTCTCAAAATCGAATAAGAAAGTAGTGGTATGTGGGGATTTCAACGTTAATATATTAGAAGAAACGCAGTTGTCCACCCGATTTCTTAATCTCTTTAAGTCTTATAATCTAATTAATCTTTTTAATGAACCCACCAGGGTGACGCCCACGTCAGCTACTTGCTTAGATAATATTTTTTGTGATGGTAAAGTGTTAAAAAAAACGATTTTAAATTGTCTTATTTCGGACCACAGCGGACAAGAAGCATCGTTCGAGCACCATTATGTCTCTAACAAAGTAGATTCTGTGTATAGGCAATTCACTTTTAATAAAATAGAAAAGTTTAAGGAAAAAATTAAAGAGGGTGTGAATTTGCTAAAGCCTAATGATCAGAATGTTGATGAATTATATGAGAATCTTTTTGGTTTAGTTAAAAAGGAATTTGATAAACATTTTAAACAGAAAAAAGTAAAAATAAACAAACAGAAGTGTAAGTTTAATGAATGGGCTACACCTGGTATTTATAAAAGCAGAAAAACATTATATGATTTATATAGTTTAAAGGCAGATTCTCAAAACCCACATATTATAGAACATGTTAAAAAATACTCTAAATTATTTAAATTAGTATGTGCCAAAGCGAAGTCAATATATCTTTATAATTTAATTTCGGCTTCCAAAAATAAGGCAAAAACCACTTGGAATATTATTAATAAAGAGACATGTAGAGTAAAACCAAATAATCCTACTTACTCTCTCAAGTTAGGGGATAAGCTAATAAACACGAACACGGAGGTTGCAAACACATTTGAGACATTTTTTTCGAATATAGCTCCCTCTACTACTGAAGGGCTAGCTTCTTCTGCTGATCTAGCTGAATCCCTTCTCAAGTCTGTTGTCGAAGAGTGCAATTCTTCATTTAATTTTAGACATATAAACCCTGATATAATTACAAAAACTTTTAGAGAATTTAATATGAAAAAAACAGAGGATCTTTGGGGAATTTCTGTCAATATTATCAATACAATCATAAGTTCATTAGCCCCTCAACTCGCTATTATTTTTAACAAATGTATTGATGATAGACAATTTCCAACTTTAATGAAGTTTAGCAAAATCATTCCTTTGTTTAAGTCTGGCGAAAAATGTGACCCCTCTAATTTTCGACCTATATCTATATTGCCAGGGCTAAGTAAAATTTTCGAGAAAATAATGTTTAATCAGCTTTTATCTCACTTTAGTGTAAATAAATTATTAAATAGCAACCAATATGGCTTCAGAAAAGGTAGAAATACTACCGATGCTGGAGTTGCTCTCCTACAACATGTGTTTAAGGCTTGGGAGAGTAAGCTAGATGCCTTAGGTGTATTTTGTGACCTTTCAAAGGCCTTCGATTGTGTAGACCATGAAATATTACTTAAAAAACTTAAACATTATGGTGCATCGAATGATTCCTTGGATCTAATAAGTTCTTACCTTAAAGGCAGAGTACAAAAGGTTTGCATAAATGGAGCTGAGTCTTCAGGGTCGGCCCTTGTTATGGGTGTCCCACAGGGATCAGTATTAGGACCCCTGCTATTTTTAGTTTATATAAATGACCTTCCCTGTTACTTACATAATCTTTGTGAGATGGTATTGTTTGCAGATGATACATCCATGATTTTTAAAACCAAGAGGGGCAAATCTTCATTTGACGATGTTAACAATACCCTCTCTAAATTATTGCATTGGTTTACAACAAATAATCTCTTACTGAATGCAAATAAAACAAAATGTGTTAAATTTACGATGCCAAACGTAAGGTTAGCTGCCCCTAATATAATTGTTAAAGATGAACCACTAAACTCTGTAGATTTTACTACCTTTTTGGGTATAACTGTAGACTCTCATTTGCAATGGGGTGCTCATATTAGGGGGCTGTCTGGAAGACTTAGTTCTGCTGCTTATGCTGTGAGAAAGATAAGGCAGTTGACTGATGTTGGAACGGCAAGATTAGTATATTTTAGCTACTTTCATAGCATAATGTCATACGGAATTCTGTTGTGGGGCTCAGCGGCAGATATTGAGTCAATTTTTATATTGCAAAAACGTGCTGTACGGGCTATTTACGGCTTTCGACCCCGAGACTCGCTGAAAGAGCTCTTCAAAGAGATTAATATACTTACAGTGTCTTCTCAATATATTCTCGAGAATATTATTTACGTTCGTAAGAACATACATTTATTTCTTAAGAAAAGTAACATACACAATTTTAATACTAGAAATAAAGATAAACTCGCCGTTCCAGGCTTCAGACTGCGAAAAGTAGGAAAATCGTTTATGGGAAATTGTATCCGTATTTTCAACAAATTACCAAAGGATATTGCTGAACTCCCTGTACATAAACTTAAATCGTATGTTAAAGTTATTTTAATGAAAAAGGGCTATTACACTGTTAATGATTATTTAAATGATAGAAATGTATGGCATTAAGTTGTCCCAGCTCGTACTTGCTTAAACCTTGTAAAAATTACCTTACCTTGTAAAAATTTATTTAAAAAGAGGCTGACAATAGTGACCGAGTTTCTTGCGCTGCTTCTTCTCGGCACTAGCCCAGACTTGTCCCGAAGCAGTGGTAGGTTTAAATATTGGGACGTGTAAAAGCGCCTCCTGGGGCCTATTTGCAGAAATAAAACTGATTTTAACTGATTTTAACTGATTTTTAACTGATTTTACGCTCTCAAACTGAGGATCGAACCCGCTTCATCGGAATGAGGTGCCTGCCTTGCAACTTGGAAAATCATTTAGCTATCGATACCTGCAATCTGCTGGATGCCTTTTTTACCGTCAAGAAAATAAACGTGTGAGATAGGTAAAAATATATGGTACGAGTATGAACACTTAAAAAAAGTTTTACTTTTTTTATAAATGACAACCTATCCTCATAATCATTTTATTATAAGTTGATTTCGACGACCTCCGTGGCGGAGTGGCGTACACACCGGTTTTCAAGGTGTTGCCTGCTCCGAGGTCCCGGGTTCGATTCCCGGACGGGTCAATGTAGAAAAAATGAGTTTTTCTACATTTTCTCGGGTCTGGGTGTTTGTGGTACCTTCGTTGTCTCTGGTTTCCAAAATACGAATGCTTTAAATAGTTATTCAAATTGGGGTCAGAACAATGTATGTGATGTTGTCCACATTTATTTATTATTTATGTATTTATTTAGATGAACATAACATTTAAAAAATAATAAGAAAAATACGAAACCGACCTAAACCCAAACGCATATTCTTTCTACTCAGAACGCGTTAAACTTGCCCGAGTTTAATGGCGGGAACTAGTAATTTACCTATTTCTTTGTAACGCACCGCACACTTGTTCTTATCTATTAAATCGCGCGATCGCACGCGCCCCCGCTCCCAGGCAGCGGCCCGTTTCAGTCACGTGGATGTCGTGGCTAAATTCCCGAGCGTCGGCCGCGTCCCGGACTCGGACTTCTAGCATAGGAATTAGGATTGCATTTTGCATACACTTAGTCTGCCTTTGCGTACGAATATTTTCTTATTAAATAGGTAACTATTTGAAGAAACTTATAAGTCGAGAACGGCTGGACAGAATTTTCAGATTTTGGTGTTTTTGGATTTGTCTTCGTCGGGAATAGGATAATAACTATTTAAAATATTGAAAAGTTAACGTAAAAATAACTACCTAATTAAGAAACTGTATTTCTTCCGCCAGTCATTAATAAAGCAGCAGTTCAATAAGTAAGTAAATAAATCCAATCGGAAAAATCGAATCCCATTTTAGTGCCCCTTAATAACAAGATTATTCCCATCAGAGTTGTCCGCGGCACGGAACACGAGCGGCGCGGCGAGCGGCTCGGCGAGCGGCTCGGAGAGCGGTGCAGTGCTTTGGAAATCAAATCTTGTACCTCTCATAGTAAAGTAATTAGAAAGCAATTATTGTTTTAGGGTGCTGAATAAACGACAAATTCGTTTAATGCTAAGCCAGGGTCACTTCATAAGTATGAAGTTTATAAAAAGTGGTTAAACTTTTTGGTAAGGAAAAATAAAGGAAAAGTTCTTTTTTTTACAATTCAAAGCAAGATAACGATCTTTTTGTGTTTTATTTATAGAGTACATATACTAACTCCTCTATTTACATAAAAATTTCAACACATACACGTGCAAATAAAAAGTAACAGATTTTTAAAGTAAGAAGAAATTTAACGAATTAACGCAATAGTATGGAGCGGGAAATTTAAGTCCATTTTTTATGATTAATTTGGATCATCCGACCAAAAATAAATATGCACCTATGAAGATTAGTGTCTATTTGATATAAATTAATAAGATAGGTCGTTTAGAATTAAAAATTCAAACCATAACAATTGTTCAAAAGTCAAGTGATAAAATTTATCCCGTGGATAAAGTGTTTTCTTTACGATAAATAATATTGAATACTTACATGAATTTATGCCGGTTTAGTTATGAAATAAATTAGACATATTGTAATGTGTCCCAAAATCAATAAAAGAGTGCTACTTAAATAATTACATTTATTTATTATTATAATGCCAAACTAACGAGCATATTTTTGACTAAGAAGGTTACTGACGTGCACGTCCTAAAGTACACTAGTGATTATCTGATCTCTCTCCTTATTATGATGAGTTACAGATATGAGAAGTATTTCTATGTGTTGGGTTCAGGACACTGATCACAGTGCTTCTAAGGGCGTTTCCAAAGGCCCTTTATGCATTCACTAAACACAAAAGAATACAGTAATTTCGGTACATATCACTTCTAATTTTCAGTTTTTCATCACGATACGTTAATATTCTCAAATGTCGGTATTCGCACATCAAAATGGCCAGATATCGAGCATAGGTACGTCCGTTGACACTCCGTAAACCGCAATCACCGCTATGTTTTTAAACTTTCAATTTTAAACGATGCCTGTGATTTCATTACGTTTGTTTGACTATAATAAACTTCTTCGATCATTCAGCAAAAAACACTAAAATAAGATCTTTGTGGAGGAACTACGTGATTTGAACTCGCGTCCGTCAGATCTATAACAAATGTCACCAGCCTAAACCGCTGATCCAATTAACCATTAAACGATATAGTGAAAATGTTAATCATGTTAAAAGTATTAATAGTGTGATTCTTATTGTGATGGAGTTAGGGCATAATTTTGTATGTCACACCATTACAATATTACTGAAGTTTAGCCAAGACTATTAAAAATTCATTATTTAAGTCGAAATCATCGGAAATTCGTAAATCCTTCAAGCTCGCATGAATATTTTCTTACCATAGTTCTTATTAACAACGGCCGCCCATACAAATTATTATTATTATTTTTTTTTTTCATTTGATGAAACTATGTTTGTGTTGCTACATTATTCTAAACTATCATTCTACACGTTTGACAAGTTATTTCAACCAAAAAACTGTCCAAAGTGACAAAGAAACGTTAAAATAGTTGAGAATAAAAAAAAAGAAAATGTCTGCAACTATAGTTGCATGGAGCACTTTGGCCTTGTGCATACGTGCAACTAGAGTTGCACGGGGCACTGTAGTGGGTTGCTCACTAATGTAGGCTCACGGATAGAATTTAAATATGTATCTGAAATGGATAAATAAATCACAACCCACTTTTTACAAGCTCGTTCTGGGTTTGATTATTAGCATAGGGAAAATATTCGTCGTTAGTTTAGTTAATTTTTCGCTTACATACTGTCCAAGTTATTAAAACAGTATGTCATCATCAGTCGTTAAGTTATTATTTATTCGATCGTTTTAGGATTCCTCTTTTCTAATCATTGTCATACTACATTACTACATTTCCGTAATGCGCCATCTTTTATATTTTTAACAACAACTAACGGGCAAAAGCATGCATTGCCACACTAGCGCTACGGAAATAGCAGGACAGTCTACAAACAGCCGAAACAGAGAAAGATTTTCTGTCTCTTTCGATTTGTACCTGGCGAAACAGTAATGCCATCTATGCCTAGTACAGGATTTTAGCTTTCTTCCGAAGGACAATCTTTACTATGAAGATTGTCACTCTAGTATATTTCTTTCCCTATGATTAAACTAAATCTAGTGAAATGTGGGACACTCGTTCAGCCTAGTCCGCCTTACTGCAGTGCTACGCGTAGCCGCGCGCGTGCGGCGCGTGGCGGCGGTGCGACAGCGCGTGCAGCGACAGCGAGCGCGGGTACTACAGTGCTACGGTGCTACAGTGCTACAGTAGTCGTGCCTACCTTGCCGCACAGGTCGCACGCGTAGCCGCGCGCGTGCGGCGCGTGGCGGCGGTGCGACAGCGCGTGCAGCGACAGCGAGCGCGGGTACTACAGTGCTACGGTGCTACAGTGCTACAGTAGTCGTGCCTACCTTGCCGCACAGGTCGCACGCGTAGCCGCGCGCGTGCGGCGCGTGGCGGCGGTGCGACAGCGCGTGCAGCGACAGCGAGCGCGGGTACTACAGTGCTACGGTGCTACAGTGCTACAGTAGTCGTGCCTACCTTGCCGCACAGGTCGCACGCGTAGCCGCGCGCGTGCGGCGCGTGGCGGCGGTGCGACAGCGCGTGCAGCGACAGCGAGCGCGGGTACTACAGTGCTACGGTGCTACAGTGCTACAGTAGTCGTGCCTACCTTGCCGCACAGGTCGCACGCGTAGCCGCGCGCGTGCGGCGCGTGGCGGCGGTGCGACAGCGCGTGCAGCGACAGCGAGCGCGGGTACTACAGTGCTACGGTGCTACAGTGCTACAGTAGTCGTGCCTACCTTGCCGCACAGGTCGCACGCGTAGCCGCGCGCGTGCGGCGCGTGGCGGCGGTGCGACAGCGCGTGCAGCGACAGCGAGCGCGGGTACTACAGTGCTACGGTGCTACAGTGCTACAGTAGTCGTGCCTACCTTGCCGCACAGGTCGCACGCGTAGCCGCGCGCGTGCGGCGCGTGGCGGCGGTGCGACAGCGCGTGCAGCGACAGCGAGCGCGGGTACTACAGTGCTACGGTGCTACAGTGCTACAGTAGTCGTGCCTACCTTGCCGCACAGGTCGCACGCGTAGCCGCGCGCGTGCGGCGCGTGGCGGCGGTGCGACAGCGCGTGCAGCGACAGCGAGCGCGGGTACTACAGTGCTACGGTGCTACAGTGCTACAGTAGTCGTGCCTACCTTGCCGCACAGGTCGCACGCGTAGCCGCGCGCGTGCGGCGCGTGGCGGCGGTGCGACAGCGCGTGCAGCGACAGCGAGCGCGGGTACTACAGTGCTACGGTGCTACAGTGCTACAGTAGTCGTGCCTACCTTGCCGCACAGGTCGCACGCGTAGCCGCGCGCGTGCGGCGCGTGGCGGCGGTGCGACAGCGCGTGCAGCGACAGCGAGCGCGGGTACTACAGTGCTACGGTGCTACAGTGCTACAGTAGTCGTGCCTACCTTGCCGCACAGGTCGCACGCGTAGCCGCGCGCGTGCGGCGCGTGGCGGCGGTGCGACAGCGCGTGCAGCGACAGCGAGCGCGGGTACTACAGTGCTACGGTGCTACAGTGCTACAGTAGTCGTGCCTACCTTGCCGCACAGGTCGCACGCGTAGCCGCGCGCGTGCGGCGCGTGGCGGCGGTGCGACAGCGCGTGCAGCGACAGCGAGCGCGGGTACTACAGTGCTACGGTGCTACAGTGCTACAGTAGTCGTGCCTACCTTGCCGCACAGGTCGCACGCGTAGCCGCGCGCGTGCGGCGCGTGGCGGCGGTGCGACAGCGCGTGCAGCGACAGCGAGCGCGGGTACTACAGTGCTACGGTGCTACAGTGCTACAGTAGTCGTGCCTACCTTGCCGCACAGGTCGCACGCGTAGCCGCGCGCGTGCGGCGCGTGGCGGCGGTGCGACAGCGCGTGCAGCGACAGCGAGCGCGGGTACTACAGTGCTACGGTGCTACAGTGCTACAGTAGTCGTGCCTACCTTGCCGCACAGGTCGCACGCGTAGCCGCGCGCGTGCGGCGCGTGGCGGCGGTGCGACAGCGCGTGCAGCGACAGCGAGCGCGGGTACGCGAACTTGGCCCCGCACTCCCGGCACGCGTACGGCTTCTCGCCCAGGTGAGTCGCCTGGAAACAAACAATATAATAAGATACCATAGTAGTCGTGTGGTATCGACACTTTGAAAGAATAGCACTACACTTTTCTTAAGGATGACGGAACAGGCGGCTAAGACCCGAGTTCACCAATTCTTAAACAGCCGGTAAACAAAGATTGGCGGTTAATTTGACACAATTACCATACAAAATATGTCAAATAATATTTTAAACGCTGTTTAAAACTTAAACGTCTGTTGGTGAACTCGGGCCTAATACAGTGAGGGAGAGACAGACAGCAGCGTCTTTTTTATACCACTGGCCAAATTGCAATTGCCATTGCCGTTAATGATGAATACTATAACAAACACTTTCCGTTTCTTCTGTGATCATGGCGCTCCCAACAATGCCGAAATATCGGTATAAAAAACGAGGTAGAAGGCAGAAACCTCTAATATACATATTAACAATATAGCTTTAGGTATTTTTATCGACCTAAAAAGGCGTTTGATACTGTATCTCATAAAATACTCTTAAAAAGTTAGAACTGTTAAATGGGCGCTTACTGGGAGCGCCCTCAAAATCATACAGTCATATCTGGAAAACAGATCTCAAATAGTCAAATTAAATAATATTCATTAAAGCGACGCATTACCAATTACTTGCGGGCTTCCCCAAGGTTCTATGTTGGGACCATTGCTCTTTTTAATCTATATCAATAATATTCAAGACCTCAAATTAAATTGCCATCTCACAGACAATTGTTTGTTTTATTTTGGATCCATACGATAATCTCCCAAGCGCAAGCTGACTTAAATATTTTTTACTCCTGGTTTCAACATAATTTAACTATTAATAATACCTTCAAAACGTGTTACATTATCTTTAAAGCAAAAATAAAACTATACCTACACACACAGCTTTATTGATAAATAAACTAACCTCTTCAACAAAAATAATGTGAAAAATAACTTGGCTTAAGACTCGACAGCCTTCTATCGTGGACTGCTCACTTGGCTCACTTAAAAACTAAACTCTCCTCCCTTTTCGGATCACTTCAAAATATGGTTAAGTGTATTCCAAATAAATTACGTCATAACATATATTATAAATCACACTTACAATACCTAATAGAAATAGATAGATAGATAGATAGATAACACTTTATTGCACTAAATAAAAGAAAACAAATAAATTACAAAGAAGAGAAAAATGTACAAATAGGCGGCCTTATCGCTTTAAGCGATCTCTACCAGACAACCTTTGGGTAGAGGAAATTTAGTTTTAGTAGAGTAGGGGTAGCACTGTGCAAGAAAAGCGATGTATAACAGATACAATAACATACATGTTACTAAAATACAATACACATATACCTACATACCAATACCTACGAGTAATATACAATACACATAATACAAAATAATATACCTACTTAAAATACATACACCTACCTAAAGAACAGTATAATATTTTAAATAATGATAAATAAAAATAACCACCCACACATACACGAACCGACATAGTTAACCTAATGCTGCGATCGCGACAGGAAAAGTGTTTTGACCCTGGTCTTGAAAATAGTAAGTGACTCGGATTCTTATATTTAATGGTAAACAGTCTGAATCAGGGGCAGCGCAGCTAAAACTAAATTAGCTCCGTTACAAATTATGCAAAATAAACTTCTAAAATTCTTTAAACACAACCCCGATACAAATAACTCTTCTACATATTGTCGCGGTCATGCTAGAAGGTTCGAGATATCGCTAGAGGAATGTACATAACTACCTAAGTTCGGCCACAAAGTAATAACAAGACCTTAGTGCAAGCGACATTGAACTTTAAGTTTACAGATTAAGGCATAAAATGGCATAACTTACTAGAGTTGTTTACGTTTAACGTCCTTGTAATTTCTTCTAGAAAACGAACATTCTAGTATGTACGACCGGCGTCGATGTTGAGATATATAAATAACAGGACTTGAGACGCCGAGTCAGTTCATTCTGAGCTTTTGGTGCGATACCTGCGAAAAGTGATCTAGTGCGAAGTAACGACGACTTTAGCGATACCAACGGATCTAAGGACTACTCTACGGATTGGCTAAATAGTGTATTGGAACCAACGACCTCAGCGACCCACCGGACTACGATTCTTGTGATTTGGCTTGTGTGATAGTGTTTGCGACCTGTTCATCGCCTAATAAATTCTTCTAATAAGTCAACGGTGTTTTATCCAAATCCCGAACTCCACGTTCGTAACATTTGGTGTCAGAAGTGGATTTGGAAATGCCAGTGACTCCGAGGGAAGATACTGCTGGCGTCAGAACCAGGGCACAGCAAGCTGCGGAAGCCACAGCTGCTGCTCGACAAACCACCGATCAGCGGGATACGCCCATTGGCTCCGCCCATCAAGCATCGCCAACCGACCAGGCCCCATGTACTGGAATGGAAGCTTTACCAACTACATCACAGACCCCACCTACTGGCTCCACTCACCGCCCTACACCCTCAGCTCAAGAGGCCAGAGCATCTGCATTCGACTTCAGTAGATTAATGCAGATGATGGACTTTATGTACCAAGAGCAAAAAGAAATGCGTGAGGAAATTCAAGGGAAACAGGAAGAAATGCATCAAGAACAACAAAAAGTACTGCTTGCCGTCGGTTCAGTGGGTGACATGGTGCAAAACCTACAGAAGAATGTGGACCTGGTAGAAGAAAGGGTAACTAATCTGGAGGCCAACATAGACTGCGTGAAAGTGGACCTCGCTGGATTACAGAAAAAGGTTCTGAAACTGGAGACCGCTGGACCCCCCGCGCCGAGTGACGTCGTATTTACCAGCCCGGCACCCAGGGTGAAAGTACCATCCTACGACGGCACTACGTCCTGGACCGCTTACCGCCAACAGTTTCAGACCGTTGCCTCTGCTAACGGATGGACAGAGGAACAGAGTCTAACAGCTCTCACTGTTGCTCTGCGGGGGTCTGCTCTTTCTGTTTTGGAGGCGCTACCATCCTCGGGTAGCACATTCAGCGATCTGATGGGGGCACTCGAAGCTCGTTATGGAGAACGCCATCTGGAGCATGTCTTCCGCGCTCAACTACGGGACCGGGTTCAGCGTTCTGGAGAAGGACTGCAGCAATGGGCTCTGGAGATTGAAAAATTAGTCCGCAAAGCATACCCATCTGCTGATGCAAAGATGGTGGACTCTACCCTACTCCAAGCATTCGTCGATGGGATCAGAGACATGGAGATTAGGGCTGCAGTGGGGCTGCGCCACCATGTCTCACTGAAGGAAGCTCTAGCACACGCTCTGGAAGTAGAAGCCCTGAGGAAAGATGTTCGGCCAACTCACAAAATACGAGAAGTGATTGAAGAAGTACAGGAAAAGAAGACATCATTTCCTCCTAAGAAAAAAATAACTGGATCTATGTGCTATAAATGTGGAGAAAAGGGTCATCTGCAATTCACCTGTCCCAAGAACGAGACGCAGCAGACAGCTAAACTTGCTGAAATGATCAGCAAGATGTTGGAGGAACGCCTGGATATGTTAAAGAAGCAGGAGACCCCATCTTCTGCTGGGAACCAGGGAAACGAGTAACAGCCAGAACTAGGGGGCGGGTGCTGGCTGGAACGAAAGAAGCCCCGACGATGATTGTCTCCCAGGCATGCAATGGGAACAGTTTGATGATACGCGGCTCGGTGAATGGGACTGACTGCAAGATGACGGTGGATACAGGAGCCTCTAGGACAATAATCAAGCCGAAACTAGTGGAGACCGCGAAAAGGCGCAACAGCACCTTTAATATTCGGCTACTTTCCGCTTCCGGCCAGCAAATACCCGTCCTAGGAGAAGTTTCGGTCACATTACAAGTGGGTGACGCATCATATACTCATAACGTTATCGTGGCCGAAATAATGGACGACTGCGTATTGGGCCTCGACTTCATGCGAAGATATGACTGCAAAATTGATGTCACCAATGGCATATTTAAGTGTGGTAATGAAGAGCTTTTCATCCTGGGTGGGCCCGAAGGAAAAGTAACATGCCTAAAGAAGATCAACATTCCCGGAAGAACACAAGCTGAACTGCTAGTGAAGCTACCATGTGCTAAGAAGAATGAGAAGAATAGGTGTGTGTTGATCGAAGATACACTTAGCAAGTCGAAGACACAAAAGCTTCTGGCAGCCAGGACACTAGTCAAGGGGTCCACAACTGCAATAGTTAGAGTTGCTAATTTAGAAGACCACGAGATCCAATTAAAAGAAGGCGACGTTATTGGAAGATGCGAAGAAGCTGTTTGGGTGAGAAAGTGCCAAACAACTTTGACTAAGACGAAAACCAAGGATAAATCTACCATTGCAGAACTTCTTGAAGGATGCAAAAGTAACTTAAGTTATTCTCAAAGCATGAAAGCCAAAGACCTGCTTCAGCGCTTTTCAGACGTGTTTTCTTCAGAAGAAGGAGATTTGGGGAGGACATCCTTGGTACAGCACAAGATAGACACCGGAAATGAAGGACCTATCCGGCAACGAGCAAGGCGAATACCGATTGCCAAGGAACAAGAAGTTGAGGATATGCTGGAGAGCATGAGGAAGAATAAGATCATCGAACCTTCTGCAAGTCCGTGGTGTTCTCCTGTCGTCTTAGTTAAGAAGAAAGATGGAAGTACAAGGTTTTGTGTGGACTATCGACGACTTAACGACATCACGAAGAAGTACAGCTATCCCCTACCGCGCATTGACGATACCTTGGATACCCTGAGTGGCAAGACGTGGTTCTCGACACTTGACTTGAAGTCTGGATACTGGCAAGTTGAAATTCATCCAAAGGATAAGGAGAAGACAGCATTTTCTACAGGGAAGGGGCTATGGCAATTTAACGTCATGCCATTTGGATTGTGCAACGCGCCAGCCACTTTTGAGCGACTCATGGAATGTATCCTGGCAGGATTGGTGGGAGAAGCCTGCCTGGTATATTTGGATGACGTGATCATCATGGGTCGGGACTTCGAAGACCATTTATTTAACCTGGAAAAAATCTTAAGGAAGATACGTGGAGCCAACCTAAAGCTGAACCCGAAGAAATGCGATCTGTTCAGAAACAAGGTAAACTACCTCGGGCACGTTATCACCAGTGACGGAATACAGACTGATCCAGCTAAAATAGAAGCCGTGCAGAAGTGGCCAACTCCCAAAGATAAAACGGAAGTAAGAGCATTTTTGGGTTTATGCTCATACTATAGACGCTTTGTTAAGGGATTCTCCGAAATTGCCAAGCCATTGCATCGCCTGACGGAAGAAAAGAGAGGGTTTTGCTGGGATGACGCTTGCGAGGATTCCTTCCAAAGGTTGAGGCAATGTTTATGTGAGACTCCAATCTTGGGATACCCACAAGCTAATGGGCAATTTGTCGTCGATACGGATGCAAGCAACACAGCTATTGGTGGAGTACTATCTCAAAAACAAGGAGACCGAGAAGTTGTGATTGCCTACTTCAGCAAATCGTTATCGAAGCCTGAAAGAAACTACTGTGTGACAAGAAGAGAACTTTTAGCAGTGATCAAAACGCTACAACATTTCAGCAAGTACATTATCGGCAGAAAGTTCGTGCTTCGTACCGACCATGCTGCTTTAAAGTGGCTGCTTCATTTTAAGAGTCCCGAAGGTCAAGTTGCTAGGTGGATTGAACAGCTTCAAGAATACGACTTCACTACCGAACATCGTAGTGGAAAGACACATGGGAATGCAGACGCCCTCTCAAGAAGACCGTGCCCAGAAGAGTGCAAGCACTGCATCAAGCTGGAGTCTAAAGAGGACTGTGTACAAATAACAAGGACAAGTCCTCCGAGATCCTGGGAAGATGAGTACATGAGAGAAGCTCAGGAAAAAGACAAAGACATACGACTGATCATTGCATGGAAGAAACGCGGTAACGATAAGCCGAGATGGCATGAAGTTGCGCCTACGAGTGCTACGACTAAAGCGTACTGGGCTCAATGGGATAGTTTCATCTTGCAGAACGGGATACTTTACCGGAAATGGGAAAAACCTAACGGTAGAGAGTTCCATCTACAGCTGGTCGTCCCAAGGGAAAGGGTCAAGGATGTTCTCCGAGAGGTACACGATGGCATATCAGGAGGGCATCTAGGTGTAAAAAGGACCTTAACAAAGCTACGGGATAGATTCTACTGGCTTAACTGCAGAGCTGATGTACAAGATTGGTGTCGGAAATGTACCACTTGTGCTGCAGTAAAAGGTCCATCCACCAGGAGTCGAGGACACCTTCAACTTTATAACGTTGGTACACCATGGGAGCGGATAGCAGTGGATGTTGCCGGACCATTCCCTGTGACAGAGTCGGGGAACAAGTACTTTATGGTCGTCATGGATTACTTCACCAAGTGGCCAGAAGTCTTTGCTATACCTAATCAAGAAGCTACGACCGTAGCCTCCAAATTGGTTGAAGAAGTCATATGCCGATATGGTGTACCCCTGGAAATTCATTCCGATCAGGGCAGAAATTTTGAGTCGAACGTGTTTCAAGGAGTCTGCAAAATATTGGGCATTCACAAGACAAGAACCACTGCTTATCATCCTCAGTCCGACGGCATGGTAGAAAGGTTTAACCAAACACTAGAGAGGCATTTAGCAAAATTGGTGGACAACCATCAAAGGGACTGGGACAAGTACATTGCACCGTTCCTTCTCGCCTACAGGACTTCGGAACATGAGAGCACAAAAACGACGCCGGCATATATTAACTTCGGACGAGAGCTAAGGTTACCGGTAGACCTTGTAACCGGAGGAGCGCCAGACGATCACGTCACCGTACAGGATTATGTCTCCGATTTGCAAGACAAGATGCGGGACATTTATGCCATGGTACGAGAAAACGGCTTGCAGTCGAGTGAAAACATGAAGACGAGATATGACCGGAAAGCGAATACCAGTGGTTTTGATGAAGGAGCACTAGTCTGGCTACATAACCCGATACGGAAAAAAGGAAAGTCACCTAAATTACAGACTAGATGGGAAGGGCCGTACAAAGTTGTCACGCGAATAAATGATGTTACATACCGGATCCAACGGCCACCGAGAGGAGCACTTAAGGTAGTTCACATCGATCGCTTGGCACGTTATAACGGCAATAACGATGACGCTCGGGACGAGCATCTCTAAGAGGAGGGCAGTGTCGCGGTCATGCTAGAAGGTTCGAGATATCGCTAGAGGAATGTACATAACTACCTAAGTTCGGCCACAAAGTAATAACAAGACCTTAGTGCAAGCGACATTGAACTTTAAGTTTACAGATTAAGGCATAAAATGGCATAACTTACTAGAGTTGTTTACGTTTAACGTCCTTGTAATTTCTTCTAGAAAACGAACATTCTAGTATGTACGACCGGCGTCGATGTTGAGATATATAAATAACAGGACTTGAGACGCCGAGTCAGTTCATTCTGAGCTTTTGGTGCGATACCTGCGAAAAGTGATCTAGTGCGAAGTAACGACGACTTTAGCGATACCAACGGATCTAAGGACTACTCTACGGATTGGCTAAATAGTGTATTGGAACCAACGACCTCAGCGACCCACCGGACTACGATTCTTGTGATTTGGCTTGTGTGATAGTGTTTGCGACCTGTTCATCGCCTAATAAATTCTTCTAATAAGTCAACGGTGTTTTATCCAAATCCCGAACTCCACGTTCGTAACAATATCTTTTAATGACAGTCTGATTAGAATAGCAACACTGAAGCATCTAAATTACCATTGACACACAGAGCCGAGATAATATAAATTTGTGGTTTAGTACACTGATCCGTCCGAGAATGTAAGTGTAATAATAAGTTTTATGGCGCCATCCTCTCTGTCTACTAACATTTATATTGCTGTGCCCGGACAGTCCCCTAATTCGCGTAACTAAATCGTATCACAATCGTAATTGAACGACAGGTTTTTGACAGTTCTAGTATGTAAAATCGTCCAATTCAATCACGATCGAACTGCGATTCATTTACGCGAATTAGGCCCCAGGGTCTATAATGAAACTATATTTAATACTTGTAACACCTTTATAACATTATGGAATGCAATTAATTATTTGAATTTGAATTCGAATCGAAACCAAGACTAACCACGGAGTTGGCGACACGACCCCTTGAATATACCCAATTAATAAACAGATATAAATTTAAGATAATTAAAGTACAGTAACTCAGGACGCCATAGAAGTGTGTCTAGTATGAAACTAGCTTTATGCATTTTGCTGTATTAGGTATTTTATACTTTTTATGTTGAGTAAAATAATAAACGACTTGCTACTAGAATGGTTGTGTCCATCATTTGAGCTACCTAACTCCAACATCACATGGCCACCCTGCCAGCGGGCTCTGATTTTGAGCGGGCTGTGATTTATCATGCGACTAAAATTAGGTTTTACAACATCAAAGTTTGAACCTCTTTGATTCTTATGGAACTGCACTATTACATGAATTTCTCGTCCGCAAATTGAAAAAGTAAATAAATATGAGATATTGCTAAAACAATTTGAATATTAGTTTATTGTTAATAATATGTTGTTTTAAAATTTTCTGACTAATTATGAGATCAGTATCATTCTTAATCGATTAAAGTCAACTACCCAATTGATGCATTACTGATTTTTTAATAAGAATATAAATTACTGTCGGAATAGACGTAAAAATTATATTCCCATGTTTTTAGTATCGAGAAAACCGCAACTTTTTGTTTTGAAAGCCCGCGTTTCATACACCAAAATGACAATGAAAACACTGACAGCCATATTGGTCTATAGATTGTCTGTTCTGTGACGACATACTGGTAAAAACAAATTCGACATTCAACCAAATTTCAGATTAATATTATCTAGGTTTTCGAATCTAACATCCACGTTTACTTGTTTCAATAACAAGATAAAGAAGTATTAATTACACTCGGATTAGTGGTTATTAAAAATAAACCACTGCACTTTCTCAGTCACTTATTTCATAAAAGTCAATGTTAAACTATAGGCAACATAACGAAAACTCGTAAGATCCGCCGTGAAGTCAGATTAGTGTCCTATGACGTCATAACATGACCAACTGCGTTTTCAGAGTAAAAATAAAGTTTGATTATTTAATTGAAATTTTGTAGCTATCTTGCACTTCTGTTAGCTGATATTGATCGATATTGGTTTTTAAGGTATTCAACTATTCATTTATTGCATCAAATTTGATGTGATTCAAGTAGCCTATTGAATATTGTTTTGAAGCAGGTTGAAAATTGTAATAATTGTGTCTGACAAGGTTTGTATTACCTTAATGTGTAGCGACTTGCTCTGCTTGCTGCTGAACACTTTATCGCAGTGGTTGCACTTCAGTTTCGTTTTGCCCTTCTTATTATTGTCGTCGATGTTTTCGTCGTTTTCATTGTTTTCAGGTTCTTCAGGCGCTGTCGGTGTATCTGTAACAAAATAGTACTTTAATTATTTAGTATCTCAAATAACTGCTGTGTTTAGAACATCACTAGTTATATTAATTAATGTTTTGGTTACACTCAGTTTAAGAAATTATAATATGTTTATTATTCGATTAAAATTTAAATTATAAAGTTGAATAATATGTTTCTTACACACAACCATTAGAAAAAAAAAATTAAATGTCGTAAATTCCAGAAAACATAAATAATTTAATTTATTTTTATGAATTTTTACTAACACAAAAAGTTCCTTTTATAAAATTTCGATCGTCTTAGGTTCGACTAACTTAGCTGGCTTCAATCATTAGAACTTAACTTTAATAAATAAACTTACTTAAATAAATAAAAAATATAGACACAAACAATGTCTTAAATGTGGTTAAAGTCACAGAACATGAAAAAAGGTTAGAAATGCGATGTAGGCGTTGCAGGCGCGCCACAGAGGTTATGAGCAAATGCTTGTAAGTGAGCGCTGGTTTCTTTTGACGTCACGCGACTCTATTGGCAACGTCAAAAGATTTTTTTTGTATAGTGGGGCGCAAGCGGTGACTTTGGCTCTCATACAAATGACACATGCCAGCCTTCTAACCTTTTTCCGTGTTCTTTGTGGTTAACGCAGTCAACCCGATAGGCGGTCCCACCAAAGGTAGTCGATTTTTTTTCGACAGATAGTATTTTCAAACAAATGTATCGTTGACTGCTTCTATTTTATATTTATTGATTAATAGGAAAATAAATAAATAAATAATTAGGGGCCTTATTCAGCTATTTCATCCGCAGTTCGATCGTGATTGAATTGGACGATTTTGACATTTAGCCCATACTAGAACTGTCAAAAACGTGCAATTCAATTTCGACTGTGATACGATTTGGTAACGCGAATTAGGGGACAGAGCAATGATGGGTATTGGCTTTGCCCATTTACTGTATAATAAAACAACGAATACATACTGTTAGTAGTATCACCAGTATCTATCCCGTTCTCAACTTTAGCCAGTGGGTCCTGGACCTCTCCAGTTGGCACATCCGCCAAAGGGTCCACGTTCAGGTCTGGCAGGCTGGGGCACACGGCGGGGCGAGGACTCGCTGGCACTACGGGTCCAGAAGACTCGACTGACTCTGTCGGGTCTGGCTGTGCTTCTATCAGCACTTCGGCGTGTGTAGGTTTCTATAATAAGCCATATTTGTATTAGATTTATAAACTTCGTCGGTTTATAACTTTTTATGGAAGATAATTAAACTAAATCAAGAAAGCTTATAGGAAACGTTTAAGAAGAAATTTTATTTTATATTATGTTATTCAGAATGTGTTTTGCTTCCATTAGTCCACAGCTAGACTAATATTGGCGGATTTGATGATAATGTATACTTATATCTTAATTCAGATTTCAGAACAGATTCTACATTCATAGAAATTTAAAGACCACCTACTTTACCACTTTACAACCCTCAGGGGTTGAATCTGGGAAATCCTTTTTTAGCAATAAGTATTTTATGAAAGCAATATGTGTCTAATAGTCCAAGTATATTAGTCAAATTAGGGCTAGAATCTCGTAATGAGAGATAGTCAGCTATAAACTTGTATAAACCTTGATTTTGGAACCCTAAAACTTGTCTCAAAACCTACTTATCGAATCGATACAGTCCTCAGATTTTGGAGAATTATAGATTGACAATAAGGTTCACCCTAGAATTATAGATTGCCAACAAAGTTCAATCAGTTCTCAAATAATGATTGAACCGAGCAGTTTTTTCAATGCTGAAGCAATTTGATCAAAATTCGGAACTTTCTTGAGCTTTTTTACAAGCTTATAAAAATTATTAAACAAAAGTTGCATAGCATTTAATCCTCTACAGTAATTAAAATAAATACAAATAGCATAAAATCGTCTCGTCAGGAGTCAATCCTTGTTAGTACCTATTACAGACACTGAACCAAAATTATTTTTCTAGCAAAAGTAGATCAATTATTACATTAAGGAAAGGATTCTGAATTCCCATTCCGTGGAAAAGGGGGGAGGGGGTACTACAGTCAGCTGTCAAAGAGAGAGAGTATAGTCACCTCAGTGTCGTGGGCCGGTATGACGATCTGCCCCTGGTGCTGGGTTTGTTCCTGGTGGTCGGTGAACAGCAGCCTCGTGGCGAAGGTCTCACCGCAGTGCCGGCACTGGTAGCGCCGGGGCGTATGTAGCGTATGTGGCGTATGTAGTGAACTATAGTCACCTCAGTGTCGTGGGCCGGTATGACGATCTGCCCCTGGTGCTGGGTTTGTTCCTGGTGGTCGGTGAACAGCAGCCTCGTGGCGAAGGTCTCGCCGCAGTGCCGGCACTGGTAGCGCCGGGGCGTATGTAGCGTATGTGGCGTATGTAGTGAACTATAGTCACCTCAGTGTCGTGGGCCGGTATGACGACCTGCCCCTGGTGCTGGGTTTGTTCCTGGTGGTCGGTGAACAGCAGCCTCGTGGCGAAGGTCTCGCCGCAGTGCCGGCACTGGTAGCGCCGGGGCGTATGTAGCGTATGTGGCGTATGTAGTGAACTATAGTCACCTCAGTGTCGTGGGCCGGTATGACGACCTGCCCCTGGTGCTGGGTTTGTTCCTGGTGGTCGGTGAACAGCAGCCTCGTGGCGAAGGTCTCGCCGCAGTGCCGGCACTGGTAGCGCACGGGGCCGTGCTGCGCCACGTGTGACATGTAGCGGCCCACGCAAGTGAACTCCATGCCACAGATGGCGCACTCCTGGCGAGTCGGACGCATGCGACCTGAAATTTAAAAGTTGCTTTAAAAAAATTTACCAGGCGTCAGCACAGATAAAATATGTTACAATGATAGTAAAAAAGTAACGTATTTCTCCTTACCAACTTTTTGGTTCAAAGATCTACTAGCTTTTAGACGCGCCTCTGCTTACGTGCGCTATAAATTATATCGCGCGGGCGGAGGCCTAGCAAGGAAGGCCAAGCAGAAGCTACAAAATAGTATATTTCTATTTAACATCGGCTTTAACTTGGGGGGATGGAACGTAAAGAATAAATAGGCCTTTGCCCTTGACGACGACGACCAGCTCACCCATGTGCTGGCGGTGGCCGATGACCTCGGGCCACCCACGGTCGCTTTCCGAACCATCGATCACGCCTCTCACTTTGAATATCCTTTCCAACTCTTTACCCTAAATAACCTCTCGTGGTCGTCGATAGTGCCTTTCTCCTTGAATACCCCTTCCAACTCATGGGTACGACATACAGGTCATGGCTGCGACATCAGACCTTAGTGTCAGCGAATGCAGACAGTCCAGCGAGGCTATGCCAGTTCTCTCACAATGTCTGACTCGCAATGAAATCGCCCTAAAAAGGAACAACCTTCAAAAGAGTAGTAGAAGCACTGACTGGCCACATCCCCCTAAATATGTGATTGTGGCTGACCATGTGATGTTGGAATGCTCAGGTCTACCTACTGTGCAACAATCCTCGGCACACCGAGTTCCCTTTCAGAAGCCTGCGGACATCTCAAGGGCTTCTGTGCTTCTAGGACTTGGGATGGTTGGACTAACCACCCCAATCCCCCTACGCATAATGGGCCATTTGGAGCCTAAATGCGGAAAAGAGAGCCCGCTAGCATACTATACCTCTACCTATTGGGCAACAATCCTCAGCAGACCGAGTCTTTTCAGAAAATTGGAGCCTAAATGCGGGAAATAGTCAGTCACCATGCTAAATAATGATTAAAAACAAAAGTCAGTTACCCTTAGGCCTGCCGCGGCCTTTGCCCTTGACGACGACGACGAGCTCGCCCGAGTCCTGGCGGTGGCCGATGACCTCGGGCTCCCGCGGCGGCTCCGGCTCGCGCTCGGGCTGAATCTCCGGCTTGCTATCGTGATCGCTTTCCGACCCGTCTATCACGCCTCTCTCTTTGAATATCCTTTCCAGCTCTTTACCCTAGATGACAATTATAGTTATATCCATCTAATTGATAAAAATGACGGTTATGGTGGATGGTTTCTAGATACGACCTAGACCTTTCTAGATCTGACGACCATTTAGATCAGCCGTAGTAAACGCTGCTTCTGAGCCATGGGTCACGGGTTCGATCCCCGCACAGTACAAATATTTGTGTGCATGAACATGTCTGATTGTACTGGTCTGGGTGTTTTCTATGTAATATAAGTATGTTTTTACAAAAAGAAAAAGTATATAAGTAAGATTATCGGTTGTCTAGTACCTCATACGACAGGGTACTTAATAGTACCTTAATTTGGGACTAGATGGCTCTGTGTGGCCCAGTGAGGCATGTCTTAAATATTTATTTATTATACAACTTTACTTGCTCTGTGTGCGTGTCACTCCGATTAACGTGTACACGCGAATAACTGTAATTGGCTATGCCTATTTTTTTATATTTTAACTTTATATATATATGAATATTCTGTAAGCTGTTGGTATCCTAAATAAATAAAATAAAATAAATCAATAGCCAAATTTATTTGTTAAATGAGGGTTTTATATGGCTTTGGTAAAATGCCAGAAGCGAAATTAACCTTAGTAAGCTGTGATAAAGATAAAATATAATTGTGCCCTTCATATTGGTAATTTATGTCTCATCCCTATGCATACCAGGCACAGTGCTTCGTCTAAATTGCTAAAATATCATATGAAGTAAAAAAATAACTTTATAGTGTAGTTGGGCAGTAGCAAGTCTACAGACCAGATCGCTCCTGGGAGAAGACCTAATCCATCTACATCTCTGCCTCTGGCTTGCCTTCATTGGCCGTCTTAAGTAAAGAGAGAGTAAGGAAGTATTACAGTATCATGCTTGTATGAATTTTGAACGATTTATCGAGATTATTCTTAGAACTGCGTAATACCTCCTACTCCTCAAGCATCACAAAACTATTACTTATTGCAGAATGTTGACCGGGTTTTGTCCTAGGAGCCATTTATCTATGATCACAGGAATAACAGTTACTAGGTATCACATTACCTACTGGGATTGGGAAATGACTAACTTAATAAAAATAATGCAAATAGATGGTTTATTTCTCACCTGAACAGCCTCCTTGAAACGTGTCGGTGTCTTCCTCCGACGTTTACCATTAGTCTCTTCCATCATTTCACTTTTCTGCTGCTCCTGTTGCCTCAACGCTTCCTGCGCTTTCTCCATGTTGGCTTTAGTCTTCTTGGGAGGGCGGCCCCGTTTTCTCTTTGGCTTATCCAGCCCCGCCGCCGCCAAAGTTGCAGGGTGATCCACTTGGTATATCCCATCGCTTGTTACTGAGGGATTAAATTAATAGTCATCTATCTGAATACAAATATTACTGACACAGGAATAAGCCATCTACTGGGTTATGATAATGGTTCTATCATCATTATTATTGGTTCCCAATAGTCCACTGGTGACATACAACTGACATAAACCTAAAAAAAGGATTTTCCATAATTTCAATACTTTGCATTTAGATAGGCAATCTCTTTGGCCAATGGAGGAGAAAAGATATCTCCCATCTAAATCTGGTAGTGCTTTTTCTTTTAGGGTTCCGTACCCTAAGGGTAAAAACGGGACCCTATAACTAAGACTTCGATGTCTGTCCGTCTGCCTGTCACCAAGCTGTATCTCAAGAACCGCGATAGCTAGACAGTTGAAATTTTCACAAATTATGTATTTCTGTTTCTGTAACAACAAATACTAAAAACAATTAAAAAAAATTTAAGGGGGGCTCCCATACAACAAACGCGCCCTTTTTTGTTCGATATCTATAATGGCAACAGGCCTACCTACCTGTTGGCATTGAAATATTCACAAAACACTCAGTTGTATTTTAACTTTAATACCTAATTGATAATAAAATTAAAATAATTTAAGGGCCTTACAAAAGCCATTGTTTTAGTCAATGGTACGGAACCCTTCATGCGCGAGTCCGACTCGCACTTGGCCCGTTTTTTTTATTTATGCTAGCACTGGCAGCACAAGTAATAATAATCCATTGATGGGTGGTGAAATCTACCCTCTAGTCATCTAGTGGTCCAACACCATCTTTGGTTTTCTAACCAATGATAACGGCTAACAGATCCCTCTGCGGTGCCAGTAGGCTTCGTAAGTGGCCACCTGGATGCTGCCAGAGTCCAGTGCCAAACAGTTTTTCTATGTTCCGCTGGTGTGTGGGAAAACCAGTACCTCTGGGTAAGCTCGCTCCATCTTAGGCTTCTTCTTAACCATATAGTTTTTAAGTATGTAGTCAAGAGCAAGCCCATTATTTATAAAAATAAAAATGAAAATCTTTTCCTTACTTTCATACACCGCACTGTCAGTCAAAACATTTTCTTCAGTCAAGGTGAACTGATTACTTTTATATTCCTTCTCTCTTTGATATAGTTCACGGATAATTTTCTGTAACATAAATATTTTATTTCAATCAATATTATCTTTAAATAATATAAATATAGATGTTCATGATATAAGGTCGAGTCAGAATTTAACACTTCATGGATCATTAGACTTGTAAATGTATGGCACTACATCTCCAATTCCATATTTTAGATAGCGATTTTGAAAGAACTCTACCAAAAACTCCCAGTTCAGCCTTATATTTCAGATAATATAATAGCAGATATGCAACTCTGATTTGCAATGTGAAATACTTTCATGTTTTAAACGAAACCTGGGCACCTACCTGGCCATTGTATATGAGAGTTAGGAACTCAACAGTGGCTTCCAATTGTATAGTACATCCAGGACATATTGTGCGGGGCAATTGTCCATCATCGGCTACCTAGAAATAACATCAGCCATGTAATAAACAGTTGTTGTCAATTAAAACATTGGAACTGTTATAAAATAGTGTGTCGTGAGGCAGTGCAGCTTAGTTTTTTTCAGTAAATTTATTTATTTACACCACAATGCAACATTCAGGAGCAATTTCTTATTTTAATGTGGCTCATGTCGGAATAATAAACAATGATAACTAAAAGATTAAAAAGTTTGTCTTGATGCAATCTTTTTGAAGTACCTAAAACTAAGTCTGAAAAAATTATTTAGCATCATAGAATGTTCCAAGATGCAATGACGACGACAAGTGTGCTGTGTCTTAGGAAGTCTCAAGTAAATCGTGAAAAAATCAGGTGTATCTGATGCTATTATTATAAACATATTTAGATGTATCTATCAGTTTATCTTTATAAAGATAAATTTAATTCATTGAATAAGTATGTATCTATATATAATTACTACTTTCAAAAGCAGGACTTACTAGGATTAATTAATTGTTAACAGTGTACGAAATTACATAAATTTTATTGATAACATTATTTATCGTGTTCGTTTTTTTATCAAAAATTGGCGCTGCCAAGGATCTGACATTGACATTGTCATAGAATTGGGTGGATGGAAAAAGAAATAATAACATTCGATTAATGATGAAAAAAATAATCGAACGGTAAAATATATTAAAATAAATGTATGAAAATTTTATTCCAAGCTTCTAAATCAAGACAGTTACTATCCCAAGTTATTAAGTTATGAAATTGTTAATTTTCACAGAACTAAATCCGCCATGATGAATTTCAGTGGAGTCAAAACAATCACAATAAGATGTAATAATTTACCTTTAGGGGTAGATAAGTATTGATAAGGTCACCCAAGTTTTGAATATTTTCTTCAGAAGAATATAACAATGTACCATTGTCGTTTTCTTCTCCACATAGTCTACAAACAGTAGAATTGTAGAGAAAGACTTCCATCATCGCACAGATGAAAACGCCATCTACTTCCTATTTATTCAATATCATTTTCACTTCATTGATTTTTTTTCATAAAAATTTAACGGCTTTGGACGAGTCCATACAGCCCAATCTTTAGTTATAATGGCAATATTTGAAATACATACGTTAACTTAAATACTTACTTAATAATAGCCTAACCTAACCTTTACCTAAACTAATTTAACTCTTTAAAAGGTTTTGGTGGTATATACATTTTAATGATTACAGGAGTTTTACGCGAGAACGTGGATCAGAGTCAAATAGGAGCGCCTTTCCTTGTTTCTCACTTTTATTTGATTTATCCTATTCACTGACACATTATTAAAACAATGCCACCACTTTATCACAATAAATGCCGCTTAGTATAATTTCACAAAATTACGAAACAAAGTCTGTCTTTTTCTTTTCGTTTCCGCGCAAAACTCTCTCATTGATTGATTGAAATGACATGACAGATTAAACCACAGAATACGATTGAACAGCATCGCGTTTAGTTCTCCCATTAGAATATAATGATGTTTAGATAATTTAAATAATACTCAATTATAAACATACACACAATCTGTTTTTAAACAGATTGTGTGTGTTAAAACACATAAACGTAGAATATACTAGACGGACAAAGTCTGTGAGGTAGATGAAAACCTCGTAAGGAATCACATTACTGAGATAATCTTGTTAAAAGTCAATAATCAGGGATTGATTCAACAGAATGTAAATGTTTATTCAGATTTTGTTTACTTGTTCTTTTTCACTTACTGCCATTGATGAGCTCACACGGCACGGCAGATGATAAATAAAGAAAATTAATTAACAATGGCTGTTATTTTTTTTATTAATTAAAACTGTTGATTTTTAAATTATATGTAAGAAAATATACTCACCGGGCACATTTATCTGCCCACTATTATAGTTGTAAGAAGTGAGGGCGGTTAGGTATGTCTCAAAGTAGGTGCATAATCTCGAGATAAAAACAGTGTGACAGTAAACATTATTTTCCAAACGACAAACTGCAATTATTATCGATAGTCTAAAAATGTTAAAGGTACGTACGTCACTAGTTAACACACACATTGACAAATCAACACTGGTCACGCAATATCGGGCTGATAAAAATAACAAAAAAAAAAAAATATCCGGCTGTCAGTCGATCTACTTGTATCCTAAATTAATGGTTTAACATATATTTTTAATACATTGATAATGCCACAGTGTAAATATTATTTTTTTGGTGCTTATGGAATTTCAAACTACTAACTATATTAAAATAATTAAAAACTATATAGGAATAAAATATTAAAAATTCTACAAGCACTTGGCCCTTTGAGCATTAAACAAACCGGAGAGGACATGAGTACTAACACAAATAATTCTGCCACTTTCGGCGCGGGGGGCGAGGAACGCACACTAACAGCGATTATAAACAAAATTAAATGCATTTTCGATCATGTCGTTACGCACGCATTCGAAGAAATTGTCAAACACAAACACACACTACACGCACACTTTGTAAACCTATGGTGTAATCACACGCAACAACAGCCTATCAGTGTACAAGATGACGTCGTTTACGAGTAAGGAATGCTAGTGTAAGACACTATCGATATGTCACTATCGAGGAGTTCAGCCAATAATTAATAGGCTACTTGACTAGCAACCGTTTCTGTCATATAACTTTAAAAACCAATATTTATTGAATTCGGTTAACAAAATCTACATTTTTAATTCTGAAATCATCATTTTCTTTTTAATTACGAAAACGCTGTCAGCCATGTAGGAATCACTGGAGCGCTTTTTGTTTTTGTTTGTATGACCGCATAATATGTAAACTACTCGCAAGTGTGGTTGCATGGGTTCACACTAGTCAGGAAACTTAATGGCGGTTGAAAGTGGGGAAAAATAACCGAATACCTGCAAATATACTCAAACGGGATGTCAAATAAAAGACCTCAAATTTTCGACAAGAACCTATGTGTACCTAGTCCAGTCATAAGTTCTGTTACAAATGACAATGCATTTTTTATGGTAATGTTATAATCTTTATTTGGTATTTTAGCAACTTGCAGTTATAATATCAGTATATAAGTCCCGCCTGAGACAATAATAAATCTTGCGTCCGCCAGGTCACGCCCCTTAGGAAATTATAAATTCATTGCAATCACGGAGTATGTAATTATTTCCATAAAATCATCATTGGTGTTAATTAGGTACGATTGACAAGTCATTTAAATAGAATAGATATAACTTTGCCTAAAAACCCTACGCATTTCATGGTGGCCGTACATTCTCGTGTGATTGCTTTCTACATGTATTTCTTGCCGAGGGCACTGACGCGAGAGGTCGAGAGACGAGTCCGACCCTGGCGCTCTCGTTTCGATCATCATCATCATCATCATCATCATCAGCCTATCGCAGTCCACTGCTGGACATAGGACTCTCCAGTTGCACGCCACTTAGGTCGATCCTCGGCTTTTTGCATCCAGCTCCTGCCAGCCATCTTGCACAAATCATCACTCCACCTGGCCTGAAGGCGTTCTACACTACGTTTGACGAGAAAAGGTCTCCACTCAAGAACTCGTTTACCCCAGCGGATTTCGGTTCTGCGTCTATTAAGACCAGCCTACTGCCACTCCAGCTTACTAATCCGGTGGGGCAGTGGGCTATGTCGAACCGTCAGTGTCCACGTTTCGGCTCCGTATGTCATGATGGGTAGTAGTACGCACTACGCACTGATTGAAGACTTTCGTCTTGAGGCATTGTGGGATCGACGATGAGAAGACTCGACGTAGTTTCCAAATACTGTCCAACCTACTGAATAATATTCAGTAACAAATGTGAAAGACGAAAAGATGGACGTGTTTAAACTTACGGCAGCTTCACTTAAATCATAATGAATAGAAAGAAATTGCGCCAAATTGAACGAAAACAAAAGATGAATCGCGCACTGGGCGTGACTTTGTCTTTCACTCTCGCTTATATATATGTATATTACTATCCAAGGTATTACCACATGAGGTTTAACTGTAACAAACTCTGAATGGAGAGTGGAGTGATTGTACATAATATTCTTGCACTCCCTCGTCAAGTCGTCAAGCTTTGCATTTCCTTGACTAGGGTGTATAAAGCCACCATTAATTGTTACCATAGTATTAAATAAGTTAATAATAATAATATATATATTTATTGCCTTCGTTACAAACAATGATGGTACAGAATAAAAACATGAACAATTAAGAAGTCGAAAAGAAAGCAAATGGAAAATGGCTCAGCTTGTGCTGATATAGGAAGTGATCCCACTCAGCGCTGGTTTTCAGCCATTCCCATCTCTCCATAGGTGATAGGTGAGAGTTAGGTCATGAGGGCTTACAGAAAAGTTTATGAGATTAACAGAGAAATACAAAAAAAAAATATACAAAAAACATAAAATTAAGAAAAATTATTCAGTGTGCGCGTAAGGCAACGAATAATTGAGGAGCACTCTAGTGTGTGTTTGTGTGTGTGTGTGTGTGTGTGTATGTGTGAAGTACTGCTATTTGAAATAAACACTTAGGGGTAGTGAATTCCAGTGTTCACCAACAATATCCTCCGCAGCAAACTGTTTTTTTTATAGGGCTGCCTTGTATTTATTCTTAAAACAATCATTACTCATTTGTTCTTGCATAGGTGGAGGCAGATCATTCCATATGCTCGCTGCGCGGAATTTAAAAGATCCTCGATAACGTGTCGTCTTGTGTTTAGGTATTATTAATCTGTTTCTGATTATCGTCCTTAAACTTCTCTGAGAGTTGTCCTTTATCCAGGTAAGTTTCTCAAATAAATATTCCGGTCTTTTGTTTCGGATTACCCTGTGAACAGTACAGGCATACTGCAATTCCCCCCTAGCCTTCATATTTAAGATACCCTTCCTATTCAGGTATGGAGTTATGAACTCCCTCCTTGGCACATTGTAACAAAAACGTATACATGCATTTTGTACACGTTGTATGGCTTTCTCTGTGCTGGCATTCAATCTAGGGCTGATTACCGGGTTACAATAATTAAAAGGTGAGAGGACGAGCGAGTCAACCAGAAAAAATCGTAATTCTTCTCTCAGATATTGTCTCATTTTGTAGAGAATTTTGAGCTTGAAAAAGGCGTTTCTGATTTTTTCATTGACATGATTCACGTACTTTTGTTTTCCATCGAGTATTAAACCGAGGTTACGAGCAGATTCTACCTTATTTAGAACAACATTGTTGATGGTTACTTCCTCACTACAATCAAATACATTTTTGATTTGTTGCGTTGTTCCTAATATTAATACTTGCGATTTAGCAGGATTAAGTACCAGGGAATTTTTCTCAGACCATGTGTTTATGTTTTGCAGATCTTCGTTGATTTACTTAATGGATTTTTCTGTGTTTGTGGCTTTAAATGAGTAGTACAGCTGGGTGTCGTCCGCGTACATATGATATTTACACGTTTCCAGACACTGTGGGAGGTCTGCTGTATAAATAGTAAATAACACAGGGCTCAATATTGATCCCTGTGGAACCCCTCGAGATACTATTTTAGGAGATGAGAGCATTTTTTCACCATTATTAGCGTAAGTAACTACTGTTTGTTCTCTATTCAATAAATATGTTTCAAACCATTTGCAGGTGTTCGTTGAGAATCCGTAATGATTTAGTTTTGCTAGCAAGAGCTGTGGATGCAAGCAATCGAAGGCCCTCGTATAGTCCAGTAGTACCATTATACTACTCAGACCCATGTCCGATGCCTCCGTGAGGTCGTCTGTAACATGTAGTAAAGCTGTTTCAGTGCCGTGACCTCTACGGAACCCAGATTGATATTTCGGTATAATATTATTTGTATCTAAATGGTCAGTTATCTGTTTAAGTACCACCTTCTCAAGTACTTTTGACAATACAGGTAGGATGGAGATCGGTCTCAGGTCTTTAAGATTATCTACTGTTGTTTTTTTAGGTATGGGCCTGACTAGTGTTTTTTTCCATTGAGCTGGAAAAGTGTGGGTTGTGATTGACTTGTTGATGATCGCTGTGATGATAGAAAGTGTCTTTGGCAGAGTGAGCATAATCATTTTTATATTTAACCCATCCTGTCCCGAGGAGGCGGTTGTGATGTTGCTTATGATTTTAAAAACGTCTGCGTCGTTTGTTGGTTTTAGATCCAAAGTATTTTGTATTTTAGGTTTTTTCATGCTGTTCAATTCAAAATCCACTTTCTTGCAAGATGGCAGTGCAAGAAAATGGTCTTTGATTGTATTGGGATCATTAATATGGTCAGGTATACATTCTGCTCTAGGGTTACCGAGTAAAGTTGTATTTTTTATATTTTTCCACAAGATCTTAGGTTTTTTTAAGTTATTATTGATGTGATAATTATAGTAGGCCTTTTTTTTCATTTTTTACGGCGGTTGTAACATAGTTTTTAAGGCTACAATAGTAGGCTTTGCTGTATCTGTTTTAACTTTATGGTACTTACGAGTAGTTAAGGCCTCATCTCTTAAGTGCATCATGAATTTTATTGTATCGGTGATCCAAGGCTTATGTTTATCTTTGATGGTTATTTTTCTGATCGGTGCATGTAAGTCAAATAGAGCCAGAATATAGTCATTAAATTTTTTAACCATTTCATCTACACAAGTTGTCGGTCTGTAATAGAATTATTCATATTTTTCTCTTCATATTTTTCCCAATAGGTATAAAATCAAAATTCCGGTGGAATTCGAATACCTGACTAAAGTGTCACTTGTCAGAATGGTAAACTAACTGGCAACACAGACATTTTCTTTTTTTTCTTTGAAGAGCCCTTTCCGGTTTAGTTCTTGGGGCAAGAAGCCGTAATTTCGGTTTTTATTATTTTAAATCGCCTCTAATCCATCAAAATGAGGATCTATAAGGATATTATTACTGGTAATGTCGATTATTGTGCTATGCTAGTGATTTTAGTGTAAATATTTCTTTATATATGTGCAACATACATCAACAGTGATTTTGACATTTCATCGGTAGTGATGACTGATGTCTCATCATCAATTTTTCCCCAGGATTGAATGCCACATCGACATAAAGATGATACCCTAGTTATAATAAATTCTAATGAATTTACAGAGTTTGTAATAGATGTGTCGTGTTTTTCAGGTGACGAGATGTTCTCTGACACATACAGAATGAAGTTGGTTGATGAAGTAATTTACGAAGTCACCGGCAAATTAGTGTCGAGAAAACAGGACGACATCGTAATCGAAGGTTTCAACCCTTCGGCTGAAGAGGCCGATGAAGGAACAGACACCAATGTTGAGAGTGGTGTGGACATAGTGCTCAACCATAGGCTAGTGGAAACTTATGCCTTCGGTGACAAGAAATCGTACACGTTATACCTTAAAGACTACATGAAAAAGTGAGTGCAGTGCTTGTGATAATGCTTCAACACATGGTGATTTAGTAGGTCACCTGGAAAATGTGATTGTTGTCTAATTTATTTTGAAAAATTACTATTTATGTCTCTTACTTATCGTTAAATTTAATGTGATGTAGGTAATTTCTAGAAAATTATTGGTCTCTAATTGTTTACAGACTTAAAGCATGCCTGGCCTTATCTTTGTTATGGTTACACATTGTCCAATGTCATGCCTTATCAATTTTCAATCGTCATTGTACTAGCGTGTTCAGTTTAGTCTTAAAGTATTGATGAATGGATGTTGTCATTTTTATGGCCAAAGGATTATGATGCTGGTTTTCTTGAACTTTTTATTACTATTCATTAAAATCCTGACCTTTATAATGATGTGTTATCAGAAACAAGAATGGTATTATTTTCAGACATTGAAATTGTGTGCCATAATTTGCATTATATGAAGTCATTGAACTATTTTGTCTTTCAGACAAAGAACACATGTTTTCTTTGCATGTCACCTGATCTGATGGCCCATAGGTTTGAGTTGTAGCCAATGATATTTAAAAAGTAATAGATATGTTACATGCGCTCTCAATATGCATCCCTAAAACGTCAAAAATCATCTTTTAAAATCCATCATACAATATGGATGCCAAGGCGAAAGAGAAAGTAATTGTTCTTTTCACGAGTATGACAAGGATAAAATAAGAATTACGCATGTGTGCAGTTGTTCGCAAGCGGCACAGATATTTCGATAGTTTTGTTAGGGCATAACCTATCTATACTTTTTAAATATCATTGGTTGTAGCACACAATGTCCTTAGACATTGTACAACACTATTTATTTGATAAGTCATTTAACAAAGACATAGTTTTTCACATATTGCTTTTTCTTCCAGTGTTTTAGTAGTGATTCTCAAAAGATTTGAAATTAACTTAGATCATTGTTGAACCATAGACATAATTTTAGTCAGGATTTTAATAAATAGTGATTGAATTGAACTTATAAAAATCAAAGTAACTATAGTGGTATTTGTTTGTACAGAGTCTTCTACTTACAATCTTTGTGTAGTAACTAGAGTTACTAGTTTACCACATCTGGGTTTATGGTCAATCCTACCATGACTTAGGTTTTGGAAATTGCACAAGGATAAAGATATTATAATGATGCTCATCTTTAATATCAAATTATTAGTAACAAAGCATCTAGAACCTGTTTGTATGTTATGTAATGTTGCATACTGCTATAATGTAATTAATCTTTGTTACGCTACATTTCACTTTAATTAATGTCTTCAATGGTTGGTTGAATGGTTGTTAAAGATAGTTTTGAAATTGTGTGCAATTAACCCTAAGAAGAACATTATTTGAAAACATAGGTAACATTTACAATGAAAATAGATGTCTATTCTGTTATGACATCTATTTTCATTGTAAATAAAAAAGCAGGCTTTATGGCAGACTTATAAACATAATTTCAATTTGAGATCAATCAGAGACTTGCCAGTTATGATAACTAAAAATTGAGGCATCATCTTATAACCAAGGGTTGAATTATCATTGTCAGCCTATGGAGCGATGGATGCAATATCAAATAACTTTTATGAAAAAACATTCATTTTCATAATGTCTGTTCATGAAAGGGAGCTGACAAACAATCATATTGTTTTTAATTAGGTAATCTACTTCTGTATCTGCCAAATTTGACATATTTTTGTGTATTATTCCAGATTAGTTGCAAAGTTAGAAGAGAAGGCCCCAGACCAAGTAGATGTATTCAAGACCAACATGAACAAAGTAATGAAAGATATCCTAGGCAGGTTTAAAGAACTCCAGTTCTTCACTGGTGAGTCCATGGACTGTGACGGTATGGTTGCCATGATGGAATACCGTGATGTTAATGGCACTCAAATTCCCGTCATGATGTTCTTCAAACACGGCCTTGAAGAAGAGAAGTTCTAACTTACAGCTTAAGCAAAAGTACTCATGTTCCGTAATGCACTGGCGCCTAAACTTCCATTATTTTTTTTATTTATTTACAATCATGTCTGCATCGGCTGGAACCGGCTAAAGCCCATCACAAGGCTGAACATTTTTGTAATGTTACTAAATGTTACAGAATATAAATAAATAAATGAACAATTAACTTAAAGCTTGTTTTTTTTCCTGTATTCTCTGTATTTCTAAATTATTGTCATTTATAAGCAGGTAAACTCTCCTAATCTCCTTTTGAATCATTGGATTGAGAATAACGCCATCTACTGTTACAGAGACGTACTCTCTAGGTTTTCCAGCACTTTTCAGGCTGAATATTTTTTTAACATAGTTGAATGATCAAATTAAAAGTTTCAGACTATAAACTTAACCACAATACTTGTCATATGTTACGGACCTTTTGTTTTGACCATAGACTTAGTATTATGGAAAATTTGAGAAACAACTTAGAATTTATTGAAAATGCGTACATATCTCTGCACTACCCTACACTGTCCTACACGTCATGATCAAAAATAAGAATGATAGAGAAGAGTTATTTTTAGGGTTCTGTAGTTAAAACAAAGAATAGTTTCGCTGTGTCCGCTTCTCCGTCTGTCTTTTCATCTGCAGTCAAACTGATAATACTCTCATTGGACCTGGAGTTCATAGCATACCTATACAAAAATTAATGACCTTTTAGGCGTTCAACTTCTCCTAGTACACCGACTTTTTACTAAGTTTAGTTGCTCACGACTAAGATAATAGTCGTGAGCAACTAAACTTAGTTGCTCACGACTATTATCTTAGTCGTGAGCAACTAAGTTTAGTTGCTCACGACTAAGATAATAATTCACGACCTCTCAATAATATTGATAAGTTCGTAGCTTAACCATGCTCAGCTAAGTATGTTATCTATTTATTGGTCATGAAGGTACTAATTAGACCCGAGTTCACCAACACTTAAACAGCCGGTAAACAAAGAGTGACGATTAATTTGACACAATTCCCATACAAAATATATCAAGTATTAATTTTTTAATCGCTGTTTAAACTTAAACGTCTGTTGGTGAACTCGGGCCTTAGTATTAAATCTGAATTGTGTCATTAAGGCTTTTATTCGGTAACCTTATTCATAAAACATTATTAATAGCATTTCAGTTTATTTCCTGATGTTATAGATTTTGGTAAACCATTTTGCTTTTATTCAGAGTATTTATAGCGTACTTTCTGTTCCTTAATATATTAGTTATTATTAGTTCGCTTTATTAGTATGATGGCTGCCAAGAATGTGTATTGATAGAAGTTTGACTTGGTTAATAATTTACTTCGTGCAACCCATGCACTCCTGGTACATTTTCCAAGAAACTGACCTGTACGAGTAAGATTATTTTTATCTACGAGTAATTGGAAGTTTATACACAAATGCCTTGTAAATTTATGTTCTCCTAGTACTTCTAAATAGTGGAACGATTAAATTCTTTCCCATCAAAATGTTTACAGAAAAATACTGATAGAGCTAAGAGCTGCCCCCAATGGGGGCTATCGCTAGTGAATTTGCCACTAGAGGCGCTAGTGTCGCGTGAGGACCAATATCATTCACTTTGTACTGGTTTTAGCGGAATTTGTTGCATAAATTATAATATCTTTAATTTACCTGCTGGAAAGTGATCTCCTTCGTAAAATATCGCAAATATGGATTATTTGGCGATTAATGTGAACGCTTTAAAAGCGGAATTAAGAAAAAGCGCTAAAATAGGCGGCCTCAAGATCAACTATTTCAGAAGTTAGTTTGTTGATATCAAGATAGTTATTTATAAACAATATAACCTTATTTAGATTCAAGATGGAACACTTTGTTTCGGCGCCAATCGCCTTTGACAGCTATATCACGACCTCAGTCTACAGTGGCGCCAACTGGTGAGCAAAGAAACGGTAGTCCCCATTGAATTAATTTTATTACTTTAAACAAAACTCAATTTCAAAAAACTAGAACAGTATCACTTTAGCAAATTACCTATGGTATCTATTGAATCACTGTTACCTGCTTTTCATTCTGGCATGCTTTCGTATTATTGCTAAAAGTAGCCGCTTTTGGCGTTAGCGACAAAATCGACTTTATATACAACTAAATGAAAAGTTTACTGTGATTTAATAAATACTAGAGGTAATTGCTAAAATGATACTGTTCTAGATTTTTGAGAAACGATTTTGTTTAGAAATAAGTAATAAAATTAAATCAATTGGGGGCAACACTTAAATTCATTAAAATTTTGAATTTTTTTAGGATTGTCTTGAGACCGTAGTTCCTTTCAAGTATTTTATGAGTAACTAGGTAACAGATTATATTCCTTGACTATATGATTTTGGCCCTTTGATGAAGCAAGGCATGAAATATTAAACAGGATGTGTACTGTAGCAGTAACCAGACAAAATCTTTTTGGTTTTGCTTATATCTACGAAATAAAAAAAAGTCTAACATTTCTATATTAGCCACCAGATGACCAGGTTCTAAGGATACAGAGCCAAATAATAGCTGAGTAGACTCGAGCAGTTAGTGCGAAAGTAATAAAGACTATAATTTATTATGGATTTAGAAAATTATTTTGCTAATCATTTCCGCTCTAAGTAATCCTAACCTAACCCAAAACCGATACAATAAAAACCTTTTTTTTTTGTATCGGTGTTGGGTACTAATAATTACATTAACTGTACTGCATGCATTTTTGAGGGTAGGCGGGCGGTTTTCCTGCATAGTGCTTGCTCAATCAGTGTTAGTATGGTGCAGGTGCTTCGTCAAATCAGTGTTAGTGCGGGTAGTGTGGTGAAGGTATCTAGGCCGGTATTAACAAGCGGAAATCATTAGCAAAATAATTTTCTAAATCCATAATTAGTTATGGATTTCTGCAAAGTAACGCCTGAGTCTATTAATTTTAGACTATAATTTAATGAAAAAGTAAACAATAATAAAACACAATTTCGTATTTGAGGTATGTTATATTTATCGAGTTTGTATGTAGGTTATAACTACAATAAAGTACAGAAATGGCCAATGATCTATTACAATGTCGTGAGAGTACACTAATCACAATTTCTCATATGTATTCATCAATTTCTTGTATACTTTTTAGGCATTCAGTAGGCACTAACGCATGCCTTGTCCCTTAGTCTTTAATTTCTCAATATTTACATTAACAAAATGTCACCATAAGATCAGGTATATCGTGTAGGTCCTTACTCAGTTTTAGATATAAGTGTTCAGCTAATTACCCACAAGAAGCAAGACTTTATAACAAAGATTGATTATTTGCTCAAGGGTCCATCATAGGGTCTCAATTTTTAATGACATTATAATTCGGGCCCTATGATGAACCCTTGAGCAATACCGATTAAGTGTTCGAACAATATAGTTTTAACCATAGTTTATGGGTATTAACTGTCTTTGTGATAATGGAGGAGATATACTACCCTAGTTTTAGTCGCTTTTAACAAAGATTCTTGCTTCTTGTTAGAAATAAACTACTAATTATAAAAAGAAGGGATTCAAGTTATGAAAATATCCATCTTTTATCGAGAATAAGGAAAACGTGCATGTATATACACGCTATAGTGATTTTATAGTTTATGTGGGAATAGCATAGCGTTTTATATTATTTATTGAAATTATCTTTACAATTTGCAAAACAAATAAATAGCAACACAATCACATATAGGAAATAAGTATGATTAGTACATTTCTTTTTCCATATAGAAAAAATATGACAACACTAAACTGAATACAAGCCGATTCTAGCTTAAAAAAGGTTTTCTTAAGTTGCGAATTGAAATAATTATTACAAAACATTTGTGTAACATTACAGTACATCAGTTTTACAGTGCACCGGCTATTTTGAACTCTTTTTATTGCTTCGTATTCGTATATCGTATTTACTTAGTCATAAGCCAAACCATGATCTCTTACAACAGTATTAGCATAAGAACACAGTTAGTTTTTGTATTGTTTGATGTGAAAACATCACTGTCTAAGTAACTTCATACCGTTTAGAGTTCATAGTTTAGCCCCTAAAATTAAGCTTACCCACCAATTCAGGTTACTATTAGTGGGTAGGTATACTTTTCTTGACTGTCTAATGTACATTAATCTAGAAAACATTTGGTTTTAAAAATAAAGCAACGCAATCCAGCTCTGGCATAAATACTCACAGTCTTAATAATAATAAAAAACAATGAAATAAATTGAATTCGCAAGAATAGTGCAAACAAAAAACTTCGTAACAATTATAACTGTAGGTACTTAAAATAATTAAAATGTACTTTAACAGATGTGCGGCTTCGATGTGACACTGTTGTTAAATTAGTGGGTGTAAGGTTTACTAATACAAAATTTAATAAAATACAATATAAGAATTGAGCATTACTAAATGTTTTGGTTGGAGGCAATGATATTTAATAAAAGTGTAGATAGGTTATGCCCTTACAAAACTATCGAAATATCTGTGCCGCTTGCGAACAACTGCACACATTGCAATTCTTATTTTGTCCTTGTCATACTCGTGAAAAGAACAATTACTTTCTCTTTCATGGATTTGAAAAGACGTCACAATTGTGACGTTTTAGGGACGCATATTGAGAGCGCTTGTAACATATCTATTACTTTTTAAATATCATTGGTTGGAGGAGACACAACAGGTGCTCCTGTACTTACACAATGCGAACGCGGTGTAATAAGTACTCGTTCATACAATAATCTCGTAGTAGAAGGATATCAGTAGACAAAGCAAACAATATTATATCAGAAATACCGAAATGATTTAAGATAATTTTAGAAGAACAAGATCGTATTAAATTTTATAAATTTTTCAATATAGTATAAATATATTTACATTATTATCTCTAATATTCTTCATATTGGTGTCTTATTTAACGCACACTTAATTTATTCATTTATAAATTAAACATTAGACACTAAAAGATTTCTTATGGAATGGTTTTTGTACAAAATCAAATACAAATTCCACCGCACTGGTAGAAATAATTACAAATCACAAGTTTACGATGTACAGTGGACGCACACATGCACACCTCCTACCTACAGCGACTAGTCTGCTAGCTGTACATGCGCGACTCGATGAAAGTCACACTTCCATGCCCGACAACCCATTGAAAAATAGATCCATCACTACTTAAATTTATAATTTACAAATAAGGTACTCTTTTAAACCGAATTACAATATAGGATAGTCCTCACTGGTCTAACGTACACTAGACCCGAGTTGCTAATGTCACTAACCGCTCTAGAGCACTACGTCCGATCACAACAGTCCGTCCATAGAAAACTTAATGGAATGAAGATTTATTGCTAGAATTACAAGATCACAAATGATTGAGGAGAGTTCGTGGCGTGACTCAACAGTTGAAGGTGTTTGAGTGTGCGCAGGCGCGCGGGTACTCGTCGCGCCCGTACGCTTCCGGGATCACCGAGTACTCGGGCTCACTGTACTCGCTCTCACGGTACTCGCGCTCGCCCCGCGGGAACCCTATGATGGTCTCCGAGTTGCGCAGGTACCCGTTCTCCTGCTTGCGCGAGTACCGCGTGTCTAGGTTCCGCTGGAAGTTCTCCGGGTGGCACACGACGCCGTTCCGGTTGTTCTTCTTGTCCGGAAGCGAGCGGAGTGACCCGTTGTTTAGGTGGTGCGCCGGAGCGCCGTTGTTTAACGTCAGCGGTTGATGGCGCGAATCAGCGCCGATGTACGTGAACCCATTGGCGGGGAGAGTCCCACCGCCGCCTCCCGAACGCTGCGGCCGCCGCGCGGAGCCTTGCCCGCCCGACATGAAGAAAACGTTCGGGGAGGCGTAAAGCTCTAGCTACAGCTCCGTCACCGGGATCGGCCTGAGGCCGGGCGCGTGCGGAGGGGGCACCGGGTATTGCGACGGGTGGATACCGCGCACTATGCAGTCCTCCTCCGTAGAAATAGGCTTGTGGTACTCGAGGTTCTTACGACCCTTGTTCCACTTATAATCCTTAAGTTTCTCCTGCATACTCTTGCGGTATCTGTACAAAATTAGCACTAGGGTGACGATGGTGGCAACGCAAGCCACTACAATTATGCAAATAATAGTCTGTTGCCGTGTGTCGTTAAGTACGCAGCCCAAGTCATCGGCACCCAGTAACTTCAAGTTCTTCTCTTTTAAATGTTCCGGAGCTGCGCACTGAATTTGAGTGAAGTTCGTCTTGTCGTTTAACAATTCTTGAAGCCATAGAAGTTGGCAGTCGCAAAATATGGGATTATCGTTCAGCTCCAGTTGCTTTAGCTCCTTGCCAATAAATACAGTGTCACTCAAAGTCACAATAGCGTTATCTCTCAGTGATACGTGTTTTAGTTTTGGCAAGCCTAATAAAGTAGCTTCTTCAATAATGGCCAGCTTTTTGTTGTTTATTAGAGTTACCGTTTCCAAATTAATGTTATCTTCGAATGCTCCCTTTTCGATTCGTTCTAGTTGTGGAGAACCAACCATTTCTAGTAACTTGAGGTTTTTCAAGCCCTTGAACGAGTGACTTTCTAATACTAAAAAATCATTTTGACCAATATACAGTTCCTCTAATCTTGTTAGACCAGACAATTGTTGTGTTGGTACCACACCTAACCTGTTTCCAGAAAGGTTGAGACTCCGTAGTCCAGGGAGACCTCTGAAAGCATTTTCACTTATATTGGAGAGTCCAGCTCCATTCAAATCTAATACAGCCAGTCTATTCAGGCCGGCAAACGCATCATCGGGTAAATAGGAAAACGCATTAAGGCCTACGTGTAATTCGGCGAGACTTCCTAAAAGACTGAACGAAGTCGTAGGCACTGAACTTAGTTGATTGTCATCTAAATATAGAATTCTTAAGGCAGACAGTCCGGCGAATGCTCTGGGTTCTACCCTCGATATTCTATTTTGTCCTAGATTAAGTTCTTCTAATCTCATCAGGGTGGAGAACACTCCGTTCGTGAGTTCTTCGAGGAAGTTTCTTTTAAGGTTTAGTACTGTTAGGGAATTCAGGCCTTGAAATGTGGTGTTTGTTACTGAGGATATTTTGTTGCTATTTAGATGCAGCTCTTGCAACTTGCGTTGATATGCAAAGCTTTTTATGGGTATGTTTACGAGATGGTTCTGTGAAAGGTCTAGGTGTTGTAGTTCTGCATAGAACTGCATGGAGCTGTCGATGGTCTTGATTTTGTTGTTGCGTATGATGAGCCGCTGGATTGAGGGGTTGAGCGCGATGGGAAGGACATCGAGGCGGCTCTCCTGGCACACCACGACTAGGGTGTCGTCGTTACAACTGCACCCGCTGGGACAGTTGGCCAGCGCTGCCGCACCGCTGCGCCACACCACCAGCTCGAGCAATAGCAGCACGACCTGGAATACAGAGAATACAACATTTTAACATCATAATGAAAAATAAAAACACATTCAGGTTAAGCTGATATCCGCTCAAGAGGCCTTTATAAGAGCACGAGTAAACGAACGATCATGTGAAAGCTCGTATTTTGTACTTCAATTTTGTGATGTCATTACGCTAATAGAAACTCTGTTTGTTTTGGCAATAGAAACTCCCCGTCGACGGGATTCAAATGATAATGGTCGTACACGTTACTCTGAGATACCTGTTATTAATAGGATGAAGGAATATAGTTAATGGTGGGTCCGTAAAAATAAAATAGAATCGATGTAAGGCGAGCGAGGTTCGCGGAGGCGGACGCAAAAGGGAAAATAAAATGATATTGGAATGGGAATTTGCGCAGTTTTAATTTATTAAAATGCGCTCCTCCGAGGAGCCCGGGGCAGCTTCTTTGCTTCAAAGACTAGCACTTTTATTGCGTTTCCTCTTTTCAACAATTAGCAGAGGATCCGAGTGGGAGGCGAGATTCGACTCTGGAATTACAAGGGCGTCTTTAATTCTGTTACACTGAGATTTCTGATAGATGCAACGCCGACTGCCCCTCGTTCATTGGAAGACAAAGCTGAGACTTTAGCGAATAAGTAAGCTGATTAGCATTTTATGGAGCAGCGCGACTTGGTTCAATTTGAAATCCAAGATAGCGTCGAGAAGTTTCAAGTGTTTGTTTTGCTTTCTTTGCTATCCGTACTCTGCATTTCGAACAAAAAATATTGACTTCATTTTCTACGTGAGTTGATTTCGATTGTTTAAAATAGTTCTCTCAACGCCGAGATAGTAGAGCTTTATATTTTTTTGTAAATACATACTTATAATACATAGAAGACACCCAGACCAGTACAAACAGACATGTTCATGCACACAAATATTTGTACTGTGCGGAGATCGAACCCGCGACCTCAGAAGCAGCGTTTACTGCCGCTGATCCAAAATAATGTTATATGTGGCTAATTTAATTTAAAAAAAAAAATTATCATGTAGACCGATTTGGATGTATTTTTATTTAATAGAGAATTATAGCACAAAGATGGTACCATTAGAATTTGATACATATAGTTTAACATCCTAACATAAAAGCTCTTTTACAACATAAATATAATAACGACGATTTCTTTCTTTCTTTCTATACACTGCGGCGCGTCCCCATAAAGCTTTTTGAGGTTTTCAAGCCCCCTCTCAGCGCTGGTGAACAGGTTCACCGATGGAAATGGATGAAATGTGTGATACGTTGCGGACTTGCACGCGTATCTATCCGGTGATTTTTGCGGCAACAAAAGCGTGTACTCGCAACATTTTGCATTCCATTTGCGCGTATCTGTTGTCCGTTTATGGCGGCATTCCCGGTGCAAATCAGAATCAAAACACGATATGCGGCGTTATTTGCAGGCGGCATGGCCGACACCGGTGAAATTTCCGGTGAAATCCAATAAACGCTGTTCCGACATATTGCGAGTTTGTGAGTCTTGCAGCGGCCATGTTTATGAATGCGCCGCGTTTTTTTGGCGCAACGCGTCAGATAAGGCGTGCGGTTAATTTGAATATTTAAAAAATAAAATAGAAAAAGTGGGTCATGTGGTACCGGCATATAAAAGGAATAGTACCTACTACTGCTTCCATTCCTTTGGGTCTAAAGAGGCAACAAGGGATTACTGCCAGAAGAAAACCAGGGCAGCAACGACTTCTCTCGACTATTGGCAGGCAGGGAAGCAGGCAAGCTTGTAATAAATATGCGTCTAATTGACAAAGTCCCTTTATTATCGGTAGATAAATACACTGTACTATTTTAACCGTCCTAAAGTCGGAAGTAGGCAAACCTACGTCACTACGTCGTAAAGCAAACAGCTTTTAAAGGCGTCACAATTTAATACATATACTCAAATAAAACGTATTGAAACAGCTGTAATTTTTTAACAGGGTTATCCTCAGAGTCAAAGGTTCTTGTTAAGACTATGTTCTGCTCTTTCTGCAGGACGGTATAGCTCAGGAAATATGCATTTTGCAACAGAGTATAGGGTTTGGCCAAGGGCAAAGTGCAGTGGCCCGATTATGAAGGTGGGGAAGACGCATTACCTACGCCGCAAAGCAATAAAACCCTATTGTTCTACAACCGCAGTTGTACGTACGCAGTACTAGGGATGAGCATACACTTATCGATAAATTAAACTAAAAATGTGATACGTAACAAACATGAGTAAGCTCGAAAATAAGATTCCTCAAAACGAAAACAAAAAAAAATGTTTAGGTTCACAACTTTGTGCTAATCTTTTGCTAAATTTAGCAACCAATGAATTCATTGGTATGTAAATATAGTTAATAGGTTTTTATTTAAGATTGTATTTAGCTTGTTTTTATATTAATTTTAAGTTATTGTATTAAGTTATTCAATAAATATTTTCTCTTTTCATGAATTCAGGTATTTTGTGAAATAATTGTTTTTAATTGGAATAATTGGTGAATAAGGATTGAGAAAGGGATGCTTAGATGGTTTGCACATGTAGAGAGGATGAATGAGAGAAGAATGACTAGACAGATCTACAAGACGAGTGTGAAAGGGAACGTTGGAAGAGGAAGGCCTAGACGAACCTATCACGATCAAATCGGGGATGTTCTGAAGAAAGGTCAGGTCAAGAGTACTCTAAACCGACGAGCATGCATGAAAAGATTGATGAATGTGGAAGAAGCGAAAGATGTATGCCAGGATCGTAGTAAGTGGAAGGCCTTGGTCTCTGCCTACCCCGTTGGGAAGGAGGCGTGATAATATGTATGTATGTATTGTTTTTAATAATGATGGATGTCTAAGAAGCGACAAATGGAGTAGGTACTACTAGAAGAAAACAGGCAGCAACGTTTCCTTTTACCATAAGCCAAACTGCGATCACCAACCTGCCTGTCATACGTTGAGGTTATGGAAAAAATCTCCTTTTTTGAGGTCCGTGGCAGCCAGCAGTATATTGATATGAGTTAGTATGATGACGATGATGAAAAACATAATTGTGATTGCGAAAATCAGTTCGCTATCTTCGGTGCGAAAATCAGTTCAGTATCATTTTAACAAACTAAGTTTCCAATTTAAAGAAAAGAATACTAAAATTGACTTTATTTTATACTCGGTAATGAGGTTTACAAAATTCAGCTTGAATAGAAAAATACTTAAGAAATAAAAAAAATAAGCTAAACCCAAATGCATTCCCGTAAAAAGGCGTGGAATCTGCAAACTTTTTATCGACACTAAAACAAAGACGTAAGTGATTGAAACTCTCAATCTATAGCGACAATCTCGTGAGCTCGCGTAAAATTCTGCGCATGCCTCACATCACTAACTGCAACAAAGCAAGGGAACGATGTTGCCATAAACTAGTTCACGACATAGTATTTGACGACCGTCTATAATGAATTGGATCGACTTACATAGCCCATAAAATCGAAATGAATTTTTGAATGGCAAGATGGCGCTTTATGTTAAAATGAGTTTTATATGCAGAACTTTCGATGTAAACTTTTATTCTTTTACAGCATTGGACATAGAATTTAAAAAAAATACAAATTTAAAACTATTAAAAAAGAGGAGGCTCTTCTCCAACGTTTAGTGTAAGCAGATTATGCACATTAAGCACACAAAATAAAGTAAAACAATTAACAAACAAAACACATAAAAAGACATGTAATTTCATCATGATTGGATCAATTTACTCGATCACTCTTCCGGCATCTTTTTCATCCGCACCCACTAGTGAGTGAGATTATTGATAATTATTTATGAAAACGTGTATTTACTCTCATTATTCATACCGGAGGCGTTATAGAATGCCACCTTGCCTAAATAATAAGGGTTCGATCAAAATGCAAATTCGCAAACCACCTATTTTCGGATCGTCCGAGGCACTTGAGAACCAAGGAAGCCAGTCATTAAAACGCTGGGCAGCAATGTTGGAATATGGATAGCATTTAAAAATAAACTTCAATGGAAAAGTTTCGAAAATGTTTCAAAAAAACATCTGCGCATTTTAGGAATGAATGGGCTGAATTGTTAAAGTTTCCTAGACTATTTTTTAGTAAGTTTACATTTCTGTCAAATTTAGATGAAGCCCTTTTTTAAAATACATAACAATGTATTACCTAAACTTTAAACTGTTTAAATGGATCTATGATACAAATAAAAAAAATATGGGTTTGTTGTATGCGAACGTAAATAGTGCCAACATAAAAATAGTATTAATACTCTACCCCTTTTCTTTCTATGGTTGTCATGAGGGGTGATTTAAGACAACTAGAAGAAGACGGCTATCTTCTTTCCACTATTAAAGTGTGATCGCCAGCCCACCTGCCAGGCGCGGTGATTAGGCCAAAATCATCCTTCTGGAGAGGCCTTCGTGCAGCAGTGGACTCATGCAGGCTGATGAGTATGAAGTCATGTAAAATCCAGTTCCAACCAGGTGAAGTAACGGTTTGTGAAAGGCAGAGGCTGGATGTGACAAGCCAAAGACAGGACGAAATGGCACGTATACATCAGTGGATTGCTGAAAGCTGTTGAATATGGAAATCTACATGGAATCTGATCTAAGAAAGAGAAGGAGCTGAATGTACCAATCACAGAGCTCGAAATCCAAAGATGACAGATTTTATGCACTTCTTTCTATCGTTTGACTATCATTCAAGTATAGTCTGGTGTCAGAGTTTTCCTAACTGCATCTTATTCCGTAGAACGACTACAAACACAACCCTTCCAGACCCCAAATTGATTTGACTGGGAATCCAACCCTTGACCTTGTCATGGTACGAGTATTTCAACACCTTGACCACAGCACCGAGTTTCTTGCGCTGCTTCTTCTCGGCACTAGCCCAGACTTGTCCCGAAGCAGTGGTAGGTTTAAATATTGGGACGTGTAAAAGCGCCTCCTGGGGCCTATTTGTAGAAATAAAACTCATTTTACTGATGATTTTACTGATTTACTGCACCACTACGCCAACCACTAATATCGAGCCCTGTGATGTCACGGCCCATTCGTCGCCACTCCGCCCAACTCCGCGTCTGTGAATACGCAGTTTTCCAGTACTTTCTAGCTAAAATTATTTCCGATTTTTACGGAACCAAAGAGCCGGCCGTACCCTTTATGGCGACGCAACTCTTTTATTCAAATTAGCAAGTAGATCCTAGGGGTTTCTGATTAAAAATGCGAGCGGCGAAGACGGCTGAGGGCGGACACCGAATTACAAATTCACTTCGGAAATTAGGTCGGTCCGAATATCGTTATGGAGTTATTAAAATTATTCCGCCACTGCGATTTATCATATTTAACTTTGTACATTTTAGCAGAGAAAACATTAATTTTAATTTTGGAACGACATTAGAATATCTTCGAGTTAAATTTAGCAGCAGTGGGGATTAAATTTGTTTTTTGATAAACTCTTCCGAGGAAATACTCTTATAACTCCATTAACAAAAAAATATACATGATTTAACTAGATATTGTATTCAGTCTGTGAAAAGTCGTGCAAATTTTCCTAAGAAGTAGTTTCTTACATAAACACTACACTGATAGTCAACAGAGGCTATAAAGGTACTTATTAACACTATAAAAGCATATTTTCAGCTAACCATTTCGACAAAGTAACCTCAAAATAGTTTTGATAATAGCACACCCGTAACCTAAACAATTTAAATATAGGTGAATGAACAAACTGAACGCAGAATTAAACGAAATATAATTAAATGTGTATTCGGTTAGATAAAGTCAGTTCCACACTGTGTGAAAACGTGGAACAGCCTGGTTATTAGGGCGGAATGCACTGCAGTATCGGAACCAATCATCTATTAATTAATTCGTTCTATTTTATGTGTACTTACTTTAGGTAAACATACCTAGTTACCGTTTGATAACGTCATGTGTTGGTTCGGGCTGTTTAGGTGGTAATTATGTTTACGAATTATAGTGAAATCTCTTTGACTAATCTGAGTGAACTAAATCTGGTAGCTATGTAGGTATGTGCACATCCGTCAAGCTGGTAAACAGTTACGCATGACGCATCAAACATTAATGTCACACTATGGGTTATTGTCACTTAATTTTTTATTTTTATTTTTATCTACGTATTAAAATATCCTCTTTTTTTCATTGGTTGTAAATTAAAAGTCGATACAAGATAGCGTATAGACATCAGTTCGATAATTTCACTATAGTACCTACTAGCATTTGAAATACTCGTACCATGACAAAATTAGTTTACTCATAATATACAACCCACTATAGCTACATTTGTAATCGTACATGAACAATGGAAACACAGGTTTTAAATAATTAATAAAAAATGGAATCTTTTAAATTATCGCAGTAAACTGAAGAACATAATTATTTCTAACTAGTTGTTTCCTGCCACGCTTCGCTGTGGCATATTGTGATTGAATGGTTTTTGTTTTTTATTGTTTTTTATGGTTTTTTTTCGCGGTCGCAGATAAATAGATAAAAACAATCTTTGATGCGAATTATATATCATGCTAAAATTTCAGCTCGATCCGTGCAGAACTTTTTGAGTTCTTGAAGCGTACACAAAGACAAACCAACATAACATTTTTATATGTATAAGATAAGATATATAAATTTTATTTCCTTGAAACCCGACCTGGTAGAGATCTTGACTAAGTTAAAAGCCTCACACTTTATTCAGTGCTACGTCGTAGTCATATCTACATTTTCATGTTCGTAGCATTTACTTCTATGCTGCATTTTTTTTTATCCTTAGCATCTGTGTCGGAGTGCATGATGTTTAAATTTACTTTATATAAAAAATACATGCTACAATAAAATCGATCAATCGCTTATGCAAACAGAAATCGTTTAGTTCCCGCTCTAGCCCCGCGCAATCTTTAAATCGCACGCTATTAGGGACCACAGTTCGGCGTATCTCACATGCATCCACAGACCAAAACCTAAGACACATATTTCCACAATCAACGCCCCAAGCCGTAGCTCCCGAGTAACTGGGCATATTAAAATAGCGCATTTCCATCCGCTTCATTTGTCGCTCACAAGCGGCCGGCAAATGTTTCCAGAATTATGCAGATTGCGAGCAACCGTGCGCTGCTTTAATCGTCCCCCGTTAATTGTTATACGGCCGATTTGTTGTTGCACAAATAGACAATAATTCCGGTTAAAGCGTAACTGATTTAATTACGAATACGTACGGATAAATTACACGCGGGCGATATATCGTGGTGCGTCACTACGTTATCGATATTTTCATCGCGATTTATTGGCGCGCCCAGTAATTGGTACAGCGCACCGAATAAGCTTGTAACTGAATAACTGGAAACCAAATAGATTTTTGTTTGCTCTTGATTTAAAACTGAATTCGGATTAATTTATTTTAATTAATAACAAGAACTGTTTTTAGATATGAACACTCGTTGAATTATTTTGAAACAAATATTCAGCCAAAATTATAACAGTGGTTGCATGGCAAGAGCAAATGTTAATTAGATCCACGAAACGCATTTTGATGATGACCGGACTGCAGCGTTATTGTAACTACGAGTATTATGCACTTACTCTGTTTCATTAGCTGTACGTCATTACGTCGTATGAAGCTGGGTACACAAACATTACTCCCGTACAGAGGTTACATGTGTTTCAATTAACTCCCAACTTTGCTTCATTTGACATTCATTAGAGTTCGTGAAAGCCTTTGAATAAATAATCCTTGACTAAGAATGACTTCCAAACTGCAGCACAGTCAAATTAGGTCTTAATTAAAATGTAAAGTGCTTACCACAAAAGTGTTGGAGAGGAGAAAGCGCGCGAGGCCGCGTCCGAAGCGCAGTGGCGCCATCTGCAAAGAACGAAGCGGATTAACGGGTGCACCCGATAATTTCAATCGAACAGCCGCTCGTTTGAGTTGCAAATTCGATCGACGCGCGAATAAGTCCGATTACACAGGAGACTAACTTTGAAAGGCGCAAAAAAGGACATTAACAAAATGGTGTCACTGAAAAAAATAAAAGTTTGATTTGCTTCGTAGTGATAAAAACACAATGGGGACTACCGTTTCTTTGCTTACCAGTTGGCGCCACTGTAGACTGAGGTCCGGAGGTATAGCTGTCACAGGCGACTTTATAAGATCGACGCCGAAACAAAGTTTAAATCTTGAATCTAATTAAAGTTTATTATTTATAAATAACCATCTTGATAGCAACAAACTAACTTCTGAAATAGTTGCTCTTGAGGCCGCCTATTTTTGCGCTTTTTCTTAATTCCGCTTTTAAAGCGTTCACATTAATCGCCATATAATCCATATTTGCGATATTTTATGAAGGAGATCACTTTCCAGCAGGAAAATTAAAGAAATTATAATTTATGCAACAAAGCCCGCTAAAACCAGTGAAAAGTGAATGATATTAGACCTCACGCTACACAAGCGCCTCTAGTGGCAAATTCACTAGCGACAGCCCCCATTGACTTATTTCAATATACTTAGCAGACTTAAGAGTCTACGAAATCGAAGAATAACATTATTTCAGTTTAAAAAGGATAAAGAGGTCATCAAGATAATAAAAATGTGTTTTATCTTTTATTTTAAAGTCAGAAATCGAACGAACGGAATTGCAAATAAAATAACATACAAAATTTTTCTTAAAAATAACATCGATTTTTCACTTACACAACTATAATGTAGGTTTTTTAAATTTGGAATGGTTCTATTTCAGGTTTAAAGGTTGAAATAGGGCTTTTCAAGATCAAGCAACATTTTTTTTTGTTCATAATATTTTACTTAGTTTATCGTAAATGAGCTGTGAGCTGCTTTTTAGTTGTGCTGTCGCAAAACTGATGACTTACTCTGCAACACGAAGATTGTATTTACGGATATGTCTGTCTCTTTCAGATACTTTAGGACATCGGTATGAGTGACAGAGACAGATAGATTCGAATATACGGACATTGTGTTGCGGAGTAAGGCCTCTGGTCTTCCGATAGATAAATAGATGCGGACAACATCATACATAATTATGCCAAAGTCTCAAATCGCTTGTTTCATGGAATCAGTAACAACAAATATCTCACCAACGGTCGTTACTGACAACGAGACAGTAAAAGTACTTTTTACGTTGACAAGTCCTGTAATCGAACCGGGGCTTTCAGAGCTGGTGTCATCTTGAAATTTGGTACGTCTTCCTATTCCGTATCTTTTAAAAATTGTTTGGTATCAAAGTTTTACAAATCGCCTTTTTTAAATGGTCCGACCGAAGACGGCCTCACGTGGCTTCAGAAGCACGAATATGAACCCCTTCTAGACCCGAGCTAATTAAGAAAAGATATTCCTAAATTGACCTGACCGGGAATGGAGCCTAATACCTTCACTAACCGAAATCTATTAAGTAGGTATATTATAAGTATTCAAACTTCAAAAATTAGGTCTCAGACGGGACTCGAACCCGCATCTCCATGCATACCGGGCGCGGCGCTTTTGAGCCACCGTGACACTACGTCAGAGCGTCCATTTTTCAAGCATATTCTTATCGCTGTATGGAGACGCGCGGTGTCGAGTCCCGCCTGAGACATACTCTTTCTTAAGTTTTCAATACTGATTATTATTGCAATTATAATTGCAATTAAATTGCTAAAATATCATTAAAAGTATAATCTATACGAGTACAGGATGAAATTTTAACCACCTTCCAAATTTTAATGTAGCAATCTACGATACAAAAAAATTACATATTTTTTTCTTTTGGTATAGCTCAGTATAAAAGTGTCAAGATAAAGCACTTAGAAAATGTCCGCCAAAAATCTAATATTTTTGATACGGCATCATAGCAACACTTTTTTTACGCGATGCGCATCTCAATCATTTATAACGATACTATTTATAAGTTTTTGATTTTCCCTTCATACCTCAATAGGCTTAGGACCGTAAAAATTTAAAACTATATTGCGAAAAATATTTTCGGGTGAAAACTTGATTTACATTTTTTACTTTATAAATGGGCTCTAAATACGATACTGAACAACTATAAAAAAAAATTAACAAGGTATGTTAAAAAAGTTCTACAGTATTGATACTGCACAAAAAAACATCTTATATTCTCTGTCACCATATTTGTGAATAGTTAAGGCGCACGCATGCAAGTGTTCGTTCCCACCCGGTGGGCCATTACGAGTTAGTCTCCATATTTATAACAATTTCATTAAGCCCAGTCACAATTCAGCGTCATTGCGTAGCCGGGGTAGACCAGTATGTTCAGGGACTAACGCTTTTCTATTGTAATTATGAAATTTTCTCAAAGGAGATCATTTTAAAAAGGTATTAGCAATGTTATTATATTAAAACGAAGCAGATATGCTGGCGCTTTGGATCACTCTTTAAGCCTGCAAGATTGTTTGTTTAAATAAATAATAATAATAATAAATAATAATTATAAGCGCTCGTGTTGTGAAGACTCAAATACACTTAACAACGACCACGTCGTGTGCAGTAACGAGCGGTAATCATTAAAAATTATAGTCATCTCTTTCATTGCGTGCTGTTTCGCATCTTTTGTTCTGCTTATCATTGAAACTTGTCAATGTATGCAGTTTTGGATTGCTCGGAACAGATTTAATACGCTAATTACTATGAAGGTAACTTATATTATATAACTATACTTTAAAATATCATGGGGTATTACATTATTACCAAGTGATATAAACCCAATGGTGGTTACAGGTCTTTTAGAAGGATTTTGCCACAACCACTACGCTTCGGCACGGGCCTTGGCAATCGCAGTTTGGCCAAAAGTGTGGGGGAAGACGCTGCTCCCATCTACTTCTTGCAGTACTTAGTCATAGTGCAGGAATGAATGCTATACTCGTCTCTTCAGGTAGTACTTCATTAGTCACCTAATACGATACTACCCATAGGGTGGGAAGGGGTGGTGATATTTTTTTTTGTGCCGCGGCACCGCATGAGTAACTTAGATAATAAAAACAGCAGATATGCTGCTTTTGCAAGAGACCGTAGAATGGACAGTTAAACTTATTTTAACGATAATCTTCTATTTGATTTTATTGTATTATGGATTCAATTCTAATTTAATTTGCTGATGTAGAGCTTTATTTGTTAAATTTTAAGTTGAAAATCTATTGATTTGACTTGAAACAATTTAAAATCAATATAGCGTACAAAAATGTAATAATTTTTAAATAAGTAATGAACATTCCTAGTTATTTCTATAACTTAGTTATATATAACCCAAATAATTTGCTTAATTAAATGTTTGGTATGGTAATGTGGAGAAAATAAATATATGTATATACAAAGTAATAAATAATTATCATTTTCTATGTTTTCGATGTTAAAATAAAAGTAACAAGCTGTTCTGTCCGTCCTGTACTAATTGTATAGGCTTGGGCAAGAATCGGCAGACATTATTCGCTTTTAACCTGCCACTTTCCCATGCAATTTGCTGGTGTATAATTTTCTATGGCTTTTTATGGTTGGATCGTTAGGCCGCATGACTAGCGGGAGGGTTAAACATTTATATAAGGATCTAATACGGCTGTTTAGAATTTTACAGTACTAATGGACATGTAATTTGAACTAAAAGCCGTGGGATTCATTTATTATAACAGTTAGTGAATAGTTTAAAAAAGCGTCATATAATTTTTTTAACGCCATGTTTAATGGTGGGACTCTTTTAATAGGCATTGTTATTTTATATGGTTGCGTCAGTTGCGTTTCACCCAACGAAAAAATGGTTCCGATTTTGGTTAGATTTTTATTATTTTGGAGTAATATAAAAAAATCTATTGCGTAAATCAATTGATTTCAGTGTTGCATTACAATTATAAATGTAGATTACCAAAATAGGACTGATCACGATATTTCTGCGTAACTGGTACTGATAAGTCTAAGTCTCTGATAAGTCCTAGTCTATGAATTATAAGTATGTATTTACAAAAAAAAAGTATATAAGTAAGATTATCGGTTGTCTAGTACCCCATACGACAGGGTACTTAATAGTACCTTAATTTGGGACTAGATGGCTCTGTGTGGCCCAGTGGGGCATGTCTTAAATATTTATTTATTTATTTATAAGTACCAAGTAAGTTCTTTGATGTTTCGGTCGCGTTACAGCGTCCGTGGACATGAAAATAATTAATGGCGACTATTAATTAATCCTTCATTTAATTTGGGATGTAAGTACTATTGCTTTCATGTTAGAGATAAATAGACATATTTAATGATTCGATTCGAAGTATTATGAATACAATAGGCAAGGATGTTGATTAACAAGTAAAGTTTAATATAGTTTAGATATTAGGTCTGTTTTTTTGTCATGTGGTGTTTACCTGTAATTAGTTTCTGTATTTATCTCTGTATTATGGTGATCTTGTAATATTATATAGCTTGTATTAGTACATGAAACTGTTGGTAGACCTTAATAAATAAATAAATAAATAAAATAAATTAAAGTTGCTAAACACAGTATAGAGTTAGCTATGAAAACAATGTCCGCGGCGACCGCATACGTTTTGTGCGCTGCAATAATTTGCGCTCAAACTTAACTCGTCCTCAAATACTTGGGATGCTAGTACATCAAGATGACCGCGTCTTTCTATTTTTTATATTTAAGTCGGGAAATATAATTACCGATGGAATTATTCCCGAAGACAGGTAGTGCCTATGCTTTCCTACTTCAACGTTAACCCTTTGACGATCGGATATTCCAGACACAATTAAAATCAATTGTTATCGCGACGACCGGTTGTCGCTTGGGGTTTGAAGTGTCGGAAATAGACGAGGTTTTCAATTTGACTTATATAAATGAATTAATAGGAATGAAGTGTATAATCACGCATAACTTTCTGACGTGGAATGTTCACTTTTTGTGCGGTAAGTAATTATCAAAGACGCTGACTGCAGCCGATGACCTTGAGCAATGAACACGCCCACAAATTTATTCGTCTTTGAATTTCTTTGGAACGCGCCACAGCTATCACTGTCAATTCTCGTAGGAGTGACAGAGAAAAAGCACATGGAATAGAAGGGCCTAAGTGCCAAACAACAAAATTCGTTGTGCAATTTAAAATTGCCATTATATTAAAAATCTAAATCAGCCATTTGCTTAAGCAACATGTAATATACAATATAGCAAAATTTTATTATAATTGTTATACGGACTGCTGAGAAAAATGGTAATTTATGTATTTTCAGAGGCTACTTTGAGATTATTTTCTATCGAGAAAAGTTTTTAGAATCGTGTTTTGGAAACAGCCACCTGGTCGAAAATATGATCAATTACAACTACATAGAATTTGGCAACAATACGAGCCATAGGCTTAAAGCAAAACAATCTTCATTGAGCTCAATTTGGCTCATGTCAGCGTCTTTAACACTGTTTTTGTCATGACTTTTCTTCGCTCCCGTAATCCAGGCTACGTTTTGGAGTGTAGGTTTTAAAATGATGCTGCGGGATATAGCGTTTGATTACATGTATCTTGAAAATACACAGTTATAATTATTGCTTACATGTTAATATTATATAAAGGCCTATTTTCAATAACAATTATATTGAAAGTGAAATATGCTTGTAACTCGAATACCGCATATCAGATTTGCGCGTATTTCCCAGAGCTACAACCTAAAAATAGTTGATATTTTATAACGCTTAAATTAAATTACGTAATCACTAGAGTATTGCAACCGTTATCGATTATTCAGTTCAAAAATATCTATTCAAATAGTTTTCTATTATTTTCCCGAACGCACTGACATAGCGCAACATTAAATAGATTTAACCCCTGCAGTACGCGGAGTTTATTTGGCATCATTAGCGCGCGTCATCGGGCGCCCGGAGCAGAGTTGACGCGGGTCTGAATGGCGCACTATTCGCCCTGTGGAATTCCAGGCGAGTTGCTAACTTAAAACTTTTAGTTGGCGCGGTTTGTTTGCGGAGCCCGCGCGGTCATTACAACAGTGAGCGTGCGAAATTTCCGCTCTAAAGTAATTTGCTACGTCACTAGCGGTCCGAATTTGGGGAACAACGACCGAAACGTATTTACAAATGCAAAGCAAAACTGCGGTAATGACTACGCTAGTTGAGAAAAATCAACTTTAAAAACAAGAGAACGAACGGCTGTAACACTAAAGTAACGCTTTAAAGAGAAAATGGGTGGTATAAGCACTACGAGCGCTTTTAAACGCCTTTAACGTTTCTAGCTGGAAATATTTAATGACTACTATAAAAGCAGACTTTCGATACCTTAGATTTAAAGAAATCCTGTTTAAAACGAATCCTTCAAACGCAATTAGCGTGCGATACAACATTTTTTTAAATATTTTTCGTTTCTCATTAAGGTAAACAGACTACCCATCCACAGAAAGTAATTTCAAAGCACGTTTGAAACTCCAGTTACGTTACACGAGAGGGCGAGTGCCGGGGGCCATCCCTCGCGCACGATAAAGCGATCCAACTCGCCCTACACTAGACGCTGTTTACAAAGCTTGTGAGGAGGTCTCGACTATTGCCCCCTGAAAGGGTACACTAACGATACTCTTGCTTTTTTCGCGAGAAAACGTGAAGTGGATAACGTATCACGTTGCTGACTTGGTAAACAGTGTGCCGTGTAGCTTTTGTGAAATTTGTTATTTTAAGCGGTACTTAACTAAATTGAGAACGGTATGGTAAAGAGAATTGACTTTGAAGTTGTGTTTGTGCATTCATATTTCCTTTGTAAAATTCATTGGATTAATAAACTTACATCAGATAACATGAATGTAAATTTTGTTTTGAATTGTTTAAAGTTCCATTGTCTACTGTTTATAGTTTCACAGATATTGTATGCGGAACCATTCAGAGTGTAGAGCGAGCGATAACAGCTTTGATGTATGTGAATAATAAATCAATAGCTGATTTATTTTATATCATGCCATTGTCAGAAGTCAATAACGCAGCGATGAAATCTGACAAATAGTTCCCTATAGCCTTTTCACTTCAAACGATATTGCGTATATGTAACCCTAAAATAGGCAATACTCTTACGCGTGCGAGATTACCATCTCGGCACATTGAGATTCATGCTCAAGTCTGAGACGCAAAGGGCGCGAGTTTGCCGTCACGTCTGCGCGTGTGCTTAGAAGGGTTAATAACATTGAGCAGTAGCCTAACTTTTATAAATTAGTAAAGTAATACCGTGTATATAATTATAGTACTTAATACTAATTTATAAAAGTTAGTCGTTAGGGTTTATAATACCTTTTCTTGTATGAGTTTTCAATATTGACACTGTTGCAAGTACCTTGTTCATCAAATAGCGTTAAATAGAAAGAGTCAGCGACAAAAGTATGTAAACTTTTATAGTCTCATCAACTTAATACCGTTGTGTTAAGTGTCAACATTTGTCAACAGTGTAAACATAGTTTCGCAGCTCAACCTACAGACTGAAAAGTTCAAATGTGGTTGACGTTCGCTGACAGACATACAGATAAACTAAAGGACATACAGCTGGTTACAACGTATTTGGAATGACAATGCATCATAGTAGTTCTGTAAACCTATTTTTCGTTAAATTTAAACTACTATTACAATTTCTTAGTTGCTAGAATTAACGCGAACACTATACATTGAAACGTAAAATATATTTACGGATTTAACTTGCATTTCAAGATTTTATATTGTATTTTTTGCAATATTAAATCTTTATAATAAATAATGTATCTTAATTTTCAATATTAAAACCTAATTTGTATTAATATGTAATCACTATAATAAAAAAGTACACTTTCCTATAATTGTTACCTTAAAACAACACTATCCCGTAGTTTTCACTAAACGGAGCAGTCGTTTTTTATCTGATCAATCCCGAAGAATCAATAGTGGCCAAGACCGATATCCATTACGGAAAGATATAGCCACACATCCAATGTCCGGAGTCGCGAAATTGGGCGGACCTAAACACACGGAAAACTATTTTAAAACCCCCCTCCGATAGACGTTAGTGTGGAGTAGGGATCTTATTTGGGAAATGTACCGTTTAACAGGCCGAAGGGTTAGGTTTGGTACTTTGGGACAATGAGATAGGAATGACTGCAGCTGTAGCGTTGAATGACTAGTTCGATACACATAAATGTGGCAATAAAAAGTTCAGTGAAGTTTCTCATATACCTGTAGACAGCTGAAATTAAATTGAATAAAAATAGTGGAAACACTCAAAATTCGCGGAAGCATTTGCAACGTGAGTATAAGGAGAAATAAGTATTTTGCAAGTAATAGGGGTTAAAGTATGAAATTGCCGATTATTATCCCACTTTTTATTTTTTTTATAGCTCTTAAGTATAGTCATATTATTGCGTAATTCTTTTTGTATTGTATCAAAAACTAAATAAAGTAACTTTTGACTAAAAAAAAATGCAATACTAGTGCCTATTACTTCAAAGGAAGTCGTTGAAAAGACAAGACCCCTTACAATGTGTCAGCTGACCTTCTTGCTTCAATTAAGTATATTTGTATTATATACTTTGATTTTCAGAAATTTAAATACTATAATGCGTAGCTTTATAACCATCTAACTTTCACCTTTAATTGCTTCGAAAACGATTCAGTTGTTTTTAAAAAAACAAAAAAATTGTTAGTATGGAAAAATGACTTTTCTCGATTTTGTCCATACAAAACGGCAATTTCATACCCCTAATATTTGTTATTTGTTGTCTCAGGCGTGACTCGAACCCGCATCTCCTCGCATGCGGTACGAGGAGGTGCGGGTTCGAGTCTCGCCTGAGACTTAATTTTTTAAGTTTAAAGGCTGACATTATAATTTCAATTGAGTTGCTTAAATATCATATAAGGTCGATCACGACCTAGATTAACATAATATACGGATGCTTTTTATTCCAATAAATGTGTTTCCATAGAATAACCGGACTGACTATTATTTGAAAAATACGTTCCAAGCGGGCTTAGCAATAGGCATAACACATAAGCCATAAACTATAAAAGTTTTTTGTTCACACGCTATTTTGATGTCTAAGTAAAAAAAAGGTTAAATAAAAGAAACAACGCGGCTACGTGCGAGTCGGGACTCGGGAGAACATAATATTTTCTTTTTCCATGCAAAGAAAGAAAATTGTTAACGAAACATTTTCGCTAAGCTGCTGCAGGATTACTATTAGCTTTCAGTTAATAAGAATTCTAATATACTCGTATAAACAAATTGGAAAACGTGAGTGAGTTTATTTATTTCAAAAGCATGTATTGTATAACAATATTTGAGCTACGGCGCAGATGTACGTAGTGATTACTTGCTCAGTGGCAGATGTTACGAGTTCTATGATTTGATTGACGTTGGAGTGTCAATTAAAGATGGCAGTTTGTGTCTTATATATGATGATTCACAATCATTATCATCAGGATTTATCATATCCCTGGACAACAGTGATGGTAACATTATAAGTAAGTTTAAACTAGAATAATTCATATAGTTAGGCCATTTATGTGTTTGTTTGTTGTCCCAAATAAAAAAAAAAAGGATTAACAAGTCTGCAGCTTCTAAGTCTTCTTGGAAGACGCATTTTGTGGTCCTATTTCTTCCCTGTCCACTGTGATGCATTTGGGGTAACTTTGTTCGTTCGACTCTATCCTCATTTTTGATTTTATCATGCCAAGCTAAGGCCTCTCGCAGCTTGGAGTGTCTAGAATAAATGGCACACCGAGTGAGTTTGAGCTCATTATAATATTCAAGATATTGACCAACATTATCATCAGTACCGATATTTACTTAATAATTTCTCGGCGAGGAGGGAAACAACGTAAGGTCATCATCATTGCATTCAAATAACCTGGATGTATAACTAACAAGTTCAAGACCAAGTGGTCCATTTGGTAAGGTCAGGTAATACAACGTGTTCCTTTTGATATCCCATAACTCTAAGGTTATGTTCTATAGGTAAAAATAACATAAAACGCCCTAAAACATGTGGTTCAAAAATCAATAGTTTCGAATATAACATCAATTTTAGTTACATTAGTTAAAAAAATGTAACCAGTATGGCGAATCCTTAGTTTTGCGAGACGTTGGCACTTGGCAAACTTACCAACGTAACTTGTAAAGGTACGAGTAAATCGTTTTCATTCAAAAGTTCATTCATAACAAGATAAGGGTGTTTTACATAAACAGTCGTGACTTTTTAGAATTATTTTGTATGAAAAAATTAAACAAAAAAAATAAAAAAAATAAAATTGAAAAATAATTCATATGCAATTTGATTCTTTGCCATGGTCTATTTAATACCCTAGAGTTATGGGATATCAAAAGGAACACGTTGTATAGCTCCTATGCGGATCTTTGGAATCAGTATTCAAATAAAATACATAACGGGATGAATCTCTTTAATAAAGGGACAAGATTCTAGGCTGGATGTTTAGAGTTTAGTTTTTTAATGTGAGGTATACAAACGGCTGTACCACATAAAATATTTGGTGAAAACATTATTGCTGGCTGTTTTAATGCACGAAAAATGAGCCGCAAATAAGATAATGACAATTCCATAACTCGATCATCTCTAACAGAAGATAATGCCTGAAAATGATGTCGATGGAACAAAGGGCTTAGTACAAGCACATTGTATTACAATGTATCTATCCATTCAATAACTCGCACAAAACACCGATATCACAAAGGAGCAGATATTTACTTTAGACTCGGGAAACAAGGCGGTCATAACTGAAAATAACCTATTATCTCGAATCGGAACAATACCTGGTACGTAATCACCGAATCTCGTGACGTATCAGCGCTGTCGGTATTTTATCGGGATCCGAGTTTTACGGCGGGCGCAATCCCGCAAATTAACCCCGCGCCAGGATCCCGGGGATGTGATCCCTAATTTTCAGATACATCTCCGGGAATAAATAGGGGATTAAGGGCGGCGCTGCGCGTAAATAACCTCGCGTCACGCCACACAGCTACCAGGGCACCAGCAAGATAAGGAGCGAGTGGAATTGCCCTCGGTAGCGCTTCTTACGGGGTGGGGCGCGCGCCACGGGAGGCGGCGGGCTTAGTATCCACCTCGGCACAGTATTAACTCGGGTTATATTTACGACACGTAATATCATTGTTATCTTGTTCAATTAGCGACGAGAGAATGTTATGTAGTACGTTTGATGTTACGAGAACCAAGGGAAGTTGTCAATAGACGGACGTTTTGACGGCTATAGTATCACGGTACCACCATAAGATTAAGTATCGCAAAATATACCAGTGACACGAGGGTCCAGGTTGCACAAGTAACACATACAAGTAAATAACATAGCTTTAATTTAGTACAAATAAAAAAACTTTGATCTTTAAAATATGCGTTATTTATAAAGTCTAGTAGAAGAAAGTATTATATAAACCTTCCTAGAGGAAGGTTCATAAAAAAATGACTAAAAAGACACTTTAACTTTTGTTTGCTACATCCTTCTTCTTCGCGTTAAGCAGTACCGTCATGAGACTTGAAAAATGGTTATAATACCCACTGTATAGATCGTTTTCTTTTACTCTTTAAGATTTTACGACCATTCCATTCTGAGCGCTAATACGAATCGCGATGTAAGACCCCGGTCCTGACGTTAAGCGTTTCCTTATCATCAATCGCTTATAACTCACGCCAAGCCCCACTTACTGCATGAGCTACAACGGGTTTTTGCCGAACAAAGGATTTTATTTAACGCAGCTGAATAGTATATGGGAAACTTGCTAAATATAGAATATAAAAATGTGGTGGCTTGCTGAGGAAAATTCAATACTTTACTATTTTCCTTGCACATGCTGCCAGTTTCGATAAACGCAAGCGAATATTTAAAGGAATGGAGGATTAAAGTCCCTGAGTTTAGTATAAAATTAAATATTCAGGCTATTTTCGTAAAAATCTCTTTCAAATAACATTAATAATCAGCCTACATTAATTTACCGCTGGGCATAGTTTTTTCCATAAAAAAGATTTGCCATAATTGGGTTTAAAATTTCAGATTCATTTTAGTCCCTAATAATATATTATTTAACAAATTATCTCGTGTATTTTTTTGATAGGTGAATAAGTGTTAAAAAGTTGTTGGTAAATAACATTTGGTTTGTGTTTTTTGAATAGAACACTCGTATAAAATGTATATCCCGCACATAAGTACATTCAAATAAAAACGACAAGGTACGATTTCATCTTACGTTAAGTGGATCTGAAATGGCCTCCACTCATCAAAATGTCAAGGACCTGGAAAGCCACCTTAACGCTGATCTTCAGTGGATATTATTCGGTTTTAAGTATATAAATAAAGCTTCCGACTATCATTCGAATAAATCGTATCAAGATCTTAGTTTGACGACTATTTGACGGATTGATATATTGTAAATACGAGTACAAATGTGCTTAAATCGTGATATTAAATATAATCACCAAGCTTGTCTTATGTGGAATGGTGACCACAAATCCGTGCTATATCTGAAATTTATAACTCTAGTTGTGCGACCCGAAAATCGAACACTGTACCCCGAGATCTAGGCCAGGCACTTAAACAATTGTTAATGAGGCGTTAATGTATACTTCACTATTAATCCTATCACACAAATATTTTCATTTTTCAAAGGATTCAAACGTTAAGGTACTTACCGCTTGTTTTGTAGTTCCCATTATGCAATAATATGTTTTCTAATTTTATCATCCTACCTATACTAATATTATAAAGCTGAAGAGTTAGTTTGTTTGTTTGAACGCGCTAATCTCAGGAAGAACTGGTTCGAATTGAAAAAGTATCTTTATATGGGATAGTCAATTTAACGAGGAAGGCTTTAGGCTATATAACATCACGCTGCGACCAATAGTAGCGAAGCATCAGTGAAAAATGTTGCAATAACGGGGAAAATTATTTATATTTGAAATTCACGCGGACGAAGTCGCGGGCAACAGCTAGTTAATATTATAAATGCGAAAGTTTGTAAGAATGTATGGATATTTGTTACTCGTTAAAACTACTCAACGGATCTGAATGTTTGGCACGGTGCTAGTTTATTGGCTGGAATAACTTACAGGCTACTTTTTATCCCGGGAAAAGGTACGGTTCCCGTGGGATAATTTAAATACACAGTTTTAAATTCAAAACGCCACGCATATATAACATTATTGATATGTTAAACATGGTAACATGTTCTTTACATCGATTGTTAAAGTAAGACACCTAATTAAAATATATTACCTACCTTCTCCAGCGAAATGTTACATTTCTTTGAATGAAATATGAATAAGTTCTTATGCTACAAACCCTTTATAACACTTGTTGGAAGGTAGGTACGTTACTACAGGAAATCACAAGCGTTCATTGTGATTTAACATTCATAGAAAGCTATGTGTTGCCGTAACTCTAGAACGCCATAACAGATAAACTTTACGTTATCACCAATCATAACTCGTGGCTCTAAATAGCCCCGCATGAGTTACTATAGCTTTTTGTCTTAAACAATAGCTCTTGGAGCTGTGCAGCAAGTTGCGTGTACGCAGATAGGACGTTGTTCTTGTTCGAGAGATCTAGTTCGAGGCAAACTATTTATCAATCTAGAAGCGTATCGTTACGGTTGATACGAGAAAGTTGCTCGTGTTGTGTCTTACCCTTCTGTGTCTAATGCTACACTTGAATGATAAATAATGAAGCTTTATTCCGATAATGAGACATTTGACATTACTTTTTACTATAATTGTGTAGATTGCCTTACAAAATGTCCCTAATTTTGGCGTGTCTTTTGACTCTCGTCTCTGATGTCCACTTTAAATCGTCCTTCCATCTTACAAGACCAGACTATGATCATGATATAGTACATAAACAAAAATCATGAATAAAATAACTATTTACATATTCTGATTTACCGGTTGAAGATTGTTTGTGATTTCAAGTTTGGAATAGACTTTATTGCTGCTTTTCATATTGTTCGTAAATATTTTTTTGTTAAAACGATTTATTTTTCTGTATTCAGCCAACCCATGTAACCTCTCGAATATTATCTAAAATGAGTAGTGCCATTGGGGACATCCTTATAGTAACAAACGGACAGGTTAACTTTGTGAATGTTTGTTTGTGCTTATACGAAATGAAAAAGTTATACGCTTCCGATTATGTTTACTTTTATTTCACAATTAAAACGCAAAGAGTTTTATTGAAGAGCTGTTTACGATACTTACATTCGATTTTTAAACATGTAACTTTAAAAATAATACTATTCTTGTATACATACTCATAGCCATCATCACTGCAAAGATAAAAACGTATAATACAGACATTTTCTCGACCAGAGTTGTAAAAGTAAAGAAGTAACATAATATTTTTACGGTCCCCGAATCCCTAAGGTAAATCCCCCCAGATGTAGTATCCGAAGGAGTGTTAGCGGGGTCATCCCGGTTCATCCGGTCCGACAAGTAGCGGTTAAAGTATTTGCTGCACTTTCTTCAAGCGCTTTAAGGTTAGACACAGTGTCTGGTTAGCGCACTAACTTTTGCTTCAGATGAAGCCTGGATCATGTTACTGGGAATGGGTCGGTTACAATTTATTGGTAAGCCGGGTTATCCTCTCTATGCTTTACTGATTCTTGGAATAGGAGATAACGGTTGATAAGAGTCTTGATCTTCAATCAAGCTGGTTAACTATTGCAGTTACTCTTATGTTTGCATTTTACTATTCTTAATTTTTAAGCAAATGTAAATTTAAGATTTGGATATGAGAAACTGAATGCAACGGGGACTACCGTTTCTTTGCTCACCAGTTGGCGCCACTGTAGACTGAGGTCCGGAGGTATAGCTGTCAAAGGCGATTGGCGCCGAAACAAAGTGTTATATCTTGAATCTAATTAAGGTTATATTGTTTATAAATAACTATCTTGATACCAACAAACTAACTTCTGAAATAGTTGCTCTTGAGGCCGCCTATTTTTGCACTTTTTCTTAATTCCGCTTTTAAAGCGTTCACATTAGTCGCCAAATAATCCATATTTGTGATATTTTACGAAGGAGATCACTTTCCAGCAGGTAAATTAAAGAAATTATAATTTATGCAACAAATTCCGCTAAAACCAGTGAAAAGTGAATGATATTGGACCTCACGCAACACTAGCGCCTCTAGTGGCAAATTCACTAGCGATAGCCCCCATTGAACACGTATTTAAAACAAAGACTCTTTATACAAGGCAAAGTCACTGACAAAGTGGTATCCTAGTCAAGTGAAGCTATAAAATTGACTTTTAACTAATATGAAACTGATAAATCGTTGGCGGTTCTGTCTCTTATATTAATGTCTTATAGTCTCGTATGGTGATAGTGTAAAGGGTCCTAATTTAAAATAATAGGAGAAATTAATGGCTTAAACCTTGGCTGCTACATAATATGTCATCCTATTTTTCATCAGCTTAAACAAGTACCATTATGACGTCTTCTCATATAAGGAATTTGCTACGCTTGGTGATCGGAGTTTGGCCAAGGGTAGAAAGAAGACGCTGCTGCCTGTCTCCTTCTGACATCTTTAGATGCCTCTTACGATACCCATCAGACGAGATGGGATGGTACTATCTATACTAATATTATAAAGCTGAAGAGTTTGTTTGTTTGTTTGTTTGAACGCGCTAATCTCAGGAAGTACTGGTTCGAATTGAAAAAATCTTATTGTGTTGAATAGTCCATTTATTGAGGAAGGCTTTAGGCTATATAATATCACGCTGCGACCAATAAATTGACGCGGACAAAGTCGCGGGCAACAGCTAGTTGTATATTATAAGACCGGCATGACACCCATTTCTTATAGGTGCCTCGTGCGTGAGTAGGTAATATGCTAAAAGAAAAGAAATACATTTTCTTATAACATTTTAATAATAAAGAAGCCTTTGAATGTTACGAGATAGATGTTCAAAAACCTCAATAAGTGGGTATGCTTTAATACATTCTTTGCCGGCATGTTCAAAGACAAATATACTATAATATGCGATTGCAAGTCACAGGCTCTTCGAAACAGTTATTAAAAGTTCCGAAGCAACTTATGTAGCGGCTGTCTGCCAGATATTTGTTCGGAAACTAGTTTCCAGTTATTTTTACTAGTTCGATTGTCTATCGACAAAACAATAGCTGATGAAACACTTTGTTACATTCGTCTGCTTTGATTGAAGTGTCTAAGATATTATGGAACGTCTTTTGTAGAGAGATACTTAGATAAAAAAAATGAAAGTAACAGCCTACGGTAACAGAAGGGCAAATGCCTCTATCATTAAGAGGAAACACAAGGGCCGTTTTTCCATACAAACGCTTGTACCTCTGTTTCCTCCCTGGATAATGCCAGTAGAGCAATAATGTTTATTACAAAAATCTATGGCCACTATTGGCATGTTTCTATGTTTTCCTTTTTTTCATAAATCAATTAATAAAAGAGATATGAGCCTTCAAAAATTAAACAAAATCGCCAGATTTTCCACTGTGTTCAAACATCCAGAAAACAAAGCAAAATATACGAAGACGGCAAAAGCTTTTCTTTATTTTAAATGAAAAAAATATTTAAATCGTTCTAGTTTCGGAAGAGGAATCGGGGGACTACGAAACGTTGATTTTGTGTGCTTTTAGTAGGTATTTTCGGTCCAAGATGCAGTTGTCTCTATCGCGCTTTACGGGGGAGGCGTTCGGGACTGCGTGACAGCAATAGATTTTACAAATAACTATTTTTCAATTCTCTCGCCCTCAGTGTTTCCTCTTAAATTCACCATAAACTTAGGTTATCTTGTTGTAATAATACTATATGCGTAATATAAGCAGTAAACAGTAATTCTATTTGAGACAAACATCCTTTAGAAGTTGGTGGTACCGTTGTTGGTATTTGAATTAAAATCAGGAAACAAAGCTGTAAAAGATCAACATCATTACGGATCACATTTAGTTTGTCCATTAAGTAAGGAATAATCATTGAATTGTAATAACCTTTTTTCTAATAAGCAATAGCTATCTCTTTAATTAATCATAGTTATAGAAATGTACACCACTGATGTGAAAATATGAACTGTTGTGAGTTCTTAGGGACAATAATTCATGTACGTCACAGTAAAAATCTTGTAATGGCGTCTTAGATGTCAAGCCAGTATTTCACAGTTGAACAGACATGACAAAACAATAAGGGGACAGTGAAACCCTCACAAAGGTATGTGCAATCATGATACTTTTAAGGAGAGCCTACCCCAGTCCTGGACGCGCTCAAGGGGATAGTAATTGATTGTTTCCTTCGAGATAACTCTACTTTTACACCAGTGCGAGCGTGAAATCCTTTCATATGGACACCCCGCCGTTCGAAGCAGTGCGTTGCCAACGATGCATGATTACTTGTGCATCGGTGACTTCCAAACAGATTTTTTTTAAATTGTACATAGGTACATTAAAAATAAATAAATAAATAAATGTGAACAACATCACATACATTGTTCTGATCCCAATTTTAATAACTATTTAAAGCACTCGTATTTTGGAAACCAGAAACAACTAAGGTACCACAAACACCCAGACCCGAGAAAATGTAGAAGAACGCTTGTTTTCTACATTGACCCGTCCGGGAGTCGAATCCGGGACCTCGGAGCAGGCGACACCTTGAAAACCGGTATGTACGCCACTCCGCCACGAAGGTCGTATATTAGGTTGTTAATACACTGTGTTTTTTGAACCACAGACATTGATAGGCCTAGATGCCACAAAAGCACTCATTTCTATAAAACCCGCGCGTGCCGAAATTTGCGTTCACTGCTTGTTCAATGAACAGGTACAACACTTTTAAAACTAAATGCAGCAATGTAATTTAAACATGTAGTATGCACACAGGTACATGTATTTACATAGTAATAGACAAATAAGATAAAATAATTGTTTTTGAAATAAAATACGCACATTTCAATAACAAGCGCGGTCAAAACTTGAACATGTTCAACCTTTTTTTGACACGCGCAGTACGTACACTTGGGGCATCTAGCCTATCAATGTCTGTGAGCTAAACTAATATTTAATAATCATATAAAAAAAAATTGTAAAAAAAATTAAATAACACTGCCAAGATGGCATAAATAATGGTCACATAACGGTGGACTTCGTTTTACAGGTGGTTGAAAATGCACCCTGTATAGTACGAGAATTATGAACGGTGTATCGATCAGAAAAATGTCATGACAACAGTCAAATGACTTATGCGTGCCCTGTGCGCTAACGGCCAGTTCCAATAACCTATCTACCTTCAGTTTTGGCATATCGGAGATAGAAAACAACTTCTGTCTTTGTTTCTCTGGACGGCAAAAACAGAGATAGAAACTGTTTCCTATCTCCGATATGCCAAAACTGAAGATAGATAGGTTATTGGAACCGGCCGTAAGTTGATTGCAAACTGTAATCTTTTATTTTCAATGTTATCCCACAGTAACGGTCTATAATCATTCGACTGCAGGGCAAAGGCCCCCCATCATTAAATTCAAGTTACCACAGCAATGATGGGTACAGGCATATCTGAAAAAACATAATAAACTTCCTAGAACAAATAAACTTCATACTCAGTTAATTTAATTATAATTTTATCGACTTTCAAAATGAAAAGCTTTAACGATTTTAACCAGTAGCAAATATTTAGATAATGCTCTTGTAAAGTATACTCAAAATACAATACTTACATTTATTGACAACACTTTTACTTGACAGAAACATATTCTATTCGATATATCGCAGTTTGAATGAATCGCATCCCTAAATCACTAAGAGTCCGAGCCGAAAAAATCTTGGAGAGCTGGCAACCCTCGTCTTAAGTGATTTCCAAGTGTGGGGCGGCCCTTGTTAGAGTATCCTTGCTTTGGGCTGTGAAAGGGAATGTACCCTTGTGTATGGAGAACGGGATTTGTGCGTAATGTGATAGAAATACATTGATATCTGTTCTTGACAAAGGTGATAACTTTCATGGGAAAACCAGACTTATAATACTTCAGACAATCAAACTCGGTCCTACGGTCCTACCCACTAGCGGAAACGTGGTATATTTTTGGAACAGCATTGCGTTAATGGATGCATATTGCTTCAGCCAGTATTACTATTAGTAGTGTTTATTAACTCATGTCCAATCAAGGGTAGTCTGGTGCGTTTTTCAAGCAACAGAGCTCTGTGTGACTTGTCTTGAGACAGAAAACGAGACCAACGTGGATAATTGTGAATAAGTGTTTTCATATTGAACTGTGTATCCAGTACTATATTTACATTATTTATAGCACTTGACGACCCAGATATAAGTAGTGCTTCGGAAGACAAATTAAACTATTGGCCCCGTTAGTTGGTAAAAACAATTCACGTCAGAGGCTTGTAATAGGCGATCACTTTAAACAGCCTATCTTCAAGGGTTGGAAAGTTCACAAGTAAAATCCAATCAGGCTATGAAATAACCCATGTCCAGAACTATGTCGCGTACGAGTGACAGTACCTCTAACACCTAACAAAATAAAATGGAAACAACACATCTAATTAGGCCCTAGCAAGGTCCAGTATAGTGCGCGTTAATATCATCGCATTTAGTTCAGGGCCTCAATCAGGTCGCGCTCCGGCCCTGCCCTTACCGCGGGGACGCGTGACTGAAAGCACTTCCCGATTTCAGCGACTTTTGTTGGTAGGGTTACCAGAATTGTAATAATTAATACAAAAATATAATTTACTAGCGGACCCGACTTCACCCGACAGACGTTGTCCTGTCTTAACTATGGATATTGATTTCAAATTGGTATAATTAATTAAAAAAAAAATTCAGATACATATTTATTTATCGACATTTCAAATTCTCACCGCACTGGAAATTGTAACCGTTTGCAGCACGCATTCTGTCAATGTTATGTCAAACGCCATAGAACATTAAAAAAGTTAAATTGTCAAAAAACGCTAAGGTTACATTACAAATAATTTAGTATGGTGATTAAGTTTTCTTAAATTTTCTAATTTTCCGCGCAATTTTCTTATTTTTTTCTTTCATAAGAACATTCTCCTGACAATAACAAACAAAACAAAAAAAGAATTAGCGAAATCGGTCCAGCCGTTCATGCGTGAACGTGATGCGATGACCAAGGCAAATAGGGATACATTGACATGTGACGTTTGGTGCTCATTTCTCTGGGATGTTGAAGGTATAATTAACATTGACGAAACATTAATGTTATACGAGTACAGCGTAAAAAGCCATGAATGAATTCGTCGACACTAGTAAATTAATCCGTTTAAACTGTTAAAAGGATCAAATTGGAACAACTCCAATTATCTAGGTAACGTGAGCGCCAGCCCTAGGTCCGAAAGGTTTCTTTCGGCTCTTTATCGATGGCGTCTGGAGTGTCGCCATTAGGACAGGCTGACGCTCCAGAGGATAAAAGGTGATTTATCACAATTATACCGGTTCGGCCGCCATGACCGGCAACCGAACGGCGCTACTTGTAACTATGGAAACGACCAGAAAATAATAGTTTTCGCCGTAAACTTAACTTGCGTAGTAGTCAATGGTACCATAGGCCTTATTACGCTACGTGAAGCCCGTAAATAGGGATCTATCAGTCTCTGTCACATACTTTATGACACTGGTATAAATAAGAGAGACAGGTGTAGGTAGCCGAATATACGATCATTTTGCTGCAGATATTTATTAAACAAAACAATAAATTAAAAATAAATTGGCGCGGTATCGGTCGTCGCAGAGATCCTTACGCCTAGCAATTGATATCGTTTGGCTTAGATATCATTTTAGCTATCATTACAGTTTTTAAACCATTTATCTGTTTTATCAATGTTAATAATCCAGCCATAGTATAAACGGCTCATTAGCTCAAACAAATACACGGCGCTGATCATTTGACGCAGCAAACATCCCTCTCGAATAATAGGCAATCCAAACGTCACGCTGAACCGATAACGCGTGTCACATTAGGCCGCATTACAGCCCGTATTCGGCCGATGTCGAGCTAAATTACTAATTCCGGTGTTGCACGCGAAAACATCTCTCAAAATTACGACAATGCGCGCTATTGGGTGGCATTAGCGAAATTAATTCGCGAATTTTAGCGACGGGATTAGGGTTGCCATGTTGATTGTTATAAGCATTTGGTTTTGTGTTATTGTTAGTAAAATTGTAACGAGTCTGGTTTGATTGAGCAATTAAATTTAAATAAGTAAATATTTTGTTGCCAATTTTTTAACGCTTTAACAAGCAAATTTCGTAACGAAATTTATATGCATGTGCCGTTTTAACATCCCACTGACTGAGGACGTTAACTTAGTTATTTTATCTTTTGTTACGTACTGCTTTACTTCGATTCTATTATTTATGTTATCATCTACGCATTTTTCTATTAATTATTTAGTAAAAGGCTACTAATTTAATTGTTGTTTTTATAAAGTCAGCGTCGTCTCATTAATGACTTATTAAATATTTAAAACATCAACATCTCAAAGTAATTTAAGCAAATATTTAACTAGGTGTTACTTAACATGAAACAGCTTTTTTTTTCAGACAGTTTCGGCAAAGACATTACTCTTAAAATGTTTAGTAAAAGGAAAAACGTAGCAAAACAATATTTTGTTTTTTTTGTCCGATATATGAGGATGTACTTTCTACAACTGTATACAAAATTACGCAAGCTGTCTCGTCAGACTAAGGACAAGTGGTGGCGGGACAAAGCAAGTCACATGCAATGGCTCTTTGACACAAACCAACTCGAGGAGTTCCACAGTGAGGTGCGTAAGCTGACTGGTACATCCTACTATGCAAAGGTGCCTTTAAGGTCTCTAGACGGTAGGCACCTATTGACAAACAGGGAGGACGTACTAAAACGCTGGGCGGAGCACTTCAATACTCTGCTAAATGTGGATCGCTCAATTGATTTGCAGGCCATCAGTTTAATGCCTCAACTCCCTTCTGTTCTTGAGCTGGACGAGCCTCTATTGCTTGATGAGGTTGTTACTGCCATCAGACAGCAGAAAAATAAAAGGGCGGCTGGCATTGACCTTGTACCGGGGGAGCTGATCAAATGCGGTGGAGAGGAGTTGCATAAGTTGATATGGGAGATGTTTGTTCGTATGTGGGAAGAAGAGCGCGTTCCTGATATCTTTAAAGTATCGCGCATTAGAACTCTATTCAAGAATAAAGGTGACCGATCTGACTGCAACTCGTACCGTGGTATCACACTCTTATCGACTCCTGGGAAGGTTTTTGCTAGAGTTCTCTTAAATCGCCTAAAGAAGTTATCTGAAAGGATCCTGCCTGAAACCCAGTTTGGTTTCTGTCCGGACAGAGGCACGTGCGAAGCGATATTTTCCGTACGTCAACTACAGGAAAAGAGTAGAGAACAGGGTCGTAAGCTGTACCTCTGCTTTGTTGACCTGGAGAAGGCTTTCGACAGTGTGCCTCGGGAAGCCCTATGGTTAGTGTTAGGTAAGCTCGGATGCACTGAAAAGTTTGTGGGACTTCTTAGACTCCTACATGACGGCATGCAATGCTGCGTCTCTGTAGACAATGAACAGACAGACTTCTTCCCCGTTACCTGTGGGGTGAAGCAAGGATGTGTCTTAGCACCAACTCTGTTCGCCTTATAATTTGCAGTGGTAGTTAGAGAAGTCTTACAAATTGTTTCCCAAGGAGTTCGCATCCGCTTCCGCACCGACGGCAGCCTTTTCAATCTGGCTAGACTTAAGGCTCGCACCAAGGTCTCACATGCACTGATTACTGAGATCATGTATGCTGACGACTTGTGCTTCTTAGCAGAATCCCCAGATGGTCTACAACAGCTGATAGCCGCTTTTCATCAAGCCTGCCGCAAGTTCGGCTTAAAAATTTGCGTTAATAAGACGGAGGTTATGTCTCTAGACACTAACGGTCACGAGACGCTAAATATAAAGCTTGGTGAGGATGTGTTGAAGCAAGTAGACAAGTTTCGTTACCTGGGGAACACTGTAACATCCAAGTGTGACCTTGATGCTGAGATAAACAGCAGGGTCGGAGCTGCAGCTGCGGCTTTTGGCAAGCTGTGTTCCAAAGTCTTCTGCTCACATGACCTTAAGTTGGCCACGAAAATATCAGTTTACATGGCAATTGTGCTGCCAAACCTTCTCTATTCCTTCGAGACGTGGTGTGTGTACCGCCGCCACATACGTACTCTGGATCGTTTCCACCTAAAATGTCTCCGATCCATTATGAAGATCAAATGGTCCGACAGAGTGCGAAATACCGAAGTCTTGCGACGAGCCAATGTTGGTGGCATTGAGGCTTATCTTATGCGTCGGCAGCTTCGGTGGTGCGGACACGTATCACGTATGGCGGATGAAAGAGTGGCAAAGCGCATCTTCTTCTCTGAGTTGGAGGAGGGCAAGCGAAAGCATGCCGGACAACTCCTTCGGTACAAGGATGTCCTAAAACGACACATGAAGAGATGCAAAATAGAGCCCTCTGAGTGGGAGCGTTTTGCGGCACAGCGGCCAGAATGGCGCAGGATGGTGAACGAACAAGTGCGCGAGTTTGAGGAGCAGCGTAAAGCTGACCTCGATACCAGACGCGACCAGTTAAAGGCCCGCCCACCTGCTGCCATCACATACAATTACGACAGCGGCGTGCTTACGTGCCCTGAATGTGCACGAAGTTTTGCCGCTAAGATAGGCTACATAAGCCATATTCGGGCGCACGAGCGCCAAATCACTAGCTAGGAGTCGAAGTGGTCGCCATGGCCGAAATCGGTCGGAAAAAAATCATCAATCATCATCAATCATCATACAAAATAAAACCGGCCAAGTGCGAGTCAGACTCGCGCACAAAGGGTTCCGTACCAAAAAGGCCACAAAAACCCGTTTTTTGTATGGGAGCCCCCCTTTAATATTTATTTTATTTTGTTTTTAGTATTTGTTGTTATTGCAGTAACAGAAATACATAATTTGTGAAAATTTCACCTGTCTAGCTATCGCGGCTCTTGAGATACAGCCTGGTGACAGAGCGACGTACAGACGGACAAACGGACAGACGGACAGACGGACAGACAGCGAAGTCTTAGTAGGGTCCCGTTTTTACCCTTTAGGTACGGAGCCCTAAAAAGATACTGGCCGTTATGTTTCCGTATCGTGTATGTAAAACGAACGATTTAAAAGTGTCGCATCGGTGGCCATGCGGCAGGCATCCCGCCAACATTCAGACGTTTGGGAGCCCTGGTCGCAAATCAAATTTACTGCCGCGCCAGTGTCGACACGGTGTATATCGGTGTTCAATTAGTGCTTTGTTGGCGTAGCCACGCCAGGTGCTGATTTAGACCTTAATCCTATGGCTTAGGTGTGTGTGACCGTTGAGGAGGACTGTATTTTATGTTGGAGGTAATCTGGTGTGTTTTTAAATTCTTTTTTTGAATTTAGCCAGTACTTTATCTGTATAGTAGATAAATAGTTCGAGATACTGTTTTTGTTATGTGGCGTCAAACTCTTAGAAAAATACCTCGTTTTACAAGAGTTTATTGCCTGTGTTTGATTTTTTGTTTTTAAATGGATTAAAGAAAGCCTGTTGGATATAGCAATTACTTAATACTGCCCTTACAGCAAATACATGCATAGATATTGTAACAAAAAGTTAAGAAAATTCTAATTACCTACGATTAATAATTCATATCGGTTTCGGATGATGGTCAGGAAAAAACTTACAATCGTCTTTTACTCTCAAGATGTCTGGGTCGTGTAGATTAGTATAAACCTTAACGCTAATTAAAGACAATAAAAATTAATTAAATGGATTCATCACAAGCTCTTGCTTGAATTAAATGTGTCTTTTAAAAGTCTAAAGATACTTGTAGTAAATAGTTTGCCTTAGGTACGAAACCCGTCGTCCTTTCGCTGTATTTTTTATAAATACAAAATGGCAACATAAATAAATAACAAGAGGAAACTAGCAAAGAAATTCTTTGAACATAGATCGTAAATGTTCCTCACAGTTATAGACGCATAGACGCATCAATTCCCGGTGTATTCCAGCACGGAGCAACCAACGTAGTCGTTACTACAGCTATTGGCGTTAGCGTTAGACGCTTGGACGTTAAACTGGCATTAATAACGTCAGACAATAGAGGTAATCTGCGGAGATGGACGGACGAGGCCTCTATCCTCTCGCGCGTTCGATTCGGGTTCTGCGCAAGCCAACGTGTTATTTCGCATTTGCATACTGCAGTAGCCGAAATGTATTTTTTATAACGCTACTGTAGAGCAGTTGTATAGCCTCACGATAGTGTTATATTGTAACAGTGACACAATGAAAAACTGAAAAGTTTTGTATTAATTAAGTGGGATCTACCTCCTAGTATTCTACCCTGGCCAACGGCATCTTTGGTTTTCTAACCAATGATGACGGCTACAGATCCCTCTGCAGTGGTAGGCTTCGTAAGAGGCCGCCTGGATGCTACCACCCTCCTGCCGGAGTCCAGCGCCAAACAGTTTTTCTGTGTTCCGCTGTGTGTGTAGGAGAACCAGTACCTCTCGGTAAGCTCGCTCCATCTTAGGCTTCTTCTTAACCGTAGAGTTAAGTATGTGTCAAGAGCAAGCCCAAAATTTATAAAAAAAATATAAGACTAATTTTGGATTGTAAAAGTATTTATCGTAAATCGTTTATCATTATTAATGTCATCTTCAATAACATCATTACCTATCATCATCTTTCACATCACAAGCATAAATCAGTCCACAGCTGGGCCTGGAAGGTAAAGGCGATAATGGCATTCCGTACAATTTCTCCTTACAGGAGGATTTTTCCATTATCGCCACGCTTGCCAAGCACTCGCCACGGCAATCGCAGTTTGGCTAACGGTCGAGAAAAGACGCTCCTACTCGTCTTCTTCCGGCAGCCTCTTACTACACCCATATAAAGACAAAGGATGGTGATTCTTATGTGCCATCATCACACGCCACACCACGCATACTGGAGACTAAACTAACGTACCTAAACGGAATTATTAGGGGTTAAAGTATGAAATTGCCGTTTTGTATGGACGAAATCGAGAAAAGTAATTTTTCCATACTAACAATTTTTAAGTTTTTTTAAAAACGCCTGAACCGTTTTCGATGCAATTAAAGGTGAAAGTTAGATGGTTATAAAGCTACGCATTATAGTACTTCAATTTCTGAAAATCAAAGTATATAATACAAATATACTTAATTGAAGCAAGAAGGTCAGCTGACACATTGTAAGGGGTCTTTTCAATGACTTCCTTTGAAGTAATAGGCACTAGTATTGCATTTTTTTTTTAGTCAAAAGTTACTTTATTTAGTTTTTGATACAAAACAAAAATAATTACGCAATAATACGACTATACTTAAGAGCTATATTAAAAATAAAAAGTGGGAAAATAATCGGCAATTTCATACTTTAACCCCTATTATCAGAAGGTGACTCACCCTAGGTATAGCCTTTCAATTCTGCTTAAGCCGTGGAGAAGATAGCTTAAAGGATAGATATGGATAACTTACAAGATTAAAGTATCAAACTTCATATGTATTACTACCAATTTCTCAAATTGCGATCGTGAAGGCTAGATTATATGGCCAAGAGTAAGAAAGTTTTATGATATCCCAATAAAACTAAATGAACCCGATGACTTCATACATAGCACAGACGGAGTATTAAGGTACCGTACCTTTGCAGACGTATTTAATTAAATTTATCGCTAAGCTTGTACTTGAAACATAATATTAACTGATCTTCAAATTAAGTCAAGAATAGTAAGAAACAACATGGTAATTTCATAAAATACATAAATTATGAAAGGACTTTATGGAAATGGTAATTCATGATTATTCATAGACACAGTAGGATTATTGTTTAAGACTAGGGTATTTGAGTAAAATAAATATAGATTTCTTTCAAAAATAAATACATAGGTAAGTCTCAGTAATGTTTTTCATAATTCAGTTGTGTCAATAAATATAAAAAAATATAAATAAATATTTTCAGATATGCCAAACTGGGACCACACAGAGCCATGTAGTCCCAAACTAAGCAACTACTACGAAGCTTGTCGTGTTGGTTACTAGACAACCAATAAACTTACTTATATTTTTTTTGTGAATATATACTTAAAGTAACAGCCTATAATCATCCCACTGCAGGGAAAAGGCCTCCATCATTGAATTCAAGTTACCACAGCAATAATGGGTGTACTGGCATAATCACCACGCTTGCCAAATGCGGGTTGGTGATCACAAACCCGAGCAACGTTCGAAAATTCGAAACTTTTTTGTTGCCCGACCCGGGATTCGAACCTGGGATCCCGAGATCTTGGCCCGGTATTTAAACCACTAGACCAACGGGGGGTTATAATATAATACTTATAATTGTTATAATACATAGAAAACACCCAGACCAGTACAAACAGATATGTTCATGAACACAAATATTTGTACTGTGCGGGGATCGAACCCCCGACCCATGACTCTGGTCACCGATCCAAATGCACATGAGTAAATATTTATTCATGTGCCAAATGGTCGTCAATGCCTTAGCAATTAAGATTCACAGGAACGAGTAAAACATACTTAGTTAGTTCATCAGATTAGATAATAACTCTAGCCAAAGATGTATTACTTTTATAGGCCAAATGATGACATATACAGCAATTTAATCTATATTATTGGTACCCTTAAAACGTTCCTTCGCCATATGCAATACTAAATTTCCGAACCCGCGTCTCCATTAGCTCCCAAGAAATCACATAATACTTTGCAAATGATATTTTTTATCCCTATATTCAAATACATTGATCCCCCATAAATAAACTACCACCACCTTTTTAAATCCTTTAGGAGTTCATCAAGATAAAACAATCCTATAGCGATTTAAGATGAATCGCAAACATACCTTATTCTATTAGCTGACGTTACATCTTAATAAGTTATGCAACGCGATAGTCCCATAGTAGTAATTTTCGGGAATTGAAAACCGTGTTGGTTTTCAGTATTTCAGAATTTTATTTAGTATTTAAATTTTTTTAATAAAGAAACAACACAAAATATCACTCTTTCCTCTTTATACGAGTAACATTATTAGTGTCGATAATGGTCTAAGATCCCACCATACAACGACCTTCACCGAGCTGGTTATTGAATGAAATGTATTTTATATAAAATTAAATATGCCAATAAATATATTGCAAATGGGTTGACTAAAAAAATTCAGTTCAGAGTATGATTAATTAAGAATTTTTTTTAAATTTAAATTTTTTTTTTAATGTTTTGGTTAATAGACAAATTTCATACCAATCTAAAATATGAAGCCCAAAGAATATGCAAACGTTTGGTTGACTATTTTTTTCCCGTCACAACTCTTGAGTAGGCAGATGTAAACAGGTAAATCGAACTAGTAACTTGCACCGGTCTGGTTAATTAAATAAAGTTAAATACAAATAAATATTATTCATTTATGAAGACGGTGGTATACGGTTGAATGCAAAAAAAAGTCATGAAATTCGATTGTCAAATTTTAAAAATTCTATTCTGGACTGAAATTTTTAGGCAACCCATTTGCAATATATTTTTTGGCATATTTAATTGTATATAAAACACTTTTCATCCAATAAACAGCTCGGTGAAGGTCGTTGTATGGTGGGATCTTAGACTATAACTTATTATTTTAGACATCCTAGGTAGTTTACGAGGGCGGGTCAATAAGTCCGTGACTTTTGGAATAAAACACAGATTTTTTGATAAACAAATCATTTTATTTTTCAACGTAGTCTCCCTTGAGCTCTAGACACTTTGTCCAACGCTTCTCCAATTTTTTTATCCCTAACAAAAAATATGATTTGTCGAGGTCCTCAAAATAGGCCTTTGTTTGCGAGATGACTTCATCATTGGAGTCAAATCTTTTTCCACCAAGCCATTTCTTCAGGTTTGGGAACAAAAAGTAGTCACTCGGAGCCAAATCTGGAGAACAGGGTGGATGAGGGAGCAATTCATAGCCCAATTCATGGATTTTTGCCATGGCAACTGCACATGTGTGCACCCTTGCATTGTCTTGGTGGAAAAGAACTTTTTTCTTGGCCAAATGAGGTCGGTTTTTTTTCAAATCGTCATTGAAGCGGTCCAATAAGTTGGCATAATATTCCCCATTGATTGTTCTTCCCTTTCGAAGGTCAATGTGGATTATCCCACGTGCATCCCAAAAAACAGTCGCCATAACTTTATTGGCTGACAAACCCACCTTGGCCTTCTTTGGCGCCGATTCACCCTTAGAAACCCACTGTTTTGACTGTTGTTTGGTCTCTGGTGTGTTGTGATGGATCCATGTTTCGTCCACGGTTACAAAACGGCGCAAAAACTCCTCCATATTGCGATTAAACAACGCCAAACCTTCCTGTGAAGTTGTTACACGATTGCGTTTGTGGTCGACTGTGAGCAAACGCGGCACCCATCTTGCGGAAAGCTTCCTCATGCCCAATTGATCTTTCAAAATTGAAACCACTGAGCCATGCGAGATCCCTACGGCTTCCACAATCTCTTGCACTTTCAATCTTCGGTCGGCCAACACCATATCGTGAATTTTTTCGATTGTTTCGGGTGTAGAGACCTCAACTGGGCGTCCAGGACGTTCGGCATCTTCAGTGCTTTTACGGCCACAACGAAATTCAGTAAACCACTTTTTTACCATTGAAATCGATGGTGCAGAGTCCCCATAGTATTTATCAAGCTTAGCCTTGGTCTCGGTAATGGTTTTTTTTCGCAAAAAATAATGCTTAATAAGCACACGAAATTCACCTTTTTCCATTTTTTCCTCAAATTACTGGGTAGTCTGATAAAAATAGCTGTCAAACACAAACTAACTGACGTAGCAAGTTCAAATTTTGATAGGAATCAACTGACAGATACCTGTTGACAGGAGTAGTGTTGCTTTTTCAGTAAAGAGGTCAGAAATTCAAAAAGTCACGGACTTATTGACCCGCCCTCGTAATTTATATGAAAGCAATGATATTTAAAAAGTATGATAGGTTATACCCTTACAAACGAAATATCTGTGCCGATTGCGAGCAACAGCACACATGCGTAATTCTTATTTTGAATCGTGGACTGCGGGCAAGACGTCACAATTTAGGACGTTTTAGGGTCACGTACAATGCACGCACATTACATATCTAGGTATTACTTTTTAAATATCATCGTATGAAAGCCAATCACTTTGTCACTATTACATTTAGATTTAAGGCGTTTGATTTCGATAAAACAGGTCATTATATTATATTACATTCTAAAAATCCTTGCCTCGCCGTTAAATATGATCAAAGAAAGATGGAAAGTGCTTTGAAAAGGGTGAAATACAGAGATTTATAGAAGCAACATCGGGACTGGCGAGCCGATATATCTATAGGCGATTCGGCCCATCCGTCTCTTGGCCAATGTTAATTTTTACGTTTTGACCAAGTTTTTATACATATTGCTATTTTAAATCCTGTTCAGGAGTTCATATACTAGGACTTCAAGTGCCGGTCTAAACCCTTTCTCGACCGTTGGGTGTAGTAAGGGGCGACTAGGGATACAGCCATAAGAAGATAGGCAGGGTCTTCTCTACATTGACTGCGATCGCTATTTATCCTATCAAGGGTAGTGATTAAATCCCAATCCTCCTTCTAGAGCGTCGTTGGTCGCAACGTCGTATGCAATCGTCTATGTAAACGTTTAAGAAACTGCATTTAAAAGCTGCGTTCAGACAATAAAAAGAGAAAACCAAACTTACGTTCTAATTAGGATCTACAGAGCAAAACGAAACGTGCACTTTCAAAAACAACACTTAAGAGACGCCATTCGGAGACGGCTAACTTCTAAAACGTTCAGTGAATACGTTCACAAAAATGTTAAGCTGCTTATAAAGGCGGAAGTTTAGAGTGAAAAACATCCAAGAATCCCAACGCTACCGAACCACTAACATGGTAAATGGTCTCGCGATGCCGAAAATAAAGTAAAGCCGAGGATAAACTCAAATAAGAGAATTCGCAATTCAAAATTCAGAAGTATAACATTTCACGTTTTTAACGTCGGGGTGGATTTTTAAAAACAGTGACCTCTGGGAAATCAGAGGTGGTGGCTTGGAACTGCTCGGTGGGAATGTTCAATGAGGCTGAGGTGTTGGATTGTGGACTTTAAGACGATGAGGCAAAGTCGTTAGGGATGGCAGAAGTCGTTTTCAAGTTGATTTCGTGTGAAGTGACCTGCAGCGTCTATTGTGTTTGCTGCGACTGTTTCGGAAGCTGGAGCAATCTTGTTAAGGTTTCTGTACGGGCGATCGGCACTGAGATAGCCGCGTTGATTTGATGTTGTCGCGGAAAAGGCTGGAAATGATACCTGAGATATTGGATTTCTCTTGGCAACGGTCTGTATTCCGAGAAAACGTGTTATAATTAAAAATTAATAAAAACAACAGTAGTGTTTTCTTATAGAATACTCGATAAATTGTCGCTATCACTGTATAATCAAATAAATTATAAATCTGGACAACATCACATACATTTTTCTGATTCTTGTTTTCTTGTGCTGGCTGGATTTTAAAAACAACCAGTTACCAAAAATACCGATGCAATATTTTTTTCTAGATTGAACCGTCCGAGCATCTTTGAGACAATGTTTTGTGAAATCTGTGTTTTATTACGCCAAACTCGATACAAAATAAAGTATTCTCGTTAAAATTAGATGATGTGTACAGATTTCAGTTGCTCATATTATCTCATCACTGTCATTCTTTAATACGTCATAACAAAAAGAATGTAGTAACTTAAGTTTCTCGGAATGAGTGCTCAAGCTCACCCCAAGGGTGGACTTTTTAAATTATATCGCCTTCCCAGAGACAATTCCGGGAATGTATCGTGCGAGTGCGTACCGTCGGATTACGCTGAGCGCCGACCATTTGGGGGAAATGCGCGAAATAACATTTTCTTATGTTGGCCTATTACGTACACTCTTAAAGGCAGGCGAGCGCACGGTGAAATAAAATATCACACGTTAGATTAACGAATGATTCAAGAATAATAATCTGTCAAACGCCTGAGCCTTGTTGGTAGAGTTCCAAATTTTATTAGTTTGTCTAAAATTCTATATTGATAAAGATTTTGATTGTATTTTAATTTAAGATCATTAGTGTACACGATTTTACACATCCCAATATGATGCCCTTAATGTAGCTACCTCAAGGCAATTCTGGGTTAAAGCCGAGACGAAGCAGCGCAAGGAATTTGGTTGCTATTGTCAGCCTTTTTTTTAGGGTTCCGTAGACGAATGGCCAAAAACGGAACCCTTATAGTTTCGTCAAGTCTGTCTGTCTGTCTGTCCGTCCGTATGTCGCAGCCACTTTATTCTGATAGTATTAGCATTACACAGTTGAAACTTGGTAGGTAGGTGTATCCTGTTGACCGCTTTAGGATTCCCCGACAACTAATTTAAATTATTAATTTAAGGGGGGCTTCCCATACATAAAACTAAAACATAACATAAATAAAAAAATTACAAAAAAAATTTTTTACTCTAACCTATGGGTATCTATGGATAGGTCTTTTAAAATGGCATAGAAGTTCCTAGAACCATTTTTTCAAAGAGTCTAACATTTGGAAGATAGACGCTTCCAAAGTGGTAAAATGGGTTGGAAATTCTGAAAAAAGTACATAATGTAGATCTTAACAAATACTTTCACCGAAAATTGGTTTGATTGAGATCAAACCGACAGTTTTTGAGAAATAATAAATAAATAATAATAAATAAATGTGGACAACATCACATACATTGTTCTGATCCCAATTTGAATAACTATTTAAAGCATTCGTATTTTGGAAACCAGAAACAACGAAGGTACCACAAACACCCAGACCCGAGAAAATGTAGAAAAACACATTTTTTCTACATTGACCCGTCCGCGAATCGAACCCGGGACCTTGGAGCAAGCGACACCTTGAAAACCGGTGTGTAGGTACGCCACTCCGCCACGGAGGTCGTCGAAATATTTACACACACACATTTTTAACAACCGCAAATAAAACTTTGTCCTTACAAATATTATGAAAAACAAAGTTATCTTTGCAGTCAATTAAATATTGTGGTATTTTGGCTAAGCGGAAGTAAGTGGACCCCTAATTTAGTTGAAGTTGGTACGGAACCCTCAGTGCGTGAGTCCGACTCGCACTTAGCTGGTTTTAATGTTATAAGAAAATAAATACTGGAATTAGAATATTGAAATCCCATATATCGTTTCCTTTCAGATAATTAGTAATTGGTAGTTATTGCAACATGCGATTAAAGTTTTTATACAGGGAATTTTAGCATCAGATTGTGGAAATTTTTTGGTACGAATTTCTCACTTTACGTACTTAGTTAAAAAGTTGGAACGAGGAAACACTACGGGCAAGAGAATTGAAAAATCGGTATTTGTAAAATCTATTACAGTCGCGCAGTGTTAAACGCCTTCACCGCAGAGTGTGATAGAGACAACTGCTTCTTGGCCCAAAATTACCTACTCAAAGCACATCAAATCAGCGTTTCGTAGTCCCCCGATTACTTTTCCAAAATTAGACCGATTTAAATACTTTTTTCATTAAAAATTTAAGAAAGGCTGTGGCCGTGTTCGTGTTTTCCTTTTTTCTAAAATTTAGCCAAATTTGTTTTATGGGTGCTTGAACACAGCGGAAAATCTGGCGAATTTTTTCGATTTTTGAGGGCTCATATCTTTTTTATTAATTAATTTACGAAAAAACAGAAATATAGAAACATGCTTATAGTGGCCATAGATCTTTGTAATAAAAATTATTGCTCTACTGGCTTTATCCAGGGAGGAAACAGGGGACTACGTTTGTATGGAAAAACGGCCCTTGTGTTTCCTCTTAATGTCTGGTGTTAAAATAATATGAAACTTAAAAAAAAATAGGGCTTTTACGTAGATTAAATGTATTGAGGTGAAATAGTGTCTTAAATGACACTTTTACAACGATCGTCACATTTGGCAGGCGTGCATATAAAGATTATTATCAAAATATTCTTCTTTACTGTTAATTACTTCTATTATAATAATTTTAAGGAGAACCTTCAGGAGTTCCGCATGGTTACTAGCGAAATTCCAAGAACAGCGGCGGTAGTTGAATATCAGTATTCTCGAAGAGCCGCTCTGACACTGAGCTAGTGCTTTTTGCATCGCACACAAACTACTTAGTTTATAACGAACGAACGTTAAGGAGACCAAAACCGCCAATTACTTGCCTGCATAAGTGTATTTAGTAGTAGTAATAGTATTTGAATGTGTGTATTTTAATACATGCTTTGCAAATAAAGATTTTATCTATTTGAATTTACAGTTCATTCTAGACAGTTTTAACATTTTTTTATTTTTAATATTCGAACAGGCATCCAGCCAGCTCTCCATTTAGTTCTAAATTCAAATTTAAAACCGCAGCTAACTTCGCGATGGGCTGGATTCGGGGCAGCTAACAATATCGGCTTTGTCTTTGCGGTGCTAACCCATTAATAACATTTACAATGCGGCCCCGGCGGGGTAATTGAACGGTCCATCTGTTATCATACCGGCCTAATGAAATTGTCTGCGAAAGCTAATTAATTATTTCGCCTAGATTTAAGGCCTCCTCATATTTTTGAAACGTAGGTATTTCGCTTTGAGTGAATCAGTTATATTCATACAATCGCTAGAGCAGAGCTATATTGTACATATACTTTCATAAGTTAGTTCTGATGTATTGCTAGTCTAAAATAGTATTCATACAGTAATATTCGCTTCTCGTTCTATGGGTATCGTAAGAGGCGACTTAATCCCTCGATCGTGAGTTATTCCAGACACAATTGAAATCAATTGTTATCGCGGCACGCGCTTGCCTCCTGGGGGTTGAGGGAGTAAGTAAGGCTAAGTTCTTAATCTACGTATATCTATGACTATAAAAATAAAAATAAAATGCAATGCTCGAGAACGGCTCGAATAAAACATGTTTTTGTTCTAAATATGCCTGTAAAGATACAAGGAAGGTTTTTATAGAGAGAAAAACGTAAAAATTGCCTGAAGTGTAGTAGCAATGAAACTTTTCTTCTCCCATACAAAACTTCACTGAGACAGACTAATTACTTTTGGCAGAACGAAGTCTGGGTAACCAGTGATGAATAAAAGTTATATCAGAATCTTGCCTAAGCAATGCAAATCCTTTTTAGGGTTATCTACTTAAAAAAGGAAAGGTCCCATAATATAATTACTTTGATGTGCGTCCGTCTGGTAAGACCATTTTTCTCAGGAATGCGTCGAAGTATTGAGTCCCATAAAGCGCTAAAAGAGTCCAACTTTTGTGTTTACGCAAAGAAAGATTCAGCCTTTTTAAGGGAATAAAAATTATAGGGTAAGTACTTCCCGTTGTCCTGGAACTATGAAATTTGGCAAGTAATACCTTCTTATACTACAGGTATAAGAAAACATCTGAAAACACCAGTATATAAACTTGAAAAATTTTGTCTCAGGCGGGACTCGAACCCGCATCTCCTCGCGGGTTCGAGTCCCGCCTGAGACAAAATTTTTCAAGTTTATATACTGATATTATAAGTGCAATTAAGTTGCTAAAATATCAAATAAAGTATATCTGAAAACACATTTAATTCGCAAGACTGATGCGATATCTGAAATATTTACATCATAAATTTGTACGGACCCCTCGGTGTTCTAGTCCGACTCGCACTTGTCCAGTCTTTCTAAAGAGCGAGACATTAAAAAATAGAAATTATCTTTCGAAATGGCAAAAAAATTCAGACGACCTCCGTCCTTTTGTTCCTCCGTCCATAGCGGACGCGACACGGCGCATAGTCCGCCATAATTAATTCAATATGCGCAGATATGCGCATGCACCGTATATATGAATATTAAATTGCCTAAGAGATAAAATGCTAATACCCAGATGCATACATATTTATCCAGACTATATTAGAGGGCAGATAACGCGCCGGTTAGATAGCGAAATTGGATTAGCTGATTTAATTTGAGATTTGCATTTGTCTTCAGAGAATTAATTTAACGGAATAATCTGTAATAACTCCGACGGTGCATTTCCCTTAGTCCGGGTTAACGTGGTTTTGAGTATTATTCTGTTGATAATTTAGATTCACGTCGGGCGGTTTTACTCTATTACCTATTGTGTTTACATAGGATTTGAACAATAGACTTATCCTCAGAGAGATTTTGATATTGAACGTTAGGTTCGTGTTGGCAAATCTTTACTTACATGTTTTTTGCTTAACGTTAATGTTTTAAATTGGCATCGATTATGTCAAAACATACGAGTTTATGAAAACAAAACTTTATTTTTTCTCAAACAATAACAGCCCCCCTTAAATATTTATTTTATTTTGTTTTTAGTATTTGTTGTTATTGGGATAACAGAAATACATAATTTGTGAAAATTTCAACTGTCTCGCTATCGCGGCTTTTGAGATACAGCGAAAGAGCGACGGACAGACGGACAGACGGACAGACAGCGAAGTCTTAGTAATAGGGTCCCGTTTTTACCCTTTGGGTACGGAACCCTAAAAACCAATTCGAAAGCATTTGAAACAGACACATGAAAGATACGACTGAGAAACTATATTAAAAAATCGCAGTTGTCACAGATTTCCTTAATATTCAAATCATGACATAAGTCATGGTACCTAGCTCTACCAGAGTCTGATTCTAGCATCAGACGCTGTATAGCTTGTAATTTATTATGTTACGAGTGAATAAATTAATAAACATTCATGTTGTTGATGTTATTTTACCTCATTAAAATCGCTCGTCAAAATCAAATCCAATCGATTATTTATTTATCCACCAACGACTAATTACAGTGGAACAGATTTAGTGCGAGCAAATTCTTACCTCTACATTTAATGCCACAGGCAGCAACAAACACTGCTTCGATGGCGGTGTATAGGGATGGGCAAATGAAAAAAAAAGGATTTATAATCATTATATCGATATTTTCCAAAACTATCGATATATCGTAAAAATTGCACGAATTTTGCACTCTGTCAAAGTATTAGTGATTTGCGATTTTGAAACAAGTATTTGAAGACATTATGTTAAACGCCCATATAACACAGTCATTTTTTATTTATGTTTTAAGCGAAAGCAACTGAGTCCATAGAGCAGATTTCCTCATTCATTCCTTCCTTTATAATCTAGAACTGAGATTGGACGGAAACTCAAAGGTCCAATTTGATATCCGTAGAAAATATTGATTATCGACATTTTATACTTATATGTGAAGAAAAAAACCTCGCCGATCATTATCGAATATTTTTTGAATAAATGTCGAAATTTTTTTTTTAAAAAATCTACCTAATTTTTGTTTTAATTTATTGATATTTTTTCCCAAGCTTAGCTGTGAATCAAATCGTAGGTATTTGATTGTCTCTCCGTACTACAAAGCAAGTCAACTCCAAACAGTCCGGCGGTTAGCCCAGAGCTATACTGTTTTATACGGATACCATTTTGGCATTAAGGTTTATTGTCTACTGCAGATGCATACTTTTTGGCAATGATCTAGTTGTGTACAGATGAATTAAAGTATATTCATTGTTACACGCCCCATTGGTCTAGTGGTTTAAATACCGGGCCAAGATCTCGGGGTCCCAGGTTCGATCCCCGGGTCGGGCAACAAAAAGTTTCGAATTTTCGAACGTTGCTCGGGTTTGTGATCACAATCCAACCAGCATTTGGCAAGCGTGGTGATTATGCCAGTTCCCATCATTGCAGTGGTAACTTGAATTCAATGATGGAGGCCTTTTCTCTTTAGTGGGATGATTATAGGCTGTTACTTTACTTTACTTTTATATCGTTCGGCAGTTACCAACTTCGTTTAAGCCTGACGAAAATTAAACTAATAATAAAATAACAACATCTTACGCATTGCACCTACTTTAATGTAAGCAATTAAGGGATTTTTCTATCTATCTATTTATACGTAAGGTGAACTTTAAGCGTATTAAGTGGATGATTAAAAAGGGTTATTGTTGATTCGCCACAAAGTCGATTTGCCACGAAAAAATATATGTGTAAACTCGCCACATTTAATATATTATGAGACGACCATTTGGATCAGCGGTAGTAAACGCTGCTTCTGAGCCATGGGTCGCGGGTTCGATTCCCGCACAGTACAAATATTTGTGTGCATGAACATGTCTGTTTGTACTGGTCTGGGTGTTTTCTATGTATTATAAGTATGTTTTTACAAAAAAAAAAAGATATAAGTAAGTTTATCGGTTGTCTAGTACCCCATACGACAGGGTACTTAATAGTAGCTTAATTTGGGACTAGATGGCTCAGTGTGGCCCAGTGTGGCATGTCTGAAATATTTATTATTTATTATTATTATTTATTTATTACTGTACTGTAAACTATCACATAAACAGCTTCTGTCGAGGGTAAGGATTAACATTATTGTGTTATGAAATATATGTATTTACATCAGGGCCTTTTTTGTTCTGCTACAATCACGAGCAAAATTAAACTGAGCCGAATCCGAGAGCTGGCTAATTAGGGATTTATAATTTCTAATTAGACGGCTCTCACATAGCCGAATTCCATAAAATGTTCTGCGAAATGTTCTGCTAAGTTTTAGACTATAATTGACACGATTTTTATCTTCTTACATTTTGGATGAAGATTGTATGAAATCGTTTTAGTCATTTTTATTTGATCTGAAAAACCTATTAGTTAGGTCGTCAATTACTATTTGTATTGTTATAATAAATCTGGAAAACATCCCTACATTGTTCTGATGCCAGAAACTAAATAGTTGAAATAAAGTATGCTTTAAATAAAGCTTTTTTTTTTGTGGGAATCAGAAAAAACGAAGGTACCACAAACATCAGAAAAATACTTTTGACTACATGGGAATCGAACTCGGGACCTCGGAGCAAGCGACAAATTGAAAACCGGGATACATTATTCATTCATTGTTTTTACTACAAAATAAAGGCGGTTTAAGCCATGTACACGACAGCCAATTTGAAATGTTTTGGAATTATAATAAAAGAAAATAACTTAAAATGAAACAATGCTTATTTTTGTAGCAACACTTAAAAATTTTCTAGTCTAGCTAAATATTCAAAGGGTTACACAATCACAAATAAGGGAGTACCTACGTCAACGCCATAACCAATCCCACACAGAATGGACTATACTACTTGAATTCAATTCCACAGGATCACCAGTGCCGGAGTTGTAGTTGGAAAGTTTAGGATGAGATTATCTTGCTTCATCAAAGTTAATGAAGTAGGTCTTAATCAAACGGCTCCGCAGACGTAATGTATTAGCGAGTTAATTGTTATTGCACCATTATATAACGGTGATTGTGGGTTTAAGACATTGTTCTACTACCCTACATATGTTAACTAGGGAGTCACCATGGCGTCCAGAACTAGCTTAGAAATATCAGTATTTAGACTTAAAAAAATATGTTGTTTGTGTGTGTTCGAGTCCAGCCTAAGACATAATTTTTCAAGTTTATATACTGATATTATAATTGCAATTAAATTGCTTAAATATCATATAAAGTAGCTTAAAATGTTGTTTTTATGACTCTACATGGATGATACGATGATAAGTAAGATCAGTAGCTGAGTAGACAGTTATGTGCCTAGTAAAATAAAATACTATTGATTTTTCACACATCTTGCTCAATCGTTTATAAGGATCCGTAGAGGACAAACACATTAACATCCATTTTATAACGATAGGTAGACACGTTTGCAGTGTTTAGAATTTTAGAAAGGAATTAACTTGTAAACTTTTCTTGAAACAAGTCATAAATACGCTTGAGTATTTCCGCTCTCAAAATTGAATGCTGCCCGCAAGCACTGATCAGCAAAGGCGATTCGCCAGGTTAGGCCGAATACTTGAAGCATTCAGCAAACCCGGACTTTGGCTTTGGATTTGAACATTACTTGCGTCAGGTATTTATTAGCTTACGGCATCGATATACCTAATAAGAGCTAGAAACACGGTCCGATTACAAAAATGACCCTTATAACTGCCCTTGATTGAAAGCCCTCATAGCCCTATGTTTCTGTCACGAATGTTAAGCAACGATGGGAGCGGTCACTAATTGGATGGGTGACCGTTTGTGGCATCATACCTTGAGCGCTTCCGTGCTTCGGAGGGCACGTTAAGCCGTCGGTCCCGGCTGTTGTCATGAGATAACAGTCGTTAAGCCCTGTTGGAGGCCTTCGGGCGGCTTGAGAAACGTCCAACGGCGGGGTAATGTTGCCACAGCGTCGCCCGCGCCGTCCACCAACCCGCACTAGGCCAGCGTGGTGGTACTAAGGCCCTAAGCCCTCTCCTTAAAAAGGAGAGAGACCCGTGCTCAGCAGTGAGCGAAAATGGGTTGTTACTTTACTAATTGAATGATTGACGATGATTTTATGTCAATGTCAACTTTATAACCCGGCCAAATTGTGACGACGTACAATAGTACGGATATACATGTCATGTCGTATCTATTCGATTGATAGGTACCTTCTATAGGTTCTACTAAAAGTGCACCCTTATGTCGAATTGGTGAAAATTTAGTCGCTGATTGTGTATCTAGTTTTTAGGGTTCCGTTGCCGAATGGCACAAAACGGAACCCTTATAGTTTCGTCAAGTCTGTCTGTCTGTCTGTCTGTCTGTCCATCCGTATGTCACAGCCACTTCATTCTGAAAGTATTAGCATTACACAGTTGAAATTTGGTAGACAGGTGTATCCTGTTAACCGCTTTACGATTCTCATACAAAACATAAAAAATAATGATATTTAAGGGGGGCTTCCCATACATAGAACTAAAACAAAAAATAATAATTTTACTCTAACCTACGCATATCTATGGATATATGGATAGGTCTTTTAAAGTGACATAGAGGTTTCTAAAACCATTTTTTCCAAAAGTCTAACGGTTGGAAGATAGACGCTTCCAAAATGGTAAAATGAGTGTCTGCCCCCTCTAACTTTCGAACTAAGCAAGTGAAAATATTGAAAAAAAAAAAACATAATATAGATCTTAACAAATACTTCAACGAAAATTGGTTTGAACGAGATCAAACCGGTAGTTTTGGAGATCATAGAATTATTTTTGCAGTCAACAAAATATTGTGGTATTTTAGTAAAAGTTGGTACGGAACTCTCAGTGCGCGAGTCCGACTCGCACTTGGCCGGTTTTTATATTGCATCAAAGCCTTCTATTGGTTGGCCTACATACTATACACGCTTTTGATTTATGTGTTTGAAGCACCTACATGATATAATATGTATATTTCGGTGCTCAAGATGTTACTGTTAAAATAAATAGATTTAGTAATCGCCACATCGCCACCCAGCCACATCTTTAGTATCATGTCAAAAGTATTCCTATTTCCTATAAGTTAGTAGATGATAGTGTATGATAATGTTCAGTATTTACTAAAAATATAACCATATGCCTCAGCTAAACACAAAATGGAGTTTGAGTCGATAGAACCACTTTTGAGGAACATGATAATAAACAATAAATAAATAAATATTTAAGACATGCCTCACTCGGCCACACAGAGCCATCTAGTCCCAAATTAAGGTACTATTAAGTACCCTGTCGTATAAAGTACTAGACAACCGATAAACTTACTTATATACTTTTTTTTTGTAAATACGTACTTAAAATACATAGAAAACACCCAGACCAGTACAAACAGACATGTTCATGCACACAAATATTTGTACTGTGCGGGGATCGAACTCGCGACCCATAGCTCAGAAGCAGCGTTTACTACCGCTGATCCAAATGGTCGATGAATGTAATATGAATATGAAAACATAAAGTAGCCGCAATACGGTCGCCCCAAAAGACAAACTAATAACAAGAGTGAATGTTTCATTGAATATCATCGTGTAGTAAATATTTGTTACCAAGATTACCAACAGGTGGCGTTTGATATGGTTAAGTGCAAAAGTTGCGATGGGCACTTGTCGCGAACTCGCATTACGAACATTCGTCACGCGCGGGCCTACGCGAGATTCATTCGCTTTCGGCTGTCAGCGTCTTTGATATATGGATCTAGAAGTGAATTAAAAATAATTCTAACTGAATCTGAATAAATGGGTAAAAAAAAGTAACGTATAAAAGTAATCTTCCCACAGCAGGGCAAAGGCCTCTATCGTTGAATTCAAGTTACCACATCAATGATGGGTACAAGCATAATCACTACGCTTGCCAAATGCAGGTTGGTGATCACAAACCCGAGCAATGTTCGAAAATTCGAAACTTTTTTTGCACGACCCGGGGTTCGAACCCGGGACTCCGTGATCTTGGTCTGCTAGACCAACGAGGCGTTATCAAATAGGTACATAAGTATGATAACGTCATACAATATACTAGCTGTTGCCCGCGACTTCGTACGCGTCAATTTTCATGAATTAACAATTCGATGAGCTCGTAAGAAAATATGTTTTCGCGTCGCTTCCAGGCCTTCTACAACACGGAGTCGCTTCTTCAATCCCAAAATTTACGCTTGACATCCCTTGATCCCTGTACCCTATTCTACTCAGAATACGGTCGATTTTCCCTCATCTTCCGCATAGGGCCTATGTGTTTAGGCAAAGTGCTTTTAGACGTGTGACATTTTCTGCCGAATCAACACCAACTTTGATCGACTTTCCAATTTCGCGAGTACTTAGAAAGTTGTATAAATTATTCGACTGACGAAATATTGACTGAGGCTGAATGAATTTTCGCCTTTTTCTGTTGTCTCCATTATGGCTGTACGAATACAACAATGGCTTTGAAGGAAGTCAGGTTACAAGTTATTCAAATCGATGTTATTATGCGTTCCCTTTTTTTTAACTGGCATCATTTTGCAGAATACCAGTGGTCATGATGACTACTTACCTAATATATGGTACCTTTAGTCTTTGCTACACGCCCCGTTGGTCTAGTGGTTTAAATACCAGGCCATGATTTCGGGGTCCCAGGTTCGATTCCCGGGTCGGGCAACAAAAAAAAAGTTTCGAATTTTCGAACGTTGCTCGGGTTTGTGATCACCAACCCGCATTTGGCAAGCGTGGTGATTAAGCCAGTAACCATCATTGCTGTGGTAACTTGAATTCAATGATGGAGGCCTTTTCCCTGCAGTGGGATGATTATAGGCTGTTACTTTACTTTACTTTTTTTTAGTCTTTGCTACCGCCTACTTAACGAATACCATTTTTGTATTTGTACCTTATTTATGTATTACTTGCTGTTTAATGTCTAGTAATAAATACAAATTTATGTTTCTTACTTTCTTATTTAAGTACCTACATTTAAGTAAATTACTTCAATGTAGGTACTATTCAATGAAGCATTAGACACTCACACAGCTCAGCATTATGTACATAATCTTCTTCTACTTATTGCCTATGTAATTGATAATGTTTATGTAGAAATATAGGCAGTTGCAAGTAGTCTTGAAGGAACATTCGGGATGTGGCCTAGCATAGAGATTTACTAAAACTAAAGAAACAAGAACAAACGGTTTTAAAAGTCGTAATTACGAAATGATCTAGGCTAATCTTACAATTCTTAGACATTCTCACATATCATAACGTAAAGTACTATCAACTTCACTCTGGAATCGTTCATTTCCTTATAAACTGCAGCGTACGGGTTAATTTTATTAGCAAAATTGCGTCCGGCATTCAATCCACGCGGCGTATTAGTCCTCAGCCCGACGTTCAATTACCAGATGCTCTCCGCTCCGAACGCACTCATTGCACTAACTAAACGCATAAAGCCAATTACACGTCATCTAGAACGTTTTCCTACACACCTGCCCATAAATAGTGCCATTCCGGAGCGGAAACTAAACGCACAGTGCGTTCGTACACGATGTCTGACGTTCTAAGAAACCCGCATCGTTCTTATCTCAAACAGTGAAAGATAGTCTGCCTCTCTACTAACCACTTTGCCCGTGCCGCCTTCCGTTTCCCTGCTAATGAGTTGGTCAATTAACTGCTATTTTAACGGACCACTTTGTTATGCGACAGAGCGCTAACAAAACGCGGACGGTTTAAAATTCGAATTTCCGAGCACTTGGAATAGAAAACGATTTTTTTCTTTTTTAGCCTTGAATTATTTTGTGCCTGGTGCTATTTCGAACCTACCGTGGTGAAAACCCTATAAGTTAGGTAGCTCAGTGTTCGTTTTTTTTTGTGGCAACAGACTAAGTAAATATTCATTCTACATAATAAACATTTTTATGTTGTTTTTAGTTGATGCACCAATTTATAAAATTCAAAGGAGTCTGAGTGTACGCTAAAACAAAATGTAAAATAGAATACGAAAACATTTTTAATGTTGAATAATATTTATTAGTGTTGTGTGGCGGTAAATAGCCTCCCCGGGTGTTGGCTTCGCGCCGTGAGCGACTTTAATCTATTCTACTTAAGAGCCGGCTTTTTGCACCTGAACGGGTGTTTTAAAACGAATTTACCGCTCCTCCGTTAGAGGTACGTGTCTGCTAATTCGTTTACTCTTTGCGAGGGCTCTAATGGGAGGGCTTTTCTTGCAATTAGCCGCAATTAAGATACTCCTTAAGGAAATGTCTTCGGTTTTGCTCGCAAAGGAATCGATTTAGACAATTAAATCGATACCGTATATATCCTCGATGCCTCGGATTCCGTTTGTTTAAGTCGTTGTTTTGACTTCAATTAAGAAGTTTCATTTGAGCAACTCCCGAGTTAATTAATACGAAGTTTTAGTGAAATTTTAGATTTAATGAACACAATTTCGAGGTTTAGCGAATTTGGTTGCGCAGACTTTATAAACTGATTTGTATCCGCGTTTGCATGTTCGTTCCTTTGGAGAATATTAATACGAAAACAGATGATCATTTTGCGTAACAACCACAGTAAAATAAATTAACTGACTAGTAACTTAACAAATTACGTAATCCGTAACCAGATTAGAAAATAAAATTTAGACCACATCTAAAACATTTATGGAATCAAAAATGCAACAATCACCCAAACTCGTAGTACCTAATCCTGAAAAGTGGTTTTCAGAATTGATCCAGATTATCACAAAGTGACATAACTGAAATCCTTATTAAAGCACATTTTTGACATCATACTTTGAACCTTATTAATTTAAAATAAGGTGCTTTGATATTGGAAGGAGACAGTAAACTTGCCTAAATGTAACAAAATAATTCTTACTGAAAAACAATTTATTACTTAATAGTCAATATTGAGCACACTTGTTAAAGTAGCCCTAATACCAACACTAAACATTTTAAGTTTCAGTCACAAGTTAATTAGTTTCAAAAATAATTCACCTACATTTAACGCGTCACACGGTACCTAAACACCATATTTCTTTCCCATCTCGATTAACTAGCTCCAAGATGTCTATTGTTCCACAATTATAAACACGCACACTTAATTTAGGCGAGATGCGCCTGCGCAGCCACAGGTGGTCCGGCCACCCAGAGATATCGATACACACGATAATGCACCGCACTAGCGATACCGAAACATGTCGATTTTATCGCCGTTTAATTACAATAGGTGGCTCGGAGACCTTATCGATTAAAGAATATGAGATAGGGCGACAAGGCAGCTTAATAATGCAGATAGCCCGCATCTTTTAAGATAGAGGGCGCTTGTTGATAAAAATGCCGTAAATATGGCCGTGTGCAACAAACAAGCGAATGTAGTCAGTAGGATCATTCGCAACCTAACCGAACGAACGGTACGCTTTCTGCACGTTGGTCGTAGTTTTGGGTAATATAAAGATTTAGTCAAGTGCACTTTAAACTAGTTGAAAACGATACACTCCTTTATTTTAAAGTTGGATAATCTGATATTGATTGTACTTTTTTATTCGACACTCGTATATTATTTAAGAAAAATAAAATATATTATGCTAAATTTTCATTAGTACCTACTTTATAAATAAAAAACTAGATTTTCCTCTTTGTTCCACTGGAAAAGTAAAAAAAAAACTTAAAATACGGTAGAGTTGGCAGATTTTAATCCTGCTTGAAATGATGATGTACGTTGCATGACTAGTAAGTACTCGTACCTTCGTGATTATTAATTTTTTTTTGCAAAATTAAAACGAACGGTTGAGTCCGCTATGAACTCCAAAATCACAACAGATAGATAACGTTTATGCAAAATGAAGAAAAAAAAATCTTTTTGGCTTAGTACAAAAAGTTAGACATTTCAATGATATTATGCATACTCATAATTATTTTGAATGTTTAGCGGCCTTTTACCTTTCAAATGCTCATTTGAAAATTATCGAAAACAATTGTATTGTTTTTGTAATGGGCCCCTCAAAGTGGAATAATTCTACTAAATCTACTTGTGCTGTGTCAAAAACGTCGTAAATATGTCGCCCATACAATAGTGTTGTCGGGCCGGAGTGCTTTGACGTGTACCGAGACGATTACTATTTAAAATGGGAATTCTTCGAGAGTTTAGTTTAGGGCGTCGTTGTTTGTGAACAAGATGGGCTATTGGGAACGCTATGTTGGTAAATCACTCAAACACATACATTGTCTTAACATGAAAGAGTTAAGCAACACCAAAAAAAGTTTACTTACATTCCTATTTTTTGAATTTCGGACTATTACGGATCGATTTGTTTTCTGACGAAGCCTTTATTTAAAATCAAGTCCAATCTTCTTTGTCCTGACTAAGAATACCTACTTATTTTATTAATCAGTGTTTATTTTTGAAAAAGTTTAACTTTCTTTAAATCCTTAATTTAAACATAAAACAAAGCCGCTATCTGTCCGTCTGTTTGAACTCCTACGAGTAGTACCTAATCTTTTAACGCAGAATTTAAATGGGGTGTTTAATATTAGATTCAAGAGTAAGGTTTATATGAAAAGTTTAATAAACATAAACCGCTAAAATTAAAATTAAAAATACAATCCCTTAAAAAAACAAAATTGACTGCCTCAAGTTAGCGAACGGTTTTTATTCATGGCATTTTCAGGCTAAAATTGTTTTTTGAGTTGATTATTATGAATAGTACCCATACGAATCCGGTTGCTAGTAAATGATAAAACAAACCGCTACAACATAATTCAATGAAACTGACAAATCATGTTCACGCTACAGAACAATGGCAACTACTTTGTCACCTCTTTCGCCATCTTATTAGATCACGAGTCTCACCATAATTTGTCTATGAATGGACGCAGAAGGCCGTGAAAAATGAATCTATCGAGTACCGGATAAATGACGGACGACTCCGGAATTCGGAACGCATTATCTAAGATTTCTTGGGGGCAATCTGGGGTTCGGCGTAAGTTGGTGGAGCGTGGCGAAATGTGGAATTATTCGTTAATTTTATTTTATTTAATAACCACACAGAACCTTAAGTAAAACTTAGTAGAGTATAGATAGACAACAGTGGGAAACATGGCTGTACTACTAAGATAGTTAAGTTATCAGATGTTGTGCTAGAATAAGTCACTTTTAGGTTTTACGCACGGAACAAGGAAATAGGTTAAAAAGGCTGTCATGCGCCATTTGTATGAGAACCTATATCGCTGCTTGCGCCCCTCTAAACATAAACGACTTCAAAGAACGCCAATCAAGCGAATTCTTTTGACGTCGGAAGACCAATAGGGTCGCACTTCGTCAAAAGAAACCAATCACAGCGCTTACTTACAAGCATTTGCTCGTAACCTCTGTGGCGCGCCTGCCCCGCCCACATCGCCTTTCTAACCTTTTCGATGTTCTGTGGTTTTACGCCTCTGAAATTGATAGTATTTGGAAAATTCTTTATCAACATGTTTTTTTCATTGTAGTTTACACCAATAATTTCAGGAAACCAAATGCACTAGATAAGGAAAAGTAAAAAAAAAAATATCGTACACCGCGAACTTGAAACATATTTCAAAATGTGATCTTTAGGACTGTCAAGTCGTAACTTTCTGATTAAATCAGTGTGTGAGTTAGCACAGGTTTGAAAAAAAGCACATGTTCTATACTCATTTGAAAACTGGCTAGATCACTCCAACTTCGAGGTTGCAGCATTTAAACCTATTTGCAAGTGATGTTAATGGATATTTTGTTTTTAATCGCAACTCGGCCGCTGCCGCCGGTCGCCCGTGCGGGTAACGAGCGTGATTTATGCAGGTGCAGCCCGCAATCACGCGCCATTGTGTCGCGGCTGGACGCCGGACGGGCCGGACGGTCGGCCGACACCGCAGGGTTGCCAGTAGTAACGATAGAACCTAGATACCCTTAATATGTTTCGAATCAGGAGAGATTATTCCAGAAAAGTCGTTCTGTGTTAAATCCACTGGCACAATGGGGGCTATCGCTAGTGAATTTGCCACTAGAGGCGCTAGTGTCGCGTGAGGTCCAATATCATTCATTTTGTATTGGTTTTAGTGGAATTTGTTGCATAAATTATAATTTCTTTAATTTACCTGCTGGAAAGTGATCTCCTTCGTAAAATATCGCAAATATGGATTATTTGGCGATTAATGTGAACGCTTTAAAAGCGGAATTAAGAAAAAGCACAAAAATAGGCGGCCTCAAGAGCAACTATTTCAGAAGTTAGTTTGTTGATATCAAGATAGTTATTTATAAACAATATAACCTTAATTAGATTCAAGATATAACACTTTGTTTCGGCGCCAATCGCCTTTGACAGCTATACCACCGGACCTCAGTCTACAGTGACGCCAACTGGTGAGCAAAGTCCCCATTGAGTTGTGTGACTAAAAGGAAATTAAAGTACGAATGAAAAGAACTTTTAAGAGGTGCACCGCACCTACTTTAAACAAAGCCGAGGTTGTTATGGTTTTACTGATTTTACTGATTTCATGTTTTTCAATTATAAAATTAGTTACTTAAGTGTTAATTGTTTTGGAATTTCTAACAAACATTTGTTAATGATTTTCCGATGTAATTTATATCAATAATACTATGCCTCGTAAGTTTAAAATGTTTGCAATTAACGAAAAACAAATTATACTTCTTTAAATTAACATTAATTAAATCTTAAGCTTCCAAAAGTAGAAGGAACATCTAACGGGAGAATGAATAAACACATAGTATTAATCACAATTTTAAAGTAACTATGATAAAACCATTTTACACAGAGATAAAGCAAATTATGTCATTGTTGTAAATTTTATCAACAAACTTTCTAAACTAAAATTTGACGCAAATACATTAAGAACGATGCGGTCTAATGTCCCCGTGAATACAGGGTAATAAATCGCCAGGCCGTAAGTTGGCAACCCCGGCGGACACGGCAAGAATCCGACCGGACGGTATGTGGACGGGAAACTTTTCAGCGCGGCTTCGGCCGAATTTCCGTGTAGCTTGACGCGGTTACGGCGCGTTTTAGATTTCAATGCCAATGCGGTTTGGATGCTTCGTTGATAGTGGACAGTAGTGGGGAATATAGTACGAACTTTAAATTTTGGACTTTTATTTGAAGGTCAAAACTGTTTGAAAATAGAAAAAAAAACGTGTTTTTTCATTTAAACTAGTTATTTTTTGAAAGAATAACTTTTTTGCATACTATAATTTATATTTAAACTCCTTAGCACAACTTAAATATCTATTTTTTTATCAATTTTGTTAGACTTTAGATTAAATGTATAAATAAATTAAAACAAAATAACGTGCTCGGCTGCCAAGAACATTATTATATTATTTCTCTTTTTCTTCTGTTCACATCACAAAACAGACAATAGTAAAACGCTATTAAGTTTAAAAGTTGACACCTGCAAATCATAGATGGCGCTAGCAATTGTTAACTTCATAGATTATATTATATCTATGGTTAACTTGCACAAGTACACCCACAGAACATAGAACATAGATCACCTCTTTTCCATGTTCTGTGCGTACACCAGTATTCCGAGTACATTATATCTTTTTTAGTCATTAGTACTTTGTGCGGGTCAACCTCTTAATTTGTGATCTTAGACATGGCGTTTTCATTACTTTTTGTATTTCTGTAGGTAGACGGAATTACGTCCAATACACACCCTGTCAGATCTAGTTAACAATCAGAGATCTCTACCGAAGCCGCAGGAGTGAAACAGGATGCAATATATACGTAGTATCTACTACCTCTATCTACCTGCATGCAGATGATATGGGTATGACTAGATTCGCAACCGCAACCGACGGGGAATGGTATTGGCATAGGGCAGAAAGCACAAAATATATATGTACAGAAGTCAATCTTATGTATTTATGTAGTTAATTTTTATACCTACTCTCGGCTGTCGCTCTAAGGTTAACTTGACTTATGCAAAAATAACTCTCGTGATCTCTACCTAGTAGTCTGATTTATTATTGAGAATGAAATACGAAGAATGGATATATAAAACTATAGTAACTAAACTTGCTTCATTTTTCCACAAAAAGTTCACAGCGTGTTTTAAGCGGATGGTACTGGTCCCAACCGATATCCGACAAATCGCGTCCGTGAGCGTTATCTATGTGTGCGTTACTTGAGCGCACTTTGCATGTAGATTGACTTCTATACTTATCTGTTTTGTGCAGAAAGGCTCAGATATAATGTTCGCTGAGTATGGTTCAGACGACGTCATACCTGGCTAAACACTGAGGCGAGTTGAAATAGGTGCGAATTTGCAACAAAAGAAAAACGACCTGTCAGTCTAGTCTAGTGGTTCCAGTACCAGGCTAAGATATCGGGGTCCTAGGTTCGATCCCGAGAAGGAGAGTTTCGAATTTTCTAACATTGCTCGGGTTTGTGATAATTATTTCTGTACCCATTATTGCTGTGGTTACTCAAATGCAATGATGGAGACCATTACCCTGCAGTGCGGGATGATTATAGGCTGTGTTATTTTACTGTTATTGCAACAAACATGTAAAGTCCGATGAGTAGGCTACTGTACATATAAAGAATTTAATTGTTGTGCAGTTTAAATAAAAAAATGCGTCTTTGTGTCATATATATGTATAAACATTAAGATAAATGTTTTTTCTATTGCATTTTCTGTGTCCGATTGATTACCTTAAATGTGCTTCAATAACGATACATTTATATGTATATAACTATAAATATGTGTAGTATATGCAAAAAGCGTCTTCATATTGTATATGGGGGCTACTGGTTGCCTTGTGACTTTATGGCTGCCGTAAATGGTGTGCCTATGTTTTTGACCTTACCCAACTCCTGTTTAAGAGATCCATGAGATTGTCTTTCAAGTGCAACAAGTGATGCTTACCTGAAACAAAGTAAAATATAAACTATAGTTTTATACAATAAAAAAACTTTCGCACTTTTTTAACGTAGGTACTGTGTCGTCGTATACCGAACGCAGAGAGCGTTGGATACTTTCAAACGTATCGACGTAAATACAGATAATATTTAAGTACAGAATTAATTATTTCTAAGTTTAATTTTACATAAAATCCCTAATAATATTATTGTAAATGTGAGTTTTTTGTTGCAATTTCACGCAAAAGTCTGAACCTATTTTAACGAAATTTCGTGTATAGATAGATAAGACAGACCCTGAAGAAGATCAAAGGTTTCCATCTGTGTCCATCCACTGATATCCCACTGGATATCGGCGAAACCGGCGGGATACTCGCGCGATACAACGCGTAGTTCACGCAAACGAAATCCTAGTCTCAAATATATATCACGTCCAAAATAATTGGCAAGGATACTCGGCTATCAAAGCTTAAAGGCTAGGTATATCCGAAAAGCGTTTTCCCGAAGCCGAGACGACTCCCAGCGTACTAGCCCTGCGGTTGTCGAACTACATGTAGCGTGTGTCGGGCAGGCCTCTTACTCCAAAACATTCGACCGCACCATTCCGTAATATTCGACTACCTTAGTCTCTCTCGCTCACACATTGTATCAGAGCAGAGGTTCTGTAGTGGCGTCCACAGACCTTAGTCCTTAGCATGAGTATCAGGGGTCCGCAGAATAAACGTCGCAGATGACATGTGCCTTGCCTTGACAAAGAAAATCCTATATTTAATCGTTCTTATTGAGGTTAAACAGCAACACCCCTCTTATTAACTTAGTGGTAAGGGTAAATGTACCAATAAAAGTAAGTTTTATATTATTAAATAATCTAAAATAAATTTGGTTTTTCTTTTATTTATAAATTTATTTTTGAAATTGGAATTGGTCCGTGGAATTGATAAATTGTTAAAGTAGTCCGCGATTGCATAAAGTTTGAGAAACTTCGTCTTAACCCCGTATTTATAAACAAGTAAAAGTAATTACTTGACTACAAGTAATTACTTGAGAGATAATTTGTATGCCTTAATCAAGGAATTACTAGAAGTTATAACTACCAAATGTTAGCATTTTCAGCTAAATAATATGACTATTAATGGAGACCAATTTCTTTCACTTAAGCACTAGGTATGAAGACTTTAAGTTATGACTTTCTTAAGCAATAAGTAATTACTTCTTTATAAATACGGGGGCTAGAGTAGGTATCTGAAAGAGACAGATAGATCCGTATGTCTATGCTTCGCGTTGTGTAGTAGGGCCTCAGGTTCGGACGTGACCGGGCGCCGCAGCCGCACCGCAATCTGAGGTATTCCGCACTTCGCCCGCCGCACTCGCCGATTAGTGATGGCCGTCTGCACTTGTGACTCGAGTATTTTTGTAAGAGCTCTCTTGTTAAAATACTGTCTGTCTCGATGTTCGGAGTTTGAATTTGGAAATCGAACGTTTGAATTTTTAGAATGTTTTTTTTTAGCAATTGGAAATTTGGAATGCTGTTGTATTGGGAAAGTCGTGGGATTAAATCATTTATTTGTGATAGGTAGGTTAGGAGAAACACGCGCACGCCGCACGGCTTACAACTAATAATATAGCAAAAAGTGTCGTTACAATTTTTTCCGTCTAGCCCCCTTTCGCAACGCGCGATAAGTGACTTTGTTCCAAATACAATAGTTTAGTCCTTATTTTTTCTGTTTTAGGTTCAAATATTCAGTCGATGCAGGATTGTTGCTAATTTTTTATTCGGCACCGAATTAAAATTAGTGGCTTATTTCGTGATTTTGATTAAATAATATCTAGTGAGATTTCATTTAACTATCTTTATAGGCTTTCTATTTAAAAGGGACTAACTTTGAGCTGTACAGGTACCTACACTACTCGTTAAAACAAAAACAAAAATCGAAATCGGTCTACAATGTATAAAAAAGTAGCGGAAGTAAGAATTCTTTACGATTCGAATGAACCTACTATATTATTAAACCTAAGTACATATGTATTTAAGTACTACTTATATTGGCCAGTTCCAAAGACTCCGATTCGATTCCATAAAACAACACTAGCGGGCACGTGGCCGCCCGCTTTTTGTTCTATTCAAATGTGGAATGTAAGGTTCTTTGCGCCCGGCTTTTGTTTTTGTTATTTCTACATTCTGTCACTTTCATGGGGAGGTTGGTCGCAACAGCGTAAGTTACCTGTAAAATGTACAAATATTTCATATGGCTCGCAGTGCTTAGGGACAAAACGTGCTTTATGTGGCAACACAGAGCACGACCTGTTTCACAGAGGGATATATATAAAAGTTTTTACCACCGATAAATAAATATTTTTAACTGGCGTTTAGCTGTATATCTGTTTTCTTTTGCGTTCCATTACACCTAACACGGATTTAAAAAGTGGTGTGAAAAAATAAACCAATTTTAGATATGAGTTAGGCCGCGGAATACGTGATTGTATAATTGAACCAACAAAAGAAAGAAGAGCATTTCAATGCAACCCGCATCTATCTTATTTTCGAGTTAAATGTTTTCGTATAATTTTTGTTTGTTTTTCAAAATTAAGCCGATTTTAGACATAAAATGATTTAACTCTACATACAAGAGCCAGTTTTATTTACCCGTCTACCGATAAAAAAGACTTACAAACAATTCCCTCGATCGTCGAAGATTTACATGACTTGTATTTTTTGTCATTTATTTATATCAATCATACAAACTTAATGAATTTTAAGTCTAACGTTTTGCGTAGAGTTATCCTTGTCCTTGAATGGCTGTAACAGCGCTTTCACTGCGTATGTCATCCCGTCGCTTAAGAACGCGCAAGTTTAAAAGTAATCCACTTATCTCCGTCTAACCGATCAATTTAACGGCTTTAATGGCTGCCTCGCGCGACCAATCGCGGAATTCACGGGAACCGGGCACAGCGTGATCGATTGGGTCCCTATCAGATCCCTCACATGGGTCCCTGTAGCCTTTAGAAGTATTTTTTTAAATGTATAAAATTTACAACAACTGCCAATTCAGCCAGCTTCATGCAAGTAGCGTTAAGAGTCGCTAGTACATTTGTGTCGCGACTGCAATGTCTTTTCATCAATGCTGGCCGTAAACAAAATATAGTTATAATAAACAGTCCCATACAAAGAATGACAATGTCGAATTGTTGTTCCCACGAGAAATACGTACTGTCGACTTACTGTTGCACTTGGCAGAAAGCTAGCTCATGTGTATTTCTGAACGAGTGTTGACAAAGTTTAAAAAAAAGTCAAACTCAAAAAAGTATGCACTAATAATGTCATGTGTCATACCAACCTGATAAAAGAGCATCCGATTTTTTAGTGGATGCTCATTTGGTGAGGACCTATTTCTGTCAATGATTGTTTTGATGAAAAAAGAAAATTTTAAAAATTTACATTGAAATTGCTCTTTTTCAAAATCTTATACAGAAAAAAATTAAAGAACGACGTGTGTATTAATTACTTTGTAAGGACATGAAAAATAGAAAATTTTGTTATACAATTCCCTGAAAAAAAAAAATCGACTGCCTTAGTTAAGGGCCTGCCTGTAACTTGAACCCACAACGGATTTTTTGCAACAGAAATTTTATTGCCTATACAAGTAGTTTAATACGTAATATAGCCATTGGACTGAAATAACAGTTAAAACGGGGAAATCTATAAACAGCATTATACAGTACAAGTAGACGAGCTTAGACTTGACCGATGGCCAGTCGGGGTAGGAAACATATTCACTAAGAAGTTGCGTAGAAATTCCCTTTAGCAGTCGATGACCTGTATCATGTTACCTTAATGGCAAATTGCTGCATTAGCATGCCTGTAATCCAATCTAATGGGGACTACCGTTTCTTTGCTCACCAGTTGGCGCCACTGTAGACTGAGGTCCGGAAGTATAGTTGTCAAAGGCGATTGGCGCCGAAACAAAGTGTTTATCTTGAATCTAATTAAGGTTATATTGTTTATAAATAACTATCTTAATATCAATAAACTAACTTCTGAAATAGTTGCTCTTGAGGCCGCCTATTTTTGCGCTTTTTCTTAATTCCGCTTTTAAAGCGTTCACATTAATAGCCAAATAATCCATATTTGCGATATTTTACGAAGGAGATCACTTTCCAGCAGGTAAATTAAAGAAATTATAATTTATGCAACAAATTCCGCTAAAACCAGTAAAAAGTGAATGATATTGGACCTCACGCGACACTAGCGCCTCTAGTGGCAAATTCACTAGCGATAGCCCCCATTGAACGGCAAAGTACAATTCTATGTTTATTTTCTATTGCAAATTTAAAACCTCCGAATAAAATTTTATATTTCTATATTTAGTATTTTTGTTTTAGGTATTTCGACACTTATGCTTACAAAACCGTAAAGCCAATAAATAAAACAAATTGCTCTGAATACTTCAAAATAAAAACAGCCAGTATTTTTGAAACGATTCGAATAAAATTATGAAAAAAATGTCCACGAACAAACTCAACTATTGGCAGAGCAAACAGTGCAACCATGCCCGGTTCATTTTAGTACACAACTGACAGCGATTTTATTCAATTCGTAAAAGTTTAAATTGTTTTGTTCGATATTCAAATAGCTGTGACAATAAGTGGGAAATTCTACTGAGTTCAAAATAAACGCGCGTTAAAATTAAAATGAAATCAACAGAACGACCCTCGTTACTGGGCCATTCGGTGGTAATGGAAGTAACTGATACCATTATTAAAAGGATAATGAAAATTATTTGGAGTAATAATTTATTCGTACGATATGAACGGGCGAAAACGTATTACTTATGCACATTTAACGAATTAAGTAGGTATACAATTTGTTCTTTTCATAAAAGTAAAAAAAGTGACAGCCAATAATCATCCCCCTGCAGGGCAAAGGCCTACATCATTGAATTCAAGTTACCACAGCAATGATGGGTGTACTGGCATAATCACCACGCTTGCCAAATGCAGGTTGGTGATCGATCACAAACCCGAGCAACCTTCGAAAATTCGAAACCTGAGACCCCGAGATCTTGGCCCGGTATTTAAACCACTAGACCAACGGGGCGTTGTTTTTTTCATATTATTATTAAAATTTCAAATATGCAATATTTTCGAATGCAGATTTTTTTTTTGTTTCGTAATCGTAATAGGATAAGGTATTTAGTAAGTTAACTCTTAAATAATTTATAGAATAATATTACCCTGTACTAACTGACCAGAATACATTTTAAATGTAGGAAAATCTGCAAAAACTGAACTCATCGGTAGTATTTTCCCAAATCATAGAATAGGGTGTTTGTTGGATGTCAGTAATGAAAATCATAGCGCTAAGAAAGTACTTCCTTATGGTGACAATGATGTATACTATATGGATACTAGATAGTTCAATCAGATTACTTGTGCAATTTTGCTAAATAATATAAAAATGGTCTGTCTATACTTTATTCTGATCCTATCGTAACCAACTCGCTTACAAATATAATACACGGTTTAGCAATTTAAGATTTCTAGTAAAAAAATTTAAATCAATTTTGTTTTAGATGGGACTCGAACTAAATTCCACAAGTTACCTGACGACTGCCCAAACCTTTGCTTTTGTTACGACTACAAGAATAATCATATTACCTACTGACAGAATGGGGACTACCGTTTCTTTGCTCACCAGTTGGCGCCACTGTAGACTGAGGTCCGGAGGAATAGCTTTCAAAGGCGATTGGCGCCGAAACAAAGTGTTTTAACTTGAATCTAATTAAGGTTATATTGTTTATAAATAACTATCTTGATATCAACAAACTAACTTCTGAAATAGTTGCTCTTGAGGCCGCCTATTTTTGCGCTTTTTCTTAATTCCGCTTTTAAAGCGTTCACATTAATCGCCAAATAATCCATATTTGCGATATTATACGAAGGAGATCACTTTCCAGCAGGTAAATTAAAGAAATTAGAATTTATGTAACAAATTCCGCTAAAACCAGTACAAAGTGAATGATATTGGACCTCACGCGACACTAGCGCCTCTAGTGGCAAATTCACTAGCGATAGCCCCCATTATGCGGAGTTAATGTATCCACGTTAAGTATGTCAGAGATTTATTACTCCGATTAATTATCACATTACCCATGATTACATCGTTCCCGCGAAAAAGTATATTAACGTTGACCCAGTATAGTGACACGCAATCAATTCTCAATCAAATAGGTAAATAATTTAGGCATTGGCTCGTCAATCGCTTCGTTCCGTTTCCGCCGACACATGCGGGCGCGTAAATAACTCAATGTAGACGTTAATTATGTCGAGTGATCTTGAACGAGCGCGCGTCGAACGGAACGCAATCAGATGGATGTTCGAATTTGGAACGATCTTGTTTTGTTTCTGAAGGATTATGGGAAGGATTTATGCGGAGCGTTCCTTTGTCTGTGAGGTCTCTTATTTCTTTTTCTTTCCACTAAATGGCCTTTGAAAATACTGCGTTTATATTTTAGCAAAACCTCTCTGAATAACCATGAGAAACACGGAGCATTATTTCAATGAATGTTTGAGTTTGGAAAGGATTCGTTTTGTTTTTGTAATTAGGTATCTATTTAATTTTCATCTACTTTTATGTTTATTTTAGTTATTCAATAATATCATTAAAAAGCTTGTAAAAGCACACTTCGTCTGGACATTTACTAGGTCTTGACGTTAATATGTTATCCATGAGTGACCGATCACTTAGTCCATGTGAAGCCAGACGATCATGATGGATTGACAACCATTAGCAATTTGCTGTCCCATATTTTTTCATTATGATATTAGTAACGTAATGTGCAATTGTTATATTGCTTATGAAGGGAAAAGCACTCGTCTCGCGACTTTTCCTATGCAATATTCACATACCTACGTTGCTCTCTTTGAGACTTTTAGGTAGGTTCACTAAGGGTGGTTGAGGAATTATTTTTGGAACAAAATATCTTAAGCTGTTTTGCCATATAATGTAACGAACTAATTTCGTTACCAAATCCATATACTTAAACGCTCCATTTATATTTTTTATTTAATGTAAGTAGGTAATTCAAATAAATAAAACCTATGCTTTAGTAGTGTTTTTTTGAGAATCAAATCAAATTTACACCTCCTTTCCCCATAAAGGATGATATCGATAATAAAAACTATGTACTCCATGTCATTTCTCTATGTCCAAACTATCTGTAAAAGTAACTACTGCAGGGCAAAGGCCTCCATCATTGAATTCAAGATACCATAGCAATGGTACAGGCATAATCACCACGCTTGCCAAATGCGGGTTGGTGATCACAAATCCGAGCAGTGTTCGGAAATTCGAAACTTTTTGTTGCCCGACCGGGGATCGAAGTCGAATCTTGGCCCGATCTTTAAACTAATAGATCAACGGAGCATTAATGCGTTAAATATCTGTAGGTACATTGAATTAACTAACTGGGACTCCTAGTTTTTAAGTTAATTCGCTTCAAACATACATAGATACAAATAAATAATAAATAAATAAATGTGGACAACATCACATACATTGTTCTGATCCCAATTTGAATAACTATTTAAAGCATTCGTATTTTGTAAACCAGAAACAAAGAACGTACCACAAACACTCAGACCCGAGAAAATGTAGAAAAACATTTTTTTTTCTAACATTGACCCGTCCGGGATTCGAACCCGGGACCTCGGAGCAGGCGACACCTTGAAAACCGGTATGTACGCCACTCCGCCACGGAGGTCGTCAAAATAAAAAAAACAAATCTTTCTTCTTTATAATTTTTATTAGTAGACTTAAATGATCCTCCTTGACGTTTCAAAATTGGAAAAACTAATTAAATTACTAAAACATTACCTCAAAATATTGCATTGAAAGATTGGCATTACCATAGAAAAATGTTTAAGCTTAAGCAAAATTACTAGCTCAGAAGCGAGTTAATTTTCCTGCGCACGCGCTATCTCAGCCCGCCTCGTCTCGTCATCCTGCCCCCACGGATTATTGCCCGTTATCGGAACTGGATAAATGAGTTTATTACCGCTGAACCCTTTCGCACTAAAAACGGGAGACGCTATTTTCGCGACGAAACGCAATTTATGAGGGATAAGAAAATTCCCTTTTTTAAAAAGTTATTTTTTCCCCGAATCGGTTATGCAAAGTGGCTGTAAACCGCCGCTTGGAGCGCTGCTATCGTTTTCGTCGATACAGTGCATAAACGCAGGCGATGAATTCAAACAACCTCTCGAGGTTTTATTGCTTCCGTTTATGACACACTAAAAATAATACTATGTTTGTCTTAAGAGGAAACACTACGGGCGAGAGAATTGAAAAATAGGTATTTGTAATATCTATTGCTGTCGCGCAGTGCCAAACGCATTCACCGTAGAGTGTGATAGAGACAACTGCTTCTTGGACCGAAAATACCTACTAAAAGCACACCAAATCAACGTTCCGTAGTCCCCGGATTACTTTTCTAAAACTAGACCGATTTAAATACTTTTTCATTAAAAATTAAAGAAAGGCTTTGGCCGTGTTCGTATGTTTTCCTTTTTTTCTAAAATGTTGCCAAATTTGTTTTCTGGATGTTTGAACACAGCGGAAAATCTGGCGAATTTATTCGATTTTTGAGGGCTCATATCTTTTTTATTATTATAATTTATGAAAAAACAGAAAATATAGAAACATGCTAATAGTGGCCACAGATTTTTATAATAAAAAATATTGCTCTACTGGCATTATCCAGGGAGGAAACAGGGGACTACGTTTGTATGGAAAAACGGCCGTTGTATTTCCTCTTAACATTTGCGTTGCGAACTTCCGTCGAGTTTATTAGCTGGTGAATAGTATAGTGGAAATAGTCTGTTCTTTCCTTAACACATTTACGTTCCTAACAGTTCGTTTATGTCGGAACTTTTGCGGGAACTGATTCAGTGAGAACTTAGGCGAAGTGTTAAGCGAACATCACTTCCAGGCGAGGCGGTTCTGCTATAGATATGAACGTTGGCTTTCCACTAGAGATGTCAGACGTAGGAACTTAGTTTCTAACCTATAACGTGTGTCAACAATGGGGGCTATCGCTAGTGAATTTGCCACTAGAGGCGCTTGTGTCGCGTGAGGTCCAATATCATTCACTTTTCACTGGTTTTAGCGGAATTTGTTGCATAAATTATAACTTCTTTAATTTACCTGCTGGAAAGTGATCTCCTTCGTAAAATATCGCAAATATGGATTATTTGGCGATTAATGTGAACGCTTTGAAAGCGGTATTAAGAAAATAGGCGGCCTCAAGAGCAACTATTTCAGAAGTTATTTTGTTGATATCAAGATAGTTATTTATAAATAATATACCTTAATTAGATTCAAGATATAACACTTTGTTTCGGCGCCAATCGCTTTTGACAGCTATACCTCCGGACCTCAGTCTACAGTGGCGCCAACTGGTGAGCAAAGAAACGGTAGTCCCCATTGGATTATTTTTATACACCGTGCCTTTTAAAACCACCTGAAAAATGAAGTCTACGTAATGTAACCATTACCATCTTGCCATCTCGGCAATGGCTAAATGGTTAAAACGCCTGGCATGCGAGGAGATGCGGGTTCGAGTCCCGTCTGAGACATAATTTTTCAAGTTTAAATACTGATAATTTTATCTTTTTATTAATACAAATAATGCAAAAAAATATAAAATATTGTTTCAGCTATTCATATTTAAAACACATTGTGACAAGCACGGATGTAACTGTGTAAGGTTCATTTACTATGGACCATGCCATGGTGTTAAACATTACCTAGGTTTCGTTTTTCAGGTGGTTGAAAATGCGCGGTGTATAGCAATTACCTGGTGTCCGGGATTTATCTGCTTAGTATTAGATAAATAAATAAATAAATGTGGACAACATCACATACATTGTTCTGATTCCAATTTGAATAACTATTAAAAGCATTCGTATTTTGGAAACCAGAGACAACGAAGGTACCACAAACACCCAGACCCGGGAAAATGTAGAAAAACACATATTTTCTACATTGACCCGTCCGGGAATCGAACCCGGGACCTCGGAGCAGGCGACACCTTGAAAACCGGTGTGTACGCCACTCCGCCACGGAGGTCGTCAAAAGATCTCCTTGCAACTCATTTCTTCACTGGGCATATAAAGGATGCAACAATGAAACGCAACGACTGAAAGTATTCGAACGAGTACTATTCAGCTTTCGTGTGATTATTTAAAATGTACAGGTCGGGCAATAAAGGAAGGTTGATCGCATTTAGTTTCCGTTTTAATACATTTTAAGTGACTCGTTATGCCCCAGGCTAATTGCATATGAGCCAGCACGCATAGGTAACAACATGTCATCATGTTCTATTTAAGTCTAGCCCTAACTCTTAGGATATTTATCGAAGTTTACTCCAAGGCAGCGGTTGGCAACCTTATGGCAGGCTAGGGCCATAAGGTGGCGAAATTAGCTAATAAAAATAATAATAAATAATAATATGATGTCTGAGATCCCGCTCGCAATGCAGGCTATTTTTTGTATGAAGGATATCATATTTGTAGTTGCAATTCGTAGAATGGCACTCAAGTTCTTATCATGGTTCGTTCATGCATTTAATTTGAGATTTATAACTCATTTGTAAAATTTTTACGGGCTGCAAGTTCGACAAGTCTTTATTTATGTCATTATTTATTTTTATTTATTTCATCCTAATTTGTGTGAATAATATGGTTATTTTTAAAGTCCTTGAATACGTAGTCAGGCTCACGTGATGTGTTAGTTGAATAAAATGTTACCGCTATTTGTTTGACGACGTCCATTATCAAATCAGTGCCGGACATATTTCATTCCGGTCGTAACGATATTGTGTCATAGCGATGTTTACACAGATTGGACCCTCGTCACGCACCGCAAAAACGGAATACGGCTAATTTCCAAAATGGACTGCACCTCAATTAATTATAAGCAAGTGAAACCCTTTTAGGAGGAGGGAATGGGCGCGGTCGTTTATCTCTATAAGTGTTGAGGGCCTTCATTAGGACCGGGCTACTAACGTCCAACTGAGCACAACACAAACTTTCTGTTTTGTATACTATTATTATAGTATATAAGTAAGTTTATCGGTTGTCTAGTACCCTATACGACAGGGTACTTAATAGTAGCTTAATTTAGGACTAGATAGCTCTGTGTGGCCCGGTGAGGCATGTCTTAAATATTATTATTATTATTATTTAAGTGGTGGAATAACAGGTTCTGCGAGTGTCTAAGTAATAGGAACGCACCTTCTCGTCCTGTGGGTGTCGTAAGTGGCTAAGGACTGTCGCCAGAAAGGGGAATGGTAGCGTCTTTTCTCACAATAAGCTATACTGCGATCGTCAATCCTGCCTAGAATGACGACCAGTGACATGAAAAGCCTGTGTCCCACTGGATACAGAATTACTCTTTCATCATCTTCAAAAAAAAATATAGGCGTTCAGTATCGTATTTAGAGCTCATTTATGAAGTATAAAATGTAAATCAAGTTTTTACCCGAAAATACTTTTCGCAACATAGCTTTCAATTTTTACGGTCCTAAGCCTGTTGAGGTATGAAGGGAAAATAAAAAACTTATGAATACTATCGGTATTAATGAATGAGATGCGCATAGCGTAAAAAAGTGTTGCTAGGAGGCCGTATCAAAAATCAATAAATAAATAAATTAATGTGGACAGCATCACATACATTGTTCTGATCCCAACTTGAATAACTATTTAAAGCATTCGTATTTTAGAAACCAGTAACCAGAAAATGTAGAAAAACACTTTTTTTCTACAATCGAACCAGGGACCTCGTAGCAGGCGACCTTGAAAACCGATGTGTACGCCACTCCGCCACCGCCGGAGGTCGTCATTTCGTCAAAAATACGTCATTTGTTTTTTGTCTCGCAGAGTTATATTAAAATTTGGAAGGTGGTGAAAATTTCATCCTGTATAGGCTTTTTCAGGACTTAAGGCCACTGATATATGCTGCACAGGTAGACTGATATATGCTGGTTACGATAATGATGACGATGATGACCTACGTAGGGCGTTAGGTAAATGGTGCCCCGTTGTATAGGTGTATTACCTATACAACTAAACCCTCTGTTATCCTATGGTTCAGCACAGGCTATGTAGCATTTTTAAAATTAAAAGTTAACTGATATTAGGGGTTAAAGTATGAAATTGCCGTTTTGTATGGACGAAATCGAGAAAAGTCATTTTTTCATACTTACAATTTTTTAGTTTTTTTAAAAACGCTTGAACCGTTTTCGATGCAATTAAAGGTGAAAGTTAGATAGATGGTTATAAAGTTACGCATTGTAGTATTTAAATGTCTGAAAATCAAATTATATAATACAAATATACTTAATTGAAGCAAGAAGGTCAGCTGACACATTGTAAGGTGTCTTTTCAACGACTTCCTTTGAAGTAATAGGCACTAGTATTGCATTTTTTTTTAGTCAAAAGTTACTTTATTTAGGTTTTGATACAATGCAAAAAGAATTACGCAATAATATGAGCTATAAACAAAATAAAAAGTGGGAAAATAATCGGCAATTTCATACTTTAACCCCTATTACAATAATAATATGTATGTTATTTGTGTTATGAATTGACAAGTGAAATATTAAAATGACTTGGAAAACATTTTTCAATGACAGATTTGAATAAAAAATTGAAAATTGAAGCCACAAATCGGCACAAATAGCCAACTTTTAGGCTAAGGTTCATACTAAGAGAGTCTTAACAATTCGACAGGCCATTTCACAGCCAATTTCGCAGGCGATCCTCTCCCTCGAGATAACTAAAATATTTTGGTGGAAACCTTTGCCCGTTCCATTACAATAAGGCAGACATAGTAGACTCACTTTCGCCTTACTTAATGGTTAAAAACAATTTAGTAAATAAATGTGGTAATAACAATGTCACAGACGTTTACATACGAGTACATACCGCTGCTTTGGGACAATGCAAATAATATTTCATGTTTTATATCCTACATAAGTAATCCTTATTTTGCGACGAATTTACAGAATCTCAAAATTCACGAGATATCAGCCAGATCGCCTGAGATCTCATCTATACTTAATATTATAAAGCTGAAGAGTTTGTTTGTTTGTTTGTTTGAACGCGCTAATCTCAGGAAGTAGTGGTTCGAATTGAAAAATTCTTCTTGTGTTGGATAGTCCATTTATCGAGGAAGGCTTTAGGCTATATAACATTACGCTGCGACCAAAAACACGCATCAGCGAAAAATGTTGCAAAAACGGGGAAAATCATTCATATCATTTGACGCGGACGAAGTCGCGGGCAACAGCTAGTATAATATGATGTGTGGTGAATATTATGCCTTATATTCAGGATTTGTTCCCACTTTGATTCCTGATATTAGAGTTGAATTTGTTAAAAGATTATCAGAGAACTACGAATGCTTCAAAAATATGAATATTCACGCTGTAAGCCTTCACTCTGTTACTTATTCCGAGATGCCAGCAACTTATACTAATATTCAGAAATCTGTGATCAGGGTGAGTAAGAGTTATGTGACGGGATATTTAATATTTATTTATTAAACTTCATAGCACAAATATAGAAAAAATACAAAAGGTGGACTTGCATGCCGTATGGCGTTCTTTGCCTGTCGACCAGTGGGCTAAACAGAAAGATTAATACATCATATTTTTTTACATATTATGTAGCTTAACAAGTAAATAGGTTTGAATGCAACTGATTCAATTATTTGCAGCTAACTAGTGTTTTCCTTTTTAAATTTATTGAACAGCAGTCAGTGTAATTTTATACGCCTTTGTTAAAATTGTTTTTCCTTGACATAAAAATAGGTATAGACTATCCTTAACAGAACTCTATAACTAAGGTCGGTGAGACTACTTGCATCTCTATCCATTACGGTTGCGTCTTAATCCGAAGGATTAGCTTACTTAAGTTTGATCAATTGAAATGTTCCTCAAGCCTTTTAACAAAGTGTTTGTTTGTCTTTAATTCTGATGCTTTGCCGAGGCGTCAAAGTATCCTGTTATCAATTGGTGGACGACAATAAACTTGAAGCAAATAACTGTGGCTCAAAGTTAAAGACGGATGCTACTTAAATTTTAGATGATACAACATAATATCGTCTTAAGTATCGTCTTAAATAATTGAAGTGGCAATTACAAATCATGTTTAACTAGTTTTTCGTTAATATCTGCTATGAACTGACAGCATAACATTATTGTTGTCGTTAACCAACCGGGTCGCATCACAGTTAGGTATAGCTGCTTTGAAAAATCCTGATGCGAACTTACAAAATACGGATGATCTGATGCACGACGCAGAACTATTCCAGTTAGCAGTAGCTGCTGCCAGTGACTTTAATTTTTTTTTAATATTAATAATGCAAAAAAGGTTAAAATAAATGTAGGTTTCATAGTGAAAAACATGCGAGTCCGAATATTACATCACTAGTATCGAGTAATCGTAAACAAACTTACGGTTCACAGATAGGAGGAATAATTTCGATTCGATTAAAACACAGTCAAAATTAAAATTTATTGGCAGTACGTAGAACGAATTCAATGTACTGTATACGAACGAACGATATGTCACAACTTGTCCTGACGATAAATTAATAAATTACTGACGGACGATACGCCGGACCGGGTTCGCTGTTAATAATAAATACGTTTTTAAATATGTCAAAACGTTATGAACGGACCGCATAAAATATGGCTGCGAAACTGTTTGCTATTATGAATTATTTTATATGTTTTTAACGGCCAGATACATTTTAAGGTAGGAATGCTGCAACTGATGTTCTGATATTTAAAATAGTTCGAATCGACTTCATTTCGTGCGTCTTGCTTGAATTTTTACATTGATTTTTGTTTAACAGAATATTCTTGACATGAGTTCACATTTACCGGAGAATGTTCACTATAAAGACGAAAGATTTTTGTTTTTTTATGATACAAAAGTATAATTCAACTAATAGTAAACCCATTTAGGTAAAACTTGGTACCTATAGATACAGTTTGAGACACGGGAAATGACATAATATGATAAATTTTATCCCAAAAACCATTGTTTATTTGTAGAAGGTAAAAAGGGGGCTGGATTTTATTAATTTTGGTTTAAAGTCTAAGAACCTGAAACATATATACGTATATGTTTCAGGTTATAATTTTTGTCTTTGAACTCATTCCTAAAGGGGTTGAATCTTAGATTTTTCGATCGAATTAAGAGTTTTTCGATCTTCATTTTGTCCATCGATTAAAAAAGACGACTACTATTAAAATACAAGTTTGCGCCAAGATTAATTCGGTTTCCGAACTGATTCACCTGTTAAAATTTCGCGTTTTGACAAATAGGTCACTGTTTATGCATTGCAATGACGTGCCGCGGTCAGATGGCCATCGCGACCGCATCCACATTTAATACACATCTGTTATTAATGTTTGTTTTGTTATGCTATTTTAGTGATGTTTGAATAAGAAACAATCGATGTACAGAAAACAGCACGTCAACCTACCACAAAACGTCAAATTTTCTCAATTGATATTGATCTCTACATGTAGGATTTAAAGGTGAAAATCCATTCAATGACCTTTAACTTTTTGGGTAGGTTAGGTTAGGTTAGGTTGACCCCCGCCCTTCACAGGGAAGGAGTTTTGGGTCTCCTACCGGGCGCGTCCCCAGGTGGCGGATAGGGGAACGCCCTCCAGACATGGAGGGTACCGGCCATTTGGCCGGCGTGGACCAAAACCCACACGGGAGACGCTTCCAGTGGGCTTGGGCAGCCCGCTGTTGAATGCGTCTCCAGACGGTGGTAGCGGGCTTCGGCCCGTGGCCTCTTGTGGCCGTTCGCGCCGGAGGGCGCGACGGCGGTGTTGCCGTTGGGGCGTCAGCCCCGCGGCGGATGGAAGTCGCTCGCTTCCCAGTATGGTTTGAGCCATGCTGGGCAGCGAGTGGGCGTGAGACGTTGGCGGCCCCTTGCAACGACGTGCACTGTCGTTGCAAAGGGTGGCCACGGATCGGGTCGGCGAGGTTGCTTGCGGACCCGACCCGAAGTCGTAGATGGGGGAGGACGAGAAGGCATACGCCGAACTCAACTTCCCCTCTCTAGCAGGCTAGTGGGCGTTGGGCCGGGGGGCTTAACGCTCGCATTGCACAGCTTGCCAGACTGGGGGTGGTTCCTGGTGTACAGGATCACCCATATTTTATGCCTGAGGCCCGGCATAGGCCGTACGTAGGCGGTGCATGGAGGGCATCCTAAGGGAAACCCATATACTGCCAACATACGTTGCAAGGTACACCGCAGGTCTTTTTAGTGGGTATACTTGTCGGGCACCGACAAGAGAGTCCCACATACCCTACTGCTGCCCCTGAAGCAGTAGGTATGCGTAATGCATTTTTTCCTGCGAAAACAAAAAAAAAAAAAAGGTTGACCTGCCGTTGTCAGTATATTATGAAAAAAAAAAAGTTATTAAAGTTATTGACGTTGATTTTATGTCAGTGTCAACTTTATAACCCGGCCGAATTATGTCGACATGCAATAGTGTGGATATGTACGTCATGTTGTATCTCTTCAATTGATATAGGTTGTTCTAAATGTGCACATTTAGTTGGGACACTTTTTGATGAAATTTGGTATAGTTATAGTTTGTTTTAGGAAAAGCCATGAAATAATTTTTCTCTGAGAATTAATGCTTTGATGGGGCGTAAATAGGGATGGAAACAGCCGATTCCCATGAGATCGGAGTCGCGGGCAGAGCGAGCATTAATCAAAGATCACCTTCAGACCTGCACCTACACGGATGGAAGATGAAACTTATCCCGGTAGAGCGAGCTAACAATTACTTGGTAATTAATTTATTGAGTAAAATAAACGGTCGCTGGGCGAAGGTAATATAATTCACAGTTACATCTTGCGCGCGACGTAGAGCGAATATAACGGTTTGCTTAGTACTAATTTTACTTGATCAAACATCTCGAACGCGTCATGACTTTGTGTTTGTTGTCAATAGATGGCGCTGCATCAAAGAAGATATTCACGTTTACGATTTAATAAAATAAATAAATATTTCAGACATGCCACACTGGGCCACATAGAGCTATCTAGTCCCAAATTAAGCTACAATTAAGTACCCTGTCGTATAGGGTACTAGACAACCGATAAACTTACTTATATCCGTTTTTTTTTTGTAAATATATCCTTATAATACATAGAAAACACCCAGACCAGTACAAACAGACATGTTCATGCACACAAATATTTGTACTGTGCGGAAGAACGAATGAAAGTACCACAAACCGGCCCGTGAAAATATATGAACAAAAGAACGAATGTGTAATAAGTGTACGAAATATTTAAAGAAACTATGAAAAAAAATCTTTATTTGTCTGACATTGATTACAAAAAATAATTAGAATGGAAATAGTCGTTCGGCAATCGTACTTGAGAGCTCAGAGCTAATAGCCTCGTGAAAACCAGTGTCTAAGGCTCTGGCAGAAGTCGCAAAGGGAAAGGGCACACAAGAAGCCTTCAGGAGGAATCAGAAGTGAGCTGGCGTCTTTACCCAACCTGTGGAAGAGTGGTGCTTGTGAGATATTCACGAGGCAATAATCGTTATCGCGTATATTGTGCACTTGAGCGAGCCGCGCGAGTTACGAGGGAGGCCTTCGCGGAGTTGCTTGCCCTTACAAGTTACGCCTATAGGCCTCTAGGGCCGTAAATCGGCTGGAGAATGACAGAGATTATATCCATATTTTGTACTAAGCTTTGTCTATTAGTTCTTCCGTATATACTTTGGATCGATTGTTGTTTAGTTTGATTGGGTTAGAATCCCGCAACCATTGGTTATTCAGTATTAATGAATGAATGAACGAACGAATAAATGTATGGAATCTTCGTTAGGCTCAAGAATAGGTTACAAAACATAATGAGTAAGTCAATAGTGTTTTAGTCTTCGACGTTGGTTTCCAGGGGTTCATCATAATCATCACCAGCATATATTAGTCCACTGCTGGTCATTGGCCTCTCCAAAAAGAGAATTCGCAATAGCTGCCACGCTTTGCAGCAAACACCTAATACTTTAAGATCTGAAGTAAGATCTTCTTTAACTTCATGAAAAGGATATTTTATTAAATAAAAACTGAACGTGATATGATATGGCAACCCCTTAAGATATTTTCATTACTATAGGTAAGCTCTAAAGTACATAGTACTACATAGTCATGCAAAACTTTAAATAATTAATCGAAAAAACGCTTGTAAAAAGCCACCAATTTTGATGGTTGTCGGTTATTTTGGTTTGGCCTGTTAAAATTAATGGCTTCTTTAACGCTTTCGTTGGTAATTTTTTTTTTGGTGTTTTTATTACGTTGATTGAACCCTATCGACCAAAAGAAAAACCATCCAGCCAAACCACCAACCAAAATCGGTCTACCTGGTAAAAATATATTTGTAAAAAAACAAAAATAAAACTACACAAAAAGCAACATAATATGGCCGTATACTTACCACTTATTAGTATATTATACAGACAGCATACTATCTCTTTGGAATCTGTAACATCTTTGTCTACTATGTCTCCGTACTTTACCTTTGAAACGTTCCAGAAGCCCTACTACGCAACACGAAGCGTATATACGTATCTGTCTCTTTCAGATACTCTAAGACATTGTTATGAGTGATAAAGACAGATGTAGTCGAGTTTACGAACATCGAGTTGGAGAGTAAGTTACGTTCCTCGGTACGTGTCTCAGCCCGCAAGCAACTTAATCAGACTACGTGCCGCTCTCATAGACATATTGCCCGCTCGAGGAGAATTAGTGCGGGTTTAATCTATTTTCATAAATGATCACTAAAAGGCTCTACGGACCTAACTTCATTAAAATAGCTTCTCTAGCTTAAGGAGTTTGTAAGGAAAAGTTATTTTAATTTGCTTTACATTGACAAAATAATAGACAGAAATTATTATCTCAGCCGAATGACGCCTACAGCTGGACTTTGGTCTCGAATAAGGATGTCTAGAGTTATTTGATTCAGGGTTTATACCATGTACCTTATTTATTATGAGTTTCCGATATTTCGGCACTGTTACAAGCGCCATGATCTAGTGGTAGTGACCATGAAAGTCATGAAATCAGTACATCATGTAAGGATCTCCACAAGGATCGGCTCCGCGCCACCTACATCCAACAGCATCTCATGAACGTAGTCAGATCTTCGGTCCACCTGGTGGAGGGCCTACAGATCGTCGTCCGGTGTGCAGTCACCAATCCAGACCCTTTTGTTACAACTGCCATCGGTTCTTCATGAGTGACCCATCTACTGCCACTTCAGCTCCGCAATTCTTCGAGCGAAGTCAGTTATCACAGTTATTTTATGGATTTCCTCATTTCTGATTCTATGACGCAGGGAAATACCATGCTTTGCTCTCTACTTTACCCGCTGTGTTGTGCAACCTTAAGCTTTTTTTTTATAATCAATGGGCTTGCTCTTGACTACATACTTAACTCTACGGTTAAGAAGAAGCCTCAGATGGAGCGAGCTTACCCAGAAAGTAGCACTGGTTCTCCCACACACCAGCGGAAAAACTGTTTGGCGCTGGACTCCGGCAGGAGGGTGGTGGCATCCAGGCAGCCTGAGGGATCTGTTACCCGTCATCATTGGTTAGAAAACCAAAGGTGCCGTTGCCCAGGGTGGACCATTAGGAGAAGCGACCACGTTTCAGTTCCATATGTCATCAATGACAACACGCACTAGTCAAAGACTTCCATCTTGAGACGGAAAAAGATAGAGACATAATAATATCAATTGTAAAGATCAGTAAACACATAATAATACTAATGCAAGTTCTTTTCATAGCACGACAGGAAACACCGTAGCGGCCATTTTTGTCCGTCACAATTTTCCGCAACCCGGAAGTCAGCAATACGTGTGTATTCTGTGGCGCAAACGTCATTCCCCTCGCTGTGGGCATTCCGGGCCAGCCTCACAGTAAATCTGCGCTATCCTATTAAGATAGTATCAGTAATTCGCAAACATCGGCCATAACCGCGTTCACAACGGCCGGCCGCGCTGTCAGATTTGAATCGCACACTTTCGGCCGTAATTAGAAACTGGAAGGGATTAGAAATGCGTGTGATAAGTGTTACGGTTAATATTATAGCGGTTAACTGCTTATAAGGACTATTAGAAAATATTTTTTTCTTACATAGAAATGTAGCGGCGGAAAGCCACCAATTACGAATAGCAAACCTTAATGTTTTAATGTACCGTAAGAGGCGATTGGAAGAAAATGGTGAAGAACAGAGATTGTTCGGTACGAACACTTATGTTTCGCAATATCTATTGTGTTGTGACGCATGATTTGCGGTAATTAGGCCATCGGCCGAGATATTGCGATTCTATCAATTATTAATTAACATATAACTTTAGTGGACATTTCACCACCGTCGGGTGCGCTCACTAACATTTAGGCTAACAACCACGAACAGTTTGTAGAACGGAAAATATAGTTACTTTGTAATAATACCAAACTCTTATCATTCCAACAACCTCCCCAAGGCTCAGGCACCAACAGAGATGCTTATTCCTATATCAGTTCACGGCTGGACTAAAATAAGGATTATACTTTAACACGGTATTGGCAGGTGAGTAAGTTATCACAGGTTCTGCCCCATATAAAAATGACTCTACTAAATTATCACCAGACTATACTTGAAGGATAATGTAGGCACTACTCTTCCAAGGTTTTAAACATAAAAGAGAATAATTAAATATATTTTTCTATGAATTCATTGTTCTATCAAACATCTTAACTTCACTCACTGAGCTCTCAATGAATACTTAATTAATGATGTTCAACTAAAACTTGGGTAAAGTAAATATCTAGTTTTCTATTCATTATTTGACGAGTTAAGGTATTAGGAGTTAAGGTATTAGAATAATTTGCAAAGTTTCCAGAACTTTCCATCCATTACGCAGTTTCAACTTCTGCGGATACTTCTGAAAATGCTTTAAAGGATACTTAAAATTAAAATGAGTATAAGCAGTATCTACTTTAAGTGAAATAATAGATTTATTTACAGCAATTTCTATGACGTTTCGATACATAAAACTTTTTTCACAATAATTTTACCCATGAAAAGTGTGAAAGCTTTATAATCTTCAGTATTTTTTAGCCACCGATTCAAAATTGGTGGTATATGTCGCATATTTGTCTGTTTAACTTATGTAAAAAAAATTACATCTTTTTGCAATTTTGTTTGTTCTTAAAAACAATTTAGTAAGATCGAACAGAGAAGGCGTTTCATATTAATGATTATTGGCTATAGCAAGATTAGATTCCAAGACTACCCTTATTTGAATATTCGAGACATTTAACATTTAACTGAACTATACACACATAACACATGTTCCTATCCGCGATTCTGTACGGTTTTTTATGTTAGACTATATTTTAAATCAGTTAATAAGTGAAAACCGCATTCTTTTTTGTGTTATGCGCGTATGTTGTATGTAACAAACGTACACACAGAAAAGTTATTAAAACTCTTAATTTGGCTTCCGTTAGTTTATTTAAGGCTATAATATATATATATTTTAATATCTTTAGTGTACAGGCATCAGGCCTATAATAATTTTATTATATGTATAGATTTATGTTTAGCTATGTGTATGTATGTGTTGGTCTCCTTTTTCACATAAATAAGGCTAACAGGCAATCGCTCATCTGTGATGTGTGTAATTCTATTACCTCCTATGTGGACCTGATTACATCAACTCGTGCATACAGGGTGTGTATTAAATCGGCTGGTAGACTTTATTTACATATTATACGAATATCTATGGACTTAATATAAACCATTTTCGTTGAACTATTTTTAAATCGTCTTCAAAAAATAAGGTTCTGAATTTGTTTGTTTGTTTTTTTTTTGTTATCATGTTTTACACACTTAATGTATGAAATTCATTCTATTTGATTTACAGATTTAGGAAAAATAATGCCAGGTTAAACGACATCAAAGGACTAATGCCTAGCAAATGACACGAATGTTGAAGTTTTTTTTTTTTTTTTTTGACGGACCTATCACTGTATTTAATTTAGCTAGCGGAGCTTTAATCAGTTAAACCGGGCAGAGTGTGGCGAGCGCTGAAGGCGCTCAGCCTAGGTCCGCCACGCTAGCGGTACTCCGGTGAAGCCGAGGGTCAGGCTCGCTCGCACCGGGGCCCATACTAGCGGGCGTGATCGGGCCAGTGTGGGGTGCTAAGGGCACCCTACCAAATGGCGAACCCACCAGTGGTGGCGCCGCCGGAACCGGAGATGCCGTGGCATGCCGGATCACGGTCGGGCTCCATTCTGGCGGGCCCGATCTGGGAGGGGGGATCGGACAGCGACCTCAAGGGCGCCTCTGTAGTCCCGGACCTCGGCTTGGGTCGCCGTCCGAGGGGGGGGCAGATGAGAAGCGGCCAGGCACATGATTGTGTCGGCCGAAATGAAGGCGGGTGCGGTCTGGAGAACTACTGTGTTTGTGCAGTAATTGAAGTGCTTAAGGCGGTGTTGGCTGTTGTGACATACGCGGTGATCGGATCGTCGGGGTCGTTCAGCACGTGCCTGGGCCGACGGCGTCGGAAGGCGACATCCCTCTGGGGGGTGTACGTGGCGGCTTCCGCTATGAGCGGATTGGGGTGATTCACTACCTTATCGAAAAAGCGTTGAGAGCCTTCTTTCATATAGAGGGCAATGGATTGGATCTCGAGATCTCGGTGGATATTATTGTTGCGTACGAACCACGGGATACCCGCGGCCCGACGCAAAAAGAGATTTTGAAGTGTTTGAAACTTCTTAAGGAGGGACGGGGCGGCGTGAGCAAACACCGGACTGGCGTAAGTCATCACGGGGCGGATGCAAGTTTTGTAAATTGTCAACTTATTTCTAAGCGACATTTTACTCTTGCGGCCGACTAGGTGGTATAGTCGGTGCGTGTAGAACTTCGCTCGGTTACAGACGCGATTGATGTGCGATGCGAACGATAGTCGTCGGTCTAAGGTGACACCTAAATATTGACCTGCTTGACCCATGGGATCCGCTGGTCGAATAGGGTGAAATGAGTGGGAACATTAGGGCAGGACGGATTAGGGGAGGGCGCTACGGGGATGTTCCGCCCGAAGTACATCGCTGCACTTTTGTCGGGATTGACTTCGATACGCCATTTTCTAAACCATTCACCCAATTTGGTGAACGCGCGCTGTAGCGCTAGGATCACATATTTTGAGTTTGGACCGGTTTTGTAAATGGCGGTATCGTCAGCGAAAAGGGCTAGCTCCGTGTCTGGAGTCTTGGGGATGTCGTTTACGAAAACGGAGAAGAGTAGGGGTGATAGCACAGAGCCCTGTGGGACTCCGGCTCTGATGGGTCGAGGGGAGGAGAGAGTGCCGTCGACTCGGTAACGAAAAGTGCGATTCGACAAAAAGTCCCGTAAGATGAGCACGAGACTGTCCCGCACTTTGAGTTCGTACAGCTTGTAAATCAAGCCGTTGTGCCAGACTTTGTCGAACGCTTTCGCCACGTCGAAGAACAACGCTCCCGTTCCCAAGGGGCGGGGTCTATTGAGACCGTCCAGAATGTGTTCCGTGAGGCGGTGCACCTGATGGACGCAGGAGTGGGAGGCTCTGAAGCCGAATTGCTCGTTGATTAAGAGATTGTTAGAGAAGAGGTAATCTCTTAATCGGGAAACTAATACGCGTTCGTATATCTTGCCCATAGTCTTTAAGAGGCTGATGGGCCTATAGCTGGTGGGGTCGGCCGGGTTTTTTCCCGGTTTTCGGATGCCTATGACCTCCGCCTCCTTCCACGAGTTGGGGAAGACGCAGTGGGTCATTGCGGCGTTAATGATTGCCACCAATAGGCAGAGAAGTTGGGCGGGCAGGGCGCGGAGTACTCTGTTCGAGATACGGTCCGGCCCGGGTGCCTTGTTAGGCCGGAAACCTTTGACTATCGCCTGCACCTCATCAACGGTAGTAGGGGTGAGAGGGGTTGAGGGGGGGATGACCGAGCAGCGCTGGACCTCATCGTCCACCATTTGAAGGTGGTCTTGGTCGAAAGGGAGGGTACTAGGGGAACACTGTGCCTCTAGACTGTCAGCCATGCATTCGGCTTTTTCGTTATCGTCAAGCGCTAACGATTGATCGGAAATGTTGAAGTATTGACTAGAATCTGCTTATCAATTAAATTACTTGACTGTACTTGCAAACGAACCCGAAGATAGAATAAGAGAGAGAGAGAGAGGGAAAGCGACAAAGTGCGTGAGAGGTAACATTTGAAATAAAGATTACGACAAATAACAATAATTTTGTATGTATATCTTCGTCGGTTCCAAAAGGTTTGTTTTTCAACTTTAGTGGTGGATCCGTTTTAAGTCTCTCCATAGATCACCCTGTATAACGTAGTACGCGCACGTAGTTGTAGGGGCTCTCGACGCACTCAGTCGAGATGTGAGCGCGATTAACACATAACCTAGGCCGGAATCTAACTGGTTAAGCTTATCTATATCGCATAGACCGCCTTTGCGAACTACGGTGTTAGGTTCTAGTTCATTTGTACCCAGGTTGAGCAGACTCTTGAATTGTCATGGAAAGTTTACGGATATTCACGCAGCGAGTATCATTCAATTCCGTAAACACTTGCAAGAAACCCTTGTCGGTGGATAGATCCAGTAAAGTTATTTTTGTATTTATGAATATTTTCTATATTTGGTACTCTTGACATAGATTTTTTTGTACTTATAACACACACTGTAAAAGCCTAACTAACATAAATATATAATAATGAAATAATAATTACATCCTGCATGTGGTGTTCATCTTAAATGAATTGTACATTTAGTTTTTTTTTAACTTTAGACCATGTTTTAATAATAAGTAATAGTGTAACAATTGCTGGTGAACCAAATAAAAAAAATAAAAAATAGATAGATATAGAATAGATTATCATTGTGTGTTATGGATAGTAATTTTATTTAAAAAAAAACACAAGAAATATGACAAAATAAGCCCATAATGTGTGTTGCAAAAATCAGTTTTTTTATTGAAAGAATTGCATTTTCGAGTTTTAGATGATTTGATGTTTAACTATTTTACTTAATAGAATTAATTAAATATCAGTACCTACGCTTTTAAGTTTCTAAAAGGTTTGTAATTAAATTTCTTGCCTTTTACTTCGACGCTCAAAACGGACAACAGCGTCTTTTTTCGGAATGCCAACCTGCCTGCGAAGCGTGACTATGTCATGCAATGATATTATATTAAAACGAAGCAGATATGTTGAAAGCGCGCGCGCTGTGAAGACTCAAATACGTCCTAATTAGGCAGTTTTGTACTAGTCTGCGTCGCGTCGATCGCAATCCAAGCGGTAATCATTAAAAATTATAGCCATCTCTTTCATTTGCGTCCTATTTCGCATCTTTAGTTTTGCTTATCAGTGAAACTTGTCAATGTGTGCAGTTTGGATTGCTCGGTCGGAACAGATTTAAAAAAACTTTAAAATATCATTGATGTCATGACTTTGCAAAATCATCCTTTTAGAAAGGCTCAAGTGGACTAATATAAGCTGGAGATGAACCATTACCACTAAATCTTTAAAATTTGAATTTAAACAACTTAGTTATTAAAATAGGTAATTGATTCGGGTTTTATACCATGTTCCTTGTTTTTTATAAGTTTCAGTTATTTTTTATAACTGTTGCAAGGGCCATGATCACGGAAGAACTGACTGAACAAGGCACATGGTATAACCCCGAATCAATTAACCCTTGTGCCCAACAAAGTTTAAATCAGTTATTTCTCTCTACACTGACCTACATATTGCAAATAATATTTTCCTTTTGTCCCTAACGGGAAATCGCTCAAGTTATGGGATTCCATAAAAAAGGACTGCACACTTTTTCAATTCGTCGATGGGCTATAAGCCCGTATGTCGCCCGCAAGGCAAAAAGTTATGATGTGCTCGTTTGATTTACGCGAGCAGTTCCGCCGCTCGCGAGCATACACATCCGACCGGTAGGTCCAGAATTAATGCACTTTATGGTCTTCGGTTTTTTTTTGGATGGACAGAGAAATCAGCAAGTCAGCAGTCAGCAGCAATCATTTTAAGGTAAATTCAGATTTAGGTCAACTAGTTCCGTGACAGTAAACTTGTATCATGTCGTACACTGGGACGTTATAATAATTAAAAATAAGAACTACGTCTAAAGAAATGCGTCTTACACTTTTTACACAAACTGTGTTTAATGCAAATCAGTGGGCGTAGAAGTTATAATTTAGTCAAACTTAATAATACGTTAGCAAACAAGTTTAGACTTAAAATTTAACTAAATTATAGTTGGATGTCGACCAACAGGCGGACGATAGTTTTATTCGTAACAAAATACAATGAAATATCACCGCATACAGTACGGTAAGTACAATAGCCCACAAGCCACACGTTTTTACTGCAAAATCACACCTATTCCAACTGTGTAAGATGCCCTCGGGTTTAGCCAGTTATACTGTCGGTGCATACTTATAAAATCAGTCCGTTTCCCACAAGGTTATGATGTGTCCGGTTGATTTACGCGCGCAGTTCCGTAACTCGCGAGCACGCATTCGCGATAAGGGTGAACGTCCATTATACGGCGACCCAGTTGTTACGCTCTGGCTTGTTCAAAGTTTAGTTTAGCATAAAACATTTCACATATTTCAAGAGTGTACTCATTTTTAAATATTAACTTTTAAAACAAAGTTACTTAATAAATCATGATACAAACTCAAAACATAACAGTGCCTTACGTTACAATATTTATCCGAAAAGAATGTCCATTATTCGGTCCGTGCACGTAAAAAAAATAGCACTACACACTTTTCTTCCAGGTGACTTAAGAGGCGACTAAAGGAGTACTACCAGAAGATGACAAGAATTGTACTCCGCCATTGGCCAAACTGCGATCGCCAACCCGCCTGCCAATCGTTGCGATTATGGACAAATCGCCCTTTTGGAGAGACTGTTTCCAGCAGCTGACTGAAATATGCTGATGATGAGATAACGTGATCAATAAGCTATCGCTTTTGTATCTTGACGAAAACTTAAACTTACTATACTAACTACGAGTATATCAATATCAAATCATAATTTTTAAAGGAATAATGAAACCGTTATTTCGGTCAAATCTTCGGCCTCAGAATCGCATTGCAGTATATACTAACAAAGACGAGCATTCCGTTATCCCGAAGGATCATAAATAAACAACAAAATTAGCCATTGTTTTTGCAAACATCCTCTAAAATGCATTCAGTAATGTGCACGAGTTATCGCTGCTCTGTTAGTACGGCGTAGAGGAATTAAATTAAACGCGGCGTGTTAACCCCTGGCAGGCCGAGACGCTTATCAGACCCGCCGCGCCGTAAAAACAATAGCTAGAGCTCTCTAGAGTAATGTACAGCTCCCAGACTTGACTTTTTAAGTCGGTTTTTGTTTTTTAATTTGGTACTGTTTTATTAGTTAATTTCTTATTGGCTTAATTCTACTGCTAAAAATGCTTTTTATTTTGTATATCATATGATTTTTCTAAATGTAGTTACGACAGTGGCGTAGTGAAAACTGTAGTCGCTTCTTACGACACAAAATAGAAAAGAAAAGGTAGGGTGGCTGACGCATCCATAGAACTTAAGAACTACATACATAATCCCATTTATAACTGACACTTTGAACGGTCCAAATTTAAATTTCAACAGCCAAAGTTATGTGTCAAAACTACCGTGTTGCAAATTTAACCTTACATGCCACTAAAATTAAAAGATCTAGCTAGTGTTCAATGAGTGATCATATAGTGAGGACGTTTGTCTATCACTTTATCAATTTTTATTTTATTTTACATTAACGGGGCGGTGTTATACTTTTTATTTGTGCCAGCATTTTGCAAAGGGTTAAGAGGACCGATCTCTCGCCGGGCACGTCCTGATATCGTAATAATTTGCATGTTTGCGACTCCCGAGTACTGACCCAGTTCTTGTTTTACTGGGATCGTTTTAGTATTTCAGTGCTTTATTATATTCCTATCGTATAATAGAATTGTGAAATATTGTCCTTGTTTTCGCTGTACTCACTGCGATCCCAGTATCATTTGCATCTTGATATCTCTCTTAGGTAGTTGTTTGACTTACCTGAAAACAAATAAAACATTTATTTAAGAGGTTCGTATCTCATTACAGTAAACATTAACAGCCTATAATCATCCCACTGAAGGGAAAAGGCCTCTATCATTGAATTCAAGTTACCACAGCAATGATGGGTCAGTACGTGGTCAGTAACCCATCATTGCTGTGGTTTCGAGCAAGCAATGTTCGAAAAATCGAAACTTTTTGTTGCCCGACCGGGGATGGAACCCGGGACCCCGTGATCTTGGCCCGGTATTTACACCACTAGACCAACCAAGTCACATTTATATGTAACTTCAAATTAATGACATAGGTATTCATATCGCCATGGATTATCCTGCATAATATTCAATTTCTTTTACTAAAGCTGGTAAATAATAATGTACATGTACATATATTATAAAGCTGAAGAGTTTGTTTGTTTGATTGTTTGTTTGTTTGTTTGAACGCGCTAATCTCCGGAAGTACTGGTTCGATTAGAAAAATTCGTTTTGTGTTGGATAGTCCATTTATCAAGGAAGGCTTTAGGCTATATAACATCACGCTGCGACCAATAGGATCGAAGCATCAGTGAAGAATGTTGCAAAAACGGGAAAAAATATTGATATTAATCGCGATTATAATAACAGAAATTGACGCGGATGAAGTCGCGGGCAACAGCTAGTTTTAAATAAACATATCGAGTACTTATTGGACTTGGTTTTATTCATCCTTTTCTAAACATTAAAAAAACTGGATACTTTGTCTAGTAATTTCAACGAAATTAACAAGTAATTAATGCTATATTATATTGGTGAGTAATGTAAGCAATTAAAATTCAGATCAAATTAAGTTTTCAAATAAGTCTTCGATTAACGTGTAAAAGCGCTTTAACGGTCTCTTAAGTACATGCCAAACAGAATCCCACGGAAACACCGACAAAGACTTTCAAAATTAATTAATCATATGTAAACATTACACCGAAATGTTTCATTCGAAAAGGCACTAAAAACATAAAGCCATAAACAGGTGCCTGTTCGCTCCACAAACAGCATTAAGAGACGACAATTATTAAGATTCCGTATAAATAACGAGCGTGCGAACAAAGTTTGTACACCCGAAACACGTGTACCAACAGATTTATAGCCTCTATCCGATTATGCAGGCACTATGCATTTTCACACCAATTAAAGCGTGCACCTTAGTCCAACGCAATACGGGTCATTTCAGAACAATCAGTGCAATTTAGGTTAGGTTACATTAAAAATCTTCGCGCGTTAATAGGCTCCACAGATTCCCACGACGCCGTATACTTTTAAATAACGTTATAAATAACGCTACATTTTATTGTAATATAAAATAATAAAAATACGGCACGAGGCTTTACATATCTATCATCTATCTATCACGCTAAATGCTCGGTGATATTTCGAAAAGGTACGTATTTTAATTGGTATAAAAAATCAACCAATCCTCGCTTGTTTTCGTTTCATTAAAATTGTATTAGTAGCCATGGAAATAAGGAAAACATTTTGATTCGTAGATACACATCATTTATGATAAAACGATGACATGAAAAGAAGGTTCACAAATAAAAAACCTTTTGTTCAATAACGTGAGCCTACTATTAACTGGCTACTTGAGTATTTTACTTAATATCTAACCTTCTTAAATACCTACAGAAGCTGCTTAAAAGAGGGAAGTAATATTTTATTTTCACTCATGAACTTATGATTATGATCATCAAATAAGAAGTCCTCAGAAAATCATATCCTTGTGTCACAAGGTGTTAGATAATAAAGTTTGTCAGCTTTCAGCACACACCTATTGAGGCAAAACCGTCTGCTCGTTGACCCAATTTGGCTATACAACGTAGAGCCCTTAGCATTCAAGGCAAATCGCCATCCTAAATCAGTTGCGTCGTCGATGTAACCAAAAATGATTCAAATTAAGTAAAAGTATCTTAGATATCGATGATGATCGACGATTCCACGATCGTCGATCCCACAATGCCTCAAGACGAAAGTCTTCAATCAGTGCGTCCTACCCGTCATGACATACGGAGCCGAAACGTGGACACTGACGGTACGGCTAGTCCACAAGTTCAAAGTCGCTCAACGGGCTATGGAAAGAGCTATGCTCGGAGTTTCTCTAAGGGATAAAATCAGAAATGAGGTGATCCGGCAGAGAACTAAAGTTACCGACATAGCCCACCGGATTAGCAAGCTGAAGTGGCAGTGGGCTGGCCATATTAGCCGCAGAACCGACAACCGCTGAGGTAAACGAGTTCTTGAGTGGAGACCGCGTCTCGGCAAACGTAGTGTAGGACACCCTCAGGCCAGGTGGAGTGATGATTTGCGCAAGGTGGCTGGCAGGAGCTGGATGCGAGAAGCCGAGGATCGACCTAAGTGGCGTGCAATTGGAGAGGCCTATGTCCAGCAGTGGACTGTAATAGGCTGATAATGATGATGATGATGATGATCTTAGATATTTCCCAAAGCAGGTAAATACGAAGTGACAGGGTATCCAGGATTTTTTAAAGGGCATGGTGATTGACGAAGAAGGTACATTTTGTCGAATGTAAGCGAATTCTATATTACATTAAAATTAAAGATATATTATCAGATTTGACCGCGTTCTTACCCGTGACCATGAACGCTTTTAAATCCTTAACTCACAATCAACAATTATAATAAACTTGAGTTAAATCTGTAAGCAGATTATCAACTTCTAACAAAATAATAAATCCAGTAGTCAGATACTAAAAGTTTCTCAGATTTGTAATCTGTTTTTAAAGAATTCAAAATATTAAAACGACCTCCGTGGCGGAGTGGCGTACACACCGGTTTTCAAGGTGTCGTCTGCTCCGAGGTCCCGGGTTCGATTCCCGGACGGGTCAATGTAGAAAAAAAGTGTTTTTCTACATTTTCTCGGGTCTGGGTGTTTGTGGTACCTTCGTTGTTTCTGGTTTCCAAAATACGAATACTTTGAATAGTTGTTCAAATTGGGATCAGAACAATGTATGTGATGTTGTCCACATTTATTTATTTATTTATACTTTATTTGATATTTTAGCAATTAAATTGCAATTATAATATTCGCGCTGAGTCGCAGGGTCTCGGTGGCTTAATGGTATAGCGCCCGCCCGGCATGCGAGGAGATGCGGGTTCGAGTCCCGCCTGAGACATAATTTTTCAAGTTTATATACTGATATTATAATTGCAATTTAATTTCTAAAATATCAAATTAAAGCTCATCGACAGAGCGCTTAGTGAAATACGGGGTCCCGCAGGGCAGTGTATTAGGGCCTCTATTATTTATAATTTATATAAATTACTTACCAAATGCCACTAAGCAACCTATGACCTTATTCGCTGACGATAGTACTATAACTGTAAACTGTAATGACATCAATTCTTATAAAAATGACATAAATCAATCATTGACATCAATAATTACCTGGCTCAATAACAATAATTTAAAAATAAACTTAAATAAGACATATGTTATGCACTTTAACCAAAGACCAGTAACCCCATCTGGCATTCAAGTAAATTTCAACGATACTATCATTTCTGAAGTAGATACGACCCGATTTCTCGGCTTACAAATTGACCAAAAATTAAATTGGAAAGCCCATATACAAGCACTAACTAAAAAAACAAGTAGCTCGGCTTATGCTTTGTATAAACTTTTTGCTACAGTCAATATTGACGCACTTCTAACAGCTTATTATGGGCTGGTGGAATCTGTTCTTAGATGCGGAATTATCTTCTGGGGTAACTCAACTGACAGAGAGGTAGCTTTTAAAAGTCAGAAACGATGTATCCGCGCTATGTTTGGTCTTCAGACCACCGATAGCTGCATGCCATATTTTATAAAGCACAGAATTCTGACACTTCCGTCCTTATATATAATGGAGGTGGCTCTTTTTGTCAGAGCCAATCCTCACCTCTTTCCTCGGTTATCTGACATAGTTACACGCAACCGTCGAGATCAAAGCAAGCTGTGCTCGCATCGAGCAAAAACGGCTCTGCTTAAAAAGAGTGTAGTATGCATGGCTCCTAAAATTTATAATAAAATTCCTAAGACATATAAATTACTTAACGACAATCAGTTTAAAAATAAATTTAAAAATCTTTTAATTGAAAAATGCTACTATACTATAACTGACTTCTTTAACGATAAATTTTGACATACAATAATAATAATGTAATAATCAATGTTAATTTCTATAATATTATATTCAAATTAATAAAATTTTACATGCAATAATAAGTAATGTAATAATGAGTAATATTTTTTTTCTAAATATTCTATTTCAAATTGTGGCTGTGTATGTAATGCTTTGATGTAGGTAATGTAATAATTTAACTGACTTTGTAATATTTATTTTTATTTATTTTTTTATTTATTGAAAAGGTTAACCAACAGCATACATATAAAAACAACAATAAAAACAATACATAAAGGCCTTAATCTTACATATATGCCTATTACAGGTTAACACGGCATTCACAGTAACAGTAATAAAAATTTACGTATAATTTAACAATCAGTAAGTTTACCTAAGTGTGACAACAATAAAACAAAAGAAAAAATAAAATAAATTAACCGCTAAACAAATGACTGAACAATTTTAAATTTAAATTTATTCTGGGAATCAAAAAATACATCCATATCAGGAACGATAGCATTTAACTCGTTATATAAAGCAGAGATGCGAGGCAAGGGTGAATGCGCGATGATGTTTGTGCGGGACGAGGGAACCGAAAAAGTCTTTGTGATAGGCTTCCTGGGGACATTGTATGGAACAGATAGTGAGATCCGACTAACAATTTTTTCAGATGTTAAAGCTGCGTTAATACATTTATGGAGAAAAATCAGGTCAAGCATTTTTCGTCGGTTTCTTAATGAAATAAGATTAAAATGATCAAGTCGCTGCTGGTAAGGTGCCCTATGAGATATACCTGGAGAGATATATGCTAAATGTCTGGTGAAGCTTCTTTGAATAGATTCAATACGTTGAGAGTGGTTTGCATACGACGGATTCCAAACGACCGAGGCATATTCTAGTTGACTCCGAACTAACGAATTGAACAAAACAAGCTTTGTATGGGCCCCAAAAGACTTTGAGTTTCTTTTTATAAACCCTTGCATCTGCGATGCTTTTTTCACGACCGCATTTATATGTGAAGTGAATTTTAACTTCCTATCTAGAATCACGCCAAGGTCTCTAACTTCGTCAACCTCGAGCAGCCTCTCGCCACTAATAAGATATGAGGAAGGAACAGGGTATATCCGTCTTGTGTATCGTATAAAGGAACATTTTTTTGCGTTAAGAGTCATACTATTGGATTTGCACCAATCCTCTATAGCATCTAGATCTTGTTGGATACAGTCCACATCATGGCCAGAATCAACCGTTCTATATATTTTTAGATCATCTGCGAATAGTGCATAGTTGCAGTGTTTGATACAAGAGGTTATGTCGTTAATATACACCAAAAACAGCAATGGCCCGAGATGGGAGCCCTGTGGTACGCCAGATTGAGCGATATATGTATCAGATTCAAAACCCTTGACTACAACCGACTGTAACCTATCAACCAGATAGGATCTGAACCAAGCCAGAAGAGTTCCGTGCACACCATAGGCTTCTAGTTTACGTATTAACCGTAGGTGATTCACCCGATCGAAAGCACTACTAAAATCGGTGTAGACAGTATCGATCTGACGTCGTCTATCCATTTCACATGCCAGCTCAGAAACAAAATTAGCCAAATTAGTTTGAACTGATAGACCCTTCCTAAATCCGTGCTGTTCACAAGTGATAAAACACTCAAAGTGCCGACTAACAAGAGGGTATAGTAAAGCTTCGAAAACCTTGGACGGACACGACAAAATAGCGATAGGCCTGTAATTTTTTATATCTGCCTGGTCCCCCTTCTTAAGCACTGGTACGATTCTGCATTTTCTCCACAACACAGGAAAGAAACCCTCAGCTAGAGAAGCATTGTAAATCAGCATTAATGGACGAGCCAGCACAGATGATGATCGCTTGAAGAATACAGATGGTATCTGATCCGGACCTGCACCTTTTCCGGGATCTAAATTCCTGAGCTTGGCTAAAACCTCTTTTTCTGTGAAATTAATGTCTCCACCTAGTACGTGATGATGAGTTAGTGAAGTGAACCCAGGATCGATACATTCAGCCGAATACACAGACGAAAATTGAGATGCGAAAAGATTGGCAATATCCAATCCATTATCAGCCGCGACACCATCAAGATGCATAGTAGCCGGCAGGGAAACATTGTTATCGCGTTTTTGTTTGATATATCGGAAAAAAACTTTACTATCGGTTTTAACTGCCTCTTCAATTTTGTGTTTATATTCACGATAGCATGAGTTAGACAAAGAATTACACCTCACACGTAAAATTTCATACTCGATCTGATCTCGGGGATTTCTGAATTTTTTGAACCTGCGCCTTAGTTTTTCTTTTTCCTTGAGAATTTTGATCAGAGCTGGACTAAACCAGACGGGATAGTCAGCTCTTTTAACTTTATGTTTGGGCACGAATTTTTCTATTCTTTTTTTGAGGATTCCGTAAAAAACATTAACCATTTCCTCACAATCACTGCATTTAGAGAACTCAAAATCCCAGTCAAAGTTTTTCAATTCCCTTACAATTTCATCGTAATCTGCTTTAAAATAATTGTATTTTTTTATATTACGTTTGGTGCAAAGAGCAGGATGCGTTACAAAATTAGCAGATAACAGGATATTTGGATGATGAGGGTCCAGTTTAGTTAACAAGTCTGGGGGAGATGTGACTGTGCAATTGGTAATGTTACTTAATACTAGATCCAAGATTTTACCATTTTCATTGAGTATGTGGTTGTATTGAAAAAGATTATTTGAGAATATAAAGTCTATCAGTGCACATTCCATATTCGTATTATAAGTGAGAGGAATCATGTAATTGCTGTTATCAGTCCTTTGATTCCACCGAATATTACCCTGGTTAAAATCACCAAGTATGATAACGTTATCGACCATTTCTAAAATGTTGTAAGTGTTGTCTAAAAATTCATTTAACGTTACAAAACTGGGCGGAGAAGGCAAGTATACCCCACAAATTGCTATTTTCTTGGAGTCAATGCATATTGTTACCCATAGATCCTCACAAACACTTTCCCATTGTGAAATTCTCTGAGATTGATATTTTCGAGACACTGCTATTAAAACGCCACCTCCGTCCAACTTTGACCCGTCAATATTATTAAGCTGATTCATTACACGATCTCTGCGATAGACTATATACCGATCATCGATAATCTCACTGTTATAAATATTAGAATTCAGCCAGGTCTCAGCCATAACTAGAACATCATATGAGCATTGCAAAATATTCAAAGATAAATGTTCCGTTTTGGTTTTTAAACCACGAACATTTTGATAGTATATTTCAAGCATTTAAAAAATAATAATAATAATAACTGCATTATTCACGTAAGTATCATAAAAACTATAAAACTTGTCCCATTAAATCAAATTTAGGTGATAAGATTTATGTTGTCCATGTTGCGAACGAGTATGGCCGGGCTAGATTCGTTTTTCCTGACAAAAACCCTACCATTGCGCACCCATACAAATTTGTATTTCATATCTTTCGCCCTCCTCCTAGCTGCCGCATGTATGTACTTGTTCGTGGGTGTTAGGTGCTCAGACACGTAAACAGACGTGCATGTACCGGCCAAGCCCAGGTGATGCGAATCCAACCTCTTCTCTGGATTCTTCTTATTAAAGTTGTGGACAGCTGCCAGTAGGACGTCTCGCTGGCGAGGATTGCGCAGCTTTGCAATAACTATACGTGGGTGCTTGCTATCCTTATTTAATTTAGAGACTCTTGTTACCTGCAGAATGTCCTCTTCAATTATGGCAGCGCCGACGGTTCTGGCTAGCTGGCTAATGCAGTTGATTAGATTTTCCTCACGATGTTCCGGTATGCCATGAATTTCAACGTTGTTTTCGCGTTGGTGCTGCTCCGCTAAATTTAACCGCAAGGCAAGATCAGTCACGTTAGAGTTCAGCTTTGCATTTTCTGCTTGCAATTTCATCAAAATGCTAGAGTCTTCCTCCTGGCGTTTTTTATAAGTTTCATACTGCTCACTCAGAAAAGACAGAGAACTGCTGAAGTCAGAGATTTGTTTCGTTATAAGGTCGAACTTTACGGAGACGGCATTTGCTACTGCATTTGAGATGATATTCGTAACATCTTTTTTAAAAGAATCCAGCAAGTGTCTTAGAGTGCCGTTAGTTACAGGCGAGTCGTCACTTTCGGGCTTTACAAACTGTTTAGTTTTGGCTCGGTGCGTAATATTACTCGTATCGTTATCCGCTGCAGGTTGGCTTCGGGGATTATCACGGATAGGGGTATTATCACCCGTGCGTTGTCGAGGTTGACCCAGTGTACACTCCGGACATATCCAAGACTGTTTATACTCAGGCATAACCGTCTTTTTCTTCTCAGTCGGATACAAGCATTGTAGATGATAGTTATTTTTGCATCTGGTGCAAACCAACGCAGCGGTCTCCTTAACTGAATTGCAGCAAGCAAATTTCATTGTGTAGCTGTGCAAGTCGCACACCCTTATTCAAATCGATCCAAGAGGTCCGCAAGACTGCAAATTACCCAATAATGGGAAAAATATTTTGAAGTGGCAACACAGACTTGTCTATGGCGACTTGTCAAATTGAAATTGACAAGTTTGACAACTGTCAATCGATGTTAAAGTTTACGATTGTTGATAAAAAGGCGGTGGGTCTAAATATTACAAAAATGTTTTGTTGTTAAAATGCATTAAATATTAGATCTTACATGGAGATAACATTTGTGCTTCTTATTTGGGTAACACTGCACACTTCAGACTAACTTTTAAGTGGAAAACTAATGAAGTTAAGGTAAATAAATGAAACTTTTGAAGAACTAGTACGTACTGTTTTTTTTTTTTTTTTTTTTTTTATTTTATTTTTTTATTTATTTAATATTGATAGGCTAATGTTAAATAAAATCTAACAAATTTAACACTATAAATTTTACACACCGAATATCGGTAAGGCATGTTGATACTAACGACACTAATACCAGTATATCTCTGCCCATGCAATGTATATCTCACACATGTTTTCGTAAATAAATAAATTATCTTAAATTATCTTATCTTAAATAAAGTATATAAATAGCTGTTTCATCTTAACTGACTGTCAAACATCTGCAAAGATGTTTCTTTCGGGTGTTAAGGGTGAAAACTCCTAACATTTGATGAGGCAACGCTGGCTTACAGCGTTAAGAATATGCTTGAAAAATTCGCGATGAGTCGCAGGGTCTCGGTGGCTTAATAGTATAGCGCCCGCCCGGCATGCGAGGAGATGCGGGTTCGAGTCCCGCCTGAGACATAATTTTTCAAGTTTATATACTGAATTCAAAATATTAAAGTTGTTTTAGATATTTGGCTTCATTTGTCTCTCTTACTCATAATTATGTCTTATAGATGGACAGCGAAAGAAACATACAATTGGACATCGCATGACATAAAAAATCACAAGTTCATATATATTTTTAAATGATTAAAGTCATACAGTTGGTATACCGTGTGAATATTATCTTTACTCCACCTCCACCGACTCTCACCGCCAGGTTTTCTTTTTAAATGACGTTATAAATAACGCGTTATTGTGTATTACCGCGCTTTAAATAAGTAAGCCGATTATTTTCGTGTGACGCAGCGGTTTCGCCGTTATTGCGTTAACGTGTTAATTCAACGTCCCGATTACTTTATAAGAAGAGAAATGAATAGAAATGGCTGATCAGTGAACGGAATTAATGGGGGATAAAGGAATTTGCATGTTAAGCCGGTATTAAGTGAAAATATATTGTGGAAAGCAAGAAGACATGCGCAATGTGCGTTGAAGTTATGGCAAGAGGTGGTATTAAGGTATTAATATTTTCTTTTAAAGTTATTTACGTTTAAGCCTGTAACTGCCGAAGTACTAGACACAATTAAAATTTTATTGTTTGGAGGTCACCGGTGTCCATGGCGCTCAATGTGTTAATAGTAATAGTACTTAGGTTAAATTAGGTTAAATTAGGTTCTATAAACGCCCGCCCTTTACAGGGAAGGAGTTTTGGGTCTCCTACCGGGCGCGTCCCCAGGTGGCGGATAGGGGAACGCCCTCCAGACATGGAGGGTACCGGCCATTTGGCCGGCGCGGACCAAAACCCACACGGGAGACGCTTCCAGTGGGCTTGGGCAGCCCGCTGTTGAATGCGTCTCCAGACGGTGGTAGCGGGCTTCGGCCCGTGGCCTGTTGTGGCCGTTCGCGCTGGAGGGTGCGACGGCGGTGTTGCCGTTGGGGCGCCAGCCCCGCGGCGGACGGAAGTCGCTCGCTTCCCAGTATGGTTTGAGCTATGCTGAGCAGCGAGTGGGCGTGAGACGTTGGCGGCCCCTTGCAACGACATGCAATGTCATTGTAAAGGGTGGCCACGGATCGGGTCGGCGAGGTTGCTTGCGGACCCGACCCGAAGTCGTAGATGGGGGAGGACGAGAAGGCATACGCCGAACTCAACTTCCCCCCTCTAGCAGGCTAGTGGGCGTTGGGCCGGGGGGCTCAACGCTCGCATTGCACAGCTTGCCAGACTGGGGGTGGTTCCTGGTGTACAGGATCACCCATATTTTATGCCTGAGGCCCGGCATAGGCCGTACGTAGGCGGTGCATGGAGGGCATCCTAAGGGAAACCCATACACTGCCAACACACGTTGCAAGGTACACCGCAGGTCTTTTTAGTGGGTATGCTTGTCGGGCACCGACAAGAGAGTCCCACATACCCTACTGCTGCCCCTGAAACAGTAGGTATGCGTAATGCATTTTTTCCTGCGAAAAAAAAAAAAAAAAAAGGTTCTATAAACGCGAATAGACGTAAATTTAATAAGAAAACTAAAAAAGAACTTAGTTCTAAAATTTGTTATATTTATGTGTGTTACAAACGTTTTATTGAAATATTATCGAATTTGGGTAATTGTAAGTTTATCTAGAATAGATAGTTTCTCTGTTCTTCAAATATGTAAAAAGTAATATCTGTTTATCTATGTGTGACCAATGTCACTAGTTATAAAACATAAAATCGAATACTGTCCAACTGTCCACTCCTTAAAACTGAAAATATAAAACTACTAAAATCAAATCGTGACCAAGTAGCGATCGTATCGAAATCGTCCCGCACAGTGTGTCCGCACCGTAATTTATTAACCCATAACTCGTTCCGTAGTTATTAATCAGATATGCGGCAGTTGACCGCGCAATGGCTTACTAGATTAATTGAGACACAAAACAATCCTAACTGCATTATTATGAGAGCCGGCTTGGTAATTCTAGAGTTAGGCACGACTGGGAGAAGTAATAGTAGAAAATTGTAACATAGTTTCATTGCGATATGTCTACTTAAGCAAAGTAACAGCGTATAATCATCCTACTGCAGGGCTAAGGCCTCCATCATTGAATTCAAGTTACCACAGCAATGTTGGGTACAGACAGGTATAATCATCACATCATCACGAAGCGGGTTGGTGATGACAAACCTGAGCAATGTTCGGTAATTCGAAACTCTTGTGGCCCGGGAATCGAACACAGGACCCTGAGATCTGGGTCCAGTATTAAACTGCTAGACCGATATACGATTATCTACTACTATGCACAGTCGTATGTGTGGTTTAGTAGGAGAAAAATAGCCAAATTTACAGTTTTCCTCGATTACTTCTTCCCCTAGTCTACCTTACTTAATTTTTTTGCTTTGTATTTAACGAAATTCAATAAAACAATTGCACTACGAGAGGGAAATAAAAAAAAAACAGTCCAAATTTCGTAATATGTGATTTTTTACTGACTTTTAGAATAGAGTAATCCAAATAGTCGAAATGTAAAATAATATATTGTAAAGTACTGAAAACTGTAATATAAATACGGAGCTCCTCTGTCAGGCTGAATTATTTGTCTGTGACTATCTAAACAGACGGATCCGTCAGTCTGTCAAGACCCTTTTTCTCATAGAACCAGGGTTGAAGCCTGAAATTAATGTCAAATACTCGCTTAAGAAAGTAATAAGAGAAATTCTTGCGTCGTAACGATGCGTGTAGAGGCGTCTTCCGCTTTGGCATAATATATGAGAATATCTAACGACTGTGTACCTACTTGTTTTAAGAATTTTATTTTTATTTATTTATTGCAAAACTTACCTATTTTGCAGTTATTGCTTAATAAATAGGCAGCAGAATAAAAATGAAAACATTGGCAATGTCATTAGAGCAGAGCTTCGCTTGAATGCGTCAGGAAGCAGTCCTGACAGAGTAAACGTTAATAATGAGCAGAATACAACAACTACATCTTTTTACGTAGGCAGATGTACAAATGTGTTTTGTGATGCCGGCATTAAAAAAATAACACCACCCTTTCTCTTCCTGTGGGTGTCGTTAGGCGACTCAAGAAATACTGCCAGAAGATAAGCAGCGTCTTTTTTCCAGTACCTATTGCCCAAACTGCGTTCGCCAAACAAAAGCCAAAATTGCCAAACGTTGCTATTATGGCGTAATCCTCCTTTTTGGGATGTCTATGTATCCATAATTATATAGCTAAGCTTTGTGATGATGATGATTTTGATGCAATGCACTTACTTTAAAATACATTTCATAATTAAAAGGGGAAAGATTTTTAAAGGTTTGTGTATCGTTGTTTCTACCATGTATATCTTTTTTTAATGAGTTTTAGCAAAAAAATAAATTCTAGATACACAGTTCCAGAAATTAACAGTTCAAAATCAAACCGCATGTTTCATGCATGCCTTAATGGCATTTGACCTTGCGTACAAGACAATAAAGGTGAATGAAAATATGTTCAAAAAGCATCTAAACGTTCAAGAGCCCCTCTTTAGAGAGGACGTCTTTAATTTGCTGTCACTGTGATGTAGGTATGCAGTTTTTATTTCATATCTCTGTTTACAACATTTTAATAATTATCGCACAGTGCAAACGATCTTCTGGCTTTGCAGTAGGTATTAATCGCGCGGACGATCGCCCGCAAGTGCAACCCGCAATCGCATTCTAGGTTTTAGAGGAAGCTGCGTCTGCACCGCAGCCGTGCGGCAGGATGCCTGCTCTATTATATGCTGGGTAGCTAATCATACAGATTGTTATCCTGCCGTATACAGTGCTCAAGGAGAAAGTGCCGTTATAGACTTATCAAGACGTCATGTTTATGGAGCTAGTCGTATGGCTCAATACATAAAACTTCACAAAAATTTAGTCGACGAACAGTGATATACCAATTTTAAGTCGGTGAATGATAGTAGTCAGTGATTAATTGTTTGGAACTGACTTTGAATTGGTAGTTTATTCCAGCATTTTATCAGTATTTTTTTTTCTGAAAAATATTTTATATTATTATTATTGAAGGCTTTCCTATCATGATAGGTAGGTGTTTTTTCTAAGGAAATGTGACTAATTTTGATCTTTTCTTTGAACAAAAAAAATCATCAATCATTCAAATTGTTGTTCTGTATCAAACTTGCCACCCAAACTTTGTTATTAAAATACATCATATCCAAAGTGTCCACCTAATAACTTATCATTAAAATGGACAAAACAAACAAAGACGTAAGTAAGCTGTTTGTGACAGCAGCTAAATCATGAAAACAATCCGACAACGCAATCCATTGGAACTACAACTACTATCTATTGTAATAGCATCTGGCCTGAATGGCACTTCGGATCGCACTCGGTCGCACGTGCTCGTTAACATTCGCACTATTGGAGTTTAAAACTAATAAATAGGTTTTATGCAAAAACCTTTTTCCTGGGTTGCTTCTAAATTCAAATTTCTTTGCTGCGGTTGGTAGCCCTTCAAATTTTTTTCTAAAAGTAGTAAGTTGGTTTTATGCCAAGAACGTATTATCAGCCTCATTCAAAATTCATTGCTGCAGTTGGTAGCCCCGTAATATATTATTTTTCTCTAAACCATTAATATTTTTTCATGATTATTATGATGTTAATTTGATAGTCAATATTTTCTTAACCCCAGTCAATCCAGGTATCAGAAGATCGTTTTATGGTTTGACCAGTTTAAGCTGGTAAGATTTAAGGGTCATTGAGGTATTGCAATATCTCTAAATGTTTTATCCTAACCAAATTAAGAAGCATGGGCAGTTGTAAAAAAAGCTTAACTGATTTTCAACCTTGAACCAATTAATCCTTTTCCTAATAATTGGGTCAGGTGTGCTAAACTGCGAGGAACTACGAGTATATAGAGGATTGCCCTAATGTAGGTACAGTCGGCAAGGAGATTGATGTCGAAAGTAATTAGAACGCACGGAGTCTACACGAGCGGTATCGAGTATTCCAGCGCGGCCCGGGCAGTGGCTAGGGGTGTCATCCATCAATTTATTTATTTAATTATTAAATAGACGGAAGACCAACAGCTAATGTAACATAACAACTTAAATAAATAAGTATCAGAGAGCCAATAACAGGTCCTCGCAATTAAGGTAACCTTATTTAATCTATGGTAATGTATGCGGTGTTTGCCTATAATTGACTTTGTACTTAGTTCCTATAATTTATTTTGAAATGTTTTAGTGCATAAGTAGTTGGTAAACCAATAAATTAAAATAAAATGAAATAAATAACACGACAACTTTTAATGAAAAAAAAAACAAGTATTATCTTTAGTATTATTTTATTTTATTATCTGTGGTATTACTACTGAACAAACTACTACTACTGAACAGAGAGATCTGTAGATAATTATGATCACATACGTGTAATCATGATTATCATTATCAGCTTATTACCTATAGCTTATCTATACTAATATTATAAAGCTGAAGAGTTTGTTTGTTTGTTTGTTTGAATAATTTTTTAAATCTTAGTACTGATTCGAATTAAAAAAATCTTTTCGTTTCGTATAGTCCATTTATCGAGGAAGGCTTTAGGCTATATAACATCACGCTGCGACTACTTAATAGGAGCGAAAAAATAATCGCGATCATAATAACCGAAACTGACGCGTACGAAGTCGCGGGCAACAGCTAGTAAAAATAATACTTTAGTCCAATGCTGCCATGTATAGGGCAAAAATAAGGGTAAACTAAAGTAAAGTAACGGAGTATAATTAAACCACTGCAAGGCAAATGCCTCTATCATTGAACTGAAGTTACCACAGATGATAGGTACAGGCATTATCACCGCGCTTGCCAATTGCGGGCTAATTAACGACAATAAGTAGTAGCAAAAATACGGAGTTTAATAAAAACCGCTGAACAAATTTTGCTGAAATTTTGCTGATAGATAGATTTAGGCGGATCAGCACATAAGTAAGTAACGCCTAAGTCTATAAATTTTAATATGTTAAATAGCGTGCCATCCCTACCAATCTCTGGGCGACTCGCATCGTCACCGATTGATTAATCGAACGCTCGCCCAAGATCGACAGTGGACTTAATTGAAAAGTCAACATCGGCCATCGGTTATTACGCGATATGTCTAGTTAATTTATTATTTGTCAGTTCAATTGGTCAAACAATTTCATTTTAATTAGGCATTATCTTTTCGATGTGATTCATCGGGTGTAGGGTTTGAGAGTTTGTGATTCGTGTTTACGAATCGATACTGGAAAGTAGTACGTAGATTGAGTATTTTCACAGTTATAATAACTTATGTTTGCATATTCATATTGTTTCGGTAGTGAATAGCCTAAGGTGGTCTATTTCAATTCTGAAAAAAAAAAAGATAATCTTCCCCAAAGGGTTGGAAAATAAGCTTACAAAAATAATGAAAAGAGAACATTTTTCCCAAAAAAAATACAATCCGACGAAAATCGATTAATATACCAACAGTTTTGGGTCGGTGCCAAAAAATAAATTTCTGACAATTATCAAGGTCTGACTTTAAATTGGTGGCTTATCTGACGCATATCGTAGGTAAAATTTTTGTGAAAAAAGTTTATAAAACATTCCGCAATGACAGCTCTGATAAGGAACCCCATTAAAATACATTTTAGTTAGTCGTGGAACATATATTATACTTATTATATAGTAATAAAACTCCCCTTAACTCCATAGAAGCAATAGTTAAACCCTTGCAGTTATGGCGAAAAAGCCTGTGTTTTATGCGAACAATTAGCGGTTTTATACCACCATAACGTTCACCCTGCGTTAAGCGTGCACACAAGTGACCGACGCCATTTTGTGGAATAATTCAACAAGATCCGGCGAAATGGCCGAAACTTCCGGCGGCGGCGAGAAACAACACGCCGCGCGTTGGTTAATATTAAAATAGAGTTTTTCTACTAAAACAGGTTTTCTGGGATACAGAGCCTTTGTCGAGATTAGGTTTTGTGGATAGATTACGCACGCACACAGCGGAAAGAGGTAATAAAGTGTTCTTTACGGCCGCTGAAAGTACTCTTCCGATGGTCTGGTTTCGTCGTACAGGTATTTTTTGCCTGAATTTAACAAAAAGAACGGACAACACTATCACAAACTTACAGTGATGGTATTGTATTTTGCACAAATATTCCACATCTATACTTAATATTATCAAGCTGAAGAGTTTGTTTGTTTGTTTGTTTGAATGCGCTAATCTTAGGAAGTACTGGTTCGACTTGAAAAATTTTTCTTGTGTTGGATAGTCCATTTATCGAGGAAGGCTTTAGGCTATATAACATCACGCTGCGACCAACAGGAGCGAAGAATCAGTGAAAAATGTTGCAAAAATAGTCGCGATCATAATAACTGAAATTGACGCGGAAGAAGTCGCGGGCAACAGCTAGTGTAATATAAAGTGTCAGTATTAAAGATCTTATTTAGGATTTAGAATACTTTGTATAGGATTATGTATTCCACTAGCTGATCAGGCAAGCGTTGTTCTGCCATATAAAAGAAAAATCATAATAGTGCTTAGGAGAACCATTTTTCCATGGTCGATCATTCAATTATTTAGATAATGTTCATATGAAAATGCTAAAGTAGCGATAAAAAATCGGGGGTCCTCTAGTAAGAGTACCTAGTTATAATTTTATGACGTAATTCTAATACAAAAAAGTTTATTTTAATTTTATTTCATCAAATTGAGTTTAGGCGTAAAAGCTTAAGAGACAGACAGAGTTACTTATTAAGTAAGGTAAGTATGAAATACCATTGAATTGTAAATATTTTATTGAAATGATTTTTATAAACATAATTTACAAGTTTTCTTCCACTTTTTTCAGTTGTAGTTCCCACCATAATATCGCTGTCTAATGGGAGAGCGTCCTACCACTATTTATTTTGGCCGGACTGACACAGAATGTTCTGTTGACCTATTTATTCTGTGTTACGATCCCGCAGGCGAGCTCAAAGGTTCAGACAATGCCGAATGGCCTAATAACTTGGCCGAAAATGCAGTCCTTCCGTTGCAGACGATTCTGTATTGTAAAACTGTTTACAAATTCTCTAAAGATCCTTAAAAATCAAGTTTATTTAACCTAATTTTACATAAATGGCTTTTCATGAGCGTATGCGTGCGTGTGTGCGTGTGTGCGTGCGTGCGTGTGTGCGTGCGTGCGTGCGCGTGTGTGTGTTGTGTGTGTGTGCGTGCGTGCATGCGTGAGTCTTTGCCTTTGCGTAGTAAAATGAATAATCACCCTACCAATGTATTTTAGCTGCCTTTTCGCTCGTATTTCAAAGAGCGCCATACAAATACTATGTGGTTTCCAATAATCAGACCATAGCCAAATTTCTATGTGGAGCTTTGCAGAGTCTATATACGATGCTGGTACAACTGCACTTCATGGATGCGGTCGCAGTGTAATCTAATAAAGTACTTCTACAGACCTATTATCCTTGGTGGTATCCAACCTACGACCTTTCGCTGTAAGAATGCCACTACACAATGTTACCGTATCTCAGTGGGAAAAACTATTTTCGATCATCAATAGAATTGAAATTAAATTCTTCTCTCTGAAATTAATTCAAATTTGCGTAAAATATAAATATAAATTTATCGCGTGATAGATTCCTTACTTTTAAAGTTATTGTATCTTACAAAATATATATATTACGTGATTGACTTATAAGCATGTCTGTAGCTGGGTGGTAACCTAAAAGGAAAATTAAATAATTCATAAGAAGAGTTCACCAAAAATTGTAAATCCCGAAGGCTCTCTAAAAAGTCCCGAAACGCCTCAGGAGCTTTGTTCCAAGTTTGAAAACAAGATGTGTTTTTAAAAGACGTAGCGAACATGTAATAAGTAGGTGCCTATTCAAGTTACGATAATTACGTAAGGAAACAGCAACTCTACGTCATTGAATCGTGAAATTACGCTAAAAGGAACGAACAGTGCGTGAACGCAAAGAAATGGCTATTATAAACTCATTTATATAGAGCGCACTTGCGTATCATGCCATACATCAAAATTACGTGTTTTATTATTCCCGCATGGTAAGTAGGAATCTTAAATTCGTTTTAATGCTGAGTTCTGGCAACCGTAAAATGTGTTGTTATGCGTTCGTTGTGAAGCATTGTCGAATAAGGTTATTAAGGTATAATATGAATGAGATTGTATGAGGTTCAATCATTTCGTGTCATGTTCCTGTCGTTAGTACATCTTATGAAACTGGCCATGACTCAAGTAAAATATGTCTTCCATAGAAAACTAAAGAAATAAAGAATATAACGCTATTAAAAAACATTAAGCTTTCATGATCATGTTATCACACTATTTGAGGTTACTCCATTATGGATGTAGGTGTAAAAGCAAATGTTTAACATGATAATTTCAATTAGCATTTAAAGCAAATGTTTTATGTGCGAATTAAATTGGCGTTTGAAATGATAAAGCATCACCGTGGGAACAGTTAAACGTTGAACGCTGCAAGGCTATAAATTTCGCGCTCGGCAGTACGATAAAAGGGCTTATAAGTGCATTTATTATCTGTGCCATCGGTTACGAGCGTAGAAATGTCGCAATATAAGGAATGCGGCGGTCACCGTCTCGACGACGGGTCATTAGTTTGATGTATCGTAGTGATAAAACACAAGTCGATGCTGCCTCGCAAGGCTGTTTCGTGTTGCGACCTTTGACATTATTTTCGTTAAGAATGACAATTGCCGTCATAACTTTTTTTTAAATTGTCTGAGATTAGGCAAAAGCGTTTACTTTATTCGACTTAGCTAAACGGTTTGAAGAATGCTTCTTGAAATATTTGTGTGTTATCTTTTGACAAAGAAAAACTCTTATCTCTCAAACCTTTTATCTATCCACTTACTGGTTTGATAAATTGTAGTAATAATGTAAGACTTCTTAGGACTCTGTATAAATGTGTGGCAATTCAGTTTAATCGGAGGAATTTGTTAAAGCGCGTTGGCCTTCATATCATTGATGAAAACGCCCGATGAGTTATGGACATTATGATTCTAAGCATTGTTCGGGTTCAATTACTGGTTGTGATTGGCCTGATGAAATATAGTATCTATTAACCATTTACGAATTATTATTATTTGTTTAGTGTGTTTTATGATCAAGATAAGACAAGACCTCGACAGGACGCTTCGAAAGCTATTTACCAGCATGCTTCTTTTCAGTAAAAAAAAGCATACACACGACAGTAATAAAAACCATTTTCCAATGCAACTACGATATTAATGAGTTACATTGTTCATATTGGTTTCTGAGTGAATTTATCTTGAAATGAAAGATGTCATTTCCAATACAATAGCATCGTTTACTTGTAAACTCATTCTTTTCTTCATTTCTTCAATATCTGATATAAATAAAAATAAAGAGCTTTTTGAAATTAGTAAGCTAAAGATATTTTAAATATTTAAGGTAGGTAAATAGACAATCGGAGATGTTCATCTCGTATCTCAGAGAATCAATTTACCAAATTCAGATTGTAACCAATTAATTGTTGCAAAATGGCCGTGCATGTAGACAACCGTGCAGGTTTAATAAAGTAGGTAAATTGGAAACAGTAAGATGATTAGCAGCTGCAGCAGTATAGTTACAATTTATTATTTTTATTTTATTACTAGATCCACAGCACTAATTACAATTAAATTAACTTAAACTAAATAATATATCATATATATATATATATATTTTGCTCAAAATGTGGTACACACGGCGGCACATCAGACTATACATGTTGACCTTGAGACCGCCTTTATGCACTACGTAATAAAAGCTGTTATCGCAGATCAACTGTTTAACTTGATGTGCTGTCGAGTGTACATACAGATCTTAAATTTTAACAGTGTTTCACACAATTTACCAGAATCTGGCATGCAAACAATTTTTTTTATATACAATAATTACTAATTTTAAACATCATATTTCTTTGTAAAAATTAAAATATTCCTCCACTGAGTAGAAACAGTTATGTATCAACCAGGTTTTTAGTTTCTTTTTAAACATTTCTAATGATAGAGACTTCATACGAGTATCATCGCTCAGTCTGTTATATATTTTGACTGCCATTTGGTAGCTATTTTGGCCATATATCCGAGTCGTTACTGTATTTAGTATCAGCTTGTTAGGGTACCTTGTATTATGTCCATGTGTTTCCATGCGTGTTTTAAATAACTTTGGGTGACTTTTGACAAAGACGCATATTTCATAAATATACATGCAAGCATGCATAAACAAACTTACACCAATAACGGATCAATCATCATCATCATCATCTGACTACATAAGGCTGTCCCTAATGCACGCAACTGACCTTATCTATAGACTGTATCAAGTGAAAAACGGTTTGAATACCGGAACACCATCTTGGTGTCCCGGGTTCGATCCCAGGGTCAGGCAACCAAAAGTTTCGAATTTTCGAACATTGCTCGGGTTTGTGATCACCAATCCGCATTAGGCAAGGTTGGTGATCATGCCTGTACCCATCATTGCTATGGTAACTTGAATTCAATTGGAGGCCTTTGCCCACCAGTGGGATGATTATAGGCTATAGGTACTTATCAGAAAAGTCCTCTGGTGGCCTAGTATCCCGTTTTCCTGGCCGCTGATTGCAGATATCTGTTGTGACTTGTTTTTACTTGACCTGAAACAGAAGCCGGCTAAACGAGCTTTCTGAGCTTACTATAACGTCTAACTGAACCCTTCAATTTGCTTATATTTTGAGAAATGTCGACCATTTTAGTTTTCTATTACAAAAAATATGATGAGTATTAGTAATGTAGCTGTGGACTAAAAAAACATTAATTAATACATAAAGGGAGTAAGTACCTATTTTGAAAACTTTACTAGATAGATACCCAATAATAAATAATAAATAAATGTGGACAACATCACATACATTGTTCTGATCCCAATTTGAATAACTATTTAAAGCATTCGTATTTTGGAAACCAGAAACAACGAAGGTACCACAATAGCTTTACGTCTTTCTTACTGAACTCTATTTGACCAACAAAATTAATTACTGTATATCAGACTTGGTAAGCTTAGAGTACCACTTCTATAAATACGCATTACTTCAAAATACCAGACTAGCTTTTATGTACTGCTAACCCTCAATTACAAAATTAAGAATTGGGTCGAATTTACCCGGTAGGTACTCTGATAAACCAAATATTATTACAGCTTTATACAACATAGGCTGTCGACAATTAAGTAGAAAAAAATGGCCGAAGATACGATCGGCTGTATGGAAATTATTAAAACGTTCGCCCCTCGCGTGTGGAACTAGGCCGGGTATAACTCGACCGTTTTTATTTACGAACATTAAAAATGGTTGCTCCGCAAGTCACGCGAGCTGATGTCGCTCAAAATTAAACATTGACCATAGAGTAATTAGATGGCAGTAGCTTAATTACTATTGGCAATGCGTAAACCAACTTTGCACTTGAGGAAAAAACACAAACAAATGTTACAAACAGTCAACCTCACTATGTCACTTCAGATAACTGTTACTACAATACTGATATAAATTCTTGCTTCAAAATATAGGATTCTATCATATAATGCTCTCAACCGGAAAGTCTAAAAATCCCTAGCCGTAATGTGATATTGTCTAAAAGCATGTTATTTCCACATCCCTGGCTGAAAAGTTGAAACGGCTCCCATGAAATAACGCTACAACTAATAACGTTGTTCGTTAAACAAGTTACTGGAAACATGTCTTTAAAATCAGCCTTAAAAATCGTTGTTTCATTATACATAACACAATCCTCGTCATTGTAAGACACGACAACAAGCGAACTTTGCCACAAGAGCAAGCGAGATACAAGCCTGAAACTTTTAAGGACCGCAACAAAGTTACAATAACGCGTTCAAGTGAGTCTCGGTTAGTGAAGTTATTTTCCTCGGCATTATCACTACTTTGTAATAGTTAACTGCCAGGTTGCGGAGGATAAAAAGCGAAACGAGGTCTTGCTTCAGGTATATTTCTACTTACAATGTTATTATTTTCACCTAGATTTTTCTTGTTCGTTTCGGACGTAAACTGTTGTTACTGGCCAGCTTGTCATCCCGGAATTTACAAAGTAAGTAGTACAGTTTTAATAATAAACTCTGTACGGAAAAGAAAAACTTGTAGACAAAAAAAGTTAGCTGATGAAAACACAGATTAAATATAAAAACTAGATAAACAGACAATGTAACTGCGAACTATCCATGCTTAATGTAAGCTAATGTTGTGTTTAAAGCAAATTCAACCTTATCGACGTGACTTAAAGTTGAATGCAACTTTGTTTAAATAACACCTAAAAGTCCATTGGGTACTCAATTGGTTCAGTCTAGTTTTTCATTTTATATCTATGGTTGAAAATCATAAATTATCTAAGGTTATTTTTGAAACAGCGGATAGCAATAATTATAATATAGTTGTTTCTTTAGCAGCGACTCAAACTGATGGCGACATGCTTTCATCAGCTACATTTATCTACAGTCTATACCTAAATATATTTTACCATTAGTGTCAAAGTTTTTTGTTTATAGATTAATGTTATCAATTTATCTATAGCGTATAAAAATACGAATCAAACACAGATCCTCCTTCTTTTCAAAATTGAAGACAATAAAACCTCGTATTTGTTCCTTAGAAAAAAGTTAATAAAACAAAATAAAAACGCCATGTAACACCTGTGTGGTGGTGAATCAAAACATCATGTAACTACAAACATAGGTAAGTACTAAGTAGGCAATAAATTAAAAAAAAAACTCTACATTTAAAATTTCAATTCAATTGACCACGAATGAAGCTTATCTACTGTTCTTACCCGTGTACTGGGGTGCAACCTTAACAAATTCGGTTGCATTCGCCTGTCTGGCGGTTGCGGTATCAAGTATGGGGTGGGCGATGGAATAGGACAGGGCATCATTAACCGGGTAATTCTAGCCTGCAGCACAGAAACAGACTGATAACACTAATTGTCTTGTATTCCAACTAAGCCACTGAAAAGTTTTGGGAGACTATGACTTATTAAAAGGAGGTTAACATTATGACTTTTACGCGGTTTTGGACCGCGACTTTGTCCGAATGACCTTCCGGATATCAGAAAAAAACTGTAACCCGACTACGAGAATGCAATAAATTCAAAGTCATCCTATACAGGCTGAAATTTTAACCACCTTCCAAATTTTAATATATCAATCTACGAGACAAAAAACAAATGACGTATTTTTCTTTTGGTATAGCCCAGTACAAAAATGTCAAGATAAAGCACTTAGAAAATGTCCGCCAAAAATCTAAAATTTTTGATACGGCCGCCTAGCGACACTTTTTTTGCGCAATGCACATCACATTCATTCATTACGATACTAATCATAAGTTTTTGATTTTCTCTTTATACCTTATCAGGCCTAGGAACCTAAATATTGAAAACTATATTACGAAAAATATTTTCAGGTGAAAGCTTGATTTTCATTTTTTACTTCATAAATGGGCTCTAAATACGATACCGAACGCCTATAAAAAATTTGGAAAGTGTTTATATTATTATAGCTTAAGCCGTGTAGCTTATTATAACAAAAGGTAGCCTATGTTAGCTTAGCTCAGCAATATTAGAAAACGATGGTAAATTTCGCCACTATCTACAAGGTTATAATTTAATAGCTCAGGTGGAAATCTGCCAGTCCCGAAACCAGAAGACCCTGGTTCATGCCCATTCCTGTGACTTTTTAAAATTTCAAGTTATTTAAGTATGTTTTAATAATGTGTGTGTATGAACTTAATTTGTATCTAAATAGAATTTCCAAAAACATTAACTTAACAAAAAAACATGTTTATTAGTCACCCAAGTACCTACTATAATTATTTACCACTGATGCAGATCGCGGCTAATTTAAACTGTTTTCGAATTAGTTAGAATCAAAAACTATTGCGGTCTGAAGACGATTTGTTTGTACAAAATATCGGTAGTTTTGCATTACCGACCCAAACCGCAGACGATCGGGCGGCCATTAAAATAGATGCCGATATCATCCGCTAATTTAGATAATGTATCGCAAATTAGTCGGTTTTGGTTAATAAATTTAGAATGAATCCGATATTTTAGTGTTTGAGCGGCGATAATATTAAAAAAGTAACAGCCTATAAACATCCCACTGCAGGGCAAAGGCCTCCATCATTGCATTCAAGTTACCACAGCAATGATGGGTACTGGCATAATCACCACGCTTGCTAAATGCGATTTGGTGGTCATCAACCTGAGCAATGGTAGGTACTGATACGGAAACTAGTCGACCAATATGGGGCGATAGATAACTTGACCTCATATTCTTTGGTAGTGTATACAATAAATATCGCTTGTAGGAGACAGAGATAGATAGATAGATAGATAGATATATAGATAGATAGATAGATAGATATATAGATAGATAGATAGATAATACTCTTTATTGAACACCAAAACAAATTAAAAATAACACATGAGAAGACACAGGATTGTACAATGTAGGCGGTCTTATCGCTTCTAGCGATCTCTACCAGACAACCTTTAGGTAGAGGAGACTTGAATCAGAGTTGAAAGGGGAAGGCGGCTCAGAGCTTTTAAATGTGAACATTACAAAATAATATACATATAAAATAAGACATTTTTTTACCGATTTTAGATAAAAAATATTTAGTGTGTTCTTTAAAAAACAAAACAAATAATCCCAGCATATTTTATCATACTACCAAATTCAAAAAATTCAAAGTTTGAATGTCTTTCATATTAAAAATTCATTCTTAATACAATGAAGTCATATTATTCTCCGCTATCATTAAACAAACAAATTATGATATTTTAGTATTGATATATTATGAGCATGCACTAGCGTCTTGATTAGCACTGTTAGTCAGCATGTAAAGTACCTACATGCTGTTTGAAAAAAATAGTTCAATGCCTATACATTTTGAAACTAGTGTTTTATTCGATTTGACCCCAACCCCAAAAGTGTGTAAGGTGAGCAGAGGTCAAACCCTTTTTACCTAGCGAAAAGCCAATTCACTCTAACCTAAAAAACCTAAATTATACGGATCGGAGAACAGTGACTGTAGCAGAAAATATCCACGACTTAGATATGAAGCCGTGATTTGATCAGTATTGGAATAGGTACAAATACTAGGGTATGGTTTGAGTATTAGGTTTTAGTGTTGTAGTTACTTATTATCTTTGAAAAAAAATTGGATTACGGGCGGCTTCTTTCTCATTTACTCAAGTATGTTATCATATCTCGATAACTTATGTTTTAATTATTCAAAGCATACAAACATACGAGTACTAATTGTTAGAAGAGTTTGTTTAGTTGAATACAAGAGTTTCGAAGACAATTAACAATATTTTTCTAATTATTAGGATTGAATTAAACAATGTAAGGAAACTTTGAATAATTATAGGTTACTACTTCTGTTGCATATTATGAATTATTACTTAAAAATAATAACCAAAACTGTACTTTGTTAGATATAAAATAAAGATTTATTCCTAATTTAATGCAATCGATAATATTATGGAATCGGTAAACCGTTACAATATTACAACTACTCATATTACAATACACGTCGTCTAAAAATAAAACTTCGATTTGATAGTGTATCATAAATAACCATAAGTCCACTAAGATCTGTTGGAGTTTTGCGCGGGAAACGAGAAGAGAAAGATGGACTTTGTTTCGTAATTTTGTGAAATTATCCTAAGCGGCATTTATTGTGATAAAGTGGTGGCATTGTTATAATAATGCGTCAGTGAGTAGGATAAATCAAATAAAAGTGAGAAACAAGGAAAGGCGCTCCTATTTGACTCTGATCCACGTTCTCGCGTAAAACTCCTGTAATCATTGGAACGTATAAACTACCTATACATTTCAATGACTTAGGTTAGTTTAGGTTTAGGTTAGGTTAGGCTTTTATATTTATGTAAGTAAAGTTGATCAAGAAACTCTATAAAAGACCAGGCAGTATGGCTCAAGTCTTCGCCTGCACCGAGAAAAAAAAAACGGGACAAATTCTACTTCTCTCTACTAAGATTTCGAATCTATCGAAATCACCTAAAACTAACAGTCTTAGGTGGTTTTTCGAATTAATCCGACTTTTTTAAGGTATAGGTACCTATCATAGCTCCAACTTGGTGGAGTTGGAGCTATGATAGGTACCTATACCTTCTTATTATCTATATCTTATCTATAAAGGGTCTTAAATTCTTGTTCAAATTTATCCGACTGTATTTAAAGTTGAACCAACCATACCGCATACAACGACGCCACGCCGAATTCCTCAAGAACAGATTAAATCACGCTTAGCTATAATTCCATCAGTCCAATTCGCCTAATTAAAGTAAATCCAGCGTGGATTGGGTCTGTCCCGACCGCAGACATAATCTGTTACACTATACATTCATCTAGCCTTAAATATAGCTTACGCCTTAACATAGATGGGGCCTTAAATATAGCTAGGGAAATAGGATTCAATTCAAAGATTATTTTATAAGCTACAACTATAGATTTTACATGGTATACATTGTAATTTCAATTATATTATAACTCAGAACCGTGTAGTGGGCGATTCTGGTGATCAAACGCAACAATTTTAGGAGAGAAAAAACTTCTCCATAAGTAACCAGACTGCCGTTACGGTTTGTATGGAAAGAGAAATAATGTACCTAAAGTGTTTGAGCCCTAGAACTGTCTCTGAAATTTTGAAAGAGTAATTGAAACAATGAAAAACAACGGGAAACCTTCTTCAATTACAAATTATAAAATACAAAATGTAAATATTTCCATTATAAATATCTTGGCCTAAAGCTGAAACCGATAAAAATCTATTCTAGCGTTTATACCGCCGATGTCATTTATAATCCTTTAGCCAGAAGTTAGACTTGGAGCCTGCCCAATATCAATCTCTTTTTTTTTTCAATGTGTGCAGAGAAGATATTTATGACGTCATAGCACAACAGCATTTAGTTTGAAAAATTAAAGATCTTTAAACTTTGATCTTGTATAACGTTACAAATATTGGTCGTACGTTAGGTCATAATATACGTATAACGCTAGTATAATTACTTTATTTATTCGCTAAGAAAACAATTATTCACTTTCAGAGTCGTTCTCAGTACCGGAAAAACTAATAAACTGATGCCCCTTTCTTATGGCAGTCAACTTAAAAAAAACATTTGAACTAAAGTTGACTCTTAACACAAGCAAATAATGTTGATTTTGCTAAAAGTGTTTACCTACATATTTTTAACACTAAACTAATATTTTAGTCACGTGATCGTATAAGGGCTCGCGTGTTCTGAACTGTGTCGCTAACGCACGTCACCAGAATTGCGCCCACTGAAGATAGGTACCACGTGCTTTGTATTATTTACTGAACATTTAGTATTTTTAAGCCCTGATAAAAATGTTGAATTTTAGATTAAGTTCCACTAAAAGTTAAGTCGTCGGAGCGCAGCGAAGGCGACAACATCTCCTAAGGGTGCTACTTGAAGTGGCAAAACGCGTCGAGGTTTTTCATAAATCGGTGTTGGTTGCTAATGAATGATAATGCTAATAACTGCATGTATTTGTGTAAAATCCGTTAAAATCAATTAAAATCAGTTTTATTTCTGCAAATAAAATAATTATCCCTGGAGGCGTTTTTACACGTAGTGAGGGCGGGCGGTTTTCCTGCATGAAATAGTGCGCTGGCTCATTCAGTGTTAGTGTGGGTAGTGTGGTGAAGGTACCTAGGCCGGTGTGAACGAGTAGTAATCATTAGCAAAATATTTTTTTCAATCCATTTTTAGTTATGGATTTCCGCAAACTTACCCAATGAATTAGATTATTGAAAATAGAATACAAAAGTTAGTTCCGAAAGTTAAATCATTAATTTCAATGTTTTTTGTTAATATTTGGTATTCCTTGGAATTCCGAATTGTAACACGAATGACAAAAGCAATAACTTAAATGAATATATGTTCGGAATGAAATTGCATTATATTTAATACGAGTAAGTTGCAATTATCGCGTTACGTGACTGCGGCAGCGCTCGCGTGCCGGCCGGCATCGCAGCAGCGCGCGACACCAGAATAGCGACCGGTGACGAGGAATTTTAATAAACATTATTAAACGCTAACAGGCTGCAAGTAAGCAAATAGGTATTACACGGGACTCAACCTATTAATACCGGTGGGTTGCTCACCTGCACTCGCTCTGGCGTATAATTTTAGCTAAAAGTTGTGATAGCATTAAACTTCTCTTGTGTATAATAATTTATTTGTTCACTCTTTAAATTGAATCACGCAAAATTACGCAATAAATTTTAATATCCTTTTTCAGTTGAGGACAGTGACTTTATAAACACTGGCTGATTTGGCTGCAATCTTTTAGATAAATAATTGACATTCCTAATTCAAATGTGCGCTGTTCTATGTTTATTTTAATTAGAAATTTTTAATTCAGAGACTTAGGCCTGCGTTTTTTACGCGTGGAATTTTAATTTAGTACCATCCTAAAAGTATGAAAATGCCGATTATTTTCCCATTTTTTATTTTGTTTATAGCTCTCAAGTATAGTCATATTATTGCGTAATTCTTTTTGTATTGTATCAAAAACTAAATACAGTAGCTTTTGACTGAAAAAAAAATGCAATACTAGTGCCTATTACTTCAAAGGAAGTCGTTGAAAAGACCCCTTACAATGTGTCAGCTGACCTTCTTGCTTCAATTAAGTATATTTGTATTATATACTTCGATTTTCAGAAATTTTAATACTATAATGCGTAGCTTTATAACCATCTAACTTTCACCTTTAATTGCATCGAAAACGGTTCAGGCGTTTTTAAAAAAACTAAAAAATTGTTAGTATGGAAAAATGACTTTTCTCGATTTCGTCCATACAAAACGGCAATTTCATACTTTAACCCCTAATATTTTATCTGAATAAAAAAAAGGTCTATTTCAGCCTATTACCTAAGTGAGTATCTATTTGTTCTGCCGATCTGGCGTTATTGAATAACAAACATCCATACATAATTTCAGACTTATAATATTATTAAAACGGATTATTAATAGTCGAAACACGTAATTTAATTTGCAGTGGAGTCGGTAGCAAAATGTACGGATAATAGTTCGGGTCGCTGCGTTACGGTTACACTCGTAACTCGATTTGCCTTTGTGAAGTTGAACAAACAGCAGCCTAATGGGACAAGAAGTTTAAATACGAAATGAATTACGGCCTGACCGAAAGGAACGAAACGCGAAACTGCATAGTTATTATAAAGTACTGTTTGTTAGACCGGGCTATGATAAACAGCAACATATTTATCTTTGCCACGCGATGTTATAAACGACGGCTTATGCACTGCTTCGAGGGAGGAAATTAAGAAAACGCGAGCTTCTTTCACGGAAACGATGCATTAATCTCGACGAGGTTTCTTGCAAAATTTTTCACTTGCATTCCGGTTATAAATCTTTCGAATGAAATATTCTAATACCCGCGGAGACACGTAATTTCCACAAATGACCTGTGTAAAGCGATCTGCGCGAGGTGCAATAACTCGATTTGCGAATAAATGGCTCGGAAGTTGATCTACAGCGCCTTTGTTGGCCCACAAATTTCGGATTAGGAATGTTTTTCGTCGTGTGTATCCATTGCCTGTTCGTCGACGGACAAAAGTTTCGGCGTGAAATTAAAGCTGCAATATAAGGGGCTTAGCGCGAACGCCCGATGCAGTTTCAATGTTTGCTAGCGACGCGGTACAAGTGCCTTTTTTGTTTCGGACGATCTCTGACTACGCGATTTTTGCTCGGATTCGACTTTCGAACGTGGACCGTTCAATGAAAAATGGCGGCTTAACTGTCAGAATGGTTATTGATGGTCGCGCTCGGAATTTACTTTTATTGATGTCCGGATTAGTTAATTCGAACAATGTACGTGAAAATTGAATTCTAAAACTTTGTTCCAGAACTGCGCTCGATCAATTTGTGTCTTCAATTAATTGTGCTTAGTCTTAACCGACGAAAAAGAGCAGTAAAATAATACGATCCTACGTGGTTTACTATATTTTAAAGTGGAGTTAACCAATTTCGAGGTTTTTTTGTTTAGGTTTGTTAAGGAAATATTATTCCACCCATAAGCTTTTTTTTTATTTAATTTTGACAATCGAAAATAACTAAAACAGTTTTAAATTTTAAGTCGCTGCCAAAAATAAAGGTTCATTATCACAAGCGAAAACAAATTACTTGCCTAATTCATTGTTAATCGAACCCTAATTCAGGCTTTCAGTCAGTTTTGTTAGTGTTTACTACCTATATCGAAATCTAATTGTCTTAATCAATCACTCTCAACACCTCTATTCTAAATTCATACCATGAAAACACCGTACAACTGGTATATAATTTGTAAATCTTGATAAATGGCTACAAAAATAATCAACCGATTCATTAAAAACCGATCAAGTAACATCAGACCGAATCGGGCAGAAGTCATGTCTTATGAAGTCCCGCATCCTATGCGGTTCGGACAACGATCAATTACTTCTAATAAAGTCTGTTTAGGCCAGACCTGGCCTCGAGTGCAGCCTGGGGCTTTAGACCAATGAGTGCCTTTCGAATTACTGAGATACGAATTTAGTGAATACAGTTCACGGGATAACTAGTGTGGCGGTGCATTCGATTTTCGTGCTATACCCATTGAGTTAAGAGTCAATCTGTGTAGCAGTGTTCGTGACTGTACGCGTTCAGTGAATGCTCCGCTGAAGTGGGATTAGTAAACGTTCAACGCAAATGTGGGACGAATTGTTTTGCGTTTGCCAAATGTATATTTGTGAATAGAAATAACATTTGAATGAAATGTGTCTTAGGTTATGACAAAGATACAAAAACTAGGTAAGATTTTTAATCACCGACTTATTAAAATCTGGAACCACAACGTCTTATTCAGTAAAGGCATTATTGTAAGAAATTCTATTAGAAAATTGGAGCAACGAATTTTATGGCAGTGCATAACGATTGTTTGAAGTAATTCGTTTGGCCACGACTCAAAGATATCTATTTAATTTTTAATCGGTTCAGGTTTAATAAATAAAATTTAAATAAAAGTAATTTAAGTTTATAAATTCCATAAATTACCTAATCTGTGGTTATCTCCTTCATCCATATAGGACTAAACATAGTTTTTAAATCAACCCAACATTATCTATGGAAACTGTATCAATAACAACTGTGGAAACTGCATCACTATAAAAAAATACATTGAGTTCCTCACACTTCTTATTTTGTTTCTTAAAATTCTCTCAATGCTACTCGTATCTAGTAAATATAAGTAGTATAATGACAATAATTTTAAAACGATGTCTTTCAATCGAACCTTGAAAAACAATAATTTAACTTAATGACACGACGCGAACGCTAGGACATCCAACCGTAATGCCGAAAGAAGTTACTGAGACGTGAAATTATAACTGGCAAGAATAAAAAGCAATTTGTTTCACATTTAAAAATAAAAATAACAGCGTTTTGATTTATTCATTGTGGCATCCACTTGGTACACATAGAGGCTTGATTACGTTTAGTTGGGTCCAAACTACTTACTTAATTATATGCCTACTTACTTACTTAATACTTATAGTTACTTTTTGGAACAAGAAAAGATAATTACAACAGTAAGTTAAATAATGTTTTTAGTCTTTTTTTATAGTTTGCTTTGTATTGAAAAATTTTAGATAGTGTCTTGCTCCATCTTGAGACCAGTTGCATCCTCAAATTCCGACTTAAAGGTTGAAAGCTACAATTTTAGCTGAATTAAAGATGTACTAGCTTAAGTTTTATAATAATCTACATACGGAACCTATGGAACCTTGCGGAAGTAAATCTTTGTAATATTGGCTCGAAAACAAAACTTGAAAAGGATGGTCTGATAAGCCGATCGTTTCTCAATGTTAGCATAAATATTTTCGAGGCACATTTCATCGAAGTTAAAATCAGTTTTATTTCTGCAAATAGGCCCCAGGAGGCGCTTTTACACATCCCAATGAAAACTAATTATCGGCCAGACCTAGTTCTTGTTAGTAATAGAAATATAATATTTTCAATTTTCATCGCAAAAAGTAACCGAAACTCTCGAAACAAACACTTCACTCCAAACCTGGCAGAACGGAAACAATTCGAATATTAACAGATTTCATCCTACTCCGAACATTCTCGAACTCGTTCAATTACGATTCCAACTCGGTAACAATCTAAGCACGTTTTAATTCACAAGTTTTCGGCTTGATGAGTGCACCGAGGAGGTACGTCGCCGGGGTAGCGGGAGACGGTGGTACGGGGTGGTGGGTAAATCGTGACGTGAATCTCGAGCGGAACAATAAAACCTGGAAGGTGGGGCACTTCTTTTAGGAAATTAGCTGTCACATTACGAAGCTATTACCGCTGGCTCGTGTTTGGGCGCTGATTGCCGTTTCGGCATCGAATTTACTACGTGCGCTGAGAGGCAACTAATTAATGCCGAGAGTGCTCTAAGGGTTTTTATGTGACAATGTTAGTGCGTTATTAGCATACGATTATTGGCAATGGGGGCTATCGCTAGTGAATTTGCCACTAGAGGCGCTAGTGTCGCGTGAGGTCCAATAACATCAACTTTTCACTGGTTTTAGCGGGTTTCGTTACGTAAATTATAATTTCTTTAATTTACCTGCTGGAAAGTGATCTCCTTCGTAAAATATCGCAAATATGGATTATTTGGCGATTAATGTGAACGCTTTGAAAGCGGAATTAAGAAAAAGCGCAAAAATAGGCGGCCTCAAAGAGCAACTATTTCAGAAGTTAGTTTGTTGATATCAAGATAGTTATTTTTAATAATAAACCTTAATTAGATTCAAGATTTACACTTTGTTTCGGCGCCGATCGCCTTTGATAGCTATACCTCCGGACCTCAGTCTACAGTGGCGCCAACTGGTGAGCAAAGAAACGGTAGTCCCCATTGGGTAGAACGTAATGTCAATGAATGCTGTGCCGATTTGACACTTCTATCTAGTGTTTCTGAAAGTCTTTTATGGTTTTTGATGATTTGATTACGGCTAGGGAAAGAAAAAGGGATGACTTTTTTATTTATCTATTTTTAATAAATATCTACTAATGGCATTGTAGTAGGTACAATTAAGTATCGGCCGTTATCAGTTTACTGCTGGGCTAAGGCCTCCAGGGGTTGGCGGTTATCTTCTTCTAGCAATAGGTACTTATTTAAGACGCTGACATGAGCCAAATTGAGCTCAATGAAGATTGTTTTGCTTTAAGTCTATGGCTCGTATTGTTGCCAAATTCTATGTAGTTGTAATTGATCGGTGGCTGTTTCCAAAACACGATTCTAAAAACTTTTCTCAATAGAAAAAAATCTCAAAGTAGCCTTTGAAAATACATAAATTACCATTTTTCTCAGCAGTCCGTATAACAATGATAATAAAATTTTGCTATATTGTATATTACATGTTGCTTAAGCAAATGGCTGATTTAGATTTTTAATAAAATGACAATTTGAAATTGCACAACGAATTTTGTTGTTTGGCACTTAGGCCCTTCTATTCCATGCGCTTTTTCTCTGTCACTCCTACGAGAATTGACAGTGATAGCTGTGGCGCGTTCCAAAGAAATTCAAAGACGAATAAATTTGTGGGCGTGTTCATTGCTCAAGGTCATCGGCTGCAGTCAACGTCTTAATCGCCTCTAACAGCATCCATAGAACGAGAAGTGGTGGTGCATTTCTGTTCGGTACTCAATCTGAATAAAGTTTAATAAAAAGACAAGATTGAATCACAATAAGTACTTATGTAGGTACTGCTTTAAAAATGAACTCAATCTTATAATTAATCGTTAAAGCTCAACGGAGAACGGAACTAATAAAATATGATTTAACGGCTTTATTTCATGAAGTAATTAATGATGCTATAATTTCACTGGACGGAAATTACTCTAGGCACCTACAGTTTGTTTTGAATGAACTACAAAAGCAAAATGTACACTAAAATTAAGCGGCTAGGAATATTTTAGTGGAAATTGGTCGCCCACAACAACATTGAATGGATTTAGGCTTCGAAAATATTTTCACGTTATTTTTTAATCCGCAAAACGGGTAATATGTTAGGCACTAAAGGCATTAACAATAAGAATTAAAAAAAAGCAAATTAATATCGCCTGTGTGGTAAATAAGTCAGGTACTTATTTAAGAGCGATTACGCATTAGAACCGCGTGAATGAGTTCGGATTCTTAAATCGGACTCTAAAATGCTATATGCACTTTGCGTTTACACTTTACACAAAATTAACTGCTAACACCTGTCATGGGAACATTGCAAGTAAATGATGACATAAAATTTGAAATATCTTGTAAAAAAAACCATCTAAAATAGCTCATACCCTCTACTACGGGGTTCTACGGCGTAATTAAGCGAAATTGCAAAAAATCAGCAGCGTTACCCGGCAAATGAAGTTGCCAGCTAATTATGAGTAATGGCGCGTTCCTCCGGTGAACGCTTCAATATTCCGTCTGCTGTTGCTGCCGTTAATTTTTATTTCACTTGCAACCCTAGAGCAGGGGTGGGCAACATTGTTTGAATAAACTACAAATTGATTTAGGTTTTTAAACTCTCTTGATGCATTGTTACACATAAACCGGGGTTTTTAAATGCTATTTATTTTTCAGACGTTTCGATGCAATTTCACTAATCATAGTCGCGGGCAGATATGATTATACCATTAAATACGATACGAGAAAACAATTTTTCCTATAAATTTTAACAGTGCATTGAATCGATTTTCAACTTTAAACACAAAACATAAAAATTAGTTTCAATTTAGAAAATTGATATTTTGTGGTCGGCTGATCAGCTGCTAAAATAATGACATGGTGTTAGGCAAAGAACCTCTAAGTCTAAACACATATTTGCAAACATATGCATTGCGATATAAACGATTTAATGATATTCCTAAACTATATTTCACACGAAATAATTAGGAATGAATTTGTATTTCCATGAAACGAAGTAATAAAGTTTTTTTTATGGACCCGTTACAATTTTGTTTGCTTTTACTTTTCAAATACGTAGGCAGTAACTGGAAAGAAGCGCTTCGATATTTGCTAAGGATCAATAAAATTGTAACTAGTAATACAATTTCTAAAACAACAACCATTTTAGGTAACGCTAAATACTTAGATCTGTAGAATTTATTGTATGATTATGTAATAATAATACCAAAAAAGTATTGAATAACACTGGAAGGTAAAATAGAAAGCAAAAGAGAGAGGGCAACTGAAAGAAAAAGTCAATATCATGACAAAGAGTTGAAGGTGCTGAAGAGGTCCAGAGGGTAATGGAAATTGCTTCACTAACAAGAGCAATGCTCAAGTCTGAAGTTTTGTTTGAATAATTAATCTTTAAATCATCTCTAACCTTTTCTAATATGTTTGGTCGAAATTGTAGCAAAGGCGCTGCTGTAAGCCCCTTACGAAGCCCATAAGGCAAACCAAACGGAAATATCAATTTTCGTATCACGAAATATCATTATCGTATCACGCTTCAATGTAGCATTTTCTTGTTGCTAATGATCATTATTTTGAAAAGATTCAAAAATAAAAAACAACAATGTATACCGAAAGTTATCCACCTCTGCCCAAGCTCCAAATTAGTTTTTCTCTCCAAACTTCACTGACGTTTCGGAAAGTATTCGACTTTTTGTTTCTTTTGTCCAAACGAGGTTTCTAGTAAAATAACCTGCCAGTCGCAGTAAGTATAGATTTTTGGTGTTCTCGCAACTTGCACCTTGTCATAGCCATTTTATACTTATTTGCTGTACTTTTATTACACAGGTGTCAAGCAAAACTTACGAAAGTACACTTGAATAGTATAAAATCAATAGAAGCTACTTAAGTGCGTACTCACTCAGCTTACTTATACATAGTTCTATCCCGAATACGCCAATCCGCCTGCCAAGTGCGATGATTAAGGGGACTTCTAGAGCTGTTCCCAATTAATTTAATTTAATTACTTCTAAACAAAACCATTTCGCAAAAAACCTTAGCAAATTACCTCTAGTATTTATTGAATCACAGTAAACTTTTCATTTAGTTGTTTTTAAAGTCGAATTTGTCGCTAACGCCAAAAGCGGCCGTTTTAGCAATAATGTACAATACGAAAGAATGCCAGAATAAAAAGTAGTTAACAGTGATTCAATAAATACTAGAGTTAATTTGATAAAATGATACTGTTCTAGTTTTTTGAGAATTGATTTTGTTTAGAAGTAACAAAATTTAATCAATTTAATCACATAGCTCTAGTAGTCCCCTTAAGGCAAAATCCTTATTTTAGAGAGATCCATCTCTAGCAGTGGTCTGATAATGGCTGGTGTTTTTTAAAAATATATCTGATATCAAATCACAAAGTTTCCCCACTCCACCTTTATTGTTTCCCGTAAAGCTGAAATAAGTTCCAAAAATGTTTTTATAGCTCGTTTACAATAAAAAATAAACATATGTTTTATATATACGCTTCTAGACTTAGTAGTTTTGGCTATGCTACATATTTGATAAATAAGTATTAAAGATGAATTTTAAACATCGACTAATGCTCAGTTATATCATTTAATTATAATTATGAAGTAAATTTAACGAGGCAACATAATATACTAATTAAACAATATCAGATTTAAAGCCAAAACTCGTAATTAAGCCATAACTTAGTTAATACTACACGTATTATAATACTCGGCCGCGTATTAACTAAATCCCTTGGACTAGGGATAACAATATTAATGAAAATGAACAGCTGTGGGTTTATTACAAAAGCATGGTTCGCTTTGTTTGTCGTACGCAATACGCAAACATAAATTGGGAAACTATTGTGTTGAATTATAATACTTAAACTCTGCAAAAACTCCACATGTTTTGAGTTTAAAAAAATATACCAATGAGAAAATTAACTACTTAATTATCCTGTGTTCATTAAATGAATATTAATAAAAACCATTACTTAACCAACATTAAAATTAAAGAAAAATTTTCGGATTTAACTTGTAATTACTATGATTTTGCATTATATTTTCGTTTATACCGACGCGATGTTTCGATCGCACAGCGTTCGTGGTCGACAGGTGGTGAGGACAAGAAACCAATAAGTATTCGAAATAAAATAGTCGCTGATTTTGAAAGTAAAGTAATTAACTAGCAGTGTTCAGAGGAAAACCCCTGCTTATTACAATAGAAACAAATAAAGAAAGTCAATTTAGAATAAGAGTGGAACTGACGCAGGGTAATAAAATGTAGAAAAGATGTTATCTGCTGGATCCAATCACAGACCTCAAAGTTGGTGACACATTGCTAACCAATGGCATTATAGCCACCACCACGGCAAAATATTGTTTCCTTATCCGATTTCCTGGCTGTCCGAGTACATTCTCGAGATGTCTGCTAGCGTAGATGTTAGATAATACGCTTCCACATTGGTAATTAAAATGCAGTGCAGCAGAACGTTGATGTCACCGTCAGCTGATTTGTACCTAGCATGTTCAGTGTGATTAGTATTTCTTATAACATTGTGAGGAACGTAACCAAGTTCAGATAAACATGTCGTTATGGTGCACTTAATAAGACAATCGAAAAATGCAATCAGATTTATTATACAACACAAATTTTTGAAACTATGCAATATCAAAAATTGTATCGCTTTAACAAATTAGGTCATTTGAATTCTACTATTGATATATTTTGTGTACCATTTCGTCATCAGTAGCATTCCTCATTATCAGCAATCCGTTAATTTTAATAAATGTATTTTCTTTCTTTCTTTCTTTCAATCCAACTAAAACCAACTTTATCCAGAATTATTGCCAATTTCTTAGTTATAAGATCAAAAACTTCAAAAGTGTTTAATCTTCGGGATGTAAATAATGCTGGAACACCATTGTAAAGTCGCTCAACTAGGTTTCGAGACAGAATCTTGGAAATCATCCAACGGATAATTAGCGCTGCTTTAACTGACACTAAAATTAGGTTACTGAATAGAGATCTAAAGATCATACAGCTTAAAGCATAAACAAACTGAACTTGCATTTGCTGTAGAAGAAGTAATTTTGAGTGGAGAACGTAACCTACCAGATGCAGCATAAAATCCAAACAAGCTCGTGAGATATACAAAAAACATCTGGCAGCGGATTGAAAATAATATCCAAGAATGACGCTCAGAGTCAGCTTAAACGTATGTAGTTTTGATGATCATATTTTGTATGTATCGCTTACTCACACACTTGTATTCGCACTTGTGCTTGCATTCTCATGATAGTTGACACGTTACTACTCAACATGAAAACTAACATGAGTATTCGTTGCTACTAAATTATTAACACTAGAAATCTCTGCTGAGTCTATGTTATGATTTTGTTTCAGGAATGAGTGTTGAAATCACATACCTACGAGTAATTTGAAAGCATTGGCTTTTCATTTATAAAATGATAGTTACAAATCGGAATATACTATTTAGAAAGATCAACCGGTATTCTTTGATGTTGCTGCTGAGTTTATATTATGTAAAGACGTCAAATACAGCACATTAGGTTAACCTGAGTGATGAGTGCATTTTTGACAACCTGCCCCCTAATTCGTGTAACCGAATCGTATCACAATCGTAATTGAACGACAGGTTTCTGACAGTTCTAGTATGGGCTAAATGTCAAAATCGTCCAATTCAATCACGATCGAACTGCGATTCGGTTACACGAATCAGGCCCCTGACAACCGAAGCCCACGTTACGAAACCATTATGGATAACATGTTGGCAGTATTATTTTAATTTTAAGCTATTGCATAGCTTCTATCGCGGGCCTTGAGCGTGGAGACCGAATCCAGAAATTCCGTAACGAAAATTTTATAACCTAACGCCCCGAGTCGAACAATTTTGAATTTCCGAAATTTAAAAGAATTTAGAAGAAAATAAGGATTTTGACAGTATGGTAACCATATCTGCCAAAATAACAGAAAAATTTAATTACAAAAGTCAAAATTACGAAAATACATAAAATTATAAAATTAAGCTATTGCATAGCTTCTATCGCGGGCCTTGAGCGTGGAGACCGAATCCAGAAATTCCGTAACGAAAATTACCTAACACCCCCCACTCCGACCGGCACAGCGGTGATACTATTTAGTTTCATAATTGCATAAGTTGATAAAAAATGCTATGCAATAGCTTTACCGCGGCAGTCTCCGAGTGCCATACGTCTTTTTTTTTATATCAATGAAAATAGCCTTAGAAAAATGTAAAAAACATAAGACTATTCATTTTAAATCATGCTCTGACGCGCACGGACGTATAATTTCGCTTCGGCCGGGTCCTGGATGAATGAACCTTACACAGATACGTCCGTGTGCGTCACAGCGTGTTTCAAAATGAATAGCTGAATCAATAATTTATATTTTTCTAAGATATATTTTAAATTAAAAAAAAATACTGTCAAGATGTTATACATAGTGTTTACATAACGTGGGCTTCGTTGCTCAGGAGGTTCAAAATGCACGGTGTATATCTATACTAATATTATAAAGCTAAAGAGTTTGTTTGTTTGTTTGTTTGAACGCGCTAATCTCAGGAAGTACTGGTTCGAATTGAAAAATATTTTGGTGTTGAATAGTTCATTTATTTATACTTAAGGCTTTAAGCTATATACGAGTAACATCACGCTGCGACCAATAGGAGCGTAGCAGCAGTGAAAAATGTTGCAAAAATAATCGCGATCATAATATCAGAAATTGACGCGGACGAAGTCGCGGGCAACAAACAGCTAATTTGGTATAAGTGCTATTTTTCTGCAGGTACGTACTAGATTTATAGGCAGGTACTGCCCAACGAGCGGTAAATCAAAATACTATACAATTCTGAATATCTTTACCATTCAGAGGGGTCGGAATATCGCAAGTACTAGTTTATAATATCGCAGTCAAATTAAATGTCAAGTGTCAGTTAGAGCGGCGCTAATTACCGCGGGGCTGAAGCGGGACTAACGAGCCCGAACTCTGTTGGTACTCATGTAGGTTATCCTGGCAACACTCACCATTGATATACTGTGCACCGTGCTTGATTTGCGCGAGAGTCGGGAGTCCTGGAACAAAGACACGTACCAGTTAATTAATGTAGTTAAGGTACACGTTCTGATGGTATTGAAAAGATTTTTAATTACGCAAAATGAGGTTTTAATTCAACGAAGTAACATGATGTTTGGTTTTACTTTTTTTGGAATACCAAACTATGAGGATTGTTTTCAGCCAGATATTTTATTAAAATTTTATTTAGTTTTCATCGACGTATTACTTAAAAAATCTGGAGTCGTTTATTGGACTGTCTGCTTTTTTGACATTACTATCACAGTAGGTACTATGTCATGCAATCATAAAGTTAACGTACAAATATTTAACTCATATTTTTATTTGCTTAAAACTGATATTATAATTGCAATTTAATTTCTAAAATATTCAAATAGTTATCTCATCTTAACTGATTGTCAAACATCTGTAAAGATGTGCAAGCGCCTAACATTGAGGAAACTACGCTGGCTTACCGCGCCCGGTATGCGGGTTCGATTCCCAACTGCGACATTTTTCTCAAGTTTAAATATTGTGATATTATAATTGCAATTAAATTGCTAAAACCATATAAAGTACAGAAGAGTGTTCTGAAGTGAGGCCAATTGCAAACGATTTGCATAGTGGAAAATTGGTGCTAAGAATAACTGATTGCTCACACGCCAATGTGGCGTGAGGCTCTGAAAACTGATTTACCAAGGTATAAAGTAGCTAAACGCTCTTTGTTTATCGAAATGGGTCAGTAGCACGCTTATAAAATAATAACAATTTACTATATTTGCTTTTCGTATTAACCACTGGTGCATAACTAAGTGAAAGTTTTTAATCAATAAATTTGCCAGTGAAGATTGAATAAGACAGTGTAGATGTCCCTTATAAACACAGACCATTATAAAGGAGTTGTGTCAGAGTTTTCCAAGGCGCTTTTACAGGCCTCTGAAGTGACTCATTTTTACAAGCTCTATCAGAGTATGGCACCAAAGGCTGGACGTGTCTTGTAAAGCACAATTATCTAGTCTATCTTTAGCTGTTAAAATGATTAACAAGATGTTATTTACGAAGAGAGATTGCCTGGAGAGTGAAATGTCGCTTACATCTTAGTAATGGCAGTTATAATTTTTATATTGTTTATCTACCTACACTAACATTATTTAGATGTAAAGTTTGTGAGATTTTAGTGATTAATAAACAGTTTCCGAATTTCTTTTACCAATTACGTTAGTTGTATGTGTCTAATGTTGGAAGGGGAAGGCCTCGGAGAACTTATCTTGATCAAATCGGGGAAGTTCTAAAGAAAGGTCAGGTCAAGAGTACCCTAAACCGGCGAGCGTGTATGAAAAGATTAATGAATGTGGATGAAGCGAAAGTAGTCTGTAAGGATCGTAGCAAGTGGAAAGATGTGGTATCTGTCTACCCCTCCGGGAAAAAAGCGTGAGTGTATGTATGAATGAATGTATGTGTCTAAGGCCATATATTTACACATTAAGCACCGCGGGGGTCACCGGTGACCCCTAAACAATAAAATGTATGTTGGGTCTATTTCCTCGGCTAAGGCTTAACCCGTATAATAAATACTATTATTAAATATAAATAAATATTTTAAGACATGCCTCACTGGGCCACACAGAGCCATCTAGTCCCAAATTAAGGTAGTATTAAGTACCCTGTCGTATGGGGTACTAGACAACCGATAATTTTACTTATATACTTTTTTTTGTAAATACATACTTATAATACATAGAAATCACCCAGACCAGTACAAACAGACATGCACACAAATATTTGTACTGTGCGGGGATCGAACCCGCGACCCATGGCTCAGAAGCAGCGTTTACTACCGCTGATCCAAATGGTCGTCTGATCCAAATTGTTTGTTACATTTTCACGTTTTAACTACTGAACAGTTTTTTATTAAATTTACAACAGAGACAGAATAGATCTTGGGAATCACGGGCAAAGTCGCAGGAAAAAGCGAGGAACTCCAGAGATATTCCTCATATACATTAACTGTCGCTTTGACCCACCCGTGGGACATAAATATAACGTACCCTAGTTAATTTGCACTAACCAATTTGGCGATTAGTTCAGTTATAATTGCGGGAGTAAATTCGAAACAAAGTTGTTTGAAACTGGCACCGAACTGCGATATATCAGAGCAACCGAGAACCGACACTAGGCGCACGGGGTGTATTATTATGGTTATTCTTTACGTCCAAATAGTTATTTATTTTGATAGTAAACATCCTTGGGGATGAGTTGTTAATGTTATAGAAACAAAACATAATTAGCAGTTGGTTTTCCGTTTGTCAAATTTACAAAAAGGGAGTGGTGCCGTTTGGTGTCAGTCCAAAGTAAGGCGTGGTAAATGACAGCACACTTCATCACCTTCTTCACCTATGAGTAGTGTTGCCAGGTCCGAATTGTTTCAAATCGGGGCTGAAGGTAAAACAAATCGGGACTTATGGTTTTAGATCGGACATTTTTTGTCTTTTTTTTTTAAATTAAATATAAATAAATAAATATTTTAAGACATGCCTCACTGGGCCACACAGAGCCATCTAGTCCCAAATGAAGGTACTATTAAGTACCCTGTCGTATGGGGTACTGGACAACCGATAAACTTACATATATCCATTTTTTTTTTGTAAATATATACTTATAATATATAGAAAACACTCAGACCAGTACAAACACACATGTTCATGCACACAAATATTTGTACTGTGCGGGGATCGAACCCACGACCCATGGCTCAGAAGCAGCGTTTACTACCGCTGATCCAAATGGTCATCAAATTAACTTACGAGTATATTAATTGCGTTTTGCAACTAATAGTCCTAGTAACTTTAAATTTAATCTTATACAGCTGACTGATCTACTGATTGAGTGCAGCACCGCTTCGCGATGAAGCGGTCGCGTCACTGAGCCAAAGAACAAATCAAAGCTATACTCTTGCTATACCGCTACTACCGCTAGTGTAGTCATTCGCGCGAGACATACATAATAATATGTAATGATTATTTTGATGCTTTTTCGCATAGTGATGTGATGTGTCATTTAATTAATATTACTGTTGTATTTATTAATTTTTATCAAATTTGTTTATTTATCGAGACATTTATTGTCCCGATCATTATTCTACATTTTCTTGGGTCTGGGTGCAAATGACACCTGGGACACCTGGCAACACTACCTATGAGTGTCTTAAGTGGTGACTTAAGGAGTAGGTACCTACTACCATAAGGCTACGAGCAGCAGCGACTTCTCTCCTTGATTGATCTAAGTGCGAAATCATTCCGCCTGCTCACCATGGCGATAATAGCAAAATCTGCATTTTGGGGAATCCTGTGTTCAACTATAATTGTGTTGGTCACAATATAGCAGCTATCTAACCGCTTAACCCAGATAACCCTGAAACTATTTACTACGCCAGAATTTTAGAACATTTTTATATGTTGCTATTTAGGGTTACCTGAATTCGAGAAAAATCATTAAAAAAATCTTTGGCATCTGGGAAAGCCGGAAAATGGGTGGTGTTATAACACCTGGTAGGAGGATACACTACTATGCCAAGTATGTACTGAGGAGGTAATGAAAAGTGTTCAATAAGAAAAAGAAAATATTGCATGTATTAATAATTCTTATATTTTTCACTTATTAACTTAAACTGGAGTATGATATGCTGAAAAACAGGTTTTGGGGTGTAAATTAACGATACACTTCTTACAAATAAAATTAATTTTCTTTTTGCACAATTTACACGTCAGTTGCGTGTCCTTGTATTCAATGTAACGTCCAATCTCATGCTGCTTCATACCGCTTGCCAGAAGCTTATAATAGGTTGAGTGACGGTATCGACATTTTTCACGACTCTCTCACTGAGTTCAAAGCTAAGATAACCGAGTTGTTAAGGGAGGTGTAGTCCTATTACTATGTTTAGGTTTTATAAACCATTTGGATCAGCGGTAGTAAACGCTGCTACTGAGCCATGGGTCGCGGGTTCGATCCCCGCACAATACAAATATTTGTGTGCATGAACATGTCTGTTTGAAAAAAAAAAAAAAAAAAAAAAAAAAAAGTCGTAAGTTTATCGGTTGTCTAGTACCCCATACGACAGGATACTTAATAGTAGCTTAATTTGGGACTAGATGGCTCTGTGTGGACCAGTGTGGCATGTCTTAAAATATTATTATTATTATTATATTGTAGAGCTCATTTATTTTATACATGTTTATATACTGTCCTTCAAAATTTTAGTTTCACATTATAATTAGTTTCTAATTTTAATCTAACTCCGTCCGTATTGTGCATGATGTGGCCGCCTTAAGAAGATTTTTACATTTTATAAGTATCACCTATGAAGATTATATAAGTAATTTACCAATGTAATTATCCCTGGCAGTCCAAATTAAATAAATAAATAAATGTAATGGTCAAATTTATCAGAACGAGAGGTTTCTCTATGAGTACTAGGCGTGGGACAAGGGCCACGCTTACTTTTCTTATATGTTTCCCTCCCTCCGAAAAGTAAGATGATCGTGTTCCCCCCCGTTCAGTCTGTATAGTTGCCAAGCATTGTGTTCGGCCATGTCTAAACAATGACAAAATAATGGAAAGTACCAGTTCTTTCCACGGATAGAAGTACGGTAAAGACCTATGTTTTGATCTGATCTATCTACACCTCCCATATTTTCAATATATTGTTTTATAACAGAAGGCTGATCTGATGAAGGCATCTCGAGACATAGCATTGTAGATCAATGGGAAATCTGTATCTGAAGATTTCTCCCAATACATTGACTTTATAGTAGTACATAGGTGACTGTAAGAATTTAGGGGCTTGATCGTTTTGCCACTGAGGATATTCTCTCGGATTGTGTCGATTTCGCCAAGTATACCGTTGATTTTTGGGCACTGTTGATGCACTAGCCATCGAATAATCAATAACGTTGGTGCCAACCGAAACCAAATCTCTGCGTCTTCTTTTGGCTAAATGAGATAATGGTAGATCGTCATCATCTGAAGAAGACTCACTATATATTATTTCAGCATCAGCCCTTAGTTGTGAACCTAAAAAAGCAGATACTTAGTTTACTTTCGGTAATAACAAATAACTAGCAAATAGTGATCATAATGCCGTATTACTACCTGGAAGATTGTGTAAATTTACAACGTTTTCATCACCCGAATCCTCGTCTGTCACATCTGCATTTGCATTATCGGGGGGGATATTAGCAATAGCACTTGGTAACTTAGTGTCATCTTCCGCTTTTTCCAATTCTTCTATAATTTCAGTCAGTTTCAGCGACCTTTTTTGGTGAACCCTAAAATGTCACATAATAATGTACTAGACGTTGTTATTACTACCAGGTGTTATAACACCGCTAATGTTTCAACTCAAAAAAAACACTTTTTGATGTAATTATCATCCTCGATGTTTTACTCATTAGGTAGCTGACAGTCATACTATAAATAAATTATGGCAAAACGAAAGATAAAAATATAAATTATATTTAATGTAGCTCACCTTTTACCAGACATTATCAACCGAAATATATCTTCTTCAATAAATCACTATTTTATGCCTCTAAATAACTGTAATTGTTTATTTTGACTGCACGCAATAAAACCTCGGTAAGCACTTAACAAATTAAGTAGGAAAAAACTGTGCAAATGTCACTTTTTAATATCATAATTTGAGGTAGATATACGCAAATTTGAGCGGTGTTATAACACCTGGTCGGGTTAAGTGGGTTAATGACGTTGCAGAGTACATAGACAGATATATGGTGGGATACATTACATTAAAACTGAGTGATTTATAATTTCATTGTCTTTCACTAAGAATCAATTGCCTCGCCAAATCTACCATGTTCCATGTTTTTTATTGATTACTGAGATACCTATATTCCGGAACCTGATCACGGAATAAGGCTTGTTCGGGTGAGTGTTGATGTACGTCGGAAAGGGGCCCCTTAAACCTACACCCGTGTCACAAGTCCCGGGAGCTACTCGGAGTTTCTCTTTCTGCCACACGATGGACCCGGCACCCGCACTGTGAATCCATGGAACGCTAACAAGTTTTTCTTAATTAATTGTTTAACACAGAGCAGTAAAAGTAAAAATACAACAATGTTAATCAAACTAAGTTTTCATTTCTAATTATTAAGGCGGACCTTTAATTATATAAGGTTAAGGCACTGATACAATTTATGGGCGTAGGTGTTTCATAACAAACGTTTCGGTTGCCATTTCTAAGTAAAATTCCGTTTCATTAACTACGTAACTGTTATTGCTTTGTCACGGCATAATTAAATTGGAAATTCGTATTGAGTAATTTTCCTTTATTAATGTTTGGTTGTTTGTAGATCAAAAGCTGTATCGTTCGGGATAAAAGCCTTGTGTTATGGCAAACGAAAGTCATCAGCGGCAGTCCGTGCCTCATGCGTCACTCTGCAACACGAAGCTCGTATTTACGGATATAATTGTCTCTTTCAGATACTTTAAGACATCGGTATGAGTGATAGGGACAGATGGGTGCGAATATACGGTTGTGTTGCGGTGTAAGGCCTCTCGTCTTAATATCGTGTCGGTTCTAGACGGAGGCTCGCAATTTGCAGTAAATAAGGATATCGGTTTAGCGTTCATTATCCACCGGGTTTGGCCGACGCGCCTGGTTAATGACGTAGTATGTAGTCAAGCTGCCCGGGCAGGCGAGGTCGGCAGCGAACTGATAGACAAATGCTGATAAACAGAGCGATACGACCTTCTTACATTTTGCATTAAAAAAAAACAACTCTAAAATTCTAATTTAGACGACCTCCGTGGCGGAGTGGCGTACACACCGGTTTTCAAGGTGTCGCCTGCTCCGAGGTCCCGGGTTCGATTTCCGGACGGGTCAATGTTGGAAAAATGTGTTTTACTACATTTTCTCGGGTCTGGGTGTTTGTGGTATCTTCGTTGTTTCTGGTTTCCAAAATACGAATGCTTTAAATAGTTATTCAAATTGGGATCAGGACAATGTATGTGATGTTGTCTACATTAAAAAAAATAAAATAAAATAGTGATAATTTTGACGAAACCTAAACTAAAAATAATATATGCAAGCCGCGGAACGTGGAAAGGCACAACAGAAATCAAGTTCAAAAGAAAATGCAAAAATACGTAAAAGCTAACGATACTGCGCTCGTGCTGAAATTTAATTATAATCCTGTCTGCCGGGTAGCGTGTAAATACTTTTCAGGTTTTTCCAGAGAGCGTTGCACATTTTGTTGGATTACATAGCTTATCCTCGCCGCGGCTAAATAGAAGGCGTTTGACGTTGTCCCCTCCAGACTTGACGGGACAAAGGAGGGACGTCCGAGATGGTTTCTAATTACGACACAGACCGTTATGCAAATCGGGGGTCGAGGCGGCGAGCTCTTTGTCTCTAATAAACACGCGCGCCTCTTGCGGTCAGACCGCCAAATTGCCCGCCTTCCATACGCCCCACAGGCAATCAAACCACTCCACTGTTAGTGCCCTCTCTGTACAATTACTACTCTTTTCCGAATCAACATTCAAGTTTTTCGAAATTCGAACTGTCCATTCCAGGACGGTCGTTTGAAAATTTATAAAGAACGAATACGTTCTATTTTATTTCGTGCCAGCGTTACGTGTTAGGACAGCGCCAACCTATTTAGCTGGCAGATGCGTTCCGGTAAATTGAATGGTCTGAGGAAATCGCCAGGTCGTGCCACGACTTCACCGTCCGAAACTGGGCTAAAAGCACCGCTTAGCCGCCGCCGGCCGTAATTTCTCACAGAAAAATACGGAGCGGACGACTTAATTAAATGCAGCTCTTAAAAGCGTTAGTGGATTTGTATCTGGGGAGTTTTCATGTCAAAAATACGAATTTTATAAACACGGGAGACGGCAATATTTCCGTTTGTATTCGCACAATCGAGGCGCGTTTTGGTCGTTTCTTTTCGTACAAAGGGTTGAGGGTCGGTCGCGCGTGCTCACTTTCATTGGTTGGGAGTCGTTACGTGGTGTCGCGATGGCGAGCAAAAAGTGTCAACTGTTCTATCGCTCTTTGTAAATGCACCTTTTGCGAAGTTAACTGTTATTCGGCATAATGGCTTCCGATAAAGCGACTGACTCAGACATACAATTGTAGTTCATAGGGAATAACTCTTTGGATAGCAGCCGGGCAAATACTGCTGTTAATTATCCATTCATATTTCATAAGCACGGCAGGTAATTAAATGAGTTTCAATTTCATAAATAATTCGGGGTGAAACGTAAAATAATACAGTGGCAATTAACTAGATCATTGTTGGAGCCGGTTACGAGCGTGAATTGTTTGTTGCGCGGGTCAAGCGATGGGCGGAACGTTAGGTTCGAGTAACTCTTCATTAGGTATTAGGATTCCGTATTAGATGGGATGCAGTTTAGTGTCTACTCAAAACAGATTAGCACCACCCTTTCTCGTCCTATAGGTGCAGAAGAAGACAAACGGCGATCGCCAATGGAATCGAATTAATATAGGTTGTGTTCGGTCGGTGTAATTTTATTCTTAAAATGCAAACCTTACTTTCAGCCAGTGTCAACGTTCTATCACTCAGATAATATTATATTCTATGGAGCCTAGTGATGAGTGAGACGGACAGTGATATCTAAATATACGGAAGAGCGTGAGTGAGAGAGACAGAAAATTCCAAATATACGGAATCAGGTGTGGATGGTTACATCATTGCTGCAAACACTCTCCGCTCTCGTCTGTGACACGTTCAGACATTGTAAACACACGGCAATGATTTATTTACTTTATAATATGTGTCATTATGAAAACTCGCAATTGTTTGCGAAGTTGCGAGGCGATTTGACGGCAAATATTCAACTGGAATGCTTGTAATTAAGCCTTTTGTTCTATAACCACGTTTGCTTAGGTTATTTGTCAAGGAAATTGGTTTGTTTACGCGTACTACTGAAAGCGGATGGTATCGGTGTACATATGACAGCACATCAAACTAAACGTTGTGGCATCTACTGCTATAGAAATAGGTGTTATTTTGCAACAAAAAATGTATGGTCTGATGTGCAGGATAACTGTAGGTACATAAATAATGAAATAATTGGAATAAACATACACATTGCAAGAGTAAGGAAGCAAACTCTTTGTTTTTTTAAGAGAACCAATTACTTGGAATTTGTAACAAAGCTATCTATGATGTGGTCGCCCAGATAGTGGAAAGTACCAACTAAGGCACACCTGATAAAACTACATTTATTAATATTATGTACTTTGGTTATCATTAGCCAAATTACTCTCTATGTCAAATTAGCCTTGTGTGCCTTTGAGACTATCATCGTCATCAGTCTATATCAGTCCACAGCTGGACAAAGCTCTCTCTAAAAGGAAGATTTTAGCATAACTCTATGGATAGCAGCCGTCTCCTCTTCTATTTATAAGAAAAACTAGCGGCCCGTACCGGCTTCGCACGGGTGACCCGATGAGTTTTAGTAAAGTTAGCCTATGTCACTCAGGGCGAATGTAGCTTTCCAATGTTGAAAGGATTTTTGAAATCGGCACAGTAGTTTTTGAGTTTATTCATTACAAACATACATACACACACACAAAACCTAGAAAACCTTGACGCGAAACGTCAAATTCGGAAGTCACAACCAAAGCCTTCCTATACATATACATTTAACGCAGCTGGCCAACTTTTCTGTGTTCCATGTAGCCGAATTTTCAAAACGAAGTTCGGTTTTGCTAGTCATCTAAGAGCATTCCATCCTAATAGCATCACCTGATAGATACTTGACAGCAAGGAGTCGCCGTCGTCGGATACGGCGTGGATATATATATATATACATACACACAAAAATACAAATATTTCCTCTTTTTAATATTTGAGTAGATCTATGTTGATGTGGAGAACATCACATACATAGTTCTGATCCTAAAGTTACAAAGTATTTAAAGAACTCGTTTTGTGGAAATCAGACACAACAAAAATACCAACAAACATTCAGACCCGATAAAATGTAGAAAAAAACTGTTTTTCTACATTGACCCGTCCGGGAATCGGACCCGGGATCTCGGAGCAGGTGACCTTGAAAATTGTTGTGTACGCCACTCCATCACGGTGGATTTCTGGCTGTATTTCTGGTTTAACGAAACATTGATACCGAGAAAAGGTTTTCTATTCTAACGCCATTCAGCACTCAACGTGCTAGTATACTTCAAACAAAACACAACCTTTATTATGCTAAGAACGTGTTCCCTCCTCAAAGCTTCGAACACTCGCACAAATCGCGGTCCTATTTTAAAATCCTTTCCGAGCATATTCACAGGTAAAGCACTGTTAAGGTTACGTTGGGATGTTGAAAAATTCATATTGGAGACACCAGGAGTTCGAGTTTTTAGGGATAGTCCTGAATCTGACGCATCGTTGCGGTTGCGTCATTAGTCCAGTAATCTCAGAACCAGGCCCCGATCTTGGGAACCTAGGTTCGATCCTAAAGTCGGCTGAGTTTTGAATTAGGTTTGTGATCATCTAGCATTTGGGAAGCATGGTCATTATGCACCTATCATTGCTGTGGCAACTTGAATTCAATGATGGACCTTTTTTGCCCTGCAGTGGGATGATTATAGGCTCTTACTTTTACTGAATCTAGAGTGAAAGCCTGCTTGGCGAAGAACAAGAGGTAGATACGTTTTTATGAGTTTCAGTTCTTTCCACACTTTTTTTTAAACGGATCATTGAAAAACTCAACAAGGTACATGATATATGCCCTGATTTTTTTTTACCTAGATCATTGATGTTATTTAGAAATGACACACGATCAGCGTCAAAAAAATGTGCATAAGGGTGACATAAGCGTTCCGTCGCGTATGGTCAAATTCGCAATCGGTCAAGTGACAGAAAAACTGTCAAAATAGCAATTCGTCCATATTCGCATTATTTTCTGATCGCAAATGGTCAAATTCGCCAACAGTCAAGATCGCAATCGGTCGAATATTTTACTTCACATGTAGCTCGTAGTTATATTATATTATTTGAATAGTGTTACTACTATCAAACATTGTCTACTCTATTACAGTCAAATACAAAAAATAGCAAAAATGAAATAATACATTTAAGGTTTAATTATAATATTTATGAATTAATCATACAAAATTCGGTTTTTTTATGATATAATCAACACGAATGACTTTATACACAGGTATATAATATACCATAGTATTAACCCATACTTATATCACAGTTATAGACTGTGCTTATATTTTGCGGCATATTTTTTATCAAAAAAATTTTATAATAATTTTAATCAAAATGCATACCTATTAAATGGTTCTCATCTATTTTATGAATGGTTGGTTCTATGTAAAAAAAAACGATCACTTCTTTGCAACTTTTTACTCAAAAACGGCGCTTATACATAAAAACCTTAAAGCCTTAGGCTGCCCGCCCAAGTCCGACTTTTTGTAGGACCGATAATCGGGCCGATTTTACTATAGTAGGCAGCAGCATACACAATCATGACCGATTAATTGTAGGACGTGTGCGTTGCTTCATTGCTATCAGTACGTTCTATTTTTCCCTACAAAAAATCGGTCACCGATAATCGGACGTGGGCGGGCAGCCTTACTGATAGCGAATGACACAACAAACTACTACCTACTTTAAATATGATTCACTGCGCATTATGTAGGTACAACATATATCAATCGAATAGATATAAAATGGTAAAAATATCCATACTTTTGTAAGACGACACAATTTGGCCGGGTTATAAGTTTAAACTGACATAAAATCAACTTTAATCGTTCAATCGAAGGCAGTTTCAGATACCTTACTCTGTAACACAAAGCTCGTATTTACGGATATGTCCGTCTCTTTCAGATACTTTAAGACATCGGTATGGGTGATAGGGACAGGTGGATTCAAATATACGGACATTGTGTTGCGGAGTAAGGCCTCAGGTGTCACTTTTGTGTCGGAGTGTGCATCAAGTTTTTATTTCCACTTACCGATGATCTATTTAATTGATAACAAACCTCCGCAAGTATCACTGTATGATATAGTTGAGAATATCTGTCACAATCGATTGGTAAATGTCGAGTGAGTTTAGCGCGGGAAACGAGAAGAGAAAGATGGACTTTGTTTCGTAATTTTGTGAAATAATTATCCGGCAATCAAATAAAAGTGAGAAACAAGGAGAGGCGCTCCTATTTGACTCTGATCCACGTTCTCGCGTAAAACTCCTGTAATCATTGAAATGTTAAAACCACCCATAGATTTTAATGACTTAGGTTAGGTTTCATTTCATTTCATCTCATCTAATTTCATATCCATAAAAAAATTCTACTAAAGACTTGGCTGTATGGGCATAGTTCCCTTTGCCTACCCAGAATGGGTGAAGAAAACAACAACAATTGGTAAATGTCGTTCCGATTTTTAAATACCATCCCTACCTCGTTACTGGTCAGTTTAATAACTATATCGATACCCCATTACCTCAATAACCCTTCATTAGTTAGCAATGAATATTTTTTTTTACCAAGGTAACAATTACGTAAATTGGTCATGGTTTAATGGTTTTATTTAGGATAGCTGTTCCCCGCGACTTCGTACGCGTCAATTTCTGTTTTTATGATTGCGATTATTTTTGCAACATTTTCACTGATGCTTTGCTCCTATTGGTCGCATCGTGATATTATATAGCCTAAAGCCTTCCTCGATACATAGACTATCCAACACAAAAATATTTTTTCAATTCGAACCAGTACTTCTAGAGATTAGCGCGTTCAAACAAACAAACAAACAAACAAACTCCTCAGCTTTATAATATTAGTATAGATGTGGTCAAAATGTTGGTTTGGTCTAATGACATTTGAAAAGAAAATTATAGATACTTATTTTAATTATTAATAGTAAAAGTGCTTTTAAAAATATAAACAGAATCCAACAAACACTATTTATACAGCATTCTAGCCCCAAACTATGCGACACTCATGCAATGGCGACTATATAGCAGTTAAACATACTTAAATATGTATATCGAATATAAACTTGATAATTTTTTTTTTGCGAGGTAATGCGGGTTCGGTTCGAGACAAAATTTTTCAAGTTTATATACTGATATTATAAGTGCAATTAAGTTGCTAAAATATCAAATAATGTATATCGAAAACATCAACCATCAACATCTGAATAAGTATCATTAATTTGCTCTTTGCAGGATTCGAACCATCAAACGCAAGTTTTGTAAAGCCCATCATTGCGCATCATCAAACGAAATGGTGGTAAAATGATTGTGATACCTACTAACAAAATATATGTTTTGACGTGACAACGTCTTAAATTAGGTTGCGGCTGGGAGTCACTTATGAAAAAGTGTAACGCTCGGTAACGTTACGATGAGTCACCGAACGAGAGAGAGGCCCGCCGAATGCCTTGCGTCTCTCACCCACTCAACTATGATCGGTCTGCGATAGGAATTAGTTAAGTTTAAGTTTACATGTACAATGTTTTAGTAAACAAAATATATTTCTATAGTTAAAATTTGTGCAATTCTTATTTTCATTCAATTCCTTGTTCCTATTGTGCAATTTAATTATATTCATATCAATAAATATTCTACCGAGAAAAAGACGTTGTCACGTAAAATCTTCGCCCGTAAAACCGACTTTACAGGCAACCATTTTTTTTTTCTGAAATGGTTTCGTTTTGTTTTAAGAGCGAGGCCACACAATTTTACAATCCGACAGAGAATCCGTCAGCAGAGTAAATATCGCAGAAGCGGTAACTTGCGATTTATGACGATAATGGCGGCATTCATTCAACAACGCGTTAAACCGAGTTTAATCAAGTGAAAAGGTGTCAGAGAATATGAGTTTATATTTATTTAAATTTGAGAATATATGAGAACGACATACCTACTAAAAGAATATATGGTTACATCAAATCAATTGATCGAAATATGTCAAATTTCTTCAGTAGATTATCAAACACACACAGCAAAAACATCAATTATACATTCTGAAACTCATCAATTATATTATTCAGACGTTCGTCCCGTCAGCAAGTTTATTTGTTGAACTGATTTCAACCAGTATTTTTATGGAAAATATTTCATTAATTGTTGTTACGAAAAAATTACAAGGTGTCGGTATCACGCGGTTGGCACAGCATGTGCGGCAAATGTAAGAAAAACTAAACTTGCCGGCAGGAATAAATTAAAATGAATACTTGTAAAATTAAATGTGAACATGAAATGAAATCCGCGTGTTCGAAATTAACTAAGTACCTACATATTTGAATTCGGAATGCGTATTTCTTTTTAAAAATGAAAAAGTAGTTTCTTGCTAACAAAAATGATGCATGATGTACATTTTATACGTTGATTGTTTATTCGAAATTGTTTTGTTATTTATTTTACGTATACCGTCAATTATATTTCTTGATAATAGCATTGAAATTAGTATATTTTGTAAAAAAATATTCAAATGCGCCGAAATCAGACTTCACATTTCCTTTTACGTCTGTTACAAAATACAGTATGTCGTGTACCTACATTGGTACCTACTTATATTTTTGTCGCCAGCATTTTAGTAACGCCCTCACGAATTGTCCAAACATTTCAGACGCGCTGAAGCCGCCAAGTACCAATTGAAACGTCATTAAATCATCCTATTAACGATCTCGAGTAGAACGTATTTGCCAAGAGTATTTATCCGCAGAGCAATTTGCTCCCAAATATTATTATGACTGTTAGCTAAACTGTCGAAAGTCATTTCCACCGCATTCGTCAGCGTTCGGTTAGAAGTACGGAGGCTACACCGCGCGGTTATTTCATTAACCGACGTTTGCGGGGCGTCGGCGTCGATTAATCACCGTCGTCGAAATTGCGAAGAGTCGGAGAGTGAAGGGAGAATGAACGATGAACGAATTGGAAAGTATAGTGAAGTTTAGGGTCGGATTGAGTATCTAGCAGGTGAAACGTTATGCTAATGGAGGAGGAATCAAATATTTTTGCAGGTACATTGTTTAAATTTATATATTTTTTATTTTTATTATTATTGTTTGAAACGTGAACATTAAGCTGAGGTACGGTTCATACGAAGAGTGAAATGAATGAATGAAAGGAAGTAATTATTCAAGAAAATACATGACAGATTATTTTTTTTAAATATGAAGTGGTTATGATGACATAGGCAATGCATTTTTTGTCATCAAACAAATTTCAGTTATTTCTATTTGTTATTGAATTTGAATGACGTTCTAAAATAATGTTAATTATGATTGACATGACATAATTTATAACATATTTAGTCATAATCAGCAGTAAAATTCGCGATTGTATGTGTAATAAGTTCTAGGAGCCGCAGTTTCCGAGACTCATCAATTCGCGTCGTCGCTTCAAAGGGCGAGTTTGAATGCGACGCGCCGGAATTTATAAACATCATGGCGTAACGACACGTGAGAGATAAGAACTTGCCTCCATTGACACGTTGCGTTGGTGCAGGGTTGCCAAAGACAAGAAATCATAACCAGCTTCCGACATAAAATATGCCTCTTAAAGAAGGTTTTTCTAAAACTGACACACTTAGAATGCGGTTTGATTTAAGTTTGCCCAAGGGCGGAGATAGTCGAGTGGTATCGGCAAATTAAAGCAATACCAGCAACTCCTACCTTCCTATGGGTACCGTGTAAGAAGCGACCAAAGGAAGTACCACCAGAAGAACACGGGTTGAAGAGTCTTTTCTCCACCATTCATTGGTCAAACTGCGATCTCCAACTGGCCAACCAAGCGTTGTGATTGTAGAAAAATCCTCACTTTGAAGAAGCTTAAGAGGAAACACAAGGGCCGTTTTTCCATATAAACGTAGTTGTTTTCTCCCTGGATACAAAAGTCTATGGCCACTATTAGCAGGTTTCTATTAGGTTTTTCATAAATTAATTCATAAAAAAGATATGAGCCCTCAAAAATCGAAAAAAAAGACAGATTTTCCGCTGAATTCAGAAAACAAATTTGGCTAAATTTTAGAAAAAAAGGGAAACATACGAACACGGCCAAAGCCTTTTTTTAATTTTTAATGAAAAAAGTATTTAAATCGGTCTAGTTTTGAAAAAGTAACCGGGGGACTACAAAACGTTGATTTGGTGTGCTTTTAGTAGGTATTTTCGGTCCAAGAAGCAGTTGTCCTTATCACACTGCGGTGAAGGCGTTTGGCACTGCGCAACAGCAATAGATTTTACAAATACCTATTATTCAATTCTCGCGCCCGTAGTGTTTCCTCTTAAGTATGTCCAAAAGACGATTGATGAAGGCTGGTGATGATGCATAGCAAATAAGATGCTTCTTCCCGTTTTATCCTGGCTTTACTCTACGCCCATAGGATGACATTAAACATTAAATTTTAATAATTTTGATGGTAAAAATACAATTTTAGCCGCAAAGCACGTACATTATATTCTAAAATCGCAATTATTTGCAAAGACCCTGACAACGGTGATCGTTTCTTGTGGTGCTACTTAATAATAATAATAATAATAAATATTTCAGACATGCCACACTGGGCCACACTGAGCCATCTAGTCCCAAATTAAGGTACTATTAAGTACCCTGTCGAATGGGGTACTAGACAACCGATAAACTTACTTATATAATTTTTTTTTGTAAATACATACTTATAATACATAGAAAACACCCAGACCAGTACAAACAGACATGTTCATGCACACAAATATTTGTACTGTGCGGGGATCGAACCCGCGACCCATGGCTCAGAAGCAGCGTTAACTACCGCTGATCCAAATGGTCGTCAAAACTTAATGGTAGCTACTAAGTACCGAATCATTAGTAAGATACATTCACTCTAACTTCTCGTCGACAGTTACTCGTACAATCGTGTCTTATGTAGTGATATCAAAAGGTATGTAGTGATTTGATTTGGTGGCAACCACCGTTCTGTATTATTTGTTATCTATTTCTTTGCTCACTGAAGCTCGCTTCTATAGTGAATAGCGTGTTTCTAAAGTATCCTTGATTAAGGAATCTTTTTGAAAATTATTTTAGTAATATATTTTACTGGAAGAAAAATATTGAATAAAAAATATTTTTTTGGTATATCTGTGGTCTTGGTGAAGGCGTTGATCAGGGTAATGAGCTTGTGATTCCTTACTTTTAATATTTTATGCAAGAAATTTTATTGTGAAAGCATGTTTGCGGAATCAACAATCATATAGTATTGTCTTTAATGGAAGTAGCCTTTCGATTCCAGTATCGCCCACCAAATTTAATTTAAATGCGTTCTGCCATACTGGATGGAAAATTTGAGTATGATAAAATAAATATGAAGTAAGATTTGCAGGCGATTGTTACTATTATTTTTCGTATTGATAAGGGACACAAGTCTTTTAATTACTTACATACGGTATTTATTTTTAAGTCTAAATCATAGTTTATCTCCAAGCTACAAGATATTACTAAAGATGATTGGACTCAATTTAAAACTACCTTCTTTCAGACCTGGCCCTCTATAAGCCTTCATCGGTGGCAAGTTTATTGCAGCTTAAGAATGTTCAGACCATGGATCTATATCCCATTTAGATGGTCCCAAAAAGGGGACAGCGCACGAGGATTCCCATATAATTTCTTTTTGATACCGGAATAAGACCGCAGAGGGAGCTAAATTACGTATGTTGTAGGAGTCCCGTAACTCCCGTATCGCGATCGCATCGGGTCCCGGATAAATCCCGTCGCCATGTTAGATCCTCTTAAGTTTCATTAAGTGATCTGATCCAAAGAGATATGGGAGTAAATCGAAAGTTTACAGAGTTGCTGGATGTGGACAGGAATGGTTTAAATGTTGGAAATTTTAATCTGAAGTTTTAAATTTTTCTTCTTCTATTCAGCAATCTTACTTCTGGTTTCTTGTCCGCTGATTAGGTACGTGACCGGGTTCCAACAGTTGCAAGATAAAATCAAGTATTTTTTTATTATTGTGTTAAAAACGATACTAATAAGGAATCTTGTGTAATACCTATATCACAATCAATGGTCTAATTGCTAATAAGTCATTTTACTAACGTTGTTATTGACAGTTTGCATAAAAGCGGTTATAAATCCCAAGATTTTTTCTAGACCCAAGCCAATCAAAAGTTTGGAATTACAGTGTTAATAAATGTGCAATAGTTTTCCAGCATTGTTCCAACGCGACCGCTGGTCAATCAAATAATCTTTTTTTTACCGTACTTACCCTCGCCATATTTTTTTTTTTGAAGTCTAGAAACTTCTAAATTATTTAACTAATCATGGTTATCAAATTTAAGTTAGTTGGTCTCCTCATTTCCAAAACGTAGCATGATTAATAATAATAAAATAACTACATATTCTTTTGAGGAATAAACAAGAGTATCATTATTATATTTCCTTTTATTGAATTTATTGCCATCAATCATTCATGTGTCGCTTACCTACAGTTGACATTTATCTACTTTGTTTCATAAAGCATAACACATTTGAAGCATGCCTCGGTTTGGGATGATTTGTCACTTAAATAAAACTTAAAAAATAACAAAATAAGTTTGGGTGTTCCTTAGCTATTACCTCATAAGATAAACATTATCCTATGTCTTTCGGTTTATCAAATACAGTAATACGAGTACTATCATAAACGCTGAGTGGGAGATCTTTTAGGAAATATTGTCTCTTATTTCTTCTTAATTTTCTCTCTCTTCTTAAATCGTACGTTAACATTTAAGTCAGTTTTTATCATGTATGAAATTAAAATATTTATTAATTCCTATTTCTTTACAAATTTTTACATATTCATTTAGCTTAAATAAATAAGTTCGTAATACAAAGAAAAGTTATGAGAAATTCGAATCGAATTATCATAAAACATATTGCCACCTGCCACTACATAAACCTTTGCAACTATATCCTCTATACTCTCATAATTCAAGCGATAGAGGGCACCACCCACCGTATCATCCCTAAGTGCGTCTTCACAAAATCGGGAATCACTGCGGCCCTCATTAACCAACCCTTTGGACCTCCTACCCCTCGTAAACCGGTCCAGAGTCGCCAGCCTCGGCCCCGATTACATCTCGATACTTGGAAGCTTCATCGGAGATCTTTATAGGGAAGAAGATAAGAGTATTTCTGTAGACAGTAAAACCGTAATGCATAAGTTACAGTCTGCAGCAAGTTGAAGTGTCACCTTTTTGCAAAAAAACTATGAGTGCTTTCGGAAGTTGAAGGTATAACTAAAAGCATTCGTCAAACTTCTATGGCTTACAGCGTAAAGCATTGAATGAAGTCGTCTGAAATAACTATGGCTTGGTACCTCAATAAATATAGTAGTCGCCCGAAAAGTGAAATGTTTTGAGTTTGAGGCCCACGACAGTAAAAAAAAAAGATTCAGGAATTGTGCTTTTTACATTTCCCAGACAAGCATTTGTACCCAGTACCTTTTGTGTTATACATAATACGAGTAGTATACTAATTCATATACCCTAATGTAACTTGACACTGGCGATTGCTACTCCTTTGTGCTTGGGGCAGGGTCTTCCAAAGGTCGACGCTCAAAAGGTTTAATTTGATTTGATAAATTATTATACTTTAGAATTTTTGATTACCTGTAAAAGGTTAATGGGTTAAAATTATAAAAAGAAAATTCGCCCTTAGGCTTTCATTTTATTTTACGTCCTTTAAAAAATACATTTCGAGAGCAACATTTATTTTTGGTATTCATTTTAATTGGTGGAAGCCTTGAGTTTATCTAATCTAGAATTCGATGATTAAATGCTAAAAATGAAAAAAAGATAATTTCGTTATAGCTTTACAACAAAAGAAAAAACGGTGTTTTGCAAAATCACGAGTCACGAAAGATTTATATCTTAACTTGTTTGTGAGGAAAAAGATAAAAAGATATGTTTAGCCTAAGGTACAAAGTAATTAAAAATAAAACTGTCAACTCAGAAAAACTTTTAATGTTCGCATGTTTACTCCTAAAGAAAATCCATTATAATCCCTCACGTTATCATTTTAAGTATTACGTTTCGAGAGTAAATTACTTAGATAATCCAGTATTGTAAATTTAGCTCTATAATTTCAAGTTAATTATAAAAGATATTTAATATCAATGCAACAAAGGGTAATGTAAAACTCTGTTAGTTAAATATAAATAGAACTTCAGCTCCTCTTGTTTCATCCAACTGCGTATTTTTATTTAATAAATAATATCCTTTTCTGAGCGGATAGCGGCGTTGAAAAGATGGCCGCTAAAATGGTGTTGAAAAATCTCTAGGAAGATTGAAACGTACTTTTATACAGTTATTAAAAGACAGACGATGATACTGGCATATTGTAATAACGTGCAGTGTATTTTTTTTATTATTGTATAACTCGTTTTTGCTGAACAAAAACATTTGGAGTATTTGTCGTTTTGTTGGAATATTGAAATGTTATTATCGATGTTTCTATTTGGAGTTTTTTCAAATCTATTTCCATTACATTTGCAAGCCCCATAAAGCGTTTTACACCTCAAAATATTTTACCCTAATATATTTCAATTTAAATGATCGAAAGCTTGTGAAATAAAAATAACCGGCCAAGTGCGAGTCGGACTCGCGCACTAAGGGTTCCGTACCAAAAAGGCCATAAAAACTGGTTTGTTGTATGGGAGCCCCCCTTAAATATTTATTTTGTATTGTTTTTAGTATTGGTTGTTATTGCGGCAACATAAATACATAATTTGTGAAAATTCCAACTGTCTTGCTATCGCGGCTCTTGAGATACAACCTGGTGACAGAGCGACGGACAGACGGACAGACGGACAGACAGCGAAGTCTTAGTAATAGGGTCCCGTTTTTACCCTTTTGGTACGGAACCCTAAAATTAGGTTTAACAAACCGTAGAACCAAACGCAAGAGTGACATGGCGGACCGTCATAGGTCATAGTTACTCGTAATATCAAAGCAATATTTTTTTATTTTTAAATTTTATGTGAATAAATAATAAAAATTTCTCTATACTTTAATTAGGTGATATTATTTCAACTCTTATTCATAGTCAGAGATGCTTGAAAATAATTAGGTCATTCGTATAATATATAAGGTTATGCGATTAATGCGATAAAATAGAAATAAAAAGAAAAGAGAATAACAGCCAGCTATACGTTCTGAAAATGATAAAGTTTTCTATGGACGCTAACTAAAATAATATTATAGACAAAAAACATAGACTGTTTATGAAGGTACTATCAAAGATCCAGCCAGAATTTCGCATAAGCTTCGATGTAAATTGCTTCGTTTATTAGACAAAATACGTATTTTAACTAGAACAAACTTTGGAACTCCGAAGTTCTAAGATACGTACTCGAAACTAGTTTGGAACTGCCTGAAATATATGGAGACGTTTATTAGCATTTAAAATTTACATTATTCTATTGACGTTCCCAATTTAGTTTGGTGGAATACCTTTGGTGGAATGTACTTTATGAGTTGAGCGAGCTTACGTTTGGTCTTTAGAGTAGCGGTTCAAGTTTCAGATGATTTACAGAGTACAAAATGTAATCGTATTAATAAACACTGACTAAATAAACAAACTATTTGCTTCGTAAGATTCGTAACTGATATCCTCAGATAAATAATAGGGGTTAAAGTATGAAATTGCCGATTATTTTCCCACTTTTTATTTTGTTTATAGCTCTTAAGTATAGTCATATTATTTATATTATTTTAGTTTATAGCTCTTAAGTATAGTCATATTATATTTGACGACCATTTGGATCAGCGGTAGTTAACGCTGCTTCTGAGCCATGGGTCGCGGGTTCGATCCCCGCGCAGTACAAATATTTGTGTGCATGAACATGTCTGTTTGTACTGGTCTGGGTGTTTTCTATGTATTATAAGTATGTATTTACAAAAAAAAAGTATATAAGTAAGTTTATCGGTTGTCTAGTACCCCATACGACAGGGTACTTAATAGTACCTTAATTTGGGACTAGATGGCTCAGTGTGGCCCAGTGAGGCATGTCTTAAATATTTATTTATTTATTTATTTATTATTGCGTAATTCTTTTTTGTATTGTATCAAAAACTAAATAAAGTAACTTTTGACTAAAAAAAAAATTGCAATACTAGTGCCTATTACTTCAAAAGAAGTCGTTGAAAAGACCCCTTACAATGTGTCAGCTGACCTTTTTGCTTCAATTAAGTATATTTGTATTATATACTTTGATTTTCAGAAATTTAAATACTATAATGCGTAGCTTTACAACCATCTAACTTTCACCTTTAATTGCATCGAAAACGGTTCAGGCGTTTTTAAAAACACTTAAAAATTGTTAGTATGGAAAAATGACTTTTCTCGATTTCGTCCATACAAAACGGCAATTTCATACTTTAACCTTTATAATAAAGTGTTTAATGCATCTTTATGCATGTGTTGCTACTCGTATTTTAAATAGCAATCTTTTGGGATATCTACTGGCGATGCATACACATCATAAAAATCATAACAAGCCGTAACCTACTCGTATATTGTACTAGCTGTTGCCCGCGACTTCGTCCGCGTCAATTTCTATTATTATGATCGCGACTATTTTTGCAACATTTTTCACTGATGCTTCGCTCCTATTAGTAGCAGCGTGATGTTATATACCCTAAAGCCTTCCTCGATAAATGGACTATACAACACAATTTTTTTTTTTAATTCGAACTAGAACTTCCTGAGATTAGCGCGTTCAAACAAACAAACTAACTAACAAACTCTTCAACTTTATAATATCATGATTAGTCAAATACTAGATGATTCGGTTGGTGTAGTGGTCCGCCTACTACGAAAAGATCCCGAGTTCGATTCCCGGTCGGGTCACTATAGGATACGATCTTTTCTAAATTGGTTTAAGAAAAGACCTTCAAAGGAATTCAAGTTACCACAACAATGATGGGTACCGGCATAATCACCACGCTTGCCAAATTTGGGTTGGTGATTATGAACCCGAGCAATGCTCGAAATAAAAAACTTTTGTTGCCCTACCCGGATATCGAACCCGGGAACCCGAGATCTTGGCCCGAGCCTGTCAAAAATTAGAAAGAAATACCGGTATTTAACCGATTCCGTACGGATGGCTCCATAGTGGCGCCATGGGTATTTTTGTAAAAGGCGGCTGGCGCTCGTGAGGAGCCATGAAAGTTCATGGCGAATGGCGCCTCAGAGGAGCCACGAAACATTTGTTCGCCGCGAGGCGCTAAAGTCTAAAAAAACCACCGCCGCACTGAATCGGTTAAACCACTATACAGCAACGGGGCGAAAATTTGCAAATTGTTTAAATATTAAAGCGGTCAAGAAAAACGACACACAAAAGTCAGCCATCGCTGAACACCTTATACACTCGGGGCCTAACCACTGGATTGAGTTTCACAACGCACAGATAATTTCTTCAGAACAGCACTATATACCAAGAATGGTCAGAGAAGCGATTGAAATTACCAAATACAAAAATTTCAATCGCGAAGATGGCTTTAAATTATCTTGTGTATGGAATCCAGTGGTTCGAATTTGCGGTAACCGAAGAAAACCAAAAAATACTGTGTCACGATCGGATACTGTAAGTGTTGTGTGTCGAGAACAAAAGTGTAAAAATAGTGAGTTGTCAAACAGTGGTACCAGTGTCGTGTGTAATAAAAGACTACGACGGAGGGTAGATCGATTTGTCTGCTCTTAACAGCTACCCACCCGCAGATACAACAGTTCTCCCGTGATCATGGCGCTTGCAACAGTGCCGAAATATCGGAAACTCATAATAAATAAGGTACATGGTATAAACCCCGAATTAAATAACTCTAGAAATTGTTTAAATTTCTGTAAGTAAGTTTAATATACCTACTTACTTGCATCTTAAATTTTATGTAATATGGTAGCAAATAAGTTCAGTGCGAGTTATATACTCGCAGAATAAATACGAATGTGTCGAGCCCCATGTGCCGTGTAAACGCAGCTCGTTAAGGGTAATGAGGCTCACAAGTCTCCCTGAAACAATGCTGCGAAACAACTCCCATCTATGCTTTGAAAAAGCAACACCTGCTTCATACTTTTAGAGACTTTGTTGAGTTCTTTTTGCTGACTTACTTTCTGGCGTGGGATTTTGTTCGTTAATTAAATTAGTTTACAGATTACTTTGATATCTAATAAAAATAAAGAAAAACCTTACTACCCTATTTATGATCTTAATCGAACTTTGCCATGTATTATTGTATTTGTGAAATAAATATAAAAATAAAAATAAAAGAAACCGGCAATTTCATACTTTAACCCCTATTAATAACATTGACATTATTGTCAATGTTATTAATAGGGGTTAAAGTATGAAATTGCCGATTATTTTCCCACTTTTTATTTTGTTTATACCTAGCTCTTAAGTATAGTCATATTATTGCGTAATTCTTTTTGTATTGTATCAAAAACTAAATAAAGTAACTTGACTAAAAAAAAAATGCAATACTAGTGCCTATTACTTCAAAGGAAGTCGTTGAAAAGACCCCTTACAATGTGTCAGCTGACCTTCTTGCTTCAATTAAGTATATTTGTATTATATACCTTGATTTTCAGAAATTTAAATACTATAATGCGTAGCTTTATAAACATCTAACTTTCACCTTTAATTGCATCGAAAACGGTTCAGGCGTTTTTAAAAAAACTAAAAAATTGTTAGTATGGAAAAATGACTTTTCTCGAATTCGTCCATACAAAACGGCAATTTCATACTTTAACCCCTAATATTATTTTATTATATTTGTACGGAAATTGATTACTCAAGTTAATTAAGGCAATGCTATACCTTCTACTTATGCTGTAAACATCACTGTTATGGTACCTAATATTCACCGTGAAATTTTAGTGGTTGTTTTCCCGCAGTAAAATGATTCTATCTTAGTAGTACAATAGATTTGTGCAGTTTTTTTTATTCAAATAAAAAAATATCAGTTTCACGATTGTGATAAACGAAACTCAAAAGCAACCTCGAACCAATGGTACCAGCCGCGCCGCAGCCGGTCACCGGTCGCGCGGTGCAGTTTATGCTGTATTACTTAGAGCGTAGAGCTTCTTTTGCTTTGAACATTGATTTCGTGCGGCAAGCAGATCCCAAACATGTCACATTTTGTAAAGATACTATCGTATCTCACGCTTTTGAGTTAATGATTATTTTTTGATTAGTTGAGAACAACGCTATCTTTATTTTCAAAAAATAACTCGCACGATTCGATGGTGCTACTAAAGGTAAATCGTTCTGTTGCGGGAAAACAACCACTCAAATTTCACGGTGTATATGATATTTAAATATCAATTTAATTGCAATTATAATATCTTTATTTAAACTTGAAAAATTATGTCTCCGGCGGGACTCGAACCCGCATCTCCTCGCTGCGCCAGGCATGCGAGGAGATGCGGGTTCGAGTCCCGCCTGAGACATAATTTTTCAAGTTTAAACACTGACTGCTATAGTAATTTGAATTCAATGATGGAGGCTTTATCCCTGCAGTGGGATGATTATACACCGTTAATTTTTTGATGCCTTTTATATTAAAAAAACACAAAATATGTAGAGCATTTTCAGAGATTTTCGAGGTATGCTTTCAAACAGACGATTTAATTAATTTGTCATATTTATATCCTTTTTTTACTAAATAATTATTTTAAAAACGATCTGAGTTTCTTTTCTATGTTAAAAGAGTTAAAAAAAATGTCCATCCTTTAAACAATAAGTACACTCGACAGCACATCAAGTTAAACAGTTTAACTGCGATAACAGCTCTTATTACGTAGGGCATAAAGGCGGTCTCAAGGTCAACATGTATAGTGTGTATATCGGAAATATTTGTATATCGCCAAATAAGATATGTGGACGGTTATCTAATACGATTAATTTTGCAAGAAACGGCCAACTGAGTGTCGGGCCATCCGTAGTGTGTAAGGTTCCGTGATTGTGCATTAATTTTTTTTTTGTTTCATAGGTAGTTTAAGATATAATACGTCACACATGGATGCTGGAATCACAATAGGTATCGAGTTTTCTTATGAAATACCTGCCTAACGACATCCTACACTATGATAGATTAGAAAAAAAATAACCCGGGCAAGATTAACAGTGTGTACCTACACACTGTTTGATATACGAGTAATGTGATAAACCGTTGTCGGACACGGACACAGACAGACATGGCGAAACTTTGGTTTTTGTCCTGACCACGGAACCCTGAAAAGGCGTTAATATTAACAGCTACTGGGCCCAGAGCGCTCGTGATAAGGGAGTCTATAAAAAACTTGTGTTTATTACACCAGGCTAAGGTTCGGAGCGGGCACTATAAACTGTTGAAGCAGTAAAATGTGAATTGGTTTATTACTAAGTAGTTAAGACGCTGACTGCAGCCGATGACCTTGAGCAATGAACACGCCCACAAATTTATTCGTCTTCGAATTTCTTTGGAACGCGCCACAGCTATCACTGTCGATTCTCATAGGAGTGACAGAGAAAAAGCGCATGGAATAGAAGGGCCTAAGTGCCAAACAACAAAATTCGTTGTGCAATTTAAAATTGCCATTTTATTAAAAATCGAAATCAGCCATTGGCTTAAGCAACATGTAATATACAATATAGCAAAATTTTAATATCATTGTTATACGGACTGCTGAGAAAAATGGTAATTTATGTATTTTCAGAGGCTACTTTGAGATTTTTTTCTATCGAGAAAAGTTTTTAGAATCGTGTTTTGGAAACAGCCACCTGGTCGAAAATATGATCAATTACAACTACATAGAATTTGACAACAATACGAGCCATAGGCTTAAAGCAAAACAATCTTCATTGAGCTCAATTTGGCTCATGTCAGCGTCTCAAAGGCAGGTAATTGTTATAAGAATGCCTCGTTGTTCATTAGTTCTCTAGAAAATAGGCTAAATTAATTTAAAATCTTTGTAACTTACTATTTAGTTTCAATCTCAACTACGCGTATTATTAGCAATAAGAGATTATACCCATCATTGCTGTGGTAACTTGAATTCAATGATGGAGGCCTTTTCCCTGCAGTGGGGTTAAAGGCTGTTACTTTACTTCACTAAATCCTACTTATTATACTGTAGCGTCAGCAGAACCCAAAAATTGATGCGGACCGTCAAGAAGCACAAAGTCGAGTAGCTCAGGTACGTGCTCAGGCACGATAGATACAGGCTGCTTCTACTCATTATGATAGGCAAAGTTGAAGGGAAGAGGGTGCGTTGGACGCCGAAAAAGATCGTGGATGAGGAAGATCCGAGAGTGGAACGGGATCAAATCCGTCGAGGAACTGTTCCGTCTTGCAATGGACAGAGAGAGGATTGGAGAACTAGCGGCCAATCGGAGAGCGACCAAAGAAGAAAGAAGAATAGTTTGTTTTGTTACTCAATAAGACCAAACGATAAAGCTCAATGATATTTACAAGGAGATAGATTGTAGGCAAACTTCTTAATGTTCCATGCATTCACCGTGCGGAAGCCGGGTCCATCGTGTGGCAGAAAGAGAAACTCTGAGTAGCTCCCGGGACTTGTGACACGGGTGTAGGTTTAAGGGGCCCCTTTGCGACGTACATCAACACTCACCTTCACTACTCGTGTTTCATATAGGCTTTTATCTCGTAAAATGTACGGTTCACATATTATAGATCCAAGCGTACGAAGCCACGGACTACAGTTAGTCTAACTAAAGATACATCTTCAAAGGGTATATGCTATATCAGGGTAAGGTAGTGACCGTAAAAACTCTGGAGCTTATCACTGGAGCCGGAGCGGCAAACTTGTAACTAAACTTTTTATGTAACGCGAATGTAATTGAAAAGCTCCACCAAGTTTCGCAGCGAGGATTCCATTGTTTCGGGCGGGAGCTAAGTTTATTTTAATGTTATTTCAGATGGTTTTAATGAAGTTGTTAGGCTTGGTTTTATTTATGTAGTAAAGTAACAGCCTATAATCATCCCACTGCAGGGAAAAGGAAAAATGAGTATTGGCATAAGCACCACGCACACCCAGGGATCGAACCTGGGACCCCGAGATCTTGACCCGGTAGTTAAATCACTAGACCAACGTGCGGGGCGGGCGGTTGCTTTTATATTACCTACAGCTTTTTGCCGCGGCTCTACATGCGGGAACTACACGTCATTAAATATTTCGTGGGCGGAAGCCTGGGCCCAGCTGTGGGATTAAAAGTAGCTTATGTGTTCGAATTGAAAAAATATTTTTGTGTTGGATAATAGTCCATTTATCGAGGAAGGCTTTAGGCTATATAACATCACGCTGTGAACAACCGGACGACGTTCCGTGGGCAGGCCCCCCACAAGGTGGACCGACGATCTGATCAAGGTCGCGGGAAGCCGCTGGATGCGGACAGCACAGGACCGATCGTTGTGGAGATCCTTGGGGGAGGCCTATGCCCAGCAGTGGGCGTCGTTCGACTGATATGATGATGATGATGATGATGTGAACAATAGGAGCGAAGTATCAGTGAAAAATGTGGCAAAAATAATCTCAATCATAATAATAGAAATTGACGCGTACGAAGTCGCGGGCAACAGCTAGTATGAAATAAAAAGTAAAAAAGAATATTGCCACTGATGAAATTTGCAGGTTCAAATTCCGCAAAGGATATTCAACTTTTTAACTATACCGTTGTTATTACAACGGAGGCACTGCTTTAATGTATTTTAAGCTTAGTTTAGTTAGAAACTTCAAAGATGGCGGAGCTTCGAAAAAAATATTAACAAAACATTCAACCTACCGAGGGTAAGTCATACCCTAGTACTTTTAACTGATCTGTAAAATTATTTAACAACATAATAGTAATTAAAAAATATCATACCCCATTTAAATAGTTTGGTATTTATGGAGACACTGCCAAATAACGAAAGGAGATTTAAGGAATTTCTGTTGAAATCCTTATATCGATATCTTTTCGACATTGTCCAATCACTAGTAAAATAACCGCTGGTACCTAAAAGAAATCGTGGTATCGCTCCATCAGTAGAAAATGTGCAGCAAAGATTGTCATCTTATAGCTTTAGAGCACCCTTGTTCATAGAGTTATAGTCAATAAACGCTGCCATAGTTCCATTATCTTGTAGAACATTTTGTTATCTCTTCTAACTAAGCTGGTCAACCAGCCAAAGTTGACGGAGATCGAGCCAAACTACTTAATCCGGGAAGCCTCAGCGACATTTTGCGTGGACCCGGTACTTCGCAACTTCTCCGCCTTAGGGGCAAGTGTCGAGTTTGGAGTTATCACGAAGCGCGACTATGCGTTAGATGGAGATTGGTTTATAGATACAGGCAGTGCTGGATTAATAGTTGATGCCCTAAGCCTAAAGCAATACATGCCTTTGCGTTTACCTCCCCCATTTATAAAAAAAAAACCTAATTGAAATTCGAATCGCGGCTTTTATGAAATGGAATACACGAGAAATAATTTTTAAGACAAATGTTTCTGCATTGTCTGATTCTATGTCATTATTTTTAAGCTTTAATCAAAGAGTAAGAAATAGGTTTCGGATTAGGTACCTTAAAATTAGGTAGCTACAAATATAATATTATTGTTGATGTTTAGTTTTAGTATGGCTCCTTGAGAAATCTTTTTTTTTTTAGCTTAAAATGACTACGGAATACTAACAATTCTATCTTATGTACAAAAATCGGTTAAATTTATTAAACTACTGAAAACGTAAAATATGTAACCATTGCTTGAATTGTACCGATATAAATTATGTAAATATTACGTAAATAATGCTTCTGTTGTGTTATAGTACATAATAAATAATCTTTTCTGTAAAAAAATATATATAATCTAAATATCGTGTCTTAGGTTTTACTAAGTAAACTTTAAGGTGTACCGCAGACGTCAAATAAAAGGTTTGTTTGCGTGAAAAATATTGTCTTAAAATAAGGGCGGGTTTTGCCGGGCATGTTTGTTTCGGGTTCGCGAGTCTAGACGAGGCTTTACAGTTTTAATACACAAGAGAATACATAATACAATAAAAGAAGAAACAAATAAAAAAAATGCACACAGAAAAGTTATCAAAATAAATAAAACAGGTCAAGTGCGAGTCACGTGCACGAAGGGTTCCGTACCAAAACGGCCAAAAAAATGGGTTTGTTGTATGGGAGCCCCGCTTAAATATTTTTTTTTGTTTTTAGTATTTGTTGTTATTGCGGTAGCAGAAATACATAATTTGTGAAAATTTCAACTGTCTAGCTATCGCGGCTCTTGAGATACAGCCTGGTGACAGAGCGACGGACAGACGGACAGACAGCGAAGTCTTAGTAATAGGGTCCCGTTTTTACCCTTTGGGTACGGAACCCTAAAAATAAACTAAAAATGCCCAAGTTTTTTGTTGAAAACTGAAACTTTAAATTTAGTTGTTTTTGACTTGGACATATAAAATTGATTGATGAAGCAAACACAGCCATTGATCACCCAGTATAAAGTATAAAATATATAGTATGATAAGTATAATAAAGTACGATAAATAATTTAATATTTCATCTAGATACTTATTGTTTTCATGAATTTAAGTGAACACTGAATATTGAAAAGAACGATATAATATATCGTTCCTTATTAAACGTTTTACATTATTTTGGATTTATACCGATGTTTCGAGCAGTTTACAGAATTCGACCACGAACGGATATCCTTCATTTCCATTTCACTAATTTGCAATCTGGCGCAATAAAATTTGAAGCCACGTTAAAATATGTAATATCGATCTCGCTACATCTTATGGCGTGTACCCAATAATATCTATGGAGGCGGGAACACAAGGTGTGGGGTCAATAATGGAGGTCAAATATTTGCGGCAGCCGTGCGGGCCGAGGTGTTTGCTCCTTGGCACTGCGTATATGTTCAATGTTGGACGTGTTATGCTGGTCGAAGGGCTTCTTTAATGTATACTTTGTAATCATATACAATAAATGAGAACTGGATACAATTTTGTAGAAAACTTACACTTCAAAGTCGCCACGATTTTGAATATAGGTAAGCAAGGCTTAAGACATTTATTTCTCTAAAAGAATTACATTCACTTTTAAGAGAAATAAATAAAATACCTTAAAGTTTAGTTAAAAAAAGTATTGGGCCAAGACACCAGGGTCCGGGATCGGCTAAGACTAATTTTAGAGCATTATTCGGATTTATTCATTGTACATATGAACATTAACTACCGCAACCGATTGCGATGCACGGTACCTTCCTCGAAGTTGTTCAGAAATACGTGTACCTCGGGCAGACATTGCAGTTGGGTAGAAACAACTTTGGGGATGAGGTGAACAGAAGAATTCAGTTGGGTTAGGCAGCATTTGCGAAACTACGTCGAGTCTTCTCATCGTCGATCCCACAATGCCTCAAGACGAAAGCCTTCAATCAGTGCGTCCTACCTGTCATGACATACGGAGCCGAAACGTGGACACTGACGGTACGGCTAGTCCACAAGTTCAAAGTCGCTCAGCGGGCTATGGAAAGAGCTATGCTCGGAGTTTCTCTTAGTGATAAAATAAGAAATGAGGTGATCCGGCAGAGAACTAAAGTTACCGACATAGCCCACCGGATTAGCAAGCTGAAGTAGCAGTGGGCTGGCCATATTAGCCGCAGAACCGACAACCGCTGCTGGGGTAAACGAGTTCTTGAATGGAGACCGCGTCTCGGCAAAAGTAATGTAGGACGTTCTCAGGCCAGGTGGAGTGATGATTTGCGCAAGGTGGCTGGCAGGAGCTGGATGCGAGAAGCCGAGGATCGACCTAAGTGGCGTGCAATTGAAGAGGCCTTTGTCCAGCAGTGGACTGTGATAGGCTGATGATGACGATGATGATGATTCGGGTTTGTGATCACAAACCTGCATTTTGCAAGCGTAGTGATAATACTTGCACATATCATTGCTGTGATTAAATGATTGAGACCTTTGCGCCCTGCAGTGGGATGATTATGGGCCGTAACTTTTGAAAAAAGTAGCTTCAAAGTGTTAACGACTATTTGCATTTTCAGGGGAGTTAAATACAACATACTTTATTAATTTGGCTGACGTTTTGATCGGGTTACACCGTTGTCACAGGCTGACTGTTGACAGCGATGCACTACCTCCGTGTAGAAAATAATTTCATAAGTTAATCTAAGTACCCCCAAATTTTTGTTTTTCTATGATTGATTAAAGGTAGCAGCTATTGTCACGTTTTATACCTGAACTATGACTATACTGCGGCAGCGTCTATACACATTCATTCGACTAATTTTGCAGTGGAAAAGAGGCTCTAAGGGTCAAAGTTCAAAACATCAAAGTTTCTTCACGCTAGGAAGTTACGAATAGGAAGGGTATTCCGCTTTGACCGCCATACTTTGTGTTTCGCGGTTTTAGTATATATAATAACTAAAAATTATTATTATGTTATAATAACATGGGAATGAGTCAGTCATGCCACAGAAATACAATGGTTTCGGCAAACGCGCCCGGCATGCGAGGAGATGCGGGTTCGAGCCCCGCCCGAGACATAATTGTTCAAGTTTACATACCTACCGATACATTAAGTTTAGCTTTTGCGTTTCAAATAACGTATTTAAATAAAAGGGGCGTGCTGCAGATAAGCTCATCTTGCTAGTTTTCTCTCAAGTGTTTTTTGTGGTATGAGTTTTTTTTAAAATTCAATTAGTTTGTTTATTTACTCTGAACAATTGAACGAATGTAACAAATATATACTCGTATTATCAATGATCAAGGCATCACACTAGAGTAGTAGTAGACCTAATTAATTTCGCTAACATAATTCCGATGTAACATGTCAATTCCCACATTGTTCATAGCCTCGGCAAACATAACCCTTCGGTAAGCATATTGCATTACCGAAAAGACTTGGTTTCCCAACATGTTTTGTGATTTAGCCCAAGACGGTTTTGATGACAACTGTAATTATTTTTTTTACCTTGACTGGATTGAAGTTGAATTTATAAGAACAAAACTTGCCATTAATTGCCCTTATTTATAAACAAGTAAAAGTAATTACTTGAGAGGCAATTTGTATGCCTTAATCAAGAAATTACTAGAAGTTATAACTACCAAAAGTTTGCATTTTCAGCCAAATAATGACTATTAATGGTGACCGATTTATTTCACTAAGCACTAGGTATGAACACTTTAAGTTATGGCTTTCTTAAGCAATAAGTAATTACTTCTTTATAAATACGGGGTAAGACTGTTCAATTATTCTCAAAATGTTGAGCCTCATACAGGATCAAGGCGTGAGTCATAGAAATATAGTTACTCCTTTTGCTCAAATTTTGCATTACACTATTTGTTGTAGCTAATTAAAGCGGTCTAGCTGCTAAAGTTGATCTATACGAGAACATTCGACTATCCTATCCTTCAATATATTTTTTTTCATGTCACCTACGATTATTACAGGCCTCTGACTTGACGTGACTTGTTTTCACGACTTTCATTTTGTAACAGATAATATACGACTAGGAATGAAATGAAATGCCAGAAATTCAAATAAACCAAAATGTCTATAGGCATTAAGCAATGTTGCGCATTATAACATTCGAAGCGTCACTTGTTGAGTATAAATTGATGCCAATAGGATCTGATATGGTCCAAATTTATGTAGGCTATTTTGTTACACATTACGTTTGCCGATGAACTTACGAAGTGTTATGATGAATATCTTTATTCTTGACTATAATTAAGACATTAAAACAGCTACACATGTAACCTAAAAACCATGTTATCAATATTTGAATGGGGCATCTAGGATTTGTATCTTCAGATTGAGAACCAACGCCATACCTTAATGTAATGGCCCCGATCAAACTCCTGCAATTGAATTGACGTGCCTCGAACCGATTTAATACACATCAAAAGCAATCGGTTACAAATCGAATGGTTACTATCAGGAGATAGATTCAAGGCTGAAACTTAGATGTTTTAATTTGGTTTTTGTCTATCTAGAGTTGTCAGAAACGGTTAAATATTTGGAATGTAATTTTAAGAAATAGCTCGGTGTCACTTAAACCAAAGTGCAACTGTTTTTTATATTTCTTTAAAGTTCATTAATGTGCTATACTATGTATGTATATAAGCGGTACCTATTGCTCCATTCGTACCGTGTAGTATTTACTTAAATGAGAGTTCACCCCTCTTTCCATGGTTGTCGTAAGAGGCGAGCAAAGGCGCACGGGCATATAAGAAGGATCCCAGTTAACTTTCTACCAGTGCTGCAGTAGCCCTTTCTACCAGTGGCCACAATCACTAAAACACCTACGAACGAATAGAACAACCAAATCCTTTCGGAGAGGTTAAAGTTGCTGACCACTCGTAATATGGGCCAATTACTGGCCTCAAGTACGGTGAACCCTCAAAGCGAGATCGTCTACAAACACACGCGTACCGCCCCGCTGACTAATTCTGCCGTGACGTCACCGATCGCTGCGGTCCGCCCGGGCCATTAATCACAACAGGTGTGTCAAACATAATCATATTAATAAAATTTGGCGCAGCCCTAACTCAGGGAGACATATGGTTCATTAGCCAACGTCTTGGCAAAAACGGCGTGCGAGGAAACAGCACTGCTAATGGGTTCGAAGCTGGTATTAATATTGTAAATGGAAATTATGCGGTAAATATATATACTGGAACAAGAACATGAATATACACTCGGCGATTCGCATAATGGGTTCTTGGTAGAGTAAACCAACGTATAGTACCTCTTTTGTTACTTTTAGGGAAAGTTTTATTTGGTAGAAACATGGAGTGCTGTCAAGTTCAATATGAATTCAAAAATGACGATTATTTTTTTTGGTTTAACATATTACTGTGGTTACAAGATTAAAATAAAAACTTGAGAGGTGAGGACACCCGGATGGAACGAAGTTCCTTCTTAGTGAAGGAATTGTAATAAAATTTTATTTTATTTTAAATTTATTTTTAAATAAATAAACTTTATCTCTCTCTCAGAGATCGAGAGAGAGAGAGAGAGAGAGAGACAGACAGAAAAACACGCGCACGGCTTACAAATATGGCAAAAAGTGTCGTTCCAAAAATATTATAAACAGATGGACAGAGTTACTTTCACGTTTTACTGTAAATTAAGTAAGGTAATACGAGTAAAGATAACAGAGCCCTTTTAAATCATATTTTAATTTTGCTTTGATATGTTATTAGCATGGAACAATCTACAACTTGATAGAATAGGTAATATTACTCGTATATTGTCTAAAATTCTAAAGTAAAAAGTATTTGCTGAGTTATGCTTAAGTTGTAACTACCTACTTCTGAACAGTGTTTGTATACAGACTGTCTTTCTCAGGATCGTTCAGAAAACAAATATTAATGTTGAAATCTTCTGTCCCAACAACATCGGTACGGAAAATGTTCTGCACGGAACATTATTTTCATCGCAATGAAAGATAAGTTTGCGTATTTAAAACTCGCGTAATTTAACATTTTAATTTGGTCTTATCCCGTAGTTTCGAACATTTCGCGGTGTTTGTGTTGGTACCTGTGACCACGAATGCTGCAAAGTATATTTTACAGATGTGATATTATATACGCGAGTTTAAAATCCGTGAACACATCTTTCATTTTAATGGTTTGGGTGTTTTCTATGTATAATAAGAATAAATTTACAAAAAAAAAGTTTAAGTATAAGTAAGTTTATCGGTTGTCTAAGTTTGTCTAGTACCCATAACCTAAGCTACTTAGTACTAGCTTAATTTGGGACTAGATTGCTCTGTGTGGCCCAATGTGGCATGTCTGAAAAATATATTTCTATTATTACGAGTATTATTGTGTTAATGTGTTCGCGTAAATTTAAGAAAATTTTATTAAATGTATTTTCTTTGAAATGAAAGATAGTTTACGGATTTAGAACGCGTTTATTTTTGATTTAACCCGACGTTTCGAACCCTTTACAGCGTTCATGGTCACGGGTAGACTAAGGTGTTATTCGTCTTTAAGATGGTAATTTGAAAAAATGTTTAACTACCGCCTCTAATTTTTATCGTCAGTTATGTTCCTTTTCACACAAAATGAGCTAACTGTGTCCGGAGTCTTCGCAGTGTTGCCATGGTTTGTGGACTTCAATGATGATAAGACAGGGTCCCAAGCAGCTGGTAAATTCCAACCATCTTCTCTATTGAAATTGAATGTTTTTTAATTTCTATTGCTTCGCGTATCATTCTAGGTACATATCGGTTTTCCTTAGCAAGAAAATGTATAGTGTTCGCGTAAACTCAAGAAAACAGTATGTATGTTCTTTCTTTCTTCTTTCTAAAATAATAATATTTCCTTCATTATCTTTATTCTCAGAAAAGTCGACCAGATAGTATTCCATGACACACAGCGGTGGGCACTCTACTCCACTACACATAACTCACCGCCACACCTGTGCGGAGCAGTTTTTCGTGTGGCCTCGGTATGGAGTGTTGCTGACACTCGTGTTTACGGCCTGGCTAGGGGCTGTCAACCTCAGGCTTTGTATACGATGGAACTATTTTGAAAGCGCGTTCAACGCCGTCCAAATTCGGTGAAAGGGCATTTTTTAAATTTGACGCAGATGTACCTTTTGTAGAGTTACGGGATGAAGTATCAAAGTACTGGACGAAGTTCATAATATGTCCGCGTGGGAATGGTGTTTCTTGAAATTGTCTTTACTTAATTTAAAATAAAAAAATGGCCTCAGACAAACATCCGCCTTCTTTCGATCCCTATCCTTTATCCTTCATTTCAAAATATTCTACTAAAAATTTAACATTATAGCATCAAAATACCACATTTTTTTAATTAATTAAGCAAATATTCCCTTTAACAATACGCGCGACTTGGAGTGTGAACATACATTCAGAAGAGAAATGGCGCACTAAAAATTTTACATTCTCACCAGCGTATCCAGATACCTATTACATCAGTGTATACCTCGCCTTCGATCCCAGTAAGATCTATGAGGCGATTTAAACTAGTGTGTAAACTTCACTGGCAACCGGCCCAAGGAAAGTATCAGCCCGCATTAAGTTCGCAAAGTGAAACTAAATTCGAATTTGGAGACATTTCTGGTGCGCAGCGCAACGGGTGCGCTAATATCCGAGGAATCTCTTGGATTTTTGAGAGATTTTCGGTTGTATCATGTTAGCGTCATAGTCTTAGTTCCTCTAAATAAGCTGGTTTAATATTGTAGCGACAACACTGAAAATTTGTTAACAAGCGACTAACAATAGTGGCTTAAAAGGCTGAAACTCAATGCAGTGATAAACAGTTTTAATTAATGAACTGTAATTAATGAACACTATATGGGCGTTGCCTGAAATATCATTTTTAATGTTTTATTAAGCTATTGCATAGCTTCTATCGCGGGCCTTGAGCGTGGAGACCGAATCCAGAAATTCCGTAACGAAAATAACCTAACCTAACACTCGGGGCGAGGCACGATCGAACAATTTTGAATTACCGAAATTTAAAAGAATTTGGAAGAAAATAAGGATTTTGACAGTATGGTTGCCTATGGTAACCATATCTGCCAAAATAACAGAAAAATTTAATTACAAAAGTCAAAATTAGAAAATACATAAAATTATAAAATTAAGCTATTGCATAGCTTCTATCGCGGGCCTTGAGCGTGGAGACCGAATCCAGAAATTCCGTAACGAAAATAACTTAACACCTCCCACTCCGACCGGCACAGCAGTGATTAGTTTAGAGTAGACTTTTTAGTTTTATAATTGCATAAGTTGATAAAAAATGCTATGCAATAGCTTTACCGCGGCAGTCTCCGAGTGCCACACGTCTTTTTTTAATATTATTTTATTAATTAAGTATATTATATTTTTAAGAGAAAACATTTTTTTTCATAATTATCGCACCAGCCAGTTTTCTTCCGAGTTACCTCAAAAAAAAAACTTGAGAAATTATTGTTCCTCCATCCTACTAATTGCACCGAATTAAAAAAAAAAGCCATTAGGACCTTTTTGGAATAAATATGATATTGCCAAAGTCTCATTTCATTTAAATGTTATAGGTATCATTCTGATTTTCTGTAATTACCAAGTAAGTAAATTGTTAAAATCCATAGGTTGATATCAGAGCACCTAAAATTATTACACAGTAAAACTTATACTGACACCCCGTTGCATTGGTCTAGTGGTTTACATACCGGGCCAAGATCTCGGGGAGCCGAATTCAATCCCCTGGTCTGGCAACAAAAAGTTTCGAATTTTCGAACATTGCTCGGGTTTGTGATCACCAACCCGTGGTTATGCCAGTACCTATTATTGCTGTGGTAACTTGAAATCAATGATGGAGGCCTTTTCCCTGCAGTGGGATGATTATAGGCTGTTACTAGAAAACTTATAATTGTTCGGCCGTAAAACAAAAATGCTTCTAAAATATTCAAAGTTGTGCCAATGAAGATACAAATTAGTTTTGTATGTAAGATGTGGACTAGCTAAGACTCCTCTATGATAAATAATGTTCAAGCCTCACAGGAATTACAATCTGTTTTATTCTGACATTCCTGAGGAGAGTAGATTAAGCGAATGGAAATCCCACTGATCTTCATTTTGGCATTCTCTACGCCGTTGGTTTGCCAAACTTGGGAATTACTATGTTTTTAAGTTATTTCAGCTTTTCATACAAATTTTTTGGAGCCAAAAATGTAGGGATTATCAATGAAATCATACGGTTGTCTGTTATTAACATTATCACATTTTAATATCACATTAACATGGTCACTGTCATACATATATTACAGAAAAAACGGAATTGACACTTTACTTTAGCACTTTACTAACTTTAGTTGAGCATTGTTGAAATTTCATTCGATTTGAATAAAGAAAACATCACGTAAATTTTGTATCCTTATTCAAGACAACTAAAAAAAATATGTAATTTGATTGCTTGGATAAATTCTTCGACGCTAAAGTATCTTGTTAGCTGAATTGATTTAAGCAATCGCCCGGTAAGTAAAAGGTTGTGGGTTCAATTTCCATCTGTAGCACTCAAAATCCTTACTCACTGGATAGTACCTTCAAAAAATTATCACTATAAGGATATATGGTAGTACCTACATTAAAAAAAAGGAATTGAATAACTTAACCTTATTTGGACAGAGACATGTCCACAGAGTTAAACAAGAAAAAATTACGCGCAAGAATTTTACAGATAAAATCGCATTTTACCCAGTAAAAATTAAAGGTGCTCGCAAAGTTAGAGAGACCTTCTATGAGTCTATTTCCAAAGCCTGGAACTCAGTTTGTCTGAGATAACATTGGAGATAATAAGATTTGTGCTTCTCATAGTGATTAGGGTAAGATTTGTGGGTCAGCCTAGTGCAGCTCTAGACTTTGTCTGTGCTTAAAGTTACAGCCTATAATCATTCTAAAGCAAGGCAATGGGTACCCATCAATCATCATTGTTACAGTCTCTGCTTAAGACATTATATTATTTGATGTTTAAATGAAATTTAATACCTTCGCTATTGAGGGTTCAGTATACTCAGGATTTGACGTTCTTACCTGTAAAACAGAAAGACATAAATTAAAACTTAAATTATGTTTAAAAACATTCTAATAGGTACTTATACCAAAACTGTGCTTAACTTAAATAAAATGTCAGTATATAAACTTGAAAAATTTTGTCTCAGGCGGGACTCGAACCCGCATCTCCTCGCATGCCGGGCGGGCGCCATACCATTAGGCCCGGCATGCGAGGAGATGCGGGTTCGAGTCCCGCCTGAGACAAAATTTTTCAAGTTTATATACTGATATTATAAGTGCAATTAAGTTGCTAAAATATCAAATAAAGTATTTAAATAAAATGTCTGATGCGCTTTGATTAAAATACATGCGCTCCCCAATTATATTCAGTATGTACTATTATCATATTATTAACGAGTATACTGTAATACAATTCGGAACAAAAAAATGTTTTTACTCTGAAACGAAGTTAAAATTTTTGAAGGAAGGAAACTTTAAAAAAATAAAAAACAATTTATACAAAATATCTATCGCCCAACGTGGGGCTCGAACCCACGACCCTGAGATTAAGAGTCTCATGCTCTACCGACTGAGCTAGCCGGGCACTTACATGTACGTTCAAAAATAACATACAATTCAGTTACTAATGAAGTTTTCAATTAATTAGTTATATAATAATAGGGGTTAAAATATGAAATTGCCGATTATTTTCCCACTTTTTATTTTGTTTATAGATCTTAAGTATAGTCGTATTATTGCGTATTTCTTTTTGTATTGTATCAAAAACTAAATAGAGTAACTTTTGACTAAAAAAAAATTTGATAATAGTGCCTATTACTCAAGGAAGTCGTTGAAAAGACCCCTTACAATGTGTCAGCTGACCTTCTTGCTTCAATTAGGTATATTTGTATTATATACTTTGATTTTCAGAAATTTAAATACTATAATGCGTAGCTTTATAACCATCTTACTTTCACCTTTAATTGCATCGAAAACGGTTCAGGCATTTTTTTAAAAACTAAAAAATTGTTAGTATGGAAAAATGACTTTTCTCGATTTCGTCCATACAAAACGGCAATTTCATACTTTAACCCCTAATATAAACAAGTATTGAACTATAACTGGCTAATTAATGTCTACTAAAAGCTTCTCAAATCTCTATTCTATTAAGATAAGCTAGGTTAGAACGTTTAGGTAGATAAGGAAACTTGTTAGTAGGTATCACAAATGTTTGTAATTTTTATGAAATGAAGATTTAAATATTTTATTCCATTCTTATAATGGAGTAATATTGTATTCGCTTTTGCCCTCTTCTTCGCTTGCACATCGTTTGATTTTGATTTAATCTCAATCCTATGTTAACTTCAGAAATGCCCACGTATAATTTGTATCTAAATGCCAAATGTCGATGTCTGAGATGTCTCGATAGATCAATCTGTCAATTCTATCAAAAGTTATACGCTTTTCGAATAAAACCACCTCTTCTCGTCCTAGTGGGATCATAAGAGGAGTGCCTAAAAAGATAAGTAGGTACTGCGTGATTCTCTACACTGAACCGATCGCGAACCCCATCTGCACAGTTGCCTCCAAATTGCCAAACGAGGCAATTATGGCAAAATTGGCTAATAACTGCTTTTGTATGTATGTGTTCAGGCCACTTCCAACCTTTTAACACTTTTTAAATTGACGCGACTATTTGAATAAGAAAGCACCGAACGCGCGCAATTCAAAATTCGAATCTGGTAAAAAAACAAATGAACGTAAGTTACGCACATTGAAAATTGTCGCCCGCCATCTCACTGTCTGCTGTTCCCGTTGTGTTTTTATATCTTTAATAAATTTGAAACATATTGTATACTAAGTCCAGTAATATGTAAGAGCTGCATTTCAAGATTAATCCGATAAACAAGAACCCATAGACCAATACTAAATAAAGGAAAGGTGGCCACCCGTCGGAGTCGATTCAAATATATCTAATAAGTACATATAATATTGATACCGAAGCCGCTGCAAGTAAGTGTTTTATCTGACTTCTTATGCTAGCGAATATTTGAATTGTGTTAGAGATAGGAAGTGGTATAATATACTTTCACCTTCCTTATATTTTTCCCCAGCAATATTTCGTTCCTTCTTTAACTATTACCTTTGTACACCTGCACCTTCGTACTGCTCAAAAAACTGCCTATGTCCTGTGGGTAATATTGCATTTGGCCCCCACAGTATGTTCAGCAGCGACTGTATAACCTCATCAATACTACTACATACCACACCTACGTCGCGTTCAGACCCGCAATTATAAGTTTTAGTGTATAACCTCAGCCCAAAAACACAATTTATACGTTTTTTTCGTAGGTTAAAATAATGTTTTAGTACTAAATACAACTTAACCCCTTTGATACGTTTCTGAACAAAATACCTGTGTGATTGAGTATGAAACAAAGCAGGTACATAGTAATATTATAAGCAGGATTATCTTAGTATTACGGCGGTGTTCAGCCAAGGGTTTTATTGCCTTGTATTTCTCCGCGGACCCCTGAAAGCGTCTTGGTGTCAGGGATGGCAACGTACACTTTATAATACTTATATGTTTTATTGAAATAGAAAGAACAGTTCAGGAATGTTTAGAAAATATGCTTCATAAAAAAAAACTGAAAGAATTGACTCTCATTTTGCAGTTGCCAGTTATTTTAGTTTGAGTATTATTAATAAATAAAAATACGTAGTGCTTGCACATTTCAATTTTAGGACTTATGTACGAATTCAATCACATGTTTTCGGTTAGACAAATGAACCTTGATTTGGTCGACAGGAAAAAAATACCGCGTGGCATTAAGTCAACCTTTTGTAAATTTGTTTCTTAAATTAGTGCAATAAAGATTTTAATTAAATGAATTACATTACTGGTAGCAGTGGTAGCACAAAGTTTAGATATCTTAAAACTGTTGTAAATTTTTTTATTGAAAACACAGTTCCTTAAAAATTTCGACCAACAATCGTCAATTAATCGAAAATATCGTAGAAATTGTTATTGTAGGACATGTTTTTTCAATATAATACATAGTTTAGATTTCTCGAAAATTCTGGGTGTATATATTTGCATGACCTTCTTAAACTATACACACGTTATTAGACTTAATGCAGTTTTTCTTCCTTTAGTTGTTCAAATATTCGCATACATTTTGCATTTACCCGATAAATACAAGTTAGAAAAAAACTGGCAACCCTCGCCGTACTCACCGGGACGTAACGGGAAGCGGCGGTTACAGCGCTTCCGGTCGCCGATTCCCTTCCTTGAATTATGGATACAGTTGGATTGTTATTTTTTTAATATTCCTCCTTTTGACCCTGCGGTTCTTTTCTTTTACGAACGCTTAAACGGCATGTTCCATTGCTTCCGAAATGGGTTGTTTTACATTTTTGCTAAGGTCGTGAACTTTGACGGCTTTATTTAGTACGTTTAAGTAGTGTCAGGGTTTTAGTTATAACATTAGCGGTAAGTATATTATAAATAAGGTTAGTAACACTCCAAAAAATATTCTTAGACTAGAGTCTAGACTCTAAGAAATATAAAAAAAAATTAAGCATTTATTTAATAAATGCTTAATTTTTTTTTGAGGTTTACAGCAATTAGCTTATGTAATTTTTTGATATTTTAGCAATTAAATTGCAATTATAATATCAGTATATAAACTTTGTTTGTCTCAGGCCGGACAAAAAATTTAATTGTGAAAATTATGTCTCAGGCGGGACTCGAACCCGCATCTCCTCGCATGCCATGCCGGTCGATGCGGGTTCGAGTCCCGCCTGAGACATAATTTTTCAAGTTTATATACTGATATTACAATTAGCTCATGGTTTTAAAACTTTCTTGTTGCATTGTTACATATGAAACTTACAGCTGAAAACTATTTTACCTTTGAACAATTAACATAGCGCGTTAAATACCGCGTAATTTTAGGTTTGATTATGATTTTTAGATGCTATTCTGGGTCACACTCAGATTACTAAGGTCTGTTATGCATTTAGACTAGACTCAAGCCTCACGCTACGAATACAATAAAAAAAAGAAAATGTCAACGACACATAAGATTACTTTTTGTTTAAGAAAAAACATTTAATACAAACAAGTTTTCATATAATTTGCTACTCTCTTTTATGACTGATTTCATCCTGTTTCGATATTTTAATTTAATATGATAAAAATCCATATTCATTGAACCGGAATAATGTTACATTCAAAGCTCGCCATCTTTGCTCTGGAGTCCGGATTACTTTGGCGCCAAAGCGATAAGAATTGTTCGTAAAATTTAAAGCCATCGAATGAATAAAGTACTCTTACATCTTTGTGTTGGTACCTATGTGATTGTTCGAGCGATTATATCGACGTTCGCTTGTGTGCCGAACTTTAACTGGCTTTTTTTTAAAAGAATTCGCAGAATGTTCAACGAAGTAATAAAACTATGCTCGTGTGAGTGTGACGTGACGTTCTTTAAATAACATAGGTAATCAATATTATTATTTTTAGCAACCTGCGGTGGAGTGGCGTACACACTGGTTTACGAGGTTCCAGGTTTGATTCCCGTACAGCTCAATGATAGAGGAAAGTAATTGTCTTTGTTTGTGATGCCTTCGTTTTCTGATTTCCACAGAAAAGAACTTCCAACAGTTAGGTACTTACATCGAGAACAGAACAATTATGTAATATTCTCTATATTTATTTATTTACGAGTATTATTTAGGAAGTACTTTAATAATTCGTTTGCTATTGCATTATGAATGGATAGCTAGGTTATCTGTGTAAATATATCTAGGTCATATGTAGACGAGAAGTGAAACTAACCACAAGTTATCTTGATTGACCTACTAATACTGTAAGCGTGAATTTTTGTAAGAATGTTTGTATGTTTGTTACTCTTTATCGCAAAAACGACACAACGGATCCGAATGAAATTTGGCACGGCGTTAGTTTATTGGCGGGAATAAGTAGCTACTATGCTTCATTTTTGTACCGGGAAAAGGGACGGTTCCTATGATATAAATTTGATACGTAGTTATAAATTCGAAATTCTACGCGTATTAAGTCGCGGGAAATAGCTTGTAATTAGAACAACAGTTTCATTGCCAGACGTTTAGCGTATTAACGCAAAGTTATTAATATCAGCTTCTTAATTGGCCAAGAACCAAAGTTGATGACAGCACTAATTACATGCGTTATACCAATTAAAACTGTATTATTAATAACGTTCGCCTTAAAGCCTTTTCCTGTGTATTCAAATTGAAATTAGAGTCTATTTTAGTCATCCAAAGATAATTTTGTACTAACCGATGAAAAACAGAATATACCGTATTCCAATTGAGTTGTCTCTTTTTACGGGGTAAGGCGATTCAGATGGTTTTAATTCAGAAAACTAAAAAAAAACGATTTAGAAAAGAAAATTTATATCTTATGGATAGTGTACGACGTGGGGCAAATAAGAAATCAGATAAGATTTTTTGTATGTAAATATAATATAGTATAATATATAATCTATACTAATATTATAAAGCTGAAGAGTTTGTTTGTTTGAACGCGCTAATCTCAGGAAGTACTGGTCCGAATTGAAAAAATATTTTTGTGTTGGATAGTCCATTTATTGAGGAAGGCTTTAGGCTATAGAACATCACGCTACGACCAATAGGAGCGAAGCATGAGTGAAAAATGTTCCAAAAATAGTCGCGATCATAATAACAGAAATTGACGCGTACGAAGTCGCGGGCAACAGCTAGTGTAAATATATTACACTAAATGCTTTACAATGTACCTATAGTGGGTTGCACATTGAGCTGCATATTTTATTGAAATCTCGCACCTATAATGCAAGTACGTTTAGATATCTTGATGTAAAGCCAGATGTGATGGCTAGCTGTGGGAACATTGATGGCAAGCTTGACAATAAAACACAAAAATATTGATAAGTAATAGACAAGAAGTAAAAAGTTATATACAAATCGAAAAAAGGTTTGGTTCGCTACAGATATTGGAAGGTTATAAATAAAACCGGCCAAGTGCGAGTCGGACTCGCGCACAAAGGGTTTCGTACCAAAAAGGCTAAAAAAACGGGTTGTTGTATGGGAGCCCCCCTTAAATATTTATTTTATTATGTTTTTAGTATTTGTTGTTATTGCGGTAACAGAAATACATAATTTGTGTAAATTTCAACTGTCTATCTATCGCTGCTCTTGAGATACAGCCTGGTGATAGAGCGACGGACAGACGAACAGACGGACAGACGGACAGACAGCGAAGTCTTAGTAATAGGGTCCCGTTTTTACCCTTTGGGTACGGAACCCTAAAAAACTATAAATTGAATAATAAAGACAATGCAAGCAAATAGTCTGTTAGACATCATGTTTACCCTAGACATATTTATGAAGTGGATATTTCTAAAATATTACCCAATTACTTGCAGTCGATCGAACGTAACAAGTGTAGGTACTTACATTTCGGTGATCCATTTATATTTTTTAGATATAGAAGATAAACAGAAGAAGAAGAAGAAGATAGATTGAAACAGAATACTTGACTGATACTGATATAAAACATCATTTTTAAGTCGGTACAAAGCTAACATTGAACAAGCTTTTATCAAAACAGGGCACGTGTTTGCTGTTTGCTGACTATATCCAAGCATCCTTACTAATTATGATAATAAGCCGTAAGTGTAGCCGACCCAAAGGCACTTCGAGTCAAAAAACAACCCTTCAGCGGCCTCCGTACATTTGCATTTCGCTGATTGATTATACAATCGGACAGCCGCAGAAGTGTCCCAACCCTACTGCACTGGTAGGGTTGACGCACGTGTTTTTTTACCATCCTTGTTTTATTTTTTTCTATTCACCTTTGTTTTTCAACATATAATGATGCTGAAAAACAAAGCTACTTAAATCATACGAGAATGTCGTCAATAGTACAGACAACAGCACGTCAACCTACCACAAAACGTCAAATGTTCTCAATTGATATTGCTCTCTACTTGTTGGACTTAAAGTTGAAAATCAATTCAATGACCTTTAACTTTTTGGGTAGGTTAACCTGCCGTTGTTTGTACACTCGACAGGCGACAGCACATCAAGTTAAACAGCTGAACTGCGATAACAGCTTTTATTACGTAGGGCATAAAAGCGGTCTCAAGGTCAACATGTATAGTCTGATGTGCCGCCGTGTGTACATACAAATACGTTGATGTCGATACATTGTTTATAATAATTATGTACTTTCCCAAACACACATGACTCAACGTGTGCAGCGCTTGCCCAATCTTTCAACCCCGTAGGACATTTTGGCCCACTGTAAAAATAACGGATTACATCACTATATTTATATGTTGCAACAATTTCTTGAATCAAACCATCATGGTTACTAGCATATTTGTTAGTTACTATTTTCGGGATTTTTACCATGGGTCTCGTTTTTTATAAGTTTTCCATACTTCGGCAATTTCGCAACATGTTCAGAAATCTCGCAACAACTAACTCCTATTGCAACCATTTATAATTTTTTGGGTTATCGATATGATCACACTGCGTAATTTTGTAGTACAGGTTTTTTTTAGAATGAACAGGTCAGGTATACCTTTTTTTTCTGTTGTTTTCATACAAAAAATATACTACATTCTTACCCCCTTATTTATAATAACGCAAACAGTCTAATAAACCTATTTTAGCTGTTACACTGTTTTGTTACTTTCTTTTAAATGATGACAGCGCCAAGAAAGAACGAGACAAAACAGTGTAATCGCTTAAATAGGTTTATTTGACTGTTTGCGTTATCTATACTAATGTTATAAAGCTGAAGAGATTGTTTGTTTGTTTTGATTGTTTGTTTGTTCGAACGCGCTAATCTCCGGAAGTACTAGTTCGAATTGAAAAATTATTTTTGTGTTGGATAGTTCATTTATCGAGGAAGGCTTTAGGCTATATAACATCACGCTGCGACCAATAGGAGCGAAGCATCAGTAAAAATGTTGCAAAAATAATAACAGAAATTGACGCGTACGGAGTCGCGGGCAACAGCTAGTTATGAATAAGGGGGTTAGTAGACAGCCCTAAGCACCGACCCTGGTGGTTGGTGACCAAAGCGGAATTGATTCATAACTAATACTAATGGAAATTGTATGGGCCGGTTCATCTTAATGCCGGCTTAGATTGTAAGCTGCAGCACTATTAAATCGATCGATACAGGATTATGCATGTTAATGTAGTGTACATTTAATTATTAGTAAGGAAGACTATGATTCAGGACAGAGTACAATAGGCTTATATGGAAAATATCTTCATTTGTTTCGTCGTAACTCTCTTGTTTTTAACAATTGGATCTTATACTCGTATGTATATCGGCAACGTTCAAAGCGTGTATTTTATTAAGTAAAAAAAACTACAACATGATAGCATTAGGCAGATAAGGGTAAAATCTTATTTTCGTTCTTAGTCACGCCGTTTTTTTATTTTCAAACTACGTATTAACTTCGTTAATGTGGCTAATGCACAGGCCGTACTATGCCAAAAAAGGAAACTTCCTCAATGACAACCGATAGTAGCTTTATTTGAAGAATAAGCATCTCTCTATGTCAAGGTGATAACCATAATAGGGGTGGCTTATCGAAAGAGATCAAATCGCAACCCTAAACATTTAACACCCTGTGATACTGCAATTTAAAGTTATCGCCGACGACGGCGAAGCCTGATCCCCTAGTTACATAAATGATAACTTTTTTTTTAAAACAGAAAGCCACATTTTTTTTAAACAGTTTACAGCCTGGTAGGATAAACATTAGCCGCAAATAGTTAAGATACACAAAAATATTGCCAAAAAATGCAATTTCGCATACATTCTGTCTAGGTATGAATCATTTTTTATTTTTAATTGACAGGCTTCATGCGTAGTTAACCCTGGCAGGTACAGCCTTTTAATGATCTATATCAAAAGAAGGCTAATAATTTTTTTTGAACTGCCTATGGTATACTTAAAAGCCGTGTGAGGTTAATATTTTAATAAACTTTTTGATGGCATTGCTTGCTTTTTGATGGCGCATTGGTTACCGTGATCGAAAAGGTCAGTAATATTATAATCTACTATTCCGTCTCCGAATCCAAAGCTAACCGTCCAAACATCAAGTGCCATGGTGTTAGTAAACTTCATAATAATATTTCCTTTATTTTAATATATAAACAAATTACAATAGTTACAAACCATTAAATGCGTCATTTTTCAGTCACTCTCGTTCCAATATGAGCTGATGTTGAGTTATTTTTTTAAATTTGTCATTCATTCTATAGCAGGTGCAATTATGACTGATTGATTCTTACGCCGCCGGGTACAGGTGTCCCAGCACTATCAATTATGCTGATGGCGCCCGCTCCAATCCGACTATCGTAACTTCAGATTACATTAATGTCGGCAGAATTGCAGATTTCAGATCCCATTTAACAAATTAGCCGAAGAAAGAGGTTTCTGAAATTGTTTTTGGAATAACTTTTGAATGTTTATGAAAGTCAGCAGACTGTAATAAAGATTAGGTATGATTGAAATGGTTTTTGAATATTCGTTGAGAAAGAAACGAAATTTCTTAGCATCCATGATTCATTGTGTCCATCGATTCGCCGTAAAATTTTCTCGGGGACGGTTCATATGACTTGCTACCCAGGTGTAGATTTAAGAAGTCCACTGCTTATCTCCACTGCCTTCGCAACTTGGGAAGGTGAGATCCACCTCCTAGTGGTCCACCCTGGGCAACGGCATCTTTGGTTTTATCACCAATGATGACGGCTAACAGATCCTTCTGCAGTTAGAGGCTGCCTGAATGCTACCACCCTCGTGCCGGAGTCTAGCATCAAACAGTTTTTCTGTGTTCCGCTGGTGTGTGGAATAACCAGTGTCACTTTTTGGGTAAGCTCGCTCCATCTTTGGGTCCTTCTTAACCGTAGAGTTAAGTATGTAGTCAAGAGCAAGCCAATTGATTATAAAAAAAAAAAACTTTCCCTGTCTAACCTTTTTTGGTCCATTCTTATAAATGCTGCTTTCGACATTCATTTTACAGAAGTACTAATTGCAATTCTTGTTAGGTCAAGGTCTTTGATTCGGTTTCAGAAGGATTTCGCTTTTATGCCTCTCGATGTTACTTCTAACTCATTTGAATTTTTTACCAAACCGTTTCTGGTCAGTTTGTTTGTACTGTTTCATTCTATTTTACAACGTTTCCACATTTTCAAGTTTTTTTCTTTATGTACGTCTCTTGACTAAACCTTTTTGCCTACTTTTTTTTTATTAGCTTTAAAAAATACCTAAGCAAAAGCACAACGTTGAAAGAAAACGTAAAGTTATTTCGTTAAGAAATTTGTGATTCCATTTTAATCGCAACGAGTACACCGGCAGTTCCTAGGCTCTGAGCACCTTTGTCTGCACTGACAAAGGACTGTACTGGGATACAGCTAAGAAACTATTTGTTTGTTTTATTTACGAATGTCTTGATAAAAGCAAGTACTTTACCTGCCATTCTACTTAACTATCTTAGAACATCAGACTATGACAGACCGTTAAAGTAAATAAAATGCAATGTTTGCTTGGACGCATAGAGGTTCGAAATTGACAAAAATAAAAAGGTTGAAAAGCACTTAAGATCAAACTGCCGATACCTTAGATACGAGTACTTAATCCTATAATAAATAACTTCTTCAATACCAATGTTAGGGATTGCATTTCTTTGGATATTTGTATGCTTTTCGCACGTAAAACAGTTACTACCTATCATTGAAAAACAAGAGAAATTTATCGAACACTGGCCACATAATAAGTTTAAAACAAAACATTTAAAACCAATTCGAAATTAAAAAGAAGTTTGTTTACCTTAGATTCCAATTTCAAAATCGTTCGCTTTCAATCAATTTGGAGTGTAAACGCATTAAGGCGGCAATCAACGGCGATATTACGAAACGCCACAGCCGATCGGCCGCTCTCGATCGCCACTCGGCGGGAGTAGCGAGTCGCGAAATGGTTGGTTCATGAAAAATTTATGTTCCAAGGCAGGGTCCGCACCTTTTTTGCTCCCACAAGGCGCATAAGACTGAATGACATTAGTTTATGGACGAAGAGCGCCAGTGTTGCTACTTGTCAGCCTTGACCCTTAGGAATTGTGTGTTTTATCTATGGTAATTAAAACTTTTTTTATGATTGTGTCACAGAACGTACCTTGTAGTAGTAGTTCTAAAGTATCCACAAGCGCCTTGTGATGCCAGCACGAAAATCGAATAGTACTTTTTCTTCCTTAGAGTTTCTTGGTGCGACTGAAAAATTACCGCTTGAAAAAGACCAGGAGAATGAACTGGTGGAGAAAGGTCGTCACAAGTATTGGCTAATCTGCGATCCAGGTAATAATGATTACGATCGATATTTGAATCATTTCTATACATTTCAGATAATTTGAATTAAATTTCACTTGAGTTGTTAAACCATAACCTCGTTCTACACAGTATTTTACCTAAACTCATTGTAAGAGCCGTTTATAAGATGTCATCAATTTAATTTGCTTGCAAGCAAAATGATGAGCTACTTAATTAGCTACCATTGGCAACACCGTGTCCACCACAGATACCGATAGGTACCATAGAATGAGGGCTATCGCTAGTGAATTTGCCACTAGAGGCGCTTGTGTCGCGTGAGGTCCAATATGATTCACTTTGTACTGGTCTTAGCGGAATTTGTTGCATAAATTATAATTTCTTTAATTTACCTGCTGGAAAGTGATCTCCTTCGTATAATATCGCAAATATGGATTATTTGGCGATTAATGTGAACGCTTTAAAAGCGAAATTAAGAAAAAGCGCAAAAATAGGCGGCCTCAAGAGCAACTATTTCAGAAGTTAGTTTGTTGATATCAAGATAGTTATTTATAAACAATATAACCTTAATGAGATTCAAGATATAACACTTTGTTTCGGCGCCAATCGCTTTTGACAGCTATACCTCCGGACCTCAGTCTACAGTGGCGCCAACTGGTGAGCAAAGAAACGGTAGTCCCCATTGAATGCCGCCCGTCCTATATCATTTCGTGGCGCTTAACGCTCGGGCATTTCAATTGCTCTGCAGTATTTCACGTTTTCCACTATTTCCTCGAAGTATGGGAGTTTTGTGAGTAGCTAACACTCGTGTGGATAGTACTGAAATGTCGACTGTTAAATCGATATTTTATCATAAATTTAAGTTGGATGCGAGATGATAATATTAAAGGTTTAGCTACTCATGTTCATTCGATTGTAATTATACATTTCATTAATAACAATATACACATTTTATGTCTATGACAGTGTGCTCGATTCTCTATGATGGCTTTTATTTTGTTATTTATTTTTACTAGGTTACAAGCTGACAAATTTAATGATCCAACTTTTTTTTTCAAAACTTGAAATAAATATATTATTTTTTCATGTTAAACATACAATCGAAGTTTGTAATAAACTCGCTATTTTTTACATATTTATATAATTAACAAACCACAAAAAGAAAACATTAAATGTAAGTCTGAGTGCAGAAGAGGTGGAACAACATTATACACCTTAGCAGCCCTCTCCATTAAAATTACAACAATTAGCACTCTCTCGCATAACTCAATCGGTCTCAAGGGTTCCGCGGGAATGCGACGGAAACTTCCACTCACTATTCACTTGCAGTCACGAATAAAAGGGTCATATTATCATCATCTGTACGGATTCGTTAAGGAATTGTAAAATCTAAGATTTTGCCTACTTTCCCCTAAAAAAAAGCCTAGAGTAGGCCAATAAACTTTCGTCAGGCTGATGAAAGCGGAAGCCGGATTTCGCTTAGAATTGAATGACAACACTACCATTAAATGTCAGTTTAACTGATATACCTGATGCTATCGCCAGTTGACGGCTCAAAGAACTAGGTACAACAGAAATAATTTTTTCGTCTTTTGCCCGATCTACAGGCAAAATATAAAAACATACCATTGCCCAACCAAGAAGTAGGTATGGTAGAAGAATGATGGAAGGTAAGTAAAAATAAAAACTATGATCTGGATCTGATAAACTGATTAATCAAAAAATATGAAGTCATCGACTTTCTTAATATCTCCAAGTAGAATCACCAATATGTGCAATATAGTTAAGGCGTACTGTCACACGCACTTCTTTTTTGATTTACCGCGATGTTCTAGATCTTTCGTTAGCAATTATACATGGAATTAAAAACTTGTTTGATACTGGCCAGTATCACTTCATTTGAAGTCCTAACAGTTTCCAGTTAACTCTTGCATTCACTCAATTCGTATGAAAAATAACGTCACGCCATGCGCCATTGTCAAAGCGTTGTCGCTTTATCTACGGCAAACGTAGCAAAACAGTGTTCCGAGTCATTTCGTAGTCGCCGCCGTAGCGTAATGGCTACGGTGAAAAATAAAACAATCGTCGCTTGGGTTGGTAGAAAAAAACCGGTATGGAGCTAGTATGACTCGCCCCCAAGGGGTTCTGTACGATTTTGATCTATGCTATTTCATTTTCAAGAGATACGGCAGTTCAAGGTCGAACAAATTTAAATAAACACTGAAATTATCGTTACTTAAGACCCTTAAAAAGAGTAGTCTATTTTTTAAATTCCGGCATAACACGACAAAAATTCTGATCCAGTGCTTTTATAATGTGCCATGACACTTATACCCATCATATACGCTCAATGCCAAACATGGCATTTTCATCGTAGACACTTTGGCTACTGAACCTTAACAGTCACAAATGCAGGCGCGAACTTTAATCATACATCAGCCTTTACGGCGAAGGAGCGAGGCAAAATGAAACATTGAACACCATTGTGGGGCAATTTCGAAAAATAATGAACCGGAGTCTACAATTCGTTAGGACTCGGGAGTCGGCCAACACGGCCCGTTCCAATTTCGAATTAGGGACGATTGCATAAATCGAAAAGAGTATCGATACCATTTTGTTTTTCATTCGATATTCGAATAAGGTGGTAGAGAATTTTTAATTGGCATCTTTTTTGTAATCGATAGCATTTGTTTATGTCAACATTCGGATTAAAATGTTTGGATTAAAATTTGCAAGCTATTTGTTAATGGCTGGATAGGTGATCGACATATTATTTACCATAGCCACTTTTGTGCACCCTGTTCGAAAGCAAATAAAATATTTTTATTGTTATTCTTATTCTTATTCTTGGAATAGATTTTTCTTCAGATAATTAAAACTAAACTCAACTTACTCTAGCTTGGCAACATAATATATTGTCGTTATGACAGTAAGATGGAGGAAAAGTCGCTGGATAGTGAATAAAGGATGTTTCTGAGAAATATTATATTCTATTACATACTTATTTTTTTAATCTTAAATATAATCAGGATTGCATTTTGTAGTAATCGTTTAATTTAATTGTCAATTTGACGTTTTAAAGTAAGCTCATTGTAATTTGCATTACGAAACTTAAAAATGCTTCAAATAAGTCACCGAAAAATCTGTACCAGAGAAGACACTTAACTTAATTAAAAAGGGTTGTGCAACTATCGATAATCCAACCGCAATTTCTATCGACACCCGCTCCTCCGCCGCGTTCTTATTTCGAATTGACCAATGCGCGCGCTTATCGTTTTTTGTTTTACTTCGCTCTAAGTTCGTGCGAGTGGCAGCTGTTCATGATAAAGCGTTCAAACGGTCGTTTGTCGAATCCAACGCTTCGCGCAATAGCTTAATTCTAAAAGTAATATAAATCACATTTGTTCCGTGGCAAATAGAATTGTTAACACGTAAGTAAACTTCCTGTTTTGATATGTGGCGCTATATAGGTTACGTCAGAGTAAACTATGTGGTAGATTAATCGAAAGTCATTCAACAAAAGAAAACAATGAAAGATATTTAATGTATTATAATTTAGGAAAATCATTTATATCTCTTAGGTCTCATTATCTAACTTAAGTTACTTCACTGTAAAAAGTGTTTGGACGAAATGAGACCAGTCCATAATATTTTTTGTTTTTCCGCCAAGATTTTTGCTTTAAGACTGCTGAGCAAGTAAACTGCTAGTACAAATTAAAATTGAATTTCCTTTTATAATAAAAAATCGATTGTCTTAGTTGGGACTTGAACCCACCTTCTTACCATACGTTTGGGATATTTGGGAATACACTTAATTCTATAAGAACCATACGTACCAAGTAAATAAAAATGTGTAAACCGGTGTATACGACCTCCGAGGCAGAGTTTTCCGGTTTTCAAGGTGTCGCCTGCTTCGAGGTCCCAGGTTCGATTCCCGGACGGGTCAATGAAAAAAAAAAGTGTTTTTCTACATTTTCTCGGGTCTGGGTGTTTGTGGTACCTTCGTTATCTCTGGTTTCCGAAATACGAGTGCTTTATATAGTAATTCAAATTGGGATCAGATCAATGTAGGTATGTGATGTTGTCCACATTTTTAGTTTATTTTATATTTTGTTTATTATTAATAACATTAAAAATTATTTTATTTTATTTAAAATATGAAATTTATTAAATTTAAAATTTTAAAAAAATTATATATTTTCATAAAAATATGGGATTAAATATTCTAATACATTAATATAATTATCACAAAACTAATTGATATCTATGAATTGAATATAAAGTCAATTTTAGAAAGTATGTATACTTATTATATTTTGTTGTTAGTACTGAAATATTATGTTATTATGGCGTCATCCTTTCTGTCTAACTACTACTGTGTAAAATATACTATTAACATCCTTGTAACATTATAGAACGCAATAAATAATTTGAATTTGAAATTTGAATTTGAAGCTCACATAAGTTTAACATAAATTTACTATCGATACTAATGGCTGATCAAACTATGTCGTGGCAAAGTCATTACTATACCCGAAAGCTATAAGTGTTTGATTATTTGCTTAATACCCACTCAAGTAAGCAAACAAAAACAGTCTTAGTTAAAATTTACGCAAACATCAGTGAGCGGCGAGACGTCTACGCCTCTGTCAACAAGTCGACCGATCCACACAGGCGAAAAATCAATAAAAGTCGGACAAAACCTAATGATTCGATAATTTTCAAGAAAATGTGCTCATAAGGGTTGGTATGTGATTAAAAACACATAAATATAATTTTTTCGACATTTTTATTATCATCAGTAATATTTGGTTCATCCAACAGATATAAAACGCCTGGACACATAGAAACAGATTTTTTTGAGATTATTTTCCTTAGTCCTGATACAAAGGGATCGGAAGTCACCATAAGACTTTTAAAAGTGTCTTCAATGGCTAGTTTTCCAGACAGGCCAGACATTGATTCGTTTTACGTAGACTGCGTCCAAAACAGAAGTGGTCGATTAAAAAGTCAATTTATTTTATTTTATTTAATTGATCTACCAACAATTGTTACAATCATACAATTCACAATAATTTCAATTTTCTTCTATAGCTAAATGTACAATTTCTTAAAGGTAAATACCACATGTACTGTACAGTATCACTAAGGTTAATAAATTAGAATCAAATAACAAACAATAAAGGAAGTGGTCAATTTTGTTAAAACGTCACTTACGGTCGCATGTAAGTGTGATTGTATATTGAAAAACAAAGCCCACACTTTCTAAAATACTAATATCAAAGCCGGATCTCTCGGGAAGTTACACTTTACCCTTTTGTGAAGTTTAGAAATAATCAAGTCGAACTTTGGACTGTGACCCAGGCGTGTAGACGACAAAAGATTCGCGCCGCGTGCGCAGGTAGTGTGTGTTGTTTATCAGGCTTGTAGGTAAGATTCGTTTTTATTTGTTTGGAGTACTTTTACATTTTTAGGTTTTGTCCGACTTTTATTGGTTTTTCATCTGTGTGCGATCTCTGGCTGACTTTCGGTACACCAATGTGGTAGAACAATTGTTGTAATATAAAAAAAAGTTAAACACAATTCAAAATAGTATCCCAACTGAATATGCACCCTTTGACATAAGGGTACACTTTTAGTACAACCTTTATCAATCAAATGTTACTTTATTATGTGAATAAATGAATATGAATATGAATATGGATATGAATAGATAAAACATATCCATACTATTATATGTCGACATAATTTGGCGGGCTTATAAAGTTGACATAAAATCAACGTCAATCATTCAATTGATGACAGTTTTAAGTGTCAGTACTGTATCAGACTGTGTATCTTATTTCTTGGATAGAACAAACCAACCTAGTCCATGTTTTATTTTTATACCGTTATTTCACTTTTAGCGGGTAAATTTTTACTGTTATTGAAATTATATTATGTAGTTTTTGTAAAATGTTATGCAAGGTTAGCTTGTCTAGCTGCCAGTTGGTTTAAATAAGTTTTTTTTTTCTGAAAAACAGTAAAACAGAAAAAAAATATATTGCATCAATAAAATTTTTTACTGCAAAACAGTTGTTTGTTTAACTTAGATGTATATTTTTATGATTATGCTCCGTCATTTTTCACAACTGTTAAACCGATCAACATGATGTTATATAATAATTTTCATTAAATTATCAAGAATCACTCACTAAATAAATCCATATAGAATCACTTATGTTCTTTTATTAACTGTGGGAACTATAAGCCTACGCCTCAATCGCGTCGGCCCAATATTTGCCGACAAGCGTTATATCTCCGCAAATACTCCGGCAAACAAAGACGGTACTGATTAACGAAAGATAATGAAACCGTTACGGGTAAACACGAACCGTTAACGTATATAACGTAATAGTGCTGGCACTAAATATTACTTAAAATTATGATTAAAAGTCGGTTTTGAATTACGAAAACAATTCGTAAAATTTTCAGTGTGCGGGCAACGTTGCGTTATGGCTGAAAGTTGGTTCAATGAAATGTTCAAAGTTTATGTTTTGCTTAGCAGGGCGCAGTTGACTGTCTATATTTTATTGAAATTCATTTTGAATCGATGTTAAATGTTAATGACGATTGTCATAAGACTATAATAATATAATTAGTCTTCTTGTTAAAATTATTTTTTTGTTTAACACGTGATGTGTCACAAATAAAAATGTTACGTCTTTATGCTATGGAATGCGTAGTAATCCAGCAGCGATCATACGAGAATAAAAAATATGTTAGCATAGGTACACACAAAACAAACAACTGATAGGTTTTTTTTTAATATATTTGTGATTTGCGTGCATGTGACAGTTATTTAACATTCCCTTAGTTTAGTACAGTTAGAAATCCTTTTTCATATATTTAGCTAATCAAGTATATTAAATTAAACTAAAATAATAAATTAAACAAAAAATTACAACTATTTGTGTTTGACGTGCATTGGTAGCAGCCTCAAACAAACAAAAAAGCCATAAATCCATTTCCGGCTCGTGAAAAACGAACGTATTTTACGGTTGAAAAATTCAATTCGTCAAAGTTGATTAATCAAATTATATTTGAGGTGTCCTCAAATATTGATTTCAATTATTGGGCAATAGAAGTACATAGTGAACACACGCACACTACGACACATGTTCTATTTTCAAATTTCAATCAAAACATGCTCAGGTATCGTCTGCCGCTGACAGCTGGCCTATGAGGCTATGATAGATCATCCAACTGTTGCTGGCACATAAACAACACACGTCCAAGTACATAACAGAGACCAAACTATTCTGGTTGATAACCTAGAATAGCACTAGGTGTAATATAATCTTATGTATATTTGTAAGCCATTACGCAGTGAATTACTTATGAAAATGGCTTCAGCAAATGTAATGTTGACACACTGTCAGAAGTAGCTGAGTCGTGAAACCAACATCGTGAGCTTAAATTTGAACTAGATCCATGTTGATGTTTACATACATTAGTTTTGTTTGATTGTCATACCTTAATTCAACACGCGCTAATTTATAGCTACAGTTATCTGTGTAAACGTTGAAAAACTGAATCGGCATTTAAACCAAATACAACTCTTATTCAAACAAACTAGGACTTGCATTTATAGGAACGAAGAGAAAAAAATTAAAAACTCATTGGAAGTAAACATTAAAACTCTATTTACCATTCAGAGCGTAAATAAAAAGTCGGGCGAAGCAATATCGAGCTCTGTCAAAGCTCAGTAGCGGAACTCTTAACGGAAAAAAAGGAAATCAATCGAGCCAGCCCGATAGTGGCCATTAAAATATCGTTGAATTTCAAAAGGTGGAGACGTTCCGAAACTCGATAGTTGGGGCCGCCCGATGCCAAGACGTATCGTCGTCGCGATGCCCCGAAATGGACTTTTGATGTAACTTCTGAACGCACCCCGCCGCTGGCACCCGCCGTTTTTGATAGCGTACTGGCACGCCACATCGATTCAGACGAGTGTGTCTCGAGGCGTTCGAAGATGAACACTCGGTTCGAAATTTGAATTTCAGTTCGGTTTGTACAACCCGACTGGGAATATTTGATTTGCCATATTGCGGAAAATTAAACGCGCTCTTTTCTGCGCGATTCCTTTGCCATCTGTTATTATTATGAGCGAGGGAAATTCTTTTGTAGATTAAAAACTCTTTGTTATGGGACTCATTTGTTTGAAACAAATTGTTTGTTGTTATTCGGAATATAGGCAGGGGTTGTTTCATTTTCCCAATTTTCATGTTTTTGCCTTCTTTCATTTCCACAAGCTTTTATTTAACAGGCAATGTTTGTCTGTTCAGCGTTTTATATTTAATTAAATATGTTATTTAAGCGTTTGAAGTAGAAGTGCATTTATAGCTTCAATCAAAAACGTTGTAAGGTTATATTTTAATGTGATGTAAACAATTAAAAGTGCCAAGATCATAAACAGTAATTTGTTAGAATTCAGTCTTCGGATTTATTTAAAGACTTGGCCTGCATATTCGACTTACATTTTTATTTCAAAATCGCACTTATTCTAAATAAAAAAGACTAGATTTTCCAGATCAGAGGATCAAAAGAATTATTTATTTTATCAGTCAGTACTCCTCACACATAAAAATCGAAAATCCCCCGTGAACAAAGTCGCAGACCATGGCTAGTATCCTAATTAATGTATACTAGGGGACATAGTATTTTAATTTGACGTGTCATTGTCATCAAATATGGCGGTGTTGGAAATAAGTATAAATACATACATGTATAGTATTCGCGTAAACTCAAGAAAACAGTATGTATAAATACACTTTGTTTGATATTTTAGCAATTAAATTGCAATTATAATATCAGTATATAAACTTGAAAAATTATGTCTCAGGCGGGACTCGAACCCGCATCTCCTCGCATGCCGGGCAACGCTGGCTTACAGCGTTAAGAATATGCTTGAGAAATTCGCGCTGAGTCGCAGTGTCTCGGTGGCTTAATGGTATAGCCTAATGGTTTATATATAAAAAAGAAGATTTACACATACATTGTTTCGATCCTAAATTAAGTTACTATTATTAAAGCAATTGTTTCGTGGAAATTAGAAATAACTAAGGTACCACACCCAACACCCGGGAAATGTAGAAAAATACTCTTGATCTATATCGACCCGTTCGGTAATAGAACCCGGGTTCTCGGAACAGGAAACATCCTGAAAACCTCTAGATCATGATCTCCGTATTAAAACAAATGATCATAGAATACAATTGTAAGTATGCTTTCTAATGAAACCTTTGTAGTTTCAAGTAAACCCATATTATAGCAATTAAGTCTGAAGAGAGACTGCTACAGAGATGTACTTTAACGTAATACGAAATAGGAGATCAGTATTCAAACCGCGTTTTCTGAAGAGCCGTATTTCAGTTAATTGTAAAACTTTACCAGATGTTCTTGGAAATGCAAGAGACTTGATTTACTTGATATCGTTTAGCGAAAAAAAAAAACTTGAGAGGTGTCAAGGGACACCCGGATGAAACGAAGTTCATCTTTAGTGAAGGACTTGTAATAAAATTTTATTTTATTTTTAATTCCATTTCTCTCTCTCTCTCTCTCTCTCCCCTTTCTCTCTCACTCCCTCCCTCCCTCCCTCTCTCTCTCTCTCTCTCTCTCTCTCTCTCTCTCTCTCTCTCTCTCTCTCTCTCTCTCTCTCTCTCTCTCTCTCTCTCTCGCCGCACGGCTTATAACTATAGCAAAAAGTGTCGTTACAGTTTTTTCCGTCTAGCCCCATTTATTGCAGATGAACCTCGAAAAGTGAGACACGTATCAAATTATAAAAAAATACGTCCGCCATCTTAGATTTTAAAAAGGATGGCATAATGGTAATCAGCACTCCAATGAACCCTTAAAATTGACACCCATGTCAAGTTATAAAAAATTACGTCCGCCATCTTGGATTCTTAAAATGATGGCATTTTGGTAATCGGCACCCCAATGAACCTCAAAATGGACACCCATGTCAAATAATATAAAATTACGTCCGCCATCTTGGATTTAAAATAGGATGGCATTTTGGTAATCGGCACCCCAATGAACCTCAAAATTGACACCCATGTCAAATAATATAAAATTACGTCCGACATCTTGAATTTAAAAAACGATAGCATTTTCGTATCAGCATCCTAATTAACCTCGAAATTGACAACTTCGTTCCAAAAACCCACCCTCTCTTTTTTTCTATAGTATCGTGAGTCGTATAGTGCCAGTACAAGATAATAAAGAAAAATATAGGTATTGCCGGAATAAGACGGGGAGCAGAGTAACACTTTCTTCCACCAGTGTCCAAACTGCGATCGCGAGTTACTACAAATTAGTCAAGTGTCAACGCAGATATTGGTAAATTATCTCGGTACGAATTAAATTAAAAAAAAAAAAAACTACCCACAGTAAACAGTAACTAAAAGTTTTGCTAACCAATTTTCCGCTCAAATTCATCGATAGAAAAACAACCGGGAATCGATTTTAAATCGATGCAACGTCCAATTTGGTCTAAGTTAAAAACAATTTCGCTCCACTTACATGTTCGGCGGGCCATTGTTTAGGAGGGCGAGGGTCGGAACTACAATAACACGCTCGGAGGGAAGCGTTTGTGGTAATAATCGCATAATAAATATGGAGGCGCCAGTCCGGCCCTATGGTTTAAACTTAAGGACACTGAAAGCGATGAGAGAAAAATATTATGGAGATTTCAACAGAAGGTTGGAACTGCTCATGATGCCTTAAAACAAGATCGATTTAACATCTACTTGTGTTGTTTAGTCTGTAAAGAGTTTGACGTATAAAGAACACTGTTTATGATAAGAACTTTGGTGCCGGATTCCTAGATATGGCAACTCATCGCTGCGGTTCAATATTGTGTGTGCGATAACTAGACATTATTATCGCACATCACCGTGAGATGACGTATTATAAATATTTTTTGGTTTGTGATATTTACTTAATGGTCAAATATTGTTGTATTATTAATCAAAGAAATTAAATTTTTTGGTCCGATGTAATGTACTTGATTTTGATACTTTATAACATCTATGGAGAAAACTCGCACTCTACAGACATATTAGGTACGCATTTGCGTTAGTTTGGTATCTATAGATAAGTATATTATGTATGGGTAAACTCTTGACGACCGCCGTGGCGGAGTGGCGTACACACCGGTTTTCAAGGTTTCGCCTGCTCCGAGGTCCCGGGTTCGATTCCCGGATGGGTCAATGTAAAAAAAATGTTTTGTTTTTTTTACATTTTCTCGGGTCTGGGTGTTTGTGGTACCTTCGTTGTCTCTGGTTTCCAAAATACGAATGCTTTAAATAGTTATTCAAATTGGGGTCAGAACAATGAATGTGATGTTGTCCACATTTATTTATTTTTATTTATTTATTTAAACTAAAATGATTTGTTATAGACGCACATTCATAGTTATTAGACTTACCCAACTGTCATGACCAGCCATCAAAAGTGTTTAAAGTGTGTTCTCATACATATTTTTATTTTCCTTATATTGTGTGCTCCTATAATCTTAAGGACATGTATACCAAGGAAAATTACATTTTTGGCCGAACTTTTTTGTGTCTTTAGATGTCAGTTTAGGATTATGCGTTGTTTTACACCTAAAGCATCGCTTTAAGTACACTCTTGCCGTTTTAATTACACATTGGCGGGCGTGTAAGTTGCATTATCTTCTGGTATTTTAATTATGATCTATTAAATTATAAATTCCTGCCTAAACTGAGGTCGGTACTTGTGTCAAATTGGCTCGAATTCTCCAAAACTAGTGATTAGGTCATTACTCTGCATCCCGGGGGTCTTCGTAATTCGTATGATTTTTCTCTATGAACTTAATAGGTGGTTGTTAGGAGTTGACTTTGATTTAATGTTAGGTTTTTTAATTATAAAAGTTGAAAGAACAAAAGAGGTTGAACACACCAATGTAGACTTTTTTTCTATTAAATTCAAATGTATTGTGTGTTCTATTTGATACAGATTTTGCTTTCCCACGGTCAAATGCGATTGCCAATAATGGACTATGCGTTTGATTTGCGCACAGCTGTCGGTACACATCGACGGGAAACATTTTATATTAACAACTTAAAAGGTGTCCATGCCAACATTGTCACGAGGTCAACAATATTTTTCATTTGGCTTGTTTCCGAAAGCCTTAGCTTAGCATTAAAAAAATCGAATAGGTTCAAGCGAATATTATATGGTGAACGAAACCTTGGTATTCAATTAGCTATTGGCCCTCTAATATTACCTATTATATCAGCAGCTAAGGTAATTCGGTCTTAAGACTAGATAGATGCGAGTATATTGTTTGGATTAGAAAAAGAAACAATATAATGCAGACTATCATAAATTAGGAACCAAACTTTGCTCTTCAGCTTTCTATAAATGAATGTAGTACTCAAATTTCCAATTCGTCTATTCCACGATTGAATTCTATTTTATCACTCTCTTTACAATCCGATACGTTTTTACTAAAATCCCTTTTTGCTTCCAATAAATCGATACCCCTATGATTTATTCACACACATCTGTCGATCCGCATCAACAGGAACGGTTTAGGCACAATAGAGGCCGTGGTGACTTTGCCGCGTGGGTATTGATCCCTTGTTGGCTTAGGCCCGCTTCGAGTCCCGAGGGCTCGTGAAATTGATGCCATTATCGCGAGGCATTCGGCAATTGGACGCCACGTGGGCCCGTCAGATTTGGAGGGAGAAGATGTGAAAAAATAACACAATCACTTTTTTTATTTGGTGCAGCGACAACCCGTAATGTTGGTGGTGGTTAGTGTGAAATTGATGTTGCTGCACGCGTCGATTGATTCAACAGATACAATAGTTGGCTTAGTGCGTCCGTTTTCTGACAGATTTATAGAGTATCAGTAAACAAGAAACTATGGGAATGTATTTTCCCAATATCCATACTAGCTGTAACATTTAATACAATATTACGGCGTCTAAATGTTTGTATCACCTCCTAGTTTTAGTTGTATTAGGGGTTAAAGTATGAAATTGCCGTTTTGTATGGACGAAATCGAGAAAAGTAATTTTTTCATACTAACAATTTTTTAGTTTTTTTAAAAACGCCTGAACTGTTTTCGATGCAATTAAAAGTGAAAGTTAGATGGTTATAAAGCTACGCATTATAGTATTTAAATTTCTAAAAATCAAAGTATATAATACAAATATACTTAATTGAAGCAAGAAGGTCAGCTGACACATTGTAAGGGGTCATTTCAACGACTTCCTTTGAAGTAATAGGCACTAGTATTGCATTTTTTTTTTTAGTCAAAAGTTACTTTATTTAGTTTTGATACAATACAAAAAGAATTACGCAATAATATGACCATACTTAAGAGCTATAAACAAAATAAAAAGTGGGAAAATAATCGGCAATTTCATACTTTAACCCCTGTTATAAAACTTTTATACATATTGTATTTATTGTATTTCCAATCCTCAGAGTAATAGTTAATTTTGGAGTACGTTGGTTACACTGTCTAGCGTATCACTTTGCTTCCCACGCTGAATGCTTGTTACGATAAATTTGATTAATAATTACAAAACGTAACAACTAGCCTTAAATGAGTTTTTCTTGATTTCGCAAACTATTATTTGTTAAAAGATTTTTATATGTTTTTAGTTTTATAATATTATGACAGGAAATACTTTGGAAAAACGATAGCTTACACCAGATTATAATGATGTAAAGTTACTTATTGTAATTTAATTAAGTGGCCGGCTATGTTTCATGGGGTAAATAATAAAAGTAATTTAGGTTTAGAATGAATCTAAAAAACCAAGTTCAAACTAACATTTAACAATAAAAATTTTTGCTTTTAACATCGGTTTGTCCTCGTGAGATAGTAGTACAAAATAGAAACGTTAATTCCCGTCAATTTCGTTTAGCGTAAATCTTCCTTATCGCGACACAAACGTTAAGCTTAAGGTGCTGCTCTGAAGACTTTGAACGTTTGACTATAGAATTAAAAATAATTTCATCAACTCCCACTTAAGGGGAGAGCAGGAGAGCAATTCTGCAACAACCGAAAAGATTTCGTTCTTAACAATCCGGAGATTACTTCAAAACTTGTAATCAGCAATAAAAACATTGAATATTTCAGGCGGGTTGAACTAGACTTACATCCATTGTTTTGAGAGGATTACGGCCGCTTATCATCTGGTGTGGGGCGCTGTTTTTTTAATGCTTGTCTAGTTTCAATTTAACGTTGGTTAATTCCGGTGCTAAGTGCTGGGTTTAAGTCGCGCCTTAATTTATATCCCGCCGCAATTTATTCGCTGGATTAATGTAATGAACGTCGCGCGGTTCTTGCTAATTGTTGCTCGATTGCTTGAACAAAATAAAAAGGCCGAGAGGTAAAAGTCACCGCGTGCGGAAGTTTGATGAAGCCGGAATTAATGTTTTAATAAGAGTGACTTTAAGTGTTTTTGTTTTAACAAGTTTTTGGTGTACTTGATTGTTCATGGAATATACTTTGAATACTGCGTATATAAACATAGACAAGCAAAGTTTGTTGTAATTGTCCAGCTAATTTTGATACCGAAATACATATATTAACCTTATTATATTCTAGCTACATATAACTGCTCCTTGTAAGTTTAATCCACTGGCGATGCCCTTATCTTTCTTTTTGATTGTTTAAGCATTCCCGTTACCATTACATAAAAAAAAAAAAACTCTCATGACCATTGCGTAACTCCTTTTCTATTACTATATCGCATTGGCAGTGCCTATTCTAACACACGCGTAATCCATATAAAAAGGGCAACCGTTCGATTAGGAGCGAGCACTCGCAATACAATCAACATTACGCTCGAGCCAGCTGGGGAACCCTAAATTATAGCCCGAACCCGTAACGAAGGGTTCCGTCACGGAGATACTGACAGTTCATGAGAAAGCTGCACGTGGTTTATACCATTGCTATCATATTGCAAAATTAAAAAAAAAACTCAAGTGGTTTGAATTTTGTTAGGTCCAGATTTGTTTCTGCCTTTGCTCTGTTTTGCTAATTAAAAAATAGGTTTGAATTTGGTTGTTCCAAGAAAAATTGGAAAATAAATTAGGAGGTAGGTACCTTTACACATGCGTCTGATAGATAGACTGTCACGAAATTAGATTGTTTAAATTGTTAAAAAAAAATTGAAATTCAAGGATTTAAAGAGTGTTCATTTTTTTTATTATGGTAAGATTAAAAAAGCTTGAACCTGCTTAACTTAACATATAAAGTTCGTGACACTTACGTAAATACTCGAAATGACATCTATTTTGATGCCACAAAACGTAAAATGAAACAAAAGTTAGACACATTTTTGAAAATTTTTGCTTTGCCTCTATAAAAAATAGAACAACTCATTAGGTTTTCACGATTCAACTATTAGTCTCAAACTGAAGCTAAGCTATGTACTCAGAAGTCATTTATTCATGACTCTGTTGAAGACTTCAAGAATGTTAAAATTACACGGCTTTCTGAGAGTTCAGTTGTTTACAGTAAGTTCTTGTTAACAATAATGGTTATCAAAGAATGAGCACCAATTAATTCTCGAACATGCTATCTGGTTGATAGGTATGAGCGATTTTTTTATATCATTGTAGCTAGATCGTTAAATACAGCTGAAAGAAAATTCATTCAATCAATTCCATCAACAAGCAATCGGAAAGAGCGCAGTCGTGCACGAGCTGAGCTAAAAATAGTCCGTTAAATTAAACGAATAACTTGTGAATGAATTTTCAACAAAATGGTCGTCAGAACAATTCGGATTGGATGATGGCGCGTTTGATAAGTTTTTAAGAACGCTATAATTCGGACTCGTGATGTTACGAAAGTTGACCCGGATTCGATGCGATCGGCAAATTGTCTATGGTCTGGATGGGAGTTCCGATAGCAAAGATCGTGCGAATCAAGTGGAATAGTAGTGTACGCTAAGAGATTGGAAAAAGCTACTTTCGAAATTTCGGATAGCGAAAGATTTAAAATCTTCTAAATGTGAAGAAATATTTGTATCTATCAATTTTGAAGGTAAGGTGTGATTTTTGGAGCGAGCCTTACAAATAATAGCACGGAGCACCACTCCTACTATGTTTGGGTGTTGTAAGAGTCATAACGATGAACCGTCATGATTATCTGATGAACCATTATCTAAACTGCGATTATCCAACCGTGTGCCCTTTGGCTTTTAGAGAGTCTAGTCTTAATTTGGGAGCAGTAGATTGATTTTGGCTGATGTTGGTGATAACGATATTTTATGAATTATCTACGAGGAATGGAAAGAGTTAAAACAAGATATTTCCTTTGATTTAAAAGAACAAAATATTCATATTATATTGGGGAAAGCTACGAGTATAGAAAATTCCAATCTTAGGCTGCTTGTTGATAAAAAGTTAATGTATTTTCTATATTTTGGAAAAATAAATATGTTTCTAATTGTGGATATCACAAATGAATTGAGAACAAACAACGTAAGTACACATATCTAGTTATAACAATGGTAAGCGTTGGTTCCTCTAATTGCGTTTTGATTACACATATCTTCGCTAAGTGACCGTCTATATTCCAGTATACGAGACATTGCACCGAATGGATATATAATGAGCCGGTCACCACTTTACATAACATTTGTACAACAACATTATTTTGATTCGTAACGATAGCCTATAGTTTTGAACGAAAATTCATTATGTTTAGAAGGTTCACCATATAGTACTTGCTTTCATGTTTTAAAAACCTGCCTGACCATTTTTAAGCTATTGTATAGCTTCTATCGCGGGCCTTGAGCGTAGAGACCGAATCCAGAAATTCCGTAACGAAAATAACTTAACCTAACACTCGGGGCGAGGCACGATCGAACAATTTTGAATTTCCGAAATTTAGAAGAAAATAAGGATCTTTTTACTGCAGCAGTCTCCGAGTGCCACAAGTCTTTTTTTTTACCTTTTTTATATCACATACAGTAATGGTTGGTACTCCTATAGAATTACGAGCGAGGCAATATATTGACACAGTAGCAGTATTTACACACGGCTCAACTCAGCGAACAAACAATAACATCAATATTATTATACTCCATAAGATACGGCTATTCCAATATTTATTGCCTCTATGACGCGAATACGTAATCGGTTCACATTATTAAATATTCAAAGGCAATCACCGATGTCATCGAAAAAAAAAACATGATAAAATCGTTACGTGTAAAGCGGCATGTTTCAAATTTTTAAATATATTTTTTCGAACGCAATTGCACTTTTTGCATTTCCAGCCAGATAAAAACATTGTGTTAAAGGTCACTAATGGCCGGTCCTAATAACCTATCTATCTTTAGTTTTGGCATATCGGAGATAGAAAACAACTTCTGTCTTTGTTTCTCTGGACGGCAAAAGCAGAGATAGAAACTGTTTCCTATCTGCGGAATGTCAAAACTAGCGATAGATAGATTATTGGGACCGGCCGTTAGTGTACCAAATTTCTTTAAGTTTAACTTAATGAAAATACGGTTTTTGTGTCAGTAGGTAAGATCTCAGCTTAGGTAGGTAAAGTAACAACGATTATTAAAATCATTTTTAGGATCACGTTTTAGCTCACCTTTCGCTGTCGCGTAAAGTAATAAGTAGGTAATTCTAAACGTCTATTAGTATTGTCTATGGCTATATCTTCCTTAATTCCTGTATTACGAATTGAAAATTGTAGAGCTTTGACGACCATTTGGATCAGCGGTAGTAAACGCTGCTTCTGAGCCCACATGTCGCGGGTTCGATCCCCGCACAGTACAAATATTTGTGTGCATGAACATGTACGTTTGTACTGGTCTGGGTGTTTTCTATGTATTATAAGTATGTATTTACAAAAAAAGTATATAAGTAAGTTTATCGGTTGTCTAGTACCCCATACGACAGGGTAGGTACTTAATAGTGGCTTAATTTAGGACTAGGTGGCTCTGTGTGGCCCAGTGAGGCATGACTTAAATATATATAAAAAAATGTTTGTTAGCTTCTTACCTTGTTAACTGTATTGTTTAGCAATAGGACCTTACTTCATAACTAAGGGTTTGCAATTACATAAAACAACATGTTTTTTGATTATTGGGAAGCTTTTAACGTTTATAAGTGTTTTTCTCTTAAGGCCGGTTTCAATAACCTATCTATCTTCAGTTTTGGCATATCGGAGATAGGAAACAGTTTCTATCTCTGTTTTAGCCGTCCAGAGAAACAAAGACAGAAGTTGTTTTCTATCTCCGATATGCCAAAACTGAAGATAGATAGCATATTGGAACTGGCCGTAAGTTAGGACTTTAAAGAGTTTTATTATAAAGTTCAAGTTTTTTAGAACTGCATAACTCACAAAAAAATTCCTTTAAAATAAACTGAAACAAAAAGTTCTTAGATAAACATCTTTAATTGATCCTTATTTGAGCGAAATAATTCCCCGAGCCGTATTGTTTACTGTTCTTTGGAGTTTTAATTTTGAACCTTGTTTCGTTGAGTTAAGATTCAAGCAGGTTTCGATCTCATCTCGGTTACAATGCCATAAAACTCACAACAAAACTATATAAAGCTCCCCCATGCGGGAGTTCTTGCAAACAGCAAAGAAGCTGAGCCAATATTATCGTTCAAATACGGGCGAATTAGAGGCCGGGAGCAGCGGAACTGGGGTGCAAGAGCTAGTACAAAACTCATGCAAGTATCTCACAATTCATAAATAGTTTCAAACCATAATTCCTTTCAAATTACACACTCACAATTATGTAAGTATATCAAATTTGGATTTATAGCGTCTATTTCTTGGTTAAGATTTTTAATTGCTTCGTAATTTGAGTATCGTAGTTCGTGTTGTACATAAAAAGATTAGAACCAGCTGCCAGAAGAAAACGTAATTCATGTGTTATTTCTTATATGTTTGTAATTAGCTGGTCAAGCGTGGCGATTCGCCAAAATCCTTCTTTTGGAGATGCTCGTGTCCAGCAGTGGACTGAAATAGGCTAGGTGATGATAATGATCATACTGTTTTCTTGAAGCGCGCTTCTATCAAGACCTACTTCAAGCCGCCGAAGAAGATCAACCAATTCTTACGACCAGTCAAGTGTAACATTCCCCTTCAAGTACCAGGCGTATACAAACTCGACTGTGAATGTGGGCTCTCTTACATAGGTCAAACTAAACGCAGTATAGGTACTCGGGTAAAAGAACACATAGCCGATATGAAAAACATGCGTATAACGAAATCTGCAGTCTGTAGTCATGCGTTTGATAAGCCCAACCATTTCATTAGATTTGATAAACCTAAAGTTCTTGCTAAGGAAAACCGATATGTACCTAGAATGATACGCGAAGCAATAGAAATTAAAAAACATCCTAATTTCAATAGAGAAGATGGTTGGAATTTACCAGCTGCTTGGGACCCTGTCTTATCATCATTGAAGTCCACAAACCATGGCAACACTGCGAAGACTCCGGACACAGTTAGCTCATTTTGTGTGAAAAGGAACATAACTGACGATAAAAATTAGAGGTGGTAGTTAAACATTTTTTCAAATTACCATCTTAAAGACGAATAACACCTTAGTCTACCCGTGACCATGAACGCTGTAAAGGGTTCGAAACGTCGGGTTAAATCAAAAATAAACGCGTTCTAAATCCGTAAACTATCTTTCATTTCAACGATAATGATCATGTTTAACCTAAACCTAACCTAAAATAAGTATGTAAAATTCTAGCCAAAACGTAGACAGTATAATTGCTTTCAATCTGGAACCTTCACTTTGAGATTGACTATAAATGAAGAGAAAACGTACCAATATAAGACACCCGAGGAACACTTTGATCTGAGGAGGAACATAAACAATCTCAGAAGTATTATTCATATATTCGTCGTCTTTTATAAGTAAAAACAAAAATGTTCATGAGGAAGCAATTTGTTAAAATATGGCACGCCGAAAGCATATAAATTCTGAATAAACTCTCCTATATGGGCCGCGTTTATGCATGATAATGGAAGTAAACAAATAGGATCCATTTTGTTGCGTGCTTATCGTGGAATGGCGGGAAAAAATCGTGGCCGTGCTACACGCAAGCAGGTTGGCTTGCAGCGCAGATCTATCAGGCATTCGGTTAGCGTTCACATAATACGATTTATCGGGTATTGTAAATAACATCATCATTCAGCCAGACCACGCCTACTGCTGAACATAGGCTCCTATTGGTCGCAACGTGATGATTACAGCCTAAAGCCTTCCTCTATAAATGGACTATTCAACACAAAAATAATTTTTCAGTTCGAACCAGTACTCCCTGAGATTATCGCGTTCAAACCAACAAACAAACAAACTCTTCAGCTTTATAATATTAGTATAATACCTGGATTTAAATATGTTAAGCCATTTTAGCTTAATTTATTTATTCTTAAACTATCAATGTGATACAAGGCTACGAACACGAGAAAGGGTGAGTGAGGCCACTTTTGCTCTAGCAGCCTGAGGTAGTTTAGTACTTTATCTCGTATTATAATGCTGAAGAGTTTGTTTGTCTGATTGAACGCGCTAATCTCAGGAAGTACTGGTTCAAATTGAAAAAATATTTTTGTGTTGGATAGTCCATTTATCGAGGAAGGCCTTATGCTATATAACATCAGTGAAAAATGTTGCAAAAACAATCACCATCATAATAACAGAAATTGACGCGTACGAAGTCGCGGGAAACAGCTAGTCTAATAGTGAGAACAGTTTATTACACTTAAATTATTTTTTTGTCTCACAACCTTTGATCACTCGCCTGACATTAACCAGCGTTCGGTAATCACATTCGACAGTCGTAACCTATAAATCGTCCGTGTACGACTCTAAAGGGGGTTCAACACGACAGATGCGAACTCCCCAGAGCGCGGCACGCTCGCGGTGTCTTAGGGCTCATTCAAACGCGATCCGTTTGACGTTAGTTACGAGGATTGTCGAAGGGGACAATTGGTAGGGGAGTTAAGAAGGGTTCCAGCGAAATCGATGTTTACGCGAATCCTGCATCGCGATTGTATTTATAAATGTTAAAAATTCGGCGATACACTGTTGTGACAGTTGAAAGTGTTTGCGTCCGTCCGCTCTCTGAAAAGGGTGTTGATACGACAACAAATAAAGAAAGATGGCATTGGATATTTGAATGTTATTCTAGAACGAAACGCGTTATTTGTTTGTTTGAAATCCAAACTATTTTTAATTTGAAAATGGAATGCGTTTCCTTTCCTTTTAATTGAGACATCAAGTATTAAAACAACAAAAAAACAATGTTTATTGCTGATACAATAATTTATTGTCAGAAATATTATAGGTACTGTGATTTGATTTATAAAGAAATATTTGAGATTTTCTATGTATATTATTTTACAAAATAAATTTATAATTTAGCATTACAACACAAACAAGGTACAACAACTGGTATTTAAAATAAAACTCTTGTAACTTTTAAATAGCTGAGATAATATCGAGTTGTACACTAAACAATAATGATATAGTCACGAGTGTTACCATCACAAAAAACAGATATACCGTGTTATTCATTTAACACGGTATATCTGTTTTTTGTGCAGTAGCAAACCGCACCTCAAAGTAACATTAAACGTAGGTAACAATGTTTTTAATGAGTACATTCTATTTGATTAACAAAACCGTGCTAGGTTTAATTCGCCCCAAAGATTGGCACGTGGCCTGTGTCAGGACAGAGTATTTTATTTAGACAATAAAGAGTTATGTTATGAGTGTTTCAATTTATATACTTGCTTGCTTTTCTATTTCTTAGGGCATTAGCTTTGGCTTTAGCTGCTTGATTAACGTCTTTTTTTGCATATTTCTCGATTAGAGTATAATAGGACTGACATCACTTGTGGTTAAAGTCCCTAGATTAAAACAACAAAAAAAAAAAAGTTTTGTTTGTATGTTCTGTGCGTATAAAAAATTTTAACGCGACAACGGTTTGTTATCTGTGTCGGGTGAAATGTCAGATAAACGATGGAACCGAGTCGGCAATTTGTCTGAGTTATTTACGGCGTTTATAATTAAAGTTATCTGTGACAGTAACGAAAGCGCGGTGTTTCAATGCTTAAATCTTTTAGTATCGGACTCGGGTGTAGGTATATCACCGAAAAGGTTGACAAGCAAACAACTATTTAAGACTGAACTTAAATAGTCGTTTCCTAGTCAACCCTTTACCGAAAAGGTTGACTAGCAAACGACTATTCAAGTTTAGTCTTTAAGTTAAATTATGCTGCTCTTTAAAAAGTCGAAAGCTTACTACAAGTACTTGTACGATGACTAAGGATAAATAATTTTAATTTGAAACAGTAAGAAAGTAACGACCTATGATCATCCCACTGCAAGGCAAAGGCTCCCATAATTGAATTCAAGTAACCATAGCAATGTTGGGTACCAGTACAATCATCACGTTTGCCAAATTCAGGATGGTGACTACAAACCTGAGTAATGTCTGACAACTCAACAAAACTCTTATTGCCCGACTTGGGGATCGAACCCCAGACCCTGAGCTAATGGCGTGTCAGAGGTTCTTCCGATACTATATACTCAGGCCAGGTGGAGTGATGATTTGCACAAGATGGTTGGCAGGAGCTGGATGCGAGAAGCCGAGGATCGACCTAAGTGGCGTGCAACTGGAGACGCCTATGTCCAGCAGTGGACTGCGATAGGCTGATGATGATGATGATGATGAAGTACCATTAGCGAATCACATGGCTTATAACTAGTATTTTAGCTGAATAAGTAAACCCAGAACCACAAATGATACACGTTTCACGTGATTTGTCTAGTAAACGATGTAGTCTTTTTTTTTTTTTTTAAACACAAAACAGTTTAAATAAATAAAATAAATAAATAAATATTTAAGACAAATGCCTCAATGGGCCACACAGAGCCATCTAGTCCCAAATTAAGGTACCCTGTCGTATGGGGTACTAGACAACCGATAAACTTACTTATATACTTTTTTTTTTTTGTAAATACATACTTATAATACATAGAAAACACCCAGACCAGTACAAACAGACATGTTCATGCACACAAATATTTGTACTGTGCGGGGATCGAACCCGCGACCCATGGATCAGAAGCAGAGTTAACTACCGCTGATCCAAATGGTCGTCTATAGTTTACAGTTGAAATGGTACAATAATCATATAATGTATAAAACATTATATGATTAATATCCTAAACTGTAAGCCAAAACATGAGCTTGAGAAATTTACATAAGAATGAGTTACATCGTTTCGTAAATTTAACTCTTACTGCTACAATTAATAGACTCAGGCGTTACTTTGCGGAAATCCATAATTTCTTACTGTTACAATATTTTATTCTATTTTATTTTTATTTTTATTTTATTACAAACGAGAGTTTGAGAGGATGGATGCTTGTTGCTATTATTAAAATTACTACTTACTTTGATATTATTTTTACAAATTAGATAGACTAGATAGACTTTACAATATTGTAGCTTATACATTTTTTGCGAGATTCGATACCAACTCGGGTAATTTAAACAAAAATCTAACTTATTTTAAAACATTACGTACAAATCTAGAGAAGACATTCAGATTAGAACCCATGATATCGATACCCGGATAGTCCTGCGAAAAATCATTGTAGAGGCGACACATCCGTACTATCGGGTTGTAGTGCGAGGTGTTGTTGCGATACACTTGGAGTGAGAACAGCTTAGGCTTGCGATCACGGGCTCCGTAATGCGTGTTTATACTTATCGATGCGAGTAAAGACGGAGAATAAATCGCTGAGTGTAATATTTTATGCAGGTAAATTAGCTCGAACCGTTTGCGTCTCATTTCTACGCTAACCATGTTAAATTTTTCCAGCCTATCTTCGTAGGAAGACAATTTGCGATGGTAACCGTGACGAAAAGAGAGACATCTTTAGTCTGTTTCAAACCAGCTACCTCAAAATGTTTCCATCGTGATGTGTTTGTTTTGGCTCCCCCATTCGGGCCGTCCTCTTAGCGGACGCATCTGCGCTGGCTTTCAACGCAAAATATGAGACTGCTGCATTTTGATAATAAATAAACCCCACTTTGTGGCGAGCTGCAAGAATGTCGGGCACTACTTATATAGTGTGTGTTTTGAGACTATGACTTAGTTTATCATTCGGCCTAAATATAAGCACCAAATATCTATTAATAGCACAAATTTTATTAAAATCCAGCTTTGTAGCTCTCAGATCTAATTAAAGACAGTTCTGAAAATGAAGGTCATCTCCGCCCAACGCCAAGACAGTGCGGCGAGTTCTAAGAATACTTGCAAACAAAACGAAACGAGTACCGGTGCCCATCTAAATCAAGCCACCTTTCCACTCATAATATCCTTCCTGGCTTATTATAATTCGGACAAAGACAACGGGAAGCCGCGGCGCGAACTTAAAATCGAGGTCCGAAACTCCCGGTACAAAGTCAGGAAGGAAAAGTCCCCGAAGTTTGTCCTAAAAACCAGGAAAAACCCCCAAATTTAAGTCCAACATTCTGTTTCCGCCGACCGTGGGCGCCCGCGTAAATATTATTCGGGACTTTCTTTTATTCCCTTTGTTTTAGCTCCTCTTATTGCGGTCCGAGGTGGGTCAGCGTCGAAATAAAAACACAATCCATGCGCATCGCAAAACGTTCTGATGATAAATCACTTTAAACATCTCGAAACTTTCGTTTGATGCGAAACAAAAAAAAACTCGTCTAATTTACGTATTCCTTTCTTCAAAGCCAAGAGACCCTCCTCGAAAGTAATTGACAAATTTGTACAAATACAGAAAAATAAAACGCGGAACTTTTCTCTCGCGCCGTATAATTAGTCTGTAGCAACGATTCGGAATCGTTCCGATACATTCCTTTTGCGTCGTAAACTCTGAATTTTATTTAGGGAATTCGACGCGGCGTTTCATGAAAACTGTCCCCTCCTTCGTAACGTTGCAAAGAGATTCCGTAATTTGCTCTTTGAGTGATTTTTGGGGATGATCGGAAGGCAGATGGCGCGATATTGGCATCCTAGTTTTATGCGTAGGGCCCTGCAGAGAATGTAGACCTCTGGGGTGGGTCGTAAAACAAAGACGAATCTGTCAAGGGCTAATAGTGCTAGTAAAGAATCGAGCGAACTTTTTTGCTGAATATAGGATATTTTTGAGGAGATCCTGTGAAATATGATGTGATATTTAGGGCAGACTCACCATCATGTCGGCGTTATGACAGGAGTTATATTCAGTGCCAGTCCTCTGAAACAATAAAAAGGAAATGTTAGACCTTTATTCGTTACAGCTGTTGCCCGCGACTTCGTCCGTCAATTTCTGTTATTATGATCGCGATTATTTTTGCAACATTTTTCACTGATGCTTCGCTCCTATTGGTCGCAGTGTGATGTTATAAAGCCTAAATGGACTATCCAACACAAAAATATTTTTTACAATTCGAACCAGTACCAGTTCAAGCAAACAAACAAACTCTTCAGCTTTATAATATTAGTATTGATAAATTCAATGAATGAAAATTCATTTACGTTATGATAAATTACAGTAACACAGCGGATTTTTTTGGAGGATATTGTACACAGAGTAGTTTCGCCAGATGTTGCTGTCATAACCGACTCTGAATCAGTAAATGAATCATCATCAAAACTGTTATGTGAACCAAGGTCTCTGTTCTGTGTTCTTAAAGTTCATGTTAGGTTTAAAAACCCAATTAAAGAGCAAAGAAACGGTCTATAATCATCCTATTGCAGGCCAAAGGCCTCCATCACTGAATTCAAATTAACAATCAATGATGGGTACAGGCATCACCGCGCTTGCTAAATGCGGGTTGGTGATCGCAAACCCGTTCGAAAATTCGAAACTACGTTACCTCAACCCGGGATCGAACCCGTATCTTGGAACTTGAACCACTAGACCAACGCGGTGTTAATCAGAGAGTAATCCCCCAGTATCTTAGTGGATTTTATCGGCCGCCCTCCCAATCAGGGCTAGTATTTATCAACGTTCCCGAGCAGGCCACTTTGTCAGAGGCCGCTGGGGCCGCACCTGAGGCAAGGGGCTTCGTATAAGGAAAGTTAATCTTTAACAACTGAACAAAGAAAAACCTTTTTGAAGCACTTTTAGGAGAAACAACGTCTTTATAATCACGAGTAAAAAATTTAATATTTTGGAACAAAGAACTGTAAGTAAAAGCAGATTTATTTCTGCAAATAGGCTCCATAATACGATTATACTTTTATACGTCCCAATATTTCAAACTACCACTGTTTTAGAACAAGCGCAAGAACTATGAACATTTAAAATAATATATAGACAATTAAGTAAGTTGCCATATTTGCATTTAATTGTTGGTATTTTTATGTATATTATTCCTATTCATAATTTTTCGATATTTTTGTTTCATTTCTACTAAAATCAAAACTGTCGTCAAAAGTTACGTCAATGATATTTGAAAAGTATAGATAGGTTATGCCCTTACAAAACTATCGAAATATCTGTGCCGCTTGCGAACAACTGCACACATGCGTAATTCTTATTTTGTCCTTGTCATACTCGTGAAAAGAACAATTACTTTCTCTTTCGCCTTGGCATCCATATTGTATGATGGATTTTAAAAGACGTCACAATTGTGACGTTTTAGGGACGCATATTGAGAGCGCACGTAACATATCTATTACTTTTTAGGGTTCCGTACCCAAAGGGTAAAAACGGGACCCTATTACTAAGACTTCGCTGTCTGTCCGTCTGTCCGTCGCTCTGTCACCAGGCTGTATCTCAAGAGCCGCGATAGCTAGACAGTTGAAATTTTCACAAATTATGTATTTCTGTTACCGCAATAACAACAAATACTAAAAACAAAATACAATAAATATTTATCGTTTTTTTTTTTTGCCTTTTTGGTACGGAACCCTTCGTGCGCGAGTCCGACTCGCACTTGACCGATTTTTAAATATCATTGAGTGACGTTATAAATTATGTAAAGTATTTCTTATATGTATATAAAAGAATGTCGTGTTAGTTTACACCACATATAATTCGTATGTGATTTTTGGTTTGACTGTGTCCGGAATGAGATAATAAGTAATAAAATATGATACTTATCAGTAAAAAACCGGCCAAGTGCGAGTCGGACTCGCGCACCGAGGGTTCCGTACAAACCTGCAAGGTTTACAAAGTTCGTTCATAAATTTAAGGTTTTCGGAATTTTTCCTTTATGTGTGCTATAAAACGTTGCTTCATGCCAAATTTCAAGATTCTAGGTCGACTGGAAGTACCCTTTAGGTTTTGATTCCCTTGCGAGTACTTGCGAGTTTCAAAATATGCAGCTTAAATTGCTGTTTCTTTTGATTGCGTTGACATAGAAGTTTGATTTTGTTACAGCTTAAAGGTATTATAGACCTGAGTATTTCGTATGAATTTCAATTTAATACCTCTACGCGTTTATGAGGAAATGGGTAGTACGTTTAAAATTATTAAAAAAATATATATTATGTGATGTAACTAAAAATTTAAGTTTTCGTAATTTTTCCTTTATCTATGCTATAAGACGTTGCTTCGTACCAAATTTCAAGATTCTGAGTTCACGGGAAGCACCCTGTAGGTTTTGATTCCCTTGCAAGTGTCGAAAATTTGCGGAATAAACGGCTGTATCTTTTGATTGCGTTGGCTTAGAAGTTTGATTTTTTCACAGCTTCAAGGGACAGTAGACCTGAGTAATTGATATAAATTTCAGCTTCATACCTCCACGCGTTCCTGAGAAAAAGGGTCTTGACAGACGGACGGACGGACGGACAGACGGACAACAAAGTGATCCTATAAGGGTTCCGTTTTTTCCTTTTGAGGTACGGAACCCTAAAAAAAACCTCTTCTACCACCAACACCTACACAACAACTTTTGGCGGGTCAGCTAGTATTTCATATAATCCCTTGTTGATCAAAACAAATAATGTTGAATTGAATTTGCTTTGTGCCACTTCGGTAATCTCTCTCTCTCTTTCTCTCGGCACTCCACTTACGGCCATTTACAATAACCTATCTATCTTCAGTTTTGGCATATCGGAGATAGAAAACAACTTCTGTCTTTGTTTCTCTGGACGGCAAAAACAGAGATAGAAACGGTTTCCTATCTCCGATAGGTATGCCAAAACTGAAGATAGATAGGTTATTGGAACCGGCCGTTAGTGGGTTTGTAATCTATATATACAAAAATGAATCCCTATTTCCCTTGGTCATCGCATCACGCGTGAACGGCTGGACCGATTTCGCTATTTCTTTTTTTGTTTTGTTTGTTATTGTCAGGAGAATGTTCTTATGAAAGAAAAAAATTAAGAAAAGTGCGCGAAACATTAGAAAATTTAAGAAAACTTAATCACTATACTAAATTATTTGTAATGTAACCTTATCGCTTTTGACAATTTAAACTGTTTAAATTTATTGCGTTTGACAAAATATTGACAGAATGCGTGCTGAAAATATCGTCAAATAGGGGGTAAAAAAAAAACTGAATTTTGCACATGGCCAGTAATGTCTGTCGCCCGTTCCCGTGTCGGAATACAAACAAAACTATAATTTATATACCCGCCAGAAAAAAAAAATGTGTACTATAAATCATAATAATAATAAACAATCGGTAACATTTTTTTTATTATACCATTTCGTAAGTAATCAATGTTCATAGTTAAGACAGGACAACGTCTGTCTGGTCCGCTAGTTATCAATATAAAACAATACAAGTGTCCAAACTCCTATACCAATACCAAGACAAGACCCCATTTTATGCAAGTGACCAGTTATATTTGTTGCCGAATAGCGAACAGCGTCACCCTACAGTCATTTAACCCTTACCCTGCGCAATAAAGTTCAGTCTGACTGCGAAATTCTTTTTTTTTCCGCTTCATTGTGGCACGTGCCGTGACACGCTACATCCCCAGTAAGGGTTAAAACGAATGGGAAAACAAGACAGGAAATGTACCCAAGGATAATTTTACTTACAAATTTTAATAAGGTACGATATTTGTAATAAAACTGAGGTCTTACTCCACAACACAATGTCCGTATATTCGAATCCATCTGTCCCTTTCACTCATAACAATGTCTTCCAGTAGCTGAAAGAGACAGATATATCCGTAAATACGAGCAGGTCTTACTCCACAACACAATGTCCGTATATTCGAATCCATCTGTCCCTTTCACTCATAACAATGTCTTCCAGTAGCTGAAAGAGACAGATATATCCGTAAATACGAGCTTCGTGTTGCAGAGTAAGGCATCTGTTTTCAGCGAAAATGTGAACAGACATAAAGCGTGAAAGCGTAATAAATTTTTTGTCACTGATTTCTTGTTTTGTAGTGACTCAAAATTGATAGCTAGTTTCTAACTTTTTGACGACCATTTGGATCAGCGGTAGTTAACGCTGCTTCTGATCCATGGGTCGCGGGTTCGATCCCCGCACAGTACAAATATTTGTGTGCATGAACATGTCTGTTTGTACTGGTCTGGGTGTTTTCTATGTATTATAAGTATGTATTTACAAAAAGAAAAAGTATATAAGTAAGTTTATCGGTTGTCTAGTACCCCATACGACAGGGTACTTAATAGTAGCTTAATTTGGGGCTAGATGGCTTTGTGTGGCCCAGTGAGGCATGTCTTAAAATATTTATTATTATTTAATATTTTTTGACAATTTTTTTAATGTATAGGGCATGCACTCGGTACGTATGGTGCGGGTTCGAGTCCCGTCTGAGACATAATTTTTCAAGGACAGTCTACTTATCTATATTAAAAATCATCAAGCTGATCATTATACATATAAAAACCAGTCTTACCAGTCCACTGCTTAACACGGGCTTTTCCAAAAGGAATTTGCCATAATTGCCACCCTTGGCGCGATTGCAGTTTAGCCAATTGTAGAAGAAAGGCTTCTTCTTAACCGTAGTCAAGTATGTCGTCAAGAGCTAGCCCATAGTTCATAAAAAAGAAAGAAAAAAAAGAAAGACGCTGCTGCCTACTTCTACTGGTAATACTCATTTAGTTGCCTCTTACGACTCCCATACGAAGAGAAGGCTTAATGCTATTCTTCTAATGTGCCGACACTAAAAGAACCAAGCTTGTTAAATGCTTATTTGTAAAGTCATGCTCGGAAAACTCCAAACTGAAACTCCTAGCGGACAGGTTATAAATAAAACTAGCGGGGTGTGCACACGAGCGGCCATATTTCACGTCGAGTCCGCACCTTTTTGCGTTCGCGCCGACTCTGCCTGTCCGCGGAGTTAGAGGGTTTTTAATAGATAAATAAGTGGCTTTTAGATTTTTATGTGTTAGTAAAATATGGATATAGGCACCGTAACTTAGTGCGTTAGCTATAAAAAAAGTAAGAAAGTCGTAATTCTGCTTTAGGTTTGAATTTGGAACATTTTGAAACGTTTCTGTGTATTTGTGGTGATTGCATTTTTTCAGTGACGTATTTCTGTTATATTAAAACTTTTTTGTCTTTCTTTTGAACAAATTAATGTAGAGTCGTATTTTTTCACAGACACATGTGTGATATACTTATTACATTGCATGTCCACATGTCCAGGTATATCTCGCTGACTTATACCGGAAGGGAATAAGACAAGCTATAAGCTTAATAGACTAAGTTTACTTATCAAAATAATCGGATCAACATTTTTGCATATTTCTATTAACAAGCTGCAGTGTCGACATGAATAATTTTACTTTATTAGTATTAAAGAAATGACGCTGTTGCATTATGGAATGTGCCTAATCGTTCGGAAGTGTTTTATTTGCAGTTATGACGTTAAAAGAGAATTTTGTTTGATTCGTATTTTAATGTCTAAAACAGTGAAAAAGTTTACTTTTAAATACTTTCAGAGTTCAACAAACTTATTCTACTATAAATTAGTCAACATTTGTCACACGCGTACATATTTGTGGCCCCAACTATGGACTGGACAAAAGAATCGAAATTCATGTACAGCCTATATATAGGCACGTATGTTTGTTGCAAACTCGTCCTTATGTCAACTAAATTAAGGCGCCTCAGTGTATAGCCCATTTGTGCTGTATGTACTTTTTCCGTCGCGGACATTGCACGCAGGCCTGTCCTCGCCTTTATAACGGTAATAGGTAAATAAAGTCTCTTTGTTTTTAAAACCTTTGTTGGGATTCCGGCGTCTCTAAACTGTGACTCTTGTTAGTTAGCTAGAAAAGCAAATTAAAAATGTCTACTTTATACTGCAGCGTTGTTAAAATAACAGTGTTCATACTATACTTTGGTAGACCTTTATCGTTAGATTCTTAAACAACGTGAAAATATTTTTATGTAGGTACGTACACTAGCAATTCTGCCCTGCTAATTGCACTTGCAGTAATCGACATAAATTAAATCACAATCGATTAAAGTAAAAAAAATATAAACCAATAGGAAGCTTGATTTTTAAGGTACACTTTTAATGTTATCATACCTTGACTTATTGTTTAGCCATCAAAAAATATGTTTACCGCGTTTATCCCCAAACCGCCATTTTGCAAATACTGCGTTTGCAATTGCAGAGGAGGGCAGAATTTATTTGCTTAAGGGGACTACTAGAGCTAAGTGCTGCAGCCAATTGATTTAATTTTATTACTTCTAAAAAAAACCGATTCTCAAATACTAGAACAGTATCATTTTAGCAAATTACCTCTAGTATTTATTTATAACATTTAAGGCCTGTGTAATCGTTGAAAACCATTTAAGTGTGAAAAACATAAACCATTTTGAAGATAATCTTTATTGTTACTGACAGCTTGTCTTGTTTACAAAGGCACTAAATAAATCGCTCCCGATTACCAAGCTCTTTGTATTAACTTAAAACACACAAGCTCCGTTTAGATCTGTCATCGTTGAATCATAACAAAGATAGAAACGCCGTTTAAAAACTATGAGCCTACACGTAATCATTGCGCTACGTCACAAATATTGTTGCGGAAAAATAAAATTATTAATCAGTGGGTCTACTGAATCCTTCCGGTTGGGTTGGACTGAATTTCAAAATGGACTGGTCCACATTAGAATATCGTTGAAACGATCCATTTATAACGAACACAGTTTTCTAACTTCAAAAAGTAAATGGTTTTAAAGCTGGAGTTTCTAGGCAAAATGGTTTTGTATAAATTACAGAAAAATGCTCACAGATTTACTTACATTAAGTGTATTTTTACATTTAACAAAATTTGATTCAATAACGCCCCGTTGGTCTAGTGGTTTAAATACCGGGCCAAGATCTCGGGGTCCCAGGTTCGAATCCCGGGTCAAGCAACAAAAAGTTTCAAATTTTCGAACGTTGCTCGGGTTTGTGATCACCAACCCGCATTTGGCAAGCGTGGTGATTGTGCCGGTACACCCATCATTGCTGTGCTAACTTGAATTCAATGATGGAGGCCTTTTCCCTGCAGTGGGATGATTATAGGCTGTTACTTTACTTTTACTTTACTTTACTGATTCAATAAAATCTTTAGTCATTCAGATCTAGATGCGGTGTGGTGTTGGGTGTGGTGGTTTGTGGTGACCTCTCTAGGGTCTCATAAGAGGAGAATGCTGTAGAAAGAAGACAGACAATAGCGTATTCTCTCCCATTGCCCCAACTGCGATCGCCAACACGCCTGCCAAATGGCTATTATGGCGAACTCTTCTTGGAGGGATCTGAGTTCAGAAGTGGACTAAAATAGGCTGCTAATATTATGATTAGATCTAGCGAAATTAAAAATGTTTGATGTAACTTTGAAAAAAAAAAAAAAATCTCGACGCCTGTAATTAAATTTAATGCAAAATGCAGCCGGTATTCTGCAAAAGATCCCGCGATCGATCGCCGCGCCCCGTGTAGAAAACATACCATTTTACCCCTCCCGCGGAAAGTACGCGCTTCCTTGTAACGACGAAGGTAGCTTTAGCTGGTATGTTAAACCTTAAACATAATTATTTGTCTTTACAGTTAGCAAAGTACCTTTTCTTGTCGACGCAAATATCTTTCAATCTGTACCCAACTTAAAAAATATTCCACGTACTACCTAATTGCAAGAGTATACAAAGTAACATATTCATTATTCTAACAGTTAGAAGAACTGTTGATAAAAGACTGTTTGTTTTGAGTTTATAAACATAACGGTACCCTAACACGTCAAGATCACACAAAGCTAATGTCACTTAAAATAAATAACAGGGAATTCCGGCTATTCAAACCGGGAAGAATGAGAAGGCCACAGTATGTAACCATCACTCCACGGGTTACGTTTAGTTCTGATGCGGTTACAGAGCTGTGAGAACAGCCAGTGACATTCAGCCAAAATTCAAACTGTGTTTGTGGTTTTCTAGCTTAAGGGGACTACTAAAGCTAAGTGCTAACTAGAACAGTTTCAGTTTAGCAAATTACCTCTAGTATTTATTGAATCACTGTTAACTGCTTGTTACATATTGGTAGACCATGGATACTGACAATCAGCATTGACGCAATCGTGACCCGGTTACCTCCGCACGGAAACGGCTAAGCACGAAGCGTCTACGCAGCATATTCTAATGAGATCGATGCCATCCCAAATGTCCTCACTTTATGATCATTCTTCGATCAATCGTCACCCCCTAGCTAGTAGTTAGTATTGTAATTTTTATTTAAAATAAATTAGTTTAATTAAATTTTTGTATTCTTTGCAACCTCCGGCTGTGGCTTTCGTAATTGGCGCAGTCGGTAGGATAGTCGTAAATTAGAGTCAGTGAATCGATTACGGCGAGCGGCTATCCAGAACCTACAAGAGCTGCAGTCCAGAGGAGTATCCAGACATAGATACGGCAGAGAAATCAAAAATGCGTATGTGAGTACCTAGATCTACTAGAGTTGCTTTCCTTACTGTGTTTCCTATAATTCACCAAGATTTTCCATCCAAGGCAATCGCGGTCCCGTAGGTTAGTTAGCGTTAATAGATTATTAGTGTTAGATTCTAATAGGGATTTAGGAACTATAGACGAGGAGAATATTTTAAAATCTAGCAGTATGGCTGATTCACCTGTAGACCAAGTCTATAAAGCCCTCCAGCTCGTTCCCGAGTTCGACGGCAACTCAAATATTTTAACGCGGTTTGTAAATTTGTGTGATCAATTAGTCATTCAATTTGTTAGAGAAGGTGATGAATATAGGTTAAGCAATCTTTCTTTAATAAATGGTATCTTAAACAAGATAACCGGCCCCGCATCCTCTATAATAAATTCTAACGGTATCCCGGAGAACTGGAGTGATATTCGTAGGATATTAATTAATACATTTGCCGATCACCGCGATGAGACTTCACTCTATAACGATTTGTCTTTACTTACACAAGGTATGGGAACCCCTCAAGAGTTTTATGAACAGTGTCAAAATCTGTTTAGTACGTTAATGACATACATTAGTCTGCATGAAAATATACCGAGTACAATCGAAGCGAAACGCGCGCTCTATAAAAAGTTAACACTTCAATTATATCTACGCGGTCTGCGCGACCCACTAGGCACTCGTATTTGGTGCATGCGACCCGATAGTATTGAACAGGCTTTAGAATTTGTGCATGATGTAATTAATACACTGTATTTACAGCAACGTAATGAACACACTTCCGATAGAAAATTTCAGTCCTCACCTTCATTTAATGTAGGTACCTAAAACTTCTTACGGCGCAGGATAACATCGAAGATTTATCTCGTGAGTTATCAAAGCTAGAAAATACTTTAGCCTTTATACGTGCATCGAGCACCCCTCATCTATTATAGGCTTATATAATTTTAAGGATATGTATGATTATGAAAATAAGGTTTTTATATTCTAATCATGAAATTCTTGACATAAATTATAGGGACTTTTATGACGAAATTAAGCTAGGATATTTATATATAGGCAATAGAATCACAATGAAGGTGCCGATTGTCTATCCTTTACCTTATATCCGATATAAATTATCAATCATCCCGAACAAAAATCATAATATCCTTATAGTCCTACCTCACCTTATATAGCAATTTCTAGCAAAGATTTTAGGTATATAGAGACAGAATGTCCAAAGATCAACTCATAATTGCTCTGCCAAGCTTCATCAAACTACAGCAACCGAGATGAGCCTAAATTTATCCAGCATCCCGATCAACTGCTTCCTCAAGATAGCGGAGTTCACCATAGCCAACCTGAACGAGCACATCAGGGGACACGCCATGAAGATAATGGAAATGCCTCAGTATGATGAGTCGAGGCACCAGGATCATCCATCATTTACCTTGGACACTATGAAATTAGAAAACCTTCATACAGTTAGTACCAAAGTATCTCTACAGTCGTCAGTGAAACTAAGAGATGCCGCTGAACAGTCGCTGTACCATACTACGATCCCCCTATACGTAGTATTACTACTTAGCGCTATAGCCTTCATCATCGTCGTAGCAAGCCGACGACTACGAAAGAGTGGTCTTTGAAAGAAGACCGACGTCATTGAAAGTAGCACGGATGTTGCTAACGGCATCTGTGCAATTCCAGATACAAAATCTACCAATCCTGATGAGATAAGAGTAGATCATAGAAACATCTCAGCAACTATCTCAAACAGAGCTTTTAAATAGTTGCTGAACTGCGGGTGGAGGTGTTACATATTGGTAGACCATGGATACTGACAATCAGCATTGACGCAATCGTGACCCGGTTACCTCCGCACGGAAACGGCTAAGCACGAAGCGTCTACGCAGCATATTCTAATGAGATCGATGCCATCCCAAATGTCCTCACTTTATGATCATTCTTCGATCAATCGTCACCCCCTAGCTAGTAGTTAGTATTGTAATTTTTATTTAAAATAAATTAGTTTAATTAAATTTTTGTATTCTTTGCAACCTCCGGCTGTGGCTTTCGTAATTTGCTTTTCATTCTGGCATTCTTTCGTATTGTATATTATTGCTAAAAGCGGCCGCTTGTGGCGTTAGCGACAAATTCGACTTTAGAAACAACTAAATGAAAAGTTTACTGTGATTTAATAAATACTAGAGATAATTTCTAGTTCTTTGAGAATTGATTTTGTTTAGAAGTAATAAAATTAAATCAATTGGGGCAGCATTTAGCTTTGGTAGTCCCCTTAATGAATGTGTTTCAAAGTTTTAAGTATAGTAGACCAGCTATTGTCCTATTTATTTTAAAATAAAATTCCTGGAATAAAAGAATTGGACTGTCTGAGGTGGAATTCGAAGCAACAACCATTCGTCGTTTCCTAGTGTCGACTTTCTTAATTCAAATTGAATAACATTTTTTATCTTTTTCTGCCTTTTTAGGGTTCCGTACCCAAAGGGTAAAAACGGGACCCTATTACTAAGACTTCGCTGTCTGTCCGTCTGTCCGTCTGTCCGTCGCTCTGTCACCAGGCTGTATCTCAAGAACCGCAACAGCTAGACAGTTGAAAGTTTCACAAATTATGTATTTCTGTTACCGCAATAACAACAAATACTAAAAACAAAATAAAATTTATATTTAAGGAGGGCTCCCATACAACAAACCCGTTTTTTTGGCCTTTTTGGTACGGAACCCTTCGTGCGCGAGTTCGACTCGCACTTGGCCAGTTTTATTTTATAATATGTACTGATCTCCTAAGTGTGTGTCTATTATAAGTATTTCTTTCCGGGATCAATACATGCTAACATCTGAGGCAATTTGTGTAAATACTACCTTTTTTCTCGAGATGGTTGTACATCAACGCCATTATGCCAATTGGGGTTAAAGAAACTTTATTTTTCATAAAGAACTAGCTGACCCGGCAAACGTTGTTTTGCCATAAAAATGATTAAATTACTAAAATGGCTAACAAAAAATAGGGGTTGGTGGTAAAAGGGTAAAAATTTAGGGTTGTATATATTTTCTAAAATTTTAATATTTTACTACCCTACCCCTACCCTACCCCTATCCTACCCTACCCCTACCCTACCCTACCCCTACCCTACCCTACACATACCCTACCCCTACCCTACCCCCACCCCTACCCTAAACCCTTCCCTACCCCTACCCTACCCTTACAAAAAAGACGATAATTGATCAGTTATCGAGCGGGATGAAAAATGATTAAATTACTAAAATGGCTATTAAAAAATAGGGGTTGGTGATAAAAGGGTAAAAATTTAGGATTGTATGTATTTTTGTATGTTGTATCATACAAAAATAGAAATTAAAAATTTTGTCTAAAAAATAAAATAAAAAATTTAGGGGTGGACTACCCCTATCATTTAGGGGGATGAAAAATAGATGTTGGCCGATTCTCATAGATACCGGATAAGCACAAAAAAATTCATCAAAATCGGTCAAGCCGTTTCGGAGGAGTTCAAGTTCGAACACCGTGACACGAGAATTTTATATATTAGAAGATTACATTACAATTCACTTACTTACTGAGAAACAATTCAATTGATTACACTTAATATAACAATATTCATCTACATGCCAATTAACATTACAATAAGAACTTTTAGCTGTAAGATTCCAATGTTATGAAATAAATAAATCATCATCATTATCAGAGAGAGCAAACAATAAAAAAAAAAGTTTTATTTGAGCCCTATCTATCTATGTCCCAACATTGCTTTAATTGTTGTTGTTTTAGAACAGAGCATAGATGGCAACTAGCTGTTTCCCGCGACTTCGTTCGCGTCAATTTCTGTTATTATGATCGTGACTATTTTTGCAACATTTTTCACTCATGCTTCGCTCCTATTGGTCGCAGCGTGATGTTCTATAGCCTAAAGCCTTCCTTGATAAATGGACTATCCAACACAAAAAGAATTTTTCCAATCGGACCAGTACTTCATGAGATTAGCGCGTTCAAACAAACAAACAAACAAACAAACAAACAAACTCTTCAGCTTTATATATTAGTATAGATATGATGTTTAGTAAGAATAGAATGGCTGTTTTACTTTAACTAGGCAATGAGTCATTACTGCGTGTGCATTTTACTTTTATTTTTCTGCTGTCACTGCCAACCAAATACCTATTCCTAGCGGCGGTCGTATGAAAAACGATGCAGAATATAATGAGTTTTAGAACAAAAAGTTTGGTTAGCGTAAGTAAACTATTAGGAGATGTAGACAAAGCAGCCAAGAGGCGACGGTGGACCATAATCTATCGCAACAGCTGTACTAGAGTAACTTACTGCTAATTGGAGCCAACAAAGGCGGTGAGACAAAGACGGGCTCCTTATACAGCTTGTAGCGTTATAACGCTTGGCTAGGGATATTCAGCTTGTAGTTCGATGAATGGAACTTTGTGATATGGGTCAAGTACTCCCTGTATGTCTAAAGCAATCTACTTAGTACCTACAGTAAATTAAATGTATTTTGCGATATTGAAAAATACTCTGTGTGTTGGAGATAGAGATAAATAAAATTTGGTGGGATTATTCAGGTATTGTCGCGCATAACTTTTGTACTTAATAATTTATATACTTATAATTCAATGTTGGTTCCAATAATTGTCCCCGACCTCCGTTGCGCATACACCTACTGCGAGCCCGGGACATCGAAACCCGGGAACTGTTTTCTGCCTGCTCGATTCCCGAGTGGGTCAATGTAGAAAAAAATTAGTTTTCTATAGTTCCTCGGGTCTGGGTGTTTGTAGTACATTTTTTGTTAATGATTTTCGAAAAAAAAGTGCTTTTTAAATAGTTACCTGAGTCAGAACAATGAAGGTATGTGACGTTGTCCACTTACGCTTATTTATGTTAAAAAACTTTGCTGACGAAAACTCAAAATAAAATAAGTATTAGAGTTAAAAGCTTAAACGATAGGTACTTACTGAAAGTTTTGTTAATACACGAATAAATAAATAATAAATAAATGTGGACAGCATCCATATCCCAAGAAAAAGTAGAAAAACACTTTTTTTCTACATTGACCCATCCGGGAATCGAACCCGGGACCTCGGAGCAGGCGACACCTAGAAAACCGGTGTGTACGCCACTCCGCTACGGAGGTCGTCAAAATAACGCTTATGTGGAATAGGCTGTAGTATAGCTGTGCAACAAAATAAACAAAACCTTTTTAAAGGTTTTGCGAGACCTTACCTATAATATATACTAAAGATATTTGTTAATATAAATAAATAAATAAAATAAAAACACTTCAGAGCATAATATGCTTCGTCAGAATATATATAATTCAAAAACGCGACGTAATCACTTTTATGAGGCCCGTACTCTGAAACGGCACTCAAACGTTAATCTAGACTCAAGAGCGTAATCGCTCACTATGACAATATGTTTTAGTAAATATTCTCAAGGCTGAGACTTAAGAGTAATTCATAAACGTATTACTAAATAGTTAATCCTCCTAATCCTAATTCCTCGTAACATAGATTTTGAAGTTTTACTAGACTTCAACGCGGGAATCAAAATCAGCGCAATTGTTTTCCACCTTCGCCACATCTGGCTCCTCAGGTCATGCCGGAAAACTTCCGAGGATATTCCTGTTCAGGCATTAATAGCAGACCAGGATTGAGTGCACCCATTTGTCAGTGCGAACTCACTGTGCTATAAATACGGTGTAGTGCTCGCCATATACTCACGTCCGAAAAGGATGGCCGTATACTCTCAAAAACGAGCTCTCACTGCCTCTCGTCTGAGATTTGTGAGCGAAA